>VIBL01000031.1:0-2400000 GCA_008271625.1 Lutraria rhynchaena
AATTTTATAGACTGCTCATTATAATTAACAATACATAAATACAGATGTTAGAAAATTGTAGCCATTCCTTTTCGATTACAACATCCAAGAAAACGTTTTTGGCATTAATTTCAATCCATTAAATCAGCATAACAGACAGTTCATTGAAACAGCTAAAATTTAATATAAATAATTATACTTATTACTTTGAAATGTACTGCTCAAGTTTACTGCAGTTCAGAAAAATATCTTATGACAAAGTACCATGATAATATAATTTGTTAACAATTGTAATACCTTTATCATCGTACAAATATATTAAGTTGGTTTTTTTATAAAACTCTTGATATTAGTGTTATCAACATTAATTACCAATTCTTATTGGTTTGATAATGGCAAAACTAACTACATCATCATCAGCAACTTAGAACATTTTACAAGTGTCAGACAATCACTTTTCTATTAAACATTTCTATATAACCAACAAAACATTACGGAAATTATTATCTGAAAGTCAAGAGACTAACTGAAAAAACTAGTGTAAGACAGGTAGAATTAGTCTGTACTAATACACTATTGTACAGGTTGTGGTCACTAGGCAACAGTACACCACCACAGCTGTATATCATATCTTCTTTGAGTTGTTCAAGCTGTTTACATTCAACAAGTTTTAGTTTCTTTGTAGAATAGATAACCTGAAAGAAAGAATACAGACATGTGAAACATTTCATTTCTATGTATAATTTAGGACGTATTATTGGTAAATCAAATTAATGTTGTCTGTAATACTAAGAAGATTTTAAATATTATCAACCGTAATTACAACATCTCTAACAATCAGTAATTGTCAATGATGAAATAAATTAATACCAGATAACTTACAATTATAATGTCACCTTGAAGAAACAAGTGAGCACGAAAGTTAGATCAAATATCAAAAGCTGACATTAATATTGTTTCATAGGAAACAGACTTATATTTGCTCTCAAAATGTAATGTTGTGAGATCAAGATAGTCATTTTAATAAAACATTAGACCAATGATATGGTAAAAATGACAGTCGTATTTTAAGACCGAGGAGTGTGAAATAGGCATCTAAATGATTGAACTTCAATTTCAACATAAAGAACATAGTAATTACCTTGGCTTAGTACATTCAATACAGAGAATAAAATCTCTGACTGTTTCTGCCGTCATTTTTATATTTGTCAGTGGTATGGAACCTCCATTTGGTGATGACTGAAGCATTTGCTTCAAAGATGGGCAGTAAGACTCACTTGTTGTTTTGCCATACAGCTGGGTGAAGGTCTGATGTCTTGTAGAATCATCTGCTTGTGGCTCTGGATCTGTCAATAAAATAAACAAGAGCTAAAATACTTGGCAAATCATGAACAGCATTCATAAGAAATTTTCACACATGAAAATGTGGTAATCTTTGAAAAATACTAGTAATAGAATCTACCTGAAAGTAAATTAATACAGATTTTCAACAATATGTGTTTGTTTGTTCAGTTGGAAGTTTAATGCCACTGACAACAATATTTCTATTCAAGGTAGACAGATTTACTTAACTAATTTCCCTGGACATCCACTTAGTCTAGTAACAAGTACTAACCATATTTTTATTATGATCACCTTTGTCTAGCTACTCCATGTAAAAGTTTTTATTCATTGATGAAGGACATTTTTTGTCACAGTGAATGTGGGCCCCTACTATAGCTTGAGACTTCTCATTTTGAGGACCACTGCTATACTGACCGACTTTGCCAGCGAGTTTCCGAAATACATGTATGAAATACATTACATGAATAAATGTAAAAAACAAACTTACCAGGAATGTCATGAAGTTTTTCGAATATTTCTTTTTCAAGTCTTGGTGGTTTGCACATAGTGCACGCTTTCTCCCTACATTTATGGATCAGGAAGTAACATTTCCTTAAAACTGTACAGTGGTACATGAACCTCTTCAGCTCTTCACATTTCTCTAGTTTTTTTGTTGTGGTATCAGTAGGCTTTACTGCAATGATAAAAATAAAATAACAACTTAGTTGATGTTCAACACCCTGTTTAGTGCTGTCAGTAGAGCAGCACACTAGATATAAAGAGATCTCAATCACAAATACTGGTGGGCATATTTTCTCAGTCAATTGGGAAGCAATGCACAGTAAGATAAAAAATGTGGTTTATTCTAGTTACAAGCCTATATGAACACTAGTAGAGGTTGGTTTGGTAAAACAGCTTGCCCTGATAATGAATAAAAGAATGATAGCAGGATTTAATCAACAAAATTACAATACAAATCTCATCTCTGAATAAATTTACAGAAAAATGTCATAATTTATTGGTCTTCACCAAGCTTAACCAACCACAATTGTCAAGTGTGTTTAATATTTATTGGATAAATCCATTAAATCAATGAGCAATTAATGTATGAACTTTTTGAAATCAATTATTTACAACTCCAAATTTAAGATGGACATTATCCTTTCAACCCAGTTTCTATAACTTTGATGCCAATAAATAGTCACAATCATCTAGAATATAAAGAGACATTAAATCCAGTTTTACAGTGTGGTAAGTAACTCTGTGGTCTGGCCCACCACCATTATACAGGAGGATGATAGGTTTACCAAGTTGGCCAGTTTGACATAACACCTGTCTCATTTCAGCCAAATGTCTCCTCAGATTAGATGGTTGGAATAGTAAGTTTTTCAATGTAACAAATACTTGTCCATTGTAAAAATCTCCATCAACATGATCAGGTATATCAATTTGAAGAGTGACAGAAGGAGTGATTTTCACTTTTGTAGAGGTATCATGGTCAGCAGCAAGAAAGTGTACATTAGAATGGGCAACTGATGCACTAAGCTCAAACTCATTTAAGAATTTTTCAACTTCTACAAAAAACTTATCAAAGCAAGTATTGCCACTTTTGTGCAAGGTCCTCAAATCATATAATAGGTCAGGGTTGTCACTATCAACTAAAGCGACTAACCTATCACAAACTTCTTTTGATATTGTACTGCTAATTGCAGAACCATCATCTGTTAAGAAACGGTACACTTCATTAAGTACAGTAGGTGGCATATGAGAAACCAATGAAAATCTGTTTCTAAATTCATGTTTCATGGCTCTTGAGTGAAAAATTGTCACATTTTTTTCGACTGAGAGAATGACAGCATTAGCTTGCTGAAGGTCTAGGTGCTTTGGACATTTCCAAACAAAACATAAATCATCATAAGGGCCACCCTGAGAATGCTGATAGAATGTCACATCAAAAGGCATCTGTAAATCCTTCAAGTAATGATATCTTTTCTGTCCATCGTGAGGATAGAACTCAGTCAGACTTAAGGGATCATAATCAGACATATCACTAAGTGCCTTTTCCAATGAAGAATATCTCTGAACATTTGAGACTGTCCTACTTTTACCTGATATATGTCTCAATCGAGGTGATACACCATTATTTGGAGACCTAGCAGGATGGGGCAAGTTATGGTGGTCTAGAGAATGTCCATGTTGGTCAAATAGATATTCTGTATACTTAGACAGATCCTGTGCCAACGAAAATACAGCCTTCTGAATAGGCTTCATTCTCCCAATGGACATGCATGGAAATGAGAGAATTCTGAATAGATCTTGAAGTAATTGCTGTACTCTACTCTTATTAATCTGTTTTATGTTGCCACACTTAGTACATTCATTGTAAACTTGATTAAAATTATTGTTCTTATCATAGAACCTATCAAAAGATGGGTTTAGAAATATGAACTGTTTGTGTAGAGTATTAAGGTGTGATAATACGTAAAAAAGACAGTCGCACACAGAGTTTACAACAGTTTTACCAATGGATTCTTCAGATTTACTGAAGCCAAGAGATTGCTCTTGTAATAGATCAATGAAGTCATTTTTTAGTTTCCAGTCTCTTCTGAATGCTGGATGTTGACTAAATTTAGAAGGATACTTCAGACTTGTTTGTGAAAGTTCTTTCTGACCGTCAACCAGCATAGAAAATGCATCAGTTGTGCCACTGGGGGATTTGTTTACAATGGAAAAACATACTTTGGATGCATTAAAACTGATCTGAGTTTCAGCAACACACAAAGGCCAGCCTACCTCAATAACAATAGAATTTTGGTCAATTACATGACAAGAAGACAGATTGGTGTCTAATAAGTTAATAGGTTTGGAGAATCTCCCCACTGAACCACCCCCAAAACTAGCTGAATGATTCTCATAAAGTACTGCAAATGTGTCCGTAGAATTAACCTTTGGAGCAAACCAGTCTTAAATTAAGGTATTCCCTTCCTTCACCTTCACCGCTACAATTTTTCCCTTCCCAGGTTACATAATATAGTTTATACTGTTATAAAAGAAGGATATAGATCTTCAAGTGAACTTTGATAAGTGTGAGATTAGAAGCATGCTTGAAAACATAGTTTAGAGTCTATATTGGCAGCCTCTATATCGACAGTCTACATCATTATAGATATATGAATCATGCATGATCAAAAATTCATAATGTCAAACTAGGAGTTGTACTCGCAGCTCTACTGCACAAATAAAAAATAAGTATAGGAACGAATGATAGATGCGATACTGATAAAAATGGGGAGTATGTCACCTAAATCAAGGGTTCACATGTTTGAACAGAATAATGTTAACCAATAAAATGAATAAATCGAAAAAGAATCCAAATTTTAGATGCCCATGCTTTCCACCGTGAGACAATTATGCAGATTTTACCAGATGCTTTATTTGCTCTAACTATTGGTTAATCGAGTGCCTAGCCATATTATCCGTCCAATAAACTTTAATTTTGCAGTCGTCATACATTTTTATCAATAAAATCTCACAAAACGGAAGCGAATATTCAATATAGAAAAATTTTCTTTTTCTGCCGCATGAACCCAAAACCTATCCATACACGGACGCTAAACGTAAATATGATTTGGTGTGGCCTAATATTAACAGATAGGTTACTTTGATCACAAAACTGTTGTAAAGATTTAATTGTCTTTGTACACCAACAACTGTATCAGAATATCAATCAGAAAGAAGAGCAATGTCATCCACGAACATTAATAAAAATATTTCTACAACATCTGGAAAGAGATGTATACTTCTTATATTTTGTTCACATAGAAATAAATATAACTCATTAATGTACGCTGAAAACGAAATCGGGCTTAAGTTACAACCCTGTCTTACACCAACTAGACATTCAAATATGTCAGTGTAACCTAAGTTTGTTTTAACAAAAGCTTGCACAGATGAATATATGGACAATATAGTATGGTATCGTTTACCTTTAGTACCATTATTTTTCAAAATATTAAACAAAACAGGTTTATTAACCGTATGAAACACCTTCAGGAAGTCAACAAAGGCAACATATACAGGTTTACCAAACATATTAAGATATTTACTTACAACAGAGTAAAGCATTATCAGCTGTTGAGTAGTTAGGCCAAAAGCCTGCTTGGCATTCTCATATCTTATTGTATGCTTCTGCATAGAAACTAATATGTTTGGTAATAATATTTATGTATACCTTGCTTAATATGTCTAACAAAACAATTCCTCTATAATTATTTGGTACATGTATAGATCCTTTTTTATAAACAGATATTACAGGCAATCATGAAAAAATTCATACAAGACCAAAAAATGAAAACTTCATTATTTTTTCAGAAATTTGTACAGAAAGATAAACTTGTATTAAAATATATCTGAGTCTCAAATATTGCTTTATATCATGTTTTATATAACTTAGGTTATTGAGCTTTTGGTAGCAGTTACTGTATTAAAATTACTATTGACAGGAAAATATTTTCTTTCACAATTAATTTTACATAATTTTGTAAAGGTATCATCTAATAATGCATAACAATGTACTTATTGAACAAGTATGAGATATAGAATGAAGTTTTGTAACAATTCAAGCAGCAGGACATTTTTTCCTGAAATACTCTTCTATGAAATTACAATGACTCCATAAAGATACATATCAAACAAATTTGCACTTTATTTTTCTAAAGGAACAATCATGGATACTAATTAAGCATTTTAAATATCAATTCTTATGAATATCCATTAACTTAAACTAGACAAGTAATTAGGAACAAAGTGTTTTACGTTTGTTGTCTTCCAGACACTGTTTGTATTTTCTGTGATATGAGAAGGAATAAGTCTAACAACAATGTAAGAAAAATACAGAATTTCAACACTTTCAGAGTTCAATTCCACAAAATATCTCAGAAAAATATCTAAAATTAATAGGTCTGCAGGAATTTTACTTTTAAAAATTTCAAAGTTCTCAAAATCTTCTGTTGTTAACAAAACAAATGATCCCCATCCTGACAGATGTGGAATAATTTTGTTTGCCTTATGTACCTGGACATCCACAAAGAATTGTACAGCTGGGTGTGTGTAAAATACAGGTGTTCTTCCAGCAGTCAGACAAGTCTCCTAGTAAAGCCTCATCATGTGGATCAGTATTTTCTTCTTCAATGTCCTAATGAAACTTTTCTATAACATCCTTGTATGTAGGAGGCACCAGTTCTGCACTGTTCACCTGTAACAATTACTCTATGTTAACACAAAACTTGAACTATAACTGATGTTGATGTGAAGGTGATGTCAAAGGTATATAATTACAACAATAGAGCTGCTGGACATTTTTCATGGAATAGTTATATCACTCAATGAACTTACATATGAATGTGTACTTTGTTACATAAAAAGACAATTATAAATGTTAAATCCAAAGCATTTTCAGCATTATTTCTCATTTTTATGCAAGACTTTGTTCTCATGAGAACTTCTGCATCAGAAATACTTACTAGCATTGCTTTACTAAAGAAAAAAAATATTGAATATTATTTCCTTTCATTGCAATAGATTATGAATTGATTTGTGTAAACAAATTTTTCCACACTGTCAGTTTGTAGACAAAATATCCTGCAGCTATAAAATTATTGAACAAAGGCGCTAAACATACCTTGTCCAAAAAAAGCTTTATCAAGATTTATAATCATTACAAATTGACAGAAAACAGTTAATTTAAATTTTTAAAAGCTGTCAAGGAATTGATGGCAAGTAACATTGTCAACATTATCTTCTTTCCTGCTTTCACTGAGAATCTGTTTATTTTTATCCAGCTTTAATACCTCACCTGACATGGTGGACATGTTTAATAGTTAGACTCTTCATCCTCAATAAAACCCATACAATCAGGATGGTACCAGTCATTACAGTTTTCACGATTCCAATACAACCTACAAACAAAAGGCAATACAAAATATCATTCTGTTAATACAAGAACTGTAAGAAAACCTGCATTTTAGACCAAAAAAGATTATCTCAACTATCAAATGTAACCCTTGTGTTGTTTGCAATATATTTACACATGTAATGATAGCTTAATTGTTGATGATGCCTGTATGCCATAAATTATAACAAATTCTAAAATAACATGACATCCATCATGAGAGTATATTTCTTCATACCTTCCATCATTCTTCTCTCCACAAACACAATCATTTCTAATTTTCTTGGGCATTTTGTATAAAAAAGTTGAAGATTTCCCCTGAAAAACAACAACAACAAAACAACCACTTACAAAGTTATCTTATTATGATTGTTTTTGTAATTTATTCAAAACAAAGATGTAAATACTTAAATGTGTGTCAACAGGATAAACGAGTCACAAACATAAGTGTAGTAAAGATGAAAACAGAAAAATCATTCACAACAAATGTAGAAAAGTAATGTTTTAACATGAGTACTATATCTTTTGTATGAAATACCATCCCTCTCTAGAGTAACAGAATTTCCCTTCCTTTCCTTAACAATAAACGATTTGGAGAGGAAATTAGCACTTCACTTGTTTTATCTTGTTTAAGCAAAACTTTGTCCCCAACACAAACATCAGAATATTTTACATTTTTCCATTTCTTTGAGATCATATGTTTCCGAATCTACCCAGTGATTAGAAAAGATTTGGAAATTTTGCACACAATTTACGACCAAATAACATTTCTGCAGGTGAAAATACCCGTCATCATATGTGGTGAACTATGATACATCAATAAATATGTATTTAGTTCAGACTTCCAGTCACGTGATCTGAACAAGTTTCAAAGTTGAAAATCTTTTGCCTACTTTGTCACTTAAATTGGTTATTTGAAAAAAAGAATATATTAAGGTTCCTAACTGTTTTATTTCAGGACTCAGCATTATTTATAAGTTTCTTTTCATACTTTGGCAAGTTCTTTAACAGTCTGGGCAAGTGCATTCATTAATGTCCTTGTACGATGGTACAAGTGGATTTAAAAGTTAATGTCAAGCTCTGATTTAGGAATGAGTATGAAAAAAGTACAGACTTGTACAGGCAGGACATTTCTACACTTGGTAAAATTTCTGAAAATTGCATAAGATGAATATATTCATGATATATACCTGGGTCTTCATTTTCCTTTTTCGAGATGTCTGGTAATATCCACTGAAAAAATCCTGAAAAGAAAAAAAATCCCAGAAACATGTACTATATCATGTCTAACTATAAACAAACTGAGGGTCTGATGGACTGTCAAAATCAAACACGTTTTGTGTTCATGGATTGTATACTAACCAGTGCTAACTTACCCTTCCACAAGGAGCCTGCAACTTCTCCATGGTGGAAAATCAACATTTTTTGTCAGATTTTCATAGATATGACCTGCTGCAACCGGGATTTGACGCCGGATCTCCAGATTACAAGTCCAGTGCACTAACCACTAGACTGCAGCCTCAATATGGTTATGAATCAGTATAACTGTCACACATTGCAGAATCAAGATTTCGCAACATGTTCTTTACTATTATTAGTGACCAGAATTGTAACCCTGGGAGACAACAAAATAGTGTACATAATCTCAACATTGTCACTTATTCACATACTCAAATACCAAATTTCATTCACCTATCTTCAACAGCGAAAAAGTTATGGCAGAATCAACACTTTTGGGAATATTTTTACTATTTTCGTTACCATGGTAACTAAAATTTCATTCAAGGGAGAAGACAAAATAATCTGCATAATCTTTACCTTACCATCTATTCACATACAAACTTTCAGCATCATAGGTTGTTTAGTTATTGAGTTACCGCAGGATCAAAAAGTTTTGGCCACATTTTTACTAATTCCATTACCATAGCAACAACAATTTTCTTGTGATGGAGAAAACAAAATGACATGCATAATGTACACCTTGCCACCTATTCATATACCAACTTTCATCATCCTAGGTTAGTTATTGAGTTACGGCATGATCCAGATGTTCTGGCCACATTTTTACTAATTCTGTTACCATAGCAGCCACAATTCTTTTGCATGGAGAAAACAAAATGACTGTGCATAATCTACACATTGCCACCTATTCACATACCAACTTTTATGAAGCTAGCTTGTTCAGTTAGTCAGTTATTGCAGTTTTGAGTGGGCAGACAGACAGACATATGGAGGGCAAACCTATAGTCCCCTCTGGTGTGAACACTGGTAGGGGACTAATAAATTATATGACCAACTGAGAGAGATTAACAGCTGTAAGGGATAACTTGTTCAGCTATTGTAGACATTTTCTATAGCTGTGACAGGATATAAACAAAAGACACAAGGTCTATTACCCTGCAAGCTTAATATGTGTACTAAGAACCACATTCTTCAGAAACCAAACATATCATAAATTGATCAACAATTACTTGTTGCACTGAGTCTGAGGACAGGTCATGTCAAGTACAGACTGTGTAGTGATAGGAGATATAACAACTTTATTCTCAGGTGATTTAGTTTTCCCACTGTGGTTAGACTATAAAACAATAGAAGAACATCAGATTTGCAAAGTGACTGTATGATTTTATATGAGAAATAATAGTGTGTATTTATATATTATCAAGTAAATGTAACACATATTATAATTAAAAACACTGTAAGTATGGCTGTAGAAGGACACAACTACCCATTGTTACAGTATTAATGCCACATAACTATGAAAGCCTAACCTAATTTCATGACAGTTATGTGAATTTTCATCATATCATCCCTGACTGTTGTAAAAATGCACACACTGATCATATTCATACTACAAAGTATATATACAACCATAAAGTACGTTCAGCTATGAGAATAGCACTATGAAGTCCCCTAATGATAGATACCTGTAGGCACTGCTCCAGGTCTATGTTTTCAGGCATGGATCTCTGGACGTTTGGTGGGCTGATTTCTTTTAATTCAGGTCCACATCCTTTTTTTGCACTAAGGTGAACTTCTGGCTCTGTTGACATTTAAAATAATACAACATTGTTTCACTTCATGCCAACTCTTAAGGAAATTGATCTGGACAGCTGAGACTGTATCATCATTATCATAAATTCTTTTCTTTACTGAATATAGAATATTTCTGGTAGAAAATGAACATCAGATACAGTTAGAAACTTAAGTTTAACACATTTTGGCAAGAGGACCAAAAAATTCAATGACTGTTTATCAAGAACAAACATCAGTATAAAATGTAATTACCTGCAGCATGTAACAATTGTGCTGTAATCATCTTTCTGACTTCAATTAATCCATACTGATTCAGACTAAATTCCCAACTACAGTCATCCAAGAATTTCTCTGCTATAACTACAATATTATTATGTATTTACTGTTAATATAAAACACGATTGTACCTTTCAATTGAAGAAGAGTAAATCAACAAGATATTTGGAAATAATGCCCGAGTTTTTTTATGAAAAAAAACTACCATCTCAAAATTACTGAATTAGTTTAGCTGCCTTCTCATCTCAGCATCAAAGATTATTCATGTACAGCTTTATCCAGAACCAAGACTGGTACTAATGCAGGGATCACTTTGGGTTATGCTATATTCTCGCTTAAAAATCCAAAATATCGTGTCTAGTCAGTGTTGTATGTGCGCATACTTTTTAGAGTGTCTGTTGATTTTATTGATGGAAATATGAAAGAAACATGCTGAAAGTAAATCAAGTTTTACAACAAATATCAGCAGCAATATAAGAGTTTTACAACAAATATCAGCAGCAATATAAAAGTTTTACAACAAATATCAGCAGCAATATAAAAGTTTTACAACAAATATCAGCAGCTATATAAAAGTTTTACAACAAATATCAGCAGCTATATAAGAAGTTTTACAACAAATATCAGCAGCTATATAAAAGTTTTACAACAAATATCAGCAGCTATATAAAAGTTTTACAACAAATATCAGCAGCAATATAAAAGTTTTACAACAAATATCAGCAGCTATATAAAAGTTTTACAACAAATATCAGCAGCAATATAAAAGTTTTACAACAAATATCAGCAGCAATATAAAAGTTTTACAACAAATATCAGCAGCAATCTGTTTCAAACCTTTCACCAGTCAAGATAAAAAAAACAACATTGCATGTTATCTGTGGAGGAAAATGCTGATAGTGATACCGAACATATTCACAAAAAAACGAAGTTTCAATCCACATGGCTACTTCTTTTATAGTTGTATGTGAAATCTCATTGTTTTTCAAAAAATCTCATAGTTCTCTACCATTTTTTTATCTCATGAATTCAAAATCCAAGAGTGATCCCTGCTGAAGTGAATTCAATACAGATATACAACTTAAAAAATAATACCTTTAGCACATACACTCCACAACTCAGTCCATCTGACTGCTTGGCATGGGAAGGGGATGCACCAATCAGCGAGATTTTTATCAAGCCCAGTTCAGTACCTTGCTTCCAAGAAAGAACTGTTGAGAAAAACAAATATATGAGTATTTTACAGTGACACTTTTATATAGAGGTGAAACGATTAATCGCGATCCATTGCGAACCGCGATTTTTCATGCTCGATTCGATTCGATTCGATTCAATGACGGCAATTTCGATTCGATTTTTTTTTTGGTAATACCTACTTTCATTTTCCGTAGTATGCGAGTCAAAATGACTGAAATCTAACGAGATCAGCATTCTTCTCGTGTCGTCAGGCTCTTTACTGTTTCAGTTTTTCCTATTCACAAGTTTTATGTTTCGTTTGTTCCATTGTTTACAGTTTTTAAGAAAATACATTCCATCGTAAACTAGTGGGATAGCTATTTTATTCTTGTCCTATTTAATTCCTTTTAAAATCGAAAATCGAATCGAAAAATTGAATCGTGGGATGAAAAATCGAAATCGAATCGAATCGAAATTTTTTGAATCGTTTCACCTCTACTTTTATACAACATGGTCATAACTTCATAGAACAAAGTGATAAGGTGAAGCAAAATTTAAATGTTAGTAAGTTTTTTATTCATATTTTTCAAATGAGATAACAGCAGAGTGTGAATACATTGTAATAATAATACAAGGTTAGCTTTTAAAAAAGCTAGAAAGTGGTTCGAATGGTCTATGTTTTCTTGGTGAATTGGGAAGATAGGGTTAATAGATGTAGCAAGCTTCAAATGAACGGTAAGTATAATGTAAACCTATGATACTGAATAGGTCACTGACTGAATACATAATAGTGAATGTTAGAACACCTTAGACAGGTATGAGTTAAGTTTAATTGGTAAGTCCAACAATTTGATGAAGACAGTATTATACTTTGTTACTGCTAAAGTACATGTTATACTGATCTTACTTAAATTGGAAGACTGAAGTGTTTTGAGTGCTCATTCAGTGACAGAAATTAAAGCAGAGAGTACTATACAGGATGGATTAAAAGAAACAGTTGGCAAGGAAGTAAATTAAGTTATCAACCATCAGTATTCTTAATTGTACTGAAGTATCACATTTTATATGAATAATAAAGATAAAACAGACTGCATGTTTTGTTTGCACCAATCATTGTGTCTGAATAAAAACAAACTTACTTGTACATAAACAAATGTTGAATACCCACAAGTTGGCCAATAGTCTTACTTGAATCTTCCTGTCGCGTAGCGACTTTCGTTTAACAATATGTTATCAATTGTATATTTATAATCAGTTACTAAGAAATTTAAGATTGAAACATTTTTATTTATAGATAATAATTTTCGGTATATGTTTTAGAGTAGATAATTGCTTCCTAACCGGGTTGTCATCTGTTAAATTAGTTGCTAATTACCCGTCACGAAGTACATAACATAACACTAGTTCACATGCCCTGTGGCTGAATATTACACCTCAGGATGCACGATTTTGGTCCAAAATATAGTTATTATTGACATATGCACTTCACAGCAAGTACAAATCCATTTGATGGGGTACTTGTCACGTCAGTCTTTACATATTTTATGGTAACATGTGTCCACTAATTAGCAATGCAATCGTATATAAATGAAAGTAAAATAGCTAACTGGGGAACAAACAGACAGTCAGTAGTCAGTCAGTCAGGCAAAGAGAGTCAGTGAGACACAGAGTTTGTGTGCCTTTAGAGACAATAAAAACATTATAAAGAACTACGGTTGACTTTGTCTTCTATACGACCACTATACGACATTCCTCATCAAAGTCACTACAATCATTTGATAAATTATCGTCTTCAACTGTGACAAACTGTAAAAGCAAATAAGTTTGACATTGAGATGACTAATAAATGTAAAAAAGGAATGTGCCTATACAACAATTAGCCTAGTTTTGAGGGATATCAGTGTTAATTTAGATACTCTCTCTTTAACCAATTAGTTGTTTGTACAAATTCTTACTTTCCTCATGTTAAAAGTAGTAAAAATGTACAGTTGAAGAGAGAATAGCAGCAATACAGAGGTGTGAATTGGACAGTACATGTTGACTGTTTACATCTATGTTTATTAAAGAGCAATTGAATGGAATAAACACATACTGAAGATGTACTTGAAATTCGTTTTACCTGGATGGACGAATTTTTCCTGCGGTTGGCAAGCACTGGGACCTGTTGGCACTTCTATACGTGAAATCTTGAGGTCACATAAAAATTATGCAACTCTATGTTATCACCCTTGCGTACGTTAGTATCAGCCATTCTAATATCAGTTAGTTCAGACTTCTCCATCTCATGAAGATAATCGCTTCCTACAAAGTTCAGATGTCTGCAAGAAATGGGAAACAATTAATGTTTGGTATTTAATTTCAGAAGAATATACACTACTCAATAACAAATTGTAAAAAAACTGACCTAACTTCAGTACTTCATAAAAAATGTAGTGTAGCTGAGTGTAGCTGGTAAAATGTTCTCATAATTAATTTCGACTTATTTTAATGTATCTTATGCAAGTGTAGTACTATTAGTGTATGTAAGTAATGAATGAATGAAGGAATGCCTGAGGTCACAGTCTTCAAGAAATACAGAGTATAAATAGTTGTTTGCCATACAAACACACATGTTTTATTGTTAGGTACTATGCAAATACACCTGGAAAACATGAGAAATATGTATTTGTTGTCAATATGTACATGTTTTAATAAAACTTCATGTGGAAATAAATGGAAATTACATGTGTAACTTAGTTGGTATTACATACTGATATAATATTACATAATGATATATATTTTATGTGATTTTATATTCTGTATTAATATCATTTTGTAGGTTGTGAAGTTAGAATTTACTTAATATCTTTTATTTAACATTTTTTTCAATTAATTTTTTTACAAACATGATCATAGTGCGCTTCAAGATCAGCTATCAATGGCTGTGGGGTTTTTTTACTTAAATTTTAATTTATTTAATTGTGTATTATAATAGAAAAATGATTATTGAGAAATCAATTATGGATAATGACGGTGTTTGCTCAAACTTTGTGGCATTAATTAGTCAATTTCATTCCAAAAACAAACCTTGGCTATTAATCAGAAAATCTGCAAAATTTGTTTCCTCATCTGAAGAAATTTATTAGTTGTATTTCAAAAAATTTAGACCAGTTTCACAGATGTATAATTATCTGCCCCTAGGCACTCTTCAAATATTTATGCCATACAGATGTTGTTTCCCTTTCGAAACTCTTCAATTATTCATTGAGTGACTAAGTTAATCATTGTTCTAAAGCATCAAAAAAACTTTAAGTATGTTCACTACAGAAATAAACGAAAGAGAAACGCCATTAAACAGTTCAGGATTTCTTCCCTCAATATTTTCTGTAGCATGTTTGTTGATCATTTAACGTAACAATGACCTTTTATGGGCTAAATTCAGTTTAATAAGTAAACGTTAGCCATGAATAAACCGACCGTAGAATCAATATCTTTGATAGACGTTGATTTCGAACTGCATACAGACCAGCAAAGCTTTAAATTAAATATCCGGTTAAGCATTGCTTGTATAGACGTATAGTAATTTATTATATCGATAAAGTACAAAAGATGAAATCGGCCAAGTAATAAGGACTTAATTCCAGTATAAAATTGTCATGTACACTACGTTAGCTTCAAACTAGATAAAAGATATAATGCCAATAATGTCATCCAGTATGCCAAAAGATTAAAACCGTATTACCAAATATTTCCAATAAATGCCCCTCCTTGAATAGTAAACGCTACTAAATGTTTTGAAAAAATCAACAGCACAAAAGTGGACACTTGCCATAAGTGTTTTAATAATCCTTCAAATTATATTCAACTTGTCCAAAGAAATCAATTAATGTTAAAAATAAAAATATCTGTGTAATGTAAGCCCACCCCCCTGCCTGTCGGCATGTTTATAAAGGAATACTTGGTATTGCACAGTGTATCTTAGTGTTGGTTTATTGAATTCAAGCATCAGAAGAAGCAACTGGCCACTGCACTTGTGCATCATAGCAACATAATTTGTATCCTGTTGTTCCAAAGCTGTAATACAGTACATTGAAGAATGCAGCGCATTTTAAGTACAGATGCACTAATATACTGTCTCCACGTTGACAGTTTTCAATCAATATCTCCACAACAATAAACTGTTACATTTAAATGAAAGTTACATGAACTTAAAGCAATTAATCATGTTGAAATTGACCAATAAACAAGTTTAAAGTACATAGAAATTCTATTCAAGTTTAGGACATAGAGACAAGCCACAAACATTCTATTAAAGAATACAATTACCTAAAACTATGATTAAATTCCTAGTAAAGAGCCGAGTACAAATGACAAGAACTGTAAATAAAGTCAGTTTTCTTTTCAGTATTCTCCTGGGTGTCATGACAACCAATTAATGCTGCCATTGGAGGATTATGGAAATGAATCTTCTCTTCAACTGACCACACTTCACATAAATAGAAAATTTATGCCGTCTTTTATTTAGTATTGACTAAGTGTGTTATGTCTGGATACTGACTGAGGAATTAAGATCTCAAACATTACTCTCCCTAGTTATTAAATTATTTACAAGAATTTAACACAGTTTAGTAGTATAAATAGATTTTCAATTTAGACAAATATTATTCAACATAAAGTAGAATGCTATGTTACAGAAAAAAAATATATTTCATTTTACATTGGAGCTGAGCATTTTTTCTTATTTTCTTTGCATTATTTCATTTTTAGATCAATAAAATTATACCAATATGTGAAAATTTACCGAATTCTATATAAGGGAGTTAATACAAAAATTGCTAATCATCAACATATTACATGCAGCAAATTTGACAATTATGCTAATTTTATTCAGTTAAGCTGAATTATCTTTCTTTAACAACTCTCCAATCATGAAAACCAGATTTGTAGAAATAAGCTAGAAGTATTATAAATTATTACAAAATAAATCGCAAAAAAGGTCTCACTGAAAGTGACACAATTAGGCTTAGAGGTGACCAAACAATTCATCATACAATATTTATTTCACATTACCAATCATTATTCCACAATGCAAATATTTGTAGGCAATTTTTCTAAGCTAAATTAAAATTGCTTTCCATGCCCATATTAGGAATTATGTGTAATCAAATTCCCCATACAGACAAATGATCAGCGGAAGAAATAAATAGAGTTAATCAACATTGAATAATATGAGTAATGAAAAAAAACAGAAATAATACAGGAATATTAATGTTCACCATGAAAATGAAGAACGTGCATTGATGTGAATATAAATAAATGCCTCGACACTAAGTAAATTAAGATGCATCATGGGATATACGTTATCTGCAGATTACAAAGACCTTTATACAATCTTCTCCCTATCATTAATGAAAACTGTATCTCTTTTTTTTTAAATAAATCATATCAATATACAAGCATATAAAACAGTGAAATTATAAACATTTTCTTCTGTACATGATTGACAAAAATAACATTTTAATCAAAACAAAATTGCACTACCTATTGAATATAATTGAATTAGTTCATTATTAGTAAATAATTTTCCTTTTTGACCTTGTCCTATCTGCATGACCTTGACCTTAAACCATCAAAGCTGAAAGTATTAGTTCTAACATGAGTATTATTTGTAAAATACTATTAAAGAATTGTTCCTAGACGTCAAATATATGGAAATCATTTTGCAGGCAAAATTTTGGATCATTTAACTTTAACCTAAAAATGCACAAATATGAGAAGAAAGAAATGTTGTGGTGAGAGACCAAGTCTTATAAGACTTATAAGAGTATGAGATGTGTGGAGTGAAATTCTGGGGACTTTCTCAGTAAGTCCCTAATCAATTCTTGATCAATTCTTGATGTAACTTTTTGTTTGCCAGAAACTCTGGGTCTGTACATGTATACAAGACATGACTTTCTTTCTCAGTAAGTCCCTAATCAATTCTTGATGCAACTTTTTGTTTGCCAGAAACTCTGAGTCTGTACATTTATACAAGACATGACTTGCTTTCTCAGTAAGTCCCTAATCAATTCTTGATGCAACTTTTTGTTTGCCAGAAACTCTGAGTCTGTACATGTATACAAGACATGACTTTCTTTAATTAAATAAGCAGATGGAACAGAATTCAGTCATCTCAATTCATGCTGACTGAGGTATTAATGAAAACATACAGTGTTCCAACAGTGTGTAAAATCAAACTTGTCTATTTGACCTATGACCTCTGAATAATGAGCCAATGCCTAGATCATTGAGCTTCACAATCAGGTCAACAATGCAGGTATGTCATTGGTCAGTTTCAGACAGTACAAAATGTTAACCAATCAGGTTCTTTAAATCTCTGCGGTTTCATATGTATACAATAGTAGCTAAAACAATACATTTAACTCTAAAAAACACAACATCACTTGTTTGTACTGACAACATTTAAGATCTTTCAACTACTGAATAATCCCTAATAGACACACCCACCTCTACTGGAAATGTGACATTTTAAAAGATTTTTCAATTTGTCAATATTTTAAAAATTTACAGGCACATTGGATACAGTTTTCAGGAAAATTCGGGTATTTATAATGATGCATGGGTCTTTCTTTTTCTGAAAATAAGTATGTAGTGAAGGTGGCATTAATTATAGGAGGGCACTAATGAAGGGGGGCATTAAATAGAGGAAGGCTCTAATTAGAAAGGGGGGCATTAATTTGAGTAGGGCACTAAATAGTGAGGGGAATGTCAATTAGAGGGCACTAATTAGAGGGGGGGGGGCATTAATTAGAGGGCGCTAACTAGAGAGGGGACATTAATTAGAGGGCACTAATTATCCAGGGGCATCAATTAGAGATCAGTGTTTATTAGAGAATATTCTGTATTTTTATCAACATTTAAAATTTACATCAGAGAATATTCTGTATTTTTATCAACATTTAAAATTTACATCAGAGAATATTCTGTATTTTTATCAACATTTAAAATTTACATCAGAGAATATTCTGTATTTTTATCAACATTTAAAATTTATATCAGAGAATATTCTGTATTTCTATCAACATTTAAAATTTATATCGGAGAATATTTTGTATTTTTATCAACATTTAAAATTTATATCAGAGAATATTCTGTATTTTTATCAACATTTAAAATTTATATCAGAGAATATTCTGTATTTCTATCAACATTTAAAATTTATATCAGAGAATATTTTGTATTTTTATCAACATTTAAAATTTATATCAGAGAATATTCTGTATTTTTATCAACATTTAAAGTTTACAAATGTCTGAAATGTTAACTTGATTTTAAGTTTAGAAAGTGTTATCTTAGCTAAGAATTATGTTCATAAAATGACACCAAAGTCTTTGATATTGATTTTCTCTATATCACACGCTGCACCATAATTGAAAAAAATCTCAAAATTCAACACTCCGTTAATATGTCTTATTATTCAAATGCATTTCCGTCACGTTTCTTATTTCATAAATATTTGAAAAGCAATGCCTGCTATGTGAATATAAAAACTAACTGAAATGCAACATAAAATATTTTCAATTTTCATTCAAACAATATTCTGCTTCTCTTCATTGTAAAATTGGAGAAAAGTATCATGTAATTCAAATTAATGAATGTAGCCGACTCAAAGCTCCGATGTAAATCCAAAATTAATGTTTTCAATGAAATAAGGCTTGAGATAATCTTGAATCATGGGAGAACATATGTAAGTGAAACAAAACTCATTCTTTCTTACAATTAAATATCTTCAATAATTATATCTCTAGAAACTAACAACTGATCCCTAAGAGTATTGGAACATATAATTAATTCTCCTCAGTGACTAACAGACAGTAAATTTCATGTCTAGAATCATCAGAACGCACTTCGGAAATGCAGGCACGAATGCGCAAAACACAAGTTTTTTAAGGGCAAAAAACGTCTGCTAAGGCCAGCCAATTGAAATATCAATTTGTAGCACATGGTCATGATTTAAAGACAATCAATTCAGCTAAACTTACATTTTTCATTTTTTAACCTATTTGAAACATAGTATCTAAAATCTAAGAAGATTAACAAACATAATCATTAATTGAGGCCAATTTCTATGAATCTGTCAGTGCTCCGTAATCAAACATTTTTCTAATGATGGCCTAACAATATTTTACATAATTTGATTGTTGATTACCAAGAAATCATGCAGTCTTGTTGAAGCAACTACCAGGTTTGTTTCAATTAAAATGCTTCACGTCACAAACAACAACTCCCTGATGCTGACTCATTCTGGTCCTTAATGGGCCCTGAAAATTTCTTAAAATTGTTCCCCACCATTTATCACAGTCTGTCTCTTGTTCCAACCTGTTTTTCTTGTCACCAACTTGTTAGAATGAAAAGCTAGCTAGATTAGCCTCTTTTGTTGTCATTAGCAATTGTAAACATGTCTTTGACATGATGAAATGAATTCGTAAAAATGTCCCATTTATTTGTCATCAGAGAATTGTGGAATGATTTGATCTTCATCTTATCTCTGAGTTACAAATGAACTCTTTAATCACTCCAGAGTAATGAAAGGCAATTTCAATTTAATGGCTATGTTTTTAAATGAGTTTAATCTTAATTTGTTTCCTTATGTGTTACGTTACATGTTGTTTCAATCAGGATAAATTTCATAGATGACTGAAAAACTAACAAATTTCTTGAATCCCCGGGCAGAGAGCTTTATTCTAATTAATATATTCTTTTGACCTTTGCCCTTTTTATATCTTGGAGTTATTGGTCAGTTTTTGCAATTTGGAATAAAAAGTTAAATATTCATGTTTTAATTGATCACCTGACCATAATCCTGTATTTAAATCACCACACTCCAGAGGTAGTTTCAGTTTTTTTGCGATCTTTTTTAGTTTTCAGTTTTTTAGTTTTTCTTGAGTTTTTAGTTAGATTTTATTCAGTATATAAATAAAGAACCAGGGTGCAAATAACTTGTAGCTTGTCATTCTGCTACAGATGATATTGTCAATGATTTAGTAGACTGTAAAGTCTCTTTTCCATAATGTTACAGATAGACAGATAGATAGATAGATAGATATTCAAATATAAGGCATAAAGCCCAATAGTTAACATGTAAGTTACAATGGACAAAACAAAACATATTTATAAATTTTCTGCGCAAGTAGTAATGGTAATAGGCGGTAAATAGGATTAATGATAACAATAAAAGATTTTAAGTCAAGAAAGAAATACAATTTAACCTTATTTGTATGATTTTGAGAGAAAAGTGTTAAGCCAACATTTTTTATATCATCGATACAGGGTATCATCAAGTAATTTAAAACATTTATAGATATATACCGAAAGTTGTTTAATTATTGTTTCGTTATCGGATGAAAATAGTTCAATTAATTTTGGTATATTTGGTCTTTTCCAGTAATATTTATCAATGTATTTTTTTCTAATATTTGTGTATAAATGACATTCTAAAACAAAATAAATTCATCTTCAAGAGAATTACAAAACTTGCATTTTCTTTCATTTCTAGCTGTTTTAGTAGGTTTATTCCAACTTCCACTGTCAATTTCTAAGCGATGACTTGACATCAGTAATTTTGAAAAAGCATGTCTGTATTTTGGAATATCAATTATTTTAAAGTAGGCTTTAAAACCGAAATTTCCAATTAAACAATAAGTACTAGCTCTAGATGAATCATTTATTTCTGCATTCCATTGCTGAATATAAATATCTTTTATTCTTTGTGAAAATATCTTAATAAATGGTTTACAATGTTCAACTCCTTGATTAAGCCAAACGTAATAAAAACACGTGTTTTGGAGAATATCCTTAATTTTTGACACCCAGTTAATGATGTTTTGGTTTCCATCAATATCGTTTAGCATGAGGTGGTATGTTCGATTAATAAGTTTACAACTTTCCACATGAGTTATTTTTAGTCAGAAACGAATAATATTAATTAATCTTGTTAGTTTTAATGGTATTCTCCCAAATTCACCATAAACAAAATTATTCTGGGTTTGTTTTTTAATCCAAGTAATTGTTTACAGTATTGCAAATGAATGGTTCCTAATTTTTCTGCATTACAAAACCCCCACACTTCTGATCCGTAATTAAGAATAGGTAAAATCAATGTATCAAAAATATCTAATGAGTGGCTTATACTTAATTTATTAAATTTGTTCAGATACGTTTTCATTTTATAAATAGATTTCAATGCTTGTCCACTTAAAGCTTCAAAAGTTTTCTCAAATGAACCGTTTGTTGTAAAAACTATGCCTAGGTAAGTAAATTGACTGACGATTTCGATATTATTATTATTATTATTATAAGTGAATAAATTATTATTTCTCAATTTCTTTCTACCTTTCTTAAAGATCATTATTTTAGTTTTATTGATATTGACCACTAATTTCCATTTATTACAATAGCCTGAAAAAAATTCTTGTCCTTCTTGAAGTCCATTTGCACAATCCGAAAAAAATACGATATCATCTGCATAAAGTAGTAAAAATAATTTCAACAATCCAGTATCAATTCCAGTAAAACCATTTCATGAAAAATAATCTTCCAGATCAATTATATACATAGAGAATAAAAACGGGCTTAAACAATCACCTTGCCTAACGCCCAAGTAACAATCAAAACTATTACTAACTTCATTATTATATTTAACTCTTGACTTTACATTCGAGTAAAGTGATTTTATTATATTCAACATATTCCCCGTGACCCCTGACTGTATTAGTTTGTAAAAAATATTTTCACGCACGAGGTAATCTAAAGCCAAGGTAAAATTGATAAAACATGCGTATAGATATTTGTTTTTATTTAAATGTGGATTATTAATCCGTCTAAAACAAACATATTGTCAACAGAGCTCATGTTCTTTCTGAAACCAGCCTGCGATTCAATATAAATGTCACACTTTTCGGCCCAGTTTATCTTTTACTTAATACTCTAGTAAAAAGTTTGCCAAAAGTACTTAATAATGTAATACCACGATAATTTTCAGGTAAGTTTTTATCACATTTTTTAAAAACAGGAACAATATAACCTTCAGTCCAGGCAGGAGGAAAATAACTCATTTGAAATAATTTGTTAAAAAGTGTCAGTATATTGTTTCCTAAAACTGATCACAATAGCTCACTGAGCACTACGTGCTCAGGTGAGTTAAAAAAAACCAACAAATTATGAACTTACTTGTTCTTAAGATCCACCACAGCTTGAATTGTTCTGTTATTGTAATAAATATTCATTACTCTAACCTGTAATATACAAAGACACATGGCATTGTCAAATATCGTATTTAGACAAAGATACCTCCATATAGTGACCACACGCAGGTATATGAAACACATCCAGGCATGGAAAAACATATAATTCAGATCATTGACAATTTTGTGTAAAGGGGTAAATATCTACAACAATTAAATACACTGAAAGGCTGTAAAAATATTGTCAAGGCTAAAATGGGATGTAAATTTTGTAGACTGTAAAACAAATAAGTAAGAGCTGTCAAGCTAAGAATACATTTGCACTGCACACAAGATAAGTAACATCCTTTTGAAAATTTGAATGATTCAAATACTAGAAGTTGGTAAACAAAACAGGATACACAATTCTACAGACAAAAATAATATATATAACATATCTGGGCAGCCCTAAATGGCCAAATCATTCCCAATACTGCTTAGTAATATATTCACACCATCTTTGTCCTTTTAAGTTCTGTAATCCTAAGTGATATCTTGGAGATGGTGTAACTGCCTACCAACTTCACAATCTGTGATGTAGTGACAAACTTGGAGTCCACTTTAATGTTGGATAACTTCAAACACTGAAAAATTGATTGCAGCAACTTGTAAAATGCCTCATCTCTATAATCAAGCCTCACATATGATCATATACTGCCATTATTAACATAATTTAACATCCCTGTTGAGGTTACAAATAAAGGAACTTAGATGTATAATCTGTATTCAAATTGTCAAAAAAAATGCAACTAATACAGGTTTCAAAATTCTAGATCCAACAGTACCAAGCTTCACTTACTGAGTGGGTGGAGGAGGGTCTCCCTCCCCTGAGTATGAGGTTTTCAGATTAACCTTTACAGGATGCAAGAAGTAAATAATTTTAGGTGGGAGACTTCAATGATTCAGATCTACGAATAATTTTCTTATAGTCCAATAAATCTCTTCCTAATAATACAGGATAACAAACTCCCAAGTAACTGACTACAACTTGTTACTTAAGTCAAATATCAATAAATAAAATAGATTTTTTTTACTTTCATTAAGTCCTGAGAGAAAATTGTGAAAGATCAGGCACATACCGTGTAAGATACCTCTGGATTGTTACACACCAGGCATGGATCACTCTCCAAGTAATAGTCATCAAAGTCTAACAAACCTTGTAACATGCTGTTAATAGATAATGAATCAATGAATCAAAGAACCACAATGAATACATATATAATTTACATTTGTACATAGTATACTTGATCCTACTTGCTTTATAGACTCATGATGTTATTAATGAAGTTTATGGCATTCATACCATAAAAGTAAAACAAGAAACCCTGCAATGCCACCAAATTAAGTATTCAATAGTTTGCTGAGTGGAAACCATTTTCCCTCCTTTAGCAAGTTTGGCAGCCATCTAAGAACCTAAGAACCAGTCTTAAAACTAGTTAATGAACTTACTTGTAAATCTGTACATTTGGATGATTGGCTAATATCTGGTTTTCATCATTTAATAATTCAATAGCTCTGTCCAAGTATTCTTTTGTCTGTAATTAAAAACAGTATAATTGAAATTAAGACGAATTTTTAAGTAATAATATTAATATTATTGGACTTAAGACCTATAGAGACAATCTGATTAGGTAGAACAGTTGTATTATACTTGACAGCACAAGCTGTATATAAAAACACAATCATATTTATACAGTAAAACCCTGATATTAAGACAACCTTTGGGGCCAAGAAAATCAGTCTTAATGATAAAGTGACTGTATTACTGATAAGAAAATCTGTCTTAATGATTAAGTGACTGTATTACTGAAGTGAAATATACAGGCAATACAGAAAACAAGTCCAGACATAGGTGCTTCCAATAAATATAGAAAACCAGTCCAGATATAGGTGCTTCTAATAAATATAGAAAACCAGTCCAGACATAGGTGCTTCTAATAAATATAGAAAACCAGTCCAGGCATAGGTGGTTCGAGTAATATGGTCTTAATTTTGAGTGGGTTGCAAAATGAGGTTTCACCGTGCCACTTATTTTTCAAAATTATCACTAATTAAAGGTTGACACTGTTTGCAATGATATGAAGGAAATTACACAAAAAAGTATGTATCCAATCAATGATAATTAATAAAAAAATACAAATCTGTTACCTCAGATGGCTGAGGAGTAACCAAGACGAAATAACCCAGCAGATCAAAAAACTGTGAGGCTTTACATCCATACAGGGGCAGCTCCTTCCAAAGGGTCCACAGCTGATCCAAAGTCTCTCTTGTTCCATAGTGTTAGAGATTCTGAAGTAGATGTTTTAATTATCATGAAACTACACATAGATGTTACCTCTACTATTAAGATCATAAACTTAATTTTCTAAATAAACCACAAAACATATCACTCATATTCATGCTCTGCAATAAACAAGTTTTTACTACCGTTAGTACAATTTCTGAACTGGACTGACGTGAATCTTCAGTCTGAGTTTATAATACTTCTGTCAGTCTCCAAGCACAAACCTTGCTTTCATTCTAAACTAATTTCAAATTTGCAGGTACAACGCAACCTGTCCAAAGTAACACCCTTTGGGAGAAGCAAATTATGTTGTTGTTGTTGTTGTTGAGAGTTTGTTGCTCTAGAGAGGTTACATTAATAGTTAAATTGTACAGGGGAATAAATCATGCTGTTGTTACAGGGAAGTTGTTGCTCCGAACAGGTTGCACTGTATATTTTCATATGGGAAAGCAGGTTGTTTTCCATATTTTTGAAATACTAATAGATTATTTCAACATCAATAAAAAATTTCATCTTTACCCTATACTAAGATGACATAATTTGTAAAATTAAATATGTTCAAGATTAATAAGCAGTCAGTTAACCAGCTACACACATAAAAATACAAAATTCTGTAACAGAAATGGTTGTTGAACAGTTTTTATTATGATACTAAGAGTAGTATAAAAACAGTATTCTCGCGGCCATTTTGTTGGTGGGATAGGTGGGATAGACCACTATCCAACGTTTTGATTGGTTAATGAGCCCCACGTGATCTCGCGGCCATTTTTGTTAGGTGGGTGGTCACAGTATAGCAGGTGGTATCATTATGTTTTGATGGATCCTCCATTTTTAGCAGACGATCTTTCTCGGCAATTTTGTTTGAAAGCAGATGATCTTTTTAAAACCAATCAATAACCATGAGTTTGTATTTTGTGATTCAATGGTTGATTTGTAGCATTCGTCTTAAAGACAATATGTCTAACTTTGTACAAATGCATGACTCTTTTTGGATGAATGAAGAACAACAACAACCATGGGCAGATGATGAATTGTTTTCTGTGCTGTATTATATTCAAAGCTCCGACAGATATTTCAATATTGTATCCGAGGATTTACCCCTTGTAGCTGATAGATATGCACATTTAGAACATTGGTGGACTGAGTTGTGTAATTTTACGTTGAATTTACCGGTTGATCAAACGTCGGAAAAAACATGTTAAGAGAGGAGTAAGATTTTTTTTTTTCATTTTTGTAGTTGTGTTTTCCCCTTATTTAGTGACAAATGACCATTTGAATATGGCACAGGCTCAGTTGATGTTCACCAAGGAAACTTTGCAATATTTCAAGGAAAGTGGCTTTAAAAATGTCAGTTGGTCTCAACTATGTAAAGATATCCATTGTGTTATTTCTAATGACTGTGTTTTAGTGTTGAAAAAAAGACAATGGCATATCAAAATTTGTCTATATGTTGGGAAAAGCAATATAGTTTTACCTTCAGACATATTTGTAACATTAAGTGATTTGAAAGAAAGTGTTCAACTGATATCCTCATTTTTACAAGGACAACCATGATTTCAACAGGCAATTTTAACAAACTTCTGCATAAATCACCAGACTTTTGATTTTATGAAGAAAGACTTAAAACATTTCATTTGTGATCTCTTCAAATTCAACCCAACAGGTTTCAGTTATCATCAGCAGAGTTTTATCATACAGGAAAAAATGATACCGTGGAATGTTTTTCATGTGCAGTTCGATTACGGGAGTGGCAAAAAGAGGATGACCCACTAACAGAACACAGATTACATTCTCAAAATTGTTTATTCTTAAAAATCATTGGACAATTAAAAACCGATAATTCTTCTATCAGCCCATCATGGAATCCATGGAAATCATCATATTTTCAATTTGGTGTTTTGATGACATTCTTGGAGGTGGGTAAGATCAAATTGATTTCAACATGGCGACGTCAATTTAACGACCTGAAAAATTCAAAATTAAATATTTAATCTCAACCGTTAGAAACAACAAAGTCAGTATAAAAGATAGATTGGAACATTATATTCACCACTACGTCTTCACCAAGCAAAGTGAATACATCAAATAATGGATTGTATTAACTCTTCTCAGGATTCATTTGAAGATGACCAATGTAACTCAATGACAGTCAATGCAGACGAGTCAGAATTTACAACACCTCCTATAGATCACGCAACTTCACCATCAACGAGTGTTATGTTGATGAACTCTTACTTCGACTTTATCTATGCAAAAGCCTTAAGTGAAGTAAAAGGCTTAACTGTGAGGATATATTGCTATGGCTGTCAAACAAATCATCCTTCACAAAAAGAACATGACTGCATCATGGAAACTGATGATGATGAACATCAAATAAGGTTTTATTTTGAAGAGATGTTGAAAGAAGTGAATGAGCAAGACATTATTCAATCCTGGGTGGATGTAATGCAGATTTCAAACATTTCCCCAAAAATGATCTGCCTACATAAATGAGTGATTACCAGTAAGGACTTTTTAGATGTAAAGAAAACTGAACGGTGGAAATCCAAAATGATGAGAATGGTGTTAACAATTAAACATTTGGAAGATCGACTATTTCCCTCTTCACTTTAACTAAAAATGGATTTCAAAGACAATGATTGTACCATCATAAATTTAAATATATTTGATTTCAATGTTTTTTCTTGTAGTCATTTTTGTTATTAACATGAAGTAAAATTTTATTTTAAAAAAAGTCATAAATAGCTATTTTACTTGTATGTGTGTTTGTATTAAAAATTGATGTCAATCAAGCTTTTGTTATGTTTTGTAAATTGATCTTAATCAAGCTTTTGTTACGTTTTGTTAAATAAGAGGTTGTCAAAACTACAGACATCATTAATCATGAACAAAACACAAAAGGAAAACGTTCTCATCAAATATTATTTTAATGCAAAACAACCTGGGAGTTATTTAGGTGCCAAAAGTTACATAAAATATTAAATAAAAAATATCCAGGAATATTTACTGTAAACTTTATTAACAAATGGCTAAACAATCAAGACTCATATGCTGTGCAAAAACAGGTGAGGCATTCCTACAAAACACCCAGAGTGCAGGTAGCTGGTTTAGATGATCAAGCAGACATGGATCTTATATCAGTTGAAAACATATCAAAACAGAAGGAGGGAGTCAAGTACTTACTCATTACTATAGACATATTTTCACGTTTTCTTTTAGTAAGACCTCTTCTAAACAAAAAAAAAACGCAAACAGTTTTATCTGCAATTAAAGATGTTCCCCATACAAGAAAATTAACAAAAATAAGAACAGACAAACGTTCTGAATTCATCAATCATGAAATAAAAAAGTTCATGAAAAAAACGGGATCTATTTATTTAACACACAAAGTAACAATAAAGCAAACTATGCAGAAAGGGTCATTCGTACATTGCGAAGCATGATGTTCAGAATGCTAAGATATCAACGAAATTACAGATATATTGAAAATCCACAAGATCTTGTCAACAACTACAATAATAGTCCACATCGTAGTCTTGGCGGTTTATCCCCATGTGAAATAATAAAAAAGAATGAGACTCAAGTTTGGAGCAAACAGTACTTGAAACCCAAAAATGTTTCTAAAATAAAGCCCAAGTTTAAATTTGAAATTGGTAGTTTGGTTCGATTGAGTTATACAAAACGCACTTTAAGACGAGCATATCAACAACAATATACCACAGAAGTATTTAAAATTAAAAGCAGGGTGTTTCAACAAGGAATACCATTGTACAAAATTGCTGACTTAAATAATGACCCAATTAAAGGTTATGTGAAGGTGCAGGAAATGGTTCCAAAAATTTAAAAAAAAAGAAGGGTGAAGGGAAAACTTCAGTATTTTGTGCGATGGGAAGACTCCCCAAAATCATTTGATAGTTGATTGATGCGGATCAAGTTCAAGAAAAATAATATGGAGCGATATGTTTTTATTTCTGATAGCGAAAGTCACCATATTTTCAGTGATAACACACCTTATAACTTTAAAGTGCAGCTAAAGCAACCACTTCATTTTGATGGGTATCGGAAAGTAGCTTTATGTGAACTCAGTTTACAAACCAAGAATAAAAAAACGTGGTAAAACTTCAGAAAATACCCTATTCACCTATTCTAATGTATGTCAGGAAAGCATTGTCAATGGTAGTGAGCATACATTGCTGAGAAGAATTGAAAAAAATAATATGAATAATTGAAATTATGTGTTTGATTCTCCATTTTATTTTCCCATAAAAAAATCCAAAGTTCAAGAACTTGACTTTGTTATAAAAATGACAACGGCCAGTTTGCCTCATTTGTAAATTCACCAGTCTACATAACACTTCACTTTAAACGTTATCCATTTTACTCCAATTATGAATCAATCTAAATTATATGTTCCAAATCCACAAAAATGGATACAATTCTTAATGAAAACCCAAGTTGGAAAAGGACTGGTCATACCCTCAAGAACTTCTGTAGAAAGTAAGAACATGACTTTCAAGACAGTTTTTCCTGCAAAACAGACAGTAGAACAAGCCAAAAGCTAGCTGAAACAAGATAGTATAAATACGTCAGAGATGCCATTGTTTGTGCATAACGCAGAACCATCTCAAACAGTGAACAGTTCAAAAGTAGGAAAGAAAAAAGTGTTCAAATTAAGACAAAAAGGAAGAAAAAAATCTAATCTACAAAAATGTGTTGCAGAAAAAGTATCCAAATTGAACAAAAAAGGGCAGAAAACTGCAAAAAAAGCTGTGAAAACAAGAAAATGTGTCACAAAAAACACACAAAAAGTGAATAAAAAAGAGATAAAACAAGGAAAAATAAAAAACAGAAACCTGTTACAACCTGGGACATATTTGGAAATTAAAAATGTCATATTTCACAGAAGATGGTTTTACAGAAGGTGTACCTGATGAGTTGTTATTGTTTGATTTACCACCAACTCAAGTAGCTGTTAATGATGTTTACTATCAGGAGACACGGCCATTATCCCAAGTATCAGTGGACACACCTATTGAGTTTCAAATTAGTGGTCAGAATTCTATGGACTATCTTGATCTCAGGGGAACACAATTATGTGTGAAATTAAAAATAACAAACCCAGATGGAACAATATTACCAGTAAAAAAGTGGGTCCAATCAATTTGTTTTTACAAGCATTATTTTCTGCTACAGAGGTGACATTACAAAACAAAGCGGTCAATTCATCCAATTATAACCCATATATCGCTATGATTCAAACTTTACTCAATAATGGACAAGATGCTACATCCTCTCAGTTATTATCTCAACTGTTTATCAAAGATGACAATGATCATCCTGAAGATTGTGATCCTGAAGGGGGTAACACTGGTTTGTTTCATAGAGCAAAGTACATCAGTGAATCTAAAACATTAGACTTACAAGGACCTATCAATCACAGTCTATTAACAATTAAGAGATACTTGTTAAATCAGGTGGATGTTAAACTGAAGTTGTATCGGAGCTCACCAGCATTTTGTCTATCATTGGGGGACTCCTCCCCAATTTATAAAGTAAAAATAATGGATATTTACTTACTAGTTAAAAAAATCAGGGTTAACCCCGCCCTCATCGTTGCACATTCGGAGATGTTGAAGACCAGCACTCCTAAGTATCCATTTGATAGAGTGGAGTGCCGTACACCAACTATAGCATCTGGAAGCACAGTATTTACATGGGATAATTTATTTCAGGGACAAAAACCTAACAAAGTAGTTGTGGCTTTCGTTAAATCAAATGCTTTATCTGGGGACAATACATCAAATCCCTTTCACTTCTTGAACTTAGATATTCAAAGTATATGTTTGTATGCTGATGGTGTTCCTGAGTGGGGAAAACCACTAAAATTGAACTTCAACAAAACTGAAGGAGGAAGTTTTATGAGGGCCTACACAAATATGTTTCTAACTAATGGTACATGGAATAAAGATAAAGGACTTGATATAAATAGAGAAGATTTTGCAAATATATCCACACTATTCACATTTCAGTTAGAACCCATCTTTGATGTTGACCTTTTATCTTTAGTAAAAACTGTTAATGTGAGATTAGAAGTGCAGTTTAAAACAGCTCTAACAGCAGCAACTAGTTGTATAGTATATAGTAATTCACCAGGCTTTTTCCAAATCAACTCTCAAAGAGACATTATAACAGAATGAATACATCTCAACTTCAATGTTGTATAGATTGCAATGCATTGTTAAAAAAATCAACTTTGGGAGTGTTTGCAGCAGATCGATTACCCAAAAATTTGAATTTTCCATGTGGATTTATAGCAAACACTGATAATCATTTAAAGGAAGGAACACATTGGTGCGCATTTTTCTTTCCAAATCCAACCACAGTGGAGTACTTTGATAGCTATGGAAAGCCTGTAGATTACGTCAACTCATATTTTTCTGTATATGTTTCCAACTTTTCAAATATAAATGTAAATTCTAGACAATTACAAGGTAGGTACAGTGATGCATGTGGAATGTATTTTTTTTTACAGCAACAATTGAGTGGAATGTCTTTTTATGATATTGTACATAGTTTTTCTTTTGATACTGAATGTAATGATGTGTTTGTATATAACTTAGTAATAAATTTCCACTTTGTGTTCAAAATGTCTGTATCAACAACCATGTATGTAAACCACTAATAAAACACAATGTATTTTAATTGTAGTTGGTTATGTCTGTCTATTTATTTTGTTGTTTACCATCATTGAGTGAACATCATGACGGAGGTCCTCATTAAATTTGAGTGTCCAGCTACATGTATTGTAGCTGGGGCAAGTGGCTGTGGAAAGTCAACCTTTCTTTTTGAAATGTTTAAAAATGCAAAGTCAATGTTTACTCAAGTTCCAAAGAAGATCATATATTGCTATTCTACGTATCAAACATTATATGATGACATGAAAAGACAAGTGGAGAATATAGAATTTTTTTAGGGTCTTCCAAGCAATGGAGATATGGAAATGTGGTCATTTGAATCACAATTTAAGGTCTTGGTAATTGATGATCTAGCTCAAAAGGCTTCAGAAAGTGTAGATATAGTCAACTTATTCACAATTTACAGTCACCATCATAACTTTTCTGTATTTTTTGTGGTCCAGAATTTATTTTTGGGAGGGAAATATTCTCGAACTATCAGTTTAAACAGCCATTATTTTGTGTTGTTTAATAACCAAAGAGATCAACTACAAATTCGAACATTAGAAAGACAAACGTTTCCTGGTGAAACAAAATACTTCATGGATGCTTACAAGAAAGCTACAAGAAAAAAATACAGTTACTTACTAGTGGATATAAGCCCACATTCAAATCCACTATATAAGCTTCGCACAGAAATATTTCCTTATCAAACATTGATTGTGTTCCGTCCTGAAAAGGATAAATATGAGTGAAACACTGCAAAAAGAAGGTTACTTTTTAAGATTTTTGTTAAAAACAAATGAAAATCAACAAAAATTGTTGATGAATAATTTAACTAAATCACAAATGGATGTAATAATTGAGATGATTTATAATTCTCTGGCAGGAAATTTAGCAATATCTGACAAGGATAAAAAAGCTGAAACGATACAGGAACGTCATTCATAAAGTAGTGTCAAAAAGATTATCAAGCAGAAAGAAAAAAATCACTTCTTGTAAAATATTTCAAGCAAATTATACTATTGATAAAACAATGTAAAGTATGGCTCAGGAATTAGTATTAATTCCTAAAATGAAGTATGAACATTTACTTTTGAAATCTAAAGAAAATTGTCAAGAACAAGATGAAAAACAAATCTTGGATAAAAATTAACAAAAGGATTCCTCTATAGAAGAAACTTTAGAACAAAATGGAGGAAAATTAGTGAAAAGATTATTTGTGAAATGTTCAAAGGGTGAATTAGAGGGTAAAAAAACTCACAGAATTTTAAACAAACTGTCAAAAAATGGTGTGAAGAAAACTAGTCAAAAGACCAAATGGATATCCTATCATGTGTAACATACTTGGCTCTTTGCAACAATTGCTGAATTTTGGCGAACTTTTTTTGTTGAATTTTTCTGAATTTTGGCGAACATTTTTGGCGAACTTTAGCACTATGTTATGAAATTGATTTGATATTCAAATAACTGTCAGTGTGTTAGAAACACTTCAACATGGAGGACGTAAATTTTGAAGAATTAGAGAAAAAATATCCGGATAGTAGTGATGTGTTTCAAAAGGAGATAAATTATTTGAAAAGAAAATTATGTAATGAGAAAGAAAATAAAGTGTTAAAAACAGAAAATTATCAATGTGACGTTTGTATGAAAGCATATAAGCATCAGCATCATTTAAAAAGGCACATGTTGTCACATAGTGTATTTTTCCCATGTACTTTTTGTGAAAAGAAATTTAGAAGGCAGGATGTGTTGAAGAAACACATAAAACATCAGCATGGTGGAAAGATTAAAAACCTAAAACAGGTGGACTTACCATCGAATGTGATTCCATCAGAATCCACCACAAGAGCAGATATTAATCCATTCCCACCCCCCTCACAAGATGGAAGTCTGACATTAAATCAGGATCATGACTATGCAATGAGTTCATCAACAAACACAGCAACTCCATCCTCACCTTCAAGACCTACTTCTCCATCTGAAAATGTACATCATAACAATGCATTGAACAATAATATACAGGACTTCACTATTGAACCAAACAACCATGAACAATATGATATGCTAACATTTTTCACCAATGCAAATCAACAAATTCAAACTCTTTTAAAATCAAGGCTTCAAAATCATGCAATCAAGTGGTATATATCAGTACAGATTGAGTTAGTTAAGGAAGATGATAATACAACTTTAATTCCTCACTTTAGGTCAAAGACATACACTGCACATACACTTGATAACATTAGATGAAGGGGATGTTAATGAAAGTTTTCAAAAAATGTTTGAAAGTTTCCAGAAATATGTGAGAGAAAGCTCTGGGTGGGTTCTTAAAAGAGTTATCAATTTGAAAGTTCATACTGTGGACTATTTACCTTTAAAAGAATTTAGCTACATGGAATTACCAAAAAAAATTATGACGTTTTCAGTCTTTATTGAATATTAGAAATGTAAACCAAAAATGTTTTCTTTGGTGTTATCTAGCTTCCATCCATCCCTTGGATTCTACTTGGGTGAGTACTTATGAACCTTTTGAGCATGAACTGAATATGAAAAATTTGAATTATCCAATAACCATTGACCAAATTACTAAATTCAAAAAGCAGAACCCTTCTATATCCATCAATGTTTATTCATTTGAGGAGAAAGATATTGTACCCATTAGAATTACAAAGTGTATGCATAGGCTTCATCACATTGATTTGTTACTCTTGCAATCAGAAACTAATGCTCAATACGTTCTCATTCAAAACATACACAGGCTTTTGAGCAATTTCAGAAAAGGCAATACCTCATATTATTTTTGTCGATATTGTCTTCATGGATTTATCAATCAAAAGTTGCTAGATGATCATATTGAATATTGTCAAGTTCATGATGCTCAAAAAATTGAATTACCTTCAAACACAGACTGCTATGTCATCTATGCAGATTTTGAAACTTTAAATAAGCCATTAGATACATCTACTCAAACAAACCATGTTCATTCAGGTATAAAGTAGTCTCTACTGATTCTAATTTCACTAAGGACGCAGTTTACAGTTTACAGAGGTCCTAATGCCCCCAATGTCTTTTGAGGGAGGGTGAGGTAATAAAGTAGCGTTTAAAAGACATACAACCTCTTAACTTGAGTGTGACTGAGGAAAATGAATTTCTTTTATCAGATTGATGTTGTATATGTAGCAAAATATTTGGAGATAAAGAAGTTAAGGTCAGACATCATGATCATACCGCAGGGAATTTTATTGGTGCAGCCCACCAGAATTGTAATTTGCAATGCAAACAAGTCAATTTAATCCAAATCATTAACCACAATCTAAAAAATTTTGATGCTCATTTGTTATGTCAAAGTATTGGATTATTTAAAAAGCATAAAATAAAGTGTATACCTCAAACCATAGAAAAATATATTAGTTTTAGCATTGCTAATCTCAGATTCATAGATTCTTTAGGATTTCTACCCTCCTCTTCAGAAACTTTGGTAGACAATCTATCCCAAGATAGTATGCAACCATTCAAATATTTTCATAGTGAAATTCATCAACATGTTGATCTTTTGTTAAGAAAAGGTGTCTATCCCAATGAATATATGACCTCTTGGGAAAAATTTGATGAATGTCAACTTCCTTCAATTGACAATTTTTACTCCTCATTAACAAATGAAAGTATCTCTGAGAAAGATTATAACCATGCCAAACATATGTTTCACACTTTAAATTTGAAAAATTTAGGTGATTATCATGACCTTTACTTAAAAACTGATGTCCTACTTCCAGCGGATGTGTTTGAAAATTTCCGTGATATGTCTCAAAAATGCTATGATCTGGACCCCTGTCACTTTTATACAAGTCCAGGACTCAGTTGACTGGCCATGTTAAAAAAGACCAAAGTCATATTAGAACTAATGACAGATATAGATCAGGTTCTATTCATAGAAAAAGGGATTCGTGGGGGTATTAGTCAGATATCAAATAGATATAAAAAAGCCAATAACCCCTATTTACCAGATTATGATTCCTCCCGACCATCATCCTACCTTACATATTATGACGTTAATAATTTGTATGGTTATAGTTAGAGGTGAAACGATTAATCGCGATCCATTGCGAACCGCGATTTTTCATGCTCGATTCGATTCGATTCGATTCAATGACGGAAATTTCGATTCGATTTTTTTTTTGGTAATACCTACTTTCATTTTCCGTAGTATGCGAGTCAAAATGACTAAAATCTAACGAGATCAGCATTCTTCTCGTGTCGTCAGGCTCTTTACTGTTTCAGTTTTTCCTATTCACAAGTTTTATGTTTCGTTTGTTCCATTGTTTACAGTATTTAAGAAAATACATTCCATCGTAAACTAGTGGGATAGCTATTTTATTCTTGTCCTATTTAATTCCTTTTAAAATCGAAAATCGAATCGAAAAATTGAATCGTGGGATGAAAAATCGAAATCGAATCGAAACGAAATTTTTTGAATCGTTTCACCTCTAGTTATAGTATGTCACAAAAGTTACCTACAGGTTTCTTTTGTTTTCTAACACACGATGAAATTGATTGTTTCTATGTACAAAACATACCAAAGGATGGATGCAAGGGATATATTTTGAAAGTGGATTTAGAATATCCCAAAGATTACATGAAAGTCATAACGATTTCCCTTTGGCATCTGAAAGAAAATTTGTGTCCAATGAAAAGCTCTCACTTTATGCAAACAGAGTGCTTAAAAAATTACATAATTCAAACAAATTACCACCCAGAGCAAAGGTCAAAAAAATTACTCACCACTCTTGAAGATAAAACCAACTATGTTCTACACTACCAGAATCTGCAGTTGTACCTTGAATTGGGTACAAATTGAAAAAAAATCATAGAATATTGGAATTTGAGCAAGAAGCCTTCATGAAACCCTATGTACAACTCAACACAGAAATGAGATAAAGAGCTAGATCTACATTTCAGAAAACTTCTTCAAATTGATAAACAGTTCGGTGTTTGGTAAGCAAATACAGTAATTGATATTTCCACTTTGTCGATTGTTTGACATTTCTCTCGTAATTTGATTCATAAATTGTGTCAGTTCATAAAAATTGTATAACTAAGTCAAACGTTATACATAAAGAATAGATGTGCATGCATTGATTTACATCAACAATATTAAATAAAAATCACCGCAATCCATGTCTTTTAACTTTTAAGATTTAAGCAATGATTCCATACTGTAACTCTTTCATATAGGAGGTAGTATAAGTAGGTAGACTGGTACTTAAAAATATTTGTACCAATACCTTTCGACATCATATTATTCACCTCAATCATACATTTCTGCATCAATGAAATAAATAAAGAAATTAGTACACTTACTCATGAATCACTTTTTTCAGGAAAAACGATGGAAAATCTCCGAAAACATCGATCTGTAGAGTTGGTGCATACGGAAACGCGAATGACAAAATTATCAAGCAAATCGACTTACAAACTACATAGGATATTTTCTGAAGATCTTGTTGGTGTAGAACTCAACAGAGCGAAAGTAAAATTAAATAAACCTATCTATATTGGTATGACTGTATTAGATTTATCAAAACATACCATGTATGATTTTTATTACCATCATTTGAAAAAACTTTATGGTTCAGAGGTGCAGTTGCAGATGACTGACACAGATTCGTTTTTGTTTTATTGTGAAACAGATGATTTATTTCATGATATGTTACAATATTCACATTTGTTTGACACTTCAGATTTCCCCAAGGATCACTACCTCTATAGTGATTCTAACAAAAAAGTCATGGGGAAAATGAAGAGTGAAACTAATGAGAAATGCATTTCTGAATACTGCAGGTTGAGATCCAAAATGTATGCATTCATATGTGACGTTAAAGAGGATGAACGTAAAAAAAGGCATCTCAAAAAATGTTGATAAAAAAGAAACATTACAGGATTATAAAAATATTTTGTTTCATGAATCCTCTTTATCGTCACAAATGTAATCTTTAAGAAGTCATAACCATAAAATCTATCTTGAAAAAATTAAAAAAGTAGGTTTATCATGCTTTGATGATAAACGCTATTTGCACGATGACGGTATTTCTAGCTACGCCTATGGCCATAACAAGATAACAAAGAATTGATTTTGATTCATTTTATGTCATTATATTAAAGCAAACTTTTATTGTGGAAGTGTCAACTGTAAAAGAAAAAAGGTTGTTTAGACTTTTTTTCAGAAAAAATACTTCATATGCTTACGTTATTACGGTTTATCAATAAATTTACAAGTACAAAGAATTCCAATACATGTATATTGTCTTCTGTTGCATTTGATCTGTATAATAAATAATAGTGTAAATAGTATTGGTTGTTGTTATGACTCACTGGAACAGCATAATACTATTCATCCTCCACCGGATGCATAATCTACAACAGAAAAGAAAAGAAACAATAATTATTATACCATACTACTTGATACAAGCTTAGAATCAAAGAGTGAATGAATTAATAAACAAAACAGGCATACAAAAAACTTACTGAAGCATCCAACACTGGTGGTGGTGGTGGTGTTGTCGTTGTTGTTGACCATGGTGGCGCTGTACATGTCTGCATATAAAAAACATAATAGTCATTTTTTTATACACTTATCAACAAACGAGTTGCATTAAAAAAATTATACACATTTTAAAAATTACATCAATAAATGTAATAACTGTGTGCAAATATTAAGTTTAATGAAACAAAAATTAGTGAAATAATGTAAAATCACACTCACTTTCTTAGCTGGAGTTATGGCCTCAATTTTCTATAATAAGAAAAAATTCAATGTAAGTACATTGAACAATTAAAGACTGCATTACTAAAAATATGAATTATTTAAAACAATGAACAAAACAGGCATACAAAAAAATGTCAAAAAACTGACCAAAGCACCCAACACTGGTGGTGGTTTCGACGATGCTGATGGTGGTGGTGGTGTCGTCATTGTTGATGATGATGATGCCTTTAATGATGATGATGGTGGGGAAGTCAATGATAGTGACACAGGTGCCTGAAGGGAAAAAATAGTATTAACTTCAATATCACATTGTTTTAACCCACGATTCAAATATATTACTTTAAATTATTACTCATCGAAAAATATATAACAAAAATATAGCTATAAATAAGAAACAAAGTGGGCATATTAAAAGTTAGTATGAAAATCAATAAATGTGTTAAGAACTTACTACGTGCATCGCAGTGTGGAACTCCCATATGGAGCCCCCCATAGAACTCAATTCTTCGAGCTCTTGAAGACTCAATGATATCGACAGTCCCTGTTAAATGTATATTTACTCGCATTAAAATGGTGAGTAAATTAATTATTCGCTAATCTCAATTATCAGTATATAAAACATAACAAGTACAACAAATAGGTATGGACTATGTATTATGGCAGCAAATTTCAAGTCAAAACAAAGAGGGTAAAACAAAGATACAGGCGTAATTACCTTATTACCGACATTACCGTATGATTCCTAAGAATACAACTCTAACTTTAGCTTATTAATGGTATCTCTTAAGTATCTGTGTGAACCATCATTTCAATCCCACCATCATAGATCGACACCAATGACAATTTGAAGCTATGTCTCTATACATTGAACATATTCGCAACCTGGGCACATAACAGCAAACGTTATCACCTGTGCGAATTCTGCGACATTATCTCAATATATCATCGCAACCTGGGCACATAACAGCAAAAGTTATCACCCGTGCGAAATCTGCAACATTATCTCAATATATCATCGCAACCTGGGCACATAACAGCAAACGTTATCACCTGTGCGAAATCTGCAACATTATCTCAATATATCATCGCAACCTGGGCACATAACAGCAAACGTTATCACCCAGTGAGAAATCTGCAACATTATCTCACTCAAGATATTATCACAACTTGGCCACATAACAGCAAAGGTTATCACCCTAATGGTTCTTCAATATACCATACAGATATCCTGCATCTAAATAAATAAAATCAAACTTATCATTTGAGCAATTACATAAATTGCTATTGTTTTCGAGTAGATCGAATGTTTTAGATAAGTATCATTTCTTTGAGCATAACCTCAACTTAGAAAAAAATATATGCTCTGCACATCTTATATTTATTATAACAGTGAAAATACAAATGTCATATATGAATATGTATGAAATGTATGAACATATTTAATAAATACACTCACTTATCACACCTTGTAAGTTCAGTCACACAGTCTGAAGTAACATTCTCATTAATGTCTGAATGTTGAAGAATTCCGATTTACACTCAAGTTCATTAGAATGTTTATAAACACAGTAGCTGTCTCTATGGTTAAAATACGTTGAACAATAAATTTTTAAATATGTGAATACGTACAAAACATACCACACTACATATTTAAATGAAATAGCACTCTGTTGTCAAGTCAATGGAAACTTTAAAGCTTTAAATTTAAAGAGACAGAAAGGCGATCCTGTAATGAATCTTTGACATAACTGTCCCTGGCTTTAACGGTCTTCCACCTGCCGCGTCTTTGCCAAAGTCTTTCGTTTGTTTTATTATTTGCGCTTTGTGTTGCCGCGCCTGACCTAAATGAATGCAGACCATACAAGCCCAGGTTAACACTGATGCTTTTAAGTTTCGTTTTAAATATGCGAGCTACACCAGAATAAGAAAGCGATTTGTTACAGCTTCTCAACACATGTGATTTGGAATGCTTACAATAATGTACAGGTCTAAACACATATTCCTCAGAAGATGAAGATATCTTAGCCTTACTAAAGTATTTTTCTAATAAAGAGACTGGACAATACATAGTTCTTGACCTAGCAATAACGACTGAATTTCCTTGCCTCAGAACATCTGTTTTTGATTTAGACACATTGATTTCGCAATGAGTGTCAAAAAACTCAATGTCCGGCAAACAATCCTTAAATCTCCTAAAGTATTGTTCTCAGAACCAAATCGTAGGATTAATTGTTTTACTATATCAGAAGTAATGGGTTCTTTTTTATTCAAAGGTTTTGAAATTTTTCTTACACAGCCGGACAAAAATAATTTAAGCCAATCATCCGTGCACGGATTTTTCGAGTTGGAAATAGTATGTGCCCACTTGATAGCGTAGAAAATATTGTTTAATTTAGATTTACCGCAAGCATTCTCATTTTTAATAACCGAAGTTAAATAAAGTGCTATGGTAACTGGTGATGCTGGTAAATAACATAAGTTCAATTCTTGGCTCCACTTTACAAATTTGTTATAATAAGATAGGTAATTACTCGTAGTTGAACGTTCTTTTCCTCTTGATATTATGTCTTTGACCTCTGAGAACAATTCTCCGGGATGATTAGAAATTAAGCAACATTTTTCTCTTACATCATTCCATCTTTCGGAATTGTACAAATCTGTAATGATGAAAATAAATACACACAAATGTTGACTAAACATAGTAACGAAACTGTTAAAACACAAACCTTATGACTAAAACTTTGCTAGTGAATTGATCAGAGCCGAAAATCGATTGTTTATTTTTGCCTTGAACATAAATATGTTTTGCATGATCAAATATCAGCATCTCATATATTTGTTTTTGAAAAACAGAGTCTTCATTAAACAGCATTGGAAAAAATGGACTTGACGGCCAGTAAGGAGCTACTAAAGTACAATTAGCATGACAATACATTAAATTGTTGCTTTCTCCCCAATGAACAGTAAATGCTCCAACAGCTTCCGAAGAAGGGTTCCAAAATAGAGAATTGTAGCGTTCTATTTTTGTATTATACTCATTAGCAAAACGGTCTACATCGTGAGGCCCATACAAATTGTCTATGTGTTTAAAAAATTCATCGCTCATTCCATAGTCATCATAATCAATAATTCTACTGATTTCATCTGCTTGCTTGTTCTTGTCTCTACTTATCCATCTCATCTCTAAAGAAATACAATAATTTGCACAGATGGTAAATATTTCTAAAGCCATATCATTTAAGGGCTGCTGCATACTACCCTTTTCTATAATACTCACGCAATTTTTGCTGTCCGTATACCAAAATACCTTTTTTCCCGAAAGTTTGTGCGAGAAGCTTTTCAATGAAAAATTAATAGCAGACAATTCTCTATAAGTAGAGCTTTGTTGTTTCTCTAAATCTGACCAAGCTTTATGAGCGACGGAAAAATCCTGCTCTATATAGGCAGCCCCAGCAACGGCTGATGCATCAGAATAAACAAAAACAGCTGGTAAAAAATCTTGAAATAATTTTCTACCTGGAAGCTTATCAATCACCGATTCCCAAAATCTTAAACAAGGGAAGCAACTAGTAATGTTCTCAATACGATCCCATTGTGTTCGGTTTTCAATCACCCAATAAAAACATTTTGTTTTAAGCATACAAACATTGCCAAGTACTGGTGCAATAGAAATTAATTTTCCAGCCAATCTAGCCAATTTTCTAGGAGTTACATATGGAAAAAAATTTTGAACGTCACAAATACATTGTTTTATGCTATCAATTCTTCTAGTAGGTATTCTTAGAACACCAGATTCTAAATCCCAAACGTATCATAACCATTCTAAACATTGCGTAGGTATAAAAATTGATTTTTCTAGATTAGTTATAAATCCTGCATTATCCAATGTATTTTGTACAAAATCGGAATCTTTCAAAGCCAAATTATATGTACTGTTAATACCCCAACCGTCGTCGAGAAAGAGAACTATTTTAATCCCATGTGATCTCCAGTACTTGACTAACGGTCTCAAACATTTTGTGAACATGCGAGGGGCTGATGACAGTCCGAATGGAAGGACAGAAAAAACATAATATTTAACTTTACCGTCATAGCACCAAGAAAATCCTAAAAATTTATGGTGCACTGTGCTTATAGAAAAATGATGATATCCGCTTGATAAATCAAATTTAAACATAAAACCCTTTGGAACGATACATTGCAAAGCAATTTTTATATCTTCAAATTTGACGCTCTCTTTTTTATCGTAAGTATTTAAAACGCTTAAATCTAAAATAAGTCGTTTTTTACCATTCGAGTTAGTTGCAACAGAAAGTGGGTTAACGTTATGTGGTATAAATGGTATTTCATATATACAACATTTGTCTAGTAAATCAGAAATAGCATTTTCTACAAAGGATGCATTGTTTAAAGCAGACGAATTATTTTTCATGACATATAAAGGTGGTTTACTAATGAATGGAATAACATATCCATGTTCAATAATAGACAACACATCTGATTCAGGTTTAATATAGTCTTTCCAAAATTGAATAGCCTTTTTAATTCTTCCTTTGACCGATTGTGTAGGCACCATGAAATTGTTCTCTGAATATTCATAAAACGATGTATCAGAGTTATGAGCGTTATTGTCATTTGAGAGTTCAAATATATACTTATCTTGTTCTTGTGAACAATTATTTTGGAATGTGTCCTTGATTTGACTGTTTACTGTCACTTGCAAGTTTTCCGTCTGTTCCCATGGATCCATTTTGTTGACTTGTTTGGGTAGCACATCCCGAGGCAAAATGTCCCACGTGTCCACATCTGTAGCAGATAACTCCGGTTTCTTTGTTGAATTTTCCTTCCATGCGGTTTCCTGTAATACTTTTTCGCCGAAAGCTACGAAAAGACTGATTATAATAATTACTAGGAGTAGAATTAGAATCCTTTTTGAACTTTTCAATTTTGGCCTTAGCTCTATCTTCGGCTCTACGAATTCTCTTATCGTCATCGGAACCACTGGCCACGTCGTTAAGCTCATACTCATTAATTGTAGCCCAGCCTGCGGATGAACTATCCGCTATCCGAATTAATTTGTTCCGGTGCTTTATCTTACCGGTTGCCTCGTCGATAAACTCATAAGCCTTAGAAGCCTCTCTCAATTCGACCGCTTTGCGAATGGACTCCAACAAGTCAAATATTTCGGTATTAAAAACGTATTGCTTTCTATTAGAAGTACCTTTGAGTGAAATTAAATTATCAGTTCTGACCTTTTTAAAGGATATTTTAAAAATTACTGAAGTTCCCATGACAGATGAAAGTATTGAAAAATATGAATATCATGAAAACGAACCTATTACAGGAACTAATTCAAATAACCCCGGAGAAATTAGAATTAATATAGAAACACAAGATTTATTTACTCATCCGAGTGAAAGTTATTTGTTGTTTGAAGGAAGATTAACAAAAGCCGATGGAACAGCTTACGCGAATGGTGATGCTATTTCACTAACAAATAATGGCCTAATGTTTTTATTCAATAATATTAAGTATCAACTTTCTGGACAAGAGATTGAATCCGTCTTTTATCCTGGACAATCTAGTATGATGTTGGGAATATTAAAGTATCCAGATGATTTCTCAAAATCTCAAGGTTTAAATCAACTCTGGTATAAAGATACGAATCCTGCTTGCACATCTTGGTAATAATAGTGGATTTAATGTTTGTCAAGATTATTTAATTAGAGCACCAGATCCAAAGGGAACGTTTAGTTTTAGAGTTCCGTTAAAACATATTTTTGGATTTTGTGAAGATTATAATAAAATTTTATACGGTATGAAACAAACATTGACTCTAACCAGAAAGGCTAATGATGACGCAATTTTTAGAGCTAATGGTGTTGAAGCAGGTAAAGTTTCTCTCGTAAAATTATCATGGTATATTCTGCACGTTCTTCCTGCTGATGTTGAAAAGTTTCAACAATATAAAACGATAGAAGATAAAACTAGCTTTCCCGTGGGATATAGAATGCGTCAATGTGATACCATAACGGTACCACAATCATCCAGTTTCATTTGGAGACTTTCGGTTAAATCAAGTCCAGAAAAACCTCATTGGATTATTATAGGGTTTCAAACTGATAAAGATGGTAATCAAGAAGAGAATCCTGCTCTTTTTGATAATGTGAATCTAAAGAATATATATGTAATGCTAATTCTAATAGATATCCCGAAGTTGATTATCAATTAGATTTTACCAAGAACCAGTTTAGTAGAGCTTACGACGATGCAGCTGCATTCAGATCAAAATTTTTCCATATGGATGAATTAATTTCCAACCCAAATATAAATCCATACGATTACAAAATTCTTTTTCCAATCTTCGTATTTGATGTAAGTAAACAAAGTGAAAGATTAAAGAATTCGGTTACTGACATATAGGTGAAAGCAACATTCAATGCAAACGTCCCAGCAGGAACGGAAGCTTTTGCAGTTGTTATCAGCGATAAAATGATAAAATTTCAATCAGATGGAAATAAGATGAGTGTTGTTTATGGTTAACCTCACTTCGTCAACCGAACGAAGTGAATTAACAGTTTATTTTATTTTTTCCCGAAAGGAGATTAATGTTCCAAAGATTCTGCATAAAAAATGGAAGAAGAAAATGGAGGGGTCTCCCTCCGGTCGAAATACAAAGGAATTAATCATCCGAACAATCCAGCCTTCGAGAAGCAGCCAGAATCAGAATTTTGTCAAACCAAAATAGAATATCCCTCCGGTCGAACCAAAAAAGAAAATAAATATAAAGGAATTAAACATCCCAATAATCCAGCTTTCGAAAAAATACCAATATCAGAATTTAGTCAAATTAAAATAACCGATTGAAATTAACCGAACGAAGTGAGGTTATTAAGAAATATTTTAATTTTTTAGCCTTGTTTCACTCGTCAATTATCCAAAACTCCTGATGTATAATACAATTTTATATATCCCTTTTCGGTAAAAGTAAATTCCTTATATTTTTTTATCGGTAATATGAACTCGATTCTGAGAGTCTTGATGCACTTTTATCACAGTATCTTTACTAATTTCCAATGAAAACACAAGAAAGGTCAATTGATTGCGTTCAATATTTCAAACATCATATTCCAGTTGTCTAATTTTCTCATTTCTTCCGGCAACGACAACTTTCGCTATCTCATCAATAACTGTTTTCAACACCTCCTGATCTCCCTCGGCAACGAGCTCCGTTATATCTTTTTTAAGAATATTTACCCCCCTTTCGATATCTTTCATTATTTTATCTCTGGTAGTTTCATCATCTAACGCCCATTCCTTCTTAAGTTTATTCAGTTCAACTTCCAATTTTTCTTCGTCAATATATTTCTTCAAATATTCTCTTATCCTTTCTATGATATCCACCTTTACTTGTTCCAACTCCCTCTCATCTACGAACTGTTTCACTTGTTCTTTTAGCTCTTGAAAATTATGTTTGTTAGTTTTTACAAACTCGTCCACCTTTTCTTCGAGATAATCCATCTCTTTTTTAACATCATCTCCTAATTTCCGTGCAAGGTTATCTTCAAGAATTTATCTACAGGCATTTTTTAAGCGAACAAAGTGAGGTTAATTAAAAAAAATAAACATATATGCCCACATATTATTGTTCCCCTTGGTTGTATTTGTTCCGTATTATATTTTATTTCGGGATATTCAATATTTAAGTAGTTTATTATTTCTAAAGGTGGTTGTATTCCATAGCTATCAAAATAAATATTATTATACCAGCATACCCAGTGGGTACCTTTGGCATCCGATGAACCAATTCCATCATGGGGATTTGTATCATCTAAGTTTAATATTCCACATTCATTTTTTAATGGACGTTTGGGAAGTTGGTCTCTCATAAACACTCCTCTAAAATTAGGGATTTTTAATTTTTTAACTGCATCTATCAATTCAAAATTAGTTAATGGTTTATATGGTAGTAAAATATTTCCAACTTTAATCTTAAAATCTTTTTCCATTTTTATAATAAGAATCCCAAAAGTGGAATATTTTTAAACGGACTATTTTCTCCAAAAAGAATTCCTGTTCCGTCATACAATCCCCCACCTTCTTTTTCCAAATATAAACCATCACCGAGATTTGGAAAATTTGAGGCTGGTTTCAAATATAAACCTTCCCCATCGGTTTCCAGTTGACAAACACGTCCACCTTTTTTAAGATACAAACCGGAACCAATAGCTTTTTACGCAGCAGTACTAGCTAAACCTGATAGTGCTCCTACTCCGATAGCCGGTAATACCGTTCTTGCTAATGCGGGTAAAGCACTTGCAGCTAAAACTGTCAACATGGGGAGAAAACCACCTTCAATTTTTGCGTTATGCTCCAACTGTCTCTTACTTAGTTTAATCGTTACTCCTACACCATTTTCGTAAGCTCGTTTTATTTTATTCAATTGCGTCTCGGTAATAGCTATAATATCTTCACCTTTGAAATCCTCATTATCCAAACGTATACTTGTAGTGGTACCATTTTTTATAGCACGTTTAATTTTATTTTTTTGTCCTTCGGAAATATTAACTTTTGTATTTATGTAACTCATTTTTTAAACGAAAAAAGTGAGGTTATTGAAGTTCTTAATTTTTTTCGACCGAATGGGAGGATTAAAGTGAAACGCTCGCTTCGCTCGCTATATTTGACGTATATGAAATCTTATCGTAACATTTTCTCCTCTTAAATCAAGCAATTTACCATATTGATCCATAAGTTTTGTTTCAAGACCACGTATTGTATCCAAAGTAATTGGTAGGTAAACCAAATTATGGGGTGTTTCAATTATTTTATATCCAGGACTCACGTTAGGAAAAAACTGTATATAGTATTTTGTGAAGAACCATTTACATAACTACCAGAAATAATATCTATATTAACAAGTATACTATTAATACTGAGAATATCAACAACGTTTTCAGATTCATGATTCCCAGATTTATATTTACTACAATCAAACCCTAATACTCTACCTATAGATTTTGGATGATTAAAATCAACAACGAAATTATCTCTTATCTCTATTCTGGATTTTAAAGTATTTGGATTTTCTGTAATAATTATATTTTGCCCGGGTGTTTCGGATTGTATAAAGTTATTTATATCAACTATATCATAACTTCCCGTAGGTATTCTAATTGTTTCCCAATTTGCCCCATTATCTTTGGAATATTTAAAATGATTATTCTCATTGGTGATATTTGGAAAAGAATAATACGTTTCAAGGTTAACGAGTGCTATTTCATACTTTCTCGTTTTATCAAGTTGTATTGGTGAATTAAACATAGTTTTAAATTTTGTTTTATTATCAGATACTATAATCTGAAATGAACTTTTAGGTTCTGTATTTTTAACAAGTGTTTCTAATAATTCTTTATCCATTTTTCAAAACGAAGTTTTGACTATTAAAAGTTCTTCATTCCGGTCGACCGAACGAATTAAGGTAAAAAGAATTCGTCAAAACCGATTCTATATTTTCCATTATCTTTATTAGATGATAAATCGATTACAACAAAACCAAATGGTTTCTCCCAAGCAGTTTTACACAATTTTCTAAATTCTTCCTTCTCCATATCATGACTTACGTGATCATTATAAATATGATTTATATTTTTCAAGTCTTGTCGGAACAGACAAATAAAATTAGCATTTTCCCTTATAGTTTGTCTAGGTAATTTGAAATAGTTTTGTGAAAGATAAAAACAATCCACGTTACTATGTCTACCACGAATATAATAACACTCACATTTATTTTGTTTTTCTAAAATTAAATCATCAAATATCATTAAATTTTTATTCTTAGGATTTAATTCCCTAGGATCTGGAACATCTTCAGCAGATTCATAAAAATTACATTCTAATCCCTTTCGTGAAACGCTCGCTTCGCTCGCTGCCCATGCTTTAATTAAGTCACCCGGTGAAATATCCTTATTTACAATTTCTTCACGATTATCAAAAAGTCGAAGTATTTCGTCTTTGGTTAATTTCTTTTCAAACGCTTCATTTAAAATACGATATTCTGGTTGGAATAAACTCTTTCCAAAAACCATTAATTTATCATAATCCAACCACTCGGCTTAAGTAAGAGATTAAGTAATAATGTAGTTTTACCGCAACCAGATTTTCCAATAATCAAACCTCTAATACTTTTGGGTAAAAGATGATGATTTTCTCGTTTAGTCATCACATTCCAAGATAAATCTTTTATCTCCATTTTTTAAGCGAGCAAAGCAGGCGGATTCCCTTAACTCGTTTTTTAACTTGAGTTTTTATCTCGTTTTTTTGAACTCGTTTTTTAACTCGATTTTTTAACTTGATTTTTGGACTCGTTTTTGGACGTGTTTTCGAGCGAGCGAAGCGAGCGTTTCACGCTCGAACCTGTTTTTTCTATTTTTTATATATAAAAATGTATTGCGTTAAAAACACACCGAGACTCTCAATATTGAGGATGTTGTTTCAAAAAATAATGGACCAATGAAACGGGGAAGATGCGAAGTGTGTGGAATAATGAAACATCAATTCGTTCCGACCACGGGGAAAAAAGAAGATCCCTCGTTACACTCGGAAGGAAAAGGATTATTAAATAAAACTATAAATAATCTACCTTTTGAAATGCATTTACCAGGACATAATTTTACAGGACCAGGCACTAATCTAAAAAAGAGATTAAATGAAGATTTAACACCTAAAAGTTGGAGTAAACCGGTAAACAGGGTTGATAAAGCCGCGTATCACCATGATGTTTGTTATTTAAAAAATAAAGATACGGAAACCCGAAATAATTTATGTGATAAAAACATGTTAAAGGAAATGAAAGGAATTTATAATCCTACTCTAAAGGAAAAATAGATAGATCGATTGTTAATAAAGTTATTGGAACGAAAATGAGATTTGGTATGGGTTCGGTCGGAAATTAAATAAAATGTAGTGAATCTATTCCATGGGGTAAAGTATCCATTCCATTTTCACTTATATAAATTTTATCGTCATTGTATGAAAGTCCAACTTTAACCATTTCATTTAAAAATATTTCATGATTTTTATGTACTAAATTGAACATTATTTTATTGATTACTTTCTTGTTAAATAAACAGTCTTTGTACGTTTCCGAATTAAATTCTTTTTAGTTGCTTTATTAATACCCTTGGCTGTGCATTTAAATTTTACTTCGGCCTATTCCAAACATTCAAAAGCATACATTTTACTTCTTATTCCTATAAACTCTGTCATTATATTCCCACCTAATTCATCTTTAAACTTTTCAATTACTTTTTTATTTGTATTTGAAAACAAAGGATGATCTTTTGGATAATTAGAAGTATCCAAATGTTCCAATATTCCCCCCAATTCATAATATAAATCATCAGTATGTATATTTAACATCAAAGAATCGGTATCCGAATATAAAACTTCATTATTTGGAAAATATTTTTCAATAATATCGTAATAAAATTTATACATTACTAATTTTGAATAATCTAAAATACACATACCCAGATATATTGGTTTATTGAAATACATTGATTTATAATTCAACAACACCGCCTTAAAATTTTCATTAAAATCTATATCTTTTAAAGTATCTCTAGAAGCTAATTGTTTTAGTTTTTCAAGATTATCTGTTAATTCCACCATACAACGATTAGAAATATTTTCTAATGTCTTTCCATAGAACGAATTATTCATCAGCTTCCAAAAATCTTTCTCAAAATCATTTGTTGCTTACGCTCTCATATTTGTATTAAAATCTATATATGGTTTCAGCCATGCCTTGTGATTGAAAGATATTATACTGTGAATTTTGGTGACCTTTATTCTGAGAGAAATGTAATATTTTAAAATATCATAATGTAAAACATATTCTTTTTTATCATGGAGATCTAATATTAATTTTTCGACATCTCCCAATTTAGTATTAGTTTGTTTTAAGAAATCTCTTGTATAATCTGATATTTCTTCTTCTTTTATTTTTCTGGAAATTGGCATTGGTGGAAACTTTCTTAATTTAAATCTTGTCAAATCATCATATGACAAATCAACTTTAAAAACCATACCGACTTCTTCCGAACACATATCTAAATAATAATTTATATCTTGTGTTGTAATTGTTTGCCATTTAAAATTTTTATATGGAAGTTTTTCAGACATTCCACATCCGTATAAATTATTGGCGTCCGTATACCAAAGAAAATTGGTCCTTCCGGATGGTTTCGCCGCGGAATTGGTATATTCATTAATTGCTTTTACATAACGTTTTCCCAAAACACCAGAAAATCCACCTCTTATTCCTTTTTCAAACATCAATTTCATATCAATATCTGTTATTTAATCTAATTCAATTCCAGTAAACTTCAATCCTGCATTCAAAGTTAGTCCCGGTGCAGAATAACAGTAAGCGGGATCTATTTCATATGATTTTAAACACAGATCGCTGAAATTTTCAAATACATCAGTTAGTATCAACACATCCAACTTTTGATACAACATTAGATAATCTTCAAATGTTTTGCAATATTTATTAAATAACTTTTTCCGAGTTCATATTCATTATCTGAAATATCCTTTTGGTAGAGTATGGAATAAAATTCTTTTTTATCTGGGAATTTATTTAATTTTAATTTTTCGAACGAATCAAAATAATCGTAGGGAAATATTCCTTTAAAACTTCCTTGATATTTTAAATCTTCAAATAAAATATTTGAATTTTATTCCCTTTTAAGTATTTTATATTGATCATCTTTTAAAGTTTTTGATAAGTTATCTAAACTACTCAGTAAAAATCTCATACTATCTTTAAAAACTAACTTGAAATATTGATCTTCAAATGTTATTGATATATAATTTTCAGTATCCTTTGGTAATATCTTTACTTTATTGTATTCTGTTTCATGTTTCAGTAATTCTTCAGTTATAAAATGGAAATCATATCCACTTCCGTTATGAAAAAGGATTGGAAATTGTTTTCCATCTCTGGATTCTAATCTATTACAACTAGAACATGAAATTCCTCTAAATTCACCCGATAAATGATTATGTTCAATTACTTTTTCCTCCCTTTCTAATTTCTTTTTACACAAATAACAACAATCAGAAGAATCATATAATTCTTCTTTTTTCTTTTCTGATATTTTAAAATTCTTTTCCACATGATAATAAGCCCACTTAATTTTATCTTTGTATTTTAAACATGTTTCAATAAAATCTTTTTCTGCGTTTTCACTAGGTGCAAAATTAATATTTTTATTTGGAATAATATCTGGATATTCGGAAACCAATTGTAAACCATATGAAACTACTTTTTGTTGTTGTAAATTTATTGTATTATCTTTAAAAGATAGTTTAATATTTTCTCTTTTTATTTCATTCCGCAATTTATCATTAATTTCATCAATTCTAATATCTCGGCCGTAAGTTTTATTAATTTTTTCAACTTCATATTTTGAAACTTCTATATGTTGTCCATCTAAAATCCACTTATCAAAAATTTTATCTATTGATCTATTGAAATATTTCTCAATATATTTTTCTTTGATTTTATCCAAAAATATTTTAGTTCTCTCATCTGTAATTTTAAAATTAATATAATTATGATAAATTCTTTTAGCTTCTTTTTTAGATATTTCTTCTTCGCGTATTATTTTATTGATAATCATATTCTTTACTTTGGAATTAACATAATGTGATTTACTTTTTACTTTTAATTTGTTTATTTGTTTTCGAAGATCTACATCCATATAACTTAATTTTATATTGATTGATTCAAAATCCGCATAACCGACAAATGGTAGTTTTAATTTAAAATGATGATTTTCAAATTTACATTTACTTCCTTCTTTAGGAATATTATATTTAATAGGATTATTTTTTTGACAATCTTTCATATGTCTTTCTAGTGCATTCTCAGTAGTGTATGAAGCATTAATACAATTTCTGCAATGGTATCTTTTACTATGATTATGGTTAAGATAGGCATTAAAATTTTTAATTAGGCAATAATGTTTTTTATCATCCCGTGAAACGTATAATAAATCTATTACATATTTTCTATCCGTAAACTTACTTCTATACAAAGGATATATATCATGTAGATTCCTTTCTTGAATAAGTTTTTTAAAATATTTATTCTCTGGATCAAAAAGTTTATTTTCAATTCCAAATACATTTATAGCTATATCTTCATTTTGTTTTTCAAACATTCCTATTGAATTCATACTTACCGGATATTTAATATTTTCCATATTAATATTTTCTAAAAAGGGTTTATAAATTGATACCTTTCTGGGATCCTTTTTCATTCTTGAAAATATATTAGAATATTCTTCATACTTTTCGGGTGTTTCTTTTAATTTATACAGTATACCGGCAATTACACTATAAGCAAAACATCGGTTATCATTGTTTTGTATATTTATTAGACTATTGAATTTTATTCCCAAGTCAAAATATGATAAACCACTTACACCTTTCACTCTAACAACTTTAACTTCAGTATTTTCTATTTCATTAAATATTAAACCAGATTCTTTTCCTTGATGTTCTTCTTCCCATACTTTATACTTTTCAATAATGGAATTATAAACTTCGTCGAATTCGTTCCGAGCACCAAGTTCTACAAATCCACTATTATAATATCTCTCTATTGTATCATTCATAGCTATTGGTTTTGAATAAATAGTTTTTATTATTATTTCAAATTTTACATTGGAGAATTTAAAAACCAATCTTTTAACATCTGATTTAATCTTTTTAAAATAGTCATCTATATTAACACCACTTTTTTGAATAACTTCTTTAACATAGTTTTTGGGTTTTTTGTCGGTCATTTTTATAAGAAACAATTTTTAATTAGGTATATTTTCTAAATAATATTCACGTTGATAATTAGGATTTCTAAGTATAAATTCTCGATAAGATTGTTTATATTTTTCTTTGTTTCGTTCTCGATGATCTTTTTTATAGAAATATAAACATTTTTTACATTTTGCTTGTAATCCATCCGGTGCTTTAGATTCTTTGTAATAATTATTATATAATTTATATTCATTACACTTTGTACAAACTTTGCCATCCATTTTTAAGACAAACAATTTTAATATATTTAAAATGGATCACCCGAAAATATATTGTTTGCGTTGTAAAAAACATACTGAAAATAATTCAGTTAAACAAGTAACAACAACTAATAATAGGCAAATGTTAAAAGGTAAATGTTCTGAATGCGGATCTATCAAAAATAGATTTACAAATAAATTAGCAGATGAATTACATCACAGAGTTGTAAAATCTTTTCCTAAAAGACGTGTTCATGTTCATTCGATAGATCAAACATGGGCAGTTGATTTGGTAGATATGCAACAATATTCAAAACAAAATAAGCATTATAAATATTTATTAGCTGTTATAGATGTTTTTAGTAAATATGGTTGGTTAATTCCTTTAAAAAATAAAACAGGAGTAACGGTAAGTGAAGCATTTAAAGAAAGAAAACCGTTGTTTATTTGGTCAGATAAAGGTTCTGAATTTTACAATCGACAAGTAAAAGAATTATTAAAAGATAATAACATAAAATTATATTCAACGGAGAATGAAGAAAAATCAAGTGTTGTAGAACGATGGATAGGAACTATGAAACAACGTATGTATAAATATTTTACTACTCACGAAACTACAAAATATTATAATATATTAGATGATTTAGTTAAAGATTATAATAATACAGTACATTCTTCAATTAAAATGACACCTGTTGAAGCGAGTAAATTAGAAAATGAATCAATAGTGTATGAAAATTTATATCCAGAAGAAGAAAAGGAAACCAAAAAACCTAAATTTAAAGTTGGAGATAGAGTAAGAATAACAAAAAAGAAAGATAAATTTGAAAAAGGTTATACCACTCGTTGGACTAGAGAAATATTTGTAATTGAAGAAGTTTTAAATACTGATCCTGTTACTTATAAAATAAAAGATTTAAAAGATGAAGAAATTAAAGGTAGTTTTTATGAACAAGAATTACAGATTACTGAATTTTAAAACACACCATATTCTAGCATACTTGTATTCCAGCATGCCCGCAGCGGGACAAAAGGCGACTAATTTCTATATTATTTATTTTTTATACCCAATTTATTTTTACCCATTTTCCAGGGTGCCCAAATTCCAGCGGGCAAAATTAGACTAACACCTGTATTTATTTATTTTACAATACCCCTGTGTAACTTTATATTACATTGTGCACTCTCATGCACAATGTAACCCCCGTATCCCCCCTCTAGTGTGTGTTTCTGTGACACCCTTCCTGAAGGGTGTCACTCCATTCATTTTTATTTTTTACCCCTTTCTGTGGGTCCCCGGATTCTACTGGGTAAAATTAGACTAACACCCCTTTTTATTTTACGTGTGTTTTAGACCCGCACTCGGTGTTCATAACACTTGTATTTTTATGTGAGTGTTTTTTTTTAAAACGCAAAAATTTCAATAGGGTCATTTTTGTACCCCTATTTTAGAACAAAAAATTTTTATACTACCAGTAGGGGGGTACTACATGTTACATTTTTAAAACAAAAAATTTAGGACCCTACATGTGTGTTTTTTTTGGGGGGGGGGTGCGGGAAAGGAGGAATCAAGCATACTACTCCCGCATACCCACGCAAAACACGCACAAATTTTCCGCTCTACGCCACATAAAATACCGTAAATCCTGATAATTTCGAAAGGCGAATGATTTCATATGTATTACCCCTGAAAAGGGTAATACAAACTTCCTTGTGTTTCCCGACTTCACACATGCCTTAACAGGCTCTTTACGGCAATTCCTTTTCACCACAAACATGCTACAAATCAACCATTGAATCACAAATTACAAACTCACGGTTATCGATTGGTTTTAAAAAGATCATCTGCTTCCAAACAAATTTCCGCGAAATATCGTCTGCTAATAATGGCGGATCCATCAAAACATAATGATACCACCAACTATACTGCAACCACCTACCTAACAAAAATGGCTGCAAGGTCACGTGGGGCTCATTAACCAATCAAAACGTTGGATAGTGGTCTATCCCACCTATCCCACTAAACAAAATGGCCACGAAAATACTGTTTTTATACTACTTCTAAGAGTCTGAGGTTAAAAAACTTGAGATCAATTTCCCTGCTCAAATCTCAATGCATATTTTCAATATAGGCCATTTGATTTTGAAATGCTAAAGATTTTCAAAAATTAATCTTTATACAACTTAACTTATTAAAATAGACCCATCAATAAGACTACATACACAAGAACCAGAAAACAGAAAAATATTTCTTAAATACAGCCTTGCAACAAAATTTGATAAAATAGTACTTACTTGCTTATCTGATGTACAAGGGGGTTAGCCTGCCATCTGACAGATGCAGAATTAGATTCCAGTAAGAATGTTCTCACAAAATACATCATCAGAGATTGATCCAGAGTCCTGTTCAGTAACTGTATAAGACTTACACACAATGACTCATCATGTTTCTGACCATCATCAGAATCTATAAACATTAAACAAGCGTCATTTTGTTGTGATAAATTCATTATCAGGTTACAAAAAATAGTCAAATCCCACACATGAGGAAGCCATCCAGCTAGGTTATGGAAGATTGATGGTTCTACCCTGACGTAAGACTGGAATTTCCTCCATTGTTGGAGCTGGAAATGTCACCATATGAATCGGACTTTTGGAGCTACATTGAACACCAGAGAAAAAAAAGAAAAAAATAAACTAGTCCACCTTCTATACAAACTTACCATCATTCTTGTCCTCATCCTTTCTCTCTGTTTATTTGGAGATGTAACAGCTGCCTGGTCAGGTTGTCTTTTCTCTGTTTATTTGGAGATGTGAGAGCTGCCTGGTCAGGTGGTCTTTTCTCTGTTTATTTGGAGATGTGAGAGCTGCCTGGTCAGGTGGTCTTTTCTCTGTTTATTTGGAGATGTGAGAGCTGCCTGGTCAGGTGGTCTTTTCTCTGTTTATTTGGAGATGTAACAGCTGCCTGGTCAGGTTGTCTTTTCTCTGCTTATTTGGAGATGTAACAGCTGCCTGGTCAGGTTGTCTTTTCTCTGTTTATTTGGAGATGTAACAGCTGCCTGGTCAGGTTGAGCTGTCTTGACAGTAGTTCAGCATATTGCACACTTAAGGTGTTGTAACAATGTCGGTGCCACGCCCTCATCAAGTGAAATACTGGCTTTCACTAGGAATGGTAATATTGCTGAAAGAAAATAGTACAGTGTTTGTTTTAAAAAATATGTATAAAACAAGCTCAGTTCTATTAATTTAATTATGAAAAACGTGCAACACTACTAAAGAGTAGCAAAACAAAATGAAAATAAAAGTCAAATCGAGTCAGATAGGAAAGTACAGACATACCACACACTGCTCAGGGGAGCTAACAATTATTTCAAAAAAATATTGTTTGGAACAAGGCCTTTTATTTAGAAGGACTAAACACAGAACAAAGCAATTATACACATGTCATTGTACTAAATAATCATCTTCCATAACTTTTTTGGAAAATGTAAACCATGTAAGGAATTTTTTTTAAAGTATAAATATATTAAATGCTTGTCTTGTGAGAAGAGCAACTGACAAAAGTGAATATCGAAGTAAAGGTGCTATAATTATCATCTTCATGTAGCCCTGTAATTAGTGAAGGGCAGTTACATTTGGAGCCCCCAGTGAGGATTGAAAATCGTTAATGTAATGGTACAAGGTGGTGGATTGTTCTATGGTGGTTAGTCGGTTTAGTTTACATGGTAGACAGAAAATTATAGCGCTAACATCATTTTACTTATATCAGAGCTCTGCATCATTGGATTATATGATATTCATAAAATTGGATGAGGAACCTTGTGACATAGTGTGTGACTATTGAAGAAGTTTATGTTCATTATTTATATCATGGTGGATTATTGTAGCTTGAGTGCAATTTTTGTATATTAAAGGGGTTATAGTTATAAGAAAACTTATATTTACACTACTTTTGTTTACCATTTACTTTTGGCTTATTTGATTAGAACCTTTTTTAATCACTGTTTGTACTATATTACATAAAACAAAATTTTTTTTTCTCCTCAAATCACTAATCAAGTTTACCATACTTTCATGTAATTATTCACTTAACGTCATTTAAGATCATACCATAATTAATTAACACAGTTATCATTTATTTATTCTTACATTCATACATTCATTCAGTATTTGTGACTGGTGACATTTTTTGGGGGGGGGAGTTGTTGTTTTGGTGTCACGTGTTCCAAATTTGGTTCCGGCATGTGGTATTGACCATGATTTTGGTATTACTTTAGGTTATTTTTATTAATATAGTACTGTAGTATAAGGAGAGTATGTTTAGGATTGTTTTTATTTTTATTAATATAGTACTGTAGTATTAGAAGAGTATGTTTAGGATTGTTTTATTTTTATTAATATAGTACTGTAGTATAAGGAGAGTATGTTTAGGATTGTTTTATTTTTATTAATATAGTACTGTAGTATTAGAAGAGTATGTTTAGGATTGTTTTATTTTTATTAATATAGTACTGTAGTATTAGAAGAGTATGTTTAGGATTGTTTTTATTTTTATTAATATAGTACTGTAGTATTAGAAGAGTATGTATAGGATTGTTTTATTTTTATTAATATAGTACTGTAGTATTAGAAGAGTATGTTTAGGATTGTTTTTATTTTTATTAATATAGTTCTGTAGTATTAGATGAGTATGTTTAGGATTGTTTTATTTTTATTAATATAGTACTGTAGTATTAGAAGAGTATGTTTAGGATTGTTTTTATTTTTATTAATATAGTTCTGTAGTATTAGATGAGTATGTTTAGGATTGTTTTATTTTTATTAATATAGTACTGTAGTATTAGAAGAGTATGTTTAGGATTGTTTTATTTTTATTAATATAGTACTGTAGTATTAGATGAGTATGTTTAGGATTGTTTTATTTTTATTAATATAGTACTGTAGTATTAGATGAGTATGTTTAGGATTGTTTTATTTTTATTAATATAGTACTGTAGTATTAGATGAGTATGTTTAGGATTGTTTTTATTTTTATTAATATAGTTCTGTAGTATTAGATGAGTATGTTTAGGATTGTTTTATTTTTATTAATATAGTACTGTAGTATTAGAAGAGTATGTTTAGGATTGTTTTATTTTTATTAATATAGTACTGTAGTATTAGATGAGTATGTTTAGGATTGTTTACTCATTTATCTTCCCCCTCTGTTGATATTTATTTTAAACTTTATTTTTCAGGTGTGACATTATAGTGAAATATTATCATCAAAGATATTGATTTAATTTAAGGAGTCGACATAAATATTTTTGTTGTTTGAACCAGTTCAGGTCATTTTATTTCAGCGTTACTTTGTGTTTTATTATTAAATTAATAAAACTATTTAATACTGTGAACTATTTAGGTGATAATTTCATATTATGGGTCAGTATATGTTGACAAGTAATTTGATACCTGACTCAAGTTTTTGATTAAATTTTCATCAGCGGTACTTGTTGGTGCTAGTGCTATAATTTCATCATCATTCATGATTTTTTTTTATTTTAGGTGACATCACATTTAGATGGTGCATATGTATGGATACTGATATTATTTTATATATAGTTCTGATCATTAATTTGAGCTTTTGAAATGTTTGATTTTTTTAGCTTTAGATAAAGAATCAGACTTTAATTGGTGTTTGATGATAGTCATGTTATTACTTTAATTCATCCATGTGATTCAAACTAAACATTGGTATTATATGATTTGTTCTTTACTTGAAATTTATTTTATGCAGAACTACTACATTTTCAATAGTTGACTAAACATTGATTGATTATTATTAGTGTTGGTGGTGTGGTGTGGTGTGGTGTGGTGTGGTGGGCCTACATAGTTATTACAGTTAAGGCAGTGTTAGTGAACATTGAAATAGTATTGCTCAACATTGGATATGAGTGAAATATTCCAGTAACTAGTACATATGTTTATTGTATTTTATTGAACTTTTAATAACCTTGATATTGTCCGAATTTAATTGGCAATGGAAAAATTATCTGGAGAAACATTGGCATTGTTAGAGGCAATAAAGGAAATGAAAATAGAATGTGTTAGTGATTTAGAAAAGTTAGCAAAGGAGAAAGTTGATTTGAAAAGCAAGGATGCAAAAGAGGTAACAAAATATCCTAGAATTTCTTTGTTTTTTGGAGAAAGTGGTAAAGGGGAAGTTTCTTATAGAACTTGGCGATATGAGGTGAACTGTTTCATTAGAGAAAAGACATATAGTAATGAAAGCATGTTGCTTGGTATAAGAAGGTAATACCTTGATGAAAAAGAAAGACAAGGAATACAAATCAGAATTAGGAGAAGTGAAGTCATTGTTAGAAAAGCTAAATGACAGAATAGACAAATTAGAACAGGAAAAGACAACCATCTAACAACAACAACAGGTAAGTGGTCACTATAATCAGGGATATTGGAGAGGAAATAGAGGATACAGGGGTAGAGGCAATGGTAGACCTTATACAGGAAGAAGAAACAGCTATGCTCCAAGACGACCAACAGCAAATAACACTTTCAGACCAGCAGAAGGTAATTGTTATGTATGCAATGAACCAGGACACTTTGCAAGGTCATGTCCTTTAAACATTTGAGTACCTGCTTTAAGGGTCAAAATGTACGTACATCTAAGAAAAAAGACCCCAAATTAGTTGGTGAGTCAGCAGAAGTCACTATTACCATTGATAATATGTCTGTTAAGGCATTATGTGATACTGGTTCATGTATTTCTACATGTTCAGAAAGCTTTTATTTTCAGAACCTCTCACATTTATATCTTAAACCTTCGAACGATATTCTTAATATTGAATGTGCTAATGGTCAAGCACTGCCATATAGGTTTTATTGAAGTGAATATTTTACCAGATGGAATTGGGGAAGCTGTTGAACGAGCATGTTTGCTTCTAGTTGCACCTGACACCACATTTAATTGTAATACACCTGTTCTTTTAGGTACCAACATTTTGTCTCAGTTGATGGACAATTGTAAAGATATTTATGGTCAAATGTTTTTACAGAAGGCTAATCTTCATTACCCATGGTTTTAGCATTTAGATGTCTTTCTGTTCGTGAGAAACAATTAAGGTATAATAAATACAGATTAGCTATTTTAAAGATTATTTGTGACAGAAATGTTTCTATTTCTCCCAATCAGTCCATTACTCCACAATGTATTAATGATAATGACTTAGGCTATGTTCCTACTAGGGCGATGATTTTAAGATCTGAAATGTCAGTGTTACCTGACTATATAGATATTGGACCCAAACTTGTACATTATAATAATCAAGAGGGAAATATTTTTCATGTTCAAGTTTCAAACTTAAGTAACAATTATTTTACCATTGCTCCTAGATCTATTATTGCAGAGCTACAACCTGTCACAATTGAAATAAATGTTATGCAAGAAAACAGATATGAGGATTTTGACATTTTTAACAAGGTTAATATAAATCAAGGGCTATCAGAGGAACAACACAGTATATTATTTTCATTATTACAAAATCATGAAGATATTTTTTCAACAGGAGATAGGGACTTAGGAGACTGTAAAGTAGGAAAACACAGGATAGAGTTAAACAACTACATGCCATTTAAAGAAAAGTATAGAAGGATTCCTCCAGGTATGATCAAAGAAGTGAGAACTCACATTGAAGACCTTTTATCTAGTGATGTAATTAGACCATCTAAATCACCTTGGGCTTCAGCTGTTGTTTTATGTAGAAAAAAAGATGGCAAGTTAAGAATGTGTATTGCATATAGGAAATACAATCAACGTACAATTAAAGATTCACATGCATTACCTAGACCAGAGGATATTTTTGATAGATTATATGGTGCTAAATTCTTTTCAACCTTAGATATGAAATCTGGGTATCAACAAGTAGAAATTGAAGAATGTGATAAACAAAAAAGACGGCAAGTTAAGAATGTGTATTGCATATAGGAAATACAATCAACGTACAATTAAAGATTCACATGCATTACCTAGACCAGAGGATATTTTTGATAGATTATATGGTGCTAAATTCTTTTCAACCTTAGATATGAAATCTGGGTATCAACAAGTAGAAATTGAAGAATGTGATAAACAATATACTGCTTTTACATTAGACCCTTTAGGTTTTTTTGAACATAACAAAATCCCATTTGGTTTGGGCAACAGTCCATCAAAATTTCAGAGAATTATACAAGAATGTCTTGGTGATTACCATATGACCATTTGTTTCATTTATTTGGATGATTTGATTGTGTTTAGTTCTTCTTTTCAGGAACATTTATATGGGTTAGATCTTATACTTAATAGACTTAAGGAATGTGGATTAAAATTGTCCCCCAGACATGTTCTTTTTTGCAGAAAAAAGTTAAGTTTTTAGGTCACATTGTTGGAGAAAATGGTTTGGAAACTGATCCTGATACATGTGAAAAGGTGTTAAAGTATCCAACACCTACCAATGTTGATGAATTACATTCTTTTTTAGCTTTAGCTGGGTATTACAGGAAATTTGTTCCAGATTTAAGTAAAATCACTAAACTATTAACTGATTTGCTTCCACCTACTAGTCCTAAGAAATGTAAAAAAGTAGTTAAGAAAGAATGGAAGTAGGAGAAAGAACATGATGAACTTTTTAATCATTTAAAACAGTTACTTACATCTCCACCTGTGCTTGCTTATCCAAATTTTGATATACCATTTGAATTACATATAGATGCCAGTACTAAGGGACTGGGAGCAGTATTGTATCAAAAGCAAGATGATGACACTATGATGGTCATAGCTTATACTAGTAGAGGCCTGTCTAAGTCTGAGAGAAATTATTCTGCATTTAAATTAGAATTTTTAGCTCTTAAATGGTCTATAACTGAAAAGTTTAGTGACTACCTTATTGCAGGAAAGTTTACTGTCCTTACTGATAAAAACCCCCTTACTTACATTTTGAAGTCAGCAAAGTTAGATGCTACAGGTCAACGTTGGATTGCCAGTTTGAGTAACTATGATTTTGACATTTTGTATTGTCCTTGTAAGAATAATACTGATGCAGATGTAATGTCAGGTACCCCTTTGATAAGTTAGAATCACAAACAATAAAAGCCATATGTAATGTAAATATTGTGGATTCATTTATACATATTTTAAATTGTCAGTCTTTAAATGTTGTGGATGTTTTTAGCTACCCTGGTCAAACTATGGCCCAGATTGAGATGAGGGAATTAAGAAGACAACAGTGAGAGGATCCAGTGGTAGGTGTTTGGTTGATGGCTGTTTTAGATAATCAGCTACCAAAGAGGGAAATCATTAATAAATGTCCTCCCTATCAGACTATGTCTAGAAATTTTGTAAAATTTGTTATTGTTTGTGGCTTATTGTACAGGGAGACATCTGACAGTAGTCAGAAAGGTAGACAGTTAGTGTTACCTTCCTTGTTCAAGAAGCAGGTTTTACAGAGCTTACATAACGATGTTGGTCATCCAGGTAAACTAGTTCTATTTCACTTGTCAGAGAAAGGTTTTATTGGCCGGGTTATACTGTTGATTTTGGTAATCATGTTGATAATTGTCCAAGGTGTCTTAGACGCAAGTCAGTTGTTTCAAGAGCGCCTATGGTGAATATTGACTCTGGTTACCCGTTAGATCTGGTTACTACTGACTTTTTGAAAGTGGACCTATGTAAGGGTGGTATTAGTAATATTTCAGTTATTACTGATCATTTTACTAAGTTTGTTGTAGCTGCGCCTACACCTAACAGGACTGCGAAAACAATGGCAGATGTGCTACTTAATCATTTTATTTACAAGTATGGAATTCCTGCCAGACTACTCTCTGACCAGGGTCCAAACTTAGAGTCTGATTTGATTAGTGAGCTCCGTAAAGTCATGAACATACAGAAAGTGAGAACCACGGTTTATCACCCCCAATATAATGGTGCTTCTGAAAGATTTAACAGAAGCCTATTGTCCATGTTGGGAACATTGGAACCTGAACAAAAACAAGACTGGAAAAAATACCCACCATCACTTGTTTATTCTTATAATACTACTAAGCATGAATCCACAGGGTTTTCACCTTTCGAACTAATGTTTGGTCAGAAGGCAAAACTCCCTGTAGATTCTGCCTTTCAATTGGATACTGATTATGTAAAAGATTTAGTTGAAAAAATGGAGGAAACTAAAGCTACTGCATTGAAATCTTTAGAAAAGTCAAAACTTAAACAGAAAATTAATTATGACAAAAAAGCAAAACCTGTTAAATTAAATGTTGGTGATAAAGTTCTTGTCAAAATTTTAGCTTTTACAGGGCCCCACAAACTTGCTGATAAGTTTGAGGAAGATGTGTATGATGTTGTGGGGCAACCCATTTGGATTTGCCAGTTTTTGATGTTAAGAGCCCTGATGGTATTATTAAAAGACTCTTTTTGAAATCATCTGCTGTTGTTAAAAGGAGGTGATGAAGTTAGACCAATGCCAGCACCCAGGTTACAGAAACCTGTGCCATAGCCCCGTAGGCAAGACAGTGATACTTTAAGGAAAAAGGAAGAAGATGGTGGAACCACAGAGATTATAGAAAACAGTGATACAGATTCTGACATGGAATATCCTATTCTTTACTCTAGGAGTAATATTTCAGCTACGACTGGTTGTGATAGATCTGATACAGACAGTTCAGATAGTGAAGCACATATAGAAGAAGAATCTACTGTAACACCTGAACCTACACTTAGAAGATCTACCAGAATGCGTAATAAGCACAATGGTTTGACTCATATGTTGTAGGGCAACAACAGATTAATGACTTATTACAAATTCACCTTCAGAATAATAGAGAAACCATGAAATTAGTTAAAAAGACTATGTTTTCTTAGTTAAATGATTATATCTTTTTATTTTTTATTTTTTTAACAGTTGCTAGCGTATTAGCGATTTCCTTTTTTGCAAATGTTAAAATTAATTTCAGGAATTAATTTTATTTGCAGGAGGGGGGTGTATATCATCACCTCAATGCAACAAGGTTGTATCTGCATTTTTCAAAATTATTATTATTAAGCAAAAAACTTTTTATTTTGTTATTAATGAGAAACTAAGGATATGTTTCACATATTGATTAGGTATATGTAGATAACACATACTTGTGTCATCAGTATTATACAATTTTTAATTATAAAAGATAAATTGTGAATGTGGTGAGATACAACCTTGTTGTGCTGAAAAAAGTTATATTCTGTCCAACAAGGTTGTATCTTTTTTAACTAAGTGAAATAACAAGAAGATAATGGCACTATTGCCAAAAAAATAATTAGATGAAAAGTGTTTAAGAAAATAAATTTTAATATCTCTATAATTTGACCATATATATACCATATATACACAAAATCACTGAATCACTTGACATAAAAAATATTGGCCTTAGGACATAGTATGTATGTAATGCATTCATGGTATGCAGCAATTAGTTATAATTGTGAAATTATTTAAAATATTTCAGATTCATTATTACTTGAGTGTTGTTTGGTTTAAATGAATAAGTAATGTCCAAAGTCATGATGCATGAGTTCCTCAATTGCATTTTCAAGGTTATAAAATGGACTTTCAGTCGATTCAAAATAGAATCAAGTGTATCACATGTCAAAGTTGCTGGAGATGATGACCTCACATTTCGCAAAAACATGATAAAATTAGACATTGACACCCATTACTGATGAATTCTTTGTGGCCTTGATGACAAGATGCTTAGAGAATCATGATAATGATATTTTACTGACATTGTAAATAAGTTATTGATAGCTGGGTACAAATCTCAATATTTTCTGGAGAATACTGTCAGGTTTTATCTATAATCATACAGCAAATTACATGAAGAAATACATTCCATATACATAGTCTATTTTAAAAAATGGTTTCATTGACAGTGTTCACCACAGTAATCTACATGGGACACATTTTTCTAAAATGTATTGCTTGCTGTTAAAGGTTTATTAAATATAAAACCAATAATTTTGTAATATGTCTAACAAGGAATAGGGTCCATTAAATTATCAATGGTACATGCAATATCACTTTAAATAAATCTTCTCAAATCAAACTTAATTAATGCAATTATGTCTTTCTATATAGATGTATATTATATGAATAAACAAGTAACTGGTGTTGTCCGCAATACATAATAACCCCTTCCAGCTCCACCTTGACTCAATATGGTAATTAATCTGTATAACTGTCACATATGTATTAAATACAACACCATAAAAATAATCAATACAGAATTTCATTCACATGGCCTGAATAAAGTTTGTTATTGCAGTATCAAGATTTTGCAAGATGTTCTTTACTATTAACATAACCATAGCGACCTATTGCCATTTATTCATATTCCAACTTTCATCAACCTAGGTTGTTTAGTCATTGAGTTACCGCAGGATCCTGAAATTTTGGCCACATTTTTACTAATTCCATTACAATAGCAACATCAATTGTCTTGCGATGGAAAAAACAAAATGATGTGCATAATGTACACATTGCCACCTAATCACATACAAACTTTCATCAAGCTAGCTTGCTTAGTTATTGAGTTATCACAGGATCCAGTTTGAGTGGACAGACAAACAGACGGATGGCAGACAGACGGATGGCAAACCTATAGTCCCCTCCATTGTGAACACTGGTAGAGGACTAATTACAATAACTCACTCAAACATTTTCCCAAAATTGATAAATGAAAAATATAAGTAAATAAATTATGGTCATTCATTGATAAAATGTTTAGTATCTGAACATTAATAAACATTATCCTGAACATTTGTAACTTGTTTTATTTATGTTAGTAACAATAATAACAAATCTTCAGTGCAACAGTAAGCTTAACAAAATTGAGAATCACCATGCATGTACAGTGTATTTGTACAGGTATAAGAAACATGCTTGAAACATACTTATTTAACTATGCATTATTAATAACAATCTTTGGAGTAAGACATGAAGATTATACATTGAAAGCATTTTATCATTGTAATTATCTGTCATGATCTATTGTTAGATCTAATTTCATTTACAGAACATATTGCAACATGTATTTGTATGCTTGCTTCATTGAAAAATATTACAAAATTACCGAAAAATATACACATTATACCATAAAATAAATTCTCCAACAACAATATCTGTAACAGATCCTCCTACACTATGCTGAGCAGACTTCACTTAGGATTAGCATAAGATTTAAATGTTACAGGTACTAAGAATTGATGACATCATAAATTCATAATGTATAATTATGATGTCATCAATATTCTTTATTATTATACCATAATCTATTTTTAGAATGTGCACAAGTATATTCTATTTATAGCACAGTTAAACTGCTGTATTTATTTACTATGATTTGAGATACAACTTGGTTGCACCAAACAAAATGCAGATGCATGTATTAAGTTAAGTGCAACAAGGTTGTATCTCTAGATACAACTTTGTTGCACCAAAGAAATTTAGGCAATTTGAGATACAACCTTTGAACAAATATTGTTTTAAGAGGTAAATGTTAATAGTAAAAGTTCAATACTGCTTTATCATATGTACTTGAATGTTTTAAATAGTTTTATCCAAAAAAGTCAATTTTGAAAAAAATGTCAGATACAACCTTGTTGCACTGAGGTGACGATATGTCATTTTTTAACTTTTGTTTATATTGTAGTGACAGCGAGTAGACATTTACATCAGTGGAAACAGATTGATGTTAAGATGGTGGTTTTTTTTTCTGTTGTTTCTTGTGTTCCTTTAGAGGTTACCCGGTGATTGATTGTTTTTAATATGCATTGTATGATTATCTATTATTAGTATTATAATTTATATTGAAGATTTGATTGAAATACTCTAGTTTTATTTCAGATTGTATGGCAGTGGTAAAAGTCGAGCCGACTTTTTCGGAGAGGGGGAGAGTATAGCCCTGTAGTTAGTGTAGGCCATGTACATTAGTTAGTACTTTTCACTTCTTCGTCACTTTCCCTTACATATAAGCGAATTGGGTTAATTAAACAGCTGACATCTGTCACTTATTCCGTTTCCTTCGAGCTTGACAGTTGATTTCTGCTATCATCGAGTTGTTAGTATTTTATCGTAGTACATCCAGGTTATTTATTGGTAAGTTTGTAGGTTAAGGTTTTCTATTAATTGTCTGTAGGTCGATGGAGTTCTTCATATAGTTTTGTGATTAATTTCGATATGTAAGGCAGTTTGAATGCTCTTATTCGTGGGTCACTTGTCATTTTTTGGTATCATGTACTTATTAAATTTGCACATGGTAAATAATTATGCATGTTTTTACAGTTGCACTTTCCACACAGCCTTTTCATGAAAGACAGAATGAGTCAGTCCAACGTACAACATACTGTTGTAAGTATGGTGTTTTATCTTTTGTATCATTGACATTTTCTAATTTTCAGTATTGTACTATTGTCAAGCCTAAGTCATTTCATTTTAGTAATTATGCACATGTGTTTTCAGACATGGTGATACACCTGGCTAGAAATGTATCTTGTCCATTTCTAATTTATATAATAAGTTATATGTTATGTTTTGTATCGTTGTAGGGAGAGTCATCTTTCAGTCCCCTCTGTGTTGCATATTTTTGTGTTACAGTATATATATATTGTGTGTGCAGAATAAATATATTTTATAATCGAGACATTTGCCTTAGGTTGTGTTGTCAGCCCCTTTGAAAGGCAGTTACATTTACATAAATATACTAGAAATATAAGTCACTGATTATGAACAAAATCATCAACAAAATTAATCTACCTTGATTGGCATAACAATACTTCTGCCAGCTGATTGGTCGACTGGATGCAATGTATGAGCAAGCCTTCAAATGTTCAATCTATGAAAGGAAAGACATACAAGTATATAATTTTTATTAAAAGTATCTTTCACAATCAATAAGATAAAATACCTCATTTTTACAATCAAGGGATGGAAAGACTTTTAAAGTTTCAAACTGCTATCTACCAAACATATGTCTGTGAATCTGGTCACTGGACTACATACAGTGAGTATGTATGACTAAGTATTCCAGTAAACACACTCAACTATACTAGTATAAAGTATAAAGACAGGACATGTAAGTACTCACCAGAACCAGAAGGGAATCATACTGTAAGACCACACTAATGGCCTCACAGAGTGGCGTCCCCTGATAGACCATTCTTCTTACATTGCTCAGTAACTGCGTTCAAATTTTTCTCCATTGAGTAAAGATCTCGAATCTCACGGTATCAGTCACGAGATCAGCTGATGAACATAAGAAGCTGTGAAAATACAAGAACAATACTTCATTTGTCTGATTTGAAAAGATCAATCTAGGAAAGTAAGTAAGATGACTTATATAATCATGCAAATTGTAATCATGCAAATTGGTGATATTCAAATGGGGTGGTCAGATAAAATGGACATTTTTGTTGGTAGATACATGACAGTTAAAAAGTTAGCTGTCAGATGTAAAGCAAGTTTCCAGTGTGAATGCATTAAGTCTAGGTCTAATTCTATAATTGAAGAGTTCAAGGAAAAAAATACATCTTCCATATTACTAAGGTAACTAATAGAACATTTATCTAACAAACCTTTCTGGCTTGCTTCTTCACAAATGGTGTCCTCTGAGTCATCATGTACTCAGCTAGGATTGTATACCAGGTAGAATCAAACACAGCCTAAAAACACATTGTACGTTATCTCCAATCTTCTTCAACTGTAATAAAACATGTGATCCATGAAGTCAGTTAATCACCTAAAATTTTTCCCATGCATCAAAAGTTTATCAATAGATTTAGCACAATACCAAACCTTTGATAATGAAAATGAATAAATGAGACACTAACTGTTACTTTTCCATTTCTCATATGTAGTATGACAGCAAGCAAAAATAGAACTTCAGAAATTGTCTTTGAAAAATGAAAATATAGAAAACAATATAACAAACAACAGAAATATAAAACTTGATTAAGTCTGTTGTACTGGTATTCACAGTGAACACTGTTATCCTTAAAACAAAATTAAAATGAACTTTAGTACTAAATCACTTGATTGGTAACAAACTTGTGGGACTTGTGATGAAAAAGAGGCTTTCAATTCCACAGTATGTTTGTGAATCTCAACTTTATCTGATGTGGCAATCTTAGTAACATTTCTGTCAACAATTGAGCACAATCTTCAAAAACATCATTGGCATGACCTTTCACATACTCTCTCAGGATGAAGGGACTCCTGTTTGGGGGTGGGGAAGTTGGGCGTGGCTTCAACAGTTGTCCAGGTAACAAAGAAGTTTCCTCCTATATGGTTTTATATAACAATATCAGATGAAACGTTTTTCTAGAAAACTAACAATAAACAAAATCATACAATTTCAAAATAAAAATTGAGGCCAAGACTAAGTAAAAACTAGAGACAGAAACCCATTAAGAACAATAAATAATAAAACATACTAATTATCATGACAACATATTCAAAATGATTACACGTCATAGCTACACAAACAAACACTGACAGCATGGTAAATTAATAGGACTGAAAATGTATCAAAATTATCAAAAATATAACCATGTCACACTACAATAGCAAAATAGATTTTTAAAAAAATCAAGTAGATAACAAAAAATGTTCTAAGTTTTTATTTAAAAGTGATGATAATATCATGATACAATTTAAGTTCTATGGAAAGTAAGAGAAAGTGATTTAAGAAAGTAAGAAAGATCTTTTGTAAATACTAATTAATTATCAAACCAGATACAAAGATCACAAGAGGAAACCACAATGAACTGGACTTTAAATTTTTTATACAAATTTCTTATACAAACTTCTTATACAAAACTTTAATACAAATTTCTTATACAAATTTCTTATACAAATTTTTATACACATTGTAAGCCTCTTTTAAGACTTAGGAGAAAAAAACAAAAATTTTCTTCCATAAAACAAAATTCATATTTCTCTAACCTCAGTCGATGGTTTAGTCCCTGCTTAGGTTCTAGAGAACAGATCACTCAGAAGTCACATATAAACAAGCTTGACCTTCATGTCTTTACTTCTACACGATACAGAGTTCAGTCCGGATCCTGTGACATCCAACCCCTTCAATAAAACTGACAAGAAACCATCCACCGCCGCTTGATCTTTCTCTTCATTAATGTAGAACCTAGATAGATGATTGTCGAAAGACATATAAAAATCAATGTTTAACTTAAATTTTTAACAAGGCAGTCAAAAAAATGGTCAATCTAAGTTGTGTTGAAAATCTGATCACATTCTAGATGTCTGTATCCATTTTAGCTGATCATGGGATGAGTGAATAATTTCAAAGAGTGAATATTTTCATTAAAGATCTTAACACTACCCTTTTCCCAGTTTTTTAAATTGACACAACATTATTTGGTCGTTTCCTTAATATTTACCACATTTCAAATTTACACAAATATTTTTTTTACAAAATGATTACTCCCATTAAAGTTTAAGGCAAAAAGCACACAATACATTGAAACTGATTTTACAAAAACAAGAAAGATCACCATGGTAAATACCTGCATGAATGGTATGGCAGCCACACGACCCTGAGCTGATACCGGTGGTAAGTTCTGTAGTAGTTTCTCAAACAAGTTAAGTCTCAAATTATGCAACCTGGAATTAAAAATATCACATTTACACTGATATGATGATACATAAAACTGACATATGACCTATGGCTTCCGACTTGATTTAACATCACAGTTACTAAGTTTAACAAACACAGTCTATACTTCACCAAAATATAACTATTTCTTTGAGAATTGCAATTTTTGACTATATAATGGACAAATATAATATTCAAACGAATTTGGCCAGTTGTGCATAAATTATCAGGCAAGCATTAAAACTTCATTTATCAGTTAACATCACAGGTAATTATCAGCATTATGAGGAGCATAGAAGTATAATACATTTGTTTGGATCTCGCAAGAATGTATTCAACTACCATAAATTTCACTGAAAATTTTCGATTTTCACGTGCAAGACTATAATCCATAAGGCTATTCTCCAAAGTTGTTTACACAATCTGTTCATCTAAGATATTGTGATTCTCATGATGAGGAGCAAAGCTATCAGGTCACTATTTCCATGCACGAAAAACTTGCTTTTGAGTTTGAAAGGTCTTTGAAAAATATTGAAATACGTCAGTTAACTGCGAGAGTTCTTTGGGTCCAGAAGTGTTTTAAAATTACAGTAAGAATTATGCCTATCTATGAGTGTGATACTTGTGGTCTGAGGTATTCCTATAAAAGGAATTTATCAAGACATAATAATGAAAAACATTGCAAAAATATCAATTACTGGGAATGTCATGTAGAACGGTGTACAAGTAAATTTATCAGGCGAAGTAACCTCAGTAGACACCTTAGATTAACACATAAGTATGATCAAGTGAAATCAAGATGTTTAGCTCTAAATTCTGAAACAAGTTGTACAAACAAAGTTTGCTCAAATGATAATTATTATGAAAACATATCAAGTGAAGAAGACTGTTTTGAATTATTGGCAGAACTAGACGATATAAGTAACATCAATAATTGTGAAAATGAACCAGTCAAAGAGTTAGTGGATTTTCTATGTGGTACTGATGTTACAAATAATTCTAATACACCATATGTGGATTATATTTGTGGTGGTGATGAACCAGTTGAAAGTGTAGTAGATATTTTATGTGGTTCTAGTGCTGTAAATAGTTCTGATTCAATTTATGAAAGACACATATTTAATGATGGTGATGATGTTGATAAATCAGTGGATGTTAATATGGACAATTTATGTAAGAGTGAGGATGGAGTAGATAATGATACATCAAATACAGAAAGAACATATTCATGATGCGACTAAATCAGTAGTTGATATTATAGATCCTTTTTGTGATTGTGACGCTGGCTATCATGAGAATTTGGGAACTGCTAAACTCTGAACTCCTCCCGACAAATTTCCTTCTTTAAAATTACTGCATTAGGTGGTCACCTGATTCATGCGGTCAGCAGCCACGTTTTTCACACCCAAATCCATTTTATGACCCCAATTAACGGCCACTTTTCACCTTTTTCTACTCGACGTGCGGCCATAATTACTTCATGTAAACAAGTCGTTAACAGGTTGGGAATTTTCCATTTAATTGATTCAACGGAAATTGCCGATTGAGACCGTGTTGTTTCGGCAGCCAATCAAATTTTGTTTACAAAGACAATTTGGTCGACATACACATGTTAGACTAGCAATAACGATGAAGGTGTTGTTGTGTTTGTAACATATTTAATTACAAACATGCATGTATTATTTACATAAATTATAAATGTTTAATTTAAAACACAAGAATTAAAGTTCATTTACTGTATTATGTTTATTTTTCATTCAGTAAAACTATGTTGTATGTTGTATACAGATTGATTATGCAATCTGGTCTCCAATGACCACTAACTGCGTTTAGTGGCCACCTGTCTTAAGCAGCCAAATTAGCCATTTCCCTTGCCCGGCTGCTTAACACAGGTTTGACTGTATATATAAAACATTTCTGTTTTTGTTAAGTTTAACATAGAATGTTTACGAGTGAATAAATTCATGTGTTATTTTAATATCATTAAGGATTTACCTTTCAATTTACATAATATGCATAGATAATAATTAACAATGTTCTATGTCCCTTGTGGGAGTGTCGCGAACTTCGTGATATTATAGATTATTATGCTATTGTTTGGTTAGTTTTATAGGTATGTTAGCTTAGCATAGATAATGCAAAGCAACAGTTCAACATTAATATAACAAAGCAACAGTTCATTGCGGTTATTGTAGGGACGAGGTAACTTGGAGTCAGGCAGGTATTTTCTGTGAAGAGTGTGATGAATGGTTTCATGCCGCATGCCAAGGGTTAGAAGATGACACATATGAAAAGCTATCTAACTCGATGTATGTCTGGGTCTACCTGAGGTGTGGTCTCCCGTACTATTCTGGTAGCCTGACTTGCTCACTAAACACTCTATCAGATACAAATAGCTTTTCTGTTCTTGACATTAGCTCCTCAGAAGGTTCAGAGCATACCCCGTCCAAAAAAGGTATTTCTGACAGGTCATCACCTAAGATGAAACCGAGATTTACATCTACCCCGAAGAATAAGTCCTCAACCGGTAGTAGTCACAGTAAATCTAGTAATAAACCACCAAAAACAAACAGTTACAAGAAAAATAAGTATAAACATGAAGAATGCAAATGCATACAAAAGATACCACTTAAAGTCAATGAAAACAAATCCCAGAAAATCAAATATACTAAATCCACCACAATCTTCAAAAATGAACGTGTTACAATAGTCAATATTAACTGTCGCTTCTTAAAAGATAAGAAACCAGCAATTCATATTTTCTTGCAAGAAGTAAAACCAGACATTGTAGCCTGCACTGAAACATGGTTAAATCCTAGTATAAGCACAGCAGAAATCTTCCCAGGAAATCATGATTATGAAGTTTTTAGAGATGATAGACCTGATCGGGTAGGGGGTGGGGTGCTCTTGGCGGTGTCTAAGTGATTGATTTGTGAGGAATGTCCAGAGCTAAAAAATGATACTAAATGTAATATTGTTTGGGCAAAGATATCTATTCCTGGTTTAAAAAGCATTTATGTTTCATCTTTCTACAAACCAACAGAAAATGACCCTGATAGTTTGTCATCTCTATGGGACTCATTAGTTAAGATACTGAAAGGTAGTATAGTGTGGATTTTAGGCGATGTCAACATGCCTGGAGTTGATAGGGATATTGTTATAGTTAGGGACACATGCAGGCTTACATCATTATACGGAAATTTTATTGAAAATCTAACAAACTTCAATTTGGAACAAATGGTCAGATCACCTACAAGAGAAAGTAATATTTTGGATTTATTTTTGACCAATCAACCCAGTCAAGTACACACTGTGACAACTTTACCACCATTGTCCATGTCAGATCATAACATTGTTTTTGTGGAAACAAATTTGAAAGTTGGCAGACTACTCCAGCCAAAAAGAAAAATCCGATTGTACAAGAAAGCTTATTGGGATTCTTTCAAAAAGGACCTTTCTGATTACTATCATATATTTGTTAAATTTCCATGTAATGATACAGATGGCATGTGGAATGCGTTCAAAGATAAACTAAATGAACTATCAGATAAATACATTCCTTCTAAAATGTCAAAAGCTAGGAGTGATCTGCCTTGGATTACAAAAAGAATTTCAAAGTTGATAACTAAATGCGACAAATATTATACAAAGTATAAGAGATCCATAGATAGTAAAAATCACAGTATAATGAAGCAAAAATTCACAATTTTAAAATCAACTGTTCAGGAAGAAATTCGTAAAGCGTATTGGGAATACTTAGAATCAGTTATCTTTTCTCATGACTCTGAAAATAATTGTAAAAATAAAAAAATGTACTCATTTGTTAAGCATAAGAAAACTGACAATCAGGGTGTAGCTCCCCTAAAATCTGATGGCAAAGTCTTTACAAAACCTGTAAACAAAGCAAATATTTTACATAAACAGTTCGAATCAGTATTTTCTAAACCTAAACCTTGTTATCTAAAACATCTCTGTGACATAAACTTGTTTAACTCTGGAAATCAGAAAATCAAATGCCTGACAAAGAAATTACCCATGATGGTGTTCTGAAGATGTTACAGAATTTGAACCCAAGTAAGACTTCAGGTCCAGATCAGATTTCCCCAAAATTGCTTAAAGAAATGTCAAAAGAAATGGCACCATTCTTAACTTTAATATTTAGATCTTCCTTGCATACTGGTATCTGTCCGAGTGATTGGAGAACTGCTACAATAGCTCCTGCCTATGAAAAAGGTCCAAAATGTAAAGCTAGTAACTACCGGCCTATTTCTTTGACATGTATTTGCTCAAAACTTATGGAACATGTTATGGTATCTAACATCATGAACCACTAAGACAATAACAATCTCTTAACCCCTTTCCAGCATGGTTTTCGCTCAAAACATAGATGTGAAACACAGTTGTTATCATTTCTCAAGAAATTTTTGACAATTTAGAAAAAGGTAAACAAACAGACCTAATGGATTTTTCAAAAGCATTCGACAAAGTGGATCATAAATTATTGATATAAAAATTAATGAAACTTAAATCTGCAACACAATGGATCAGCTCTTCCCTCAGTAATAGAACCCAATGTGTTGTTGTAGAAGGTTTGCAATCATCCACACTACCAGTCATGTCAGGTGTCCCTCAGGGCTCAGTGCTAGGCCCGTGTCTCTTTCTATGTTTTATTAATGATATGCCTGAGTCAGTCAACTGTAGAATAAGATTATTCGCAGATGATACAATCATTTATCTAACCATCAATTCAACTTCTGACTCAGAGAATTTACGAAAAGATCTCGAAAAATTAGAAAAATGGGAAAGAGACTGGTCCATGGAGTTTAATCCAGATAAATGCGAAGTAATGCGAATAACAAAAAATGATGAGACCAAATTATTTCCTTACAAATTACATAACATAGAATTGAAATCTGCTAAACATTCCAAATATCTGGGCGTTACTATCAGTGATGACTTCACCTGGAAGAGACACATAGCAAATACATCTCCTAAAGCAAATAACACCCTAAAATTCATTAAACGTAACATTCAAACTCATACTCATAATATTAAAGAAACAGCATACAAAACATATGTAAGACCTCAATTAGAATATTGCAATACCATCTGGCATCCTTGGCAAGAAAGTCTTACTTATGAAATTGAAAAAGTACAAAGAGCTGCTGCTAGATATGTTTTGAATGATTATTCTCACTATAGCAGTGTAACAACCATGCTTGAAAAACTAAAATGGCAAATACTTCAACAAAGGCACATTTATTCATCACTGATTATGCTCTTCAAAATTTCAAATCATTTTGTTATGGTCGATCACAATCATTTAACTCCATCTATCAGAAAACCATATAATTTTGTTCTTCCATACTCTAGTACCAACTACCATTCTTACTCATATTTTCCAAGAACTATCAGACATTGGAATGCTCTACCAACTAATCTTAAGACCTGTGAGAAACTGTCATCCTTCACATCAGGCCTACAAGCACACATGTTCTAGGCGTCATCCTGTTTTTATCTTTTATTATCATGTAGATAGTATATTTTATCTTTTAGCATGAAACATGTATTAACAACAACCACATGTATTGTAAAATAGCACTTTTAACACTGTCCCTGGCCTCTCAGTGTAATCAGAAATTGATTTTTGAGAGTATACCCGTAAAAGTAGAAGTAGAACTGGGAGGCGCTTGTCAGGAAAACTGCATTAAAAAGTATTAAGTGCTCAATTAAAAGATAAAAGTTTACAGATCAATGAGTGCAAGGTTAAGATTAAAAAAAAACATACGGAGCTAGAAAGGAGCTGTCTCCAGCCTTTCCTTGAAGATATTTAGGCTGGGACTGAATTTGACCTGGTATGGGAGACTACTGTGGTATCATTTAATTTCGCTGGCACGAAATTTCGCACAAACGCGAAAAAAGACACATTTGCGCAGTCGTAAATTCGCGCATTTTGAATTTTAGATTTTTTTTAATCCAGATACTGACGCTAATCATGCTGTTTTTTCACTACAGCGCGTGTAATCACTGGACCATGTACATGTTAATTACAGCGGTGCCCATTGTTACCATGATTAATAAACAATATGACAGTTGTCACCAAGTATTGCTTGTTAATTGTCACTTAATATCAATAAAGCGTGTCCGAGATCAAAGCATGGATTAGCATGTAAATTAGGCAATTTTCGGGTCCACATCTTGTTATGGCGCCCGAGCAATTACTTAAAAAAACAACAGTCAGAGGTGCGAATAATCCCTTTCACTAGGACTGGTTTTAAAACATACAATTTACAATTTGTTTCATTCTCGTCTGTTCTACAAGCTCTTCGTCGGAACCTGGCCTTTCTGACCTAGCCGATGCTTCAACTCCGAAAGAGAATACCAATAATTAAATATGTTTATTCTTCCTCTGTGGGAAAATATCATTAACGTTTTCCTTAAAGGTATTAAAAAGGTATTTTAATTCTCGAAAAAACTTAACATTTTCGCAAATCGGTAGTAACATAACCTGAAGTAGATACACAACTTAAGTGACATAGTATTCGGAAAATGAAAATTTCGGATAGTAACTTCTTTCTGGATGGTCTTTTATTAGCGCAGCCTTAAATTCGCGCAACAAACGTAGCGTGAAATATGCGAAAATTCGTCCTGCGCGAACAAAAATGATACCACAGTATTCCAATGAGGTGGTTGTGATCCACATGAACAAGGAACATTCTTTCAAACATTGATTTGTTGTGTCATGGTAATAAAAAAACATTTGCTGTATTTAAAATCTTACTACACATTATTTGAACACTAACCAAAAGTAAGTCTCATATATCATAGCAATAATCATTACTTGTGAATCATTAACCCAGAAAACAACAGATACAAGTAATGTAATAAAAAAAATAGTTGTGGTTCAAGAAAATACTCACACAATCCTACAAATTTGTATCCAACAACCTTGAAAAGTAAACTTGCCAAAATGATAATAACAGAATTAAAATGTACCCTATCAGGGGGTGTTTATTAGAATTAAAATGTACCCTATCAGGGACGTTTATTAGAATTAAAATGTACCCTACCAATGGAATTTAATTAGAATTAAAATGTACCCTACCAAGGACGTTTATTAGAATTAAAATGTACCCTACCAGGGGACATTTATTAGGATACATTTAGTACTAAAATTGTTTAAATAGAAACCATATCGGCAATGTATCATTGAACGCACAAAAAGGACTGTTACAAGCACAGATATGAGGGTATTTTTCAATAATTAACATGTTTTATCATAAAAGTGCATAGATTGATCATTTAACAACAAATGGGTAAATATACTGATGACAATATCTATATACACTGTGGTACACAAGTAACAAATATTCTACATGCTAATAATCAGCTGTTGTAGCATGAAGAAACATTCAACAATAGGACAGAAACTTAATACAGAATGAGATGAACAGTTTTTCATTACCTATTTAAAGACACTAAAAAATTTTACTCTGTTTTTTTCTTCAATCAAAATTGATCATTTCAAAGTGAAGTAAAATAGTTGAAACGTTCATCTGCTACTTGGATAAAATGCAAAATTTCCTATCATACAGTGAAAATTAAGTGATAACCCTTTATGAAAGAAACATTGTACAATTAATTATATGCCTAACTAAAACTCACAATAAGGACTTTTTAGGGGTCTGTTCTTGGTGAATAAAATTACACAATAAATTATATTTAACAAATCTCATTTAAGACCTGAATATTTCAATGATTTTTTTTGTTGTAAGAAAAAAATTATTCTAAAGTATTTGGACCCTTAAATTGACCCTTAAAATAAGAATCAAAGTGATCCCTTCTTTTTCAACTTCTTTCATAAAATATATAAAAAAACATTCCATGAATAAAATTTAACACTATAGACACTCAAAAAAATACTTTAACCATTAATACAAAGAAAGGAGAGTAAGAAATTCCTATATATAAATAAACTACACAAACCAAAAAGAAACAAGAATTTTAAGTTAACAAGGTTCAACATCATTTGATACAAGAAAATAAGAGACCTGTATATCTGCAGTCATACTTTTCAAAAAGTTGCTGTCAATTTGTTAAATACCCCAAAAAGACGTGAGAATTTTCATCTTAAATTCAATACTAACAACAAAACTGCAAAACCACAGATTTACAATACCTCAGAAAAGTGTGGAAATATACTTAATAAAAAAACTACAATAATACATGTCAAAATAGCTGGTGAATGTTATCAGTTATGCACTTAAAATACTGCTATTAAAAAAAGATAAAAAACTCAGGTGCTGGGAAAGTAATCTAACAACATGAAACTTGAGATCGATCTCCCAGCTCAAATCTCAGTGTAGTGTTTTCAGTGTTCAGTGTTCTCAATAAACAATATTATAATATGATTATGTCACTACTTGAATAAAATTTTGTGAAATAATCAATTGATAAAAATATTTGATGAAAACAAGCAAATTTATCTCATAACTTTTTCAGATGAAGGTTGAGAATAGAATTGAGATTAGAAACTTGAGACTGATCTCAAATTTCATAACCTTGGACCTGGATAAGACAACCAATCAGAATTGTTTACAACAGCACAGAAATTTCACTAACTTGAAAATATGGTGTTGTGGTACCAAATTAAACAACATCTATAAGACAAATTGAGTAAGCAATAATTTAAGGGTTGTGTACAATTATTTGGTCAGACAATGAATGTGTTCTACATTTACATAAAATGAACATACAGGGAGTGTACTGATGCAAATTTCTTCAACGATTTAACAGCAAAAGGAACATTTCTGATACAAACATGACACACAAAATATCTATAATTTTCATCAGTAAAAACAACATTGATACTTAAGTACAAAATGACATCAAAAATGGTAAAAATATACTGACTAATAAACTACTGATGAAAAAATAGAGTCTCTGGAATGATTCAGTTTTGATGACATAAAAGGGGAATAATTTCAATGATTTACACACTAAACAAATCTAACCAGATGATATAAATTAGCTGTTATATAATTCATGAGAAAAAAAATACAAAATACAAACACAGAATAATATCTGTTTTAATTACACTCAAACTGAATACTATATCAAGTATAATGTCACTAAATTGGAACAACACAAAAATATTCCATTTAAAATGATCTTTTGATACCACTTAAAACACTATGAATTAAATGATAACATTTGAGAAATTCTCACAATAATTCTAATCCAATTAGATGGTGAACAAAAAAGATACAAAAAGTTTGTAAAGCTGACAGTGCACGTGCTTTGAGATATAGGTTCACATAAACCACTGAAAACCAAATATCAAGCGAAATCTCCACAATATTTGCAGCTGTTTCCAACCAAGGTAAAAGCAGTAATTCAGGATAGAGAGAGGCCCCTGTGTCCCCAGATTTATATTTGTATATAACAACACTGGTACCCTGTGTCCCCAGATTTATATTTGTAAATAACAAGACTGGTTCCCTGTGTCCCCAGATTCACATTTGTATATAACAACACTGGTACCCTGTGTCCCCAGATTCACATTTGTATATAACAACACTGGTACCCTGTGTCCCCAGATTTATATTTGTAAATAACAAGACTGGTACCCAGTGTCCCCAGATTTATATTTGTAAATAACAAGACTGGTACCCTGTGTCCCCTTATTACAGGGAATATAAACTCATTCACTCAGTGTGAAACTCATTTAGTTTATTAACAGTATTTTCCAATGAGTATAAATAGCAAAATTGAGTTTGAAAATATATGGATAACACAAAAATCATTTGACTTCTCTGTCATTAATTTGTCGGTGTAAGATGAAGTGGACAGTTGCTACTGTGAATGTCTAGCTAAAGATTATTTGATCATCTCTAATTGCCAGCCTATCACTACTACATAATTACATTAGATAGAGTTAATAGTATATACAGTAAAACCTCAGTAATCAACGCTTAAGGAATAAATAAGAAACAAACATTTGTTGCAAAATGCTGATGCGGTGATATTCTGCAGCAAACAGTCATTTCTAGAATCTTAATAAAACCAAAAGCAACCATACCATACAAAATCCATCCGCACCACAGACTTTCCACCTTGCCAATTACTTGTCTGTAAAGTTCCAATGCTGTACTATCTACGATTAAAGAGAAAGTAAAAGATAAAGATTGGTCAAAAAGTGTAGGCACAAGGAAATCTTCTTGCAGACTGTCATTTCTAGAATGCTAATAAAGTCAAATGTAAACGTTGCATGGCCACATCTTTCGAGCCTCAGATTTCTATGCATGTCCAGTACTAGCATGTGCAATTCCAGCCCTATATTCTGAATAATGTAAGAGATATTAAAAAAAAAAAATTTTCCCCAACACACAGATATTTTTTCTCAAGCGCTCATTTCTAGAATCTCAATACAGTCAAAACTAGCCATGCCATGCCAAAATCAACCTAGCCACTGGTTTTTGCACATGTCAACTACTTGTCAGTAATGTTTCAGACCTGTACCATCAACGCTTAAGGAATAAATAAGAAACAAACATTTGTCGCAAAATGCTGATGCGGTGAAATTCTGCAGCAAACAGTCATTTCTAGAATCTTAATAAAACCAAAAGCAACCAAACCATACAAAATCCATCCGCACCACAGACTTTCCACCATGCCAATTACTTGTCTGTAAAGTTCCAATGCTGTACTATCTACGATTAAAGAGAAAGTAAAAGATAAAGATTGGTCAAAAAGTGTAGGCACAAGGAAATCTTCTTGCAGACTGTCATTTCTAGAATGCTAATAAAGTCAAATGTAAACGTTGCATGGCCACATCTTTCGAGCCTCAGATTTCTATGCATGTCCAGTACTGGCATGTGCAATTCCAGCCCTATATTCTGAATAATGTAAGAGATATTAAAAAATAAAAATTTTCCCCAACTCACAGATATTTTTTCTCAAGCGCTCATTTCTAGAATCTCAATACAGTCAAAACTAGCCATGCCATGCCAAAATCAACCTAGCCACTGGTTTTTGCACATGTCAACTACTTGTCAGTAATGTTTCAGACCTGTACCATCAACGCTTAAGGAATAAATAAGAAACAAACATTTGTCGCAAAATGCTGATGCGGTGAAATTCTGCAGCAAACAGTCATTTCTAGAATCTTAATAAAACCAAAAGCAACCATACCATACAAAATCCATCCGCACCACAGACTTTCCACCTTGCCAATTACTTGTCTGTAAAGTTCCAATGCTGTACTATCTACGATTAAAGGGAAAGTAAAAGATAAAGATTGGTCAAAAAGTGTAGGCACAAGGAAATCTTCTTGCAGACTGTCATTTCTAGAATGCTAATAAAGTCAAATGTAAACGTTGCATGGCCACATCTTTCGAGCCTCAGATTTCTATGCATGTCCAGTACTAGCATGTGCAATTCCAGCCCTATATTCTGAATAATGTAAGAGATATTAAAAAATAAAAATTTTCCCCAACTCACAGATATTTTTTCGCAAGCGCTCATTTCTAGAATCTCAATACAGTCAAAACTAGCCATGCCATGCCAAAATCAACCTAGCCACTGGTTTTTGTACATGTCAACTACTTGTCAGTAATGTTTCAGACCTGTACCATCAACGCTTAAGGAATAAATAAGAAACAAACATTTGTCGCAAAATGCTGATGCGGTGAAATTCTGCAGCAAACAGTCATTTCTAGAATCTTAATAAAACCAAAAGCAACCATACCATACAAAATCCATCCGCACCACAGACTTTCCACCTTGCCAATTACTTGTCTGTAAAGTTCCAATGCTGTACTATCTACGATTAAAGAGAAAGTAAAAGATAAAGATTGGTCAAAAAGTGTAGGCACAAGGAAATCTTCTTGCAGACTGTCATTTCTAGAATGCTAATAAAGTCAAATGTAAACGTTGCATGGCCACATCTTTCGAGCCTCAGATTTCTATGCATGTCCAGTACTAGCATGTGCAATTCCAGCCCTATATTCTGAATAATGTAAGAGATATTAAAAAATAAAAATTTTCCCCAACTCACAGATATTTTTTCGCAAGCGCTCATTTCTAGAATCTCAATACAGTCAAAACTAGCCATGCCATGCCAAAATCAACCTAGCCACTGGTTTTTGCACATGTCAACTACTTGTCAGTAATGTTTCAGACCTGTACCATCAACGCTTAAGGAATAAATAAGAAACAAACATTTGTTGCAAAATGCTGATGCGGTGAAATTCTGCAGCAAACAGTCATTTCTAGAATCTTAATAAAACCAAAAGCAACCATACCATACAAAATCCATCCGCACCACAGACTTTCCACCTTGCCAATTACTTGTCTGTAAAGTTCCAATGCTGTACTATCTACGATTAAAGAGAAAGTAAAAGATAAAGATTGGTCAAAAAGTGTAGGCACAAGGAAATCTTCTTGCAGACTGTCATTTCTAGAATGCTAATAAAGTCAAATGTAAACGTTGCATGGCCACATCTTTCAATCCTCTGATTTCTATGCATGTCCATTACTAGCATGTGCAATTCAAGCGCTATACTCTAAATAATGACAATAAAAATTTTCCGCAACTCCAGAGCAACAGATAAGCGGCGTATTTGCGTATTTACTCAATTGAATTTACAAAATACGCAATGGAAGCTATTTTAGATGTGTATCAAAAAGCAATTAGAAAAGCAAAATACCCGATTAAAATATTTATGATGCGTATCGAAATCAATTTTCATGAATATACATGCATATAGTCATTTTCGTCAGTCAGTCGTTCCTCATAGTCTCGGACAAACGTTGTAGCGATGTGGTTCAAAAACAACCAAATAGTTTAGGCTTGATAAGTAAGAGCATGAATTCCCAATTGATATAAAAATCATAGACTAACAGGTTTCAGTAAACCCATTTACATTTAGCTAATACCCAATTCAAAATGAAATGATGGAGTAATACTCAATTCACTGAGAAAGCTTATCTGTTGCTCTTCGCAACTCACCGATTTTTTTCACAAGCTCTCATTTCTAGAATCTCAATACAGTCAATACTAGCCGTGCCATGGTGAAATCGACCTTGCCACTGGAAATATTGTGTAAATTCATAGATAACCTGTAAACTTAGTAATTTCTAAAACCAATTAGTTGTCAATATTTATCAATTCTACACCGTTTCTATGCTGTGTTTTTATCTAATTACAACTCTTTTAATTTATGATATGTAATAACTTTCATATACTCGTCAATTGTGGTAAAAATTAACCATGTTTAACAATGCTGCTATCAAATGCACCATTCAATATCCGAACACATCACACTTCCGAAATAGAGACACTTATGGAGTCAAAAAATATTCGGTTATCAAAGGTCGTCACATAAAATTGGACGATGTTAATTAAACTATATACATATTTGCTTCCATTTCTGTAGTATCTTTCACCAAATCACAAGAATGGTGTTGTTTTTTTCTTACATTTCAATTAAAAAATTCTTACCAACTGGGCGCAGCCATTTTTTGTGTGTGTCTGACCCATAAACTGGTCCCCAGTTGTTGCAGCGCACCAGAATCAACAGGTATCAGTTTATGAGAACCAGTGGGTCACTGCTAACTGACAGTAATCCGCGGAAAAACACGGAAAAAGTGGAATGCTATTTAAAAGCATTATTTTGTCCGACCAAAGCTTTATCTAATTCTTATATGAATGTAAAAATTAATAATATTTTCATTGTATGTAAAAAATAAATAGAGAAGTTGGTGTATTTTTTCATTTTCACTACCAAATTATCAGGGTGACTTTGTATCCGAGATGGCAAACAGAGCTGAACTAAGAGAATATCCATGTTATGACATTTATAATAATGTAATCATTACATATATGAGATCACAATAATTATTTTAATATCATGTTATAAAATATATAAACGTAAAAAACAAGACAGTTAATAGAACAAAATTTTAAAGGAACTACTGTATAAAGACTTGAGTATAACAACTAACAGAAATAATTAATTGCCATTGCATACACGATTTATACATTATTACAATCTCTAACGAGAGTTATCGATCATCATCAATCACATACGCCTCCGTCAAAGTCAAGAAAATAGTTTAGAAAATCCTTTAGAATCACATTTTCTTTTCTCAAAAAGTACATTTGTTATCATACAGTCATTAACTTTTTACCACAAACACTGTGCCAAATGTCTAAAGAATGGCCAGCAAGTTTACGGGGTACATGTAATTTTTATAATTGTCAGTCACATTGAAGGTACAGAGCTAATATCAACAACATCAATTACTTTGCAGTACAAGGATCCTTCAATTTTTGTTCCAGGTCGTGATGACAGAGGACGAAAGGATCACATGTCTGATCTGATAGTCTCTTTGTCTTATTGTCAGTTAGCAATATTCTATCTTCCTTCATTCGTTACAACTTGTACGAGTGTTCTCATTCACATTAAACCCGTATTTCCTAGGTTCTCATAACGCAGTTTTAGTACATAGATATTACAGTGCAACCTCTCCACAGCAACACCCTTTGGGAGAAGCAAAATTCTGTTGTTATAAATTGGTTAATGAACATGAGTATTTCTTACTATGAATAAAGATTTCAAGGTAAAGTTGATGTCATTGTTGGAATTAAATAAAATTTGGTTGTCCTTATAATCAGGCAAGTTGTATCAGTACTATACTATATGTAAGTCTGTCTTCAAAGTTTGTAATTTGTATCACAATACATTTGAAACATAAAGACCAAGATTTGAGATCAGAGACCAATCTCAAGTTTTATAACTTTGGGTCCAGGATTGGCTCGTCTCGAGATCTTTAATAACAAGTCTACGTCTGATTCATGAACCTTGCATTTTTTTATTTTTAGACTATTTTGTACCATTGTTGTATCTATTTATTTAAGCAAAATTTTTAAAGTCAGCTTTGGTAATTGTTTTGCATATTTATTTTGTGTTCTTGGAATTTGTGTATCAACTATGAACTACTTCATGATCTCACATCATTCTTATTGTCCCCTTAACTGCTCTATACTATAAACTAATGTTCTTTCTTGGCACCTTGGCACACAGCTTATATATTAACTAGATATTATTGTTTCTTCAGGATAGTTCTTTGAAATTATAAGTAACAATATGTCAGAGCTTTATAAGTAAGATTTTAATTAAACAAATGCAAGCTAAGAAACTTATATAACAAAATAATAGATGGTAAAATAAGTATACAACATAAATTTAAACATGTGTTTGAAATTTTGAATACAATGACAAATTAAAACATACTATAATACAAACTAAGTACATGTAAATAAATAGATGGGGTATTACACTCAACTCATAGAGGTACAACAAGGACCTACATGAATATACAATTTTCACAATTCAACAATCTGAATGCCTATCAAAGTAAGTCCACACTCATCTTGATGTAACTTTCAAAATAAAAACAAATTCAATCTTCATTTTGCGAAGGGACACTTCTATCAGAGGAACAACAACTGCACATACATACATACATAAAGTTTTTACAATGTTGAATGTGATTTCCATGAAATTTTGTAAGAATACTATTGTTCTTTGTACAGTAAAAATGTTTACAATTACAATAAGTATCTATTTCTGTCTTATACTAATCAAATGTTAAGCAAACGGTGGCCGAATCGCCCAGGTAAAACCAGAGAAAAAACCTGGATTTCGAATAGGAAATAAAAACTCTGGAACCCTGTAACCCTTTGTCACCACTAACCACACTCGAGCGTACTGTCCCAACAGTACTACCACCTAGATGTGGGTCCTCATCCTTGCAAAACATTTGAGAAACATCAATAACCTATTTCTTTCTCCCAATATCATTCTTAGATAAAAATCACAAAGCCCTGGATACTAGGAGACTAGTCATGTACATAGTCAGTGGGTTAAAACTTCCTGCAGAACCATTGATCGCTCACAACTGATTAAAGTCCAGATCCAATTAGCATACATATCCTGAAATCAAACAAGGAATCAATACAACAATAAGCTAATAATTCAAAGATATATTTAATATAATAAGTAAAAGACTGCTTAAAAAAGGAAGGTGACAGCAAATTCAATACTACTACAAAGATATAAAAAGTTCCTAGATACTAACATCACATCAACAGCCAGGGTCATTTGGCGACTTCAAGCTTCAGCAGTGCAGGAAGACCCCTCACATACACCTGGGTAGAATTACTGGCTTATGTGAAATTTGTTCTTGGGTAGGATTTTAACTCCCAGCAGAGAGGGGTTAGTGATTACTATTTAGACATCATAACAACTCGACCATGGAGGTCCCTAATTGAATAATAACAGAAAGTGAGCAAAGAAATGAACTAATTATCATCATATTATTATGTTCAAGTAATTTGAGTGTGAGACACACTTCTATAAGACTGAAACTAACATACCGTATATCATACACTGGTGTGCACAGCATACCATACAGCCATCAAATCCACTAATTCCAATCTAACCATCATCTCTACAGTTATTCTCAGAATCATCTATCCATAAATTACCATCTAGCCATCTTCTGCTATATCATTCTCAAGTGTCGTCCATTATGTTTGCAGCTCCTTCGTGTGATGCTGAGTTATCTCATAGTGATGCCACGGCACAGGGTGCCATGTCACCAGAATGAGGGAAGAACAAACAAAACAAAACAGAAGGCTGTTAGTATAAGTCCAACAGATAAGTCAAATGTAAAACTAACTTTTAGAATTAATACACAATCTGCTTTTAACAATTTTCTACAAATTCCTGATATACATTGAATCTAAAAGCATCCTATCCTTTTACCATCTAAAATAATACTATGCAATCTGATTTTGAATAATTCATTATTTATTCATTTTATTTATCAATTAGCTATAAAACAAAAACAAAAAAATTGGCAGGCGTGATGCTGAATCACCCCCACAGTAGGAAAAACCTACTGGCGCCCAGGGGGCATTCAACATGTTGACCTTGATGCCTTAGTAATGAATAATGATTTTTACATTGATTCTAAAAGCATCCTATCTTTTTTCCATCTAAAATAACAATCTGCTAACAGATTTTGACTAATTAAATAATAATTTTTATTTCACATATCCAACTTTTAACACATTTGCTTGTTACAATACTAACTAAAGAACAAATATCAAGTGGCAACAATTCTTACGTGTTTCTGCTGTGCGCCAAACAGTTCATCCTGACCTTGGTGACCATTGAAACCAAGGCATTGTAGTGGTCTATCCATTCGTGGTGATGCTGAATTACCTCATAGTGATGCCACGGCACAGGGTGCCATGTCACCATAATGAGGGAAGAATAAACAAAACAAAACAGAAGGCGGTTAGTATAAGTCCAACAGATAAGTCAAATGTAAAACAAACTTTTAGAATTAATACACAATCTGCTTTTAACAATTTTCTACTAATTCCTGATATACATTGAATCTAAAAGCATCCTATTCTTTTACAATCTAAAATAACACTCTGAAAACTGATTTTGAATAATTCATTACTTATTTCTTTTATTTAAGTTATCAATTAACTATAAAACAATAAAAAACTTGGCAGGCCTAATGCTGAATCCCCACCCCAGTAGGAAAACCTACCGGAGCCCGGCCGGAAGGGATTCGACATGTCGACCTTGATGCCTTACTAATGAATAATGATTTTTACATTGAATCTAAAAGCATCCTATCTTTTTACCATTTAATATAACTCTCTGCTAACAGATTTTGAATAATTAAATAATAATTTTTATTTTACAAATCCAACTTTAACACATTTGCTTGTTCCAACACTAACTAAAGAACAAATATCGAGTGGCAACGATTCTTACGTGTTTCTGCTGTGCGCCAAACAGTTCATCCTGACCTTGGTGACCATTGAAACCAAGGCATTGTAGTGGTCTATCCATTCGTGGTGATGCTGAATTATCTCATAGTGATGCCACGGCACAGGGTGCCATGTCACCAGAATGAGGGAAGAATAAACAAAACAAAACAGAAGGCGGTTAGTATAAGTCCAACAGATAAGTCAAATGTAAAACTAACTTTTAGAATTAATACACAATCTGCTTTTAACAATTTTCCAGTAATTCCTGATATACATTGAATCTAAAAGCATCCTATCCTTTTACCATCTAAAATAATACTATGCAAACTGATTTTGAATAATTCATTATTTATTCATTTTATTTATCAATTAGCTATAAAACAAAAACAAAAAAATTGGCAGGCGTGATGCTGAATCACCCCCACAGTAGGAAAAACCTACTGGCGCCCAGGGGGCATTCAACATGTTGACCTTGATGCCTTAGTAATGAATAATGATTTTTACATTGATTCTAAAAGCATCCTATCTTTTTTCCATCTAAAATAACAATCTGCTAACAGATTTTGACTAATTAAATAATAATTTTTATTTCACATATCCAACTTTTAACACATTTGCTTGTTACAATACTAACTAAAGAACAAATATCAAGTGGCAACAATTCTTACGTGTTTCTGCTGTGCGCCAAACAGTTCATCCTGACCTTGGTGACCATTGAAACCAAGGCATTGTAGTGGTCTATCCATTCGTGGTGATGCTGAATTATCTCATAGTGATGCCACGGCACAGGGTGCCATGTCACCATAATGAGGGAAGAATAAACAAAACAAAACAGAAGGCGGTTAGTATAAGTCCAACAGATAAGTCAAATGTAAAACAAACTTTTAGAATTAATACACAATCTGCTTTTAACAATTTTCTACTAATTCCTGATATACATTGAATCTAAAAGCATCCTATTCTTTTACAATCTAAAATAACACTCTGAAAACTGATTTTGAATAATTCATTACTTATTTCTTTTATTTAAGTTATCAATTAACTATAAAACAATAAAAAACTTGGCAGGCCTAATGCTGAATCCCCACCCCAGTAGGAAAACCTACCGGAGCCCGGCCGGAAGGGATTCGACATGTCGACCTTGATGCCTTACTAATGAATAATGATTTTTACATTGAATCTAAAAGCATCCTATCTTTTTACCATTTAATATAACTCTCTCCTGACAGATTTTGAATAATTAAATAATAATTTTTATTTTACAAATCCAACTTTAACACATTTGCTTGTTCCAACACTAACTAAAGAACAAATATCGAGTGGCAACGATTCTTACGTGTTTCTGCTGTGCGCCAAACAGTTCATCCTGACCTTGGTGACCATTGAAACCAAGGCATTGTAGTGGTCTATCCATTCGTGGTGATGCTGAATTATCTCATAGTGATGCCACGGCACAGGGTGCCATGTCACCAGAATGAGGGAAGAACAAACAAAACAAAACAGAAGGCGGTTAGTATAAGTCCAACAGATAAGTCAAATGTAAAACTAACTTTTAGAATTAATACACAATCTGCTTTTAACAATTTTCTACTAATTCCTGATATACATTGAATCTAAAAGCATCCTATCCTTTTACCATCTAAAATAATACTATGCAAACTGATTTTGAATAATTCATTATTTATTCATTTTATTTATCAATTAGCTATAAAACAAAAACAAAAAAATTGGCAGGCGTGATGCTGAATCACCCCCACAGTAGGAAAAACCTACTGGCGCCCAGGGGGCATTCAACATGTTGACCTTGATGCCTTAGTAATGAATAATGATTTTTACATTGATTCTAAAAGCATCCTATCTTTTTTCCATCTAAAATAACAATCTGCTAACAGATTTTGACTAATTAAATAATAATTTTTATTTCACATATCCAACTTTTAACACATTTGCTTGTTACAATACTAACTAAAGAACAAATATCAAGTGGCAACAATTCTTACGTGTTTCTGCTGTGCGCCAAACAGTTCATCCTGACCTTGGTGACCATTGAAACCAAGGCATTGTAGTGGTCTATCCATTCGTGGTGATGCTGAATTATCTCATAGTGATGCCACGGCACAGGGTGCCATGTCACCATAATGAGGGAAGAATAAACAAAACAAAACAGAAGGCGGTTAGTATAAGTCCAACAGATAAGTCAAATGTAAAACAAACTTTTAGAATTAATACACAATCTGCTTTTAACAATTTTCTACTAATTCCTGATATACATTGAATCTAAAAGCATCCTATTCTTTTACAATCTAAAATAACACTCTGAAAACTGATTTTGAATAATTAATTACTTATTTCTTTCATTTAAGTTATCAATTAACTATAAAACAATAAAAAACTTGGCAGGCCTAATGCTGAATCCCCACCCCAGTAGGAAAACCTACCGGAGCCCGGCCGGAAGGGATTCGACATGTCGACCTTGATGCCTTACTAATGAATAATGATTTTTACATTGAATCTAAAAGCATCCTATCTTTTTTCCATCTAAAATAACACTTTGCTAACAGATTTTGAATAATTAAATAATAATTTTTATTCCATATATCCAACTTTTAACACATTTGCTTGTTACAATACTAACTAAAGAACAAATATCAAGTGGCAACGATTCTTACGTGTTTCTGCTGTGCGCCAAACAGTTCATCCTGACCATGGTGACCATTGAAACCAAGGCATTGTAGTGGTCTATCCATTCGTGGTGATGCTGAATTATCTCATAGTGATGCCACGGCACAGGGTGCCATGTCACCAGAATGAGGGAAGAATAAACAAAACAAAACAGAAGGCGGTTAGTATAAGTCCAACAGATAAGTCAAATGTAAAACAAACTTTTAGAATTAATACACAATCTGCTTTTAACAATTTTCTACTAATTCCTGATATACATTGAATCTAAAAGCATCCTATTCTTTTACAATCTAAAATAACACTCTGAAAACTGATTTTGAATAATTCATTACTTATTTCTTTTATTTAAGTTATCAATTAACTATAAAACAATAAAAAACTTGGCAGGCCTAATGCTGAATCCCCACCCCAGTAGGAAAACCTACCGGAGCCCGGCCGGAAGGGATTCGACATGTCGACCTTGATGCCTTACTAATGAATAATGATTTTTACATTGAATCTAAAAGCATCCTATCTTTTTACCATTTAATATAACTCTCTCCTGACAGATTTTGAATAATTAAATAATAATTTTTATTTTACAAATCCAACTTTAACACATTTGCTTGTTCCAACACTAACTAAAGAACAAATATCGAGTGGCAACGATTCTTACGTGTTTCTGCTGTGCGCCAAACAGTTCATCCTGACCTTGGTGACCATTGAAACCAAGGCATTGTAGTGGTCTATCCATTCGTGGTGATGCTGAATTATCTCATAGTGATGCCACGGCACAGGGTGCCATGTCACCAGAATGAGGGAAGAACAAACAAAACAAAACAGAAGGCGGTTAGTATAAGTCCAACAGATAAGTCAAATGTAAAACTAACTTTTAGAATTAATACACAATCTGCTTTTAACAATTTTCTACTAATTCCTGATATACATTGAATCTAAAAGCATCCTATCCTTTTACCATCTAAAATAATACTATGCAAACTGATTTTGAATAATTCATTATTTATTCATTTTATTTATCAATTAGCTATAAAACAAAAACAAAAAAATTGGCAGGCGTGATGCTGAATCACCCCCACAGTAGGAAAAACCTACTGGCGCCCAGGGGGCATTCAACATGTTGACCTTGATGCCTTAGTAATGAATAATGATTTTTACATTGATTCTAAAAGCATCCTATCTTTTTTCCATCTAAAATAACAATCTGCTAACAGATTTTGACTAATTAAATAATAATTTTTATTTCACATATCCAACTTTTAACACATTTGCTTGTTACAATACTAACTAAAGAACAAATATCAAGTGGCAACAATTCTTACGTGTTTCTGCTGTGCGCCAAACAGTTCATCCTGACCTTGGTGACCATTGAAACCAAGGCATTGTAGTGGTCTATCCATTCGTGGTGATGCTGAATTATCTCATAGTGATGCCACGGCACAGGGTGCCATGTCACCATAATGAGGGAAGAATAAACAAAACAAAACAGAAGGCGGTTAGTATAAGTCCAACAGATAAGTCAAATGTAAAACAAACTTTTAGAATTAATACACAATCTGCTTTTAACAATTTTCTACTAATTCCTGATATACATTGAATCTAAAAGCATCCTATTCTTTTACTATCTAAAATAACACTCTGAAAACTGATTTTGAATAATTCATTACTTATTTCTTTTATTTAAGTTATCAATTAACTATAAAACAATAAAAAACTTGGCAGGCCTAATGCTGAATCCCCACCCCAGTAGGAAAACCTACCGGAGCCCGGCCGGAAGGGATTCGACATGTCGACCTTGATGCCTTACTAATGAATAATGATTTTTACATTGAATCTAAAAGCATCCTATCTTTTTTCCATCTAAAATAACACTTTGCTAACAGATTTTGAATAATTAAATAATAATTTTTATTCCATATATCCAACTTTTAACACATTTGCTTGTTACAATACTAACTAAAGAACAAATATCAAGTGGCAACAATTCTTACGTGTTTCTGCTGTGCGCCAAACAGTTCATCCTGACCATGGTGACCATTGAAACCAAGGCATTGTAGTGGTCTATCCATTCGTGGTGATGCTGAATTATCTCATAGTGATGCCACGGCACAGGGTGCCATGTCACCAGAATGAGGGAAGAATAAACAAAACAAAACAGAAGGCGGTTAGTATAAGTCCAACAGATAAGTCAAATGTAAAACTAACTTTTAGAATTAATACACAATCTGCTTTTCACAATTTTCTACTAATTCCTGATATACATTGAATCTAAAAGCATCCTATTCTTTTACAATCTAAAATAACACTCTGAAAACTGATTTTGAATAATTCATTACTTATTTCTTTTATTTAAGTTATCAATTAACTATAAAACAATAAAAAACTTGGCAGGCCTAATGCTGAATCCCCACCCCAGTAGGAAAACCTACCGGAGCCCGGCCGGAAGGGATTCGACATGTCGACCTTGATGCCTTACTAATGAATAATGATTTTTACATTGAATCTAAAAGCATCCTATCTTTTTACCATTTAATATAACTCTCTCCTGACAGATTTTGAATAATTAAATAATAATTTTTATTTTACAAATCCAACTTTAACACATTTGCTTGTTCCAACACTAACTAAAGAACAAATATCGAGTGGCAACGATTCTTACGTGTTTCTGCTGTGCGCCAAACAGTTCATCCTGACCTTGGTGACCATTGAAACCAAGGCATTGTAGTGGTCTATCCATTCGTGGTGATGCTGAATTATCTCATAGTGATGCCACGGCACAGGGTGCCATGTCACCAGAATGAGGGAAGAACAAACAAAACAAAACAGAAGGCGGTTAGTATAAGTCCAACAGATAAGTCAAATGTAAAACTAACTTTTAGAATTAATACACAATCTGCTTTTAACAATTTTCTACTAATTCCTGATATACATTGAATCTAAAAGCATCCTATCCTTTTACCATCTAAAATAATACTATGCAAACTGATTTTGAATAATTCATTATTTATTCATTTTATTTATCAATTAGCTATAAAACAAAAACAAAAAAATTGGCAGGCGTGATGCTGAATCACCCCCACAGTAGGAAAAACCTACTGGCGCCCAGGGGGCATTCAACATGTTGACCTTGATGCCTTAGTAATGAATAATGATTTTTACATTGATTCTAAAAGCATCCTATCTTTTTTCCATCTAAAATAACAATCTGCTAACAGATTTTGACTAATTAAATAATAATTTTTATTTCACATATCCAACTTTTAACACATTTGCTTGTTACAATACTAACTAAAGAACAAATATCAAGTGGCAACAATTCTTACGTGTTTCTGCTGTGCGCCAAACAGTTCATCCTGACCTTGGTGACCATTGAAACCAAGGCATTGTAGTGGTCTATCCATTCGTGGTGATGCTGAATTATCTCATAGTGATGCCACGGCACAGGGTGCCATGTCACCAGAATGAGGGAAGAACAAACAAAACAAAACAGAAGGCGGTTAGTATAAGTCCAACAGATAAGTCAAATGTAAAACAAACTTTTAGAATTAATACACAATCTGCTTTTAACAATTTTCTACTAATTCCTGATATACATTGAATCTAAAAGCATCCTATTCTTTTACAATCTAAAATAACACTCTGAAAACTGATTTTGAATAATTCATTACTTATTTCTTTTATTTAAGTTATCAATTAACTATAAAACAATAAAAAACTTGGCAGGCCTAATGCTGAATCCCCACCCCAGTAGGAAAACCTACCGGAGCCCGGCCGGAAGGGATTCGACATGTCGACCTTGATGCCTTACTAATGAATAATGATTTTTACATTGAATCTAAAAGCATCCTATCTTTTTTCCATCTAAAATAACACTTTGCTAACAGATTTTGAATAATTAAATAATAATTTTTATTCCATATATCCAACTTTTAACACATTTGCTTGTTACAATACTAACTGAAGAACAAATATTGAGTGGCAACAATTCTTACGTGTTTCTGCTGTGTGCGAAACACTTCATCCTGACCTTGGCGACCATTGAGACCAAGGCCTTGCCAACAAATCCGTGAACTGAACTTCCATCTGTTGTTGGGTTCCTTCAATGAGGGTCGACATCTTTGTTCTGAAAATGGAAGAACAAAAGCTCTGATGATCTGTTATTGTTTACGTAATCATCAGTATGAAAAGTATGTTTACTAAAACTAGTGAAGAAATAGGTTATATTGAATGATAATTGATTTTTTACATTCATCATCGATGGTCGCTGACTTCAGACCTACTTGATGATTGAAAGTGCAATCCAATCTATCAAAAATTGAACAAACTTCCAGAACTGAAGTGACAATACACAATCATAAATATATAATCCACAGAAACTGCAACATTGTCATATGTTGCATAAACATTTCCAAATAGGCGATAAATGAATGATTGTAAACACAAAGAAATTCTAACTTCAACTTCCTTGGACAGGTGAATATGAAGTTAAATTTTAAATTCAATAATTGTCAGGAAGGTTACAACAGATAATCTGTATACAGCAATTTAGAAGTATATAATCTATGATAATGCCAGGTTTTTTTTTTAGGGCTTGGGGAAGACACTGGACGCTGGTCAAAAGGGGAAAAATCACGCGAAAGGAGAAATTTGGGGAAATTATCAAATATTGATACACTGTCACATAACCACAACCAATGTTTTCATGAATCAATGATTATGACAAAAGCATTCAAAACAACAATCTACAGGTCCATATCTTTGTCTTTTCTACATTTGAACAGGTCTAGCACACTTTCATAGTCTTGATCAGTTAGATTTTCTGGCCAAAGATTTATGCTCATGAGTGAATCGAGCGTCGATTGGCCTAGGGATGGTATCTTTAATCGCTACTACAAAAAAGGAGTTTACCCGTTCAGCATGCTTTGCTTCAGATATCGTATTTCTTAATTTCATCAATTGTGCGTCATTTTACCGGAAATGGAAACGTGCACCTGCTTCCAGGCATCATAAGCGTGGATGTACGCATGCATCATGGGCCGAGATCTAGTATTGGTTCCCGTCACTATGTATATCGTTGAACTATCGCAGGTAATCAGCTCATTCGGATTGGTTCAGCAGACATCGTTATAAAGCTGGGGAATCTCGATAGGTTTGCTTAATCATTACAAAACAAATAAACTCTACGTAAAAATGCCGATAAACCTTGGTCTGATAGATATTTTGGCTGAATTAAATATACTAAAACTGAAATTGCCTATTTTTGAATAGCTTCAAAGAGGAATTATGCGTCCTAGCGAGGGGAAAAATGCTTCTTTGGGGGAAAAAATGTCGAGGGGAAGACGCCGATTATTGGCGTCACTTTCTTAGTAAAAAAAAAACCCTGAATGCCAAATAAACAATCAACAAATGTCATAATTAAATGTATCACTTAGTTGAAAACAATGCAAACAGTCATAAATTCAAATAATTTCTGAATTCTGTCTGTAGTTTTAGAACATATCAACCAACAGAACAACAGAACCCTCAGCATGAACTGACAATAACAACATATTTCTATCTCAATTCTGTCTGTAGTTTTAGAACATATCAACCAACAGAACAACAGAACCCTCAGCATGAACTGACAATAACAACATATTTCTAAATGCAGGGGTTTTTTTAGGGCTTGGGGAAGACACTGGACACTGGTCAAAAGGGGAAAAATCACGCGAAAGGGAAATTTGGGGAAATTATCAAATATTGATACACTGTCACATAACCTCAACCAATGTTTTCATGAATCAACGATTATGACAATAGCATTCAAAACAACAATCTACAGGTCCATATATTTGTCTTTTCTACATTTGAACAGGTCTAGCACACTTTCATAGTCTTGATCAGTTGGATTTTCTGGCCAAAGATTTATGCTCATGAGTGAATCGAGCGTCGATTGGCCTAGGGATGGTATCTTTAATCGCTACTGCAAAAAAGGAGTTTACCCGTTCAGCATGCTTTGCGTCAGATATCGTATTTCTTAATTTCATCAATTGTGCGTCATTTTACCGGAAATGGAAACGTGCGCCTGCTTCCAGGCATCATAAGCGTGGACATATGCATGCGTCACGGGCCGGGATCTAGTATTGGTTCCAGTCACTATGTATATCGTTTAACTATCGCAGGTAATCAGCTCATTCGGATTGGTTCAGCAGACATCGTTATAAAGCTGGGGAATCCCGATAGGTTTGCTCAATCATTACAAAACAAATAAACTCTACATAAAAATGCCGATAAACCTTGGTCTGATGGATATTTTGGCTGAATTAAATCAACTAAAACTGAAATTGCCAATCTTTGAATAGCTTCAAAGAGGAATTATGCATCCTAAACAAGCCATTTAGGAGAAGAAGCGAACAAGATTTTGTCTCTAGACAAATTAAAAAAGGGTCATAACACCGTGAAAATAAATTTGAATAATTTTTTAACAATATGCCCAAGTAGACTTGATGCCTAATATGTTGGTAAAGTTTTATAAAAATCCAATTAGCCATTACAGAGAAAAAGCGCACACAATATTTCTTCTACAGATGGACTGACAGATGGGCGGACAACCTGAAACCAGTATACCCCAATTTTGTTGTGCGGGGATATAATTATGCATTACAACAATCAATCCTCTTCATAAACATTAACACAAATATATATTAACAACATCTAACTACATCATTTATTGAACAACAAACAACACAATCATCATCTTAATCTTAAATATTGAACAACACATAACGACATTTTGACATATAAAATAATTTCTTGAATGATAACAAAATCATCATCACTATTGCCAAAAACAACATTAAACAACACAATAACAATTAACAACAAACAACATTATTCACTTCATTTTATCATGAACATCACACAATACCAACATCATACCCAAGTTAACACCAATTAAAACCATCAAGACTTATAACTAACAAATTAAAGTCATTATGAATATAGTCATTAACAAGCGACATAATTACACTTAACAGCCTCCATTATCTTTAACCCAAAACAACGCCGACATCATACCTAAGTTAACACCAATTAAAACCATCAAGTCCTTTTCCAAACTTATAACTAACAAATTAAAATCATCATGAATATAGTCATCAACACTTATAACAAGCAACATAATTACGCTTAACAACAAACAGCCTCCATTATCTTTAACCCCAAACAATGCCGACATCATACCAAAGTTAACACCAATTAAAACCATCCAAGTCCTTTTCTAAACTTAAAACTAACAAACTAAAATCATCATGAATATAGTCATCAACACTTAAAACAAACAACACAATTACACTTAATAACAAACAGCCTCCATTATCTTGAACTCCGATCATCATACAAAACACCAATTAAAATTATCAACTTACACATTCATGACAGTGATGAGCATATTGAACTGATCTTAATATTATGTAGAAGGCACTTAAAATGATCTCTAAATTTCTAAGAATATGTACCATATATTAACCATCTGATACCATAACAACCAATAATGCTCTTGTTAACAATTAGATTTTTACTGGATTTGTTAACCAATTTTCTGCGGCTGTTTGGAATTTATTTTTGAAATTGGAAAAAGAAGGATATTTCCATTGGGAAGTTATGTGCCCCGAGACAAAATGAGGCCTTTATTGACAGGTGGCCTTTATTTGGATGTCAATTTGTTCTAAATAATCAGTGATAGTTTTAAAAGAATGGCCTTTATTCACAGACTGGTCTTTATTTGAAGGTGATCGCAAAGACAGGTTTGACTGTATATCTAAGATCTTATCAAGAGTCATCTCTCAACACAAACATTTTCTATAACATGTAAAAGATTTTAAGACACAACAAAAGAAACATCCGTAATCCAATTCTGTCTATTAAAGAGTAAAACATTCCATCAGTCTTTGTCTGGTATTATAAATGACTGCAATATACATATAAGGTAAGGAGACACACAACAAACCAATATTCATTTTAAATATTCTCAACTTCAACATCCAGTTGTCAAAGTATCTATTATATACACAAATACAAGGAATTTGTGGACATGTTACAATATAATTGAAATAAATACTGAACAATTAAAATACTTATATACACATAGACAATCCCCCAAAATTACGACATTAGGAGAGCGACAGATATGTTATAACACTAAATATATTCAAAATATTTAAATGAATACAGTAAGCCCTGCGGTTATAAAAGATGGGATGGTCTTCCTGTCTAAATGTAATTTACATTCAAAAAATTCTGGTAAAAATGATGACAAAAAATGATTCGTACCTTTATATAAGATAAAATCTTTGAAACTTTTCGCAGTATTAGTACTATTTTAATCAAATCATGTTTTCAAAATTTGAAATATAAAAACGGTAAATCCTTTATTTCTGCTTCTAACACCGTTCAGCGTAGAATTCCATAATATTCATCAAAGAAAATAAAATTTTCTCATTCAGGTAAACGACTTGTACAGACAACGAGCAGTAAACATGCGTTTTTGCGAACCAGTGGCAATGAATTGCTTAGCGTGCGAACAATTGATCCATAAAATGGCGGCCATTTTTTTTAACTGCACTGACAGGTGATACTGCTAAGCCAGAGAGAAGCCAATGTTGAATTATTCCTAATGCATTTCGAATGAAAATGTTTTAAACGAAATAAGCCATCAAATGCATCACAGTTGACTTTAGCCGGAAAGAAAATAATTACGTAAAGTTCACTTACATCAGATACACCTCACATTCATGGTCTTCGCGCCAACATGTTAACTGTTTCTGTAATACATTCGCTCTAATCTTGGTATTGAAGATTGAAGCCGGAGACCAGTAGTTGTGTGTTCTTGCACCACATTCCTTCGACGAAAAAAATAAACAGATTCATTTGCAATATTTAATGACAAAACGACCAGTTTCGGCAATGTACATTTAACCGAAAATTGTCCAATAATAAATTAGAATATATTAATCAAATAAAGGTTCGTATTCATGTTGTAAAATAAGTTCTGGACACTTTTTAAAAGAGAAAATACAAAAAATAGAAGTGTTACCAAATGAAAAAATATGCATGCAGAATTATTATGAGCAAATACATGTATGAAAACATGTTTCAGTGACCGAAAAACATTCATAGAAATAATGAACTACTAGTAAATCTGAAGACATACATGAATAGACATTACCCCACATCTGCAAATATTCTACGAAGTATTTTACAAAATGAATAAACGAGGGAAAAAAGATGTCTACCTTCCAGAAATTTTCCTTCACTAAAGAATGTTTTACCTGTTAACCATGTGACCATACCTGCGAAAATTATCAAAAAATTGAGTAAATTACACAATTGGCCAATCAAATATTAGTTAATCCATCTATTGTTGCACTGAACACGATCTCATGTGTCGGAATGGACGTAATAAAATTGAAATTACAGCCTAAGGCACTTTTAGGTGTCCTACACATTGGACTACCCTTACACCAGCTAAAAATGATTGAAATATAATTATCAACCACAACACATCTTCGCACACAAGTTCTAATATTTATGAACCAGATTCTTTGTTTTGCAGATTAAAGTAATGATTTTACATTGTAACCATACTATGAAATGTTACAGGGTTTTAAGTACACAATAATTCCATCCTAAATGTAACCTATCAACATAAAAATTAAAGCCTCACCTTTGATTATCCATGAACTGTACTGAATTGGGTTGAGAAGACAATTTAATTTATACGCTCGCAACTAAGAAGAACGCACGAGATTTTCGAGTTTCAAGAATTTCTTACTATTTGTTCTATTTCACATGAAGAAACAAACGTGTCTGATTGGCTAGCTGTAGTCCATCACACCATAGGCACGCTTTATGGAGACATACATGCACATATTAGCTCAGTTTTTGACCTTGGGATGTCCTTGATTCAGTTTTTGCTTATCAACGATATCAATATATTGGGAAATCTGTATCGATATAATATGACGGCATATTTCTGCAGCAGAAGATTATCAGAATATGTTTGTAAAATATACCAGATTTTCATGAAAAAAAAACAAGACATTTTCACGAAAATTCAAGAACTTTTCATGATAAGATTTCTTCACGAGAAAGTGCATGTACTTATCAAGTAGAAGATCAAACATTTTCAAGACAATAAAACATTTTTCCCAAGAAAACTAATCGCTAAGTGTCTGCAGACATATGTCACCATTATATATTAATGTCCTTATTCTTCTAGAATAAACAGATATGTTATGCCTCTTCTCTTGTTTTTGTATTTTAGTAGGTATAAATGTACATCCTAAATTACTAGTATGTCTGCCCACGTACTTCACATATTTATATATTGGTCCCAAGCACTTACAAGATTTTGAGACCATTATGCACAAGTATAATGGTCTAAGGTAGATTTAAGCAAATTTACTTTTCAATAGTTTAATAACTGGAACATCGTAACACGACAGTCTCCATAAATAGTCCCAAACAAAGCTGCAATATAAGCTAAGATCAGCTAAGAAACATGTCTAGTATAGGCCTTTGATATCCACTTTAATGTAATTGTCTGACATGAGCACCATTTTGCTAAATGTCTAAATTAAGAAGTGCTGTCACTTAGAAAAAAGTGTCTATAAATCGGTACCGAGTTCCACACAATACGGAATAATAAATGTATTTCATTAGATCACATGGAAATATTTGCTTCACGTGTTTATGTATACTGGCCGCATACATACTACATATGCGTGGTAAAACAGAATGTTCAAGACAAAATGGACTTTTCTAGGTGTGAATAGTCATTTACCGGGAGGATGTTATGATACGTGGCACCAAGACCTGGGTCCGAGGTTATAAAACTTGAGAATAGTCTCCAAGCTCAAATCGGTGTCATTCGTCGCATTTTCAATCAAACTATCGATATTCAAAGGCATTTTTGTTTTTCAGTGAAGAAAACCATCATACAACACACATAAATTGAATTTGAAGGTGTACATCATTTAAACTGGTAAAAATATTTAAAACACAAATGCACGTGCACTTCAATCAAGTTAAATAAACAGGTTTTTAGTCAACTTTATTCATGGCTACTTGTTTATCATCGTGTTAAATGGTAACATACACGATTTTATAACTTTGTATGTGACGGCCCCGATACTGGTTGCCTGATAGACAATAATTGGTGCCGGTCTATCTTTTTGCTACTGTTTCCCGTCCCGAGTCAATGCACCGATATCTTGGACAGTGCTTAAGGAAACCAGTCCATTTCCATTTGTAAAAAAAATGAAGATGTTTACAAGTCTTTACATTTTTGTTATCAGAGATTCTGGCGCCCCGTAGGAGTAAGTTTTTTTTCTTAAATTTACTTTTGGTTTAATTAAAGGTCTAATTGTATTTTTACTAAGTTTTTTGGAATGTCATGTGATATTCTTTCTGAAAATTCTATTTATCTTGTGCCTCCTGCCTGTTTGTACGGAGTTAACTCCCTTGATGATATGTTTTTTTGTGTTTCATTGTTGATCATATTTGTGAATTTCATTTTTCACCCTTTTATGAGGAATAATATAGTACGAAGTGTTTTTTTAATCTCCATTGTACATCACATTGTACCTTGAAGTAATAAAAATATAAAAGTGCGGAGTTAGAAAAGTACTTAAGTATACATACGGGTATTGATTCAGGGAATATGCATAACATATAACGTAGACTGAATTCCTGATTAGTCCCAGAGTTATGATGTTCATGTCCTAATGCAAAAAAAGTTGTCTTTCTATTCTTTAAACTGTCATTCCTCTGGACAAATTATTATAAATATTGAACTATTTTAGTCAGATTTGCTCAAATAGATACAGCAAAAAGATGTTAGGGGAATCTGACATACACATCTTAAATAATAGCGATACAGTGTCCTCTGTTTATCATTGTTTACGTTGAATAACTCTATTGTACCATTTAATTGAGAAAGTAATATATGTATATGAGCAAACACCAGAAACACTTCGCTGCATTATTCATTCATGGTACGCATCTGTTGTTTATTTCCATTGAGTTCATATCTCTTTTGTACCGCAGTGTTTGTAAAAATAGAAAAGAAGTTGTAGATTTTTTGTGCTTCAAAATCGGCTCTAAATTACCCGTATATTTTTCTGTCATAATGTGAGAGCTCTGATCTGTAAACTTGTCTTAATCCTCGAGAAAATAAGACATGGTCTATATGGATGCACACCTGCGATTTTAGAGAGTCTGAGGGAATTATGCTGTGAACATATTCTTCTCTGTGGCTATTAATACTGGTCAGATTGTAGATTTGAATGTCAGAATTTACATTGTGGATCCGTTAAAATCTGAGTTCTGCATTTATGAATTCCTTTACAGCTTTAATCTTAAGACATGAGGGCTTATGACAAAATAATTTGAATCTGTAAAAAAGGACCAAAATTATCATGCAGATGGAGCAATTTCTTGTGATGCAGTGCAGTCTAAAATGGGAAAATCGGAAATACTTAATAACTGGGAAACACAGAAAAACACCTAAAAAAACACATGATTTCTTATCATATCTTGCTTGATATACATTAGTAAATTATTTTTAAATTCCAATTCTGACATGCTGCATAATTAAGAATAATGGTAAAAATAACAATTTTACCAAGTGTTCAACATATTAACTGTTAAGCTCATCGTTTAACATGTTAAACAATATTAAAGTCCAACAGTTTTTGTAACATTTGAAGAATGCTGTTTTATATTCATCAATAATTTTGAAAATATTGAAAGAATTGCCAGCATTCCAACAGTTTGTTATCTCAGTGTCTACATTTACAACTTATTAGTTCTAGTATATAACATGTTTTTCTGTGTTTCAATCTAAGTGTAACTGCTGGTTGTTAACAGTCATGCTGTAAATATTTGAGAACTATTGCTTGCTGTGTTTGCTTTTTTTCAAATATGCTCCTGTATGTCTTGGACCATATATCTTGTATATTTAGCCACATATAATAAACACATGTTAAGATAAATATTTTTTGACAACAACAAAAATAGCCTATGAATAATAATGGGTAGCAATTGCTAAGTTTCATAAATAGTCATTATATGATTTTAGACTGTTTCACCTACTTATGTGACTTCCACAGAGAGCAGACATGGTAATGGTGGGTGGGCGCTTGATTCTGCGGAAGCAAAACAGCTGTTAGCTCCCTAAGTATTTCAGCAGAATTTGCATATGCCAATTGAACCAAGTATGTATGTATTTTTTAAGCACATCATTTTATTATCTCCCACCAAAGAATTAGGAGGAGGGGATGTAGGTTTGTCCGGTTGTCCAACAGTTAGTCTGAATTATTTAACAGAGATGTGAGGCCAAAGCTACAAAGTTAAGAGCAGAATTGAGGGCAATAACCTCTTATTTAAAAAATGAAAAGAACAATGGAATTGGCCCTTTAACATGTTTTTTGTCTTGTCTTCCTTCACAGACAAGCCATCAGTCACAAGAAAATATCATTCACAAACAAGCCACTACTGGCTGGAAGATATCAGTCTTTTATTTGATAATGCTTGTAATCAAATGGTTTTGAATTAGACAAAGAAATGGAATGTAAATGTTTGGTCAGCTCATAAATTTGCTCTTAGTATGGGCAAAGAATAACAATTCTCATACTGGTATGTTTTGTATGTATAGACTAAATATGTACACTTTATGTTATGATAGAGGTTAAAGAGCATTTTGGGAAAGGTTTAGTGTTACCATTGACCTTTGTCATTGTTGGTGATGTATTCAACTTTTTTTGCTTCTGATCATCAGAACATAGTTATGCTGAATTTTCACTGTCTTCTGTTTCAGGAGCGCCAGCTAAGAAGCCCACTGTCTGTAGAAATCTGGTTGTTCCCTTGGATACTTGTATAGGTTTAGATGATGAATCAGGTATGATCATTGACTGTTTCCAATTTGAAAAATTTGAATTCATGACGATTTTTTTTTTCAATGAGGTTAAAAACAAAATTTACATGAAACTTTCAAACAAGAGCACTCTCAATTGAATAGAAACATTATACTCAGAGAATCAAAATAGCATGTACTTGGTACTTTTGGGTTTCCATACAAAAATGGAATGGGTATAGAAATGTGCAATATCATGTCTCCTGTGTTTTTAGCTCATCTGCTTTTTTGTAGAAAAAGGATGTCATTATGTCATAGCCTGAGCGGTGATCGTGTCCAGTCAATTTTTTGTTTAGGTCCACTTTTCTTCCTGTGAAAGACAAGTTACATAACTCATTAAACTTTATTAGCATTCTAGAAATGACAGTTTGCAAGAACATTTCCTTGTGCCTACACTTTTCAACAAATCTTTATCCTTTACTTTCTCTTTAATCGTAGATAGTACAGCATAGGAACTTAACTAACAAGTAATTGGCAAGAAGAGAAGTCAGTGTTGTGGATGGATTTGGTATGGTATGGTTGCTTTTGGCTTTATTAAGATTCTAGAAATGACTGTTTGCTGTAGAATTTGCCTGCCTCAGCATTTTCCGACAAATGTTTGTTTTTTATTTCTTCCTTAAGCATTGATAGTACAGGTCTGAAACACTACTTATAAGTAGTTGGCATTGACAGACACCAGTAGCAAGGTCGATTTTGGCATGGTATGGCTAGTTTTGATTGTATCGAGATTCTAGAAATGAGCGCTTGCTGTGAGTTGTGGAAATTTTTTAATTTTTAATATCTCCGACATTAGTAAGAGTATAGCGCTGAAATTGCACATGCTAGTAATGGACATGCATAGAAATCAGAGGCAAGAAAGATGTGGCCATGCTATGTTTACATTTGACTTTATTAGCATTCTAGAAATGACAGTTTTCAAGAAAATTTCCCACACTTTTCGACCAAACTTTATCTTTTACTTACTCTTAATGACTGTTTGCTGTAGAATTTGCCTGCGTCAGCATTTTCCAACAAATGTTTAGCTTTTATTTCTTCCTTAAGCGTTGATGGTTCTGGTCTGAAACACTACTTACAAATAGTTGGCATGGACAGAAATCAGTGGCAAGGTCGATTCTAGAAATGAGTGCTTGCGAAAAAAATCCTGTGCAAGGTCGATTTTGGCATGGCTAGTTTTGATTGTATTTAGTGGTCATTATTATAAGGTGGTTGCTATTTTGATGTTTTACTCTAGTGTAATTCAGAAGCCTTCATTTCTTCGTTAATATGAGCACCTTTAACTCTTTCAGGCCAAATCCCGACTGAAGGTGTGATTATATCTGATAAGCAAACATCGAATCCCAACTGAAGTCGTGTTTACAATTAGCGATCATATGTCGAATCCCGACTCATGGCGTGATAAACATGCCAAGTAAAAATGGCTGTCATTGGTTTAAATTCGTTTTAACTCAGATTTTGTAGTAAATACAGCCAATGGTAGTGATTCTTTTTCTATTGTTTACGACATGATTTTCCTGGTAAAATGATACAGCAAATTTAATTGGCCAATTTTTATGAACGTATGTCGCGGGTGATTCAATTTTGTTTACGGACATAATGGAGTCGGATATCGAAATGGAGTTTGTTTTTTGACTGTTAGTGATTTAGACTTCAGTCTTAAATTGGCAAACATAGAATATAGGGACGAGTCAGACATTTATTTGACTGAAACAGACGATTCTAACGATGATATTCCATTTGTTTGCCTTATTGAAAACAAAATTTTTCAAGACCATGACGTGCCGACAGTAATGCAGAGTTGGGTTGGGAATGGAAGGCAAAATTACATATTGTTAATTTCAGCGATTTTGATGACAATGTGGGACCGAATTTACTAAATTGAATTAATTGTGTGTATGTTGTATAAGATTATAAATGTTGCTCTGGAAGAAAATCAAGCGGTAGGATGTTCATAATCACCACTGTTTACATGAGTTTCCCTTGTTTCGCATGTTCAGCATGGAAAAAATGTCAATATTTTAAAGTAGAATGTGGTAATTTTTACCTCAAATTGTCAGAAATTTTATACCCTTTAGTAATATATTTTGGTTTATAATGTTTTGATGAAAATAGATTAAGTAACAAGTGTTTAATAACACTACTCTATCCAATGGAAGTAGAATACTGCTGATCTGATAAAACTATCGACTTGAACGCCCTAGATAGTAGATAGTCTTAGATCTCATCTATAGATAAACTGATAGGCCTGAAAAAGTTTAATACTCACTTAAATCAAAATGTTGCATCTGACAAAAATACTGTAAGCAGGAAATTATAAGGTTAGCTATATTTGTACATTACTAATCAATATGCGAAACTGTTGCTTTATAACGTTTATTTCAGTCAGTCATACTGAAATAATGTAATTATTACTCAAAATATAGTGAAGTTTTCAACTGTGATAGACATGACGTCTACATAAAGATAATTAACATTCAAAAAAAATATGCACATGCTTGTCAATCAGTCACCTCAGTGTACATATCATCTGGATAAAAGTTAATAGGCAGTTTTCAGGAACCAATGATTGTTCACACATCAGGGAGCATCGTAGCCAGTGATCGAGAGAAAGTTCAGATACTGCAATTTAGCACAATGTAGCACTGATGTCAACTCGGATTTCACAGTAATTCCATAAACTTTTAAGGATTTTTTTATGAATACAACTTCGTCGAATGACTATATATTATCGATCTGCTTCTCCTTAGCCAGTTTACGAGCGTGGAATAGGAGCTCGCTACCATCTGTTTCATCAGCTTCTTATTTAAGAAAACTTTTTTGTATCCGCTTTGTTTAAGTTTGGTTCTCAGTCATACTGTCTGCAACATTTGAAGGCTTATATATCATGTACTTTAGAGTATTATGAAAATGAGATTGTCGGTAAAAGCCATTTATTAATATACCTATTGACAGTATTGCATGTATATGCTATTTATATGACTGCAAAATAGGTAACACAATTCAGGCAGTCATGGCCAATGACTTGAAAGGATCTAAGCCAGATATTGTACAGCATTTATGAGATACGCCCCTGATGCCTTCAGTTAACCTTTCTTTTGTTATGTTTTGTTCTTTTGCTTGCTTTTCATTGTATGTAGATGTCATATATTATACCAAGAAAAATGCGTATTGATACATTATTTACCTGTGTACACCTGCTATTTAGTTCAATTTAAGCAGAACAAGTTAGAATTACTTCTACCTAAAACTTACAGCTCAATAATATAAGTTTATTTTAGAAAATTACGGTTTAAGACATATTATCACAAATAGCAAAATTTGGTTATGCATCACACATGACGACCAAGTTTACAATGCAGTATTCCAAATAAAGTAAAAAAATTAAGTAGTCCCTTCAAGGTACTGTCTAAACTCTAATCACCCGAAATAATAACAAAAATCATGACATGTCTAAGAGTATTTACTTTTTTTCTTTCTTTACTCCTCACTATTGGTGTTCATGTTCACGGTCCTCTGAAAGTGGCGTAGCTGGAGATAAGCACTTACACACAAACATAACATCAATTTGAATAGTGAGATTATGAAAGTGGCTCATCATTTTCTTTCTGACCCGCCCCCCTGACAGCAGAAGGGGTTACTACCCCCGTGACCCCCTTGAATCTTTTTACTTTATTTGGCTGTAGGTTTAACAAAAACAGTGTACTCAGCGTTTTGTTTCACCTTTTTGGGAATGGGTCCCATACTGGTCATATTAGGAATTTTCAAGTTTTGAAAAGTGCCAAATTGGGAATTTTCATGTCGCAAACAAGGCGAATTGGGAATTTTATGTAAGGTGAATAAAATCATGTGAATCATTCTTTTTATTTTACAACCTAGGTTATCTGTTTGATTTTGTTAGATATATTTATGCACATAAGAATGTGAAAATACCCTTAGATCACAATTATTAGTGCTCGGTGAGCTATAGTGATCAGTCAGTCAACTCCTGTGTCCATCTCCGTCGTCCACACCTGGGGGTTGTTAATGCCCAAGTGGTCACACTTTTGAGCGAATCTTCATCAAACCAGGTCAGAATGTTTGTCTCAATGATATCTTGGACAAGTTCAAACATGGGTCATCTGGGGTCAAAAACTAGGTCACCAGGTCAAATCATAGAAAAACCTTGTTAACGCTCCAGTGTTCACAGTTTTATTCGAATCTTCATCAAACGTAGTCAAAATGATTATTTAATGATATCTTACTTACGTTTGAACATGAGTCATCTGGGGTCAAAAACTAGGTCACCAGATCAAATCATAGAAAAACCTTGTTGACACTCTAGGAAATCACCATTCTGATTGTAGGTTCACCAATTCTAGTCAAATTGCTTGTCTTAATAATATCTTGGACAGCTTCGAATATGGGTCATCTGGGGTCAAAAACTTGGTCACCAGGTCAAGTCTTTGGAAAACCTTGTTAACCCTCTATAGGTCACAATTTTGAATTGACGTTCACCAAACCTTGTCAAATGATTGTCTTAATGATACCTTGGTCAAGTTTGATCATGGGTCACCTGTGATCAAAATCTAGGTCACCAGGTCAAATCACTGGAAAACCTTGTTAACCTTCTAGAGGTCGCAGTTTTGATTGGATCTTTGTTTAACTGTGTCAGAATGTTTGTATTAATGATATCATGAACAGATTTGAACATGGGTCAACTCAGGTTAAAAACTAGGTCAAATCACAGGAAAACCATAAAAGTTGGAATCTTTACTGAGGTGAGCGAAAAAGGGCCATCTTGGCGCTCTTGTTGTTTTGTATGCTGACACTTTTCTTAACATTCAAACTGTATTTACTCCGAGGCACACATGAACTATGGTGAGTTATAGTTCATGACAATGACTCATAAGGTACTAACTGGTTTCTTTGCTGGAACATTTATTCAAAATATCATTTTGCACACTGGGCACTAAATCTTTACAAATAGATTCGTCACTGAGCCTACTATTAGATAATGTATCACTTCATACAGCATCACACTTGTTTTGCTTGTGTATGACTGAAAGGTTCACAACCTGATGTGGGATCATTACCTTCATCATTTTCCTATTAATTCAATTAACATTAAAGGTAGAATCAGGGGCCTTGGTATAACATGGAGTAATGAGATGTTCACGCTGCTGCTTGTGTTCTGCTTTAACACTAATTGTTCCATAGTAAACTTCTTGTTACTGACCAAAGCTGGATTACATTCTCAGCTGGTTTCGATAGAGACATGGAACCAAAATTGGTCAGAAGTCTGTAAGTAGAACCCCTTTCTGTTTTAATTTTTTTATGGTAATTCTTACTGTTGTGGCTCATACTTTCAGTTTGACTGATTTCCGGTTAATTGATTGGTTTTCAGTTCCTTTTCGAGCGCCACAAGTTTTATTGCAATTATAAGGCAAACCAGTTTAGTCATTTTTTTGGTACTGAGAATTAATCAATTTAACATCATATGTGAAAATGCCATCTGGAGTGAAATTTGTTAGATTGTGATTATCAGGTGGTTTTGGATGATATTGCAGGTTTTTTTTTGGGCCGTTTTGACGACCGATATTTGGTCACATTCCAAATGGCAAAAAGCATGTTTTTTCCCAATTGCAAAGCAAAAATTCCCAATTCAAATGACGAAAAAAAAAATTAATTTACAGCAGTTCAAATGTTTATTGAATGTCTAAATCATTCAAATAACGAAGTTATCAATACCTAAAACCAAAAATAAACATGATATATATTTTTTAGTTTTATTTGATTATTTTTAGCTATTTTATACAGTGTGACTTTTTCCCAATTTGTCCAAAATGTTGCGAAAATTCCCAATTCTGGGGTCGGGTCATGTTCCCAAAATGCTGAGAAAAAAACCTGTATTTATTTACATTTTAAAAGTAAGATGGGAAAAAGCAATTTTGATCAAATTGGTACAGGTCTGTTCTCGAATTGGGACGGGGCCAGTGGATATTTGGAACAGTCCGTTTACTGGTCCTGTCGAAAAAAGGGAAAAAAATGCTGATACTTAATTAAATATACATACTCATTGCAATTTACAACAGTTGATAGAATTGAACAACAAATAATTATATGTAGTTGGCACTGCTATTCACAGACAAGTTATAATAAATGTACCAACAGTACTATCAATCCTTCAGTAAAAATTTATTTGAAAACATTTGTCAATTTCAGTCAAATATCCTCAGGAGCTAAAACATTCAGAGATGGTTACAAATCTGTGAGAGCTGAAAATTTTCTAATTAAATAGTTAGACCAAAATCAGTCAGATCCTTCTGTTGATAGTTTGCCCCAAAGACGTTTTGACACCAGTTTGTTATTGTAATTATTGAATGAATGAATTTCATCAAATATGTTTTTATGTAAATTTGTTGTTCATTTTCATGTTCACTTTCATATTTAATTTTAAATACATATTCTTGTATTCCAACCCTATTGGAATTCCTATAATGCACAAGGCAATTCTAGAATCGTGCAGAATACTAAAAAGCGCAGAACATATATAATCAATTGAAGTTGGAAATAAGTCGGTCATTCATAAAGTCTTTGATACGCTTTCCATTGTAGACACAACAGCATTGAATGAACAAATATGATGAACACATGTATACATGTTATATGTACATACTTCAGACACCTTGAATCGTGTTACATACAACTAAATTCCTTTCCCTTTTATTACCTCTTGCAGGGTCAGACACTGTCCAAGGTGTGTGGTGTGAGTACTAGAGATAATGGAAAAAGGATTTTAGAAAAGTGAGAAGAATCATGTAAACATCAAGTTCTATTTCTTTTGACTTTATTAGTAAATATTTAGGAATAAATTTGGTAGTAGACTATTTTCATTGATTCTACAGAAAGAGCATAATATAAAGTGCCAGCTGCTGCTTTTTTTTTCATAGAAGGGTATGACCTGCGACCGGGATTCTGTGTCTCGGGGTTACTAGTCCAGTGCACTAACCATTGGACCATGGCGCGGCTATCCTATGTGTAACAATTAAGTCTATTTCTCAAGGCTGTCAGTTCGTTGTTTCTGCATCTCCAACCCCCTACTAAAGCTTTGCTTTCTCGAAGTAAAATGCTTGTCTCATTGAAATTAAAGACATTAAGTTTCAACACTATAATTTTGTCAATTTAATGTTGGAGATTGCATTTTGTATTTATATTGAATATTATAAGGTATATAATTAGAATAAATACCGGTAGTACGTTATGCATGTTGGGTATCCTTTGAGCCTGTGTACTTTCTCTTTGATTTTGTTGCTGGATATAATCCACTCTTAGGAAATTTGTGTTCAAACCAGATTGATAACAGAAACACTGGAAACTGTAATTTTTATTTGAATATTAAAATGAGCTAGCTAGAATTGATGAAATGACTTCCACAAGTGCCTGCTGACTGAATATGGTTGTGCTTTTACTATTTTAGCAAGTACTGTGAAGTCTGTACCAAAGACAACAGTACAGAAAGTCAGCCAGGCCATCGCTTCCTGTCTGAAGTATGATCCAAAAAGACAATGTGAAACCAGCAGGAAATCGAAAGAAAACCAGTGGGATTAGTCACTTACTGGTTTGTACATTCTGTTTAGACATTCTGTTATGCGTGTATGAACAATAACCATTAATCGTTTTTTTACATATATTTGAAATTAATGCTATTAGAAATTTAATTGTGAATTTATTTATGAAATAACCTAGGCCTTCAATTTGTTTCCTGTCTAATGAATATCAGTTCAGAGTTCAGTTGTGCAGAAATTTTAACCATGCAGACATTAGCCTGTTTGGTTCTATAATTGTAACTTAGTTATTTATCAATATCTGTCCAGGCCCAGAGGTTATAAAACTTGTGTTGTATACATGACATGGTACTGATGTCAGAAAATGACATCTAAAAAACTTTCATTTTCAACCTGAACCGTCATGCTTCAATGTCTGTACAATGTTTGTACTATGTTTGTACAATGTCATGTATTTGCTGGGCAGATCTTCATTTTTAAGTTACCAGTCTAACCTGCATTTGTGGCCACCCCCAAATAAAGACCACCCTGTGAATTAAGGCCATTCTTTGAAAAATCATCATTAATTATTAAGAGCAAACTGACGACCTCTGCACAAAGGTCACCTGTCAATAAAGATCACATTTTGTCTTTCCCAAGGGTGGTCTTTGTTCACAGGTTTGAAGGTATATGATTTTGTACATTGGTTATATTTTGATATTCATGAATGTGAATTGTTAAGTGATATTGTATGCTAGTTCTTTCTAATATTTATGTAAGTTATGTGATGTTATACATTTGTTATATTCAAATATTCATATGAACTTGTAACATGATTTTAATTTTGTACATTTGTTATTGTCCAATATTCATGTTAACTCATTTTGAGATATTGTACATTTGTCGTTTTCTAAAAGTCATGTTATTGTATGATATATCATACAGTATTACTGTACATTCTTATATAATGATATTCACATGAAGTTGTAATGTGATTTTGTACATTTTTTCCATTCTAATATCCCGATCACTGCCTAATATTATGATTTGTATATAGATAGGAAAAGGATTGCAAAACATCCTATCTTCCTCAAATCACTACCCTCTCCCAACCTAAATCCAACCCCACACACAGAACCATACAAAATGGAGGAAAAATTACAGCCTTTTGGAGGGCACTGCCTTTAATGGTCTGTAGTAAAGCTACAGGGCTGTAAAACTAGTTTTAAGGGCCCAGCCTCCCACGTACTTGTATGTTTGTTATATGAAGTTATATGAAGTTGTTATGTGATATTATGGGTTTGTTATATTCTGTCATTTGTGTTCAGATATTTTGTGACATGGTATGTTTGTCATGTTCAGATTTATTGGTACATGTTCTTTTATCAACCTTTCAACAATGTTTGAACAATATTACAATATTATTGATATTCGATTAGCCATCTTTAGTAGCCAACTATTGAAAATATTACCATAGTTTGCAGGTTACTGTAAAATCAGACCTGTAATTGCAGCCACCTCCAAATAAAGACCACCCTGTGAATAAAGGCCATTCTGTGAAAATACTGCCACTGATTATTTAGAACAAAATGACACCCAAATAAAAACCATCTGTCAATAAAGGCCACATTTTGTCTTTGTTCACAGGTTTGACCGTATTTGAAACATGGCTGTTGTGGCATGCAGCTGAGGTTTGCAAGTTGTCATGGTTAAGGTGTTTTTTGTAAAGGTAGCTGAGATCTGCTGGCTTCTGTAATTGAGAAGGAGCTGTTGTTGGAAAGAGACTGAGGTTTGCAGGTTACTCTGGTTGTGTGGTGGTCGTTGTTAGGAAGTTGCTGAGTTTTACAAGTTAAGAAAAGTGCTTGTTGTTGAGAAGCAGTTAAGGGTTTACAAGTTGCAGCAGCTGTAAATGAAAAGTGGTTGTTGCTGGGAAGCAGCTGAAGTTTACCAAGTTTGAAATGTGATTGCTATTAGGAATAAGCTTAGGTGGGCAGGCTACTTTAGTTGAGAGGTGATTGTTATTTGGAATTAGTTGGGGTATGCAGGCTTCTGTAGTTGAGAGGTAGCTGACATTTGAAGGTTAATGTAGGTGAGATATGGTTGTTGTTGTGATTTGGCTGAGGTATGTAGGTTACTGTTGTCAACAGGTGGCTGAGATATACAGGCTACTTTAATATATAGGTAGCTGAGATATGCAAGTTTGTGCAGGTTTCTGTTGTTGAGAGGTGGCTGGGGTATGTAGGCTACTGGAGTTGAGATGTAACTTGGATTTGCTAGTGGTTAGAGATGGTTATTGCAGTGGTATGCAGGCTACCATTGTTGAGAAGAAGCTGAAGTATGTAGATCGCTGTTGTTGGTATGTAATTGATACTTACAAGTTGCCTTAGCTAATTGGTGGTTGATGTTGTAAGGTAGCTGATGTTTGCTGGTTCATAACTTGAAAATATACTTGTTAATGTACCCCTTCTGGTAGAGTGTATAATTAGTATGTGTAAGATTTTTTATTAACAATATTTCTTACATTTTAATGTCAATATTTGTATTTTGTTGATTAAACATTTACTTATTGTGTTTAATTAGAATTTGTATTTATTGATATTTGATGTTCAATTGAAATTTCGCCGTTGATGCAGCCTGGCAGAAACGAGGCTTTGATAGTCTTACTGGTAAGTTTGGCAAGAATAAATAGTATTTGGACACATGTATAATATCTATAGTAACATAAAAATAAGTAAGTGTTATTTAGTAGATCATGTCACATAACTTTAATTTGTATTAATCATTTGTACTTTTGCAGCAACTTAAAACTTAAAATTGCAGTAAATCTTACTGTAGTATTTGTTTATTTACAGCTCATACGTTTTTTATGAGCAAGGCTAAGTATGGGAAAAGTTGTTAAAGGCGTTTGTGAAACATTGGACATGTGGAACTTGCAAGTGTTGGAGGAGAAACTGATGGGGTCAGCCAGTTCGTGAACATAGATGCGTGAACTACCATAGTGGAAGTGCCAGACTGAAGGAGAATGCCAGTGGGAAACAGGGGATTCTAGAGTTGGCAAGAGAGGGGGTACCTGTGGAATACATGGAAGGGGATAGTAATAACACATTGATTGCTTGACAAAAGACAAACCAAAATATTAACATGAAGAAGAGATTAGACAGGAATCATGTAGTCAAGAATGTTGGAAAACATTTGTTTCAGTTACAGGCATCAAAGAAAGTTCCCCTGAGTAAAATTGTCATCAACCACATCCAGAATTGCCTTAAAAATGCTTTAGCAAAGAACCAGGGAAACAAAGAAGACCTAAAAGCCATAATCCCCCATCAGTTTGGTGACCACAGTCTGTGTTTTCCTAAGTTTTGTGGCTATAAGAGAGCTACAGGTGTAAAGTATCTTAACCACAGCCTGCTGTATAAAGGCTCCATTAGAGATGTAAAAGGGCAACTGAGACAAGAGCTGGATAAAGTGTTTGCATCAGTTATTGCCAATGCTACCCAATATGCCGATTTAGGGTCATCCCACCAGTGTGAACACGCAAACAGGGAAGTGACACTATGGGCTCTAAAATCTCTCCACTGTGACAGTTTGGAGTCTCTCAACTTCATAGTCCTGGCAGCTTTCATCAATGAAGGCAGAGATTATATCAGCCAGGTACATTCATCATTGGTTTTGTTCTCTTTTTAATGGGTTGGATACCACTTTGAAAAGTACATGTACAAAACAAAACAAAAATATACACAGCTATTTGATATTAGATTTTGGCTTCTGTTTCAAAAACATTGCCCAAACATTTATTGTGAGTCTATATGTATATTTTTTTGTGAGCATAAACACATTGTACTTCTGATTACTGTATCGTTTATTGTGATCCTATACAGTTCAACTTGTATCAATTCTTACATTGCAAGGACTTGAAGTAGTTTCCCCACAGTTATTATCTGTCTCTTGATTTCCAACCCATATGTTACATATTTGTTTGTTTTTTATTTTTTTATGTTTGAATTCAGTTTCCCCCAAATCCTGTAATACACAATCATATTTACTAAATTCGACTTTATTATATATGTACTTGTATTTTGGTATGTATGTAAGTTTTTTAAGCTATAAGCATTTTACTAGATAGTTATCTCTATGGACATTTCTTTTACAATAATTTTTGAATACTATATAGAACTTTCTATTTGGCATTTGTATGAAAAGTCACAATTGAATAGCTTCTCAAGGATTTGTTTCTTGTATCAATTAGTGTTCTACAGGGTACTTACCTAGTAAAACCTGTAAGACCTGTATCTATTAGTGTTTAACAGGATACTTACCTAGTAAAACCTGTAAGACCTGTATCTATTAGCGTTTTACAGGTTACTTACCTAGCAAAACCTGTAAGACCTGTATCTACTAGTGTTTTACAGGATACTTACCTAATAAAACCTGTAAGACCTGTATCTATTATTGTTTTACAGGATACTTACCTAATAAAACCTGTAAGACCTGTATCTATTAGCGTTTTACAGGTTACTTACCTAGCAAAACCTGTAAGACCTGTATCTATTAGCGTTTTATAGGTTACTTACCTAGCAAAACCTGTAAGACCTGTATCTACTAGTGTTTTACAGGATACTTACCTAATAAAACCTGTAAGACCTGTATCTATTATTGTTTTACAGGATACTTACCTAATAAAACCTGTAAGACCTGTATCTATTAGCGTTTTACAGGTTACTTACCTAGCAAAACCTGTAAGACCTGTATCTATTAGCGTTTTATAGGTTACTTACCTAGCAAAACCTGTAAGACCTGTATCTATTAGCGTTAGCGTTTTACAGGGTACTTATCTAGTAAAACCTGTAAGACTTGTATCTGTCTGTTTTGCAGGGTACTTATCTAGTAAAACCTGTATCTGTTAGTGTTTTACAGGGTACTTATCTAGTAAAACCTGTAAGACATTCAGTATAAAGGTTTTTATTAGATAATTTATTGATAAATAGAATATTTATGTTTCAGAAATAGCCCTCCAGGATGAAGTAGACATAGAGAAAATACTGATGCAGTGCCTCGTGGAGATTTCAAACCACTTCAGTTAGATAGTTCCAACCAGACATTCTTAGTATTAGGCTTAGAAACTACAGATCTAAGTAAGTAATGTTACATACACTTTTTGTAGCTCTAAGGGTGTGAATTAATGTACTCTTAATATGTATTATACTGTCATTCATTTATACAAACATATACTTCACAACTGCTTTACAAGTTTACCACTTATTGACACATGCATGACACATACCCTTTTACTTAAGTAGCTACTCATTGCATCTATGTTTTTTTTATACCTTTTATATTTTATCACATTATTAGAGCTATAAGACTTGGATCTAAGGGTTTTAGTTAATGAAGATGTTTTTGGGTTGCTTGTCAGACTTTCATGTCTGCTTGTTTTCATTTTACAGTTCATAATGGAAGAATGCCACACTTGACTCAGATAGCTGCCAGAGATGTTAGGACTGGATATGAGTTTTCATCCTACATTCTACCTAAGCTGCCGATATCCCAAGGAGCTCAACAAACCACTAAGTTTAATTAGTATGGCAGGTGGTACCATGTTTGTTAATGGGACTGCAGTGAAAACAGTAAACTTACAGTGTGCTGTTAATGATTTCATACAGTGGCTAAAACAGTATAACAGTGTTGTGTTGGTGGCCCACAATGGCAGGAAGTTTGATTTCACTGTTCTTATGTCTGCTGTAACCAATGTCTGTAGGCTAGAGGAATTCTTCAAGTGTGCAGTTGGATGTTTAGACATTTTACCATTGTTTCACAAAACCTATTCTGACAGGAGTAGTTACAGACAGGAAGATCTTGTGCGAGACTTTATTTATGTACAGTACAATGCTCACGATGTTGTAGAAGATGTACTCACTTTAGTGACACTCTTCCAGCACTCAGTCATGATAATTCTGGATATTATCAAGTTTACATTTTCTCTAAAGGCAGTTTACAATCGACATAAGTCCCTTAACGCAAAGAATATTCCTACTTTGACATGTTTAGTCTCAACCAGTGTTTGTAAAGTACCCACTGTTGAAAATATTGGTGCATCTGGGTTAAATTTAGAACATTTACGGAAGATCTATTTACAAGGTGGTGAAGATGGACTTCATATTACATTTACATCTAAAAATAGTGAAGGACAACCAAGGGTAACAAACAAAAAGAACACTGGATACTCTTTTACCTAATCTTGTCAACTTTTTTCAAACAAAGTAGGACTGTGTAAAACTTGGTTTTCCTTGGAAGCATTTATTCTCATGAATGAAGGGGTCAGTTCTATTTACAGATCTTGTTGTGAAGTAAAAAAAAAATAATTACATGTTTCCAATAACAGGCCAAAAATTGGGGTTGGTCAGTCAGTGAAACTACCACATGTTTACAGTATCACTAACAGCTTATTATAGTATTTTCACTATAGTTTCATACAATATGTACATTAAGAATACTTGTATTTTATATTGCTAAAGGAACATGAAATTATAAAAATAGTCTTTTCAGTTTCCAAAATTGAAAAAAAAGCTTTAGAGTCTGGGGTGAAAAATCAGGGTCTGTTTGGTTATTGGAAACAAATAACTTGTTTTTGGTCCTGTTTTTGTTGTATTTTTTTCAAGGTATCTTTCACAACTGTTATCTAAATTGTACTTAAACATCAAGTATCTTACAATATGTACTCCTCCTCAGTTATTGGGGAAGTATGATTTTGATTTTCTGTGACAGGCATTTGTTTTGTGCATTTTTCTCAAATATAAGTCAATTTTCTATTGTCAGGTATATTTGGTCCTAGATATGTGGAACTTACATTGATAGTCAATGTTTCCAAAGAGTTCAGTCAGTGTAGTGTAGTTGTACCTCAATGTAGAAACATGATTATGTAAACCTATATGGCTTCACGTTATTGTTTTTATACACATATGTATTCTTCAAATATTGTTATATTTATGTGGAAAATGGAAATGATATTTTTTGGAAATTTTACCCAAAATTGCCTCTCTTGAAATGTGACCCCTGTGTCATGTAACAGTGTGTTGAGTAATAAATAGAGAATAAAATCTTCTTAGTTTTCTTCATTGTATCAATTAATTATAGTAGAAAATATGTATATAGGTTTTATGTGGTAAAATCAAGTAGATATTCTGAAAATATTGGTCAAAAATGAATATACTTTGAAGTGAACTTCAAAAAATGTCCAATTTGTAGTGTCAATTTTCACGAAAAAGTCTTACAGCTATTTTTATATGTCAACAATCATAAATGGCAACCATGAATAGTTATAAGGAAAATCACTGGAACTCAAGAAGGTATATTTCATCATTTTATTTCTTTATTTGATAAAATTTGGGTTGATTTAATGTAACTAGGTGTTTGCAGTTTAGATGCCATCTTGGAAATAGGGGGTTCCTACTTAAAAGCAGATACCTAGAGTTAGGAATGGTAAAAAATGTTTAAATTTCATATTTAGATGTCTTAATAGATATACTACAAGATCTTATTAAGAAAGTAGCCAAATTCAAGTTTCAGGGTCCATAAACCTTAATGTATTTGTTACTTCCATTTACAGAGTAACGAAGCAAAGAATTCCTATCACATGTACTTAGGGTGTTCTAAAGAGATTACTTCATTTCCTGACTGTCAAAAATCCTCTCAGAGTGGCTCGCCTTATTACTGATAGATATTGCGAGATGAAGAAATAAATAAATTCATTTCCTAACTGTTGAAAATCTTATCAGAGTGACTCGCCTTATTACTGATAGATATTGTGAGATGAAGAAATAAATAAATTCATTTCCTAACTGTTGAAAATCCTTTCAGAGTGACTCGCCTTATTACTGATAGATATTGTGAGATGAAGAAATAAATAAAGGATGAGCAACCAAATGTTACCTGCTAGTTTGATGTTTGGCATGTTGCCAGAGGTAAGTTCATTTAAATGTTTCATAATATTTACTGCATTCATTATTGACTGTCCGGTAATTACTATTTTTATTGATTTTGTTTTCAACTTTATAAGAGCTGTCTTATTGTGACAATCTTCATTTGAAATGTGAGAAGTTGATTAGTGTCTTTTGCTCACTGTTTTCTGTAATTATATTTAATTGAATCAATTATTACTACATTCACAAATACTTGGAGCTGCATTTTCGTTGTTTATTATAATACTGTAGCATGGCCTGGAATTCATGCAACTAACCCTAACCATAGGGCATTTGAGTTTATTAACTGCTAATGTTACAGCTGTAATATATTATCTATCTCTTGTTTTATAGGTGTTTACAAGAAACTAGAACCAGCTTGAAAGAAAAGGATTATTTGAAGGCTTAGGTATGGGCACATTCAGTTAGCAACCTCTTGTATCGTTGCACTGTTAGCAGCAATGGAGATGGCAAATTAGTTCAGCAGAGATGGCCTTCAATTGTTAACTGTGTTATTAATGTATATGCTTCATGGTGAAAGATATCCTAGATGTGAACATGACAAGATTTCCTACAGAAAGTGGATGAAGAAAGGTATCTTCTATGCTTCATTAGGGTTTTGTGTTTCAAGTTCAAATACTATTTTATGCACAATTACTGGTGCCTAACTTAAGAAAGAGAAATTTTCATAGAAGGGAATGGCCTGCTGCAACCAGGATTTGAACCAAGATCACCAGCAGCGCACTTACCACTGCACCACAGTCATGGTCTCTCTTTATTACTGTCCTGATTTAACTGTTTTTCTTTGTGCATGGCGTATAGGACTATTGATCAAAGTCTTTGATTGAAAACATGAATAATTTTCTTTACAGGCTGTACCTTGCAGCTCTTCATTTTAATGAAAATTGTAACAAAGAGCAATGTGTTACAAAATATTGTAAATTACGTTGTGTTGTCTCGTATCCAAAATGGAGAAAATGAGAAACTCCTGCTGAAGAAGTTCAGGTACATCAAACTTTTGGTATGTTTTAATGTTTAATGCTCTGTAAATCTGTGAAGTTATTCCTTGCAGAGTTTGATCACCAGCCTGAGAAAAATATTCAGGGAATATTAATACACAAATGATATTGAATGAACATTTTTTAAGTTTGTATATTAAAGTTATGTGTATTGACTGATTTATATTAGAAGAATTTGCATTCACAATTATTATATTAGTGCCTCTGTACTGAAAACTGCTTACAGTTCCTATGTGTAGGAGTCATCTGAAAGGAGGTCAATGTGTATTTGGTACATTTATGGGAGAAATACTTGTAGTAAGTTCACATTTTGTTGTGTTACAGAATATGTGAAGGATTTAATGAATCAAGATATGTTGCTGCATCAGTTTCGACCAAGTTACAGATCTGCAAAAGAATTACTGATAACGACAGACTAAAACCGACCTCTAGCCTTATCACAAAGTACTCCCCAACAGACTCAACACAGGTCAGAACAAGATGTTGTGTCTGCTTGTATTAGCAGATTTAATTGTTAATTATTATTTTATGCAGTCTTTGACAGTCAATTATTATGACTATTACATTGCTTTCCATCTTAAATGTTCATGAAATGTCGTTTTGTACTTTTTCACGATAATTTAAATAAACAGGTGAATGTAACAAGCTACTTCATTGATAAGAATGTTACATTGTTTTTGTAATAACTCATGTTAATTTTTGTTTGTAGTTCTTAGTTTTGTTTTGTTGGCATATATGCATTAGTAAATGATAGTTGTTACTCTGTGTGGCTGATTTTTTTTCAACAGAAAACACTTCTTGTACATAACATCAAAGTGTTGCGTTTGCTGAAAACCTTTCACTCCGTAACTTGTAAGACAATTCATTCAAACTGCTATCATTACATTTTAGCTCTGGGTATACAGATAAAAAGAAAAACAGCATTGGATAGATGATTTTATTCATGAGATTTAAAACTGAAACATTTGAATGAATGTACATATATTTGTCATTTTTCACACCTTTAGCTCTTGTTACTGTTTTACAAATTTACTGGGGTAGATGAAACCACAGTACCGCTGTGAAGGAAATCTTTTGATGGCTGTAACTGCACAAGAGGAAATGACTTGTCTACACCTATTTGCCAGAAGCCTATACACCCATTGTGTAAATCTTCTATAGACTACGTATCTGTACACCCTGCTATAGACACAAATCATCATTCAAATTCAGAGTCATGGAAAATAAGTTTATCAACTCCTCATGAAAATGAGCATATTGGGAATTGCCTTGTGAGAGATCATTTGAAATGTGATTTTTATTCCTTTGATGGTCAAGGAATATAGTATGTAAGTCTGAAAAATGTTACAACTGACATTGATTTCTTGTTGATTAACTTCCCCTGCTATACAAATGACCAGTAATACTGCTTTAGTAATACACAGGACATGTACATTTTCAGACAAGGCAAAAGGATTTTAACTGATAGTTTCATGTCTTTGTTTTAAGTAAGGATTCTTAGACTAAGGACACAACCACTACTGGTATTTTAATTTACCAATGAGTGATAAATGGTCCAGACAACACTGTACCATATATAACCATACAAGTAGGAATAATATCATACTTATGGATCATGTTGTCTTCTTCAAGTGTCCTGTGACCATGAATCTATCTATAGTATGATGTTTCTAGGACATAAATGTCCAGACAGTTCACCTGCAACCCTTCGTGTTACATAATACAATTGTTTGTGAAAGTACCAATCAAAAACTCAAAAAAAAATCATGCAAAAATAAAAGATTAAATAGACTACGAGTCTATTTTGTCATGTCATGTGAATATTCCACATCCAACCATGAAAAAATGGCCGCAAATATGAGCAAACAGGTGGATTTCTACACCCCTGATTATGACTGTTCACATTATGCCCCAGGGTAAAAATTTTTCCCTACTTTGTGGGTCACTAGTTTTACATGAACTTTAAAAATTAAAAACTCTTCTTTGCCAAAACTGCATGTAATTTAGCTTAGATGAATTGTGTATAGCATTGTCCAGTAGTCCTCAACTAGGATTGCTCAAAATATGTTCCTAGGGTCAAAATTGATCCTGTCCATGGGATCATTTGTTTTTTGTAGATTTAAGCAGGAGAGGGCCTTTGAAGATCTTTTCATAAAAAACTTGTTTTAACTCTTTGCCTCATAATTCTGCATTTCCTCTCATCTGAAGCAGACGACTTTTGAAAACGTTGTTGCGAAAGAAGCCATTGCTTTTTATAAGCAGTCTAATGAGCACTCTGTCAGAGAAAAATAACACAATTTTCTTGAATAAATTGATGTCGTGTATATTTGTTTTGAATTTGGAGAAGTCTAAAGTACGCTTACGAGGCAAAGGGTTTAGGTTCTTTACTTTAGTTGTCCTTACAACTAATTATCTATTTTGTTGTTCAAATGTTGCACATCAATGGACCCTAAGTGTGCAGCTTATAGCTACTGTATATACTGACCCATTAGTGTATGTATTGTCTATTTACATGCTAAACATAATGTTTTGTATCTTTTAGGCCATATCTGAGTTACATTCCACTGTCAATCAACTTGAGAGACAGCATGAAAAAGTAAGTTTAGTCAATTGTTATTGTAATTCATTCATTCTATTTATTTAATATTAAAACAGTGTGCATCATGTATTTTTTTTGTCCTTTTAGCTCTCATAAGCTCAATCAGTAATACAGACCACCCTGTCTGTCTGTTAACCGTTGTCATATGTCATTAACAGTTATTTCATATGAGATCTTTTTTGAAATCTCTTAGCCAATTTTAATCAAACATCGGAGGAATGATCCTTGGATGGTTCTCTACCAAGATTTTTATGAACAATTTCCCAGGTTTCCCTGGAATTGATGGGGCGCCAGTACAATTGATTTGCATGTGAATGAAATTAACTTGTAGGCAACTGGTTAGCTTGTCTGTTTATATATATAAGGTAGATGTAATTGCATGTTTAAAACAATATCTATTGATAGTTGCTTTACCGTGGTTTGTAATCTTTATTGGGGAAAAATATTTTTTTTAATGTTAACTGATGAAGACTTAAGGAGTAATAAGTGTGTGTGTGCGTGCATGTGTTGTTTTCATTTGGATGTATCATTTAAAACAGTAAAAGTGCATCAATGATTTTTATCTCTTGCTATATTTATGATTACAAATGCATTCAGCACTAATTGGTATAACTTGCTATAGATAACTGCTATAATGAACATGTTTTTCTCTTTCTTTGTACTGTAAAACCTCACGTAGCAACCACTTCTATATTAAGACTACCTCATAACAATCATTATTTATGCACCTGACTTGTCTCTAGAAATTTTTCAAGTCTCATTTTTCTGTTCTAAATTGAATATATATTTCTATGTCTACCTCAAGATAATCCCAATATATTGAGCACTAACGATGGTCCTTTAGATGTCTGGATGTGAAGCAATTGTACTGATATAGTTGATTGAGCATTGGACTCAAGTGGTAACTGGTTCAGGGCCTAGTTAGGGTTATATACTGGTACTCCCTAAAAAGTTGACTGTAGATACTACTATCAATGTTGTTTGTTCTCCAACCTACATCACATACCCTGTTTAGTATTTGATTCAATTTTCTATTTAGATAGAATAACATACAGGCATACATTTAATTTAAAATTAAAGTATGGATAATCATTTATTGATGTACCCGTCTTTCCTCAGACTGTACACAAAGAACTAGAATCAAAATATACCAAAGTACGGCAGTTAGAAAGGCAGCTTGGTGAACAAGAAAATTACCAAGATGAAAAGGTATTGCTAATTTATAACACTTCTGGTTTATTTATTAAAAACCTTCTGGTTTACTTTTTTCTGGTTTACTCTTTAGTGGTCATTTAATATTTCTTCTATTAGTTTACCTTTTTCATTGTTACTGTCATGGGAAGTTACAGTGTGTTTTCTTGTGCCTCATTAGTTTGTGCAGCACTTTGTGAAATTGATACAACTCTTTGTAGCTGCAGCAAAACTATATTTCTGAAAGAATCACTTTAAGATACTTGAATCCTAAATTATGGTGATGCATTTTCTCTTACATTTTATTGAACAGTTTAAGTGAAACTGGTGTTCTTTTCTGTGTGAATTAATGTCAGCTGATCCTGAGTGTAATTCTCTATTTGCAGTAACTTCATTGATGTCGCTCTTTACATTTTTTTAGCAGTTTTTATGATGTTCTGAACAGGGTTTTCACTAGATGTTAGAAGATGAGGGTCAAAAATGACTCTTGGCTAATGATTATTTGAAGAGTCAACAAATTTTCCTTCAAATTGTATTGTAAATTTAACCCTTTGGTACAAATTCTCAAGAGTCAAAAGCTTATTTTACTGATTTCAAGAGTCAAAATGCTGTTTCAAGGGTCAAATGAAAGTCCTACATTCATCTTCTTACATTCTAGATTATCATAATTTGAAAGGATTTAAAAATCTTTTTTTTTCAGATAACTGATCTCAAGATGACTTGAAGAAAAAAATGAGAGGTTTAATGCCAAATTCAATGAGTTATGTTTGTCCATGTGACCCAGAACTCTATGAAGCATTATGGTTGATTTCTGCAATGATTTGATGCATGGAGTTCTCATGTGCACACAGCACAAAGAATATATATTTGTCAATCAAATGATACTAAGACTGAGTCAATTCCCCTGATATTTTCGATGTTTAGTCAAGAAAAAATCTCTGTAGCTCAGTTTCAGCAGAAGGAGTTGAGGTAGATTTTTTCCACTGTGACAATTGGTAAACCCCGTTCTGGTCCATTTATCAACATACAAAAATGGATAGATATGTCTTATAAACAAAATTATGTAATATGATCGATATGGAAGAGTTATCATTAATTTCAGAACCATTTATCTCTAAGTGACCCGGAACTACCAACGATTCTGAATACCTACAGAAACTGTACCAGAAAATCAGAGATATTATTTTATTTATCTAGCACACTATTTCTTGACAGAGAGTATTTGTTTACTTTTGGTATCTTCCAAGTTCCATGAATTAAGCATACATTGAGGTTGTCCCGCTCAACATAAAAGGAAAATCCCCTGCTATAAGAAGGCCAACTGGTTAAAAATGACATCTGAGTTGAACAAGTTTTCCAATACCGTAAATAGGGCGGTCGGAACCTTTTTTGCGTGTGGCCTCTGCGGGGCTTTTTTCCACAGGAAGGGGCCTTTTTCTTAAATTTTGTGAAAAACATGATATTTTTGCAAAAAGGGGAAGAAAAATTTTGATTGTATTGTAATGTATGCTTTAAAATCATAAATTAAAGTTAATTCTACGTTCGTAATTTCACTCTGGTGTCCATATCTACAGTTTTGACCTATTGTGTAGTTAGTGTCCTTTTTTCTAGTAATTAAAGATCAGTCCTAAAATTTGAACATTACAGGAACCTGATTATGCAGTGTTATGTAATAATTATGTCCCATTGTCAGTAGACATGTAACAACACTGCTGTGTGAGGAATTAAGCCGACTAACTCAGCCTTGATGTGAGTTACAGATAAGTTTATGATAAGATCTAAATGAACAATATGTATAATGTTCGTATATTCATTTATTAGTCAATCATTCAATCATTTATTCAATAATTCAAGATAAACATGTGGTATTTATCCTATCCTCTTTAAGTTCTAACAATTAACCACTCAATCACTCCTTAAAAAGTCAATCATTCCATCAGTATTCCATTCCTAGATTCCAACATTTCAAATTGAAATCAACTATCTAACTGCTACACCATCTACCTTTAGTCTGCCAAGATCTAGTTTTCAATAAAACTTTGTGTTAATTAATGAAATACTAAGATGTAAAAAGCTGTCAAATGAATGGATATATGCATTTCTTAAAATTAATCAAAAATGAAAAAATACTTTTAATGGTTATATTTATGTCAAGTTTATCCTTATTAGATGTTGTAATGGTTCAACCTGTAATGTCCGTCCCACCTGATACCTGTGACTGTTAACACAAATTTAAAAAAAAATCATAGAGGAACTTATCCTTATAATATGATTTTAAAGAAGTCACAATCAACAAATATGTGCAGTAGGCCACATGCAAGGTATATCTTTACACATTGTAAAATTGTATATTTACTTGTAATATAATTTCTGCAGGGTGTCCTTTTTGACTACAAATGTTGATTAACATTAACTGCATGCATTTGTTATGGTAATCAAAGCACCGAGAGTACTGTCAGAAGCGAAAGTTAAAAAATGTGGAAAATGAAGTCAATTCCCCCAATAAGTTATATGGTATGCATGTAAAAATAAGGGAAATTAACAAAAATCGGGTAAGATATATTACTGTTCCTGGTCAGGAATTTAAAATTCAACAGATTATCAACATCAAGCAGATTAAAATGAGAAATAAGAAAAATAAGGCTAAGCAAGGTGTTAGAGTGTTCTCAAGAAGTGAAAATGTAGTTAGAAATCTCTTTCTCACAGAAGTTGGTTCACGAATGCTAAAGATACCGAACTACATTGAATTTTAAATACTTATGTTAACATACGGCAAGCGATACCAAATTTAATATCGATTGATACGAATTTGCCCTCAAGGAGCCCCTTACAACACCGCATCCTAGATCGTTCTCGCTGATAAAGTGGAGTCGATATGGGGTGCAGTTTTTATCGCGATAAAGCACTATTTTTGCATATTCGGATTGATTTTTTTGTTGCATGGTATGATAATATGATATTTAATTATTGTTAATAACTTAAAATGTCATTTTCGCATATTTTTACGTTTTTAGGCACTTACGCTACATTAAGAACTTTCTGACTTGTGATGGACAGATTAAATCTATATCCCCTGTCTTCCAAAAGAGATGCTAAACCATATGAGACTCTAAAAATATGAATAATCCCATGGTGATCTCTATTAAACTGAAACACTTGACAAATACTTATCCAAATCCATATCAAGAGCAACATGAAATGCAAGTATATTATTTATTTAAGTTAAGTGATCTGTTCATAAAAACTAACAAAATCCTGTGTGCATTTTGAAGCTAATACATCATTGTATACAAAGTTTGTCTGTGTGTTTGTTATGAAATTTGGCACACTCATTATCTGGGCTGATTGGGTCGGATTGTCCTGAATTGAAACAGCAGTCACAGTATCAAATTGGAATGGAAGTGGATTGTCCTGGAATAAAAACATTTTATTAAGATCCTAATGCATAATAACATTAAATGAGTAAACATGATTATTTCAAAATCTAAATCACTAATCAATAAATGTTTATCCCCTGTTTATAAAGTAGAAATAAAGTGGTAACCTAGGAAAAATGATAAGTTCCAATGCAATAAAGAGTATGAAAATAAGCTGAACATGCAAATTTGAATTATAAACTTTCAAAAGGAATAAAAAATATAATGTTTATAGGTAAAGAATCTGATGAACCAATGTCTGTGTTCTGAAGAAAAAGAAGAGCATCAGCAATATCGGATAACTTATGTTGGGGAACATCATGCAGAGACAGTAGTGTTTGCGATGCTTCAAACAGTTGCTTTTTTGATACTGATGGGGCTCTTGGTGTAGGTGCTTTCCTTTTCAGCGAAAACTTCTCTCTCTGTAATTGAAATTAATCCTGAAGATTCGAAAACATTATTAGCAAATCTATCAATATATCTATCTCAGAGAAAGTATCCTACAAGATGCAAGTTCTGATGGTGTGCAAAATATAAAATATCTTTCTAATTTTAAAATTCAGCTGTAAGATACAACATTACAAGGCAAATATAAACAGTGCATCTTACAAATATCAAAGCAACTGACTATCAACTGACATACAATGACAATGACGTTTTCCATAACTATTAAAGTATTACTGTTAATGCAGAAAATCTGTAACATAGAAATTGTTAGGCTTAATCTATCTGGTATAAAACTAAGAAAAATTATCCAATGGAAGACTTGAACTAACTAGATGTTAAGGTGACATTTTTGGAATCGATCAGCACATTTAATAAGATTTGCAGAAAAATTGCTCAAAGCCCCTCTTAATTATTTAAAAATACACTTGAGGCAGTTTGAAACTGGCTCAAATCAAAATTACACCGGTCATGTTATTGACCTTATTATGTTTGATCTGGAACCATTACAGCTTACACAAGTTTAAACTTCAATATAGAAAATGACCTGGGGACATATCAGTTGAGTTTGTAAATAAACTTGCTTGTAAACGTACCAGGATGATCTGAGGTTGGCCCATTGCCTCCAACAAAATGTTTGGAACAAATATAAATCCATTTGCATACATTTTTCCTCCGTCAAATCTTCTTGTCCGCACGCTCGTACCCCATAGGGAAAGGAATCCCTACTTCCTGCTCTGTGTACTGTGAGTCATTATTACACACATGGTAACAACGATGATTAGTTGCTCCAGTTGATTTTCTTTATTCTCGAAACTTTCTTTCATGTCCTCCATGATATTCAATCATAATAGCCACAGCGTTGGTCTTATATTTTCTGCTAGCTGCCGATTTGTGTATCAGCAGTACATACCGGCTGTGTGCATACCGACAAGGTCCTGCAGTCTACCTATACAGATACAGCAGTGCTATTTCTATCGTGTTATCGCTATAGCCGACCTCTCCTACAGTTTAATGAATGAAACATTTACCGAATTATTAAAATTGTTATTTTCACATTTTGAATGGCCAAAAATTGTAATTATATCCCATGAACGTTATTCTGATGTATGTTTATGGGGTTATGCCCTTTTTAGCTCACCAGAACCGAAGGTTCAGGGTGAGCTATTAGGTTGGGTAGGTGGATGCTCCGGCATCCGTCATATGTTGTCCTTCGTCTGGCGTCAACAATGGTCTTCTCCTCAGAAACTACCAGTCGGATTTACTTCAAATTTACAGTGCAGAAGCCTTTTGACGTTCTAACTGCAATTTGCTCATATTATACCAGTTGGCCCCTTTTAGAGGTCACTAAAGCTAAAAATAGAAAAACCTTTAATCATCTTCTCATGAACCAATGGATGGATCATCACCAAACATGGTCTGTAGCATCTTTATATGGACTTTTATCAGATTTGCGGAAATAAAAATGGTCGGCCCCAAAATGACTTCTACATTAAAATGACTTCTTTTCATGAGCCAGTGGTTGAATCATCATCAAATTTGGTCTGTGGCATCCTTCATTCATCACGAATATTCCTTTGTAGTATCCTTTGATGGTCCTTTATCGAGTTTATTATTGTTCTCCATTATTTGCCCACAAGTGTACCTTTATTACCTTTTTTAGTAGTTAATTAACATTTATTCTGGTGAGCGATGCAGGACCATCATGGTCCTCTCGTTTATTTGTCTACAGATAAAAATCTTGTGTGCGCTTCTTTTCCAAAACGACTTGTCGGATGTTTATTAGGCTTTACCTGTCCATTAGGCTAGAAAAAAATAGTTGTGTTTAGGGTTACTTGACCAAAAAATTAGGGTAGGTAGGTCGAAAAATTTTTCTTCTAAACTTTTCTTTTGCGTGAATAAGGCATTAACCAGCAATGACTCACACTGTATAATTGTATCGGATACACTAAGATAGTAATTATTTATTCTAACAATGAAAATGATAAAGGCAAGTATTAGATTAAGTATTTTTCATTTATATTGGGCAGTAATTATGAACTGTGTATACAGAGATGACCCCTGTCTATGGGATGGTAATTTCTATACTCTGATTTTAATTCCATGTAATATTTTATGTATCTGATATCATATTTTCTAGATTGTCCCTGCATATTAATGTGTCATGTATTTTTCAATTTATGTATCTAAAAATCACCTTAAAACAATTGGCATGTTCAGGAGACATCAAACACAGCAAAACACGTACAATCTATGTGAAATTTCTCCAAATTAATTTTTCATTTTCGGTGCAACTGATAATTAGAGATCATCAATCATATCACTGGATCATACCGACTTGTATAAGTTCCTCTCTCGGACATATTGACGAGCACCAATCTTCATGGCAATTAGCGAACATGCCATTTTGATTTTCTGGAACGATTCCAATGTTCTGGCCAGAGAGATCTTAATTCCTCAGTCAGTATCCAGACATAACACACTTAGTCAATACTAAATAAAAGACGGCATAAATTTTCTATTTATGTGAAGTGTGGTCAGTTGAAGAGAAGATTCATTTCCATAATCCTCCAATGGCAGCATTAATTGGTTGTCATGATACCCAGGAGAATACTGAAAAGAAAACTGACTTTATTTACAGTTCTTGTCATTTGTATTCGGCTCTTTACTAGGAATTTAATCATAGTTTTAGGTAATTGTATTCTTTAATATAATGTTTGTGGCTTGTCTCTATGTCCTAAACTTGAATAGAATTTCTATGTACTTTAAACTTGTTTATTGGTCAATTTCAACATGATTAATTGCTTTAAGTTCATGTAACTTTCATTTAAATGTAACAGTTTATTGTTGTGGAGATATTGATTGAAAACTGTCAACGTGGAGACAGTATATTAGTGCATCTGTACTTAAAATGCGCTGTATTCTTCAATGTACTGTATTACAGCTTTGGAACAACAGGATACAAATTATGTTGCTATGATGCACAAGTGCAGTGGCCAGTTGCTTCTTCTGATGCTTGAATTCAATAAACCAACACTAAGATACACTGTGCAATACCAAATATTCCTTTATAAACATGCCGACAGGCAGGGGGGTGGGCTTACATTACACAGATATTTTTATTTTTAACATTAATTGATTTCTTTGGACAAGTTGAATATAATTTGAAGGATTATTAAAACACTTATGGCAAGTGTCCACTTTTGTGCTGTTGATTTTTTCAAAACATTTAGTAGCGTTCACTATTCAAGGAGGGGCATTTATTGGAAATATTTGGTAATACGGTTTTAATCTTTTGGCATACTGGATGACATTATTGGCATTATATCTTTTATCTAGTTTGAAGCTAACGTAGTGTACATGACAATTTTATACTGGAATTAAGTCCTTATTACTTGGCCGATTTCATCTTTTGTACTTTATCGATATAATAAATTACTATACGTCTATACAAGCAATGCTTAACCGGATATTTAATTTAAAGCTTTGCTGGTCTGTATGCAGTTCGAAATCAACGTCTATCAAAGATATTGATTCTACGGTCGGTTTATTCATGGCTAACGTTTACTTATTAAACTGAATTTAGCCCATAAAAGGTCATTGTTACGTTAAATGATCAACAAACATGCTACAGAAAATATTGAGGGAAGAAATCCTGAACTGTTTAATGGCGTTTCTCTTTCGTTTATTTCTGTAGCGAACATACTTAAAGTTTTTTTGATGCTTTAGAACAATGATTAACTTAGTCACTCAATGAATAATTGAAGAGTTTCGAAAGGGAAACAACATCTGTATGGCATAAATATTTGAAGAGTGCCTAGGGGCAGATAATTATACATCTGTGAAACTGGTCTAAATTTTTTGAAATACAACTAATAAATTTCTTCAGATGAGGAAACAAATTTAGCAGATTTTCTGATTAATAGCCAAGGTTTGTTTTTGGAATGAAATTGACTAATTAATGCCACAAAGTTTGAGCAAACACCGTCATTATCCATAATTGATTTCTCAATAATCATTTTTCTATTATAATACACAATTAAATCAATTAAAATTTAAGTAAAAAAACCTCACAGCCATTGATAGTTGATCTTGAAGCGCACTATTATTATGTTTGTAAAAAAATTAATTGAAAAAAATGTTAAATAAAAGATATTAAGTAAATTCTAACTTCACAACCTACAAAATGATATTAATACAGAATATAAAATCACATAAAATATATATCATTATGTAATATTATATCAGTATGAAATACCAACTAAGTTACACATGTAATTTCCATTTATTTCCACATGAAGTTTTATTAAAACATGTACATATTGACAACAAATACATATTTCTCATGTTTTCCAGGTGTATTTGCATAGTACCTAACAATAAAACATGTGTGTTTGTATGGCAAACAACTATTTATACTCTGTATTTCTTGAAGACTGTGACCTCAGGCATTCCTTCATTCATTCATTACTTACATACACTAATAGTACTACACTTGCATAAGATACATTAAAATAGGTCGAAATTAATTATGAGAACATTTTACCAGCTACACTCAGCTACACTACATTTTTTATGAAGTACTGAAGTTAGGTCAGTTTTTTTACAATTTGTTATTGAGTAGTGTATATTCTTCTGAAATTAAATACCAAACATTAATTGTTTCCCATTTCTTGCAGACATCTGAACTTTGTAGGAAGCGATTATCTTCATGAGATGGAGAAGTCTGAACTAACTGATATTAGAATGGCTGATACTAACGTACGCAAGGGTGATAACATAGAGTTGCATAATTTTTATGTGACCTCAAGATTTCACGTATAGAAGTGCCAACAGGTCCCAGTGCTTGCCAACTGCAGGAAAAATTCGTCCATCCAGGTAAAACGAATTTCAAGTACATCTTCAGTATGTGTTTATTCCATTCAATTGCTCTTTAATAAACATAGATGTAGACAGTCTACATGTTCTGTCCAATTTACACCTCTGTATTGCTGCTATTCTCTCTTCAACTGTACATTTTTACTACCTTTAACACGAGGAAAGTAAGAATTTGTACAAACAACTAATTGGTTAAAGAGAGAGTATCTAAATTAACACTGATATCCCTCAAAACTAGGCTAATTGTTGTATAGGCACATTCCTTTTTTACATTTATTAGTCATCTCAATGTCAAACTTATTTGCTTTTACAGTTTGTCACAGTTGAAGATGATAATTTAGCAAGTGATTGTAGTGACTTTGATGAGGAAGATTCAAGTAAGACTATTGGCCAACTTGTGGGTATTCAACATTTGTTTATGTACAAGTAAGTTTGTTTTTATTCAGACACAATGATTGGTGCAAACAAAACATGCAGTCTGTTTTATCTTTATTATTCATATAAAATGTGATACTTCAGTACAATTAAGAATACTGATGGTTGATAACTTAATGTACATAGTATATGTTTACTAAGCACACTAGCCATTTATATGATGCAATGAAAATAGCCATTATAGACTATGTGCATTAAAAGGTTTTCATCTTTTAACTATCTGTTTGCCTTTCATTGAACAAGTCATTATATAACTAACATTGAATTTAAAATTAACAAACCAACTATTCATCAAATAACTCCTGTATATTCAGTCTACCATTAAATGAACAACAGTGACTAATATAACAGGCTGTCACTGTATTCAACACATTGAAAATCAATATTTCATGTATCGCACACTGATTCCATTTATTGAAGTTCTTGAAGTTCCACATTTCAAGTTTTCTTGTGGTCATTAAACAGCTGTTTTTCCTTTTAACAGAGCCTGCATCAACTCCAGATGTACATTGAAAAAATTAGATTCCAATAACAGATGTGGAAATTATGCTGTTCAATACAGTGCATCCAGTGCAGGCACAGAGTATGTGGCCAAAGTATTGGTTCAGAAAGACACCATTTTCCATGTTTTAACATTCTTCACACAAACCATTATTTCCCTTTCTAAATCCTTACAATTAAAAGAGTGCCAGGACATTGGAATCAAGCTTAAAGAGAAGCTACCTGTCAAGATAGCATATATTGCTGATAGTAATAAGTTGAAGTTCATTGAATGTTTAGAATGGTGAGAAGATGTATACAAGACTTCTTGGGATAAATAAGCACACTTACTACTTTAAAGTGAATATCATTCATTGCTTATAAAGAACATCTTCTTCAGTCAGTATTTCATATCATTTGTTGTATCATGTTTCCTGTTTTGTAATCTTTCTTTTTCATAACATCCTACTGTTTATGTATCAGTAATTTTTTGGTATTTGATGTAAAATTTAATGGTGAATCAAAAATCATAAGAAAAATATGTGTTCAAATTAGAATTATTGTTAGGCAATTTCCATGGTAACTGTATAAGTAACAACTGTAAAACTCACTACTATACAATCTGTACTTACTGAAAGAAACTTTACTTCCTTGCCAACTGTTTCTTTTAATCCATCCTGTATAGTACTCTCTGCTTTAATTTCTGTCACTGAATGAGCACTCAAAACACTTCAGTCTTCCAATTTAAGTGAGATCAGTATAACATGTACTTTAGCAGTAACAAAGTATAATACTGTCTTCATCAAATTGTTGGACTTACCAATTAAACTTAACTCATACCTGTCTAAGGTGTTCTAACATTCACATTTATGTATTCAGTCAGTGACCTATTCAGTATCATAGGTTTACATTACACTTACCGTTCATTTGAAGCTTGCTACATCTATTAACCCTATCTTCCCAATTCACCAAGAAAACATAGACCATTCGAACCACTTTCTAGCTTTTTTAAAAGCTAACCTTGTATTATTATTACAATGTATTCACACTCTGCTGTTATCTCATTTGAAAAATATGAATAAAAAACTTACTAACATTTAAATTTTGCTTCACCTTATCACTTTGTTCTATTAAGTTATGACCATGTTGTATAAAAGTGTCACTGTAAAATACTCATATATTTGTTTTTCTCAACAGTTCTTTCTTGGAAGCAAGGTACTGAACTGGGCTTGATAAAAATCTCGCTGATTGGTGCATCCCCTTCCCATGCCAAGCAGTCAGATGGACTGAGTTGTGGAGTGTATGTGCTAAAGGTATTATTTTTTAAGTTGTATATCTGTATTGAATTCACTTCAGCAGGGATCACTCTTGGATTTTGAATTCATGAGATAAAAAAATGGTTGAGAATTATGAGATTTTTTGAAAAACAATGAGATTTCACATACAACTATAAAAGAAGTAGCCATGTGGATTGAAACTTCGTTTTTTTGTGAATATGTTCGGTATCACTATCAGCATTTTCCTCCACAGATAACATGCAATGTTGTTTTTTTTATCTTGACTGGTGAAAGGTTTGAAACAGATTGCTGCTGATATTTGTTGTAAAACTTTTATATTGCTGCTGATATTTGTTGTAAAACTTTTATATAGCTGCTGATATTTGTTGTAAAACTTTTATATAGCTGCTGATATTTGTTGTAAAACTTTTATATAGCTGCTGATATTTGTTGTAAAACTTTTATATAGCTGCTGATATTTGTTGTAAAACTTTTATATAGCTGCTGATATTTGTTGTAAAACTTTTATATAGCTGCTGATATTTGTTGTAAAACTTTTATATTGCTGCTGATATTTGTTGTAAAACTCTTATATAGCTGCTGATATTTGTTGTAAAACTTTTATATTGCTGCTGATATTTGTTGTAAAACTCTTATATAGCTGCTGATATTTGTTGTAAAACTTTTATATAGCTGCTGATATTTGTTGTAAAACTTTTATATAGCTTCTGATATTTGTTGTAAAACTTGATTTACTTTCAGCATGTTTCTTTCATATTTCCATCAATAAAATCAACAGACACTCTAAAAAGTATGCGCACATACAACACTGATATTTTGGATTTTTAAGCGAGAATATAGCATAACCCAAAGTGATCCCTGCATTAGTACCAGTCTTGGTTCTGGATAAAGCTGTACATGAATAATCTTTGATGCTGAGATGAGAAGGCAGCTAAACTAATTCAGTAATTTTGAGATGGTAGTTTTTTTTCATAAAAAAACTCGGGCATTATTTCCAAATATCTTGTTGATTTACTCTTCTTCAATTGAAAGGTACAATGGTGTTTTATATTAACAGTAAATACATAATAATATTGTAGTTATAGCAGAGAAATTCTTGGATGACTGTAGTTGGGAATTTAGTCTGACTCAGTATGGATTAATTGAAGTCAGAAAGATGATTACAGCACAATCGTTACATGCTGCAGGTAATTACATTTTATACTGATGTTTGTTCTTGATAAACAGTCATTGAATTTTTTGGTCCTCTTGCCAAAATGTATTAATCGTTAAGCTTCTAACTGTATCTGATGTTATAATGTTCATTTTCTACCAGAAATATTTTATACTCACTAAAGAAAAGAATTTATGATAATGATGATACAGTCTCAGCTGTCCAGATTAATTTCCTTAAGAGTTAGCATGAAGTGAAACAATGTTGTATTATTTTAAATGTCAACAGAGCCAGAAGTTCACCTTAGTGCAAAAAAAGGATGTGGACCTGAATTAAAGGAAATCAGCCCACCAAACGTCCAGAGATCCATGCCTGAAAACATAGACCTGGAGCAGTGCCTACAGGTATCCATCATTAGGGGACTTCATAGTGCTATTCTCAACGCTGAACATACTTTATGGTTGTATATATACTTTGTAGTATGCATATGGTCAGTGTATGCATTTTTACAACAGTCAGGGATGATATGATGAAAATTCATATAACTGTCATGAAATGAGGTCAGGCTTTCATAGTTATGTGGCATTAATACTGTAACAATGGGTAGTTGTGTCCTTCTACAGCCATACTTACAGTGTTTTTAATTATAATATGTGTTACATTTACTTGATAATATATAAATACACACTATTATTTCTCATATAAAATCATACAGTCACTTTGCAAATCTGATGTTCTTCTATTGTTTTATAGTCTAACCACAGTGGGAAAACTAAATCACCTGAGAATAAAGTTGTTATATCTCCTATCACTACACAGTCTGTACTTGACATGACCAGTCCTCAGACTCAGTGCAACAAGTAATTGTTGATCAATTTATGATATGTTTGGTTTCTGAAGAATGTGGTTCTTAGTACACATATTAAGCTTGCAGGGTAATAGACCTTGTGTCTTTTGTTTATATCCTGTCACAGCTATAGAAAATGTCTACAATAGCTGAACAAGTTATCCCTTACAGCTGTTAATCTCTCTCAGTTGGTCATATAATTTATTAGTCCCCTACCAGTGTTCACACCAGAGGGGACTATAGGTTTGCCCTCCATATGTCTGTCTGTCTGCCCACTCAAAACTGCAATAACTGACTAACTGAACAAGCTAGCTTCATAAAAGTTGGTATGTGAATAGGTGGCAATGTGTAGATTATGCACAGTCATTTTGTGTTCTCCATCACAAGAAAATTGTTGTTGCTATGGTAATGGAATTAGTAAAAATGTGGCCAAAACTTTTTGATCTTGCAGTAACTCAATAACTAAACAACCTATGATGCTGAAAGTTTGTATGTGAATAGGTGGCAAGGTAAAGATTATGCAGATCATTTTGTCTTCTTCCTTGAATGAAATTTTAGTTACCATGGTAACGAAAATAGTAAAAATATTCCCAAAAGTGTTGATTCTGCCATAACTTTTTCGCTGTTGAAGATAGGTGAATGAAATTTGGTATTTGAGTATGTGAATAAGTGACAATGTTGAGATTATGTACACTATTTTGTTGTCTCCCAGGGTTACAATTCTGGTCACTAATAATAGTAAAGAACATGTTGCGAAATCTTGATTCTGCAATGTGTGACAGTTATACTGATTAATAACCATATTGAGGCTGCGGTCTAGTGGTTAGTGCACTGGACTTGTAATCTGGAGATCCGGCGTCAAATCCTGGTTGCGGCAGGTCATATCTATGAAAATCTGACAAAAAATGTTGATTTTCCACCATGGAGAAGTTGCAGGCTCCTTGTGGAAGGGTAAGTTAGCACTGGTTAGTATACAATCCATGAACACAAAACGTGTTTGATTTTGACAGTCCATCAGACCCTCAGTTTGTTTATAGTTAGACATGATATAGTACATAATTCTGGGATATTTTTTCTTTTCAGGATTTTTTCAGTGGATATTACCAGACATCTCGAAAAAGGAAAATGAAGACCCAGGTATATATCATGAATATATTCATCTTATGCAATTTTCAGAAATTTTACCAAGTGTAGAAATGTCCTGCCTGTACAAGTCTGTACTTTTTTCATACTCATTCCTAAATGAGAGCTTGGCATTAACTTTTAAATCCACTTGTACCATCGTACAAGGACATTAATGAATGCACTTGCCCAGACTGTTAAAGAACTTGCCCAAGTATGAAAAAAAACTTATAAATAATGCTGAGTCCTGAAATAAAACAGTTAGGAACGTAAATATATTCTTTTTTTCAAATAACCAATTTAAGTGACAAAGTAGGCAAAAGATTTTCAACTTTGAAACTTGTTCAGATCACGTGACTGGAAGTCTGAACTAAATACATATTTATTGATGTATCATAGTTCACCACATATGATGACGGGTATTTTCACCTGCAGAAATGTTATTTGGTCGTAAATTGTGTGCAAAATTTCCAAATCTTTTCTAATCACTGGGTAGATTCGGAAACATATGATCTCAAAGAAATGGAAAAATGTAAAATATTCTGATGTTTGTGTTGGGGACAAAGTTTTGCTTAAACAAGATAAAACAAGTGAAGTGCTAATTTCCTCTCCAAATCGTTTATTGTTAAGGAAAGGAAGGGAAATTCTGTTACTCTAGAGAGGGATGGTATTTCATACAAAAGATATAGTACTCATGTTAAAACATTACTTTTCTACATTTGTTGTGAATGATTTTTCTGTTTTCATCTTTACTACACTTATGTTTGTGACTCGTTTATCCTGTTGACACACATTTAAGTATTTACATCTTTGTTTTGAATAAATTACAAAAACAATCATAATAAGATAACTTTGTAAGTGGTTGTTTTGTTGTTGTTGTTTTTCAGGGGAAATCTTCAACTTTTTTATACAAAATGCCCAAGAAAATTAGAAATGATTGTGTTTGTGGAGAGAAGAATGATGGAAGGTATGAAGAAATATACTCTCATGATGGATGTCATGTTATTTTAGAATTTGTTATAATTTATGGCATACAGGCATCATCAACAATTAAGCTATCATTACATGTGTAAATATATTGCAAACAACACAAGGGTTACATTTGATAGTTGAGATAATCTTTTTTGGTCTAAAATGCAGGTTTTCTTACAGTTCTTGTATTAACAGAATGATATTTTGTATTGCCTTTTGTTTGTAGGTTGTATTGGAATCGTGAAAACTGTAATGACTGGTACCATCCTGATTGTATGGGTTTTATTGAGGATGAAGAGTCTAACTATTAAACATGTCCACCATGTCAGGTGAGGTATTAAAGCTGGATAAAAATAAACAGATTCTCAGTGAAAGCAGGAAAGAAGATAATGTTGACAATGTTACTTGCCATCAATTCCTTGACAGCTTTTAAAAATTTAAATTAACTGTTTTATGTCAATTTGTAATGATTATAAATCTTGATAAAGCTTTTTTTGGACAGGGTATGTTTAGCGCCTTTGTTCAATAATTTTATAGCTGCAGGATATTTTGTCTACAAACTGACAGTGTGGAAAAATTTGTTTACACAAATCAATTCATAATCTATTGCAATGAAAGGAAATAATATTCAATATTTTTTTTCTTTAGTAAAGCAATGCTGGTAAGTATTTCTGATGCAGAAGTTCTCATGAGAACAAAGTCTTGCATAAAAATGAGAAATAATGCTGAAAATGCTTTGGATTTAACATTTATAATTGTTTTTTTATGTAACAAAGTACACATTCATATGTAAGTTCATTGAGTGATATAACTATTCCATGAAAAATGTCCAGCAGCTCTATTGTTGTAATTATATACCTTTGAATGGTTCACATTTTTATCAACATCAGTTATAGTTCAAGTTTTGTGTTAACATTGAGTATTTGTTACAGGTGAAGAGTGCCGAACTGGTGCCACCTACATACAAGAATGTTTTGAAAAAGTTTCATCAAGACATAAAAGAAGAAAATACTGATCCACATGATGAGGCTTTACTAGGAGACTTGTCTGACTGTGCTGGAAGAACACCTGTATTTTACACACACCCAGCTGTACAATTCTTTGTGGATGTCCAGGTACATAAGGCAAACAAAATTATTCCACATTAGTCAGGATGGGGATCATTTGTTTTGTTAACAACAGAAGAGTTTGAGAACTTTGATTTTTTTAAAAATAAATTCCTGCAGACCTATTAATTTTATATATTTTTCTTAGATATTTTTTGAAATTGAACTCTGAAAGTGTTGAAATTCTGTATTTTTTTCTTACATTGTTGTTAGACCTATTCCTTCACATATCAATGAAAAATACAAACAGTGGCTTGAGGATGTCAAACGTAAAATACTTTGTTCCTAATTACTTGTCTAGTTTGAGTTAATGGATATTCATAAGAATTGATATTTAAAATGCTTATTTTTCTGGATATATAGAATTAGTATCCATGATTGTTCCTCTAAAAAAAAATAAAGTACAAATTTGTTCGGTATGTATCTTTATGGAGTCATAGTAATTTCATAGAAGAGTATTTCATGAAAAAATGTCATGCTGCTTGAATTGTTACAAAACTTCATTCTATATCTCATACTTGTTCAATAAGTACATTGTTATGCATTATTAGACGATACCTTTACAAAATTATAAATGCATTGTGAAAGAAAATATTTTCCTGTCAATAGTAATTTTAATACAGTAACTGCTACCAAAAGTTCAATAACCTAAGTTATATAAAACATGATATAAAGCAATATTTGAGACTCAGATATATTTTAATACAAGTTTATCTTTCTGTACAAATTTCTGAAAAAATAATGAAGTTTTCATTTTTTGGTCTTGTATGAATTTTTTCATGATTGCCTGTAATATCTGTTTATAAAAAAGGATCTATACATGTACCAAATAATTATAGAGGAATTGCTTTGTTAGACATATTAAGCAAGGTATACATAAATATTATTACCAAACATATTAGTTTCTATGTAGAAGCATATAATAAGATATGAGAATGCCAAGCAGGCTTTTGGCCTAACTACTCAACAGCTGATAATGCTTTACTCTGTTGTAAGTAAATATCTTAATATGTTTGGTAAACCTGTATATGTTGCCTTTGTTGACTTCCTGAAGGTGTTTCATACGGTTAATAAACCTGTTTTGTTTAATATTTTGAAAAATAATGGTACTAAAGGTTAACGATACCATACTATATTGTCCATATATTCATCTGTGCAAGCTTTTGTTAAAACAAACTTAGGTTACACTGACATATTTGAATGTCTAGTTGGTGTAAGACAGGGTTGTAACTTAAGCCCGATTTCGTTTTCAGTGTACATTAATGAGTTATATTTATTTCTATGTGAACAAAATATAAGAAGTATACATCTCTTTCCAGATGTTGTAGAAATATTTTTATTAATGTTCGTGGATGACATTGCTCTTCTTTCTGATTGATATTCTGATACAGTTGTTGGTGTACAAAGACAATTAAATCTTTACAACAGTTTTGTGATCAAAGTAACCTATCTGTTAATATTAGGCCACACCAAATCATATTTACGTTTAGCATCCGCGGATGGATAGGTTTTGGGTTCATGCGGCAGAAAAAGAAAATTTTTCTATATTGAATATTCGCTTCCGTTTTGTGAGATTTTATTGATAAAAATGTATGACGACTGCAAAATTAAAGTTTATTGGACGGATAATATGGCTAGGCACTCGATTAACCAATAGTTAGAGCAAATAAAGCATCTGGTAAAATCTGCATAATTGTCTCACGGTGGAAAACATGGGCATCTAAAATTTGGATTCTTTTTCGATTTATTCATTTTATTGGTTAACATTATTCTGTTCAAACATGTGAACCCTTGATTTAGGTGACATACTCCCCATTTTTATCTGTATCGCATCTATCATTCGTTCCTATACTTATTTTTTATTTGTGCAGTAGAGCTGCGAGTACAACTCCTAGTTTGACATTATGAATTTTTGATCATGCATGATTCATATATCTATACTGATGTAGACTGTCGATATAGAGGCTGCCAATATAGACTCTAAACTACGTTTTCAAGCATGCTTCTAATCTCACACTTATCAAAGTTCACTTGAAGAAGTACATCCTTCGAATATCTTTTATAACAGTATAAACTATATTATGTAACCTGGGAAGGGAAAAATTGTAGCTGTGATGGTGAAGGAAGGGAATACCTTAATTTAAGACTGGTTTGCTCCAAAGGTTAATTCTACGGACACATTTGCAGTACTTTATGAGAATCATTCAGCTAGTTTTGGGGGTGGTTCAGTGGGAAGATTATCCAAACCTATTAACTTATTAGACACCAATCTGTCTTCTTGTCATGTAATTGACCAAAATTCTATTGTTATTGAGGTAGGCTGGGCTTTGTGTGTTGCTGAAACTCAGATCAGTTTTAATGCATCCAAAGTATGTTTTTCCATTGTAAACAAATCCCCCAGTGGCACAACTGATGCATTTTCTATGCTTTTTGACGGTCAGAAAGAACTTTCACAAACAAGTCTGAAGTATCCTTCTAAATTTAGTCAACATCCAGCATCCAGAAGAGACTGGAAACTAAAAAATGACTTCATTGATCTATTACAAGAGCAATCTCTTGGCTTCAGTAAATCTGAAGAATCCATTGGTAAAACTGTTGTAAACTCTGTGTGCGACTGTCTTTTTTACGTATTACCACACCTTAATACTCTACACAAACAGTTCATATTTCTAAACCCATTTTTTGATAGGTTCTATGATAAGAACAATAATTTTAATCAAGTTTACAATGAATGTACTAAGTGTGGCAACATAAAACAGATTAATAAGAATAGAGTACAGAAATTACTTCAAGATCTATTCAGAATTCTCTCATTTCCATGCATGTCCATTGGGAGAATGAAGCCTATTCAGAAGGCTGTATTTTCGTTGGCACAGGATCTGTCTAAGTATACAGAATATCTATCTGACCAACATGGACGTTCTCTAGACCACCATAACTTGCCCCATCCTGCTAGGTTTCCAAATAATGGTGTATCAACTCGACTGAGACATATATCAGGTAAAAGTAGGACAGTCTCAAATTTTCAGAGATATTCTTCATTGGAAAAGGCACTTAGTGATATGTCTGATTATGATCCCTTAAGTCTGACTGAGTTCTATCCTCACGATGGACAGAAAAGATATCTTTACTTGAAGGATTTACAGATGCCTCTTGATGTGACATTCTATCAGCATTCTCAGGGTGGCCCTTATGATGATTTATGTTTTGTTTGGAAATGTCCAAAGCACCTAGACCTTCAGCAAGCTAATGCTGTCATTCTCTCAGTCGAAAAAAATGTGACAATTTTTCACTCAAGAGCCATGAAACATGAATTTAGAAACAGATTTTCATTGGTTTCTTATATGCCACCTACTGTACTTAATGAAGTGTACCGTTTCTTAACAGATGATGGTTCTGCAATTAGCAGTACAATATCAAAAGAAGTTTGTGATAGGTTAGTCGCTTTAGTTGATAGTGACAACCCTGACCTATTATATGATTTGAGGACCTTGCACAAAAGTGGCAATACTTGCTTTGATAAGTTTTTTGTAGAAGTTGAAAAATTCTTAAATGAGTTTGAGCTTAGTGCATCAGTTGCCCATTCTAATGTACACTTTCTTGCTGCTGACCATGATACCTCTACAAAAGTGAAAATCACTCCTTCTGTCACTCTTCAAATTGATATACCTGATCATGTTGATGGAGATTTTTACAATGGACAAGTATTTGTTATATTGAAAAACTGACTATTCCAACCATCTAATCTGAGGAGACATTTGGCTGAAATGAGACAGGTGTTATGTCAAACTGGCCAACTTGGTAAACCTATCATCCTCCTGTATAGTGGTGGTGGGCCAGACCACAGAGTTACTTACCCCAGTGTAAAACTGGCTTTAATGTCTCTCTATATTCTAGATGATTGTGACTATTTATTGGCATCAAAGTTATAGAAACTGGGTTGAAAGGATAATGTCCATCTTAAATTTGGAGTTGCAAATAATTGATTTCAAAAAGTTCATACATTAATTGCTCATTGATTTAATGGATTTATCCAATAAATATTCAACACACTTGACAATTGTGGTTGGTTAAGCCCGATGAAGACCAATAAATTATGACATTTTTCTGTAAATTTATTCAGAGATGAGATTTGTATTGTAATTTTGTTGATTAAATCCTGCTATCATTCTTTTATTCATTATCAGGGTAAGCTGTTTTACCAAACCAACCTCTACTAGTGTTCATATAGGCTTGTAACTAGAATAAACCACATTTTTTTATCTTACTGTGCATTGCTTCCCAATTGACTGAGAAAATATGCCCACCAGTATTTGTGATTGAGATCTCTTTATATCTAGTGTGCTGCTCTACTGACAGCACTATACAGGGTGTTGAACATCAACTAAGTTGTTATTTTATTTTTATCATTGCAGTAAAGCCTACTGATACCACAACAAAAAAACTAGAGAATTGTGAACAGCTGAAGAGGTTCATGTACCACTGTACAGTTTTAAGGAAATGTTACTTCCTGATCCATAAATGTAGGGAGAAAGCGTGCACTATGTGCAAACCACCAAGACTTGAAAAAGAAATATTCGAAAAACTTCATGACATTCCTGGTAAGTTTGTTTTTTACATTTATTCATGTAATGTATTTCATACATGTATTTCGGAAACTCGCTGGCAAAGTCGGTCAGTATAGCAGTGGTCCTTGAAATGAGAAGTCTCAAGCAATAGTAGGGGCCCACATTCACTGTGACAAAAAATGTCCTTCATCAATGAATAAAACTTTTACATGGAGTAGCTAGACAAAGGTGAACATAATAAAAAATATGGTTAGTACTTGTTACTAGACTAAGTGGATGTCCAGGGAAATTAGTTAAGTAAATCTGTCTACCTTGAACAGAAATATTGTTGTCAGTGGCATTAAACTTCCAACTGAACAAACTAACACATATTGTTGAAAATCTTTATTAATTTACTTTCAGGTAGATTCTATTACTAGTATTTTTCAAAGATTACCACATTTTCATGTGTGAAAATTTCTTATGAATGCTGTTCATGATTTGCCAAGTATTTTAGCTCTTGTTTATTTTATTGACAGATCCAGAGCAACAAGCAGATGATTCTACAAGACTTCAGACCTTCACCCAGCTGTATGGCAAAACAACAAGTGAGTCTTACTGCCCATCTTTGAAGCAAATGCTTCAGTCATCACCAAATGGAGGTTCCATACCACTGACAAATATAAAAATGACGGCAGAAACAGTCAGAGATTTTATTCTCTGTATTGAATGTACTAAGCCAAGGTAATTACTATGTTCTTTATGTTGAAATTGAAGTTCAATCATTTAGATGCCTATTTCACACTCCTCGGTCTTAAAATACGACTGTCATTTTTACCATATCATTGGTCTAATGTTTTATTAAAATGACTATCTTGATCTCACAACTTTACATTTTGAGAGCAAATATAAGTCTGTTTCCTATGAAACAATATTAATGTCAGCTTTTGATATTTGATCTAACTTTTGTGCTCACTTGTTTCTTCAAGGTGACATTATAATTGTAAGTTATCTGGTATTAATTTATTTCATCATTGACAATTACTGATTGTTAGAGATGTTGTAATTACGGTTGATAATATTTAAAATCTTCTTAGTATTACAGACAACATTAATTTGATTTACCAATAATACGTCCTAAATTATACATAGAAATGAAATGTTTCCCATGTCTGTATTCTTTCTTTCAGGTTATCTATTCTACAAAGAAACTAAAACTTGTTGAATGTAAACAGCTTGAACAACTCAAAGAAGATATGATATACAGCTGTGGTGGTGTACTGTTGCCTAGTGACCACAACCTGTACAATAGTGTATTAGTACAGACTAATTCTACCTGTCTTACTCTAGTTTTTTCAGTTAGTCTCTTGACTTTCAGATAATAATTTCCATAATGTTTTGTTGGTTATATAGAAATGTTTAATAGAAAAGTGATTGTCTGACACTTGTAAAATGTTCTAAGTTTATTATGCTGATGATGTACATGTAGTTAGTTTTGCCATTATCAAACCAATAAGAATTGGTAATTAATGTTGATAACACTAATATCAAGAGTTTTATAAAAAAACTAACTTAATATATTTGTACGATGATAGAGGTATTACAATTGTTAACAAATTATATTATCATGGTACTTTGTCATAAGATATTTTTCTGAACTGCAGTAAACTTGAGCAGTACATTTCAAAGTAATAAGTATAATTATTTATATTAAATTTTAGCTGTTTCAATGAACTGTCTGTTATGCTGATTTAATGGATTGAAATTAATGCCAAAAACGTTTTCTTGGATGTTGTAATCGAAAAGGAATGGCTACAATTTTCTAACATCTGTATTTATGTATTGTTAATCATAATGAGCAGTCTATAAAATTGCAAGATATAAGATAAATGTTTTGAAGTTTTGAACATTGATAACAATGAAACTCATAAACAAAGGGTTGATTTAAAACTGATGTCAGGATTAGATATACAAACAAAGCTTTTTTTTAAAATCATTTGATTGTTTAACTCACATTCATATTATTTTATTTTGTCCAACTTGTTTCATTATCACTGCCATTTAGTGATTTCATATAAATAAATGAATGTTTAGGTTCATACATGTACATCATTGTATTGAATTGATGCAGCTTTATACAATATTCTGTTTTTGTTTGGTTGTTAAATTCACAATTTATATTTTGTTGTGCTTCAAATTCATTAAAAAATAAAAGATACTAAAACTATTTCAAGTTTTAGTTTTAATTAAATGATTTGCACCCTTTGGTCCACTTTTGTCAGTTACATATGTAAGTTATAATCTGCTCTCTAAATAAATCTGAGTGAAAATTGTTTTGTTTTTTTTACAGGCACTTGTTTGTTTTTTCAGGATAGCTAGATAGATGGCATTTTAGTCACTTTATGTGAATGATTTGCAAATGTTCAAAGTTTATAAGTGTTGCTTAAGATGTTATGAAGTCACCTGACTTCATTGGAATACATAAAAACTTCACAATTTCAATATGCAGTAATAAAAGGTGAACAGTATAACCTCACCTTATGGACACACCACAATTATGGACACCCTAGTGTTAGGGACAGTTTTTGAAAGAATAGACACATTCTTCAACTGACTTAATTAACCTCCATTATTCAGGACACCTCGCTACTAAGGACTTTTCACCAGAACCACAACTGTCAGGAATAGAGGAGCAACGTATAGGCCCTACATGAAACTTTCTAGTCTCCTGTGTAAATAACTAAATATACATGTTGTCGGGGTATTTCTACAAACCTGAATGTCATTTTTTCCCATTTTGAGAAAATCGCGTTTGAAGTTTTCAACTGCAATGACTTCAAGTGGGTTACTGGTTTGTGGAATTGGGATTAACCCTATGTAGGATAGATCTACAAACAGGTAAGTATGGTCATTGTAAAGAGCTCATCGAGACAAAAAAATAATACAAACATGTCAAAATTGCCAAAACTTAAGTTACAGGGTTGTAGAAATAAGCCGACAATGCATCTATCTGGGTCAGGTGAGGGCATAACAAAATCAGACAAAACACAAATAGTTTACTGACAGGTTACTTGTAACTAAACACCTATGATATCAACAAGTGGAGTTGTTTTGATAAATGTAGCTACGACGATCAAGTTCCCCTATAACTCCCTCGTGTTTAGCCAGTGCATAAACCACATACTGACTGCTAGTGGGCAATAAAAAAACTACACATACACCTGACTCCAATGGTGTGCAGAATGACAACATATGTAGACCCTCTATAACACATTCTAGTCACCTGACTTCAATGGTGTACAATAAGACTGTGTATATAGACCCAATATGAAACATTTTAGTCACCTAACTTCAATGGTGTACAATAAGACTATGTATATATGACTTTCTATGAGACATTCTAGTCGCTTGACTTCAATGAAGTGTAATAACTTCGATTTCTGTCGTTTCATAGATTTAGTGCTCTCATTGCGCAAAAAAATTTATTTTGAAGGGTTCTATATAAATGAGATAAAAAATCTGTCTATATTACAAATGAAATAAGTAAAAATTGATTTTTTTTATTTAAACCAAAGTTTTAATATGATTTGGTATTCTCTTTCACTTGTTATCATTGATATATTCAATAGTCTCCACTCATTGACTCCGCCTCCACAACCTAACAGAAATTAAATCTCTATGAAACCTTTATTCAATTGTCTACTCTCAGCTTTTATACTTGGCTGATCGGCGATCCAAGCATTTTTGGAAATCTGCCCACAACCAACTGGTCCCCGTTCCATGTTGCAGTGCAATAAAAGGTCCCTGTACAGTCAGTCAGCGGAAACCAGCTCAACAACCGATAACCTACTGGTTCCCGTTCACGTCGCGCTTTCTACTTGTTTCCGTTTTGGACCGGAAACTTAAAAGCCCGCTCATTTGTACCTCAAGAAAAGCGTGCGATGTGACTTTTGAACTGCGCTTGCATAAAATTGTGCGGAAACTTGTGTTCAGAAACTCTAAAATGCGTTAAAATATTCGTAATTTGGATAACTGATGTCAACTAACTCTAAGAAATCACCGTTTTACGTGCACCAAGACTTCTGTGTTCTATTTTGTGTTCCACTGATGCTTGAATTTGACTTTGACCCAGCGAATGGCGCGACATGGAGATTTAATGCTAATAAAGTGATACCAGATATTTTAGACACTTTTCATCTGTTCATTGACTTGAGTTGAGATAAAGGACTAATTCATTTTGTGCGGTGATATTTCTTTAATGAAACAACATGGGTGTTTTAGAAGATACTATTGTGATGTGAACAGCTGAGGTTTGAAGTTTAATCAACACACTGGCGGACAATTTCAAGTAAGTTGTTGTTATTGTTCTTCCATTCAACTTGAAGTGGTGATATTTCTAGGTAATGGCTAATCATTAATGTACATAATTGATGTATTTACATCATAGAAGTATTGTTCAGGAGGAGGTAATTATGCAGTGACTATTGATATATTATCTGTAAATATCACCACATATTTCTGTGAATTACTATGTGATATAGTTTCAGTCACAAATTGACAATTCTACCCCTTTGATCTAACCTGTACTTGTTATAACTGTAACTTGTGACATTTTTAACAAAATCTAAAATAATAGTTTATTTACTTAATTTCTCATTTTTGAAATAATGAACATGAAACTATATCACATAATATTTTATGTGATATCAAAAAATACTCTGCTGTGACATGTGACATTGATCAACTTATCGTGTTTTTCTATAATTTATTTAAAATACTTAATGCTTCTCCTAATGCTATCCTGCACAGTAGATGGTGACAATATTGTCAACTCAGCACAACAAGGTTGTTGAAGAAAAAGTTTTATCATTTCCATTTATTTGGTGCAGCAAGGTTTTATCTTGTTCAATAAGTGAAATAACAGCATGATAATTGTATTAATACAAAAATAAGACGAAGATTCAAATTGTTTAAGAAAAAATTCTTATCTCTTTAATTGGACCACTTTTACTCTAGATTAATCATAAATACCATCAATTCTGTTTATGGCACAAAATAAGAAGGCAACTAGTAACTTAAATGTATAAATTGAAGTTATTTTTTTACTGTCATAAAAATCCATATAGTACTGTGATTAACACCTTTAATTCATCTACAGTAAGTCAATATAAAAAACATACATTTCCGTTTAAAATATAGAAAAATAGTGACTTGTTGACAGGTTATTTAACTTATATCTCTTCTTGATATCATGGTGTACTTCAACTTTAATGTACTTATCAAGAAAAATAAAATGATTATAGTAAGTATTAATGGTTTCAACATAAAAATGCATTTCTTAAGTTGCTCTACAAACTGACAATGTTATAAATTTTCTGTTAAAATTTGGTAGAACTATCATAAACACTTAAATTTTTCTTCATAAAAAAATATACTCAAATTTTATATTGTTATTTTTTTTTAGCTCACCTGAGCACATAGTGCTCGGTGAGCTATAGTGATCAGTCAGCCTACTCCGGCATCCGTCGTCCACACCGGGGGGGGGTGTTAATGCTCTAGTGGTCACACTTATGAGCGAATCTTCATCAGACCTAGTCAGAGTGTTCGTCTCAATGATATCTTGTACAATCTGGGTCATCTGGGGTCCAAAACTAGGTCACCTGGTCAAATAGAATGGAAAATTTGTGAAAACTCTAGAAATCACTGATTTGATTGAATCTTCATGAAACTTTGTCAGAATATTTGTATTAATGATTTTGTATGAGTAAGTGAATATGAGTCATCTCCATTTAAAAACTAGGTCACCAGGTCAGCACACCAGAAAACCTTGTTAATGCTCTAGAGGTTGCAATTTTGATTGAAACTTCATTAAACTTTGTCAGAAAATTTGTTTAAATAATATCTTGGACATGTTTGAACATTGGTCATCTGGAGTCAAAAACTAGGTCACCAGGTCAAATCATAGAAAAAACTTGTTAAAGCTCTAGGGGTCACAGCTATGATTGGATCTTCACCAAGCTTTGTCAAAATACTTTTCTTAATGATATCTTGATTAAGTTCGAACATGGGTCATCTTGGGTCAAAAACTAGGTCACAAGTTAGTGCACCAGGAAACTTTGTTAATGCTCTAGAGGTTGCGATTTTGATTGGAGGTTCACCAAACCTTATCAAAAGGATTGTCTTAATGATATCTTGGTTACATCTGAACATGGGTCATCTGGGATTAAAAACTAGATCACCAGGTCAAATCATAGATAAACCTTGTTAGTTCTCTTGGGGTCACAGTTTTGATTGGATCTTCACCAAACCTTGTCAAAATAATTGTCTTAGTGATATCTTGGTTAAGTTCGAACATAAATTATCAGGGGTCAAAAACTAGGTCACCAGGTCAAATCATAGGAAGAACTTGTTAGCACTCTATGAGTCACAGTTCTGATTGGAGGTTCACTAATCTTATTCAAAATGCTGGCCTTAATGATATCTTTTACAGGTTTGAATATGGGTCATCTGGGGCCAAAAACTAGGTCACCAGGTCAAATCTTTGGAAAACCTTGTTAGCCCTCTATAGGTCACAGTTTTGATTAGAGGTTCACCAAACCTTGTCAAATGGATTGTCCTAATGATATTTTGGTTAAGTCTGATCATGGGTCACCTGGAATCAATAACTAGGTCACCAGGTCAAATCACTGGAAAACCTTGTTTACCTTCTAGAGGTCGCAGTTTTGATTTGATCTTTGTTTAATTGTGTCAGAATGTTTGCATTAATGATATCATGACCAGGTTTGAACATGGGTCAATTCAGGTTAGGAAGTAGGTCACCAGGTCAAATCCATAAAAGTTGCAATCTTTACTCAGGTGAACGAAAAAGGGCCATCTTGGCCCACTTGTTTTATTGTTTATTTCATTTACAAACATATTGTAAATGCATATATCTATGTTTTTTTTATTAAAAATGTTCATAAATTATTTTAATAAAATAAACCCAAATTTTGTATTATCTTTTTAGCTATATTGATCAGTCCATCTACTCCGGCATCTGGTGTCTGGCATCCTAACCTGGTGGTTAAACTGGATTATTAGGTCAACATACCCGAGAACCTTGTTAATGCTTTAGAGGTCACAATTTTGATTGAATCTTCCTCCAACTTTGTCAGAACGTTTGTTTAAATTATATCTTGGACACGTGAGAGCATGGGTCATCTTGGGTCAAAAACTTAGTCACCAGCTCAGATCATTGGAAAATCTAGTTAACCCTTTAGAGGTCACAGTTTTGATTGAATTTTCATGAGACCTTGTAAAAATGCTTGACTTAATGATATCTTGGTTAATTTCGAACATGGGTCATCAGGGGGTCAAAAACTAGGCCACCAGGTCAAATCATGGAAAAACCTTATTAACACTTTAGGGATTACAGTTTTGATTAGAGGTACACAAAACCTTGTCAAAATGATTGTCTTAATGATAACTTGGACAGGTTTGAACGTGGGTCATCTGGGGTCAATAGCTAGATCACCAGGTCAAATCGTAGAAGACTTTGTTAACCTTCTGAAAGTGGCAGTTTTGATTGGATCATCGCCAAACCTTGTCCGAATGTTTGCATTAATAATATCATGAACAGGTTTGAACATGGGTCAACTGAGGATAAGAACTAGGTCACCAGGTCAAATCACTGGAAAACCATAAAAGTTGCAATCTTTACTCAGTTGAGCAAAAAAAAACGGGCCTTCTTGTTATTGTTTATTTCATAAATTTACTGACTTATTTTAAATATATTTATTTACTTGTTTCATTGAAAAATGTTAATAAATTGTTGAAAAAAATATAAACCATGCAAACAAATTAAATCTCTGATAATAATAAATTATGATGTCTTCATGTTAAATATTATTACATTTCTCATAAATCTTTATAATTTTCCTGCCATTTTTTTTAGAATTTAGAACTGAATTCTTTTTATATGCTTTTTTTTGTGATATGAATTGAGATACAACTTTGTTGCACCAAACAGAGTACTTAAGCACGGGTGTAGAAGTGCTTTCATGTAATTGGTAAACTACTAAAAGTGGAATGGGGGTTTCAGGGTTCTATGCAGTATTGTGTCTGCTGTTTCGGGAAAATATCCAGTTGATTTTTCTGGTGTCTGACTCATTTCTACACCACTGCTTTTGTTAGCTCACCAGAACCGAAGGTTCAGAGTGAGCTGTTAGGATTGGTGGGTGGATACTCTGGCGTCCGTTGTCTGATGTCAACAATGGTCTTCTCCTCAGAAACTACCTGTTGGATTTACTTCAATTTTGCTGCGTAGAAGCCTTTTGATGTTCTAACTGCAATTTACTCATATACCAGTTGGCCCCTTTTAGGGGTCACTAGAGCTAAAAACAGAAAAACCTTTAATCATAAATTAATAATGGATCATCACCAAACTTTCAAGTTTACTCAAATAAATTTGGTAGGCCCCTTTTAAGGACTGCTAGAGCTAAAAATATAAATACCTTAAAATGACCTTTTCTCATGATTCTATGGATGGATTATTACCAAACTTGGTTTTTAGCATCCATATATTGTATTCTATCAGATTTGCTAAAATGGAATTGGTTAGCCCCTATTAGGGGCCACTAGAGCTAAAATAGAAATACCTTTAAAACATCTTCTTCTCATAAACCAATCGCTGGATCATTCCAGAACTTGGCTTGTAGCCTTCTTAGACGGTCCTCTGTCAAGTTTGCTAGAAAAATTTGGTCAATCCCTTTTATGGGCCACTAGAGCTAAATATAGAAATACCTTAAAATGTCTTTTTCTCATGATTCTATGGATGGATTATTTCCAAACTTGGTTTTTAGCATCCTTATATTGTATTGTATTTGATTTGCTAAAATGGAATTGATTGGCCCCTTTTAGGGGCCACTAGAGCTAAAATAGAAATACCTTTAAACATCTTCTCATAAACCAATGGCAGGATCATTCCAGAACTTTTCTTGTAGCTTCCTTGGATGGTCCTCTGTCAAGTTTGCAAGAAAAATTTGGTCAATCCCTTTTAGGAGCCACTAAAGCTAGATATAGAAATACCTTAAAATGTCTTTTTCTCATGATTCTATGGATGGATTATGACCAAACATGGGTTCAAGCATCCTTAGATAGAGTTTTATCAGATTTGCTGAAATAAAAATGGTTGGCCCTAATTAGGGGCTGCTAGAGCTAAAAATAGAAATACCTTAAAATAACTTGTTTTCATGAACCAGTGGTTGGATCACTACCAAATTTGGTGTATGGCATCCTTCAGTCATCAAGAACATTCCTTTGTAATATCCATGATGGTCCTTTATCAAGTTTATTATTGTTCCCCATTATTTACCAACAAGTGTAGCTATAGTACCTTTTTAACTCACCTGAGCATGTAGTGCTCAGTGAGCTATAGTGATCAGTCAGTCTACTCCAGCGTCCTGAATCCACACCTGGGAGTTGTTAGTGCTCTAGTGGTGACACTTGAGTGAATCTTAATCAGATCTGGTCAGAATGTTTGCTTCAATGATATCTTTGATTTGTTTGTATTAATGATCTTGCAAAATTATGCAAAGATGGGTCATCTCCGGTCAAAAACTAGGTCACTTGGTCAACACAGCAGAAAACTTAATGCTCTAGAGATTGCAATTTTGATTGAATCATCATCAAACTTTTTCAGAAGGTTTGTTTTAATGATATCTTGGTTAAGTCTGAACATGCGTCATCTTGGGACAAAAACTGGATTACCATGTCAAATCATAGGAAAACCTTGTTAGCACTCTAGGGGTCACAATTTTGTTTGGATCTTTACTAAACCTTGTCAAAATGCTTTTCTTAATGATATCTTGGTCAAGTTTGAACATGGGTCATCTGGTGTCAAAAACTAGGTCACCAGGTCAAATAATAGAAAAACCTTGTTCATACTCCAGGAGTGGCAGTTTTGATTGGAGGTTTACTAAACCTTGTCAAAATGCTTGTCTTAATAATATCTTGGACAAGTGTGAACATGGGTCATCTGGGGTTAAAAACTAGGTTACCAGGCGAAATCATAGAAAAACCTTGTTAACACTCCAGGAGTCGCAGTTTTGATTGGATCTTCGCCAAACCTTGTCAAAATGGTTGCCTTAATAATATCTTGGTTAAGTTTGAACATGGATCTATTGAGGTCAAAAATTAGGCCACCAGGTCAAATCACTGAAATTACATTTATTCTGGTGAGTGATGCAGGGCCATCGTGGCCCTCTTGTATGTGTTTAGTAAACCGCGACAAGGTTGAATCATAAGATACGACCTCGTTGCACCAAACAATATAAACAATTTGAGATACACTCTTTGGGCAAATTAATAATATAAATTCAATATTGTTATATGTATTTAAGTATATTAAATCTTTTTCTACCAAAAAGTAAATTTCAAAAAAGCATCAGATACATCCTTGTTGCACTGAGATGATGATATGTCACTTTTAAAAGGATAATGCTGCACAAGGCAGTGAAATCACTAAAAGGGGATTGTTGCCAAGCGAGAGGCTAGGCGACCGGGCTGAGACTTGTACTAGACTAGGTCAAGAAAGTGTGGGGGAGAAGGCCAGGTGGGATGACGACAGTCTTTGCTGGTCTTAAGATGCATTCACTGTTCATCGGACTCTGGTTGTGAAGATGATGTCTCGGAGGATTGTGAGGTGGCACTTGCTGTCATCTGGGGGAGTGACCTTGGCTTTACTACCTCTAGAGCTGTCCATCCATAAACTGATGAAGGGTATCTTTCAACAGAAATGGACCGAGTAGTATGCAGACAATTACAGGGCTCTCTATCTCTCTCTCTCTCTTTTGGGGGACTGGGGCCCTGGGAGGGGGGAATTTTGCGTCAATTTCAGTTTAAGGGGGAATTTCAAAAGCCTAATTAATATAACATAACCTCCTTAATTTTTTTTTCTCAGGTGGGGGAGTTTTTGCCAAAAATAGGGAAAAAAGTATAATCCAGAGCAGGGCGCTGAAAAAACAAAAATTTGCCGGTCCAGGCCGAATTTGAAGTTCCTGGAACAATTTCAGTAATGAAAGTTGGTTAAGAAATTTCGGTCTGAAATCGTTAAGTATGTGCAAATGTCACAAAACTTGTATTTTGTTCTCATGATTCTCAATACCCCAATAAATATGTCAAGATAATCAATGGACTGGAGTGATGATCAGCTAATCCAATCAATGGATGTTTGTCAATTGGCGGTCGTTTGTAATAAGTCCAAACATGTGGTAGATAACAGAAAACAAGTAATGCATTGATCATTTGTGTTAAGTGATGTGTTTGCTGCGTGTATAAATATTTGAGTTAAAGTCTTCAAACGTTGTTCAGTACATGAATTAAATACTGTTGTTACTTTTAAATGCAGTGTTGTCTCGGTTTAATCACAGGCAGTGAATTGTTTTAGAAGTCGTAACAGAAAACAAAGATAATTTAGTTATATCAAAAGGAAGCCAACTTTAATAGCTTCTTTGGTTAGAGGTCATGTTACTAAGAATATGTCATTTATCATATTTGTGTGTTACGCCATCGTTGATGACATCGAAAGATTAAAAAATTGTGGATTGATATTTATAGCTCACCTGAGCACATAGAGCTCGGTGAGCTATAGTGATCAGTCAGTCTACTCCGGCGTCCAGCGTCCACGCATTGGGGTTGTTAATGCTCTAGTGGTCACACTTTTCAGCGAATCTTCATCAGACCTAGTCAGAATGTTCGTCTAAATCATATCTTGGACAAGTATGAACATGGGTCATCGGGGATCGAAGACTAGGTCACCAGGTCAAATAGAATGGAAAATTTGTGATCAAAAGAAATCACTGATTTGATTGAATCTTCATGAAACTTTGTCATAATGTTTGTATTAATGATTTTTTAAAGTTAGGGGAATATGAGTCATCTCCGATCAAAAACTAGGACACTAGGTCAGTGCACCAGAAAACCTTGTTTATGTCCTAGAGGTTGCAATTTTGATTAGAGGTTCATTAGACCTTGTCAAAATGCTTGTCTGAATGATATCTTGGTTAAGTTTGAACATGGGTCAAATGAGGTCAAAAACTAGGTCACCAGGTCAGATCACTTGAAAACCTTGTTAACCTTCTAGAGGTTGCAGTTTTGATCGGATCTTTGTTTAACTGTGTCGGAATTTTTGTATTAATGATATCATGAACAGGTTTGAACATGGGTCAATTCAGGTGAAGAACTAGGTCACCAAGTCAAATCACAGGAAAACCCATAAAAGTTGCAATTTTTACTCAGGTGAGTGAAAAAGGCCATCATGGCCCTCTTGTTAATTGAATCTAGAAAAAAAAAAACATGTAAATTAATAAATGGGACTTCGTTTGATTTAATTGTGGGGGGGGGAGCATCTGCGGGCCTGGACTAGTTGAGATTGCAAAATTTTCCACGCCCTGTTCTGAATTTCGGCCCCAAATTTGGGAGATTGAGAACCCTGAGTTTACATACATGCATGCCCAGACGCAGAATTCGAGATCCCAAACCAGATGAGATCTGCAGTTGTGTTGTTGAAGCCTGGGACACAGCCAATCATTGATAAAGCCTTCATGAAACGTTTTATATCTAACAACCCAGGGTTTTTCCTTCTATAGCAGGGGCCATTTATAGGGGTCTTCCCCTCAGGAAAAAATCTTTAAAATCATAGTTTTCCCCTAAAATTCAGTTTACATCAAGTTTTTTCTTCCACTTTAGCAAAAATACGGTGTCATTTTTTCCACAAATTTTAGTAAGGCCCCTGCCTTACTTGTAATTCTCTGAAGATGTCGTACTGTATGAGGAATTTTCACAGAGCAGGAATCTGATGTATTGAAAATGCATATTACACTGATACTAGGGCGATTCACGATTGATTCACCGCGATATGTGGTAAGTGCAGAATGGCACTTCAGGCCACAATTAATAATTGTATTTGTACTGGGGTAGCAGGAAGTGCGTTATACGACGGAAAACATTTTTTTTGCTTAAGGCAAAATAATATTTAGGGTTGGGTAATTTTTGGGGAGTCTGTTGGGACCGTGCAAACATTTTTTTTTAATTTAGGCCTCACAATATGTCCATGGTTTGAAGTCTTAAATGTACGGTACAGGCACGGTACATGATTTTTACGGACTTTATCCTGTACACTTTTACGGACTTTATCCTGTATACTGTGATAAATAGCGATAATTGTATACTTTTAAGCTTTCGTTCGAAATCATTTTCAAATTATTAGATCTATTTATAGTGCCTAAATGAATATTCAGATATTGTGCAGCCTTTACTGGTATCGATTTATTTACTTTACTTATGCTGTGAATAGCTACACCACGTGTAACCAAAGCACATGATCCGGTTTCGTTTTCAATATAAACAAAATGGCCGAAAATATAGAGAGGCCGCAGGTAGAAAAGCCTCCATTCTGATTTAAATCAAAGATGTGGAAGTTCTTCAGGTTCAGGTATTCAATCAATAATAGTATCAAAACTACTCATAAAGAAGCAACTGCGTTTGCCAGTGTCTGTTTTTAGTTATTTCTCCATTATGTCATGTTATATGTACAGAACAGTTGAATATAGAGCATTAATTTGAACATCTTCAAATTTTTTGTATTTGCCATCCTCAATAATTCCCCAGTTCCATTTTGCTGTATGTAATGTATCATGAGATTAGTATCGCGATACATATGCTTATTGTGCAGTGATTGGGAAAGAAAATCAGTGTGATATTTTGAAAACCAATGTGATGTTTTCATATGGCAATATCTGAGTAGCAATTAAAACAGTTTTCATAACTATTTATAAGTGTCTATCTGCTAGGTGCTTGTTGCGTAAAGAAAAAGCTAGCGTAAAACGTCAGATGACACAGAGCATCTATCATTAGGTGCTTGCTTTTGCAGAAGGAAAGAAATGCATTAAGTGTCAAATGACGCAGAGTAGCAGTATTTCATACTCACTTCATTTCGTACACGAAAGGATCGAATACGTGAATGTGCCATGGGTGCATCAGTTGCAAAAGGCAATGTGACATTTTAAATTTCAATGTGACTATGGCGCATGGCGCATGCCTTTCTTGATCACTGATTGTGACAGCTGTAACTGATACAAACCTAACACTGAATGAATGTATGTGTTTGATGCATCGTATGATGTTGCAGGGTTTGCAGGTTTTGACAAAGGCTACTCTATATACTGATCTATGTGGAAAATAGTTAAGTCCTTTTCAGGGCTGGTAACAGTCCTTTTCAGGACTAAATGCATTTCATAGGTATCTTCAGTATTCAAATTGTCACACAAAACAAATTCAAAGTCAATATTCTTTTTGTATATTGATTTATTTTCGTTACCTTTGTTCTTACATTTTGTTTTCCTTATTACACAAGTAAATATTATGTATTTGCATTGTAATATATACACAGTGTTTTTCTTCTTTGGCACCCACCAAATAACAGCCCTTTCCCCTCAGGAATATTTTTCCACTCAGTTGAATTTTCCCCTAACAATTCATTTCCCCCAACAGATGCTTTTAGAAATACTTTTGGAAAAATATTGCCATAAGGCCTAAGTAAAAAGAGGTTTGTTTCTGGTTACCCATCCAACCCAATATTTTACCTGTTGACTCAGAAGTTTTTATGGTGTCCGAATTGTAGTATTACATTGTAATTTTCACAACTCATTAATATTACGGTGCAAATACAGTGTTGCCATTTTATGTAAACCAAAAAAAGTAAAACAAATTTGTCAATACCTAATATGATTACATAGTAATCTTTGAGAATTAAGTGCTGTGTATCTACCTGTAACAATCAATTTTATCAAGAAATGTCAACAAAATGTAGTAAATCAATTATGGAAAGAAAATTATTTATTTCCAATCAGGCCTGAAAAAATTGGTTTGTTTCTGGTTAACTTACTGACCCATCTTTTACCTGCCAACTCAAAAGTTTTTATGGCATCCAAATCGTAGTGCTACATTGTAATTTTCACAACAGTGCAAAAGAAATATAATCTCTACCTACCGACCCATATTTTTTGGGCATGTAACTGGAAACAAACCCTTTTTTTGTCTAGGCCTTAACAGAACAATGTGACCCATAAAAAGATAAATTATGTACAGCCTCTATACAAAAAGATCAATAAAACATGAACATGAATGATTGCCAGGTTACATGTACAGCATGTTAACCACTGGGCCACAGCTGTGGCTAGCTCTAGATAAACTTGTTACAAAACTTTTTGGAGCTTTTGGACTTCAGTCATTACTGTCTTAAAAAGACGTTATTTTTACAAACATTTTCAATTCATCAAGTCTGGAAACAACTCAGTTATGCTTGTGATGAAGTACTGTCTTTTTATGTGCCCGTTTGAAAAACAGGACGATTTTTGGTTCCACCTACAGTGGGCGCATGTGCAGGTGGGCGGCGTCCACTGTGATGTCTGCTCAATATTTTGAGTTTTTTTGCCTACATTTATGAAACTTAGTTACAATGTGTATTGGCATAATGCAAAGACCAAGTTCAATAACCAGCCAATTCGGTTCAGGCAATTTAGAGTTGTTGCCCTTTAATTGTTAAAATTTTGTAAAATTGACCTTGTTCACTATAATTCAAACAATTCTAATCCTAACAGCACAAAACTTGGGAAGGTTGTACACAGGCTTGATATCTTGCCTAAGTTTGATAGCCTATTTGCTCGTCGATTTGGAGTTACTTTCCCATATTTGTCAAAATTTCCTCAAAATTAGCCTTGTCTTCTGTTATGTTTGTTTCTTAATTGTGACAGTACTTTACGGGTGTCTCAAAATTGAACAACACTCTAGTTAGGTTGCTAAGAGTTTTTTATCTTTTTATTCACTTGTTCATGCATTTTAAGTGGAATGCGCCGATTTGGTTGCGCTATAGGCTTTACATCTCTGTTTATGTCTAGTTGGAGTTGAAAATCTTTCAACTTTCCGACTCCCTGAAATCAATCTTCATATTCTGAAATGATCTTAATCACATTTCTTTCATTAGATTCCAGGTTATTCACAACGAACTTCAGTAGTCCTAGCTCAACTGCACTTTTATGTCCCAACAATGGTGTGCATACCCGATCTATAATGCGGAAGTTTAATTTCACACTTTTCTCATTAATTTTCTCATTAAATTCTGCAATTTTAAGTATCTTTATTGGCTTTGACTGAGCATAAGCATATATTTGTGATTGTACATTTGAAAATCTTGTACATTTTGATCTATTTTCTCATATGTAGCACTATCCAAACAATTCACGCTTGATCCTGAATCAGTTTACTATGAACACTTAAATCCATCAATGTCAACATTAATATGTGGTGATTTATCCTATGTGTTCATATTCATCGCATTTCTTGTAATCTGAGCACTCTTCATTTACGGCTCTCATCCCTGATTTGCACATATTCCCATACTGACCTTTTCTTTGACATTCCTTGATTTTATACATTCATGACCACTGTGTCCATTTGTTCCACAGCGGTAGCAGGTCTTGAACCTGGCTGGTTGTGGTACTGATCTCTCCCTTGGCTGATACTGCACATTTTTCTTCCTGGCAGGTTTCCATATTGGTTTTGATTGATTTCATCATGCCCAGTAGATGAAGCTCCTGGTTGTTGATATTGGTTTTGTCCACCATTTCCCGACATCTCCATCTTGTCTGCATGCAAGGAGGCCAGTTCTAATGACCTTGCAATTTTTCGGACTTTGTCCAGGTCCAAATTTTCTTCTTTTAGAAATTTGAATTTCAAGTTCTTTGATGAGCATGTCTCTATGACTTAATCTCTGATCTCAAGTATGCTGATAAAGCATCGATGGTTTGTTGCTAGTTGCTTGTATTTTCCATAGAAGTTTCTTCCCCCTCCCCAAAGGTGTAACAGCAATGCCTTTTTTCTTTCATCTTTTGTAATTCCACTTGCTTGAATATAGTAGTTAAATCGCTTCACATAATTCTCCCACAAACTTGATAGATTAGTATGTTGTCCTTTTCAGACTATAGATTTGTGCTAAATTATGGGAGCCAGTAATCAAGGGAAACCACTTCAGCAATCATTTGAAAATATTGTTAACAACCAATCAGAAGGCTTGTTACTTGAATGTCACATGGTTGGCAAGATGTTGGCATTTTTCTGAAAATTGATTTATTCAAAATACAGTCCCTCATGAGCAAGTTTACCCTGTCTATAGTACATTTATCAGGATTTTGTGCTAAAAAAAGTAGTTTTATTATCTGTTTTGTACCCAGGAGACACACACATTTGTATATTTGGAAATGAAACATTGAAATACAGGTGGAACATGGATTTGCAGGCTTCTCATTTGGTCAGACAAAAATAGAATTTCTGTCTGACCAAATGAAAATTTGTCTGACTGAAGATATTATAAACAAGTGATAAATACTGTAGATCGTGTCTGACTGCCAGCCGTCTGGTCCAGTACTCACTGAAGTTATTGGACCTGCTCAAAGTTTGCCTAACATGTCTGATGGTCTGGCAACTTTCAGGAAGACTAGATTTGAATCTAGAAGTAAAGCAGTCATTTCTATCACTTTTAAGATATTAACTAGAATTTCGTTGTATATTTTTTTCCTAATTTACTTTTTAAGATATATAACCATACAGAGGGATTAGCAAATTTATTGAATTTTTTGCCATAACAAAAACAATTTACATAGTTATATATGGAGTGTCTCTCAGTGATTAATTTTTATTATAGACATTCATTTAGTATAAAAAACTGAAACAAAACTCAACATAATTACTTTGAATTTGTAATGGCAGGACAGTGTCTTTGTAAAAAACTTACATTAGATGAATGGATACAGTACCATATAAAGCACAAGGATAGTACATATGAAAAGGAGGTGCTGCTTACCTTCTCATATATTTATACATGTACAGTACAGAATAAAATCAGCCAGGCACCTGTAACCAATGTCTGAAAAGAACCACTGAACCATGTGACTAATACAGAAAAAAAAACAGAGCACAAAGTTGCAAAAATTGGGCTAAAGAAAGTGAAATAGCTTCTGATGATATTTCAGAAAGCAGAAATAGAACTTGTGTGTTATTAGACTGCCATTTTGAACAATAAATGGCATGTGTTTGTTCTATTACTATTTACCTGTGATGGTCATCTAATATACATCGATGACAATGCATATCATGAAAGCACTAGGCTTAATGATAAACCAGGTATTTGGGTAATGGCAAAGTTCATAGCCCAATTGTTGGAGTATATAGTTAAGCTATGATGTGCAACAAAAGATTATATTCAGTGTATTGAGAGAAAGCCATTGTGGAGAGAAATTGAATCAAGATGTATATATTTAGTCACATGTTTGTTGATGAAACATGTTTGTTTTGTTCAGAAGTGGGCACATCTTGTTGTTTGACAGCATTTCTTATTGGTCAGGTGTCTGCAAGAAAAATGCAAGAAATGATGAGGAAGATATTCAGATATTTTTACTGCTACTGATTAACTACAGTCTGGACTGTTATAGTGTATACAGTGACATTCTGTCCATAGTGACTCTTTTTTGTGTCACTCAGCTGTTTTTGCTATAAAAGCAGTCTGTATATATTGATGGTCTGTCTGATCTGACCAACAACAGTGATTTTGTCTCCTGAACACATAAATCAGACTTTAAACAACAGTTACTTTTTCCAAGGGAGACTTCTTTAATATTCTTAACTTTTTAACATTTTAGAAATTTATTGATTTTTAAAACGATTTTATTTAACTTTTAATTTTATCATGTGAATCTTTTTATACATGTTTTAAATTTTTGTATTTTATTGTATTTTAACTTATACTCTCATGTAAATAATGTACAAAAGTAAATGATCAGGCATTGATTCTCTCAAAGAGGGTCACTATAGACAGTCTAGACTGTAGATTGAATTTAATTTAATCTTTGAATTCTGTACATTGAAAAATTCAAACAGACCGTTACTCGATACCTGAGATAGGAATGGCTCTCCTTTTGCAGTACTCATCCATGATGCTTGTATGTGTACTGATTAATTCAAATAGATTTGAGTTCTGACACGAATCCTTCCGTTATAAAGCCCAAGTGAATTTATGTAGAATGTAGAACAAACTATCCTTCCATTTGAATCTGAATAAAGGGTGTATTGTATTATAAGGTTTGTGTATTTAACAACAGTATCAATATCTAACATGTACTTATTAAACATAAATTATTCCAAATTACTTATGTTGATGTTAGATATGTTGATTTTCCAAAATGATATGTGTGTGTATCTTTGGGTACTGTTGTACATAAATCATGTAATTGTCAATGACTGTTATTTCTAAGAATTGTAATAGTCGAGTTTTTTTTTCTACCAGTGTCACATACCAAATAGTATAAAGTTATACATGTATATATGAAGGTTTACATATTATCAATGTAATTTAGTTCCTAAAAATGTGGAAAATACAGTTCATGGAATGAGGTATCTAACTGTTGCCTTGTAACAGAATCTGTTTTCTTCTTTTTTCCTTTCTGTCTGTCCTTTCCTCCTTGGTTGGAAATCTGGGTTTTTGTATCCCATCTGTCATACTGAACTTTTTATTCAACATCTTCCTAATATTTTGGCGTCCATTTGTTATAAGTAATAAAATACAATGAAGATAAATATAATAGTAAATATTGTAAGTAAATAAATAATAAAATAGTAAAATAAATACATAATTTAAAAAATAATGATAAAATAAATAAATAAGATTAATAAATAAATAAATAAATAAATATAATATGATATAGATAAATAGCAAATGAATACATAATTTAAAAATAATGATAAAATAAGTAAATAAGATTAATAAATAAATAAATAAATAATATAATATAATATAATATGATATAAATAAATAGCAAATGAATACATAATTTAAAAATAATGATAAAATAAATAAATAAATAATATAATATAATATGATATAGATTAATGGCAAATGAATACATAATAAAGTAAGATGAAATAAATAAATAAATAAATAATATAATATGATATAATATAAATAATAGTAAATAAAAACATAATAAATAAATAAACAAATACATTAATTAATTAATAAAATAAATAAATAATAAAATAAATAAATAATATAATATAAATAATAGTAAATAAAAACATAATAAAGTAAGATAAAATAAATAAAATAAATAAATAAAATAAATAAATAAATAAATAATATAATATGATATAATATAAATAATAACAAATAAAAACATAATAAAGTAAGATAAAATAAATAAATAAACAAATACATTAATTAATCAATAAAATAAATAAATAATAAATATATAGAAACAACTAAAACTTTTATAACATAATAAAAACTTTAATATAAATAATAAATCTATATAAACATCAAAGGTTCTCAGAATTTTCCTTTTTATATGCACATTACCATCCTTTTCTAAACTGATGACATCTAACCTGTAACCATGTGCTGTTTTACACATGACTCGTGCAATCACTCAGTTTGCCTCGTCCTTCAAACAGTAAATTCATAATTAAAGTGGAATAATTTTGAAATAAATATATATCTTTGATTTTATGTTTGCAAGTTAGTTTCATGTTATCTTGTGTCCACTGGGCTAACCCGTTACACATTCTCTACCATGTCCTCTGACCTCTCAGTCAGAAAAGCTTGGTATCAGCACCCTGTACATTTAAACTCAGTATAGGTAGGCACATGAGTTGCTTGCCAATTCAGATCTTTCCACAGTTGTCTCCCTTTTCGGTTCGGGCTTGTACTATGGTTGATATGTTAACAGTAATTTAAATTTGGTCTGGTACCTTCTACCATCCACTGTCATAGTCCAATATCTCTGTGTTCACATCATGGAAAATAGTCACCATGACCTTCAAGGACATAGATCTACATGGTTCATTATTGACAGCCATTTCTGTAGCACCAAATCTCCATCACACTTGCTACTTGCAGCATACCACTAAATGTGGTTACTGACAGATCTGGCTCAGGCTTTTACCTTCTCACATCCTTTCTTTTTTTTGTATGAAGTTTTCAGTGGTATACTGGAATTGCCCTGGTTGTTGTTCAGCTGGTTGGTTGGTTGATTGGTCAGTTGCACGGTCTGTCCCCAAATGATGTAGAATCTTGTGGTGAATATTTCTTTTACATTTCTTATGCACACTTTTTCAAATGTTCTGTATACATTGTGGTTGGATACTATATTATGTCAGAAAATAAAACTTTATACTCTCTTTAATTTACTACTATGCAGTACAAATTTATACCATTGCCTGAATATGCCAATACACAAAATTAATATTGTAGTCAGCTATTTGCATGCACTGTGGAAATGCTCACTTGCACTTTGTCCACTGCTGGGGTATTTAATCACAATTCAGTGATAGGTCTTATTTTGTTTGGGCATTTGAGTATTTCTTATTCTAAGATGTCTGTTTCTTTTTCAATTTTAAATAATATTTTCTTTAATTTCTTTTACAATGGACACCTATATCACTTAGGTAAAAATTTTGTTTGCTTCATAAATATTACAAAAATGTGATATTTATGTAATTTGAGGTATAAGGTAACTAAATTGTTAGCTACCATAGGGTAGCAAAAATAAATCAATGCGAAAGGAATTTTGACTGTGAGTTTTGTTTTTTGTGTGAAAATTTGAAATTCTGATAGTGCTTTCCAAATGTGTGTAGTGCTGAAAAGGATTGTCAATTTTCTACATATACAGTGCAACCCTCCAGAGCAGCCCTCTTGAACGACAACCTCCCTTCAACAACAGCATGCTTTTCCCCCGCTGTTCGACTTGACTATTTATTAACCTCTCTAGAGTGGCAACCTCTCAACAACGGCATAATTTTGCGTCTCCCAAAGGGTGTTGCTTTGGAGAGGTTGCACTGTATTGGAAAGTGGATGGTCTCCTTCATCAAGGTCTTCAAATTCTTCTTTGTCATCAGATGCATCAAACTTATCAAATTCGTTGTCTGTTATGTTGTTGCGAGAATGGCACCTCGTGGTCGATCTGCATTACGAAGTTTCAAATGTATGGTACGGGGATGGTGCATTGTTTTTAAGATCTTTATCCAGTACTGGACTCTGCGCAAAAATAGCGATAATTGTACACCTTTAAACTTACTTTAGAAATCATTTTCAAGTTGTTATTAGATCTATTTAAAGCGATGATATGAATATTCATATACTAGGCAACTGTGACTGGTATCGATTTATTCGTTTTATGTATACTGTGTATAGCTACGCCGTGCATGTAACCATTCACAGCACATGTTCTGGTTTCATTTACAATATAAACAGTAATGTGAAGCTGCAGTTAGAAAAGCCTCCTGCTTCATTTAAATTGAAGGTGTAGACTTCAATAATCCCCTGGTTTTGTATCACAGTATGTATTGTTTCAAGAAGTTAGTATTGCAATAGGTATTGTATCGTGAGGTATGCGTATCATGACAGCCCTATATCAGTGTAATATGCATTGCTTATACAGTCTTTTTCATCATCATCATCATCATCATTGTTCTCATGTAGAGAACATCAGATCTCTGGTTCTACTAGATTCCTCACCATCAGGGTTGTTAGATATACAGTAAATTGTTATTAAGAGCATCCCTAGCACAAACAACCAACTTATCTCAAGGAGTCTTTAAAGTTCAATTTTGTACTTAGTTGTATATAATTTTCCATGCTTATTACAAGCATCTTTATCTCAATTTCTCAAGTAAAAATGATGATCACATGACTTAACTGTTAGTGATAATTACTTTGATTATCTTGAGTAGAGTCATGTTGTATCAAGTTTGCACTGAATGCATTGATATTTATGTGCCGAAAAGTGCAAGTTACGCAATAATGAACAAACTTCAATCAAGTACTTTGATTTTCACACATTGTAACAATAAAATACTGCAAAGCGGGTTATTTCTGCGGTCAAAAAATCTGCGTTACGGCCAAAAAAATGGAGAGATTAATGTCTGCAGTTTTTATTTCTGCGGATCCAAACTCACAAGGGATAAATTTCTGCATTTCCAATTCTACTTCTGATGCATCCTTTTCTAGAAAATGCTTATTTCTATGTTTATCCCTTTTATGATATACATATATTTTCTCTGACTTCAATTTACTTCAATATTTCATAATATTATGTAAATGGCTAGTTCGGGCATGACACAAAACTTATTACGACTACTGGACTTATCATGAGCATTTAGTTAGTCTATTCCAATGACTCCTTGAGATAATGAGGTTTTACTGTGCTACATTTCTTGAAGGCTTTATCAATGATGTCCATTTCATCACAGGCATGGACCATCCATTTTCGGATCTCATCTACCTCAGGATTTCGAATTCTGCCAATGGGTGTGTATATATGTTGGCTGTCCGCATACCACTCGGTCCATTTCTGTTGAAGGATACCCTTCATCGGTTCATGGATCGACACTTCCAGGGGTTGTAGACCTGAGGTCATTCCACCTGGATGATAGCAGTGTTGTCTTGCAATTCTCCATTGGCATCATCTCGCTACCGTGTCTGATGAGCACAGAATGCATCCACACCAGTGAAGACTCTCGTCATCCTGCCAAACCTTCTCGCCCACATTTTCTTCACCTAGTTGAATACAAGAGCCAAGAATACAAGGTCTCATACAACAATCCCCTACGGCTATTTTGCAGCATTATCCTTTTGAAAATTAATCTGCCATGCAATGAAAAATCTTCAACTACTACTTCAAAATTTTGATTAAAGCTGTTGGACATTTTTCTACAAATTTATAGTATCAAAATTATTTGTACGCAAGTCAGTAAGTATTCTATTAACATGAGAGAAGCAATGTTATAATTATTTCTCATACATGGATTTTGTTTAATATTTCATTGTTCTTTCATGAAATAGTGTACAATTTCATTAGTTAGGTATTTTATAGAGTCATACCTGTAACAGGCTGTCAACTGATTCCTATATTCCTGTATTTTTCTATATTTTTGTGGTTTTCCTTTATATTACAATACATCTTATATTTCCTATATTTTCCTGTATTTTTTAAAAACTTCCAATATTTTTGTCAAGCTTGCTCACAATGAGATCGACATAGTTGTCAAAATGGCGGTTCTGTGCATGTGCGTCAGTGCATCCATGCATGCGTCTGTGTGTTAGTTCGTCCGAATTTTTCCAGACCATAACTACCCTAAGCATCAATGAATTTTAGAATAACTAGCCATAATTTTCACCATGATGAGACGTGGTGTGATGCACAAGATAATTGACAGTATTTTAGAGGTCGAGGACAAACTTTGCGGTTTAAAGGCCAAAAAATGGCAGGTTTTGTTATATCTGACTTTGTCTGAACAATCACTTCTTCATGTATCATTGGATTTTGAAATAACTTGACACAATTGTTCACCATGGTGAGACAGTGTGTCATGTTCAAGACCCAGGTCCATATTTCAAAGGTCAAGGCACACTTAGGATTTAAAGGACAATAATTTGCATGTTTTACCTGGGACCATACCTTCCCTATGCATCTATGAATTTTAAGATTACCTCGAACAATTATTCACTATGATAAGAAGTTGTACGATGCATGAGACCATATTTTAGAGGTCTAGGTCACACTTAGGGATTTAAGGGCAAAACTTGGCATGTTTTGCCTTGTCCAGACTTTAACTTCTTTCTGCATTGATGGATTTTAAAATAATATGGCATAGTTGTTTGCCATGAGACAGTTTGTCATGCACATGACCTAGGTCCATATTTTAATGTCAAGGTCAAACTTTGTAAAGGGCCAAAATTGGCAGGTTTTAGTATATCTGACTTTGTCTGGACCATAACTTCTTCATGCACCAATGGGTTTTAATATAACTTGACATAATTGTTCACCATAATGAGATGGTGTGTCATGTGCAAGACCCACATCCATATCTCGAAGGTCAAGGTCACTCTTTGGTTTATGTCAGGCATTCAACACATCTCTCTTTTTCTTATGACCCTGGGCCCATTCAAAATGTCAAGGTCATTCCCTGAAAAAAGTAATAAACAATGGACAACCTTTTCAGGATGATAATAAGTCCTTAGCGGACTCTGTATGTTGCCATTTGGCAGTTTCGGGTTATTAAAGGCCTCTTAAAACCAGTTAATTTGGAAGGATGTTTATCATACTGAGCAATGACTTGGAAAAGGTCTAGTGAATTTTTGCCCGCCAGCAATTGTTGTTGTAATTTCAATACTAAATATTAAAGTACTGATTGGCCTGTTTCATTTCCGCAAAGTAGTTATGTCGTATATATTGTATCATTTCCATTCATCCATCATTCAAGCAAGCTGATAAGAATATTTGAAGTCTTTTGTCATTTTGCATATTGTAATGTACATCACAAATTAAAAAGTTCTTTGAAAGCAAAACAAATGCTTAAAATGTGTCTTAAATGTTTGAATTTTCGTGAATTGTTGAAGTGCCTATTGTATTTTATTGTTTTATAATGTTGAAATATGTTGAAATGTTTTTAATTGTACAATAATAATTTTTTTGGATAATCATATTTTTGTGATACAAAATTGACATAAAAGTTTGCACTTTATGTATGCAATATTTACTGAAATAATCACTGCCAATAAATAAATGAACTTTCATTGCAAGTAATCTAGCAGCAAATGCCATGGTTATTATATAATTGTTACCACACTTCTAGTAATGTCCGATACATTAATGTTGTCCTTCATAACAAAGAAAACACCAATATATTAGCAAATATGAGACAATTATTTACTGTTTACATTACCTATTTTTTTCGTCTCTAATATAGAAATTACATACTGTAGGCATTGTTATTTCTCTTCATTTCTAAAACACTATGGACACATGTTTAACATTGATGAGCTTTACACTAAAATTTCTTGAGGTATACTTATTTTTTGTATATAAACTGGTTATGAAGAACCATTTAAATTTTTATCTAAAATGGCACATTTACAGTCAAACCTGTGTTTACAGCCACCTCTGAATAAAGACCACTCTGTGAATAAATGCTTTTCTTTGAAAAACTATCACTGATTATTTAGAACAAATTGAGCTCTGAATAAAGGCAATCTGTCAATAAAGGCCACAGTTTGTCTTTCCCAAAGGTGGCCTTTGTTCATAGGTTTGACTGTACATTGTTTAACAAAATATATCTAATATTGCAAATATTATGCTAAGGTTTAGCCTGATCAGTGAAGTGATGTACATTACTGTGCTTAAATAAATCCCCATGACCATGCTTAGTTCAATAGTTACAGTTTTGTTACTGTAAATTTGATGTTAAAAATATTTACCATGCAGATTGTGTAAAAAAGAAATTGTTTCTGTGATTGTTGATTTCTTTTTATAATTTATTGGGAGAAAGCACAAACCTGAATTATTGTTAATGGTCAATAACAAACCTCTTGATACTGTCTTTTTTATCTTAAATTTCCTATATTTAAAAACAATGCCTAATCCTCCTATATTTCGAAGCAAAAAGTCCTATATTTTTTTCCTATATTTGTGGCTTACCTGAGCATAGTGCTCGGTGAGCTATAGTGATCAGTCAGTCTACTCCGTCGTCCGTCGTCCACACCTGGGGGTTGTTAATGCTCTAGTGGTCACACTTTTTAGCGAATCTTCATCAGCCTTGGTCAGAATGTTTGTTTCGGTGATATCTTGGACAACTCTAAACATGGGTCATCTGGGGTCAAAAACTAGGACACCAGGTCAAGAAGAATGGAAAATTTGTGAACACTCAAGAAATCACAGATTTGATTGGATCTTCATGAAACTTTGTCAGAATGTTTGTATTAATGATTTTGTAAAATTAGGCAAGTATGGGTCATCTTCGATTAAATACTAGGTCACTAGGTCAGCACACCAGAAAAACTTGTTAATGCTCTAGAGGTTGCAACTTTGATTGAATCTTCATTAAACTTTGTCAAAAGGTTTGTTTTAATAATATTTTGGACAAGATTGAACATGGGTTTTCTTGGGTCAAAAACTAGGTCACCAGGTCAAATCGTAGAAAAACATTGTTAATGCTCCAGGGGTCACAGTTATAATTGGATCTTAACCAAACCTTGTCAAAATGCTTGTCTTCATGATATCTTGATTTTGTTTGAACATGGGTCACCTGGGGTCAAAGACTAGGTCACCAGGTCATATCATAGAAACACTTGTTAACGGGCTAGGGGTTGCAGTTTTGATTGGATCTTCACCAAACAATGTTGAAATGCTTGTCTTAATGATATCTTAATTGAGTTTGAACATGGGTCACCTGGGGTAAAAAACTAGGTCACCAGGTCAAATCATAGAAATCCCTTATTAACGGGCTAGGGGTTGCAGTTTTGATTGGATCTTCACCAAACCTTGTCAAAATAATTGTCTCAATGATACCTTGGTTAAGTTCGAACATGGATTATCTGGGGTCAAAACTAGGTCACCAGGTCAAATCTTTGGAGAACCTTGTTAACCCTCTATAGGTCACAGTTTTGATTGAAGGTTCACCAAACCTTGTGAAAATGATTGTCTTAATGATATCTTGATTAAGTTCGATCATGAATCACCTAGGTCAAATCACTGGAAAACCTTGTTAACCTTCTAGAGGTCGCAGTTTTAATTGGATCTTTGTTTAACTGTGACAGAATGTTTGTTATCATAATATCATGAAGAGGTTTGAACATGGGTCAGGTTAAAAACTAGGTCAACTGGTCAAATCACAGGAAAACCATAAAAGTTGTATTGTTACTCATGTGAGCGAAAAAGGGCCATCTTGGCCCTCTTGTTTCCTATATTAACACAAAAAATCAGTTGACGGCCTGCTGTAAGAAAAATATTACATTAAAAAATGTCCTGCAGCTTTAAAATATATTTAGCTATAAAGAAAACTTTAATAATTCAACCACAGCAGGGTTTTTGAGGGGCCGTTTTGATTAACAATATTCAGTGACGTTTCCAATTTCAAAAAGTATGTTTTACCTGAGCACGTAGTGCTTGGTGAGCTATTGTGATCAGTCCGTCTACTCCGGCATCTGGCATCCACACCTGGGGATTGTTAATGTTTAGTGATAACACTTTTGAGCGAATCTTCATCAGACCTGGTCAGAATGTTTGTCTCAATGATATCTCGGACAAGTTTTGGTTGGATCTTCATGAAACATTGTTAGAATGTTTGTATTAATGATCTTGTAAAAATGCGCGAATATGGGTCATCTCCAGTTAACAACTAGGTCACTAGGTCAGAGCGCAAGAAAACCTTGTTAATGCTCTAGAGGTTGCAATTTTGATTGAATCTTCATCAAACTGTCATGCGGTTTGTTTTAATAATATCTTGGACAATGTTGAACATGGGTCATCTGGGGTAAAAAACTAGGTCACCAGGTCAAATCTTTGCGAAACCTTGTTAACACTCTATGAGTCACAGTTCTGATTGGCGGCTCACCAATCTTTGTCAAAATGTTTAATGATATCTTGGACAGGTCTGAATATGGGTAATCTTGGGTCAAAAACTAGGTCACTTGATCTTTGGAAAACCTTGTTAACCTTCTTTAAATCACAGTTTTGATTGGAGGTTCACTGAACCTTGTCAAAATGATTGTCTTTATGATATCTTGGTTAAGAACGATCATGGGTCACTGTCTTTATGTTATCTTGGTTAACTTTTGATTGGATCTTCAATAAACCTTGTCAAAATGATTGTTTTAATGGCAACCTGGGTAAGTTCGAATATAGGTCATCTGGGGGTCAAAATCTGGAACACTATGTCAGCGCACCAGAAAACCTTGTTAATGCTCTAGCGGTTGCAATTTTGATTGAATCACCATCAAACTTTGTCAAAATGCTTGTCTTAATAATATCTCGGTTAAGTTTGAACATGGGTCATATGGGGGTCAAAATATAGGTCACCAGGTGAAATCATAGAAAAACCTTGTTAACACTCTAGGGGTCACAGTTCTGACTGGAGGTCCACCAATCCTTGTGAAAATGGTTGTCTTGATGATATCTTGGACAGGATCGAGCATGGGTTGTCTTGGGTCAAAAACTAGGTCACCAAGGCAAATCATTGGGAAACCTTTTTAACCCTGTATAGGTCATAGTTTTGATTGGAGGTTCAACAAACCTTGTAAAAATGCTTGTCTTAATAATTTCTTGGTTAAGTTTGAACATTGGTCATTTGGGGTCAAAAGCTAGGTCACCAGGTCAAATCATAGAAAAACCTTGTGAACGCTCTAGAGGTCGCAGTTTTGATTGGAGGTTCACAAAACCTTTTCACAATGATTGTTTTAATGATATCTTGGTTAAGTTTGAACATGGGTCATCTTGGAACAAAAACTGGGTCATCTGGTCAAATCATAGAAAAATCTTGTTAACACTCTAGGGGTCACAGTTCTGATTGGAGGTTCACTAATCCTTGTCAAAATGCTTGTCTTCATGATATCTTGGACAGGATCGAACATGGATCATCTGGGGTCAAAAACTAGATCACCAGGTCAAATCTTTGAAAACCTTCTTAGCACTCTAGGGGTCACAGTTCTAATTGGACGTTCACTAATCCTTGTGAAAATGCTTGTCCTAATGATATCTTGGACAGGTTCGAACTTGAGTCATCTAGGGTCAAAAACTAGATCACCAGGTCAAATCTTTGAAAACCTTCTTAGCACTCTAGGGGGTCACAGTTCTAATTGGACGTTCACTAATCCTTGTGAAAATGCTTGTCCTAATGATATCTTGGACAGGTTCGAACTTGAGTCATCTAGGGTCAAAAACTAGATCACCAGGTCAAATCTTTTGAAAACCTTGTAAACCCTATATAGGTCACAGTTTTGATTGGAGATTCATCAAGCCTTGTCAAAATGGTTGTCTTAATGATATCTTGGTAAAGTTTGATCATGGGTTATCTGGGGTCAAAATCTAGTCATCAGGTCAAATCACAGGAAAATTTTGTTAACCTTCTAGAGGTCACAGTTTTGATGGGATCTTCCTCAAACTTTGTCAGAATGTTTGTGTTAATTATAGCATGAACAAGGGTGAACATGGGTCAACTCAGGTTAAAAACTAGGTCACCTTGTCAAATTATAGGAAAACCATAGAAGTTGCAATCTTTACTCAGATGAGCGAAAAAGTGCCATCTTGGCCCTCTTGTTTCAAGTGACGCCAAACATGGCTCCTTTTATCGAGTAACCCCGAACATGGCTACCTTTGCAAGTAATCCCACACAGGTCCAAATTTCACATGTAAGGAAGCTGTCCAGTTAGCTTACAGAAGGTCTTTGGTTCTAATCAGGCTTGTTCCAGGGATGTTCCTCCGCCATTTAAGCTGAGTTAGCTTGTTGTTGTTACCCCAGAGACAAAAATATCAAAAAGTACATCTCATATGAACAGATTCAAACTTCAAAGACAAATAGAGAAAGACAATCTTAAAATTAGATATTGTGTTCACTTACAACAGTTAAACCTTAAATGGCTACAAAATCACATGCAAGAAGATACTGCAATATGAATTAACAATAAAAACCTTATTTGTTAGTCGACCTTTGAGATTGATATAGCTGGCACAATCTTTATGTGGGTGTTGGAGTGTTCATCAAGTAGCTAGTTAGAAAATTGGATATGTATTCTACACTGTTTTGAAGGTTTCAGCAAATGTGAGCATAAGCTCTTGAAGTATCCCCTCTGTTGAATACATGTACATGGATATTCACACATTGTGAAAAGTCTTAAGTTGACTGAAGGTATGAAACTCCAAAAGGATTTTGTTTGTTTACTCTCACCTCTCTCCCTAGCTCTCTCAAGTTTGCCTATGTATGGCAGGTGCCATCCTGGATAAAGAGCCCTTGGCTTATGTAATTAATCCTTGCTGGCCATAATATAGATATATAAAGGAATGTCAATGTACAGAGTGCTTTCCGTCGCCAACATGGTACAGTTGACCACCTTGTGCGCCTCGAAACTTCTGAGAGAGGTTTTATTAACAAACAGCATGCAGTGACTGTATTCTTGGACCTTGAAAGTGCATACGACTCGACATGGAAGTATGGCATATTAAACGATCTTCATGGGTTTGGTCTTAGAGGCCGTCTTCCACTTTTTATTGTGGCTTTTTGAATGATCTTGTATTTTGAGTCTGTGTTGGTATCAGTCTGTCAGATCCACACGGACAAAAATGGTGTACCGTAGGGCTGTATCCTGTCAGTCACATTATTCAGTATTTAAATCAAAAGCATAGTTAAAGCTATTAATCCTGGAGTAGACTGCACCCTCTACGTAGATGATTTATTATATGTTTTAAATCTAGAAACATGAACATCATTGAAAGACAGCTACAGCAATGTCTAAATAAACTTCAAACTTGGTCTGATGAAAATGGCTTTAAGTTCTCAAAATCCAGAAGCAGTTGTATGCATTTTTGCAATCTTTGTGCTTTTCATCCAGAACCAAGCCTTCATCTGGACAACACACCAGTTGAGGCTGTCCCAGAATTTAAATTTCTCAGAATGATATTTTACTCCAAACTTGCATTCCTTCCCGGTAATAAAGCACTTAAAAAGAAGTGCCAGAAGGCTCTAAACCTTATGAAAGTTGTCGCTCACTCTGATTAGGGAGCTGACAGAAAAGTTATTTTACGCCTATATGGATCTCTTGTTTGTTCAAAACTGGATCCATTGTATATGGATCAGCCAGGAAATCTTACTTAAAACTCCTTGATTCTATACATAATCAAGGTCTAAGACTAGTCCTTGGGGCATTTAGAACTTCCCCTGTAAACAGCCTCTATGTTGAGGCAAACGAACATTCCCTTTATTTTAGACGGCAAAAACTTGCTGCTCAGTATATTTTAGAACTCAAATCTAAGTCTAATTTTGACCCTTTATTTAAAAATCTGTTTGAACAGAGTCCAAATGTAATTCCACCTCTTGGTATTTGTGTCTCAGTTCATTGAGGATCTGGGTATGGAATCTATTGCAGAGTACAAAGTTCCAGATACTCCACCCTGGACCCTTATGTCAGCAGAGTTTCGCTTCAACCTCACTTGTGACAAAAAGTTGAATACAGACAAAAACACTTTCCAAGCTAAGTACCATGAACTCAAAGAGCATTATCATACACATCAGTCAATTTATACTGATAGCTCTAAAGACGGGGATATTGTTGCAGCTGCAGCAGTATCTGGATGTGAAATTAAAAAATGCTGTCTTCCAGACACGTCATCTATTTTTTAGATGAGATGAAAGCCATTGATCTGGCCCTTAATCTCGCTGAAGAATCAAATCAAAATCATTTCATCATTTTCTCAGACTCATTGTCTACCTTACAAACTTAACACAATATGAACTTGGAAAGTACCAGTGATACGCTTGAGTGAATCTCTCGCCTCAGTACGTCCGTAGAATTTGTATTTTGCTGGATCCCAGGTCACGAGTATTAAAGGTAATGATAGGGCTGATGCACTTGCTAAATCTGCCCTGAAATTACCAATTTCAAATGTCAACATTCCTTATACTGATTTTAAATCTAATTTAACCTCATCCGGTCTTCCTGGCAATCCCAATGGGATGCCGACATTAACAACAAACTTCACTTAGTCAAACCTAGGTGAATGGCACCCCTCTTACAGATCCATTTGTCGGGAAGAGGTGATATTTACTAGATACAGAATTGGACATTCTCATTTGACCCATTCTTGGCTTCTCACCAGAGATGATATGCCAGAATGTATTCCATGTAGTGCACCATATTCTGAAGTACAAGGACATCTGATTACTCACATGGTTCTACTAAATTTTCTAACATATATAAGTGTATGCATGAAATAATATAAAATTAGTAATAAAAGAGGGATTATTAAAACAAGTGAGAACACAGTGCACTGTAATTGTGTACCACTTTTAACTCTAAAAAAGATGCAGGGGTGTATAAGATGCATCCCCTTTTTTTTGAAAAAATCTGAGGAAAAACACATTCTTGTGAAAAAGATGAACTCAAACTTGATGAAATCCAGGTCTGAAATCTGAACTGACATTGATTTATTAAGTGCCACACATGCAATATTTAGTGCTATGTATACCTTCATACAGCTATTTTCAGTCCTTATTGTAATAGAATTGCAAAATTTTACTTAAAACATCCTCAACATTTTATTTATTCATAAACATGGATGAACTGTATTTACAACTATGTTACGTAAGAACATGTTCGTCATGTAACTGAGTTAATCTAAACAAACAAATATGACTGGACTGGTGGAGTGTACTCTGAACAGACAGATACTGATTTAAATGCTGAGACATGTTGGGATTGTATAATATTGTTATCAGTACATGACTAAGCAGATGATTCATTGTTTTTTATGAGCATGTTTGGTGTACTGAAGGGCAAGACTAGATATTTTAAATAAACTTGAAGTAAACTTGTTGAATGATATGGTAACCCTGAAAGGCATTGTTTGCCCTGAAAAGGTGGTTATAAAACGTCATCATTGTAATGACTCACACTTCTCAAGATTCAAAGCCCTCAGACTCGCTCTCATTGCCTCTGTCATCAAACAGATCATCCATGTATTGATTTGTATCACCAGCTGGATTTGAAGTGTAGAAATCTTCAAGCTTCTTGTCAATTGTAGTGTGATGGAGTCTGTCCAGAGAATATCATCTTCACTGACATCAAGGTTGTTGGATATGCAGCATTTCTTGAATGCATGCACAATGTTGCTCTCATTGATCTCATGCCACACATCAACAATTCATTGGCAGATTTCTACAAGTTCTAGTTTCCACATCTTCTTGCTGTTGGTAAATGAATGCTGGCCATCACTATACCAGGCGTTCCATTTTCATTGAAGCAGTGTCTTCATCAGCTTGTTAATGGAAACATCAAGCGACTGAAGTATATATATCAGACCACCTGGACTTTTCCCCCCAATGTGGTGCGATGATCTCTGTTGAGGGTCTTCTTCACAAGATCTGAGGTATGGCTCTGGAATGAGTCTAAAACAAGGAGACTTCATTGAGACAAAGTCCCTGGCTGTTTACTCCATACTGTATCCAGTCACAGGTCACCTTGTCATCCATCCACACTGTATGCTAGCATTGGACATGGATACCCTTAAGCCATGATGTGCCATTAGGGAGTATCTTCTGCTTGAAGATGACATAGGTTGGTAGCTTTCCCCATCAGCTGTACAACACAGCATGACAGTGAAATGGTTCTTTTTGTTTCCACTTGTGTTTACTGTGGTGGATATCTTCCCCTTCAAGTCTACTGTACGGCTGTATTGCAGATCAAATATTAGGGGAGTCTGGTCAGTAAAATTTCCCGACGTTTCTTTATAATAAATTGTTGGAAGGCAACCAGCTTCTCCTTGTGGTCTTTAGGCAGTTTTTTTGAGATGTGGGTATGTCTTATGGACAATTGGTGTCTCTTCATGAACCTATATGACCTGTCAACAAACCCTTTAAAGCCTGGTTGGCTCATTTCTTTAACCATCATGATGGCTTGTGAGTCTTGTTTTGACTGAGGAAACAACTATGCCCTGCAGGGGACGATCTGCGACTCAATCATACATCTTCTCAACCTGGTGATATTGTGGTTTTGAACCATGAGTGGCCATTTTCTTTGCTGGTCTTTGTTGGAGACAATCCGTTATACTTCTACCATCTTCTATTGCAAGCCTCAGATACATTATACTCTCATCCAGTGCTTCAGTATACTTTATGATGGTCAGCTTCTTTCTTGCTGGATATGATGCTCTTACTTTATCCATTTTACCAACCTCAAGACCTTATGAGTAAAATCTTTTAGAAAAAAAAAACAAGAAGTATGGGTTAAGAGCTGGTGTGGAGTTGTTGTAAATGCAGTAAAAATTGACAGCTTATATATTCAGAAACTTACTAGACATTAGTACATTGTGACCCCCATCATGACATGCGACATAAACATGTGAATTACAACTTGCTCAAAATGTTACACAAGTTGACTTGTTATCATTCCCTAATGAATTGCTGCTCAAAGGTTGTGAAAAAACAGTGGCTGTAATTATTTTACGATGTTATATGAGTGATTTTCTTTTCAATTAAGGCATTAAAAAACCTGTCTGAGGACCCTAAACAAGTATCCATTTGGTATGGCCTGAAGGTACATAAGATACATATCTCTGTACAATCGTATAACAGCTATATCACTCTTAGAGTAATAACACTCTACATTCATATAGACAATTTCAACACTTTTCTTGGGAACCCACCAAACACAGAAACCCACCAAACTCTGAAACCCACCAAACACAGGAACACACCAAACACTGAAACCCACCAAACACAGGAACAAACCAAACACTGAAACCCACCAAACACAGTGACACACCAACACAGTAACACACCTAACACTGAAACCCACCAAACAAAGGAACCCACGAAAGGCAGGAACAAACCAAACACTGAAACCCACCAAATACAGGAACCTACCAAACAGTGAAACCCACCAAACCTAGGAACACACCAAACACAGGAACCCACCAAACACTGAAACACCAAACTTAGGAATCCATCAAACACTGAAACACACCAAACACAGGAACACACCAAACACAGGAACACCAAACACAGGAACACACCAAACACAGGAACCCACCAAACACTGAAACACACCAAACTTAGGAATCCACCAAACACTGAAACACACCAAACACAGGAACACACCAAACATAGGAACCCACCAAACACAGGACTCACCAAACACTGAAACACACCAAACACAGGAACACACCAAACTCAGGAACACAAAAAACACAAGAACATACCATACTCAGGAACACACCAAACACAGGAACACAAAATGGATGACAAACAGTCTCCTGGATGGTACTCACCTTGGAACAATCTGTACTGAAGCTACATGGGGTTTAATGGGGCTAAATTTGGTTATCTGACCAGGGCTACCCATCTATCTCTTATTATTCATAATGGAAAATTCTGCCTGTAAACATGCAGGATCAATTAAGAGGCTGAAATAATTCTCACAAGAGATGATATCAGCCTATTAACATGTGGAATTAATTAAGAAACAGAAGTAACCCTCTAAATATACAAAATATCTTCACTTATAAATCTGTAAAACTCATATAATTTTGTTACACTAAGATCTAAATATTTTTCCTGCAAGATTGGAATTGTATCTTCTCTTGATTGTACCAACTTGATTGTTTTAGGATTTATTTTGTTCCTAGTTTTTTTTGAAGGTCAATCTTCATAAGTGGTCCATCATGATCAGATTGATATGTTACTATATGAGTGAATCTGCAGATAAGTAAAAACTATGAATTTCCCCCCAGTATTCTTTGTTGTTTTTGGTGTTACATTAATTTTTTTTTAAATTTTCTGACATAATTTTAAAATAAAAAATCTACTAAGGACATTTCCATCACATTGTAAAGCTTGTTTAGTCTTGTAGCCCTTATAGTTGTTGAGAAAATTTTTAATTTTGAGATTGGCATGAATTCCTTATTTAGACATTGTACTTTGATTAGTAGCGCCCACTGATGAAAATTCAATGTCTAAATAATGTGTGTTCTTGTCTGTCTCAAAAGCTTCTGTCTCTAACGATTGTGACTGTTAAGTATCTGTTGAGTTTGGAGTTTGAGTCCAGGAGAGCAGAAAATAAGTGAATTTGACTGGTCCATAAATTAGTTAATTTTGTTGGTCTATGAATAAGTTAATTTGGTTGGTCAATAAATAAGTGAATTTGATCGGTCAATAAATAAGTGAATTTGGTTGGTCTATGAATAAGTTAATTTTGTTGGTCAATAAATAAGTAACTTTGATGGTTGGTCAATAAATAAGTAACTTTGAGGGGTCAATGAATTATTATTTTGGTGCAGAATGGCTTCCTGTCTGATTATCCTTAGTCCTAGTGTGGAGGATCTGAGATTGACGTGAATTCCTTATTTAGACATTGTACTTTGATTAGTAGCGCCCACTGATGAAAATTCAATGTCTAAATAATGTGTGTTCTTGTCTGTCTCAAAAGCACCTGTCTCTAACGATTGTGACAGTTAAGTATCTGTTGAGTTTGGAGTTTGAGTCCAGGAGAGTAGAAAATAAGTGAATTTGATTGGTCAGTAAATAAGTTAATTTTGTTGGTCTATAAATAAGTTAATTTGGTTGGTCAATAAATAAGTAACTTTGATTGGTCAATGAATTATATTCCTTTTGCACACACTAAGGAGATAAAAAAAATTTTCCCGCAAGATTGGAATTGTATCTCCTCTTAATTGTATCAACTTTGTTTTTAAAAATTGTTTTAGGATTTATTTTGTTCCTAGATTTTTTTTGAAGGTCAGTCTTTATAAATTGTCCATCATGATCTGATTGATATGTTACTATATGAGTGAATCTGCAGATAAGTAAAAACTATGAATTCCCCCCCCCCAGTATTCTTTGTTGTTTTTGGTATAATATTATTTTTTTCAAATTTTCTGACATAATTTTAAAATGAAAAAAAATCTACTAAGGACAAGGAATTGTCATTCACACTCATTTTACCAGAATTGTCATCATCTATACTCATATTACCAGAATTGTCATCATCTACACTCATTTTACCAGAATTGTCATCATCTACACTCATATTACCAGAATTGTCATCATCTACACTCATATTACCAGATTTGTCAATATCAGCTCTCATATTACCAGAATTGTCATTATCTACACTCATTTTACCAGAATCATCATCATCTACACTCATTTTACCAGAATTGTCATCATCTACACTCATTGTACCAGAATTGTCAATATCAGCTCTCATTTTACCAAAATTTTCAATATCAGCTCTCATATTACCAGAATTGCCAAAATCAACTCTCATATTACCAGAATTATCATCATCTACACTCATTTTACCAGAATTGTCATCGTCTACACTCATTTTACCTGAATTGTCAGCATCAATGCTCATTTTACAAGAATTGTTATCATCTACACTAATTTTACCAGAATTGTCAACATCAGATATTGATTTACCAGAATTGTCAATATCAGCTCTCGTATTACCAGATTCGTCAACAATTGCACTCATTTTACAAGAATTGTCATCATGTACACTCTTTTTACCAGAATTGTCATACATTCAAACTTTTTTTTCAAAACATCAAAGTAATCAAGATTTCCTGATATTCAAAGAATGGCCTTTATCCTCAGGTTGGCCTTTATTTGGAGGTGGTTGCAAACACAGGTTTGACTGTATGTTTATACTCTACGTACAATGTAAATGTAGTCTCGCACACTTTAATTTTACTGAAACAAATCAATTTATATCTGTTATTCTTTATTCTTGTTAATATATCATCCTTTTACATGGTTTATATTTGTTGCTTCCCCTTTTATTTAAATGCACACTACATGAACATTAGTTGTTGATGTGCTATAAGCCACCATGAAACTGCTTTTGATAGGATATGACTTATAGTGTTTTAAATGGACTATTTCTCGGTTAATTAGAAATTTACCATTTTGTCGAGCGCCCAACACCACTTACTAGAACACTTTCCCAATTCACCCATATCACCCAACCTCAAAATGACCTTGACCTTGGGATATTTCTCAGTTATCTATATTCCCTTCTGTGTAGCATCAATGGCTTTCTCTTTGTTAACTACATTTTACTGTTTCATCTTACATCAACACTGCTTACCTGTACTGATTTTGGTTGTTATCACATATTTTTGTGCTGTTATGGGACTTGGTTATTGTTTCTGTATGGAATGTATAGGGCAATTACATATGTTTGAAACTTTGCTTCTACTTGTACACATTGACCTCATTTAGAGTCAAAATCCATGACGTAGCATGTCACTGGGGGCATATGCATTTACTGAACACAGCATATTGTTTCCAATAGGACACTAAGTTCTGATTTCACCTTGATGTATTTTTCTCATATTGTGTGAAAAAAATCTTCCTCTTCTGACCATGAGGCTGAGACTTCTGTCCCTGAAACATTTGAATACTTCCTTAAACAGACAATTTAATGAAATATTCTTTCATTTCAATCATTGTCCTTGCTACAGTAGATGATTTTTTCAATTATTTTTTTTGTCTTCCATTTTACTCATATTGAACTTATAAAAGCAGAATATAGTGTAGTTTAAACCAACTTTGGTAAAACTTTTATTTGAAAGTTTTCTACAAACTTAAAAACACTGCTTTTTAAATGAAAAACACATACAACTTACAAATCAAGCCCTTTCGGCTGGCTGCTGAGGCAGCTTGCCAGGTCTTTTTAGGGGTCATGTAGGTGTGGCTCCCTCAGACTGAAATACAGACTTTTCTGTAGTTTTACTACTATAACAGTGGTCTATTGCTTCTGAAAACTATTGCTGTTATTATTATTCCTTAGGCATTGTCAGGTAAAAATCAGCCACCTGGTTTGTTCTGTTGGTAGAGCGCTGTGCTAGTGTTCTGGTAGTTGAGAGTTCAAGTCTCATACAGGGCACACTTTCCTGGTTAACAGATAGTATGGTTGCCCAAGGTCGGCAAAAAATTAAGGTAGAAAAGGAGTGATATGTATGTTGGTAAGATTCAGCCACACAGCTCAGATGGTAGAGAGTCATGCTAGTTGTTGGTTCGAGTCCTGTACAGGGTGCACTTTTCCCTTGTTTATATTGGTCAGGTCATTTATATTAGTGTCATCGGCAGGTATTTCAGACAACAACATTCCCTGGATAATTCTCATTCTTGAAAGAAATGTTTTTGTTGATGACAACATGTGGGAAGTTGATCCAACTGTTACGCTGTTGATTTATAAATGATTGTTTCCCCTCCTTTAGTATTTCTGTGAACAACAAAATCCAGATACTTGTAAATATAGCTTCATTAATGAAGTCGATCCTTGAGCTATTAGTTTGATTGTGGCTCCATTTTAATACTAAACATGCGTGAACATAATGCATAATTGTTCATTCAACACATATGTGTAATATTGTAGACATAGTATTGTCAATCTGTATGTGTTACTACAAATTGAAATATGATAAATGACTACCATAGATACGTCTGCCAATACTTCACATGGTTTATAAAGTTGTATCACCTCAAATAGTGACCACCTATATTATGACCACCTTATTATAACGTCCCACTTATTTTTGGACCAGCTTTCAATTACTCCCCTATAATTCAACTTGATAATGAGACCACCTTATTATTGAGGTTTTACTGTATGTTACATTCAACAATTAAAGACTGTCAACAGAAAACTGTAAAAGTTGAGCAATATTTGGGAAAACTAAAACTACTTGACCTCAAAAATCCAGTAAATCTTTGGAAGATTTTTAAAATTATTTCTGACAAAATTTAGTTATTTTGGGGACACTCTCTTAATGCAGTGGGAGGGGATGCCTACATTGAAAATTTGTATTTAGTATGAGATGATAATTAACAAAAGAACATATAATATTGAACTCTTCACAACTTTCTGAATAGCGTACAAACAAAATGTTTTACGGACAATTTGAAAATTACATCTACACACACATACAAATGATGAATAATTATTTACATGTTTTACTTATTACCAAGAATTTGCATTTATATTAAATAAGTGAATTAATTAGAATATTGCTTAAAATTTAGTTTCAATTAATCAAATTTAATTTCAATTAAGTACTTACAAGCTCATAACAAAAGTATAGAATAGCAACATAGTATAATTACAATTTAAAATTTTGCACACATCTGTAAACAACAAAATCCAGATACTTGTAAGTACAGCTTTATTAATGATAGATAGTGTATTTCACCATCCAATACAAGGACAATATATGAGGACATACATTTAGCTGGCGAACAATGTGAAGAGCAACACAAATAAAATTGTTTCAAATGACAAACTAATCCATTTTCAAATACTACACAAAAATGAAATTGATCCTTCAGCTATCAATTTGTTACTCTCTTGTTAATGTCTGAGATTGATATTAATTCCTTATGTAACAATTGTATTTAGATTAATAGAACCTACTGATCATTGTCTATGCAATGTATTAATGTTCACCTCAACAGCATCAGTCTGCTACAAACTGTTATTAATTCTTTATGCACTTTCACTAACTTTCTCATGAGAAGACTATTTTGGTGCAGAATGGTTTCCTGTCTGATTATCCCCAATCCGAGTGTGGAGGATCTGAGATTGATGTGAATTCCTTATTTAGACATTGTACTTTGATTAGTAGCGCCCACTGATGAAAATTCAATGTCTAAATGTGTGTTCTTGTCTGTCTCAAAAGCACCTGTCTCTAACGATTGTGACTGTTAAGTATCTGTTGGAGTTTGGAGTTTGAGTCCAGGAGAGCAGAAAATAAGTAACTTTGATTTGTCAATAAATTACTATTTTTAGGATTTCACATTAGATGAACCTTCACAAAAGAATTTCTAGTCAAAAAAGACAAAACTTCAGTTTATTATGATTAAATTTGTCTGTTGACAATTATCTCAGACTCTGTAAATTCAGGTTGACCATGTTTAATATTTATCACACCAGTAATATTTCATTTATTAATTAATATATATAGTTAAGCATATAGAGACATAAGAATTGGTATGATACTTACAAATAAAAACAAAGTTTTGTTGCAATATTAAATAACTTTATTTCTTGGAAAAACAGTAAATATTGATGACAATGTAAGACAGTATCCTTTCACATGCTCAAGTGAGGTAAAATGAAAAACTGAATTAAAATAAACAAATTATATAACATAATATCAAGACTGTATACATGCACATTACACAGTTCATAGACAGACATAAACGATTAGTGAATACCCAGTATTATAAAACAAGACTGTATACATGCACATTACACAGTTCAGTTCATAGACAGACATAAACAATTAGCAAATACACAGTATTATAAAACAAGACTACATACATACACATTGCACAGTTCAGTTTATAGACAATTAGCGAATACACAGTATTATAAAACAAAACTATACACATGCACATTACACAGTTCAGTTCATAGACAGAAATAAAGAATTAGTGAATACACTGTATTATAAAACAAGAGATGTCAACAAAAATGGTAGACTACTGCAATTTTTGATACAGGATTAAAAACCAATTTTAAAATGCTTCAAAGCATCCTAACTCTAGGATTCCAAAGCTAGCCATACACTCACAGCTACAATGTAATAGGAGGCAGAAAATAAAGTTCCCAGTGCGGGGCTTGAAACCATGACCTGCTTGAAAGTCTCCTGCTCTACCAACTGAGCTAATAGGGCTGACAGGCATACAAACTACTATAAACTCATATATATATATATACAGCCCTGTTACACTGGTATTCATCAACTTAACATAAACTTGTAAAATATCAATATATTGTTGTTTGTCCATCATCGTCGATGAAGACCACGTATATCACTAGTTGGTAGTTGATTGGGTTCTTTGGACCTGCAGATGACTTGTCAGGCCAATGCGTGCTTGAAAGTACCTGCCACAAGTGGGACACCTGTGGTCAGTCACTGTAGTTGAGGTGATTGCTGCCCTTGACTTACATAGTGTGCGTTTTCTCCTGCCCTTGTCCAGCTGGTTTGTCTCTGCATCCAAGGAGCCTTTCTAGGTAGCTCTGCATCATGCACAACTATTCTTTGCCAGCTCCTCCCAGGATTCTGTGCATATGCCTAGAGCTTTGAAGGAGACCTACAAGCTGTCTTTGAAGCATTTCCTCTGACCACCTACACGCCTTTTCCCACTCGAAAATTCTACGTACACGAGCTGTTTAGGGAGGTGTTTGTCTGACATACGTGCCACATGTCCTGCCCAGCGAACTTAGGACCTCTAAAGTAATGTGAAAATTGAGGGAAGTTTGGCCCTTATCAATACAGCAGTGTCAGGGATCCTGTCTTGCTATTTAATCTTCATGATCTTCCTGAGACAGGTGGAAATGATTTAGTTTCCTTGCATGTCTAACATAGATGGTCCAGGTCTCACAGGCATACAACAACGTACATGTAGTTATGATGGCAGCTCGGTAGACTTGCAGTTTTATGTCAAGACGGATACCTCTGTGATCCCAGACATTGCTGCATAGTCTTCCAAAAGCAGAACTAGCTTTGGTTAACCTGTTGTTAATCTCATTGTTGATGTGGACTACGTTGGACAGGGTGCTGCCAAGATAGGTGAACTTGTCAACAGTGTTGAGATTTGTGCCATGAACCTAAATCTTGGGTGATGCATGTTGTTCACCAGGAGAGGGCTGAAACATCACTTCAGTCATATACATACAGTCATCTGCAAAACAAGCAAGATGGCCTGTTTTGCCCTTCAATCAACAAAAGACTAAACTCCAAAATGTACAAATAAGGCCTAAAATACCTCAGATTAACTCTCCACTGTTCCAATGTGTGTAAATATTTATTTTTTATGTTAAAATTGCATAACATAAGCTAATTAAAGTGTTGTAAGGCTGTTAGATATCTTTAAACAATCACTTTTAACCACATGATATATCATTAGTACTGATCCCAGATTGTTTGGGAGAAACATTAGTCATGTAGCTGGAAATGAAAGGATTTTTAACAGGCCTAAGTGGGATTGTCCTCAGTCGGCACTAGTATCCTCACTGGTTGTTGTTATTTCTGATAATGTCCTCAGTTTGTGGTGTTGCAATAATACAAAAACCTTTTTTATAATTTTTCTACATAATACATTTCACAGTGTTGTTTAAACCGTAGATTTCCAGCCATACATATTTGGAATGCATGCCATCAATTATAGTGTAATCAAATGCATGTATTCCTTACTTCACAATAATTTATCTGGACAGTGACAAAGTTCGGTGTAACAGCTGGTAGTAAACAGTTTTAGTTAGAAGTTGTTTTCTTTTGTTGCCCTGTACAACGATTGGATGCAGTCAGTCAAACTCACTGTCCACTGTTCAAGGAGATTTTTGGCTTCAACAAATGACATCCCATTTCTATCCAATATTATATAATTTAATATACAGCATTATACTTAGCTGATGATCATACGCAAATACTTAAGTTAGTTCATCTTACCCCATTAATGTAAAATTAAACACCTCCGGAAGCACAAAATCAAATTTTAAATGACTTCATCCTACATAGGATACAAATCAGTTTTTCAAGAAAATCTTCAAATTCATATTTTTAGTAGAGATCAATAAGACAATGAAGTCTATTTTGTATTCTTAGTATCCAAGCAAGTTTTTTGTAATAAGACTTTATGTAATATATTACATAACTTCATGTGTGGACCAAATGTTTGCACCAATATAAGAACTACAGTTTAATTGCATGCTAAAACATGAAAAATCTTATCATACTGTCTTTATATCATTTATGAAATATATAAAGAACAAAATGTTTCACTCTCATGGGTTTGCACCACATTAATGAACCCATTAAAACTTTACAACTATAAAGTTAAATTTTATAATCAGTGCCTTTTCATCAAAATGCAAAAAAAGGAGAAGACAAAAATAAGACATAATAAAACTGACATGTACATACCCCTACATACATTAATATGAGGAAACAACATTTTAACTGTGCTGTAAACTGGCCCGCAGACAATCAAGTCAACAATTCAGATATGAATTATTTCACAATATTTTCACTACAACAAGAATCTACACTGGAAAATTTTGTCAACTTCTAACAGTAATCACAGGAGATATGGGAGATGTAAAGCATTGTTTTGTCCTATGTTAATATTTACATCAACATTGGTGATAGATGATATATATGTGTCTGATGTATTTGGTACTTAACACACTAGAAAACACACATTTACTATGATAGGATGTAAAATAATGAATAGAATTATTATTAGTCAGATTTGATATAGCATTGAGAAACAATTGTTTCAAAGCAATTATAAATATGATAGCAAGTATAAAAATCAGATGTTACATTAAAATGTTAGCAACTTTTATTATAAGAATGTATACAGCCGGTTGACTTGATGTGTCCTAAATAACTATAGTCAAATTACACAACATGAAGTCTTGGTCAAAATTTGAAACCACAAACAATAACACTGAATGTAATGGTTCAGTTCTGCTACCTCCTGCATCTTATGTTAAACACGAAGTTACTCTTTCACTTTGCTTTTTGAAAAGTTCTTTGCAGGGGAAGTAGCCTAGTTCAGACATATCCCTATACCATTGTCCATGATTGTCTTAAACAAGTAGCCTAAATTAGACATATCCCTTTACCATTGTCCATGATTGTCTGAAACAAGTAGCCTAGTTCAGACATATCCCTTTATCATTGTCCATGATTGTCTTAAACAAGTAGCCTAAATTAGACATATCCCTTTACCATTGTCCATGATTGTCTGAAACAAGTAGCCTAGTTCAGACATATCCCTTTATCATTGTCCATGATTGTCTTAAACAAGTAGCCTAAATTAGACATATCCCTTTACCATTGTCCATGATTGTCTGAAACAAGTAGCCTAGTTTAGACATATTCCTTTTCCATTGTCCATGATCATCTAGAAAGAACAGGATTTTGTTTTATAAGTTCTTCACATTCCAACTTTTTTGGTGGAATTTTTAGCTTGAAGCACTTTCTAATACCATTTTCAATGGCATTCTTCTCCATGATCCATGTTGTTCTAACTCCAACATTCTTGTCTTTGCCTGAAACACAGAGTTATACACTGTTTAATCACATTACACTTTGTGCACAAAAAAATGTTGGCAACCATTAAGGTATAACTATATTGTTGGAAAATTTGCATAAAACACAAATTCACTTATAAATCAGCAACATAAACATTTTTTACATGACATTAAAACTCAATAGAAAAATATATTTCAATTCTAAGTTCATAACAGAGCAATATATAATATCCAGTGTAACGAGTATTGCTAACAAACAATATTTAGTTTGTAATTTGCTCTAGAAAATTACCTGATTATAGGTCACTAGGTCACTGTTAATCACCCATAAAATACTACAAATCTAAATGAAACAAGGGTATCAGTAGAGTGCTCTAGGGAGGTTATTTGTCACTATAATATATGAATTGGACATTATGAAAGGACAAGGAAAATTAATAAGGGAAAGTTTAACATTTCAACTTAATTATGAGGAAAATAAAACGTGTCATTACGTTATGCACTTGTTTTGGCACTGATAAAGTTATAACAATACTTAAGCTACACTTATGGTGTTTGTGCTGTGACTTATAAAATATACATTGAATAATTGACAAATTTCAATCTGTATTTCACAACGAAATCAACTTGAAGGCAATATGAATTAAACCCAGATAAAATCTTTCTCATAAAATTAAAAAAAATGAAGACGTTTAACTAAGAATACAATAAAACTTATTCTAAAATTGTGAAGGTACCAAATATGGTTCCTGGCTGAGTAATCCTACACATTGTTGTCATATACCTAGCATTCAAGTTTCAAGTTAACCCAATAACAATCACAGAGCTGTACTCCAAACAAAAGTATTACAGAGGGACTGATGCCTAGGTAGACATAGACTGATTAGAAATTCTCCCTTTAATGGTGTTATACAGTACAACAACTAGCGGTCATGTAGCACGTATTTAAATATGAACATCTTTACCTGTGTCTGAACTGACATAACATAATGGCATTTATGATGAAAAGTCATTTGAAATATACATGAACATTATATACAATAAATCAATTACATGACTTAATTCACAATTTCAAACTCCTGGTCAGTTTTACAAAAACTCCTTTGACTTGAAATAAAAATGAAACTAGACCAGTTAAAAAGTAAGGTTGAAGTTCAGGACTTTCAATTTAAAAATTCTGCTCTATATCAGAACATTTGTTTACTTGAAGCCTAAGAATGCTTGATGAACATTACATTTTATGCTTCCTCTTTGTTTGACATGCATGTTCCCTTCATATGGAAAGCAAACACATGATTGCATTTGGACAAAGAATTTCATTAACATGTACATTGTATGTACTATATATAATCATTTAAGAAGAGTATAGATGACTTTGTCCCAGTCATGACAATAAAATCTGTGCATAAAAATGATTGTAACACTAGATAAATCATTTTGCGCAAAATTATTGGCCAATTTAGTTACAGCCTTATAGCAAATGCATGTTGTCCTGTATAAGATGTTTCAAAGCACACTTTAATAACAAAAACAATTACAAACCATTCCCTACTATAAACTCTCAGTTTGTATTCAGAACTATTGGATAGACTTAAAACACTGACAGAATATAATGAATGAACACTTTTTTACCTAATTGATCCTTTGTATTAATTTCATCAAGATCTTTTCCCTTTGGACTTCCTATTGAGTAATTTTTGAGGGCATGCAACTCTTTGGAAATGTGGCAATCTCTAGTGTGCTTTATGGAAGCATAGTACACTCTATAAACATGCAGGTTGTGGCCCATGCATTTCACTTCCACATCTTGACCATTTTTACCGAGATTTAATGCCTGGGAGAGAGTGGCTAGCTGTTTTCTTAATGCATTTATGTTAAATTTATGTTGAACAAGTACTATAGTACATACAACACAAAAATTAGATACATAATTTATAACACTAAAACAGCACTAATATATACATATATAATTAATTATAAACACTTTATAATATACATAAGTAGTACAAGTATATAAATAATAAGTTATGATAAACATAGGACCTTTATAAAATTCAGAAAACACAAAATATCACGAACATAATTTTCACTTAAAACAATTTAAAGTCTAAAATGAAATGTTTGGTCTTATATTTAAAATTGTCCATCGTTATACATTTCTTAAGATTACTTGACAAACTATTCCAAAAAATACAATCATTATATGCTAAAGATTTCATTCCAAATTGTGTAATTACTGGAATTCTAAAACAAATCAGAACTGAATCTTACACATAATGATTGTGCAGAACACATCATAAGAATGTGATTAGCCAACCCTCGATGAATGGGGCACCCCTCTTATTTCAAATTTACGGTTATCTGGCAAGATCAAAGATATAAGAGTGGTGGTGGTTCTATGGCTCTACAGTTAATTCATCATTCATCATGCAGGAGAAACGAACCCTCAATTATTATATCTGAACATTGTCAAACATAAATGTTGTCACCAAGATGATGAATTTTCACATATATTTTTTGTTTTGATTACATGTGTATAGGACAAATATGTAAGTGAAAATTAGTGGGTGAAGTAAATATTTCCTCAAAAATTATTCTTATTATTTTTTGTTTCTTTCAGAATGTACAGACAGTGCTGAGAATGACTTTGAAATTTTGGTTACCTCAAAACAAAGTGAGTACATTATGAAATATTTTAAAATAAAATATTTATTTGTCGTACTTGTTAATGATCCTGAATCTGACATCAGTGCAGTTAATTTCATTCAGGCATTGAGAATAGATTTTAACACAACCTTCTCATAATGTTATCACTGTCTTCAATACACTAGATGTCATGATTGATTCAATTCAGAAAATATTAACAAAACAGTGTAAAATTACAATAAGTCAGTTTAATGGGTTCACCAACATATCATTAAAGATATATTTTGTTTATTAATTTTTGAATACATGTAAGAAATACATCTTGACGAGGCTAGATTATAAAACATGATACATGTGAGGTAAAATCAAAGAATTGTCAGCATAAATGAGAAAATATGTCAAATACAGTTTTACTTAGTTTGCACCAAAACTTCATAATAATTGTATGCAGGTTAGAAACATGCAGTCATTTATTTACTTGCAGCAAAACCAGTGTCACCAACAGAAAAATCTAAAGTCATGTGTGAAGCATCCAATGCTGGGACAGACAGTGAGTCAATTTCAATAGTAAACTTTCATTGGATGTTTATCCATTCTGAATCACCATAGTTGAGCTAATTTTTCATGAAGTAGGTATCTGTTTAAACAAATTTTGATTTTAATGGTTACAATCCATGACCTCAAGCAGACATACTTGTAAGTTCTCAATTATATCATAAGTATTAATGTATTATCACTAAAATTATTGTCAAATGCTGACATTAACAGCAAACTTCACTCAGTCAAGCTAACCCTCAGCAAATGACATCCCTCTTACTGGTCCATTCATTGAGAAGAGGTAATATTATCTAGATACAGAATTGGTCATTCTCGTTAAACCCATTCTCGGCTTCTCACCAGAGATAATATACCAGAATGTATTCCATGTAATGCACCATATTCTATTAAACGTGTTCTTATTGATTGCATTGATCTTCAAGTGGTGCATACCAAGCATTTTAATGTTGAAAATTTAAACACCCTTTTCAAAACTGTTTCACCTGAAACAATTATCAACTACTTGAAGGAAATCAGACTTTACGATAAACTGTGATAACTTTTTATACTCTCCTTTTAACATTGTAGACTATTATACCCTTATTGTTGCAACAGTCCAATTTTTAAACAATTCATATCCTCTTCATTCTCATTTTTACATTTATATCTTAAACTTACATTATGTTTTAAATGACTATCATTGATATCCTTATCATTTGATGAGCGCTACATGACCTTGGATGTCGATGCAGCATAAAACATAAAAAATGTTATTACTATAATTATTACTCAAACTTGAACACAGATTATTGTTTCATAATTTATATATTAAACATGTGATTCAACTGGATGAAGAACCGATTTTCACCTTTTCTGTATTTCCTGATGTATTCTGTACCTTCACACAATGTAAACCCCCTGAAAACCAGACCTTTACGGACTGGGCCAAAATTCGGTTTTCTGAGAATTCCAGTTTTCAGAGAACTTTCGATCATCGATGGGAAAATGGGACTTGAAAAATCGTCTGATTTTCAGAAAATTCCAGTTTTCAGAGAGTCCAGTTTTCAGGGGTTACTGTACTACATATTTTTTGATACTTTCCTTAAGTTTATGTAATTGTGTCCTAGCTCACATAAACTAAGCGATAATCAGGGCCCAATACAGTAAACTGTCATTCTGAGGATATGCTCAAATTTCAGACAACTGATTAGTTGGTATTGAGTTCGCAATTAAACATGGTGTTTCAGATTACAGAGATCCAAGTTTAATCTAAGAACTAATATTGTTTAACCTCAAACCCTGTTCTACTCAGTGATGAATATTTGCTGTCACGTGTTCCCTCTTGCATCATTTGTGTGTGGATACAGAAATATTAGGACAGAATTGTGCATGAATTTTTCAGTAATAGTCTGTCTAGTTTCACTACATGGCAAATTTACATCTCATGATAGATTGCAGGATATGTGCGTAAAAAAGTTTGTGGTCCTTTGGGTCAGCTAGCAAAAACAGTAAGTGTTAAGCCCTATAAATATATACACCTGAACTCCTCTTTACATCCACATGGTTAAAAGTTTTCCGGAACCTCCGTTTTTTTCCCAGGTCTGTACCCTTCTGGCTTTTATTGTTTTCACAAGGATGACATTTCCATTTTTTTTTAATTTTCAAGTTTTACCCATGTATCCATCCTGAAATTACTATCAACCCACTAATATGGGCACTTTTTTAAAGAACAGAATTTTTTCTTCATTAAATGGTCTTTTCACTTGAAACTGAGACCACCCCACTATTATGTTATACGGCCACTTTTCTCCAACCAACTTGTATATTTGTTTTTTGTGACCCAATATGAAGACCATGCTTAAGGAATTGTCTGTAACTCTTGATGTCAATCCAGATTGTGCATATGATGTTAAATTTAAGATTTCTTCACTCTTCACACACTTCAGCACATTGAAACTAATGTACACAGACTATAATACGTTTTTTTCTAATGCCCATCAAAAAGCAAACGGCACAAAGTAAAAATGTATAGAAATTTGCTATATTTGTATTTTAGTGCAAAATTAGAATCATTTACTGGAAGCACCTGCAATTACAACCACCTGCAAGGAACGGACCGTACTTTAACAAGGTCTGCACTTTATCACATGTTGCTATACAACAAATAAACCTCTGATAAGGGTCAACTGAGCATAAATGCCAAATTCTTTTCTCCCATTCAGGTACTGTACTGGTTTTGGACAGTATTATACTTGTTTTTGTTGCATCACCTTAATTGATATTTAATCAAGTAGATACATGAATTCCGTAATTCAATCAGATATAAATTGACATAGTTGAGTTGTTACACAGACATTTCATGTTTAACATGGTATTTACAATAATACCTTGATAATACTAAGTCCATCATCTTTTGGACTGGAATGGTCAGTTTAAATATGTATCAAGTTAAAAGACATTACATAAAGAAAATATTTTAACAAGTGGTTGTTGTGATGGGCTGGTCTTAATATTGATGAGGTAGCTAAATGAGATCTTGTTGTAGTTGGGTTTCTGTCCATTCAGTAGGAATTTTTCTCAGTATAATTGTCATGTGATTAGAAAAAAATGGTCGATGCTAAAATTATCAAGAAATATATTTTGTTGTTGTTAATGTATCATTCTTAATCTACATCTCCATGAACTCCTTGTAATAATAGCACTTAAAACTAACTGTTCATAATCTAGCAGTTTGAACAAATCAAAGATGCTTAACATGTAGATATGTGTATTTAAGAAATTTCAGAAACTATATTTTCTCCATGGAGACTATTCATCAATAAAACTTTGTGGCTTATCGAAGATGAGTTAATCAAAAGAGTATCACATTCCTCAGTCATTTTCAAATTACTTGTACAGGGAATCAAAATATAAAAGAATGTCTGCCAGTTTCACTGACATCAAAGTATTACTTCATATTAATGATTGACAGAAATTGAAAATAGTTTCTTACTGTCACCCTTGTATCATTGTGTTTGATATTTTTCTATACAGGTAAAATGTTCACTCAGTTTTACTGCATTAACAAATGATTATGTTAAGAGAATTTAAAATCGCCTGCAAATCGTGATAATGTCTATGTGAAAACTTTCAGTGATGGAATTTCATTGAACTGTAGCAGAAAATAGTAACAGACGACAGTTAAATCTGACAAAATGTACCTACAAGAGAGTTATTAAGTAACAAACTAGTGGGTTTGTTTGAAGGATATTTATCGTATTACAAACCCATCCAATTTACAAAGATCTTGTTTATTGTGTATAATGTAACACGTGTCCTGTCACATGACTTCTGTTATTATTCATTCTAAATCCATGTACTTCCAGCCATAGAGAATAATTGTATGCTTCAGTCATAGTTAATGTTTCTTGCAAAATTTTACAATACAGTTTCCCATGAATTATATGGTTCTACATACTGGTACCATGCAAGACAATTAAAAACATAACTTTAAATACTTGAACTCCTGTTTTGTTTTTTTCTTCACCATATCATATATGTAAATAGAACAGTCTGTTTCGCTTTGAGCTCTAAAGCTTATCATCAGAACAAAATTGCAGTAAAACGTCGATAATGAGACGACATTTGGGACCAGAAATTGGTCTTGTTGATAAGGTTGTCTCAGTAGCAAGTTGGATAATAGGGGAGTTATTGAAACTGATCAGAAAATAAGTGGTGGTTATGACTAGGTGGTGGTGTTATTCAGGTGGTGACTGTTTGAGGTTTTACTGTACATTTTATAATCTGCATGCTTAATAAATATATGTTATTAATGAGTATAAAGTAGTACAATATTACAAATGGGCATTTGACAATATGTAGATATATTTAATCTTGATAACACCATTTACTGCTAGTGAAGTGTTTATCAAACCTGGATAAAACTCAGTAAACATTAACTTCGAATAAGGCCATTATTTGTTCCATGAAGGCTTGAATGAATTAATTCCATAAGCAAAGAAATGTAGTGGATCATTGATAAAATTTACCTTGTATAATAATGCATATAAGGCTCTGAATGAGTCAACTGAATAATGACCATAAATCTTTTCTACATCTAGTCACAGTTCACAGACTTGCCTTGTTTAATTTTGTATGAAATTATTACCTCTTAATATTTTTTATGGGTTGGTATTCTGGTTGTAGCAGGTCATATCCTTCTATGAAAATTTGACAAAAATGTCTATTTTCCTCCATATTTGGAGAAGTTGCCAGCTCCTTGTAGAAGGGTAAGTTAGTTCTGGTTAGTATACAGTCCAGGAAAACTGGTTAGATGAACTGGTTGCCGTATATAACTCACAAAAATGGTGTAAAACTGCCGTGACAATAATAAGTCGCATAAAACGAACAAAACATATGATAAACAAATGAATTTATAAAGAAAATTGAATGTTTAAAATATGCTAGATAGACCGGGTTGAATCAATGAAAAACTTTTACATTTATCTGTTCATGTTAAAAAAAAATTAGGACCTGTCTTAAGGCAATAAGTTGAAAGTTAATTGCTCTTATATTTAACAGAAATTTGTATATTCTTTAAAAATTATTACAAAAGTAGTGAAATGTGTTAAAGCATATATATCATAATAAATATACACTACAGTGGTAATATTTATGACTTGTTCTTAATAAAATCTTTAGCATACAAGCATGCAGTTACACATCCTTCAATGTCGTCTGGTGGTGAATATATGTATAACTGTCTTATATTACTGTCTTATATTTGTAGCTTATATTCGTTCACAAATGCGCATGTGTCGTCAATGATTGTATATAGACTTCTGTGATTATCTACGTCTTGTATGGAGACTGGTAGTGAAGTGTTCTTAATTTAACTTGAGTTTTGATTTCAATAGATTTTGTATTGCCAAGGCAAATAAGCTTAGAATCCAAACCTCACATATCCAACATTATGTTCGTCATACATACAAATCATACAACATTATGTACATACATACAAATCATACAACATTATGTACATACATACAAATTATACAACATTATGTACATTATACAACATTATACAACATTATTTACATTATACATACAAATTATACAACATTATGTATGTCATACATACAAATAATACAACTTTATGTACATTATACAAATTATACAACATTATGTACATAATACATACAAACCATACAACATTATGTGCATCATACATACAAATTATACAACTTTATGTACATTATACATAAAAATTATACAACATTATGTACATTATACATAAAAATTATACAACATGATGTACATACATAGAAATCATACAACATGATGTACATACATACAAATTATACAACATTATGTACTACATACATAGAAATCATACAACATTTTGTACATCGTACATACAAATTATACAACATTATGTACATTATACAAATCATACAACATTATGTACATACATTCAAATTATACAACATTATGTACATACATAGAAATCATACAACATTATGTACATACATACAAATTATTCAACATTAAGTACATTATACAAATCATACAACATTATGTACATTATACATATAAATTATACAACATTATGTACATCATACATGCAAATCATACAACATTATGTACATCATACACACAAATCATACAATGTTATCTACTTAATTAATACACTCTCTCAGTTAAAATGATAAAATCAACAAAACTTGAACTGTTATAGCATAAAGAATAACCAAGACCGAATTGTTTACTTCATGAAATACATGTATGTATACATAAATTGTCTTAAACATTTCTCTTATATAATATTGTACAAAACTGAGACCATTATACAATAGGTCATTTAGGTCATTTATTGATGCTGTAAACTTTAATAAACATTACATATAGCTCAATTCAAACTGTTCTCACTGGTTTATGATTTAGGAAAAAATTCACCTTAATAGCCCCCTTTGGAAAATGTAATGCTAGGGGGGGGGCATGAATAGATATTTCTTGGTATTTATGCTTAAAGACGATTTCGGTAGTTCTTAACGCGCAACATTTCTGCACATAAGGGAGACAATAAAGCTCTTCACGGAAGAAACACTTGCATAGTTTTCGGACAACTAACTTATCCGCGAGCGCGCTAAATACGCAACCTATAATGTGTGCTCTATTTTTTAATAGTGACTCATTTATGTGAAACACTACATGTACAGTTCAAAATTGAATTACTTCATATGACTGTAATGGAGGTTCATCATTTATTGGAAATATTTGTTGATGATGTAGCTAACTGTAGGACTCTGAGCTAACATTACCTCAAAGACTCAAATGTTTTTTTAAAGTGAAATATGTGGTACAAAATTGTTCTAAGATATATATCAAAACTAAAAAGTTTTATTGGATGATAAACAGAAAACTACACTTTATTAACTTCATATACACATTACAAAATTTAACTGAAATTGGCAAATATTTGTTGACAATGCAACAGAATTTAGAAGTTGGAGGTAAAATTAACTCAGTAACCCCATGTTTTTATCTCTGAAATGTGTTTATTTGACATTGGTCTACGATATATATCTAAATTAGAAAGTTTTGTTGGAAAATAGGCAAAATCTTTATTAACTTGATATGCATATTTTTGATATTAATTATATTTGTCGACTACTTTTGACAATATAACTGAATTTCAGAGTTGAGACTGAAATTAGCTCAGTAACCTCATGTTTTTATTACTATAATATGTTTATTAGACATTGTTCTCAGATATATATCTAAATTAGAAAGTTTTGTTGGAAGAATATCGGAAAAGGGGGAATAAAAGATGAAAAATAATATTTTTTTTGTCGAAATTGCAACCCATTTTTTCATGCATGCAGTTGAAAATAAAAACATAGTATGACAGAATTGAATCATTTATGGTATAAATTGTGTTAAATTAACACAATACATGCCAAATGAATACTTACATGTAAAAACAGTATGTTTGAGCATGATTTTATCATGATATAACAATAATAAGCTCTTTGTACACAGCAAATCTTAAAAAAAAAGCTGCACACCTACACAAAGTATGAGCTGTTATCTCGAAAACGAGTTTGGTGACCCCTGTTTTTCTTTCCATTTTTGGATTTGTTATACTTTTTTTCTACAAAATATGAAAAAACGATCACTTTTCCTTGAATAAAACAAAATGCAGAAATTGTCTAGCACTCAGTACATACAAATAATGTTAATCAAAACAAATGCTGAATAGAACCTTGTTCTTGTTGTCGTTGTTTGATAAGTCAGGCGCCTTCTTTTCTATGAAGATGGTCTGTGTGCCTTTGGAGTTGGATTAGATGTGTAGGGATCTGCTGACACCAGATCTGGGAATTCCTTAGTTGGCCAACTACCATTGACAAAATGCTGAAAATACATAACTGTGACATTAATTAACACTATGACTATTGCTTACCTAGTAGTAGTGCAGTATCTAAATGTACACAAAACACTACAGTACTTTCCATATTTTTAAATAGTCTGTTTTTATTTTGGAACATTATAACAACTAAAATGAATCACAACAAATTTTCAATTTGTCAGTGATCGTGTTTATGATTATATCATGGTGTATGTCAAGTTCCGGTAGTTGCTATAAATAGTACAAGTTGAAATATGTAACACCGAAATGATTTGTAGAGTGATTTTGTTTACACACTGTGTATATGGTACTGAATAATTCAAAAAGTATTAATTGCTGTGTCCATTAGTGCAAAAAGGCTGGGTACGAATCATACATTTTCCTATCACTTTAGCGAAATGAAAAACTGACACAATTTGATTTGCTGATTTGGACCCGTCAAGCAAAATCAGCAGAAAAGTCAATTATGTTAGCTTGTAATATGCTTAATTCAATTGATATTAGTTTATGTTGTATATTTATCACAGAATTAGTTTTGTGGTAGTTTTTGTAAATACTTTCATTCTATACATTTTGATTTGTTTTGCATGGTTTTGTTTCAAGCAGAATGTCCTAAAAATTCCACAAAATAGAAAATGACCCTTTCTGTACCCATGAGTTTGTTTATAAGTCCATGTTTATACTGGAATGTAGTTAACTTCATAAATATAATGCCCTAAGTTGGACCATGTCAGTTTAATTAATGTATGCAACATAATTTAAGAGAATTCTGAAATTAATGTCCAATTTATACACCTTATTGTATGTAAGTAACTGTCAAATTTATCAAAGTAGAGGTTGGTGCTTGGGATCAAAAACTTCTTGCAGTACACGTAAATTCTTTTCCATGAAAACAAAATGAAGTCCATTTGTAATATTATGGTTTGAAATGCTTTGAGAATAGGTGTAAAATCCAAAACATTTACAAAAAGATATTTATTCATATGTTGTCTGTTGGTGTAAAGTTTTAATGAATAAATTGGTGTCCATGATTACCAACCAGTTAAATGTAAATTTAGGGAGAGAGGGTATTCTTCTGATTATAGTCACCTTTCTGTAGAATATACAATTATACTTGTAGAATGTAATACTTGTAGAATGTAATATTGTATTCATATTTGATTCTTTTCTTGTTATAACTTATTTGTTGGTAATACAAATATTTCATCATTATTTTTGTAGGAAACAGTCGAGGCAGTACCTTGAATGCTTGTAAACAAATGGATGCCTAGAACAACCCTGGTAACATGAAGTAAGTGTACAATTTTTATCTCCTTTGAAATATGTTTTCTTAGCACAAAATTTTCATAATTTTATCTAAATGACTTTTTATCTAAAGGCCTTGTTCTCCGACTTTTGATTTCATCTTTTAATGTCAGAGAAAATATGTTGAAATATCCACAGGTGAAATGTTGAGGCTGCCATTGAACCTAATGAAAAGTTATTTTGACCATAAACATAGAGTCCACCAAGCTGTATAAACTTCCTGTCAGAGCTTTACAAACAGGGTCTGTGATAAGAAAACTTGAGATCAATCTCAAATCTCATATTTTGTCTTGTTGTGTTTCTTAGTTAATTATGATTTTACAAGTATGATATTAATCATTCTATCATTCAACCAAAATATTTTTTGAATTAATTTGAGATTCGAAATCAAAGACTGTTTTCAAGTTTCCTGTTTCACCATAGAATATTATGCAACAACTTGTTTATAAATACTTGCAAATAATCACTTATACTTCATATTTAGCTGATAAGTGAATGTTGTTTCATTTTGTATAGTTGTACTTATTATGATTTTGATGTCATTAAGCTGTGTGGCTTTTCAAGAAATAAACACCTTATTTTTCACCTTGTATGCTAACACAATTTAATGATGTATACAATTAGCATGCTTGAATTTGTGTTTTCATCTTATAGTATAGATTCTTATCGTATAGATTATGTATTTTCAGAATAAATATAATGTTTTTATTTAAAAGATTAAAATGTACAATTTTTTAAAGGAAATACAATTTTTTGTATTCAGTTTTCATGTTTATACTGGGTGCGTACCAGTAGCTGGAAAGAAAATCGATATTTCTCACTGACATTTTTTTGAATGTTGATGAAATGAGATAAAATTTCCCATGAATAATTTTGAGCTCTTTGGTCATTCAGTATGACAGTCATGAGAGGCAGAAAACATGAATTCCTTTTAAATGGGGCCCAAAAATTCCCTGTAAATCGACTATAAATTGTAGCCTGACAAAAGTTTGAACGATGATTAAGTGTTGTAAATAACAAGTTTCAATAAAAAAGCATTGTTATGCAATTTTCAATAATTTCCAAGGACAATTAAAGTAGGAATAATGAAAATCCTACCTTTATTCTTACTCTACTTTACAATACATAGTGAGTGGATGACATAATCATATCCAGTGTCACTAACTTTCCACGAGCTATTTCGACCTTGACATTAATTTGGTTGCTCTCAATCTAGGAAAACCTTGTTTATTCGTGAGATGCAATGACACTTCCCATGGGGAATATTCAAAAGCAAGCAAATTATCAAAGCATTGTAAGCTCATGTGATATGAGAGTGTTAACTTATTATTTGTAAATTACTGTTTGTAACATGTTATTCAATACAAGCTGCTCCATGTTTATTAATGAAGATCCCAAACAGGTAACTTATTAACCCAATTACTTTTAGGGTTCGCCTATGTATGCCTTGAGAATCAAGACAGTAATTCATCTAGAGATCTGTATTTGATAAAACTTCTTTGGAAATCACCAAGAACATCAAATTCCACAAACTGTTATTAAAACTGTCACAATCAATAACTGAATATGGAGGACACTTATACACAAGAATAGTCTAAATGCATGTTTAGACTTATTTAATATTTGTTAAAACAAATACATAAAAATAAACATATAGAAATATTTGATAGAAACTAAAATAAGCAATATATGTATGGTAAGTTGATCAATGAAAACAATTATAAATATGGCTTCAGATGGAACAAAAAGAAAACCATTAACAGTTTTGTATACTTAACAACTCAGTAGCTTAACATATAAACAATAACATACTAACATATGAATATAAACATTTAACATATAAATATTAACTTATAAACATAATCATATAAACATAAGCATATAAACATAGATATATAAACATATAGCTTATAAACATTAACATATAAACATATAACCACATTTTCACTCATGACATTCACTCTTCCTCATACAACCAGGACTTACACAGCTTACAAAACCAATCTCCCCCACCTACTTCCAAACTCTCCCTGACATACTCCCTTTCTCCCTCACTCAAACAATGGTCATGGAACCATCTTCCACACAACTCCTCATCACATCCAAATCAATTGATTCCCATTCTCTCATCATCCACAGTACCATGATCTCCTCACACACCACACACGTACGAACTTGCAACTAGTACCGCAGACAAGTCAGACATGTTGCTGGCTGCTTTCTTCTGTAATCTTAGCCTTTTCTTCTCTTCCTAGCTTCTTTGCTTCCTTTCTAAGCTTATATTCCTGTGCCTTCTGTCTTCTTATTTTTTCTCTTCTCCGCCTCTTTCAATTTCATTTCCTTCTTTCTTTCCTTTTCTAGTTTTCATTTTTCTGCTTCTGCTGATTTCTTTCTATTAAAAGGTAATTAGTCTAAAAGGCAACATCATTATTATAACATACTTAGTGTTGATGCAGTAAAAATGACATCCTACGTGAGAATTCCAAACCAATGAATGAAACATTCTTAGTGCAATTATAAGATGTCACAATTTGATATTGTTGAACTAGAGATCAATCTCATATTCATTTTCTCAATGGAACTACGAACAAATAAATGTATATATTACTTTTACATCAAGTGGCTGGAGAATGTGAGTGGTGTGACCAAGAAATCCTACTAGTACTATGTCATTAGCGACCTTCAGACTGATGTGTGGATCATCCATATACCCATTGTCACTTTTTGTGAACAATCATGAATTTGGAATCCCATTGTTGCACGTTCTATGTGGAAATGATCCCTGAAAGAAAAAATACATCACACCTTTAATTAATGCTTTAGAATTGGTACGCATATTTTATTTTTATGGCTGTAAAAAGTATGAAGTATGTGAAAGTCAATATTGATGGAATTTAGATTCATTGCTAAGTTAGAGAACTGAAGAGTACATAAAAATTAATTAGCTTTGGACATACCTCGAAAATGACCATAGTTGGCATGAACTGTCCATCTGTAGAAATACATAAATGGGCAGTGACACAATCTCTTGTTGTTACTCGCTAGCAGAACACATGTCCAGCTCTTTTCACAATCACTTTGGCACGAGCCGTCTCAGTGCCAGACCAACTGGTCTCTTCACAATTGAAAATCTGCAAAAGGTTATTTCTTTTATACAAACATTGCTTTGTTCACTTTTCATTCATTTGAAATTTATAACTTTCACTGTTGTTGTTATTCATTGATATTTTGACAATTACATGTATAACAAAAACACTATAAGAGTAAAATTGAAAGGTAGTTATATATGTATTAATACATTTGTGACAACTGTTCAATTACCTGAGCGGGTTTTATCTGTCAAACCATATTTCACCAAACTGGTTAGAAGAAATGAGAAGATCTTCTCCAGAATTGACCTATTTGACATCGATGTCCTAGCCTTGTCTTGGTTCTGCGTTGTTTCTCCGACAACTCAGGGTGTCTATTTAAGAATTTGGTAAACCATTTATTGGATGGTCCCTTGTATAGATTGAGCAGAGATTTCCGCCCTGAAATCAAGATGTTATTAGAACTGTAGATATATGAAAAGGACTTGTAAAGTTTTTTAGTAATCATACAATAACTGAAATTCTATTCACCATCCTGTCTATTCAACTATGTCTTACTGTTTTTAAGTACATTTATAACAAATGTACTCTTTTGAACATGAATAAGTTGATAAATATAGTTCTGTACATGACTTGCTCACAATTTCTTGAATGTAGCATCTTGCCATGTTTCGTGTCAGAGGAAATCCTTGTTTGCTCATGTACAATTCTCTCTCTTCATCTTCTGTCAGCTGGTGGTCAGGTCCATGGCTGGTTTTCTTAGACTTCCCTCTGATATGATCACTTAGGGTTGATTTTGGAATGCCATAATGGTGGGCAGCTGCACTCAAACATCTCCTGTTCTGCCAAACATCTGAAATAGCATCTTTCAGATTATCTTAATCTTAAGATAGAGAGGCCATCACTGCAATAATACAAGAATATAATATAACACTATCACTATTGACTGAGGCAAATATTTATTGAAGTATTGGCCTATGCATGTACAATGTATTTTATGGCCTCAGCTCTTAATAATGTGTGAAATTTTGATCATTTTATTATCAACTTAAACAAAGGTATAAATATACATCTCCAATTAATGTCAATACATTGAAATATTTCTTCGGCATCAATGTTATGAGTACTATAGACACAGTAAATATATTTTAAATGGTTGAAGAATTCATTATGAAGTTCTTATTCAACTTCAATGGACATATACATTATTTTACTTTTGACCAATCAACACAATGATATATGATGTCCTTGATCATAACATATTTAGTTGACCAATAACTTGAAATTTGTTTCAATTCAATTAATGCTCTAAAATGTAGCCAGTCCCATTGATTTTATTCTTAATACATGCCATACTACAGTAAATATTACATTGACATGGGAGTTAAATATATATTAAAAAGACAAGTAAGATTAGTCTCCCTTGTTTTAAAAAAAATGTGATGACCCGTTTTGTCCATTCACTTGTTTTGATATCAGTTTTCTATTGGATCCGATGTAGCAATTAAATGGTTAATTGAAAATAGGTATAACTTGTAACATCTGTTCATTTCGCTACATTAATGGAATTTCGATTTTGTCTGCTGTCAGTATCTTTTAGACTACATGTTTACCTCCTTAAGAGCCCCTTATATATTCATGAAGTTGCACATGCGCACTTCATTTGTAATCCCCGTGCGACCCAAGTATGTAAGTAAACATTGACATTACACCTTTTTGTATTTTATTGTAAATACTGACTGATGCAGATATTTATTGGTCTTGTTAGAAAGGCTTTAATCGTCTATGATACCAATAACTCTCAAGTGAAAATTCTTAAAAAACAAAGCATCTAGATGACATGTACTGTCACTGTATGGCTACTTGTATGCACCTAGTGTATGACTACTTAATGTAAAAACATATTACTACTGTATGTAATAATAAGACAAGATTTTGTTTTAAGATTTTGTTAAGCTAAAGAAGACATAGAAACAATTTAATCTACATGGTATGTTTATTACAAGATTAAAACATTTTATTAAATATTGTTTATAATCATCATTTACATAAAAATTCTACAATTGCAATACAACACCATTTTGTTGAATTCTCAAAACGCTGGACTTATGTTAGATTATCAGTTAAGACAATCCTTACAAATCATAAATTTATTTCAATTATTTGTCAGTCATGTTCATCAGATTCGTTAAAGCACATTAGTACCTGACATATATTTTAAGCCAATTAGAGGCTCCAATTTTCAGATTGCCTCCTTTCTAATCCATTAAGATGATTACTTCTTCATATAGAATTTTCTTCGTGATTAAGTAATGTGCCTAATAATTGATTTGCTTCATACACAATGTTCAAGGAGATAACCACTCCTTAGACATGCTACAGCAAGTTGTCCCCTCCAAATGACAAATTGAATTTCTAGACATGCTGGGTTATGGTTACATACAATAATCCTCAGTAAGTATGCAAGTGAAAGTTCAGGATTCAAAGAAGTTCCTATTTCCATTTAAATGTATATATGTTTCTACATTTTGTACTTAAGTATAACGTACCAAATGGTGTTTAGAGGTTTTGCATATCATTCACTTGTTTTTGTTCGGTGACATGCTTTTATATTAATTCACCTTCAGTCAATGTTAACTGTTTATTTCTATTACAGAAATTAAGATTACAAATTTCTCCTCCTCTTGGAATGATGGCATGCCCTTTGTTATCTTATCAGTCATTTCTACCCAGACTCCATTGATTTTAAGTCACTTAACCCCAAATACAGACACAAGAACTTCAAACTTGCCTTTGACACAGCTGAGTAAGTTTTAAAAATTTAACATTTTTTATCTAATATTATTTTTGATGGGTTTAATGTCACACCTATTGCCAAAGTCATGGTGACTTTTCTAAACTTCAACTGTGGATGAAGACCCTTAGCATACACATAGTTTTTGTAAATGATTTGTAACTATGCTTGCAGGAATCTTTAGCTTTTTGAAATTTTAAATTGAATGGATTTTGTTATTTTGGGAGAATGGGGATTGTAGACCTTTAAATTACTTTCTAGCTAACTTTCTGTGTATACACTGATGTAATACTGATGCACACTTTAGTGGTATAGATGTTGTATACAATATTGAAACATTCATATCATAATAGCAGAATGATATCATTCACATCTGATTGTTGATACTTATTTCTGTTCAGTCTTAGGTTTTGTTATTCCTTGGTTGCCAAGAAACATTTTGTTGTGCGGTTGCTGTGTCTTGTTCCATTGTTGTAAATACATGATACATAAAGATCCAGTTATAACCTTGTTGTGCTAACTTTTATTCCATGTTAAAACATTATCTGTGATAAAGCTTTGTACAAGTGGATTTCTCTGACAAGCCACAAATCGCTCTGATGAGGTCAATTAGACCCTATCTATTTATTGGTATCACACTTAACATCAAGCGACCGTGACTGGTCAAGAAACCCACCTATAGTTATTGCAACTATGAAAACAAACAACCTGTTCTAGATAATAGAGATTATTCTTTCATTATTATGTAATAAACAAGGGGAGTGATCATAACATATTGCCATCTAATGGCCGTGGCAAACTGCTCCTTGGTTATTCCAAAGTGAGTCGATTCCTGCGGGGGGGGGGGGGAACAGACATGCATAATTGCTAATCGAATCAGTCTTGAGTTATAGGATAGACATTATGCAGTGGACAGCTTGTCCATCAAAGATGAGGAGTAGCTTATCCCAGCGGTATAGCTTATACCAATGGCCAGCTTGGCTAGATAATAGGAGGGATAGCTTATCCCAGCGATGTAACTTAACACCAAATTTTGCCTATCCCTTAAGGTTAATTTCGGGTAGCATACCCAACCTTGACTGACCCAAATTTCTTCTTTCAAAACCGAGTAACTATTTCAATTGTATATAATTATATAACATTGAATCTTGCTGACTTTGAGTCTCTGAGTTGAGTTTCATAAGCTGTCATCCTCAGCGACCCAAAGCTCAAGAAACCAGATAATTTCGTAAAGTTACAAATCCATGAATGATTTGTCTAATTATAAGACTTAATGAAAGAATCACATGCATGTCCATACCCCGCAAGAATTTTTCCGTCACTAAAAGGTAGCATGCCTTTCCCCCAAAAATTCTTTGGAGATCCCGAGGCAGGAACCAGATTAGATATAACACTGTTATACCAGATGTAGTTGAATGATTATAAAATATTGTAATAGTTAATCTATACATAATAAAATAAAACATTGCTACCTGTGCTGGTAATAATAATTCATGATAATAATGGTAGTTTTACTTTGTTATGTAAACATTTTCAGAACTTTATTGTATAGTGAATCAGTCTCTTGATCTTGTGCTTGCTGGTCTGGGTAGTTGGGTTTAAATATAATTTGGCTTTAAGTGGATCTTTGGTTTCAATTTTATACAAAGTGAGAAATAATTATTATTATTGCCACTTATGTTGTTAATTCATTGTTTGTATTGAAAATGTTAATTTTAAAATTCCATCCTGGATACCATCCCAATTCTGACCCATACCTGACAAATGGACACCATCAGGCCTATAAACACTTGTTTTCTTTTTACATTAATATTTAATTTTATGATTTGATTGTCAATCCCTATTAGTTGTCTCCTTTTATTTTCCATGGTAATATTAACTGAGTGATTTGTTCTCCATTTTAGTCTTTGTAATGTGTCCACCCAGACCAGTTTTACACCAGGGAAAGCCTCCTTTAAGTAGGAAATGCCCTCTGACATCAAGTCAAGAATTCTTTTTGTTGGCAGGTTCATTAGATCGTTCCCCCTAAATGAATAAGAATAATTTCTGGTGCCTGCCTCAGAAAGACGTTCAGTTGCAGACTAAATGTGAAATCTTCCCAAGACATACCCGAAATGCCTCACCATGCCAATGTCCTTTCCTTTATTGACCACTTCTTTTCTTGCGCTCTTTTCCCCACCCAGTATGGGATGGAATCACTCAGTAGCCATATGTCTATTTAAATATGTAATGGAATACAGTTATAACAAATATGCTACGTTATACTACAAAACTATGTTCATAATGGTACAGGTATTTTAAAGAATGTATGTTTTATAGGCATCTGAGCTCCATCTGCCTAGTTTCATTATGCCATTATGGAGTATGCCTTTTTGAGCTAATTCGGTTGTTCGACCAATTCTGAAACTATGTGTTTTGTATTTTTTATTTGTAAGGTACAAACTGTTTAAGCTTTTATAAAGCAATGCTGAGAATTGGTATCTCGTTAGAACAGACAAATTGACATGGCAAAAGAATGGACCATTAAAGTTAGGTCTGACTGATAAATAACAGTTTATTGCATCTACTGGGCATATTGTTTTGTCTTTGCTTTTGGGTATTTTTATCTTAATAGGTGTTCCTGTACGATTGGTTTTTGTTTGACGCAGGATAATGCCTATATTGTAGGGGGACTTTTCTATGTCTTGATAGTAAATGCTATTAGTTGATCTGATTGTGAATTGGAAACTAGTTCACTCACTCTGAATAGACCGAAATATGTCAAAGTATAAACTGCTTTAAATAATTTTTCTTCAAATGGGTCTGTGCAAATGTTATTTAAATGGTTATGTTTGGAATTGGTTGTGGGTGTAAATCTGCTTGTGGTGCCAAGTCCCTGAATTTGACCATCTGAAATCGAGATATTGAATCACAGATGGAATTAGTTATGCCTTTAACATGGGTGGCTCTCAGAAGAATATTGAATTAGATCAGATTTTGAAGTTAATGAGTTTATGGCCTGTACTACTGCTGAATTGTCACAATGGAATTTTAATTTTTTGTTTCATAAATCCCCCCCCTCCATATTAGTATTGTAACAAAGATTGGGAATACTTCTAGTGAGTTATGTCCCTTGTATATCCTAATTGATCCTAATTTATTAGGTGCCTACAGAAAGGACGACCTGTTGGGATTGCTCTGCAGCAGAAATTTAATGAACCAATAAGGGATTGTATGTCTTTGAGTTTAACTTTTTCTTTGCTTTACATATATTCTATTTTTTCTGAGATCTGCTTTAATTTATCACTTGGTATTCTAACTTCCATTTTGTTTGAATCTAATTCAAGGCCAAGATATTCTATTACTGTTAGTGGGCCTTCAGTTTTTTCTATTGCTAGGGGTACACCTAGTTCATTCATACAATCTGAAACGATTTTCATCATATTATTACATGATTCAACTGATTTATCCCCCCCAAAGAAGTCATCTAAATAATGGATTAGTTTGCCTGAGTTTAATTTTTGCTTAACTGTGAATTCTGAGAATGTCAAAAACTTTAAAAAGTGCTTGGACTTATACTAGCACCAAAAGGCATAACTTTATCAAAAAAGTATAGTTCAAAATCTTCAAGATGAATTGGCATCAGTCTGAATGCACTTTTTACATCCATTTTAAAAAATAGGCAGTTTGGACCTAATTCTTGAATTATGAAGACAGCTTCGTCAAATCTAGTATACTGGACGGAGCAGAGTGCAGGATCTACTGAATCATTGATTGAATTGTCTGCTGGATATGACAGATGGTGAATTAACCTGAATTCATTTGGCTCTTTCTTAGGGACGAGACCAATAGGTGATACTACCAACTCTTTAAAAGGTTTTTCATTAAATGGGCCTGCAACTCTGCCTGCTATGATTTCTTTATTAATTTTTTGTCTAACTGTATCTGGGTTTTCCCCTGCTGATTTTAAATTGATTGATTCTCTTGCTACTCTTTTTTCCTGAATAGTTAAGCTTGAAGCCAAATTTAAAACCAGTTAAAAGGTAGTGTGCCTTTTCTCTATCATATGATCTTAGGGATTGTTCTAGTTTTTTAACATTTATTGGTGAATTTGCTAAACCAACCATGTCTAAATTTGATGGATTTCCAAACTCTTTAGTCCCTGTTTTATTTCGTTTTCTAAATCCCCTTCGAAAGTTATTGTATTGTTGGCTATATGTCCTTTTCTTTCCTTGTATTACCTCATTACTTTGATTGGTTTGAGAAATGGGTTTATTAAATGATTTTGGACAAGCCATCGCTCCATGCGGTTGCTGACAGATGGAATATATGTGTTGGTATCTGCAGATGCGCCATTGGCATCCACTGGCTCTGTTAAAATGTAGACAAATTGGAGCATTTGTTTTATACATTGATTGATTTTTGTTCTCATCTTTTATGTGGGGTTGAGTATTTATTGATGGATATGACATGCATCTGCACCATAGATCATTATTAATTTGAGACAGCGGGTTGTTTGAGTTTACTTGACGAAGGCGAAATTGATGGTCATAGGTCAGCCAAGCAAAGCCTGTCCTCTTAGCACATTCTCTTATAGTATGCATGTAATGTAAAATCATGTAGGTCTTGTTAACACGAGTTGCTAAGTATATGGATGCATAGATTAAAAAGGCATCTGTCCATTGTACAGTATTATTAATGGTCTCTTTTGACTGTCTTGGCCTTAAAACCAGCTTTCCATCAGCTATACCTATAGTCTGGACTGTGTACATCTCATTTAACTCTGTTGCCCCTTTCAATAATAAAGACAAGTTTATATATTCCCCTCGGCTTATTTGCCTCTTAAGGGTTGACGGGATGTGAACGGCTAAGTCATCCTGACAGGTCCGCACAAATTCAGGTGTTAGTCCTAACTGTATTTCCGGAAGTGCAGAAGTTAAGTTATTTTGACAACTGTCAGTTGGGTTAATTAAATTTATCAATTCTGTATTGGGTGAGGTACTGGAGGCCTGCGCTTCATTCGAAGGGTGGCCCCGTTCCCGGTCAGGAATATTCACTTCCTGAGATTCCCTCAGGATGTCTTCAAAATCAATAATTTGTAAGTTCTCACCCCAATCCTCCTGTTTAGCTCTTCTCGGGTTGTTTCTTCGTTGATGAGTCACACGTTGACGAGTCACACGTCCTGTCACCTGCCCTTCCACTCTTCTCTTTGCCCCTCTTCCTCTGCCTGGCATGTTTTGTTTGCGTTAAAGATGTCTGAAGATGTCTGTTCACCTTGCATCCGTGTTTAAAAAGACCGCTGACCCACGTGGTCACTCCTTTTATACTCCGGACAGAGCTGTCCGAATGTGGTTCCGTTACTACGGTAACATTTCCGTCGGCCATTCAACAAAGCTTCTAAAATAACAGCAATTATTATTTAGGTAATAATTGATATTATTTTAATGCTATACTTATAGTATGTGGCAGAATGTAAGTAAATATGCTTTCCTTTTTTGTTTATAGTTAGATGAAAAAAAAAAAAAAAACTAATTGACAATTTCACAAATATAATAGTTCTTAATTCATGTACAAAATATAATTACATGTACATACTACATGCAACAAATGGTGGAAAAAGAACAACTTGTCTGACACTGTAAACGTTGCATTTTTCCTCTTCACAATCATAATATGATCTTGGCACATGTCATATCGTACCAATCAATAGTTTTTACCTCAGTAATCAAATGTTATTATCATGAATACCAGAATATTATCGATTTTGCGTATAAAACTAAAAACTATGGTTTACAGTCAGTGGTTTTCACTTTATGTTGATGTCTAATTTCCACATTGAACAGTTTATGTTGATACATTACTAATGTATTTACTATGAAAAAAGCTCTATGCTGTGACATAATGTATATAATTTCCCATGCTGTGATATTTTACCCGTCGAAACGTTGGAATTTTTGTGCTGACGTGTTTACTATATAATACAGTCAAACCTGTGGACAAAGGCCACCCTTAGAAAGGCAAAACCGTTATTGACAGGTGGCCTTTATTCAGAGGTCAGTTTGTTCTATGTAATCAGTTGCTGTTTTTCAAAGAATGGCCTTTATTCACAGGGTGGTCTTTATTCAGAGGTGGCTGCAAACACGCGTTTGACTGTATGTGTATCTGTCATTGCTAATACCAGTATGCAGTAGAAATTAATGATCAATTTTTCTTTGAAAATAATTTCATGCTCACATTTATTGAATTACTTTTATTGGTTTGGAATAAGTCCCTGGAATTTCTGTTAAAGATTATAATATGTAGGTTATACTCTTCTGGTTATCATGGTAAAAATCATATGAAAGATAATGTTTAAAGCTTTGTTTGTTACAGGTTGTAATTAGAGTTCTCAAGCACATGTTTAACCATTAAACAGATAACTGTGTCAGTCTACAAAAAATTCATTGGGTTGTTATTAGTATGGTGTCAGTATGACTGTAAAATATTTACGAGTTATGGGAAGTAACTCTTGTTTACAGTTGAAGCAAATGTGTACTAAGTAGCAAAGGGCAATTACTCTTGTAAGAAACATGTCTGTTTTAATGAACCATGAGAAGTAATCCTCATTCACTGTTGAAACAGATCTGTTAAAAACAGGAAAGGGCAGTCACTTTTGTTAGCAATGAATCTTTCTTATGAGCTATGGAAAGTTAGTCCTGTTTTCTGTCTAGGCAAATCTGTTTTTGATTGCAAAGGATAGTAACTCTGGTTAGAAACGAGCCATGGGGAGTAACTGTGATTATAGGAACACTTTGTATGTATTTAATGTTCAGTATTACTGTAATAATTTTTTTTCATTTTATTAAGTGAACTACGACTGTCCAAGATTTATTTGAAATTTCACTAAAATATTGCCTATTCTGTTTCAGAAAAATATGCTGACATTACACCATTGTTAGACATTGAAGGCATTCTCCGTATGCAGAAGCCAGATTGGAAAAGTGTATTCTTATATGTTCAAATTTTCTACAGAAAGTTGTATAATGATGAAAGAAACAATGTTATGTGTTAAAAATGTCAGGGACAGAAAACTATCGGGCGACTTGTTTAATGTTCTAAAAATGGACTCTTCTAGTAATGTGAAAAAGATTCCGAAGATCTACTGTTACACCATATACAGTAAAACTGCATTATTACGAGCATCAATATCACAAGCACCCGACTTATCTTGAGGAAGTTTTACAGTCCCATCATGTGTGTTGTTATGTTATTTTATTCTGTTAATTGGATCCCTTAGTGTTTTTTTATATGAAATGTTGAGAGTATTTTTGTATTCTCTATGATTGATAATACAGTGCAACCTCTTGAGCGACAACCTCTCTCCAACAAAAGCAAGCTTTCCCTCTGTACGTTTTGACTATTTATTCAACCTCTCTAGAGTGGCGTACTTTGCACTGTACTTTGTAAATTCTAACTATGTATTTATATATTATTACCTTATTTGGTTGTACTGTATTAAAATCTGCAAAAAAACTTAAAACTACTTGCACCATGCAATATCAGGGCTTTCATTTGACCCTTTAAACAGCATTTCGACTCTTGAAATCAGTAAAATAAAGCTTTTGAATCTTGAGAATTTTCACCAAAGGGTCAAATTTACAATAAGATTAGAACGGAATTTGGTTGACTTCAAATTATAGTCAGCCAAGGGTTATTTTTGACCCTCAACTTTTGATGTCTAGTGAAAACCCTGACAATAAACTGTGTATATGTTTTATATACTGTGTACATGTTTTATATACTGTGTACATGTTTTATATAGTGTGTACATGTTTTATATACTGTGTATATGTTTTATATACTGTGTACATGTTTTATATACTGTGTATATGTTTTATATACTGTGTATATGTTTTATATACTGTGTACATGTTTTATATACTGTGTACATGTTTTATATACTGTGTACATGTTTTATATAGTGTGTACATGTTTTATATACTGTGTATATGTTTTATACACTGTGTACATGTTTTATATACTGTGTACATGTTTTATATACTGTGTACATGTTTTATATAGTGTGTACATGTTTTATATACTGTGTATATGTTTTATATACTGTGTACATGTTTAATATACTGTGTACATGTTTAATATACTGTGTACATGTTTTATATACTGTGTATATGTTTTATTTACTGTGTACATGTTTGATATACCGTGTATATGTTTTATATATTTTACAGTTTTGTGGTAGTGGTTATTGCTTTCTTGCATACTTATATCATTATTGTATGGAGAGTTTTTAGTCTGTTTATAGATATGATTTCAGATGTGTTTAAAGTTTTACTTTTAATTGATATGCAATATTCTCAAAACTTGTGTATTTTAAGTGATTTTATCGATAATTTTTATAGTCCAGTCATATACATGTTTGTATGTTGTAAAGGTTTTTAAGGTCAGTGACTGTTTTATTAACCATATAATCTTATTCTGTATGCTTTATTGTTAAGTTATTACAAGATAAGTATGCATTAAGTTCAAGTCTTGTACTTTGACAATACAACACAGTAGACTGGTACCTCTCTACAACCAGTTGCTGCTTGAACTTACAATTAAGTTATTGTTGTCTAATTGAAGTGTTGTACAAGAATATTCATTAAGACACTATAACCTATCTTAATGTAAGAATGGATCAAGTAGAAGGGTCATTTTGTTTTTTCGAAAATTTTACCATTGTCAGGATATATTTCTATTGTGAGTATGCTTTGCTTAGTAACAGGTGCATTCTAAGTTTTTATCTAGATTTCATAAAACACTTGTTGCAATATTTAGAGCATTTGTGTTTTGTAGATGGTATAATCTATCAACGCTAGTGTTTTGTTACTCTTCTGTATTTGGTGTTTGTCAAGTTGTAAAAAAATGGATTTATGTTTTGATGTTGTAGTTAACTACCTACAACTGTTGAAATTTAGATAAAAATATGTGTATTCAAGGTTTGTGAGCTTAAATTGATATTTATAGAACTTGCTGTTGACTGTCTAACAGTGTGTTCTTACACTGAACAAAGTGTTTTGGCTTCTAAAAGATCAATCAGATTACTCAGAGGTCAATATTGTACTGACTTAAGTTTGCTAAATCTTAGCTTTGGCTTTTGCTAAATGTTAGTTCATAAAATATTTTTATGTTGTACAAATAGTGAGGACAGGAAAAGAATAGAACTGTGTTGTTTGTCATATAGTATCCATGGACATTATTATAAATTCTCATGATGCCTAATTTAGAATGAGATTTACAAAAATGAATGTTGCATTTGGTACTAAATTTATGGCAGGACATATTTCAATATTCAGTTGTATTTATTTATTAGTTGTTAAAGATAACTATACATTTATTTGTGTATGTCTATTTTTAATTTGTTAAATCAGTGTTTTATTTTTCAACAGTGTTTCTAATTGTGGTATTATTGCATGTTTATTTGTTTTTAAGGTATTGTTACAAATGATTATTTATTTATAGACAGTTGAATTTATTTCAAAGTAAATTATTGTGTAAAAATATATTTTGATAAATTACATTTTAACTTCAGTTGTCATTTTGTTTAAGTCTTTTACTCCAATAACTGCTGCAGACTTGTTTGAAATCATATATCCACCATTTTTTTGTTCAGAGCTGAACTGTACTTCCTATTCTTAACATAACTTCAACGTAGTATTAACTGACCATAAAACAACACAGTAGAATCACATGACATATCTTAACGGAGATCTGACAGTAAAAGAAACATACACACTCAAAAGTGTCTCATTTTTCTCCTTATAATTATTTTTAACTGTGACTAACTTCAAAAGAATTTCTAAGTTAACTTTCTGATGTTTTGGTCCCCTCTTTCAACAGAATTTCCTGCATTCAACACACACAGGATGTATATGGTGATAGGAAATCCATGTTTACAAAAAATGTTATATCATACACATTATCGGACCCATAATCAAAATAAATTGATGGCAGGATCCCAGTTAAAAACTGTAATGGTGGACAGCCCCAGCTGTAACACATGTACAGTTTGGCTGAACCATGAAAGTTTCAAATGAAGGATGATCTTCAGAAATCAGATCACATAAATGCAAAAATTTACCATTTCTTCATATAAGGAAACAAGCTATAGATTCATTGTTTTCATCAACAGCTCTGTGTAACTTAGGTAAACCAAAAGACGGATAGCAGATATACAGAAGTAGAATCCAGACCTATTAGTTTGTCTATAATGCAACATTATGTTTAATGAAAAGTGAGTAGTACAGTATACACAAATATCAATGAACGAATAAAGTTGTTTGCAACGTCTAGATTTACCAAAGAAATAGTGTTTATTCAATACTTCGTTTATACTTCGTTGACTGGGTTTGTACAGGGTTTAACGTTTGAATTTTGATGAATTGTATATTTTGCTACACTAAAATTTATAAAAAAAATCAACAACGTTTTCCGTCCTACCACTTGGAAGTCCCGGATCCCGGTGACCCTGTTTTACACAATGCCCTAGTGATTATCACAGCTTATAAATGTTACGGCGCCTTCCGGCGTGACAGCACGAGCGTGTGCCGTTGGGTCACACTAAAAATCCAAAGAGTTTTATTCGGATTTTTGCGAAATACTCCAAAGAGTTTACAGACCCTGCGTAGGAAGAAACGGAAAACAAATTTTCGGACAAGTGAATAATTAAAATGTAATTAAATATGAAGCATATAAGTAATTTAGAAAAAAGAAAGAAACAATGTGAACATAGTTGCTTATTTACATTCAACTTCTCTGCTAGAAAATGTGGACTTATTTTTTACCGGTTCACATAAATAAACGTGATAAAACCAGAAATGGCGTTTATTTCACGAAATGGGAAAATATATTAGGATGAGCAATATAAAGAACTTATTTGAATTACAGTCTTGTGATTTATAATCGATTTCTAATGAACATTCGCATTTTAATTCACTTGCCAAGTCCAGTTTGGTTACTTCATTATATATCCAAAGAGTTTCTGTGTACTATTTGTATATTATCTATCCATTCCAAAGAGTTTCTGGAAGCTATTTTATTGTTATGTATCCAGTCCAAAGAGTTTCTGGAAACTATTTTTATGTTTGTATCCATTCCAAAGAGTTTGTGAATACCATTTGTAAGTTGTATATAGAGTCCAAAGAGTTTCTGTATACCATTTGTATGCTACATATCGAGTCCAAAGAGTTTCTGTATACCATTTTTCTGTTATATATCGACTCCAAAGAGTTTCTGTATACTGTACGTTTGTTATTTATCCAGTCCGAAGAGTTTCGTTATACCAATGTTCTGTTCTATTTAGAGTCCAAAGAGTTTCTGTATACCATTTTACTGTTATAGATCGACTCCAAAGAGTTTCTATATATTGTATGTATGCTTTGTATCCAGGCCAAAGAGTTTCTGTATACCAATGGTATGTTGTATATAGAGTCCAAAGAGTTTCTGTATACTGTATGTATGTTTTGTATCCAGTCCAAAGAGTTTCGTTATACCAATGTTCTGTTCTATTTAGAGTCCAAAGAGTTTCTGTATACCATTTTACTGTCATAGATCGACTCCAAAGAGTTTCTGTATACTGTTTGTATATTATTTATCCACTCCAAAGAGTTTCTGTATACCATTTATATGTTACATATCGACTCCAAAGAGTTTCTGTATACCATTAGTATGTTCTGTATAGAGTCCAAAGAGTTTCTGTATACCATTAGTATGTTCTGTATAGAGTCCAAAGAGTTTCTATATACCATTTATATGTTACAGATCGACTCCAATGAGTTTCTGTATACTTTGTGTATGTTATTTATCCAGTCCAAAGAGTTTCTGTATACCATTTGTATGTTATATATAGAGTCCAGAGTTTCTGTATAGCATTTGTTATGTTATATATCGACTCCAAAGAGTTTATGTACACCCTATGTAAGTTGCATATCCAGTTCAAAGAGTTTCTGTATACTCTATGCAAGTTACATATCGACTTCAAAGAGTTTATGTATACTATATGTATGTTTTGTGTCCAGTCCAAAGAGTTTCTGTATACTATATGTATGTTCTGTATAGAGTCCAAAGAGTTTCTGTATACCATTTGTATGTTACATATCGACTCCAAAGAGTTTATGTATACTATATGTATGTTATTTATCCAGTCCAAAGGGTTTATGTGTATTATTTGTATATCATCTATCCAATCTGAAACTATTTATGCCATTCGTCCTCCATCGCTGTTTCAAATGATTAATGCATTTCAGTTGGTAGATACTTGCAGAAAAACAAGAAAATAATTTTGTTGTCCAAAGTTTGTTGCTAGCTTTTTCTATCGCTGTTGCTCACATTCAAAAGACTGAATGTTTTCCTGAATTATTATTTGCTAATGCGAAGTGTTTGTTGCTATATATTGAAACAATGTAGAAGAAATTTAGATGATCTATTTGATATGGATATTCAATATTCAGATATCTTCAAATGTCATCTATAAATAAAACTTCTAGTATCATGTTTAGGTGGTGTGTGTCATAATTATAGGAATCAACTACAAACAAGACTCAAAGTACAGAACTGATTTTATTTTTATGTATACAAATAATTTGAAACATACTGCAATCATAAAATCTTTCATTGATATAGTTTGTATGCTATCATGAAAGCATGGAAGTCTGTCTGAACTCCATATTTTTCAACGAATTCCTTTTTCTTGGTAGCACCTGAAACATTAGTTTGAAACAAAATATAATAAAAAAACACTGATGATCAGTTTAATTTAAATGTCATATAAACAATGTATATCTGAACTCTTTGCTTTAAATTTAATATGTATTAATTATAAGTGTGGTACTTACTGAAGAAGTCAATGAATTTGTATTTAGTCATTTGCATAGAATTACATCTTGTCCAAAATTCTAATGTTACATCCTAGCCAAACGTTTATGTATTTAGGTACATGCATTGTTTCAAATTTGAATTGAATCTATAAACATACATATAAGGAAGAGATTTTGAGTAAAAGACTATAATTACATCATATGCAGGATTATCTTTATATCTGTAATATATATATCTGCTTTATATAGAAAACACAAGGTACAACAAAATTCATTACTCATTTTAATGCCATCTAGAATGGCTTTGTTTCTAGACTTTTGCTGAACATCACTCAACTGTTTCAGACACACACCAAATGAGGCTCCAGTTACATGTTGAAAAATTGCAGTCATTGCCTCTCTTACCAACACTTCTTCAATATATATCTAATCAAGGCTGAAAATAGCAAAGAAATGTACCAACAATCACATATTATCTACTCAGTAAATGCCAGGGAGTTAAGAAAAAATGATAATTGTCAACAAGATGAGATAAACTGGAACTTTGTTGACAGGACATGTATTCCTCCACCTTCCCCAGTTATTTTATCTAAATAAACATTTGTGAAAGGTTTTATATAATTTTCTGTCATTCACATAAGAAGCAGTGTATATAATTCTGGTACTTTAATTTTGACTAAGTCGAGGGCCTTGACTCTTGGGTTACTTATCAGTGATAAAACTTAAACCTATGTGCACAACATCTTATCCTGATAAACTAAAAAATTACCCTGGTACTAAATATAAAGTATCTGTAGCCCTACCACCGTCTCTGAAACTATTGTGGTTCATCTTCCATGCTGAAACAAATATATCACTTCAATATGAACATGTATTGAACCTGGTAAATGACAGTGAAGAATGAAAATGGAAACAAAAAGTATACATGATTAAATCTCCCTAAATGCTAAACAGAGACCCCTGTACTGATTACCTTTGTCACTTTTTCAATGGGATGGAGTAATAATTAACAATGGATCAGAATTTGAACATTCTTGAAAGATACCATCTAGGAGAAGCACTGCATTTGAGGAGTGAACATTGTTGATCTATTGACAACAATTCACTATGTACATGTAGGTATTTTCTCGAAGTAAGTGTTGGTATGATTTTTGTATATATTCCTGTTAGTTTTGCAGCAAACGAGTTTATATAGTGACTGAAATGCTGTGGTATTCAATGTTCTTAAACATTTCTTCTTAATCTAAATCCTAGCTTTCAGTTATTTACTGCGCATACATTGGCTGTCAAAGATAAATACTTCAACGATTTCAGTAATGGCTAAAGCCATTGTAAGTTTTGTAAGAATATTTTGCATAATTAATGCTCATGTCCTCTGTGTGGCACCAAATTTACCAAGGGGTAATTATTTAGAAATCTTTATAAAATTCATGCAATCATACAATAAGTTGCTAAACCATGCTTCTAGGTTATGAAAACCAGATAGAACTGCATTCATTATGAATTCCGACACCAAATCCACAATTTGAACTTTACCATCTACACTGAGCTGAAATATTTAAAACCTTCAGAAAAATTACATGAACCAAACATAATGAATCAACATATACTACTGAACACATACCATGATGATCCACTGACTATACATCATACTCTTTGGATGGTTTTCTCCATCTGCAACAGATTATTATTCGTTATTAACCATTTGTCTCATTTCATGTATCATAGATGTCGGATAGGCATAGTAAAATTTTTACATCACAAACTTTATTCACTCATTTGATTAACGGACATATTAAATACCTGTAGTGACGGTCTGCATTTAACTTACATTTGCATAATCTAATTTTTACATGTATACAAAATTCATTTAGAACAATACAAGTTCCATTAAGCATTATCATTTTATGTGAAGGACCAGTATCAAACCAGTATCATTCATGACATACTTTCAATATTTTGAAATTCATTAAACATAAGCCTAACTCCAGAGGTACGATTAAGTGATAAAACTCAAAGACCATAACAACATTTGTATTTCATTATGTAAAAAATTAATGTAAAAGGTATTATCATGTAAAATAATATCATACTCCCAAGAAACAGGAAATGGTTTCACACACCCATGCTCTCACACTCATTCATGCATGTATACTTACATTTCTGCAAGCTCTTTCCGCATCAATATAGAATGTATGTTCATCATCTTCTGATTCCTCATTTGTATCCTGTTAAGAAAAGTATAGATAACTGTTTGAGGATCATAAAAAGTCTTAAGATCTTCATTCATACATTTTGTGGAAACTAATCAAAGAATATAATGCCTGTTAATATCATATACAAAGGTGTTGAGCCTGTTTTTTTCTACCTTTCCACTTCTGTTATCTGGGTTTCCCTTACTTCATAAAGTATGGGGGTTGAGACCCTAACTTTTATTATTTTAATAGAATTCATCCACCTTAGCAAATGACAGGCTTCTCAGAGTTTCACAGACTGAAAACAGACTCAAAATTTTGACACCTCTATTTTTAATAACCAATTCACAAGGGAGTGCATCGTTTTTCTGTTTCTGTTTTTTGCACAGATTTTTACCATAACATTGGAAATGTATTCCTTTTGGGATAACTTTAAAGTCATTATAAAAATTAAGAGCAACTCCTCCAGATGAGTATTAGTTTAATTAATGTAATGTTTTTGAATGATAGTGCAGAGTACAATTTCTGTGTTCTAGACGTAACCACTGGTTCTTTAACGTGCATAGATGTAAAGTAACAATTTTTGTGACCTCAGTTCAAAGTCTTGTCCAAGACTATTAGTAATTTTACTTAGAGTTACAGGGATCCAACTCATGACCCCTGGATTTATAGTCATACAGTGTTACCACTGGACCACACACCCGCTTCTGTTCTGTCTTGTTACCACTGAATGATAATGACACAATATTGAACTGTAAAGGCACAGTAAGCACTGAGCTATGCAAGCACAGTATCAGTGAGACACTATTTTTGGGAATATGAACCATCATCGGTCATTCATACTCCAACCTGATTTATCTTTTTCATTATTGATGGTACAATCCAAACAGAATCCATAATAAATCTTTCAAAGAACATTGTATTTCCACCATTGCTAATAAAATGCAATTGTGTCATTTTTCTGCAAAAGGAAACTGCAGGCATGAAAAAAGCTCAAGACATTGTTGTTCATATTATGCATAATTTATACTTACTACCAATGTACCAGCAGCTGCTGCTCTGAAAGATGAACTTCTCCAAGTGGATTAAAGTAGAACAGCTTCTTCTCCTTAGGTGAAGTTATCTGTGAATGCCGAATTGGACAATGTGAAAATAGGCCAATAAAGACTGCCGACTTTCTTCATCCTTAGACAACTTTTTTACAAGTAGGAGTGTACTAGTGTTAAATGTTGACATGCTTAAAAAATAGTCTTAAATGAAATCACTACCATCTAAATGATTGCTTTCATTAATACTAACGAATTAGTCAAAATATATGTAAAAACCTTTGTAGTCATTTTTTATTTACTTAGGCTATCTAGGTATTGAAACAGCCAAACTCACAACAAGTGTCCAGTGAAAACCTCCTTCATTTACAGCTCCAATTAAGTGGTCATACTGATGAACTGTTTCCTGAAAAAGTACCCTTTTTAAATTTGGATTAAATATAATTTAAAGTGAAATAGTTCTCCTCCTTTCTAAAGTATGATATTCTATCATAGGATCCTTGATTAGCAGCTTCAACAGATAATTTTCTATACAAGAACACTTTTACATCAAATCCAGCAATTCAGAGCATATCTTAGTAAACAAAGCCATTTCAGCATGAAGAAAGAACAAATGGGTAATTTCAACATTAACCAATACATTAACTTTAGGGGTGTTTCTGTACATAAAATAATTCACTGATTTCCTTCTGTCTTCACAACATGTACATTTAGTTAAATGTATTTCCAAAGTTACACTTTAACCCTGTTGTTTACATAAGCAGAGGACATGTAGATTTCAAGCCTTTTTAGAAATGGTACTACTTGAAGGCTATCATTACTGATATTACATATGCAAACAAAGCAAACAATTCTATAAAAACTAAAGTTATAATTTATTACTCTTCGCAGAAGACTATGGAGGTCACTAGGTCCAGTAAAAATTGCTGTCATCACCACTGATGACACACACTTGATATTCAGAACTGACTGTTGTACCAGTAAATGAATACAGGCATCAATCACCTGAAACATACAGAAGATTTAATGAAGTATACATTCCACTGATAAGTATGCTCATTAGAATATTTAGTCACAAAGGGGAGTATCTTAATATTAATAAATACATGTATAATAAATACACTGTTAGTTAGTAGGTGTGTGTGTGTGTGTGTGTGTGTGTGTGTGTGTGTGTGTGTGTGAGAGAGAGAGACTTTCTACTTCAAACAATTCAGTCCAATAGAGGAATCATTAAATGCATAAGACATTTACTTAAAATCTGCTCTCTTTCTGAATCAATTACATTCTGCAGTTTGCAGAATCTTAAATATGGAATATATGCAGCATCTTCAATGCATTGTAAATATGTTTGTAGACTTTAGAATAGTTATTTTTCACCTCATCTGATAGGACCTCTTGGAGGTCATAGAATGACTGATTCCTTAGAATGTAAGGTCAAACTTCTACCACTGGGTCATGAGAAGGTACTGATCTCAATATATCTGACAGAACTGCAAAACATAACAATATTAGCAATATTAATATAATCTAAAACTATTTCATTATAGTAAAAGGGCTGATCTTTCAAGTCATGCTAGAAATGCAATATCTTAAAAAGTAGACTGACCTTATTTTGTCTATCAGTTTTGAACAGTATTTCCTGTCCATTGAGCAATAGAAATATCATATGCTGATCATGACATCATCATCAGAACAATATAATTATGTGTCAATAAGGCAATGATACCCCAACAAGCAAATAATGCTCTTAAAGAATCTCATTTTACAAAATAACATTTTACAAAATACAGAATGTCCCCAGGTTCAAAATTGAAACCAATTTTCTCTATGATTACATTTCCGAAAGTTGAGAGCTTCAATTTTGATTCGACATAAAAGTAATAAGAAAATGTCGATATATAAAAAATAAATCCATAGTACCTCCAAAAAATGATTCACTGATTGTAAAAATGTATGTATGATTAAAGATAAATATGAAGCCGTAGGACCATGGAATTCGAACTCAAAAAATATTTGCGATATTTTTTTATTAATCTTCGTGCTAATTATGAGTTCCAAAAACATATTTATGCTTAATCAATTTTAAAAATGTTCACATTTTATGAAAACCTAACTTATAGAGCTAGGTCTGCAGAATACTGTGGCTGAATTGACTTTTATCTTATTATTTATGCAACTATTGTTAATATATTGTTAATAAGTATATTTATTTTCTACACACATATAATAAACTAAAGGTAATCTTCAATTTACATGTGTTTATTCAAATAGTCATTCCATTAGTGTAACTAACATTAAATAGTCATTGGGGTGTCCAAGGTCTTTAAATTCACTTGATTACTTAAAATCACATTGTTACAATAATCAATTTTGTATTTCACTGCACATGTTTTATTATAACTGTGTTTATTTGAAAAATAGTGTATAATGTGAATCATGAAATTCTCATGAATTTCCCTTCCAAAAGGGTATATAAGGAGACAGAATTGGTCATTTCGATGTTGGCTCACAGACATTCACACGGTAGATTTTACCTCTTGTTAGAGTCAACCACTTCCAGGCTTTAAACTAAGGGTTATTTTAATTTTGGCCAGGGTTCTAAATTCACAGATTAAATTGTTTCATTCATTTTATGCTAAAATTTGGTCTTCATGATACAATTTACTAGTATTTAGTTAATTCAGAATTGTGACATTCCGATCATCTATTGTCTACTTTGATGTATAATTATATAATTTGTTCCATTTTAAATATTGTGATGACTCTATATTAGGAATCTACAGTAAAAACATCAGTAAACCCTGAAACTGTATCGTTATTTATTCAGTTAGTAAACTAATCATACTCAAATGTAATTAATAACAGTAGAACCTGGGGAAGTTTGATCCAGTGTTCGAGACTATCTTCTCATAATAAGATTATAGACAAGTATACAAACCTTGTTCTGCTATCAGGTGTATCGATAAATAACTCTATCAGTAAAATGAATTCAAGATCAAAAACATTCCCATTCAGCGAAATTGTTCATATTCACCGAAACTGATCAGACGGACTACTTTCGTCACAAAACTCTTTACGGTTTTACACATTAACCGCTTTGGATTTTTAGGGCGACGGTGCCGTTGATAATAAAGATAGATATCAACTATTGTGGAATACCTAAGACATATTGGCCAGAAGTACGAAAAGCAGAGCAGCCATTCGAAAGCTATGAAACGAACCGCTAACCTTGAGAAAAGTCGCCATAACTTTCTGAAGTGAAGTGCGTGTGACGTGAGATGGAGACTGAAAATGGACATGTTGACTGCCTGTACGAGTAAATTGGGAGCGGGACCCCTAGCACTGCAGGCGGACACTCAACCATGTTGCGAGAGTTAACCCAACAGCAAGGCTGTCGAAAGTGGCCTATATTATAGTCACTACACTCCTCCCCCTTATCCCTCCCCTGACCAGCTCTCCAGTTTGATACTCCATGTGTTCGCATGAGTACGTCAAACACTGCTGTCACCATTATAGTAAATTGAGAGCGAGAAAAATCCATGGTCATACCAGGGATCGAATCTGGGACATCTTGCACTGTAGGTGGACACTCAACCATGTCGCTTAAGAGTTAACCCAATAGCAAGGCTACAGTTTACTCATCAGCCGAGATAAAGTGAAAATAAAATTGTTGAATGCAATAGAGTAGGTCTAATATAAGTGGATAGACTATGGAGACAAAAAAGTACTGGTTCTTACCCTTAAGCATATTCAAATGCATTTTGATAAGCACAAAAGGATTTCATCACATGTTAACTTACAGACTGTAAGTATTAGCGCATTTATAATTGAAAATAATTAGTTGGTTGTATTGGGGTTTAACGTAGAATTTCAACAATTTTTCAGTTATATACGGCGACCGGTTCACCTAACCAGTTTTCCTGGACTGTATACTAACCAGTACTAACTTACCATTCCACAAGGAGCCGGCAACTTCTCCACATATGGAGGAAAATCAACATTTTTGTCAAATTTTCATGGAAGGGTATGACCTGCCGCGACCGGGATTCGAACCCGGATCTCCAGGCTGCAAGTCCACTGCACTAACCACTTGACCACGGCTTCAAAAATAATTAAAAAATAGTTATTTATTTAAATAATGTACATGCTTGTACTGGACTGTTAGACATTTTCCACTCTTATCAGCATGAAAGTCAGCATCTCCCTCTCAACAACAGCCATCTCCCTATAATAGCCAATTTTGTAATGACCGACTGTTGACCATAGAGGTTTCACTGTATATTATTTATTGAACTACTTTAGTGTCCCTAACATAATGCGCGAATTAGAAACTTTGTAGTCCTTATGATAAGAAAAACATTGAATGGTGGATATATAACAATCAAACTTGCCTGTATTTTCTCTGTCTCTAATAACAACACATTTAAAGAAAACAGGTTTTCTTTTTATTATTTATTATGATGTGGGGCATGTAGTGATTGTCTTGTCCACCCGTCTATGGAGTAAACTGCCTTTATTTCTTCACATGGAGCAAACTACTAAAACACCAAATACAACCTCTAAGTATGTCTACTTATAAGCATGCCAGATTCAAAGTTTCGTAAGAATAGACATTTCTTTTTCATTGGTTTATAGTGTTCTGAGCCTTCACAACTCCTAAATTTGGAGAGTACTCTATTTGTAATTTTTTCTGTGATTTCAGGTTCTATATTGTAGCAGAGGAATAACTTAGACGAGTATGGAAGCAGATATGTGGCTGTTAGGCTTGTGAATGTTTACATCTGTGTGTTTGTGTTATTTTTTATTTGACCCTAAAACCATCCAAAATGAATGCCATATCTCAGATAGTTATTATGAAGGTTACATGTAGGCAGAAACATGGTATTGGTGCTGATAGTAGTCTCACTTGCTCATATAAGTAAAGTTTTAGATAGCATATTTTCTTGGAGTTAATTACAAAGTTTATTACAAGTTTAGATTTTCATGAAGATGCATGCATCATTTTTGTTATCCACCATTTCCATGCTATGGTATATCAAAAGATTTTTTCTTTCATTTTTATACCTTTTTGTGTAGTGTCTGTAACCTTTTATAAACAATTTTCCATGATGTTAATTCATAGCTGTACACTACAGAATTTTGGATTTCAATATTTCATAAGAACAATCATTCATTCATGATCAGCACCAAAATTATGTTTTAGCTGTGTGCCCATACCATGTGACTTTGATGTCATGTTTTGGTAATACGGCAAGCAAAGTTTATCAAACTGCTTGATTCAAAATCTTCAAAATACACAAAATGAACACAATGATATAATTATTATAATGATATATGATGTTTTTCATTTATTCAAATACGCAGCTTGTCTCCACGATTTTATCTCCTGTTAGATATTGTACATACCTATATCTTGTCATCCATGTAGATGGTTAACCAGCACTTTTAAATCTAAATGAGGTCCATCGAGTGTTTTACAAGCCTTGGTACAGCTTGTGATGAGCTAACTGCTAAACTTAACTGCAAAGTGAAAGACAAAAACTATTAAAAGCTAGTAGAAGACTTTCTTGACAGACATTCTTATTCTCAGTTGAGATCAGGTATTTCACATGAAGAAGGAATACAAGCAAAAAAGTTGTACTTGTTGTGTGTTTTCTCTGTAAATCAAATTGAAGATGAACCTCATTTTCTACTAATTTGTCCAGTTTATAGTGATATCTGCTCATTGTATATACCAAAAAATACTATCTCAATATAAATATTCACAAACTCTACATCTTGCTATCTAAGACAAATGAAACTATTATTAAAAATTTGGGCCGAAATTAAGATAGATGAAATAAACCTGAATATTTTTCTTACTATATGCACAAGATATCATGCTAATTGTGTAGGTAAAGTTTTATTGAAATCCAACAAGCCATTTAGAAGATCTACGCACAATATTTTGCAGACATACAAATAAATAAGGGGCATAACTCAGTGAAAATAAATTACAATATGTGCAAATAGACCTAATGCATAACATGTTAATAAAGTTTTATGAAAATCCAACCAGCTGTTTACGAGGAAAAGCGCACACAAGATTCAGCCTGGATGGACAGACATATGTCCGGACAGGAGGACGGATAACCTGATTCCAGTATACCTCCCCCCTTACAACTTTGTTATTCAGGAGTATAATAAATCTGATAAGTACAGTAAAACCTTGATAATGAGACCACCTTCAGGGCCAAACAAATGGTCGTAATAATGAGGTGGTCTCATTATCGAATTGAGTCATAAGGGTTATTAAAAGCAAGTCCAAAAATAAGTGGTTGTTACAACAAGGTGGTTGTAACATTGAGGTGGTCACTACTTGAGGTTTTATAATAATGTTATTACAATTACTTTAGACTTACAGAAGAAGTTTACACCCATGTCATTAAGAATTTAAATGATGTTGGAAAGATGGCTGCATAAAAAATACATCCATGGGTTCTAAATGCCCTCAATGAGGACTTAATTATGACTAATTAAACAGTTAGCTATATGTATTTGTACTATGCACTGACCCCTAGAAATGAACAACTTGCCTTATAAAATTTATGATGTTTGCACACAGAAAAAAGATAAGTAAACCTTATTCTTGCTGAATTTTAATTATACGATTATGAACAAAATATAATGTATTAATCAGTAATAAAGTACTATAGAGTATTTTAAGAATTGTTTACATGTGCTCATATTAATTGTTTATCATTGAATATTGTTCTAAAATGTGTTATGGGCTGGTTGCCCTGAAACAATGAACTATTTATCAATGTCATTTAGCAAAACCTGTCATGTTGCTGAATTCTAGGATACAAACATAGTCAGCAAATGTGTTTTTTTTTCTGATTGGTGAGGTCATGAGATGCTGATTTTTTCTAAATCAACAGGTAAAACACTATCACAACTTAGGTGTCCAAATAGTTGAACTTGGGGATAAAGTGTGAATTAAGAATATGGGTTAGCTGATCATGATATAAAACACGCTCAATGTTAAGCTATTGTGTAAAATGTGACCCTTTTGGGGTGCAATGGGGACAAATTTAGCCACATTTTATTACATAACTTCTCGCAGATTGATCTATCCAGTTGAAACTTCACATACTTAATTAGATGATTGATCATTATATTAACTTTTATAAAGGACTCATTTAAACTCCACATAAATGAAGACATCAGCAGAAAAAGAATTATTCTTTGAAAACCAACCAGTAGTAAAAATACATAATAAAAAAAATCTGCTATTCCTCCTGAGTTTTTTGATAATGTATCTGAGAAACAAATCATTATCTTTTTAACCTTAACGATATAAATAGATCGTTTTTCAACACAATGTTCATATTTCCAGGTAATGACTGTACCAGTGCTAACCAAATTCCTATCCTGCCACCAACTTCAAGAAGGCCCAGAAGTATCGAACCGAAGTAAGCGGAGTGCGAAGGTGTACTGTGGACAACCAGGCACAATAATAGCTGACAAGCTATCCAAAGGTGATGTCCAGGTCTTGGAAGCAACAGAAAAAGAAAACATTTGAAGAAGATGGTACAGTGGCAGAAGAGAGGGAACAACCCTGTAGACCCATTAACCATCAGTGACATTCCCTACCCACTCCACTAGAAGAGTACACCAAGCTCGGAAAACAGACATTTTTGTTATATTACAGTGAGTCAGAGTGTAACAGAGTGATTGCATTCGCTAGTGACATTTGATTCAGTGACACAAATATATGGTTTATGGATGGTACAAACTTCACAGTTCCCAAACAATTTTCCCAACTGTTTGTCAAACTGGGTAATACCCATGTGACAGCACTGTATGCACTCTTACCATCCAAGCTAGAGAATGTCTGACTTCCATCCTAGACTTGTGTCTCCAATGGAACCTACTACCAGATCCATCAACTGAGGTTCCAGATTATGAAATGGCCATCCACAATGCCGTGCGCTCCACCATCAGACATGTGGATCCAGGGATGTTTCTACCACACAGAGTACATGGAGAAAAGTCCAGGCAGTAGGACTACATGTGCAATACAGGGAGGATGACACAATCAGGTCCTTCTGTGAAAAACTGGACAGACTGGCTTTTCTTGGACAGTGTCAATGAGGGGATGGCCAGAAAGAGGTGCCAGAGTCTCTGACAGAGGTACTCTCATATTTTTATTCCTTATATGTGACAAGCCCCGACTGCAGTGTGAGGGATCCAGGAGACATGCTGTGGTAGAAGAGAATACCTAGATTTCACCACCAACATGGAACATCCATGAGTGACAGACACAGAACAAATAATGTTTGTGAATCTTGGAACAATGGGTTCAAACACATAGCTGGACATAAACACTTTTCAACCTACACTGTCATTGAATGTATGAAGGAGGACAGTGCCATTGTTGAGAGCATCTCCAATACCACCATGGGATTCAGCCAGCCAAGAGACAAGGTAAGGTGGATGTAAACCACCAATAGCACCAGAAATCAGTGGACCAGTTTCTACGTGCTGCCAGGGAATGTATTTGACTACAGTGAGGGACAAAAAAACAATAATATGTCATTGTGCTTAACTGAGTGCTATTTTTGTGCTTGTCTATGTATAAAAATGCATGTAAATGTATGTTCATGCCATGCATTTGTATATGGGTGTAATTATTATTGCATTGTTTTAGACAAGAATTATGTTTAATGAAAAGTTTGAATAGAGAGAGATATTGAGAGCATGTTCACGCCAATATTAAATGTTCTACTACAATGTGTTTATTATTCAGTGCTATTTTCTTTAGTGCATATTGAACGCACATGCTATATACAACTTTGGCTACTTTCTTCTGGCATTTATCATTCTAGTACGTGTGTTTATTGGATCATTTATAACAATATTTGATCATTAATTAGTATTGCATGTCCTTAATACAACTGAACATATGGCAATCATGGACTTGTGCTGTTCGTCATTACAATATTTCATCAAATGATAGTTGTTATTTATAATTTGATACCTACATTTGATTGAATTAAATTCATGACTGTGGAAATAAAGTTTGAAAATGCTACAAGGTGTTTACAACAAAACTGTCAACTGTTAAAGGCTAGGACTAACAGTTTGGTGTATACATTTTATCTCCTACAATGCAAAATAATGCATAAACAATGTACTATAATTAGTCTAATTAATTCAAATAATCTTCAATAATAGTAGTTTTTGCCTTTCTTGATAATTGGGGCTCTTGAAAAAGCTTTTGTCCAGGCAGACAAATAAACATGGGATCATTTTGTCCAGGATGAAAAAAATAGCATGGGATCTTATGTCCATCCTGTAGAATTATATGGGATCTTTTGCCCACTCAGTAAAAACTAACATGGGATCTTTTGTTTGTGGTATTTTTGTCCTAGAATCCTTAAAATTTCATAGTGGTTTGTTTAAATGAAAAAAAAAAAACTTAATTTTCAACCCAATAATATGAGCTGAGGGTGACAAGCTTACAAGCAAATTAACAAATATTTTGCTCAGATTAGCTTCAATGTTTTGATTAACCTTATAAGTTTGATTTAATACATGTTCATATATTTTACTAAAAAGGTGAAATATACATTGATTTATCTGGTTTGCATTAATAAATAGATTTTAATCAGACCTTGGTGTACTATTTTTGTCTTGTAATGTATAAGTTTTAAACATATTAATAAGTATGAAGTAACTACTTACAACATTATAAATGTAAAATTCACTGAAGGGGGTTTTATCCACTTTGTTACATTCCTGAAGGGAGTTATATCAATCTAACAAATCTTAGTGAATGGGGTTTTGTCCATATCCTTGGCTGGCACAATATAAGGATCTTTTTTATGAAGTATAGTTGATATAGTGACATGGTTGATGCAGTAATATGGTTGATGTAGTAATGTGTTTGAAGTAGTAATATGGTTATGTAGTAATATGGTTGATGTAGTAGTATAATTGATGTAGTAGTATGGTTGATGTAGTAATATGGTTGATGTAGTAGTATAATTGATGTAGTAATATGGTTGATGTAGTAATATGGTTGATGTAGTAGTATAATTGATGTAGTAGTACAGTTGATGTAGTAGTATAATTGATGTAGTAGTATGGTTGATGTAGTAGTATAATTGATGTAGTAATATGGTTGATGTAGTAGTATAATTGATGTAGTAGTATGGTTGATGTAGTAGTATAATTGATGTAGTAATATGGTTGATGTAGTAGTATAATTGATGTAGTAATATGGTTGATGTAGTAGTATAATTGATGTAGTAATATGGTTATGTAGTAATATGGTTGATGTAGTAGTATAATTGATGTAGTAGTATGGTTGATGTAGTAATATGGTTGATGTAGTAGTATAATTGATGTAGTAATATGGTTGATGTAGTAGTATAATTGATGTAGTAATATGGTTGATGTAGTAGTATAATTGATGTAGTAATATGGTTGATGTAGTAGTATAATTGATGTAGTAGTATGGTTGATGTAGTAGTATAATTGATGTAGTAATATGGTTGATGTAGTAGTATAATTGATGTAGTAATATGGTTGATGTAGTAGTATGGTTGATGTAGTAGTATAATTGATGTAGTAGTATGGTTGATGTAGTAGTATAATTGATGTAGTAGTATAATTGATGTAGTAGTATGGCTGTGGTATTAATGTGATTGATGTAATAAGATGGATGGTAGTAATATGGTTCATGTAGTAATAAGGTTCATGTAATGTGGATGATGTAGTAACATGGTTGATCTTAAAATACACCACTGTAGAGCTATTTTGGAAGACACAGTTGGGGATTTGGTTTTATTTTAATTTTTCTGTTGATGTTAGGGAAAATGAATTGAAAAAACAAATATTCTACTGTTACTTGAATACAAGTCCGAAGATCTACAGCAAAAATGAATCGATTTAGCTTAGGTGAGGCTTTGCGAATGCTCAACAGTGACCCCATAGATGACCATGATGCTTATGAACTTAACGAACATATCATGTCTGAACCAGACTTCACGGAACAGACAAATCTTGCTAGCGACATTGATTTAAATTTGTCATTTCTACACACATTACTCTTTAATGATGATGGTAATATGGCTACCACTTCTAACTCACTACTTCACAACAGCGGCGAATTATCATTTGTTAGTGTTCGTTCTTGATACAGAATTGTCATTAGACCATGGCCTGAGAAACGCAAGTTGTGAAATAAATATCACATAAATTACTTCAACATACGTCAATGACAACACTAATGTATGTGATTCCGGAGAAAATGCTGCAAGGTCTGTTATCTCTTCTTTAGCTTTTGACACCAGTTCTGATGTAGGGAATAATGACCTAATTGCTGATGCTGACAAATCGTTAACTTACAATGAAGAGAATTATCGCCTTGAAGCTGGAGGCAACATATGTGATAAAAACAATAACAATGATAATGAACCTGACGTTCAAGAGTCAGTCCATACTGACTCTGAAAAGATGCCAAGAGGACGGTAGAGGTCGAGAAATCAATCATTGTCCGTCAAGCTGGCCAAGAATAAGCAGGGAATACAAAAGCAATCCACTCAAGTTGAGTATGTACAGGAACATCTTTAACAAAGAATACAACCTAGCCTTTCACAGACCTAAAAAAGATAGATGTGATCTCTGTGAAGAGATTAGATTGAATGATTGCTTAGATGTAGATGAACATTCAAAACAAAAATATGAACACCACATACTCGATAAAGATCACTCCAAGGTTGAGCGTGACTCTGACAGAGGTAACACAGACTTCTTCGTGATTTGTTTTGATCAAGAAAACGTATTGTCTTCGCCCAAAGCGAATATATCTAATTTCTTTTACAAACGCAAATTGAATACATACAATTTGACAGTGCATTGTTCACTTGACAAAACGGCTTATAACGCAATTTGGACTGAAGCTATGGCTGGTACAGGTTGTAACAAAATAGCAAGTGCTCTGGTTTGCATACTTCATCGAGTGAAAAGCTGCTTCAGGATTAAAACTACATGGTGTTCCTTATACTAAGGTTAAGAGCTTTAAATACAGCATCGACCAGCCTCTTATATACTACAAGTGCTCATTCAATGAAGAATTTTGCAGAGCTGTAATAGCTAAGAGATTGACGCGTGCGCAGGTCCTGCCATAAAACTACCCGTACCTAAACAAATCACAAAAGTGCCTAAAATTTCAACTGAAAATTTTGACAAGCATGTTACGATACATGTCTGATGTTGATAGACAGTATTACAAGGCATCAAAATTAGTTATAACTGATGATGACTTCAGAAAATAAGTACGAGTATTTTAAGGGAACAATTCTACGTAAAATTAACAAGACATTCAGTTTTTACCACCCTTTTGTTATTTCATTGAGTTTTGATCAATATTTTACAATGGTAAGGAGTTAATATGCAGCCTGACATCTCAACATTATTTTGACGTTAAGAGTTTCACTATAAAAGAGATTACCTGGTGATAAAATTGTTAAGTTTATATCATGTTAAAAGGATGGAAGTTCATTTTGTTATCATCTCTGACTGACATTTGTTTGTGTTTTAGTTTTTACTTGACAAGTTGACGTAATTTACTGAATTGCATATGCTCAAGATGTTAGTCTCTTGTTCATTGTATTCATTAATTCATAAAATTGTCGCTAAAACTGATTACTACCGATCATGGTAGTAATTGCATGTATATGGTCAAGTTTATGAATATATAATCTTCGTTTGTATTTTGTTAATGGAAATAGTTTTAAAGTTCTACTGTTTGTTGTTTCTGAAATTAAGATTGCATGCTTGAATCTATTCTTCTTTATTTTGTCTCATTATTTTGATAAAAATGTGTTAGTTTCAATGCCATATTTAGTTCTACTAGGAATTATATGTTCAAAAGCAAACAATGTTGCTTTCCACAAGGACCTAACTCAATATTACTTTGTGGAAATGACTCAACATGAAGTAATTCTCAATATAGAGATGTAAAAATAATTTTGTTTTTGTAATTATTTTTTTGTAATGAAGATTATGTGAATGTGATTTCAGTATGTTATTGAACATGTTCCTAAACTGCTGTCCAAATTTCGTTGAAAATTATCAAAACACAAAAGAAATATAGTACCTCAAAACTTAAATCGCGATTTCCCGAAAATGCAAAAAATGAACTTGGGTCAGTGTAGAAATAAGGCGACGATATGGTTGATGTAGTTATATGGTTGATGTAGTAATATGTTTAAAGTTGTAATATGGTTGATGTAGTAACATGGTTAATGTAGTTTATGGGTGATGTAGTAACATGGTTGGTGTAGTAATATGGGTGATGTAGTTATATGGTTGATGTAGTAATATGTTTAAAGTTGTAATATGGTTGATGTAGTAATATGTTTAAAGTTGTAATATGGTTGATGTAGTAATATGGTTGATGTAGTTTATGGGTGATGTAGTAACATGGTTAATGTAGTTTAAGGGTGATGTAGTAACATGGTTGATGTAGTAATATTAGTGATGTAGTAACATGGTTGATGTAGTTTATGGTTGATGTAGTTTATGGGTGATGTAGTAACATGGTTAATGTAGTTTATGGGTGATGTAGTAACATGGTTGATGTAGTAATATGGTTGATGTAGTAATATGGTTGATGTAGTTTATGGGTGATGTAGTAACATGGTTGATGTAGTAATATGGGTGATGTAGTAACATGGTTGATGTAGTAATATGGGTGATGTAGTAACATGGTTGATGTAGTAACATGGTTGATGTAGTAATATTAGTGATGTAGTAACATGGTTGATGTAGTAATATGGGTGATGTAGTAACATGGTTGATGTAGTTTATGGGTGATGTAGTAACATGGTTAATGTAGTTTATGGGTGATGTAGTAACATGGTTGATGTAGTAATATTGGTGATGTAGTAACATGGTTAATGTAGTTTATGGGTGATGTAGTAACATGGTTGATGTAGTAATATGGGTGATGTAGTAACATGGTTGATGTAGTAATATGGGTGATGTAGTAACATGGTTGATGTAGTAATATTGGTGATGTAGTAACATGGTTGATGTAGTTATATGGTTGACATAGTAATATGGTTCATGTTGTAATATGGATGATGTAGTAACATGGTTGATGTAGTAATATGGCTGATGTAGTAACATGGTTTATGTAGTTACAGGGTTGGTGTAGAAATCTTGTTATGTAGTTGTTAGAATAGTCTTGGGTAAGCCTTCAAATTATCAATAATTATCTTCATCCATATCATTGCAATCTTATCATCATTATTTGTCAATTCATTTATTTAAAATCATTATATTTAAAAATTCATTCGTCTTTTAAGTCATTTTAATTTTTTGATGTATATATAAAAATATATTTGACTGACATAATAGAAAGTTGTGTAATTTTTTCAATAAAGAATGGATTGTTCATTAGTTTAGTAAAATCATCCTTCCTGATGGAGTTTCTTTAATTTGAACTTTATAATACAGGAGTCCCTTCACTCACAATTACAATCCTAACTGTATTTTTCAATTCCTTTTACGAAGTTATATTAACAAAGAAAACACATCTTAATACTATAACATAACTTTTTCTTATACATTTTGTCTAAATGATAAAACAACATGACAACACTAAGGCATCAGACTAACTTATGTTGTCACACACTAAGTACAAGTCATTTTCCATCCCTATCCTGTGTTTCTTCAATCTTTTAGAAATGGATAACAAATATTAGTTGTTCTTATGTATAATTAGAACCAATCAATCTTTATTCTATTAAAACACATTGATTGTTGTTACATTTATCTCTTTCACTCATGGCATACCCACCTGATTTTTAACTAAGCCTGTGTTGTGGTAAACAGATATGAACAACTTCACATTGTGAAAGAAAGCATGATATGAAGGTATAGGAAATATAGAAATTTTACAGGCCTTCTATCACCGAAGATGTACAGCATTAGCATAAATGAAGTGATATTTGCCATAAAATCAATAAAGTCTTCAAAAAAAATGTGTCAGAAATGCAGTCCATTCCAATTAAAAATGAACCCTTCAATCAAATAGGCACTGACCTTATTGGACTACTTCCAGAAACTAACCATTACTATGGTTCAGAGCCTCAACAAGAGAAGGGTGCAAAAGAAGTAATGGATTTCTTATTTTCTTATTGCATACCATATGCAGACATGGGTGCTTCACAATCCAAATTTCAGATCAAGGGAGATAATATGAATATCAGCTGAACTACACAAAATGACTGAAAATGACTGGTGTTAATCACAGAATAACTACAGCATACCATCAGCAGTGTAATGGGCTAGCAGAAAAGCACAATTACACCACACAGACTATTTTGCTTAAGCACTTACAGGACCAGAAAACTGGGCAGATGTTCTCCCAAGTGTTTTGCTTACTGTACTTCAAGGCATGCCTCTACAGATTACAGCTGCTTCTTCCCATTCTTCCATCAGCCATGACCCCCAGTAGAGGTCATGATGGAAAAGACTGACCCCAATCCATGAGGGTTTACAAGATAAAGCTTTCACAGAGGTAATAAAGAAAATTTGTCAAGCATCCTCAGGGACTGCTATGTTAAACATACAGAAAGCACATGAATTACATCAGAAAATTTCAATAAAAGAAATATGTTACAGGGGGTGAAGTGTTACTAAAGGGATTGAAAAAACACTAACAAATGTGGGGGCAACAGATGCACAGGTTTCTGAGTGATTCCCTTAGAACCAGACTGAACTTTTCCCAGAATCTAAAGAAGTACAGCCTTGGCTTTCAAGAAATAGCAATGACATTAGGAAGGATGGACTGACTGTTAGACTTAGCACATACAGATAAATTGATTGGTTAATTAAATATGCCGTATCAATAATATGTACATCCTACATACTGCTTGAGATTTTTGTATCTTAAAGCCAAACGAAACATCAATTCGAGCAACTGCTTGTTCATATAAACTAAAAATATGCAGACGTCTGATGCAAATTAAATGAGAAGTTCCTTCCTCTGTGACCATACTAATTAGTAAAACTCCTAAATCTCATAATTTAATTATATAAATACACATCTATGAACGCCCGAATATATAAAATAACAAGCAAATTCATTGAATTTATATCTGATATATAGCATGTATATATAGCATGAGATAGAGTGTGAAAAGTGATGAAACCATTGAATTGTTTGGTCATGTGCGGAAATGGATTTTACTTTACGTACATAGTACAATAGTAATCATGGGCCATAACTCAGTGTTAAATTGTTGGATCGTGACACGACGACGACATGCACATCTCCACTTGGCACTGAAGGTTCTCACCAAGTTTTGTTGAAATCCAATCAGTGGCCGGCGATAATTATCATAGGCATTTGACTGCCTACAAATTTTAGTTGTGATGTAACTTAATACAACTTTTATACAATTGTAATTTCTACTCCAGTTGTATACCAGATGTTTAAATATATATAGTACATACATCAAGTTTTAAAATATGTTACAGATATGTTCATTTATGTTTTACTATTAAATTCATCTAGATAAAACCAATGAAAGCAAGTTGAATTTTTGAAGAAGCATATTCAGAATTGTCAAACATTTACATCATAAACTCTTCTTAATGATACAATATTTGACACAAACATACTTATCAAATGTAAGGTGATTCAAATTTTGATTTAATGTGACACCAGCCTGAAGTATCGAAAAGTTATTGTTTATTGATGTTTTATGGTGCATCAACATCTACTGGTCATTCAGTGTGCATCAAAATGAAAATGATATGTCCTTTAATATGATAAAGTAAACTTAAGCTGTGAATGTAAAAATGAGTCAAGAGAGTAAAATTTATGATTTGTTCACTCATAAAAATTAAAGTGTGTTCATTCATTGTTTGTATGTGATTTATTGTCCATGGGGTTTATTGCCATTTTTCAACCATTTTTCGGTTATATACGGCGATCGGTTCACCTAACCATTTACCTGGACTGTATACAACATCAATATTAATTTTTTACACTAGTAAGAAAATTCAAGAATGTCAAGGCAATTATTTTAGACATTAGCTACAGTCATGGATATTTTCAAGTAGGTAATTACTGTTACACCAGTGTTTGGTAATATTGATGAGGCTCTGGAAGGTATTCAAGAGCACACCAAAGATAGTTCTTGACTTCCTTGTAACAAAAATGAATTTCACAAGAGAGATAATAAAAGAATTAAAAATCAAACATGTCCACAGAATGGGTGAAATGAGATTGAGTAAAGTTGACCCATAATGGCTGAATGTAACCACTTTAAAGACAAGGAAATGGTCAGTAAATTTGCCAGATAACTTTCTAAATATTATTACAAAATATGATACAGTTTTTTTGTATGAAACTTGGACAACTAAACATACTATTATCAATTAGAAAGGTCATAAGTTATTGAACTTTTATAGAAGATTTCAGCATTGCAATGCTAGGCAAACTAGTGACTGAATAGCACTATATTATGAACAAAAAGGTATTCAAGTACTGCAGAATCATTCAGATATCATCATTTGGATTAAATGAATTTTTAAATTTAGCACAAGACATGTTTATGTAAGGTTCCTATATATGGCGCCAAGATTCTCCTGTATATGATGTTGCCAACCTGGACTTATTTGAAATCTTAAAAAAAAAGGTAACTATATATGAACTATTATATCCAGGATAGAACACTACACTGGGCTTCAGTTGATGTTTAAGTTAAATATGGTTTTATGGCCCATCAACAACTAGCGACCATGTAGCATGCATTTAAATAAATTCATATTATACAAGGTTTATAATGTAGACAATGAGTCAGAGAATATGATGAAATGACTGCAATTTGATTCTTCAGCAAGGTCAAGGGCAAGATCAATGACCTTCATCTTGGCTAAAAAAACAGAGGACCTCTCTGAAAGATGGCATTTTAGAATTTTATTTCTAGATACTACTACAGCTGCAACAGTATTCCCTTGTAGAGCCATCAGCATAAAATGATTAGTGTGTATGATAATTTTCTTTATGTTCATTGTATTTGGTTTGGAATGTGCAACTGTCTGTCTCTGATTTTTGTCACAGGTGAGGTGGAAGCTAAGCTCTGCCAATTCAAGGGTCAGACAAGGTGGGGTATCTGGAACTTTGTAGTCTGTGATCTCAAAGAATTGAGACAGGTATTATATTAGGCCTCCAATCAAAGAGATTTTTAAACAAGAGGGCCACGATGGCCATGCATTGCTCACCAGAATAAATGTTAATTAACTTGTAACTAAAAATATAATAAAGGTACACTTGTTGGCAAACATAGGGAACTTTAATAAACTTGATAAGGACCATCAAAGGATACTACAAAGGAATATTCGTGATAACTGAAGGATGCCACAGACCAAATTTGGCAATGATCAAACCACTGGTTCATGAAAACAAGTCATTTTAAGGTATTTCTATTCTTAGCTCTAGTGGGCCCTAATTGTGGCCAACCATTTTTATTTCAGCAAATCTGATAGAACAATATCTAAAGATGTTAAAATCCAAGTTTGGTAACAATCCATCCATGGAATCATGAGAAAAAGTTGTTTTAAGGTATTTCTATTTTTAGCTCTAGTGGCCCCTAAAAGGCGCCGATCAAATTTATTTAGGCAAACTTGAAGATGCTACAAACAAAGTTTGGTGATGATCCATCCATTGGCTCATGAGAAGAAGACATTTAAAGGTATTTCTATTTTTAGCTCTAGTGGCCCCTAATAGGCGCCAACCACTTTTAGTTTGGCAAATCTGATAGAACACTACCTAAAGATGCTAAAAACCAAGATTGGAAATAATCCATCCATAGAATCACGTCGGTTTAAGGTATTTCTATTTTTAGCTCTAGTGGCCCCTAAAAGGGGCCAACCAAATTTATTTGAGCAAACTTGAGAAAAGAACAATCTAAGGATGCTACAGACCAAGTTTGGTCGTGATCAATCAATTGGTTCATGAGAAAATGATTAAAGTTTTTTTTTATTTTTAGCTCTAGTGGCCCCTAAAATGGGCCAACCATTTTTATTTCAGCAAATCTGATAAGTCTATCTAAGGATGATACAGACTAAGTTTGTTTTTTTCTATTTTTAGTTCTAGTGACCCCTAAAAGAGGCCAACTGGTATAATATAAGCAAATTACAGTTAGAATGTCAAAAGGCTTCTACACATCAAATTGGAAGTAAATCCGACTGGTAATTTCTCAGGAGACGACCATTGTTGACGCCAGATGCCGGACGCCAGACACAGGAACATTCGCCTACCCATTCTAATAGCTCACCCTGAATCTTCGGTTCTGGTGAGCTAATAAAAGGTCAAACACAATTTTGTGCAGTATTAAAGGGATTTGATTTCAGTTATAAAATGTACTTAGCTACAAGTATTTGCCATCTAAAATGAAGACACGGTTCATTGGCCGTGACACAGACTGTTTACAGGGGAGGTTCTAAATGCTCCAAGGACTAATGTTAGATGATGATTATGTATAGCATCAAGGGCTTTTAACAATGACTTCAAGGCTAATGTATGTATAATGGTTTGTTTATTTATTTTGTTTATATGTGACATATTGTCACTGGGGTTTAATGCCATTTTTCAACAATTTTTCAGTTATATATGGCTACCGGTTCATCTAAACAGTTTTCCTGGACTGTATACTAACCAGTACTAACTTACCCTTCCACAAGGAGCCTGTAGCTTCTCCACATATGGAGGAAAATCCATATCCACTGGACCACGGCCATGGCCTGTAGGCTTTGATAATTGAACTCGAAAGTTCTAGAATTTTTCCCCAGATTTATTTGATTTTTGTGGTGAAGTGGTTTTACAGTTTTCCAAAAAAAAAATTGCTTAATTTTTATATTCATATTTTTCAGTTTATAGTCATTGATTGTTGAATTTAATGTACAGTAAAACCTTAATAGTGAGACCACTTTAAGGACTGAAAAATCAGTTGTAATAATGAGGTGGTCACATTATTAAGTTGAATTATTGGGGTTATAGAACATCGGTCTGAAAATAAGAGGTCGTTTCAACAAGGTGGTTGTAATACTGATGTGGTTACTATTTGTGGTGATACTGTACTAAGTTAATGAAGTCATTCGGACACAATTTTGTTACTGCTATTTTTAGATGGTAAAAAAATATTTGTTATGCTTAATTAATTTATCTCACTTTTATTTGAGCGTTCAGATTTTAATCAGGTCTCAATTTTATTAACAGTGTGAAGTATTGGCAGACATACATGGTAGTCATTTTTTATATTTCAATTTGCAGTAACATACAGAGACTGATCATACTGTGTCTATATTACTGCATGTATTTGTTTAATGAACAATTATTATACATGTGTCATGTTCATACATTCTTTTTGTTAAAATGGAGTTGCAATCAAATTGACTGCTGAAGGATCACTTTCATTAATAAAGTAATACTTACAAGTACCTGGATTTTGTTGTTTACAGAAATACTGAGAGGTGAAACAAAATCAGGCATAAATCAACTGCATAACAGTTGGATTACCTTCCCATGTCTTGTCATCAACAAAACCAAGAATGAGAATTATCCACAGAATGTCATAGTATACAACACATGCCCCTGACACTGCATCATTGGGTCAGGCATAGACAGAAAATAGCAGTATTTTTCATGGATAATCTGTAAATTTAGACCTGACTAATGTAAATCAGGGGAAAAGTGTGCCCTGTACTCAAACCAACAACTAGCACGACACTCTACTGACTGAGCTGTGTGGCTGATTCTTACTCATGCACATATCACTCCTTTTTTACATTTTTTGCCAACCTTGGACAAACAAGCCTGCGTAAACCAGAAAAGTGCACCCTGTATGAGACTTGAACTCATGAATACAAGAACACTAGCACAGTGCTCTACCAACTGAGCACAGCAGGCAGTTGATTTGCACCTGGTTATGTCTATGGAATAATAAAAAGAATATTTTTCAGAAGTGATAAACAACAGTTATATTAGTAGTAAAAGTGAAGAAAGGTGATCATCCATATTTTGGCCTGAGGGACCACACCTACATAATTGACCCCCCAAAAGACCTACCAGAATAACAGAACAAGAGGCAACCAACTGGCAAGATGCCTCAGCAGCCAGTAGAAAGTGCTAAAGTTGTACATGTAAGTGTAATTCATTTATAAAAGCTGTGCTTAAATTAAATGTTTTTCCAAATGCGTTTAAACTATGTATATTGGAAAATAGAAAAATAAAAATTAATTGGTAAAAGAATATTTTGTATAACAAGGACAGTAATTGAAATGAAAGAATATTTAATTAAATAGTCAGTTTAAGAAAAGTCCTCTCAGGCCCCATGGTCAGAAGAGGAAGATTTTTTCATGTACTGTATATGAAAAATACATCAAGGGAAAACCAGACCTTAGTGTCCTATTGGAAACAGGATGCTGAGTTCAATAAACACATATGCCCCTGATGGCATGCTTGACAACAGAATTTTAATCTAAATGAGGTCAATGTGTAAAAGTAGGAGCAAAGTTTCAAATATACATAATTGTCCTATATATTCCATGTAGGAAGAATAACAAAGTCCCATAACAGTACCAAAAATATGTGATAACAACCACAATCAGTACAGGTAAGCAGTGTTGAGGCTAGACAGTAAAATGTAGTTAATAAAAATGGCTATTGATGCTAGATGAAAGGGCATAATCTTATTAAAAAAGAGATAACTCATTTAAAATTTTGTACATCCAATTAAGGTCGCGGTCAAGGTTGGGTTTTATGGGTTGAATAATTTGGGATTGGTCCAAGACAACAACTGAATTGTATCTATACATTCTAGTAAGCAGTGTTGGTGGTAAACGAAATGGTAAAATCTACTTAACAAAGAAACAGCCCATTTAAAACATTTTAAGTCAAATCCTGTCAAAGTCAGTTTAATGGTATTTTATGGCGCATAGACATCTAATGGTCATGTAGTGTGCATTTAAATAAAAAGGAGGCAACAAGTATAACCTGTGTAGGATAACACATTAATAAGAATGAAGAATAACTAATACAAAGTGGTTAAAATTGATATGTCATAATAAAACAAATGCAGGAGAGGCTTATCTCATTTACATTGTATTATATATAGTGTACAAACATATATATATTTATCTGCGGTCTGATTTTGTATTGATAGCTGAAGTTATTTGTAGCAAGGGTTTGTTTCGTTGTGCATTTCAATACAATTGAAGGATTGTGTCATTCAACAGCCCAACAAGGCAAGAGACACATCATTCTCAATCTAATGCTCACCCAACCTCATATTGAATATTTTATTCAAGTATTTGTATCATGACGATAACTCTATGTTTTATGTTAACAGAACAGGTAATGTTTTGTTACCGTAGGATTGCATATATGAGTAATTCCAATGTCATCATTTTCCCTACAAAAATCGATAACCCTTCTGCGTAACCGGTGCAATTAATTAGCTGTTCCTTCACTCATGATTAAAATGCTAAAAATGAAAAGACTTTCTGATTTCTTTGCACCTGAGGTGGCTAAAAAGTTGAAATCAAAAACAAACAAGACAGAAACTATTAAGGCAGTGTCGCCCCAAGCTTCATCAAGTGAAAAGGTGACTGTTTTTAAGAAATGCGAGTTCCAGCGTAAATGGCTTTCTGACAACCGTTACAAGACTTGGTTGGTTTTTGATTGGGAAAAATCAACCATGAAATGTTCCTTGTGTTTTTCTACATCAAAATCAAACCCTTTCATGTTTGGATGTACCATTTATCGCACGTCTACTCTTGAAAGGCACATGTCATCAGCAGATCACATCAATTCATTAACTGATAAAAAAGAAAAATCAAACTTCAAAAATGTTGTACAGTGACCATGTTTGACAAAAAGAAGAACTCATTTATTCTTGCAATGACAGCTGTATTATGGTTATATACAGAACAGATTGCAACAGTTAAATATAGTTCCCTTCTTAATCTTTTAAGACTACAGGGTGTTGAAGATTTAGAATCATTATATTCGGGTGGTAATGCCACATATCAATCTGTGAGAGCTGCTGAGGATTTTCAAGATGCAAAATCTGTCATGTACTTGAGAATAACTTAAAACAGAAATTAGCCTCTTCAAGTGTTATTTCTCTTATGTGTGATGAAAGTGATGACATCTCAATTCACAAGAAGTTGGTCACATATGTAAGATTTATCAACAAAGACAACTTTGAACCAGAAACTAATTTTTAGACAATGTATCAAATGAAAAAGGTGATGCTGAGACAGTTTACAACAATTTGAAATATTCAGCTACTGAAAAGTGAATAGAAATGAGCAAGGTATTTTTCTTCGGTTTTGATGGTACATCGGTAATGACAGGGCGTAAAGCTGGAGTGGCTGCCAGATACACTGAAGATCAACCTTTTGTAGTAAATATCCATTGCATGGCACACAAACTTGTATTCTGCGCCAGCCAGGCAGCAATGTTACTTACGTGAAGAAGTACAAAGACATTTTGACCAATCTTTTTTACTATTTTAAGCATTCTTTGTCAATTTGTCAAAAATTGCTGATGTTCTTAAAGACAAAAAGATGAAAATAAAAGAGGTGCATTCTGTCAGATGATTTGCATTTTACAGTGCATTGGTAACAGTTTTTCACTGCTGGGGCTCATCTGTAATTTATTTCGAGCAAGAGAGACAGGCTGAAAGTGGTGGTACTGCAAAAGCAATCTGGTCATAATGAATTTTTGGCAGTCACATACCTTTTAATGGACATTATGCCAGTACTTACTAAACTTAGTCTTTCCTTCCAAAAGAAAAACATTGACACTGCAGTGGTCCAGCCCTTGGTTCAGTCTACAATTACTCAGCTAGAGTATCTGTCAGAAAATGATGGTCACCACATGAAAATATTTGAATCTGCTACTTCTTCAAGTCATAATCTTGATATTAAGGGTCACAAAATTTCAATGACAAAAAAATAAATGACACTTCAACAATATCAGAGCAGAATTTATTCAACAGGTCACTGCTCAACTACAGCGTAGGATTCCATGGCAGAACACAAATGTAATCAATGCTCTTGATTCAACAGAAATACCCAACAGACAATATCTTCAACCTGTGGAAAATCATTTACATACAAGGATTTAATTCCAAATATTATTAAGCTAGCGGAGTTAGCTCTTATAGCTCCATTACAGACCTCAGACTGTGAAAGGGTTCTCAACACAGAATGATATTAAAACATCTGATATGAACAGATGTCTGCTGATAGAATAAATAAACTAATGAGAATTTGTTTGAGCAGAGCAAGTGTTGAAGACCTTAACTATGAAAGGGCTGTTCAAGTTTGGAAAATGTCCAAGAGCAGGAAAGCATTTACTAGCAACAAGTGACTCTAAAATCATGAGGGGAAGGGCTTTGCAAGCAGTAAATTAAAAGGTAAAGTGTTTTCTGTGCTAAATTGTTTTACCCGCTTTTTTCAAGTAGGGTCCTGTGTCCTAAACCACATGGGCCCGAATGGCCCCCTTTGGACAAAAGCTAGATTGAACACTGAATCAGTGACAATTTTTGAAGAATGGCCTTTATTCACAGAGTGGTCTTTATTTGGAGGTGCCTGCAAACACACGTTTGATATATGTAAGCTTGAATAATTGATTGACCTTGCCTTGTTGAATCACTCCTAAAGACAGTCTGTTATTTATTGACAAATATAAGTTAGAAGATAAATATTATGTTTATGCTTACAATACTTTACAAATAAAAGTAAATTTGTTTGTTACTACATGACTTATTGTCATTGGGGTTTAATGCCATTTTTCAGTTATAAACTTCAACCAGTTCATCTGACCAGTTTTCCTGGACTGTATACTAACCAGTACTAACTTACCCTTCCAGAAGGAGCCAGGAACTTCTCCACATTTGGAGGAAAATCGACATTCTTGTTAATTTTCATATAAGGGTATAACCTGCTGCAACCGGGATTCGAACCCGGATCTTCAGGTTATTGAGTTTGTTTATCCTCGCCTCCGGGTTATTCCCATATGGGCGAGCATTCACTATCTTTAACAATGAACTATAGTATAATGTATAGCCTATATTTGTAAAAACAATCTTTAAAACAATCTAGTAGGGGTAGGCTATTTTAGTGAACGTTTGTATGTGTGTCTATTTTATTGACTTATGTTGTTGAAACTATTTTAATATTCTACTTTATTATATTACTATTTTTTAAAGACAAAAAGTGGGAAGAATCTATATTGTTGCAGTATAGCTATGTTATTTTATTTACTTGCTGTTTTATTCTTATTTTAGTAAAACTATTCTGTTTCATTTTTTAATTAATATGACTAGTGATTAACTGTTTTATTTTATTACTTAATTGATAAAAAAGGAAAGGGGGGGAGGAAAGGAAAGTGTTATTTTATTTCGTCTTTTCTAATTTAAATTCTGAGATTTCTAACTTAGCTATTTTTTGGATTGTGTGAGGTGATAACTTGCTTTTATTGTTACTATTGGTCATAGACTACCATCCTGATAATCACATATCTTGGATTTATTATTATTAAGAGATAAAAAGTTTTTGCCCAACTGGATACCATAGTAAATAAGTACTTTCCGATATGTGGTTTGCATTCTCTTTTACAACATATATAAGAGGATGCAAACTCTCGAGTGATTCTGATATAGCGTGTGCTTCATCTAAGGATCAGAATCACTTGTTTTTTGCGGCCAGCCGCATTTATATAAGTTTGATGAAGTCTTTGATACATACCGGAAAGTATGATGGTTTCAAACATAACCCACAGGACCTAAATTATAATTAATTGATTAAATTTATCTTAAAAAAAAATTATGAACAATTCAGGACTGGTAGTCATTAAAAAATATGTTCATCCTCTGTGTAGTAATTAAAACAATAATTAAAATAGTTAGGGATAAAAAATAATGTCTTCTGGGGGAGCAAACAAAAAACGGCTAACTTTTCAGGGCCATAAAAATAACTAAGTAAAAGGGGACAAAAAGTGATAACTGTTAAAATTATATTGCATATACATATTTACAACTAAAATACTTTCTACACAGAGGGGTGAAACTTTATTAAAAATAAAGGTAGTCCTTTTTTTCCCTCTTTTTTCCTTTCTTTTTGTTCAGAAATGCTGGTGGATCAGGTAAAGGCAACTCGTAACAAATGTGCCCCAGTTTTTATACATATTTAAGGAAAAAATTCTGTATTGATAGTGCATGCCATGAGCGTTATAGTCTACACAGTACTTTGGTGGCATGCACTATTTGTATGGTGATATATTATTGGTATTTACTGGGTTTGAAGTTTTTATAGGGGTATTAAAATGTACTGTTAGTCTGATAGTGACCTTAGAACTTTGATCAGTCCGATCAGTTTTTGGGGATTTTAATATAAAGGGCCTGTCATTGAATACTGGGATCCAGAGTGTGGCCTAGAAGCTCAATCTGGGCTCAGTCATGTTTATTGTCCCATGACTGTTAATTGAGCTATCTGGTCACACCCAGACCCAAATAACAACTGTTATTAACTGGTAGGGTTTTTACTGGGGCTATTTGTTTTACATTTCAGTACTCCTGTAATGGGTGGGCCAGAATTCACTCCCTTTCCCAGTCCAGACATAAATGTGCTAGATTGTTGGAAAAAAAGTATTCATTTTCTTTTACTGTAATTTGAAGTCACTATCATTGAATTTATTCTTTTATTTTGTACATGTTTACAAAAGAAGAGTGAAAAATAGGAAAGAAAGAAAAATTAGACTTTATTCCACAAAGGTCTACACCTTTATATATATTAAATAATATAAGACTAAACATAGATATTAACTACTGAGAGGCATAATTTTGCCTCTGCATTAAACATGTTTATTCTTATTTAAAAATAATATGTATTTATAGTACAAGATTTGTATCTATATTTATTAAAGCTTTTGAGGTAATGTTTGAAATAATTTAAGTTTATTATTATGAGAGTTGTTTTGCTGCCCAACTGATTGTGCAGTATATGATTAATTAGTAGGATATGTACTTCATGTAACAATAAGGTTATCATGATATTAAAAAAGGATTATTTATTTAATTATAAATGTATTTTTTCTTACTAATACAAGTGATACCATGTTTTATAGACAATCCATATTGTAATGAAGGTATCATGAAGTTAAAAGAGAAAAATTCCTTAAAATATTTTATGTTTATATTAAAATAAATGGGATCATGTTTAAGATAATTCATGTGTCAATGAAAGTCACAGCCTTAGATTTTATTTGTCATCTGACAAGATTTTATGTTTTTTCTAAGGCTTGGAAGACTGAGCTTTTTACTGCCCCGCTTGGATTGAGAATATTCTCAAGATTACAAACCAAGCCTAAGTTTACAAGGGCAGCTTTTAGCTCTAATCTGGGAGTGAAGTGAACCCCACAGTGTAGCAGATAGTGACTGGTTGTGTTCAATACTCTACACTGGGCGCAATAGGATCCAGTCCCAGGATATGTTTTCCATGGGCCCCAGACAACAGATTTGCCCCCAGTCACAGACAGGTGATGCATTTGTCTATCCTTTGATCTGAGGAATAGACATCAGGCCATCTGAGCCCCACTGAGTATTGGACAGAATCACAGCCATCCTGTTTCACGCAGGAATAGTAACTCCTCCAGCGCTTAATGGACTGTGACCTGACCAATGAACTTACCTCAGTGGGTGAGAGATTGACTTTAGTATCTACAGTCACATGATCCAGGCCAGTTTTGGCAGCTCTGTCCGCAGCCTCATTTCCTTCCACACCTATATGAGCTGGGCACCAAACTAGAGTAATATACAGACCGGCTTGTCGGATGGAATAATTAAGGATGACAATTTGTTCTAAAAGGTCTGGTCTGGATTTACTGTGACAATTTTGAATTGATTGCAGCGCCGAAAGTTAGTCCTAGTAAATAACTGATTTTTTGGGTTTATGATGAAAAACCCAGCTTATTGAATTTATTAGGGCTATCATTTCTGCTGAATAGATTGAAAGATTATCAGAGAGTCTATCAACAGAGGAAAAGTTTTTTGAAGGTATATAAAAAGCTGCTGTAACTTTGCCAGAATTTGGCCATTTAGAGCCATCCGTATAAATACTTAGATAATTATTGTAAAATTAATCAATATGTAAGGTGACATGAATTTTACTCAGGTCTGGAACGTCTGTTTTTGAGTTTTTTAAAGAGAGTGATAAATCTATATGAGGTGGGGACATTAACCATGGATGTTCAATTACTGGCCTGAAATCTGCTACCTGTATGTTTTTGAGACCGAATCCCCTCACTAAGAGTTAAGTAAGGGCCCCAATTGGGGGGGGGCATTTTTTGAGATTGCTCTTTGTGAAGTGACCAGTCCCAAAGATGGAGTTCATGGGGTTATTTCCCCTTGATTGTACTCTGGCCCAGTATTTGACAGTCCCAGATCTTCAGGTTACAAGTCCAGCACACTAACCACTGGACCCAGCAGCCACAGGGCCTAAATGAAAGTAAAACATAAAAATAGTCAAAGGGAAGTGTATAAAAAAGTATTACAATTCATTGTTTAGTCAAATTTCCTTTATGTAATCAGTAATTATTTCAGGCCTGACATTTTCAAAAACCAAAATGGATTTGAGTAATTTGTATATTTCAGGTAGCAATGCAGCCCTACAAATTGTCCCAAGGTGGGTACCATCCAGGAGAGGAGTTTTATCCTGCTTTTTTGTGTTCATGTGTTAGTTGGGTTTCCAGCTGTGAGACCTTGAGGAAGGTGATATATTGGGGAAGGTGAGATGTTCTGTTATGATGGTTATGTGCACAAATTGTATGTGGCTATTAAGTTAACACAATCAATTATTTATGTATAGTTCTGTCCTATAGACTGATATGTTCCAAAGAAAAGTGGTGATATTGTCTATATGAATATAGAGTGTCATTACTCTAAGAGTGATAAAACTGTTATAGGATTGTACAGAGATATGTATCTTATGTACCTTGTTTAGTGTACTTGGGTGGTTTGTTTGGTCTTTTGACATCTTGATCAAGAAGAAAATAACAGCCACTGTGAGAAGTCATTACAGTCACTGTTTTATTCATGTTACCCTTGAGCAGCAGTTTATCAGGAAAGGTAACTGTGGCAACTGGTTCTCATTCCATGCCACCAAAGTACAGACAGAGTCAATGGGAAACAGATTATAGCAATATTGACATCTTTCCAACTGTCTACTTTTATTACAGTGTTGATGATCTATCCTTTAAACATGTTTTCAGACTTATGAAGATCCATTGACATTTGAAAATTTATAAACTGTTTAGGGTTACTTGACTAATGCATGAAAAAAGTAGCCATGTTTAGGGTTATGTGGATAAGGCTTGAAAAAAGTAGCCATGTTTAGGGTTATGTAGATAAGGCTTGAAAAAAGAAGCCATGTTTAGGGTTATGTAGATAAGGTTTGAAAAAAGTAGCCATGTTTAGGGTTACTTGACTAATGCTTGAAAAAAGACGCCATGTTTAGGGTTACTTGACTAATGCTTGAAAAAAAAGCCATGTTTAGGGTTATGTGGATAAGGCTTGAAAAAAGAAGCCATGTTTAGGGTTACTTGACTAATGCTTGAAAAAAGAAGCCATGTTTAGGGTTATGTGGATAAGGCTTGAAAAAAGAAGCCATGTTTAGGGTTATGTAGATAAGGCTTGAAAAAAGTAGCCATGTTTAGGGTTACTTGACTAATGCTTGAAAAAAGAAGCCATGTTTAGGGTTATGTGGATAAGGCTTGAAAAAAGAAGCCATGTTTAGGGTTACTTGACTAATGCTTGAAAAAAGAAGCCATGTTTAGGGTTACTTGACTAATGCTTGAAAAAAGAAGCCATGTTTAGGGTTACTTGACTAATGCTTGAAAAAAGAAGCCATGTTTAGGGTTACTTGACTAATGCTTGAAAAAAGACGCCATGTTTAGGGTTACTTGACTAATGCTTGAAAAAAGAAGCCATGTTTAGGGTTATGTGGTTAAGGCTTGAAAAAAGTAGCCATGTTAAGGATTACCTGATCAAACACATTTGGGTATAGGTAGGTAAAACTAGACTCTTAACATACTTTATAAGAATAATAAGTACAATTCATACTAAATATTTGTGTACTTCGGATATTGTAGTTAGAAACTTCAGGGTAAACTCCAAAAATCAATTAACCTTCACCTTTAGGCATGAGTAAGCCAGTAATTTATGTCAATGATGATGTTTTATATCTGTCTTACTCTAAGCTAAAACATGGGGTTAGTGTGAATTTTTAAGTGTTTTTTCATGTTGTATCAATGGCAGAGTAAAAATATACAAAATAATAACCAATTTTAAAGATTGACTAACCTGGCAGTTACCTATCTTACTTTTCTGAAGATTTTAAGAGGCTAGCACTGCCTCTTCTTGAGATATGGATTGAAACATGCTCCCAAAATGGCCATTTTAGTGTTATGCAATCTCAATTGAAAAAATACTACATAAAATACGAAATGCTCCTAATTTCAGTAAGAAATGATGCATAAATTACTGGTACAGATACAGTTTTATACAGACTTCTGTCCTGTATGTTTTGCTGCTTGAATTAATGAATCAGTCATAAATTACGGATTTTATAAGTAAAATACTATCAGCAGTGGTTTTATTTAAACACAAAAAAACACACTTGTTATATTCTAAAAATTGATATGAAATAACAATCAATTAAATTTAAATAAACATTAACCATTCTGTTATTTACTATGGTAAGTAAACAAAAGACGTTCATGTTTCAGGACTAGCCCAGGTTTTCACATGAATGATTATTCTTTCATAGGGCCTAAAAACAGGTTTGTTTCCATTTACATGGCCAAAAAGATATGGGTTGGTAGGTAGAATTTTTTTATGTTTTTTGTTGTTTTTTTTACATACCGGTATATAGGCAACACTGTATGGGAATATGTGTGCAATGAATTAACATCACTGAAAATTTCTAAACTTTTAGATATTAAACGTAAAGGTATACAGATGGAAGAAAAATATCTTTTGCAATACTATAGGATGGAAATGGTGGATACAAAATTATGCATGCATGTTTATAAAAACTAAACTTGATTTGTGTAGAGGATACCTGCTCCTGATCCTTTTGGCAGTTCTGTACCACCTTCCAGGCTTCATAAAATCATACATTTTCATGGTATTTCTATGACAGAATGTCCTTTTCACTCTTCCAGACTGAACAGTCTTTGGATAATGAGGGATGAGAGGTTTTGCAATTGAAACTGAGTGGTGTATTATTACATGTTTTGGAATCATGGTCTGGACCCTCATGAGAACGCTTAGCATAGATTGGACTGTTTTTACATTTGGTTCCATGATGGCTGTACTGCTGGCATCTAAAACAGGCCAGCAGGTTAGGCACATACACATCAACCTTGACAGAATGGAATCTATTTTGATTGTGGATGAAAGGTTTGGAGTTGAAATGTGCCATTTCTGCTTATACTGATGCATTTTACATCAGAAACAGCCTGTACCTTCAGATTATGTTGAGAGATTCACAGTAGAATTATTCCCATACAGGTGTGAAGTGTTTCATGAGCAAATACTTCAAACCCTTCCTCTGAAGAAGTGTTAAAACTGAAAGAAGATTTTTTTATTGTTGCTTTGAGAAACACCTCACAAACAACATTTTTCTTTTAGTTTTTTACTGACTTGGACATGCCGAAAATGGAGTTAATATGCTTTTCATTGACAATGGGAGAAAGCTTTATAATAGGACAGGGTTTTTTTATTAAGAAAGTGATGCTGATAATCAGTGTCTTCCCCTGACATTTTTTCCCCAAAGAAGCATTTTTCCCCTTGCTAAGATACATTATTCCTCTTTAAAGCTATTCAAAAATAGCGAAAGTTTACAATTTCAGTTTTAGTAGATTTAATTCTGCCAAAATGAGAATAAATCCTTGGCCAGAAAATCTAACTGATCAATAGCACTAACTGATCAAAACAAGCCTGGTAGACCTGTTCAAATGTAGAAAAGGCAAAGATAATCACCTGTAGATTGTTGTTTTGAATGCTGTTGTCATAATCATTGATTCATGAAAACATTGGTTTTTGTTATGCGACAGTGTATTGAAATTTGATAATTTCCCTAAATTTCCCCTTTTCTCATGATTTTCCCCTTTTAACCAGCGTCCAGTGTCTTCCCCAATCCCTAAAAAAAACCCTGTAGGTTTATCATGAACCACTGCCAAAATGACAATGAATCTCAGAAAATTCTGCGTAGTAAATGCTGAAGATGTTTTGGGGATTGATTTGGAGACTGAGTCCAAAAAAGTGTACACTTGGTTTTTTTGGGGGGATGCCATGATAGTTTAGTGATTTTCTTCAATGATGCTCCCACCAACCATGGAGTTAAACAAGGAGACATGACTGACACAGGTCATGACAGGGATACATCAGTGATATACTCTGAGCGAAAGGTTTAGACTGGACAAAAATATTCCTGCAGAATGTTTTCCAAGCTAAAACTGTCTTTAGGAGATTATAAGTGTCAATCAAAGACCAAACATTTCACCAGATTAGCCCATGAGCCACCAACTTCTATGTCATTTTTTAAATAAAAGTGAAGTTTACTCAACAGAGAAAAGACATAGCAATGGTCCTATGGTCTGGTATTTATTAAATGGAGAAGAGGAAATGAAAAATGATCTAGGGCAAAACATAACGTACATTAGTGTTGGAACAGTGTATAAATGTGTAGTTCAAAGTTCCTTGGTCACTGTCATAATGGTATGGTCATACCGAAAGTAAACCTAATGTTAACTAGTTCGACCTAGTTAATGAATACTTTTGAATTTCTTATTTTTACATGGTGTGAAAGCTTAATTAGTGGAAATATCTTCAGTTACAGGACAATGAAATTAAAATAGTCAAAGTTAGAGCACAAGATGCACAAATAAAGATGATCATGACAGAGGATCATGCAGAAAAAGCAAAAATTACCTAGTGGAGAGAACTGGCCAGTGTTGAGCCAAGGCCTGGAGATTACATTACAGTAACTGATGCGGTTGTTAATATATACAAGTATTAGCATTTCCAAAAATGCTTGGAATTGCCGTTCAGCCAAGTATAAGAGATTAGATTAGAATATTGATTAAAGATTTCATAAATAAAGAATTAATTTCTGGTTTCATTTCTTATTGAGGGTTTGCAACACATTCTATATTTACGACGATATTCAACTGGTTCCCGTTTACTTTGGTTGTACAGAGATGACATTCCTTTGGTGCGCTGCAACATGGAAAGGGACCAGTTAACGACAATATGAAGTGCCCTGAAAGAGCATATGTAAAATACATAATTAAAATATCAAATTATCACATTCAGAGGAAACAAAGGATATCATGATGAATTAAACTAGCATTCACATCTAAAAATTCATATAATAAAATCCTATTTTTTGTAGAAATAGACTCGTTTCTGTACAATAAAAGCTACTGTTTTCTAGTGAAATATTCGAAATGTTGTTTACCCCGAAAGGAGCCTACAAACTGGTTTCAAGCTCCATACATTAACAAGAGAGCCAAGATGGCCCTTTTTCGCTCACCTGAGTAAAGATTGCAACTTCTATGGTTTTCCTGTGATTTGACATGGTGACCTAGTTTTTGACTTGAGTTGTTCACAAAATTTCCATCCTATTTGACCTGGCGACCTAGTTTTTGACCCCAGATGACCCATGTTCGACCTTGTCAAAGATATTATTGGGAAAACATTCTGACTAGCTCTGATGAACATTCGCTTGAATGTGTAACCACTGGAGCATTAACAACCCCCAGGTGTAGTCGCTGGACGCCAGACGCCAGAGTAGACTGACTGATGTCTATAGCTCACCAAGCACTACTTGAGTATTTTTTGTCCGCCATGTTTAGATTGTTCTCCTTTCTGATTGGCTTAGAGCAGTGTAAGGGAAGAAATGGTCAAATCACATAAGTCACCGTCCGTGAACGGCGACAATAATTACTAGACATCACTTTAAACAACAGCAAAATCCACAGGAACAGTGAGTACTATTTTTATCAATTTTCCCAAAGATAAATTTATCATATCCTAACATTTGAATGTGATAAAGTCATTTGAATTTATAGCATTTCATAAGTAACAGAGATAATTAGTTTCCTGAGAATGTTGTTTCATACAACAAAATGGTTCACTTGGAACTAAACTTTTATTTTTTAAGACATTGTCTTTTTTTCAGAAAAGACCTTATCTAGAAGTAAAAAGAACTGTTGTTAAAGAAGTGACATGTGTAGAGGACAATATAACAGAACTTCCCTTGAAGATAAAACCTCTGTTCTGACATGTTATTGGCTGCCATGGAAAGATTCTTTTGACAATTTGATGGAAAATGGATTGTTTCCCCTTGAAGTTGTCTACACAGAAAGTTTTTAAGTGTAGAAAGAAGTGTTTAAATTTCTTAAGTCATATCAATGAAATCCCTATTAACTGAAATTAAATCTTTCACTGCTAATTGCACCATGTGGCAACTTGATGCAGAGTACCAATGTCACCTTTTAGACTTTCGAAAAAAAGATCTCAGGTACCTGTATTCAAACTATGGGTTTGACACATGATCACTGTGACAATTTGGTTGAAGAAATAGCATTATCCACCACTAATTCAAGCAATCCATGTGGAGAAATTTGCAGTTACTTACAGAGGACAGGGTGAGCACAAGTAAGAAATATTTGGCACTGAAAATTGTGTCTTATCAGAAATTTTGCATTGAAAGAATTAACTGCAATTTATGTATCATGTCAGGAAGTTGTGTCCTTTCTTTCATCATTTTTATTGTTGAGAACCAAAAGAAATCTTCAAAATTTTCACCATTATTTGTTTCTGTACTTAATTCTAGTTATTGGTAATATTTTAAATAGTCATACCAACACCAACCTAACCTGTTGATGTTATTTTTATAATCTGCCTGTTTCTTGGAATTGTAAGTTTTCTGCCATAGTTATATTACTCTTACAAATGTTCTCACATTTTCGGCAAATATAATTGTGCTAAATCTCTATTTGAGCCTATCAATATGTAAACTTTGCCAAATTTTTACAATTATAGGTTAGATTCTTGGACCTAAGAGTGGATAAGCACTAATATTTAAAGCATATGAAGTATATTTTTATGTACATATTTTGCAAATGCCTTTCATTTTGATTTTTCAGTTTTTCATTTGACTAGTTTTTGATAAGCTTAAGCTTGGCTGGTCATTTTTATCTTAGTACTATTAAGATACAATGGTGTAAATCATTTGACCAATATATTGTTACTTGAGATGAGGATTTCATTATTTTTTACTACATCCCACTAAAAAGTAAAGCCAATACATCCTACGACATCCTATTTAAAAGGTTAGGTCAAATTTTAAGTCAAAGAGACACTAGGAATTATTAATATGTCATCACCAAACGAGGTTGCACTCTATCTTTTGTGTGCTCAAATTAATTTGTTTACCCTTGTAGGTTCATCAGGCACTTTTGTACCCATAAATTTAAAGTATAAGTTGATATTATATAGAGAATATTATTATTTTGAATCACACGTGGAGTGTTTATTTCATATTATGTAAGGAATATGAATAACCCTGTGTATTGGAAATTTGAAATGCTAAGCATGCTTTGGGCAATTTATTCATTTTTCAGGCCAGTTATTGAGTTTCTTTACCCTCACCACAATCCCATGTGAGCAAGCATTCAGGATCTTTAACATAAACTTTGATGGGATTATAGCATGTTTATAAAAGACAATTTTAAAATAACATTACAAGGGCAGACGATTTTAATGAATGTTTGTCTGTGTGTCTATTTTTTAACTTATGATGTTTAGACTATCACAATAATATTAAAGAAGGGTTTCTATATAGTTTTTTTATAACTATTTTCTTTCCATCTAACAGGAAGAGATTAATAAGTATATTGTGTTCATAGCTATTTTAGTTTATAAAATTTATATTTTTCTATTACGGTTGCTCTAATTTAGGAATACATCATATAGTTGGTATAATAAGATCAACAACCAGCCTGTTATTCGCTTAACTTGGGGGTAATGTAATTAAAGAAATAAGTTTTTGCCCATTTGGATAACATAATAAATAAGTACTTTCCAATATGTGGTTTGCATTCTCTTTCACAACATATATAAGAGGATGTAAATTCTAGAGTGAATCTGATGTAATGTTTGCTTCATCTGATAATCAGATTAACTAGCTTTTTGCATTGTTTTTTCTCACCATTTTGGGAACCCGACTCCCAGAATTGGGAACTGGGAAAAAGTCACATTGACCTTAAAATAATGAAATAAAACTAAAAATAAATATTATCTCTATTTTTGTTTTTAGATATTGATAACTTTGTTATTTAAAAGATTCAGAAATTAAATAAACATTTGAACTGCTGTAAATGACTGCTGTTTTTTTTTATTTGAGTGGGAAGTTTTGCCTTGCAATTAGGAAAAAAACATACTTTTGCCAGTGGGAACACGACCGAATATTGGTCGTCAAAACGCCCCAAAATAAACCCTGCAGTAGCATTTGTACAGGTTTGATGAAGAAGACTTTGACACATACTGGAAAGTATGATGGGTTACAAAAATAACCCCCAGGGCCTAAATTGTAATTTATCAACAACATGTTTTCAAAGATATGAATTATACAGAACTGATAGTTATAAAACTAATAATCACCCTCTGTGTGGTAATAAAACATTGGTCAAAATAAATAGGACATAAAAAATAATATCACTCGGGTGAACTAGCATGAAACTACTTACTTTCTAGGACCATAAAACAAGAGGGCCATGATGGCCCTGCATCGCTCACCAGAATAAATGTCAATTAACTTGCTACTAAAAAGGTAATAAAGGTACACTTGTGGGCAAATAATGGGGAACAATAATAAACTTGATAAAGGACCATCAAAGGATACTACAAAGGAATATTCATGATGACTGAAGGATGCCACAGACCAAATTTGGTGATGATCCAACCATTGGTTCATGAAAACAAGTCATTTTTAGCTCTAGCAGCCCCCCAATCGGGGCCAACCATTTTTATTTCAGCAAATCTGATAGAACACTATCTAAACATGCTAAAAACCATGGTATTACTAATTTTAGCTCTAGTGGCCCCTAAAGTGGGCCGACCAAATTTATTTGAGCAAACTTGAGAGAGGACCATCTAAGGATGCTACAGACCAAGTTTGGTGATCATCCATCCATCCATTCGTTCATGAGGAGAAAACGTTTAAAGGTATTTCTATTTTTAAATTTATCAAAATACACATAATGTACTGTTGTTTTAGTTGTTGGCGTTAATCTAAGATGACGTATATCATTTTTGACAAAATATTTTTAGTAATGCTTCAGAGAGAGTAAGGCATTATACGTCATTTGCGAATGGTTCTGCTCCTCTAGCCAATAAGAAAACACAGCTATGTATAGTGATTTTTTGTCATATAATTACGGGTCAATTTTTTTGTCATTCTAAAATGTCGTATATGTTCGGCTGCAGCAGTCCGAGAATTTCGTATCAAGGAAATCAACTAAATGATATATAAAGCCACTAATAAAGGTACTTATTATATTTTCTTAAATATTTTGGTTCCTGCTACATTTTGAGAGCTCCAGATGCTATAACTTAACTTAACATGTCACAAGTTATATGATGTTTTAGAATTACACAAACTTAATTTGTTTAGTTTTATAAGAAAGTTGCGCACATTTGTGGAATTACCAACATAAATTATATCTTTCGTCACTTCTCTCAAGATGTACGTACGTTGTCTTGAGTATCAAGTGTCAGATAATAATAACGAGAATCAGACAGTTTATGTATAATATACTAATAAATAAAACAAAAACAAGTATTTAATTTTTACATTTCTTGTAGAATGGTGCTGTGTAGTTTTTTTCTTCAGAAAAAATCAAACAAGTTTGGTGTGGCATTTTGCTAGTTTGTTTTAATCGTTTTCAGATGTCATTTTAAAGATTGTGCCAGATAAATCCATTTGAACTGCCTTCATAATGGTTTTCCTGATGAAAGCCTTAATTTCATACACTTAGACGATTTGCGAGAAAACAGAATACATTGTCATATATGTGAGCCTGGAAAAGAACAACTGAATTGTTAAAATGGCAATATCAAGTTTGTTTTTGTTTTGTTTTTATGTGACATTTAGTGCAATTTTTCAACAATTTTTCAGTTATTTACAGTGCCAGGTTCACCAAACCAGTTTTCCTTGACTGTATTCTAACCAGTACCAACTTACTATCCCATAAGGAGTTGGCAACTTCTCCACATATGGAGGAAAAATTGACATTTTTGTCAAATTTTCATTGAAGAGTATGACCTGTCATGATCTGTATTTAAACCCGGACCTCCAAATTACAAATCCAACGCAGAAACCACTGGACCACGGTCGCGGCTTGGCAATATCAAGAGGTATACTCCTGGTACAAATGTCACTACAAAAACTGTTAAAGATGAACAGAGCTGTAGACGATAATAATAATCATGACAATTTGATGGCACAAGTACACAATGTAAAAGAATTAACTAGAACTAGAGACTTCAGATGAAAATAATAATGAAACTTGAAGGTATTTATTGAAAATGTGAAAGAATCATCTAGTTCTAGAGACTTATACTAAAATTCAAAACGGAAAATAATTCTCAGAGATGAGACAGGCTTACAATATCAGTGTACCAGATGTAAGTAATCCTGATCTAACCCAAGTAAATGACCCAAAAGAAACGGCATTGACTGATGGTGAAGACAATGCAGACAACAGAACGTATTGGTGAATTTCATGCACAAGAAAAAGTTGGATTTCAGTTGAATGACAGAATAACTTGAACAGGGACAAAAAAGAATATTATATAAAGGGATTAACACAGATACTACAGCCACAAACATTAATTTCTGAAGGAAGTACAGTGATTTTTTTACCTCTGCGTCCTCCGTCCAGAACGCAAACATATTGCCGTGGACGCAGATTTTCATTTTATGCGCATCCGCGGGACGCAAATAATTTCCGAGTAAAGAGTCTCATCTTGTTTCCACCCAGCATATCTATGATATTAAGCATTTTTCGGTCAAAAATTTCCGTCATGCCTCGGAGGGTAATATTTACAGTCGCACCCATTGAGGGTAATATTTACAGTCGCACCGGTTGGTGTATTTTGTTACGGCGTATCTCATTCACTAATCCCTCTGCTTTTAACCAATGGAATTTGTTGTAATGAGGTGAAGGTAAAAATTTCATTGTCATAACATTCGCCTGCAAAATGGGTCCCAACAGGCAATGGACAAATGACGAAACGCAAAAAACTTTGCATGGATTTTTTCATATGCCCACAGATAGTACCTCTTCCCGATCGTGTAGTGAAATTAATCCCGATTCAAGCTCGACGGATAATCGTCCAAAAAAAAATACGCAAGTATAATAAAGTTTGGGAAAAACTCTTCAGTTTGCAAAAATGTATACAATGAGCATTTGAATACCTATCACGTATTTAAAAGTGTATAATTGTTATTTTTTTTTTTGCTCTTACAATCATTTGAATATCTCAAAATTTGGGACTCGCATTTTCAATATTGGGACTCATAGATTTTTAGTCCAGCGAGTCCTAGGACTCAAGCTTGTGAGACTGTAAAAAAATCACTGGAAGTAGAAGAAAATGTACGTAGCAGTATTTTTATTATATTTGTAATGCGCGAATAGCTGTTATTAGCAACACTTGGAATTGAAGAGAAAATGATAAAGTACTACTAAATGTGGTATAACATTTCAACAAGAAAACCAAACATCTTTGACATAAACTAAATATTTGGTTAACTATAAAACCATGATACAGTGGTCTTAGCTATTTTTCAACAAGTAAGCTTAAAACTAAGGAAAATAATCATTTTTTTATGTTTTCCAAAAACAGGCAAAATCAATGTACAAAGTTTTAGAATAACAATGATGTGATGAATGTATATATTTTGCAATTACCTGTATATCAGACTATTGTGTTTTGTGTAGCTATTTTTATGTGCAGTCACTGGTAATGGTTTGTGTAATATGATCATAATTTGCTATTTTTTGCTAATTTTTTTAAATTCAGTGCCAATTAAGGACTTACAAAATCTTAACTTATTATACCAATATATATTAATAGAACAGAACTTGAACACTTCAGATTTTGATTTTGTGAGTCAATATATCGCAGACTAGAATACTAAACAACAATTTAAGACTTAAAAAAGATCACAATTTAAAATAAGTCTCCTTAAACATGATTTGCAAACTACAGCCATTAATCTTGGGAGAAGAATCTTAGAATTCAACCAAGTAATTGTGAACTTGATAAAATGGTGGTTTTTGGCTGACAGAGCTGAAAATTTAGGCACACGCAGGCAGTTAACAAAATGGCCTAATTGCTGCCAGAAGAGGCAATACGAAGTACTGATATAGACTAAGCTGTATAGTTAAATCTCAAAAAAAGTCACGATGCTCAATGTTGTAGTGTTTTTATATTGTTCATATGGTGGTATATTTATGAGTGGAATGTTTTCATGTTCTCTTATTTTTAAGATACTAAATATATACCTAAAAACCATTTCAAGTTATACTTCTCTTTTAACATCATCTTATGAGTTAAAACATTGGCAAAAATAGTTTGTGCAAGGACTTTTGGAGGGTACTGTTTATAAATCATTTTAAATATATTTCATCTTTAATTGATTTATTAAAGTTTTCTTTATAACTAAATATATTTTAAAGCTACAGGACATTTTTTCACGAAATACATTTTTTACTGGAATGACTCTATAAAAATACCTACCTAATGAAACTGTACTTATTTTATAAAAGAACAATAATAAATACAAAATCCATGTATGAAAGAATCTGCATTTTCAGCACTATTCCTTATGCAGGATTTTGTTCTCGGGAGAGCTTTGAAATATACCTATTTCTTTGCTAAAGAAAAGAAAACAATTGAAATAAAATTTTCTTTCATAGTAGAATATTAATTGATTTGTGTAAAAATATTTTTTAATACTACAAAACTAAAAAAAATCCTACAGCTTTAATCAACATTTTTAAGTAGTAGTTGATGTTTCTTCATTGCATGGCAGATGTCATTTTCAAAAGGATAGTGCTACCCAAGTCAGTGAAATGGTCAAACGGGATTGTTGTACATGGGTGGCCAAGAGAAAGGCTGGATGAACCAAGCTCTTGTATTCGACTAGGTCAAGAAAGTGCGAGAAGACCAGGCAGAACGACAAATGTCTTTACTGATCATAGATGCATTCCATACTCATCAGACACAGGAGTGAAGATGATTGTAAGATGACACTTGCCGTCATCGCGGGTGGAATGACTTCGGTTCTACATCTCTGTGCTTGAGATACTGAGATAACAATGTTCGTAATAAGCATGGAAAATTATACATGACTAAGGACAAAAATAGACAGATGATCATTTCAGGGCATTTCAGGACTACATACATTTACATACATAAGTATTATCAGTACTTCAAATTGACACACACACAAAACGAATTCAAATTCAAAATTCCCTTAATAAATTGATTCGCTTTTGGAACCATGTAATAACAATTAAGTTGCCTTATACCACAAGTAAATCTCACACTTTAATAGCAATTATGAAGACACAATTTTTTTTTCATCAGCTTTGATCATTTTCTTTGCCCAAAAAATATGTTACTTTCATACATAATTTTCTCCCAATATCTTTTCTGACATTTCATCTGCATCTTATACACAGGTGACACCTATATATAGGTGTTTACGGCAATAAAAGCGCAGACAATATTATTTCAAATAAATCTGGACCAACAAGAAAAAACTTTACAATTTAGTAAAAATCCATTACATTTTGAACCAAAAATTGAAAAAATAGACAACTTAGAATAAAAAATATCCATATCCCCATACAAAGATAAAACTCCATACCTGTGGAGGCTGATTATTAGGTCTGAATGTTAAAGAGTATAGTACAGAACTTTTGTTTTAATGTAGTGACCATACATATTGTATGGGATGGTGTTTTAAACCATGGTCACCACATGGGATTTAGCAAATCACTTGGTGAGTGAGGTCTTCATACAGGGATATTGCAGGAACCATGGAACAAGCCAAAATTGAAAAGGGAGTCAAAATGGTATGGCCTGATGGCATAGAGTGCCATGCGGCTGTTGGCAACCCTGGAAGATCTGGATTCCTTCTAATAGTTTCAGCGAGCATTGGCAGGCAACCAATGTGCCTACATGTATTATGCTTTTATATGTACAGGATGCTGATACCAAACTTCTGCAGTTGAGAGGCCAAATTAGAGACTAACAAACTAGATTACATTGATAATACGTAAACTGTCATATACATGTATACTATTTAGGTATTTGACATAGGTAGACAAAAACACAACTATTACAATTCTTAGAAATAACAGATATAGACAACTACACATGATATATGTGCAACAGTACCCCAAGATACACACCAGGGACTGAGGCCGGGGTAAAAACCCGGATTCCTCTCCTAGTGATTTTATAAAATAAAAACAACTAATTATAATTATTATCAAAATATTATATATTATTATTAAAATGTCAGAAAGTCAATGCTTCAAAGTAATTTTATAAAATAAAAGAATCTGATTAATATCATTATTGAAATATTACATATTATTAATAAAAATGTTGGAAAGTCAATGTTTCAAAGTGATTTATAAAATAAAAACATCTAATTATTATTAAAATATTATATTATTATTAAATGTCGGAAAGGACAATGCTTTAAAGTGATTTTATGAAATAAAAACATCTAATTATAAATATTATCAAAATATTATATATCATTATTAAAAATGTTGGAAAGTCAATGCTTCAAAGTGATTTTATAAGATAAAAACATCTGACTAATTATTATTAAAATATTATATATTATTATTAAAATGTCAGAGGGTCAATGCTTCAAAGTGATTTTATGAAAAAAAATCTGATTATAATTGTTATTAAAATATTATATATTATTATTAAAATTGTTGGAATTTCAATGCTTCAAAGTGATTTTATGAAATAAAAACATCTAATCATAATTATTATTAAAATATCATATGTTATTATTAAAAATGTTGGAAAGTCAATGTTTCAAAGTGTTTTTATGAAATAAAAACATCTGATTACAATTATTATTGAAATATTAGATATTATTCAAAAAATTGGAAGGTCAATGCTTCAAAATAAAATAAAAGCATCTGAAAAGTTCCACAGCGAACAGGTGGCTAAGTATACACTGATGATCGTAATCATCATTTATTGCACATCATAGCCAAAAAAATCATACTCCACCATTCGGGCTCTGAACATTGCCAGTACCCAAATACTTGGATATCTTTAGGCCTAGTGCTTTGTTGATATATATAGTCATTGATATATAAATATATGGTCATTGCTACTTGTACTATTAGACGACCATCACAGATAATTCTAATAGAACAAATACTAACCATTCAGCATTATAAATAGTATTCTAATAAGACATAGACACATGTTTTTTGTGGATCCTTTCAGATGCACAGGGCCTGGCTGATTTTATTCTGTAGTGTACATAAATTATAAAATGAGAAGGCATATGATGAATGTCTACAACAAAAAGTTATGTAAATTTATAAAATGAGAAGGCATAATGATGAATATCTACAACAAAAAGATATGTAAATTGCTCATGATAGAGCAAAAAAAATTCAAGAAATTTGCTTGTCCCTCTGTAGGGTCAAATATCTAAAAAGTAGAATAGGTAAAAGATATGCAACCCAAAAAAAACTGGTTAATTTCTTAAAAGTGACAGAAATGATAGCTTTACTTCTACATTCAAATCCAATGTTTCATTTCCAAATAACAAAAATGTGTGTGTCCCCAGGGTACAAAACACATAAAATGCTGATTTCAAAAAATACTGATATATGTACCATTGTCAGCATAAACTTACTCATGAGGGACTGTATTTGAATAAATAGGTTTTCAGAAAATTGCCAGTAAACCATATCGTCAACCATGAGACATTCGAGTAACAAGCCTTCTGATTGTTGTTATCTGGTTTTCCATTCACCAGTAGGGGAGGGGGCCTTTTCCTTAAATTTGGGTAAAAAATAACATGGTATTTTTGCAAAAAGTTTGGGGAAAAACTGCAAGATTTTAAAGATTTTTTCCAGTGGAGAAGACACCTATATGGCCCATGCCATGGAAGGAGAAAAAAAACCTGTTTTATCAATATTTATAATTGACTGCAGAAGTTGTTTCCCCTGATTAGTCTGGCTCCTGCATTTGAACATTAATCAATAGTCTATTTCTATTTGTATAAACAAAACCAGAACATTGGTAAAGTTCAAAACTGAAAATGAATGCTGAACAAGAAAATGCCACAATCTGTTGATTTTTAGGCCAAGCTGGCGCAGGGAAATCTTTTGTTTTGAAGGAGATACGATGGAAACTGGCTGAAAACTTTAAAGTAACTAAAATTACATGCTCCATACATGAAAAGAATTTGCATTTCAAAGATGTTGATGAAAACCTAAGAAACACTAATTGCCAAATCAAAGGTGAGTGTTCAATGATAAATTAAAAGAAATTAGAATCAGTTGTAACAGATGAAGATCAGTTAAAATTTTTGTCAAATTTCCATGAGAGGGTATGACCTACAGCAACCAGGATTTGAATCCGGATCTCCGGGTTACAAGTGTAACACACTAACCACTGAACCATGGCTGCGGCCTAATTATTATTATCATAGGACACAACCTTTGGAACTTTTGTAGCTATTTATTCCAAATATACAAAAGAAATTTTGACTTTTATTTTGATTTTTGCGAGACAATTTGAAGTACTGGTAATACAGTAAAACTTCATTATTACGAGCATCAATATCATGAGCACCCATCTTATCTGAAGGCATTATTAAATCAATTTTTTGGTTATTAGTTGTGCATAATTTATAACAATTAAGTACCACGTTAATCACCAGCATTTAGTCTGTTCTGATGACTCCTCGAAATAACCAGGTTTTACTGTACTTATGAAATGCTGTTACCAGCCATAAAAAGGACCATTTCCACATATTAAAAGGTGGTTGCCAAAACCGTCAAACTCTTCAACACATGGGTGCAGACCTTTTATTGAAAATTTGAAGAAAAACGGAAGTTAGTGGTTAGTGACTATTGTGGGACCTCCCACTAACAAAGCTGATGCTGCTGGACAAGTCCACAATTACAGACCTGGATTATTCAAAGTTGGAAAAGGATTGTTTAATTGAGAGTCTGATATATATTTTGGCAGAATTAAATCCGCTAAAACTTAAATTGTAAACTTTTGCTACTTTTGAATAGCTTCAAAGAGGAATTATGCATCTTAGCGAGGGAAAAAATGCTTCTTTGGGGAAAAAATGTCGAGGGGAAGACACCGACTATCAGCATCACTTTCTTAGTAAAAAAAATCCCTGGATGTACATTCCCTGAGGGTTGTAAAATTGAGGTCATTCCACCTGAGATGATAATTTTGATAGCAAGGGTCACCTTACAACCCTCCGTCAACATCATCTTCACAACCAAGGTCCAATGAGCACAGAATGTTAAAGACCAGCAGAGACTTGGTCATCCTGCCAGGTCTTCTCACCCACACTTTCTTGACCCAGTTGAATACAATAACCTGGTCCATCCCACTTTCTCAAGGCCATGTACAATGATCTTCATTGGCCATTTCACTGTTTCGGGAGCGTTATCCTTTTGAAAATGACATTATGATTTTCATCTCTGAGGAATAAGGTTGTATCTGACATTTTTTTGTTGAAAAAGATTTAATATACTTAAATATACATACATGTATATGATATAACAATATTGAACTTTTATTATAAAATTGAACTTGTCAAAACAATATTTGCCAAAAGGTAGAATCTCAAAATTGTTTGGTACCACAGGGTTGTATCTCAAATTGTATCACAAAAATATAAACAGAATTTTATTCTATATTCTAATAAAGATTGAGAGTTATGAAGATTTATAAGAAATGTAATAATACCTCATATTTGACAACATCATAATGTATATATATTTATCAGTGATTCAATTTGTATGTTTTATATTTTTTCAACAATTCATTAACATTTTTCAATGTAGATCTGACAAGTAAATAAATGCACTTAAAATACATCTGTGAATGAAATAAACAATAAAAAGATAATATATAATTTGAGTGAATCTTATTACTGTGAAAAACTGAAGTGTTTTAACACAGAAAAATTTGAAGTCATTAGTTTGTAGATCTACTTCAGAAATGCATTTTCATGTTAAAACCATATTAGACATAATGTTTAATACTTACTATATCATTTTATCTTGGTATGATAAATATATTATAGCAGTAGTACACCAAATTATACTAAATACATACAAATACCACCTTGATATGATGGTATTGTAAGAGATATAACCAATTAACAAGTCACTGTTTTTTTCTATAGGTATATAAACTGGAACACATGGCTTTTATATTGACTTACTGAAGATGAATATCTTGAATTTCATATAGATAAAAGGATTTGTAGAAAAAATAATAAAAATCATTTCAAGTAATCCAAAACAGTGTTTATCAAAAAAAAACTATCAGCAAGTCATTACGAAACAAATACATTTAGGTTACTGGTTGCCTTCTTTATATTTTCTGACAAAAATTGAAACAGCCCAACTTCCTTGAAAATTTATGATATTTGTATTAATCTCAAGTAAAAGTGATCAAACTAAAGAGATAGTTTTGTTTTCTCAGACCATTTGAATTTTGTTATTTTGTATAATGCAATTATCATGTTGAACATTATTTCACTTAGTTAAATAAGATCAAACCTTGTTGCACCAAATAAATGGAAAGAAAATGACTTTTAATTAGCAATGCAAAACCTGCTAGGTGGCGCTACCCGACTACTTTTTGCGGATTTTTTTCCCGACCCTCATTACAGGTACCAAATTATACAGTCTATTTCGAGTCTAATACGTTTAAAAATCATGGAACCAGAAATTCCAATTAAGGAAATGAAGGCAGTGCTAATGGGAGGAGCTGTTTTTTATGAATAAACATTAAAAATCATAAAGAAAATGCATTCCGAAATTTTCGTATACAGAGCTTTTTAGTAATACGGTAGCTTACGCTTTTTTTCATACCGTGTAATCACAGATTTGTTATTGTTTTAGTTAAATATCAATCATTATTAATCGAAAAATCATGTAATGCAGTAGAAATTTGCAGTTATCCCGTATGAAAGTGCCACTGTTTATGTTCGAAACAATTCAGATTTTCCACCTCTTGTTTCACGTAAACACTTACGCTGTGTCGTTCTTTCGTTGTCATTGTACTAAATCAGGTGAATATGTATAATGTAATCTCTACTCAACTGCAGATGAAACTTGTCTGGAGTTAATGACTCAAAATGAAGCCTTCAATTGAATTGGTTTCACACCTAAAATTTTTGTAACGGACTCTTGACTGACATGTATTAAGTTAAACACTGCTTTACTATTACAACATTTATGAAGAAAATTATACTTTCATTTGTTCATTGGTCACATTATATCATGCTAGATCTCCTCGGTATAAAAATGTTATTTGTATGTAATACACATTTATGTATTTAACAGTAACACCAATATTTCAAATCCAATCAAATTTTCAACTTTCATGAAATCATGAATTTTGTGCTACTGCTAGTCACTCATTCAACGTAGGTATTTCTTATTGGTTTCGTTTTCTTGGTTAGTATACAGTCCAGGAAAACTGGTTAGGTGAACCACGGTCACCGTATGTAACTGAAAAATTGTTGAAAAATGGCATTAAACCCCAGTGACAATAAGTCATTAAATATTGTGTATATTGGTCCCAGGTAATACTTGTTTAAGCATCAATATTCTCAAATGCAGTTGTTTAAAGTTATTGATACTGATAAGAGGTTTACAGAGATGTGACTTTTTAAGAACAAATCCAGTTTTAAAAAAATGCCTTTGCATTGCTATTTTAATATTTCATGCAGATACATTGCTGCGCTGAGATGACAATACAGGTCAGCAGCAAGAATCTAATTCCAGTGATAGTGACTAATGTGAATAAGTGACTTATGATGATTCAAGTAAGAACAATAACAACAACTTACCTGAAATTATCCGTCAGTTTGTTGATTTAACTCCCAACCTCAGCAGGGCACATCACAAGGGTACCGCATCACAAAAACAGAATCTCCTACAATACCCAATAAAACGTCCAGTTTCGTTAAATAAATACCACCACACCTTTCGTCCGTTACCTCAAGTCCATTCACATTTAGAATGTGTCTCAATCATCCAAATTACGACTGTTTAAACGCGTTTAAGATTTTCTAGACACAGAAAATGCAGGTCAATATTCAAATCGCACGCTTTTTCAGGCCCACATGAGCGGGATTGTAGATTTCCCGTCCTGTATAAATTCTGCGGAAACACGTAGAAAGCGCTTTAGAACGGGAACCATTAGGTTACCGGATTGTCTCGGGCCTGAACTGGCCCCCGTTCCAAGTAGCGGTACAACTCGAGTCAACGAGAACCAGTTCGTCTCGGGCCTAATAATCGAGTAATTTCGTTCCCTAGTTTTTCGACCCATGGTTATTTAGCTGAAAGTTACTTTAATCCTTTCCATTCAATAGTTATAATTGTTGACATAGTGATTGTCCAAATCAGGAACTACAATGAGTGTCCTGTTATTATACGATACTCATTTTTTCCTGACACATACTGAGGCTCGTACACGTGGATTTATGAAAAATACCACTTGAATCAAGCACAGGGGGCTAGCACATTGATGGGATGGTGTATAATGGTCTATTATGCTTAGAATGGCCACATGGACCAAAAACACCTATATTACATACATACATATACAAGGGTTACAACTTCCGAAATGACAGTTTCTGCACCAAGTTTGTTCAAAACTACGTATTTTTTAAGGAATCGCTCAAATTTCTAATAACTGGTGTCGACAGATAGCTAATACATTATACTACACATAACCAGTAAGCACTTTGTCCAATTTAAAACAATGAAGCAGATATTTAATATTTTTTCTCCGAAAAATCGTCGATTTCGTTTAGTCGAACGCGACCTCGCAACACCAAATTGATCAGAATTACTATACTAAACACACCTTATAACAACAGGTAGAGGAATGACAACGTGTGCTAACCATAAATATATCTGAAATACACTGATCCGGCACAAAAGAATTATCCAGGAATGGTCTACTCACGTAAAATTAACAAAATCGTCGACTCCGTCATAGATTTCCACCTCGCTACGCCATTATGATTCAGCCAATGAAACGTCCGCTTACAAACAAATTACGGGGCAAAGGTCACTGCATCATGATATTTGAAGTTTCAATCATGCGACGATTTTTGTGAATTGAACGTGAGTAGAACGTTCCTGGATTACATTTTGGCGCTGAATCAGTGTATTTTAGTAATATTTATAGTAATCATGCGTTGTCATTACTGTGCCTGTTGTTTTAAAGTGTATTTAGTATGGTTATTCTGATCAATTTGGTGCTGCGAGGTCGCGTTCGACTTAACGAAATTGACGTTTTTTCAGAGGAAAAAGATGAAATACCTGCTTCATCAATTTAAATTGAACCAACTGTTTATTAGTTATGTGTAGTATAATGTATTAGCTATCCGTAGACACCAGGTATTAGAAATTTGAGCGATTTCTTGAAAAGTTACGTAGTGTTAAACAAACTTGGTACAGAAACTGTCATTGCGGAAGTTGTTTTTGGTCCGTGTTGCCATTGTAAGCCTAATCCAACGTGCTAGCCCCCTTTGCGCTGAAATTTGAAACATTTGAACAGTTTATGCCGAACTATTAGTCACAAAATGAAATGCAGCACTTCTAGATGTCAGTATAAAGAAACGTTCATTCCATACGCATTTAACGTCATATTGTAGTTCATTTAGAATGTATGTCATCTATTTTGATGAGCCTAATAATTTGATTGTATATGTGTGCCACATTTTGTTTTTGGGACGTAAAGTACATGTACCTGATATCGCTATTATAGTTAACACACAGCTTTGTTGACTAAATCTACGCTTTTCATTACTATGTTGGTTTAATCGTTTTACAGAATTTTCTATTCTCAATATTCATATTTCTGCATATAACCTGTTACAAGTTTTCATTATGGATTACAATAACTGTAACAAAAATTGGTGTAATGACGTTGAAGAAATATTTTCAAAACTCGATCTGGATAATTGATACCAGAAGTGTTATTAGTCTTAATCTGATAAAACTGCTGTACAACATTTTCATACTGAGATATGGAAAGAAAATGTTACTAATGTGCTCCTTACCACATATCAAACTTGAAAATCACTTAAAATGTCATGAAAAATATGTAAAATTAAATACTCTAATAAATTTGTTTAATACTGCATGGGCACATTGTTAATATAGGAATTTTCATGTGTTATTATACATTGCCATATCCCTTGTATACCATTTATCACTGTCATTGTTTGCAGTCACTATGTACTCATAACTGAAATGCGTATTCAAATGCACCAATGTTATTGTCTGATAATTTATTGTCATGTATGTAACATTGTTACATTCCCTAAAGCGCTTTAGTCCATTGAACTTAAAATAAATAAACTATATGTATTGCAAGCTGATGGGTAATACACTCCATGTATGATGGTATGCATACAAACTTCTTAACACATGCATACATAAAAATGATGAAATAATGTACAAATACGAAAAACATGAATGCATGCTCTGAAATATATGCAAGTATACTTCAAAATACATGCAAGAATACTTTGAAACACACGAATACATACTATAAAGTACATGGGCACATACTACGGAATGCATGGATACATACTTTGGAATACAGGGATACATACTATGAAATAGTATCCATAGATACTTACATTTTATAATATTACTACATGATATGAATGAAAAACAAGAGCAATATTCAATAATATTTTAAGAGTATAATCACTGAAGTAAATTTTTGAAGTCTGAAGTTTGAATTCCAAGATTTAATAATGTAATCAATGTTTTTTATCCAAGAGTTGTTTAGTGTAAAAAATGTCATTAGTGTCACAAGAAAACAACACTCGCAATTCTATGGCATTTTTGTTAAATTTATGACAATTGGTTTGTGCCAGACTTCAGGTCATTTTGTCCAACAATTAAGTGCCTTGATGATTGGAGATTTTAAATATGTTTGAAATTTAATATTTGCCCTTTTTATCTATGATAGCAGTATGCATAGAATTGTGATGACTTGAAGAAAAGTTAGAGCTGTGTTTTAAGTAAATGCAACCTCTTTCTTCTGTTGCTGCGTATACAGCCTGCTTAAAGTTATCCAGCATTTAAAATTATTGCAAAGCATTGAGTTCAAGTAAATATCTCAATAGAAAATGATAAATCTTATTTGAGTCAAATACACAGATAAAAGTTCTGATTTTTGCTACAGTCTTAAAGTAACTGATGGGTAGCCTCTGACAAATATCAACTGAATGTAGTTGTATACTTTAGTAATCTTAGAGTGTGTCACTTAATTATATGATATGAGTTTTATTTACAAATTCAGTAGGCCGTAGGCCCATGTGAACATATGTACAAAATACAATTTCATGAACATAGATGCAACAGTCGGTTGCTCGAAGTTACAATAAGTAACAAGTAATAGTTATGACAGCTATTAACAAAGCTTGGAAAAAGAAGATATATACATGAAAAACAACAGGAAGACAAACACTTTCAGCGGAGAAGGTGAACATTTTTACAAGAGTTTAGACTACAGATTGCATTAAATGTGATATAAATATAGCATTGAAATGTATATAAATGCACATATAAATATGTGTAGAATATTTATAAAAAATCATAAGTGTGCAAATGTCGTGTTGATTAAGACATTCGTTTATAGTTGTAATACATGTATACAAATGAGCATGCAAAAATACATTAAAACAAATATAAACAACTTTCATTTGATATGCATATAATCAAATTTGACGACGAGTATAGTAAATATCATTTACACCAATAACACAAAACACTTATACATTTACATTTGAAAACATAAAATTAGCAATATTTAAGTGATAAACGTTTGTATAAGTTTACCTATACTGTAGTGCAATTTAAACTACATCCGTAAAATCAGGTGACAGAATCTCGACATTGTAAAGCTTTGAATATAAATATGCTCAGGTTATTTATTACGGTTTCATTTTTACTTTCAAATAATTGTATCAACTTCATCATACTGGGTCGTGACCAATAATATTTTTTGATATATTTATTGCGCAGATTTGTGTACAAAGAACATTCCAAAATAAAATGGTATTCATCTTCAATTGTATTACAAATTAAACATTTCCGATCTGCTAGTGGTATACTCCTTGGTTTATGCCATCTACCTAATTCTACTTTTAGATTATTCGAAGAAACTATCAGTCTTGTCATTGCCACTTGATGTTTACTTATGTTAATGCATTTGAGATAAAATTGATGTTCAAAATTAATAACAGATCTGAAGAATATTGCCCTGCTTGAATCTATTAAACGACTACGCCAGTTTTGAATGTGAGTGTCAATAAGCCGTTGTTTGAAAACAATAAAAAATATTTTAGAATCACCTACGTTATGTGCTAACCAAACATCATAAAATCCTAACTCTGACAATAGATTTCGGACTAATGTAACCCAAGAAATTTTATTCGGGTATAGATCAGCATCTTCTTTAAGTAAGTTGTATATAATTTTACAGAATTTAAGATCATTGCACGAGTTTATTTTTAACCAGTATTTTATTATTCTTAGATAACGATAATGTATCAAGTTGAACCTACCTAAAATACCGTACACAAAATCGTTTTGAGTACATCTTTTAACATTTAAAACACGTTTACAATATTGGCTATACACTCGTTCTAAATTCATTGCTTCATGAAAACCCCATACTTCACAGGAATAGTTCATTATTGGTAATATTAATTTGTCAAATAGTTCTAATCTATGACTAACTGTAACAAAAGGGAAGTTAAGAAGATATCTGTATAACGTAAATATTGCTTTTTGTGCTTTACCAGCTAAAGAACACTGCGTTACACTGAAAGAACCACCCGAAGTAAAAACAATACCTAGGTAATTAATAGAATTTACAATTTCTACAATTTGGTCCCCGAAAGTAAATTGGATGTTGCGCGGTAATAATACCGATTTTCTAAATATAAGTACTTTAGTTTTTGTAACATTAACTTTTAATTTCCATCTATTACAGTAATCAAATAGCAAATTAAGACCTCTTTGAAGACCTTCAGCTGACTCCGAAAAGATCACGATGTCATCAGCGTAAAGTAGGATAAATAACTTTGTCATGTGAACATCTATTCCTTCAAAATTGTTCAAACTTAAATAATCTTCTAAGTCATTTAAGAACATAGAAAACAAAAAAGGGGATAAACATTCCCCTTGGCGTACACCTAAAATGCAAGAAAAATCATTACTGAGTTTATTATTATATTTGACACAACTTTTGATATTCGAATAAATACTTTTGATAATGGTCAACATTTTACCTCTAATTCCAATCTTAATTAATTTATACCATAAACTATTTCTTTCAATGTGATCAAAAGCTTTGCTAAATTCTACGAAACTGCAATACACTTTTTTCCAGAATTAATCATATGTGATATAAGACCATGTAAAACAAATATATTATCTGTGGTTTCCATTCCACTTCTAAACCCAGCCTGAGCTTCTACATAAACATTGTAATTTTGTGCCCATTTGTCTAAACGATTATTTAAAATTCGTGTAAAGAGTTTGCCTAAAACACTCAAGAGTGTTATTCCTCTATAGTTTTCTGGGTTATTAACAGGGCCTTTCTTATGCAACAGAATAATATAGCCTTCACTCCATGTTTTGGGGAAACATCCTGTATCAAATACAATATTGAACAAATTATATACAACACACTTAATCTGCTACAAAATGCCTTTTTAGTGATGAAATCTGCAATTTTGATTTCTAGACTCCTTATTCTTAGTCAAATCTTATTTTATAGTATTTGGTTACCAGTAAATGACTGATATGCTAAAGTTTTCAAAATACATAGATACTTTAAGCTCTCACAGTAAGGTAAATTGCCCATTCAAAGAATACATAGTATATGGATGTAATACAACCATTTAAGTTTATATAGTATAACTGAGCACCCAACCAGATGGGGCTGTAAGTCACATGTTATTTTGTGTCATTTGCTATGTAGGTATTATAATATGTACCTGATATAAGGGTTAAAATAACTATTTAGAAAATTCGTGTCAGTGTTGGCAAAGTTATATGACAATCAATGACATGAGACATCTCACATAAATAGTAAAATTTCCATTATGTGAAATCTATTTCCCTTTAGACATTTGTTATTCAATAGAAATGTGGTAGAAACGTGTACTCCCAGATATTTGAAAGGGACTCCCAGAAATTATATAAAAAAGCCTGACTCCCCAAAACCAGAATGCTTGTATCTATATTTTATCATCTCATTCTTTTATCAAGCATCATGAGTGTACTAAAGAAAAAAAAAAAATGTGTTTTGACTGAGAGTATTATAGATTTATCGGGTATAATGAAAACGTAGTACATGTATGTATCTACATTTTACTGGTGTTCAAGTCTACAAAATCTGTGTATAATGGTTTAAGACAAAATACAGTATTGGCATTTCATATTTGTTGAAAGGTGTGAATTTAATGTGTTTACTGCAAACACAGCATATCCATTTTTCTAGATCGATGACAAAATGGATGACGGATATTTCTTTGTTTCTCTTTATATACTATAGTATATACATGCGGTTAGTTCCTAATTAGTATTTGATACACTCCGTTTCGTATTGATAATGGTTGGTAATCACAGAACATCAGCAGACATTATTTTACAAAAAAAATAAGCTAGCAAATCCCATTGTATTACTTGTCGGGTGTTGATAAAATATTGCCATCATATTATTATGTTAATAACGGACACTATTTGGAGACTGTTAATCTAAACCAGACGAATCCAGAAAGACCAATTCCTGAAAGCGGTGTTTCCATCGTTGTTTATGTTTATAATTGACGAGTCGTTTCTGTCGAGAATTTGGCCATTTAATGATTGCCGTGAAGTACGAATAGGCTTCATAAGTCTAAACAATTAACCCTGAGTTAACGACAATCTATGATAAAGGCCACTTTATTGCACATAATTCTTGATGAAAAAAATTTTCTTCTGAAAAAAAAGCGCTAACTGCATACAGGTCAATTTATTTCGGCATAGCCGTTTAAGATCGAATGATCTTTGACATTGTGATTTAACCATTGAAAACATCTATTAACGAAATAGCATTTTCCAGGGAGTTTCTCCCTTTGATAAAATTAATTGTGATTAGATAATATTGCCTCAAATTGATCGAACATATTTATTGGTTCCAAGTTATTACGTCTGTGTACTGCCTTTCGAAATGCACAAACGATTAGCGGTTATTACAAGTTCAATTAATCAAAATGCATAGCATTCCTATAATGTGGATGTGCAAGCGTTCCATGCTTCGTGAACAGTAGAAATTTCATACAAAAGGAGAAATAATATAGGTACATTGAACAAGGAAAATTAGGATGTCCTATTTTGCACGCGGCATTCGCCAGTCTGTTACCTTAAGTCTGGTCATCTGGCCTCAATTGAAATGTTGAGATTCAAATCGTTTACTCAACATAAGGTATTTTCGCAAGTCGGAGTGTGTCGGTATTAGTTGAGAAAATAGACATTTCATAGGTTTTTTTCAGGCCCCATTGTGGGTAACCACATTTATTTGTCCCCGTCATAGATGTGTGTCGGTGGAGGACACATCCGACACACACCTTACAATGTTAGCAAGATATTTATACATATTTCTGTGTAAACAGTGAACAAAAGAAAAGAGAAAACAAATAAACAAAATAAACAAAATAGTGATGAAGAAAGGAGGGAGTGTGTGTTTTATGCATTAATAATCTTTTGCCATTTTTTATTGATTTTGACTAAATTATCATTTCTTAAGGCAACCATTTTTTCTAAATTGATATTGTGTATCAAATTTAATTTAAAGATATTGAAATATGGGATTGTTGTCAAAAATTTACATTTGTAAATGTATTGCTTAGCAAACATTAAAATAAAGATATTTGGTTATCATTTGTTTCGCAGAAAAATGCTGTTTCTTTGTTCATACTGATTCTATATTGTTTCTGATTTAGAAAATGTTATATCTGATTCCAAAAAAATTGAATATGATGGCAATCCCAGAAAAGGTGGTCTAGGTTCTCTATGGCGCTGCTACAAAATGAACACATATTTGATTCTTTTAACCTTCATTTAGATAAGTAAGAATTTGTTGCAATCAACCTATGTATGGAGTTAAATTGAAAAAGTTGTAATTTAATCTTTATCTGGTTTATTTCCCCATACGAATTCAAAAGATTTTTTCTTCAGTATTTTTAGTAAGTTGAGTGGTGGATTAGGTAAAACAGTGAAGAGATAAGTTAATTGTGATAAAATTTAATTTTTTGCTTTTCCATCTTTTTTCATTAATGCATCTATGTGTTGCATTTTATTCTCAAAATTTAAGTTAATCATCGTTTTTGAATTATTATGAAAAATGATTCCTAGCGATTTTGCCTGGTTCGAATTCCATTGTATTTGCTTTTTCTGGATTATATTAAATCATGTTGATTTCGTAGAGAACCTATTTTAAGAACAATGCACTTTGCATAATTTAATTTAAGTCCAGATATATTACCAAACTGTTCAAAGATGTGTATTGTATTATTAAAACTTTGTTTGCTTCCATCCAGAAGCATTGTAACAATTTGTCTGCAAACATTAATATTTTTAAACTAAGTACCATGCATATTGATACCTTGGACTTTGGTGTTGCTTAGAATTTGGTGTGATAATATTTCTATACATAAAATAAAAATGTATGGGGATGTCTAACTCCTCACTCTACTGTAAAAACTTTGACATATACCCATTATCTGTTACACAACTATTAGGTTTATTGTAAAATAGTTATAGAAATATATTTCTACATGTACATTACATATATTTCTACATGTACATTACATATATTCCTACATATATATTACATATATTTCTACATATACAATACATATATTTCTACATATGTAGTACATATATTTCTACATGTACATCACATATATTTCTACATATACATTACATATATTTCTACATATATATTACATATATTCCTACACATATATTACATATATTTCTACATGTACATTACATATATATCTACATATACATTACATATATTTCTACATTTACAATATATATTTGTTTACATATATATATGTTTATTACTAATCTTACTATTTATTTCTAGATGAACATTTTATACATCATATCTTTGAACTTAATCAGATCACATACCATATTATAACAAGCATTTAGTTCTGTATAATATCATAGATTCATGTTCATTGATAATTTTCTCATAATCACTTTTCAAGAAATGTTTATGCTCAGATGTCTAATTATTCTCATAAATCATTTATTAATTATGCTTAAATCATAATAATCATGTTAGCTTGGAATATGCTTCATTCATTGATGTTAGTTTATGTTGTATATTTATCACAGAATTATTTTTGTGGTAGTTGTTGTAAATACTTTCATTCTAAATACATTTTGATTTGTTTTACATTGTTTTGTTTCAAGCAGAATGTCGTAAAAATTCCACAAAATAAGAAATGGCCCTTTCTGTACCCATGAGTTTGTTTACTAATCAATGATAATACTTGAATGAAGTTGACTCTTCATAGATATTATGCCCTAGGTTGGACCATGTCAACTTAATTAATGATTGTAATATAATTTAAGGGAATTCTAGAATTAAAGTCCAATTTATACACCAAATTGAATGTAAGGGACTGTTAAGGTTTTCTAAGAAGATAACTTTGGTGCTGGAGATAGAAAACTTCTTGCAGTACATGTAAATTCTTTTGCAATAACAACAAAATGAAGTCTTTTTGTAATATACTGGTAAGATATGCTTCTGAGAATATGTGTAAAACCAAAGATATTTACACAAAAGGATATTTATTTAATGAGGTCCATTGGTATAAATCTTGAATGAATAAATTGATGTGTCCATGGTTACCAACCAATTGAATGTAAATTTAGGGGTAGGGTATTCTTCCAATTATGGTCACCTTTCCATACAATATACAATTAGATAATATTTGTAGCATGTAATACTGTACAATTAATAATTTTTATCAAACACATACAACTTCACAATTATTTAAAAGAAATACAATTTTTTGTATTCAGTTTTAGTGTTTTTACATGACTATTTAATGTATTGTTTCAGTAAGATTTTAAACAATTTGATAACTCTACTATTAATTATTATTAGAACATTTTTATTACTTTTATATGAAGTCTGTTGTAGGTGATGAAACTATAGGCACCTATAAATATGACTTATCACCTTTAAGTTTTCATTTATTGAATGTTTTAGATCTTGTTTCGCATTTTTTTCACATATTTAGTTCACTTGTTTGTTAGAGGTAACTGAAAACTGGTGCTATTTTTTAGATGTTTTATCAATGTTTTAATCCTTAGGAAACATTTTGCTTTATGATTGTGTAAAATGTTGTAGTTAGTATCAAATTAAAACAAAGATCTTTTTACAGTCTACCCTGACTTTGCAAGAATTGTTCGTTGTCTGGCAGAAAATAAATGTATCAATCTTCTATTTGCCACTTTGGCTCTATACAAATATTTCTGGTAACAACAGACACTTGTTGGCAATGGTCATGATTTGTTTTCTCATAGCTGACTATGGTTAACATGATTGTATGGCTCAAACTGTGTATAGTCCTGTTGGTTTTAACCCTTTGCTTCATTAGCATATTTGGACTCTTCAAAATTCAAAGCAAATATACAAAACACCAATCTATTTTAGAAAATTGAATTATTTCTCTCTTACAGAGTGGAAAGCATTTTTGCAAAACAAGCTATTGTTTGATGGTTTGGTTCCATGAAAATCTTAACAAGATGGTTACACTTATAGATGACAACTAGTCCATCTATGAGAAGGGTGCCACTCATTCTAAAGACCAGTTATGTAATTTTCAGTTAGAGCATTTATGGTTTAATTTAAAACTCTGAATAAAGACCACATCCAATAAAGAGGATTCCTTCACTCCTTAAAACTGGTTACCGTGGACAGGTTTGTGTGCTGTCATTTACTGAAATTTTCTTTTTGTCCTTATTTGACTTCTTTGATGAGAGGTGTCAGTTTTGAAGCTTCAAGGTCAAGGTGAAGGTCACCTACAAAGACACTCCAATTTTTGAATGTTTATCTGACACTGGTTATACATGTTGTTGCATCATTAAGATCATATATATATGTGTATGTATATATATCTGGGATATTGGAGTATGAACGAATTTATGAAGTAAAGTTTGCCAATACATTGTGTTTTCAGCAGTAATACTAAGTTATATTTGAATATTTTGACCATGAAGGTATTTTTATTGATATTTCAGAGCGAAAGTAGTAAATGGTTTAAGATATAGCTATTGTTTGAGTTTGCTCAGTGGCTGTGTGTAAAAGATTTCCTACTTGGAGACTGCACTGACCAGGTAGAATGGGTGACATATATCTTGTTAAATATGCAGACAGTGATAGATATCAAGAGAAGAAGGTAAAATTATAGTGGTCAAGTATAATCATTCAGTGTTCTAACTCACTTCTGAAATAGGGTGTAAGCTTACCTCCTAAGTCTGAAATTTGGGGGTTAAAGAAGTATTTTGGGGGTATGAACATTTAAAAAAAACAATAGAGTAAGCAGTGCCATAATACAGATGATGCGTTTAGATTTCAATGTTTTTTGAACGATCGTTTCATACAAACAAGAAAGGTTACCTAGAAATCTTAAACTTGAAATAAATACAAGAAATTTTTGTCAAGTTGTAAAGTTTTCAATTTTAAACATAAAAGCATAGTTGCTATCTAGAATAAACTAAACCAGCCTGGTTTGTAATATTGTCACAACAACACACCAATCATGGGGAGTCTATTTTTGTTTCATGATGGGTTTTTACAGAAAATCGGCGATTTGCCCACAAACATATTCGTATGTATGTGATCTCCCATCTGATCAAAATGTGTTGCATGATTTCTGATTTTGTTGTGCGTTTTATGCAAGATTGTATGTGAGTGGGAACACTGTAATTATTTTATCTTGTATTGAATCATGACGGTTTTATGAGTTAAACTCTTCACAACACTGAATTATCTCCCATAGATTACCTTTTTCACTCACAAAATATCACATGACTATGGATCATACATAAAACATTAATGTGTATAACTTAAATGATAATTTAACACAACAGCATATACACAAGTAACCGCTGGATGGTCAATCCTTTAAATAGGACCACCCCTGGTAATGGAGACACTACAAAAGTACCCATGGTGGTCCTATTAGCGGGGTGCTGCTCTAGTTCTCTAAGCATACTGTGTTATGATACAATGAGAAAAATGATTTAATAATACTATGATTATAATGTTTATATGATACTATGAGAAAAATGATTTTATGATACATTGAGAAAAATGATTTCATGATATTATGAGAAAAATGATTTCATAATACTATGAGAAAAATGATTTCGTGATGCTATGAGAAAAATCATTTAAAGATACTATGAGAAAAATCGTTTAATGATACTATTGGAATAATGATTTATGATACTTATGATACCACTAGGAAGATGAATCATTTTCTGATTTATTGATTTTCTATTTGATGTTTTTACAAAACTTTTTATTTCCCCTGAAAAAATATTTTAGAATCTAGAGATTAAAAGCATTTTTGTGGATGAAAAAAGTGTTTAAAAGTAGATCAAATGTTTTTTTGTGAAACTTTATTGTGAAGAAAGAACACTGTGAATGTTATGTTTGATGCTGTATCATGTATTAGATGTTTCCTTCTCTACATTAAAACTGTAGTTTTACTGGTGTTAGAATAATTGCAAGTTGATCAGTCTTTTTCACATATTAGAGGTCCACCACTGGCTTTCATTCTGAAGATTGAGACCAATCCCAGTATTAAAGTATCTGATTGGCTGTCCTAGTGCATGTCAGAAAATTAACCAATGCCAGTATTAAAGTATCTGATTGGCTGTCCTAGTGCATGTCAGAAAACTAACCAATGACAGTGTTACACACTCATTCTCAAAATAAGAGCCAATTTGTACAGTAAATCTTGGAATTCTTTGACCAGTTAAGATTCAGGCATTCCTTTATTTTCATGTTGTTTTTCATACAAGTGGCACCTGTAAACAACTTCTGATGTTACAATGAAACAGCAAAAGAACAATTTTATTATTGCCATCTCTGCTTGAAACTACTTAAAAAAAACGTCCCTTAAGATACTGTCATGTAAACTGTTTATCATGCTTTGAGTTGTTTTTTTTCTTGTATATAATCAGTAATAAGTAGTTTGATATGTAGTTTTGTGATTCACATTTGTTGTTTGTGATTGTTGTATTATGTTGTTTGTTGTATCACTCACACAGGGTTTCCACTGGACGTTATATTTTTTCCACTACATGAATGGAGAGAAGGGTCCAGGATACAAAAAAGTATGCTTAATTTGATTTTTTTTGCCACTTGCAGATTTATTTTGCCGTTTGCAAAACTGGCAAATGGCAGCAGATACCCTGCTCACAGAAGCAAAGCTGCGGCTGAAAATGCTGAGGCCAAGAAAGCTGCTAAAGTTAAATGATGTTTGTTCTGTGATAAAAATTACTTCTTGGTTTATCATCTATCTTTTAACCTTAATGTAGAATCTGACTACTTTCAACAAAAGTACCACATTTATATTGGGCAACCTCTCCAAAGCAGCCGTCTCTAGAGCAAAAACCTCCCTTCAACAACAGCATGATTTTTCCCACTGTATGATTTAACTATTAATTCAAACTCTTAAGAGCAACAACCTCTCAACACCAACACAATTCTCCAAAAGTGTGTGGCTTGGGAGAGGTTGGACTGCACAGGAATGTTCTTATTTTACAATGTTAACAAATATGAGCAACTTCAAAATTATTTTTTGCTTAAAAGCTCTTTGGCTGCTTGTCATGATGAAAAATATTGTGGTGTCTAAGTATTTAGGGATTCATTACTAAAAATTAATTTAACTAATTTAACTAGGTAATTATGGAATTACAGTAATTGTACAGCTATATGTAAGATTTAATTAATTTCGCTGTTGACTACCATGAATTAACTCTCTCATTTAAGAGGTAAAAAGAACAAAAAGGGCCACCAGCGAAACTAATACTGCCGTCAGGTAAGAAGAAGGATGTTGTTGTTTGTAAGGAACCAAACAAGGTTAAAAAGGGTAAAGGTGATGATGGTAATGAAACAGGAAGTGAACTCAATGCAAAGGGTGTAGTACCACAAGCCAAGGAAACCATTATTGGTAAGATCTGCTTGTTTTAATATTTTACTGTACTAGGTTCTACTCTATGTTTCCGGGATATTTCAGTTATTTACGGCAGAGAGTTCATGTAATCTATTAAAACTCAATGAAACAAGAAATGTTTGCATCAAAACTGGATCATAATGGCATATTGATTTAGGATATTTTTAGTAATATGTAATTTCCTTGTTCATTTTGAATATCATTATTGCATAATCTTTCCTAAAAAGCTTGAACTTCATAATTACTTATAAATGTGTTCTGTTTTTGGTTGATTTATGCCCACTATTAATTCATGCTAATACTTACCTTGTTGTAAGTAGCTGCCAGCTCCACATGAATGATCAGCAATTGATGGCTTTAGACATAAAAATGCCTTCAATCAAATCTTCACACAAAGTGTTCAAACCCATTCATCCAAGTTACATAGACCTAATGCTCTACACTTTGAGCTCAACAGGTGACCACATTATCTCTGTAATTTACTGTATACTTATTAGATTATCAATGAACTTTTCTTTCTTACAGGAATGTTACCTTCAAGTCCATCATTGAAGGTACAGTATGTAGCAAGAGAATTAAGATTTTAGATGGTTTGGTTCGACCTCACGTTCTTTTGACAGAGATTCTTGGACTTAACTTACCTCACTATGCTGACTATCTCTTCATGGCTCATGCTTATCTCATCAGAATGTGGCAGGTAAGTCTATATTGAACTACTTCAAACTGATTATAACTCAATATTTAAGTTTAGATTTCCATTTTTGTTTTGGAAAATGTTTAACTTCCTACTTATGTAATAATGATAATAATAATAACTGAACTGTACAACTTTAGACCATCTTTGGGATTTTTTAGAGGTTTCATTTATCAAGTTGAAAATTTAATATACACAATTTACCGTGATGCATATTACAATATGATAGTAATAAAAAATTCATCTATTTTGGACGAGATTATTTTCCATGTGGGCCTCAACAAAACCATGGTGTGTTATATGCTATAGACTAACGAATAGCATGTCATTATAAAGAATTTTATTATAATGTTTAGATATAAATCTTTGTAAATTAGGACTGTCATGATCATCCCCACCATGCCAAGGATTTTCAAAAAGAACTGCTGCTTTGTTAAAATAATATGATATTTATCAGTGACACATATTTTGACATTGTTGAATGTACACATACGATTTTTTAAAAATTTCATATTTTGCCTTTTTATACTTTTTTATACTTTGATACTATTTTTTCCAGGTTATTGAAGCCTTTAAGCATGATTTCATGACAGACTCTGGAATCAACAAACATACCGTACTTACATACATGTATGTTAGTTTCGTTTCCCACATATTTTGGGGTAAATTGATTTTGTCTTTGTTGAACATTTTGCTTGTCATATTGCTCAAGTTATTCCCTTAAAGTTATAGTATTGGTAGTTCGTTAGTTGAAGTTTAGCAGAATTACTGTGAAGTAGGTGCAGGAATTCAACAGATGCATGACCAATGTTTGTTTCTTGATATGTGTAGTGGAGACACTTCTGTGACAGGCATCATATCTTAAACAGAAAAGCATATGAAGACAAATCACTAATATTATATATTTTTTTCTATTTATTTGCCGTTAAATATTGAGGACAAGGTCAGGTTATGTTTTTCTGGAGGCAGGCATACTTTTAATTTTTGTACATGTATTTCCTATTTTCTTTTTATAGAGATGTTGACCCTTCACTATCTTGATTCCTTGATAGAATAATTAATGGCTACAACCACCTGACTTTACCTGTGCTAACTTTCAAAGACCTGTTGGCACGATATCTCTACAGAACAATTCTCTCAAATACCTTGTGCATTCTTATGCTCTGGATGTTTGCCTTGAATTGAATATGACAAATAGATAGAGTTTCCATGAGAAGATTTGTGTACTTGTTGGTATTAGTAAAATCGATCAAGCTAAGTATGTATTTAATGACTGTAATACCCTTGTTGAAACATTGTTTGATCTTTGTACATGTACAAGCATTTGGACAACATTTAGACAGATTTCCTTATTAGAATGTGATTCAGACACAAATTTAGTGTTGAGTTTGAAATGTTTACTGAGGAGAATCAATTCATTGTTTTGTCTGGATTCTGATTGCTCTTCAGATGTATTAGTCTTGACAAAAAAGGTCATGTTTAAAATTGGAAACAAAAATGGAGTTAATAGGTTGGAAAACTTCTTTTCGTTTTTTTTCTTAACATCTTGATAACTGGTAATGATGTATTAGAGCGACAAACATGTCTAACCTCGGGTCAATTTAAACTATATTTTATTTCTACTTGTTTCTGTATTTACAATACCTTCATCAGGAACTTCTTAAGTGAGAATACAAGGCACAATTCATTTTCAAATATTTTCTTACTTTAGATTGTGCTGTTAGGAACTTTACAGTCAGTGCCAAAACCTCAGCTCAGTTTGGTAACCATAAACATGGCTATTTCTTTTCTGGCTCCATCCAAAAGATAAATGCTTCCACAAATTGTTGTGAACTATTTTTTCTATAAAACGATCACTTTCTCATTGCTTCTTGCTTTCAGGTCAAAAGAGAAGAAGTCAAATTCTGGAAAGAGAAGAAAGCGCAGGTGATCAAAGAGGAAATGAGAGTCAGGGAGACCATCTCTAAACTGGCTACTGAAAGCAAGCAGTCCACACGTAGCCTTCTGTCCAGAAGACTTGAAGCAATGGCTTTTGAAAAGGTTTGTACTTCTAGAATTCATTGATAATGGTAAAGACAATAAATATTTATATGTATTCTCTCCATCCTTTTGTCTGCTATCCAGTCGTCTTTGTAAAGATAACAACTAAATTTTCTGTTATGAATTAATGTGATTTTTATTTACTTTTCCAGAGTGAAGACAAAGTGCATTCTCATCTTGGTAGAGTTTGGATGTTGTACAATTCAGGGATGTCTGGACTGACACTGTTGAAATACTTATTAGACAGGTAGGTGAAGACAGAGTTATGTCCCCTTAACTTGTTTTTATGATTATTGGTCCAATTATTATTTAACTGAAATTACATTTTACTTTCTCAGTGTAACCCCTTTATTTGTGCATTTGAATCCTGATGGCTGGGCAGAATCGTGGTTTAGAGGTAGAGCATCTGACCTCTGTTCCAAAGGTCCTGAGTTTGAATACTTACTTTGAAGTGTTTCGTTCATGAACTTCACAATCCCATTTTTCGGACGCAGTACTGGTGTAGTGTCCAGGAAGTGGATTTGAGCATGATTAATTTAAGCAAAATTGCTTGTTTCCTAATTTAGCTAAAGTAAATTAGTATATACTATACTAACCCTAAAGGCTACGCTTTCCTTGCATCATTTGTTTGAAAACATTGTCTTAAGTCATTGTCTTACACTACTTATTCAAATAAACAAGGTTAGTATTGGTAAAGAATCCAGGGATTCTGGTTAGCCTGAGTGCCTGTCAGTATATAACTAAATACTGTTGAAAAACAGGTATAGAACCACAAAAACTTGGCCTGTAAATTTATATATTTAATGTTATAAGGTTGTATCTCTGTCTATATAAAGTATTATATACATTTTTAGGATGGGTCAAGTTGTGACTTTAGGATTTGAACATGAACAAGCTCATCTGCATTCAAAAACTGGTGTACAAACTTCTCCTGTTTTTACCCTTCAAGATTGTTTGATGTATTCCCTTGGTATAAGGACTCACAATGAACCTTTTGCATGGGAGGATTTTACATATTTTTTTTTCATGTGTAGACTTTATACTATGGTGATGAGATGTTCTGGTACAGTACAACCATGTTGATGGTGAATGTTACTTTACAGGATTACGAGAACAGGAATGCTAAATGAGTGGTAAGTGATTTGAGGCTCCGCAATGCCTCATAAAAATTCACCTGCAATATGCATATATATTATGCATTGGTCAAATTCAAACTTTCTGTATCAATACTTCTTGGTCAAAGAATTTTAAACAAAGTCAAAATTACTAAAACTTGATTAAATCATATCTAAGTTACAAAAAGGCATGGTCCATTTTAACGACCTGATAAATAACTAGATTCTGAAATTTGACCCACAAAAAATTTAATTCTTGATATAAAAATGAACCCAATTTGGAAATTTTATGAAGCTGGTTGTCACAAATTTAAAATTCTTTGATCAGATAATTACATATTTATAATATTGATATCCTAACTAAGACAATTGCGTGGCTTGAAGGTTAGAAAAGGGAAATGAACATAACTCCACCCAACACTACCAATGTAAAATAAATGTATAAACATATTCATGGTATGTATTGATTTGGAAATAATCAATTCTTAATAGATTGTAGGGTTTTATACATCATCATGCTACTTTCTGTTGTATACTTTTCAGGCTCATGGTGTTTTAGACAAAGCTTTGACTGAATTCTTGAGAATACAAGATGAACGACCCAACAGATCCAGCGTGTTAGCTTTTGTAATTACCACGTTTGAAGCTAGGTGTGTTTATGTCAGTTTGTCTGTGCTTACATTGATATGTTATGTGTACAAGTTCATGAAACTTCTGCCTTATTTTAGATAACTTCGTACAGGATTTTGTCTTGTGAAGATGAATAATTTTATTTTACATAATTACAGTCAAAACTCGTTATATTGAAGTTCAAGGGACGTCACAAAATTGTTCGATATAAGCGAACTCAGATATGAAAATAATTGGATAAATTTTATGACTGGGTTTCCTTTTTAGAGCGATCGTTGGTGTGTTGTAATAATCATTTAATCGATCAATTTTGTGTATGGGATAGGAATGGAACACAGCATTTATACTTTTAATGTATTTAAAACATGCAACATTTATGTAAAATAACACAAACAAACAAAAATTAAAAACACGTTCACATGAACTGATTTTATATTTGCGAGCGTAAACACTGAAATGTTTACGTAAAAGTCATTAATTAAATATCGATTTCAGAGTTCAATTAAAAAATATCCGATCAGTAGAGAAATTAATAGGTGTTTGTGATGGAGGTAAAGAAGTGAAAAATTCTTTTGTCAATTATTGACTTAATTGATATAACATAGACAGCCACTGTGTGGTTGAAAATGAATGTTTAACACCATAAATCTACTTTGATGTACAAAAATATTGAGACCAACAAATTCTAAATAAGTGATTTTTTTATATTTAAAAAGGATAAAATTCGGAACTTTATAATTTATACTAATATAAGCGGGAATTCGGTATAAGCGAGTTTGATATAATGAGTTTCTACTGTAACTAACTGTGATAAAAGTATGTTGAACGATGCCTTCTGACTTTTTAGCTCACCAGAACTGAAGGTTCAGGGTGAGCTGTTAGGATGGGTAGGTGGATGCTCCGGCGTCAGTCGTCTGGCGTCAACAATGGTCTTCTCCTCAGAAACTTCCAGTCAGATTTACTTCAAATTTGCTGTGCAGAAGCCTTTTGACGTTCTAACTGCAATTTGCTCATATTGTTCCAGTCGACCGCTTTTAGGGGTCACTAGAGTTAAAAATAGAAAAACCTTTAATCATCTTCTTCTCATGAACCAATGGATGGATCATCACCATACTTGGTCTGTAGCATCCTTATATGGACTTTTATCAGATTTGCTCAAATAAATATGGTTGGCCCCTTTTAGGGGCAGCTAGAGATAAAAATAGAAATACATTAAAATGACTTTTTCTCATGTTTCTATGGATGGATTATAACCAAACTTGGTTTTTAGCATCTTTAGATAGTGTTGTATCAGATTTGCTGAAATAAAAATGGTTGGCCTCAATTAGGGGCCGCTAGAGCTAAACATAGAAATACCTTAAATGACTTCTTTTCATGAACCAGTGGTTGGATCATCACCAATTTGGTCCGTGGCATCCTTCAGTCATCACGAATATTTTTGTAGTATCCTTTGATGGTCCTTTATCAAGTTTACAACTTGTATATAGAGTTTTGCTTTCTACATTAAACGGGTTATGGAGAAGAATTTTTATTGGAAGAATTTTCTTTCATTCTAATCATTTCCTTGCTTGTTAAAACAATTAATATGTACATTAATTGAAATACATTTATTGGGAATAAATCTGTTTAGAATGCAGGGTTTCTACTTGTACTAGTGTTTGTATTGTAACTAAGTATGACACACATTTATATTTATATAATTAGCAGGGTATGATTGTTCTGAAGGATGCTGTCAGCACAGCTGATGACGTTTTGTGTGACATCTAGTCTCTTCCAGAGGTGAGGACATGCTATATATGTATTCAAGTTATTCTGGTCACTGCATCGTCATCTTTGTCCAAAACTTTAATATAGTTCATTACTCAAAGACTGTTAAAGAAATCAACATGACACTTGGAATACTTGATTACCATGACAAGGGGCTGTTGCAAGGCAAGGGGCATTATTCTGAAAGCTATAGTTTTTGAGTTATGCCCCCTTTTAACTGAGAAGTTTGGTCAAAATTATAGCTTATCATGTTCAAACTCGAAATCTCAAATGTAGCCCCTGTTGCAGACATGTAAAACAGATGAAAATTGGCACTGCTCTGTGAAGCTGTAGTTTTTATAAACTATTTTCCTCATTTCTTATTGTGACTTACTGATTTTCCATGCATCCATCTGTTCAGCTAGATGCATGTCACCTAGCATGTCTGTAATGTACCTCCAATGAATCACATTTTGAGTTATGTCTATGAAAATGGCTTTGAGATTTCACCTACGATTTTTTGTAAACTTAGTGTTCTTGGTGTGATGATTTTATAAGACTGTTAATTTGTACCTGGTTACTTATAGAGACATACAATCTATAAAGTCATCTGAATATCCAGCTTTTTATTCAAATTTATTTGGTTTTTCATCTTTTGTTGGAAAATTATTCCAAACATCATGTATCATTCTGTATTAATGTCTGCTTCTTTGGTCATTTTCCAAATGCCCGATATGGGAATATGGACGATTGTGGACTTTGAACGGGATTCAAACTTATCACCTTCAGGTCTGTGATATGGCTGTCTTACTCAATGATGCTTCCCTAATATAATGTGACTGACTGGACATTTATATGTTTTAAAGTTATAAAGATAGCGTTTGCTGAATTAATGTAAGAAATATTCAGAGTTCATGCTAAAGAAATGTGAGGTAAACAGTTAGAAAATCAAAGAAAGGGATCTGTGATAAAGGTGAAATTTTTTATAAAATAAAAGACAATCCCTTGAAAATTAACCTAAAATTAACTAACTTGTGTAGCCAGTGTGAGAAGGTAGCATTTTTACTGCTCTGTCAGTTTTAAAGATTTTCAGCCTAATTGTGCATTATAAAACTCACATTTTATATGTGAGTGAAGTGTGTCAAATGGACTTTAATTTGGACTTATTTTCAGAGTGATTTCTTCAGACATTTTCGTGGAATTATTGTTGGGTATGTCAAATGAAATGAATATTATAACATCTACTGAGAGTTGTCATTTGCCAATTAGTTTGAATATATCATTAGATAAATAATATATCGATGATGTAACAAAACATGCGCAAAGTCCACACTCTTATTATACACTAAATAATGATAAGAGTGAAGCATATGTTTAGGCATTATCAGACAGTATACTTACTGGTTGTATGGATATTGTTGAATTTATGCTAAACGACAATGAATCAGATATAAACTGTATTATAAATGAACTGGAATCAGCTATCATTCAAAGTGCTGCAGAATTCAAAAGATCTGCTAAGTCCAAAAAGAAATTGATGAATAAACCATGGTTCGACCATGATTGTAAATCTGCTAAAAAAACTGTGAGAACCTTTTTAAATAAATTTAGGTGTAAGAGATGTGTAATTAACTTAAATTTGTATTTGTCAGCTAAGAAGGAACATAAATCACTATGCAAAAAGAAGGGCTATGAATATAATAAAACCTACCTATGTAAATTAGAAAAATCAATAAACAGCCCTTAGACATTTTTGAGAGAGATTAAAAAACTTTCTGTGAAAGCTGAATCTAAACCTAACATATCATCAGACAGTTGGTTTGAACAGTTTAGTAGCATCTTCTCATGTGGGGGATGAAGACTCAAATAGCATTGAGAAGAAGTTAGTGAAGAAAATAATTCTAATATTGACAAAATAGAGGACATGATTTTCAATTCTCCTATAAGTAATTCTGAAATACTACAATGTATTAAAAGTTTAGATGTTAGATAATCTTCGGAAGGGAATCTTACCACAGCATATTGTTTATGGTATTTATATACTTTTACCATTTATATATAAACTGTTTAATAGAATGTTTACTTCTGGTGAATTCCCCACACATTGGACTAAGTCTGTAATAATACCCATTTATAAAAAAGGATCTATACATGCACCAAATAATTATAGAGTTATTGCTTTGTTAGACATTATACTACTCAAAATTTGATAAGGATAGCTTTTTAAATTGCTTATATTTGATTGGATATAAATGTCTACCAAACTTTTATTATTTTGATTGAAAGTTTATGCATTTGTCTATTTGTTTGAAGATAGAAATAAGTTTTTGGTGATTTCATTGAAGCGTGACAGAAGCCAAAAGTTGAATGGGTGCTAAATTGACGTTTTCGTATGGATGTGCCAAATGTGAAATTTTGCTGCGAATGAATTAATTGAATTAATTTCTTGGTCAGTAGCGAGTGTGATGTCCATTTGCGTTGATAACCACCTGACATCGCCGGCGCATGCTGCTAACAAGCCTCTGGATTGAGATTTGTGGGATTCGAACCCACTCCTCCAAGAGGGCCCGTCTTAGCTCCTGGACTGTAGTGGGCTTAACAGGGCGGGCTGAAATGGCTCTCTGCAGCATGTCCCATACATGTTCTATGGGATTGAGGTCGGGGGAACGTGCCGGCCAGTCCATTTGGACGATGGTGGCATCCTGGAGGTACCTGTTGGTCACCATGGCCCTGTGTGGACTTGCATTGTCGTCCATTAAAATGAATTCAGGGCCTATAGCGCCAGCGTACGGACAGACATACACGTCCAGGATCTCATCAACGTACCGTTGGCCCGTCAGACTGCCGTTATCCACGATATGAAGGTCAGTCTTGCCCTGCATGCTGATCCCCGCCCACACCATGATGGAACCCCCTCCATAGCGATCATGGTTTGCAATGCAAACAGGTGCAAAACGCTCATGGGTCATTCTCCACACCCGTGCCCGTCTATCTGTGAAGTCCACACAAAATCTGGACTCATTGGTGAACAGTACCGGGGTCCAATCATTCAACGTCCATGTGACGTGACCTCGGGCCCATTGAAGGCGTGTTTGCAAATGCTGCCGCATCAATGGAATGCTGATTGCGGGTCTTCTAGCGCACATACCAACACTATGGAGTCTGTTTCGTACTGTTTGAGTCGACACCCGCACTCCCGTTGCATTTTCAACGTCATTACGTAGCGTTGTTGCATTCATAAACCGGTGACGTCGAGCTTGTATAACTAAAAACCTGTCTTCAGCCTGCGTTGTTGCTCTTTGACGACCACCCCCATGCCTGTGGGTAACGTCACCATAAGTTTGGTAACGGTTCCACATCCGTGAAACTACACTCTGTGACACGCTGAGTGCATGTGCCACGTGAGGCTGAGAACGCCCTGCCGCGAGCATCCCGACCCCCATATTCATTTCTTCCCTACTTGAACGATGCCGTACGCGCAAATTCGCCAAGTTTTAAGCTGAATGTGTTAGATTCAAGTGAATAACTTGAAAGTGTGTAGAATTGGACATGTGGCCACCACACCTCTTTTCATGGGTAGCCTTTTCCCTGTGCAAATTGGGAAGCCGTGGGCCGTGAAACCACAGTAAAACTAACTGTACCTTGTAGTAAACACTCGAATAAATACACACACCAAAAATTGAGGGACTGCATTGCGTATGTTACAAAATATGTAGCATTGAAAAAGCTATCCTTATCAAATTTTGAGTAGTATATAAGCAAGGTATACATAAGTATTATTACCAAACATATTAGTTTCTATGTAGAAGCATATAATCAGATATCAGAATGCCTTTTGGCTTTTGGCCTAACTACTCAACAGCTGATAATTCTTATATACTTTACTCTGTTGTAAGTAAATATCTTAATATGTCTGGTAAACCTGTATATGTTGCCTTTGTGGACTTCCAGAAGGCATTTGATACTGTTAATAGACCTGTTTTGTTTAATATTTTGATAAACAATGGTACTAAAAGTAAATTATACCAATCTATACTGTCCATATATTCATTTGTAAAAGCTTTTGTTAAAACAAACCTAGGTTACACTTACATATTTGAATGTCCAGTTGGTGTAAAACAGGGTTGTAATTGACGTAGTGCTGGGTGAGCTATAGTCATTAGTCGTCTACTCCGGCGTCTGGCGTCCACACCTACTGGTCGTTAATGCTCTAGTGGTCACACTTCTAGGGGAATCTTCATCAGACCTGGTCAGGATGTTTGTCTTAATGATATCTTGGACAAGTTTGAACATGGGTCATCTGGGGTCAAAAACTAGGTCACCAGGTCAAATCATAGAAAAACCTTGTTAACGATCTAGGGGTCACAGTTTTGATTGGATCTTCACCAAACCTTGTCCAAATGATTGTTACAATGATATCTTGGTTAAGCTGAGCATGGGTCATCTTGGGTCAAAAACTAGGTCACCTGGTCAAATCATAGAAAAACCATGTTAACACTCTAGGGGTCACAGGTTTGATTGGAGGTTCACCAAGCCTTGTCAAAATGCTTGTCTTAATGATATCTTGGACAAGTTTGAACATGGGTCATCTGGGGTCAAAAACTAGGTCACCAGGTCAAATCACTGGAAACCTTGTTAACCCTCTAGAGGTCGCAGTTTTGAATGGATCTTCACCAAACCTTGTCACTTGGCGGTTGTTAGCACTCTAGTTATATATCTTGGACAAGTTCAAACATCTGGGGCCACAAACAAGGCAACACAAACTAGTTGGATCATCTGGGGTCACAAACAAGGCTGATAGGTCAAATCCCCTTAAAACTTTGTTAACTTTCTAGAAGTCACAGTTTTGATTGGATCTTATTAGAATGTTTGTATTATTGATTTCATGCACAGGTTTGAACATTGGTCAACTCAGGTTAAAAACTAGGTTTCTTGGTTCAATCACAGGAAAACTATAGAAGTTGCAATCTTTACTCAGGTGAGTGAAAAAGGGCTATCTTGGCCCTCTTGTTTAACAAGTCACTGGTTGAACTGTCTCAGCTTTAGGTTTGACATGTATACCTTTGTAAAATTACTAAAATACTGTACAGAAACAATGAATTTTGTGTAGGAAATGTTTGATCTGCTGCAGCTACTGACATTATAAGCTATGTATTTGTTTCACTGTTATCATAAGATATCTTTATGTACCACTGTTACCGTAAGTTGTTTTTATGCACCACAGCACTATTTCTCAATAAGATATAATTATTTATTGCTACATGAACTTTCCTGTCCAACTGAATTTTATGGTAAATTATGAAATTGGCCAAAAAAGTAAAGTTCTTGAGAATAATATGATGGGGGGTATTTATGCTTTGTTACATTTTATTCTCTCCACACAAATTTCTCACTCCCTCACTATTTTCATACCACACTTATTTCTCATTCCCTGTACTATTCTCTTACCACACTTATTTCTCACTCACCACACTATTTTCTCACCACACTTATTTCTCACTCACCATACTATTTTCTCACCACACTAATTTTTCACTCCCTCACTATTTTCTCACCACACTTATTTCTCACTCCCTCACTATTTTCTCACCACACTTATTTCTCACTCCCTGTACTATTCTCTTACCACACTTATTTCTCACTCACCACACTATTTTCTCACCACACTTATTTCTCACTCCCCACACTATTTTCTCACCACACTAATTTCTCACTCACCACACTATTTTCTCACCACACTAATTTCTCACTCCCCACACTATTTTCTCACCACACTAATTTCTCACTCACCACACTATTTTCTCACCACACTAATTTCTCACTCCCCACACTATTTTCTCACCACACTTATTTCTCACTCCCCACTCCCTTACTAAGGGCCCACTTTCTTTCCCCTAGGGGTAAAAAAAAGCACTGAATTATATCTTGTTTTTCTGTTCATGTTACATTCATTCAGTTAAACATACTCTTTATCCTCTGTCATGTACACATCAAATTTTACACTGGTCAATTTACTGTACAAGGATTATTCAGTATTTTTGCTGTCCTTTTGATTACACAATATCTTTAGCTCACCTGAGCGCGTAGTGCTCAGTGATCAGTCAGTCTACTCTGGCATCTGTTGTCCACACCTGGAGGTTGTTAACACACTAGCGGTCACACTTTTGAGTGAATCTTCATTAGACCTGGTCAGAATGTTTTTCTCAATGATATCTTGCACAAGTTCGAACATGGATCATCTGGGGTCAAAAACTAGGTCACCAGGTCAAATCACTGGAAAACCTTGTTAACATTTTAGAGGTAATTTCTTTATTAGTTCTTCCCCAAACTTTGTCAGAATGTTTATATTAATGATATTGTGAACAGGTTTGAATATGGGTCAACTCAGGTTAAAAACTAGGTCAAATCACAGGAAAACCATAGATGTTGCTATCTTTACTCAGGCGAGTGAACAATTTTTTGGGCCATCTTGGCCATTTTGTTTTGTGTTCAGTTTAAAACGGTTAAAATGCTTTCCTGTCACTCCTTTTGTCAATAGGTTTTTACCATGAAATTCTCATGCTTTTTGCAAAAGTGAACACAAGTATTTGAGGAGAACCAGTTTTCCAGCAGTTTGTTAACTCACGGACACATGGTAGGCAGATATTTTACCTCTTTTCAGAGTTTAAGTAATTTTCATATCTAAGTAATGAAATTATATTTTAGACCAAGGTATGTTAGTTTTTACAGCTTTATTTTGCATTCTATCTCCAAAATAGGGCTTTGCACTTTGCTCTGGATATTTTCAGTGTATTTTCATTTCTTCATTATAACGATATTGTTGAATTATTGTTGAATGGTGATTTTTCATCTATTGATTTCATTGTTAGGATATTGGTGAATTATTGTCATCTCAATACATAATACTTAATTGAATACTCTAATACAGGTATCATCCATGATGTAATTTGTATTTTTTATGCCCCGCCCCTTGAATGGATTTGGAGCCGTGGACCAGTGGTTAGTGCACTGGACTTGTAACCCAGAGATCCGGGTTCAAATTCCAGTCGCGACTGGTCATACCCTTCTTTGAAAATTCAACAAAAATGTCGATTTTCCTCCACATGTGGAGAAGTTGCTGGCTCCTTGCGGAAGGGTAAGTTAGTACTGGTTGGTATGCAGTCCAGGAAAACTGTTTAGGTGAACCGGTGACCGTATATAACTGAAAAATTGTTGAAAAATGGCATTAAATCCCGGTGACAATAAGTCACATAAAAACAATAATACATTGAATGGATTTTACATATCACCCATATCACCAATTTCGATTTTACAAGAATTTTTCATGTTAATGATGTTGTCATTTATAATGGTTTGAATGCTAATGGTTGACTATGTACATGATTATAACCATGACGTCTGTGTTAATGTGTCCTCAAAGATTATGATTTGACTTCTGCTGAATTTGCAGCATTTTTCTATGACTGAGGAGCAAACTATGAACATCATGGTCAGCATTAAATGGACCTGTGGCTTCACCATTACACATGGCAACAAAACTTAGTTTATGGTTTGTCTGTTACAAAGGAAATGTAGAGTTATTATGATTGCTGTGTTGTCATAGTCGTTGTCATTCAAAAACTTTAATGTTATCTATTACTCAAATACTTCTAAAGATATTGTAGTGAGTGTAGGAATATGGGCCACTTTCAACAGCCTTGCTCTTGGTTTAACTCTTTAGCAACATGGTTGAGTGTCCGCCTACAGTGCTAGGGGTCCTTGGTTCGATCCCCAGTTCGATCCCCAGTTAGGACCATGGATTTTTCTCGCACCCAATTTACTATAATATTAACACAACAATTGGAACATTTGATATCATGATGAGTCGCAGTTGCAAGACAATGGACATTATTCTGAAAGCTATAATTTTGGAGTAATGCCCCCTTTTTAACTTAGAATTTTGATTGAAATTGCCTATTACATAGAATTATGATGATGAGCATTGGTTTCTCTCTGCTGTGCTCTAGTTAATGAAGAAGACTTCTTTATACCATAATGAAGATAAAAAACTAGATGATATGACTATTGCGTTCTAAAGATCAGATATTGATTACATGTAGGAAATGTAAGATACAGCATCAGAAGGTAGTTTTATTGTAGAAGTTTTCCTAAAAACTGTTGATGCTATTGTCTTTGATACAACTAAAATTTAGGAACCAGTCTTTAATGCAACTAAAATTTAGGAATCAGTCTTTGACACAACTAAGATTTGGGATCCATTCTTTGATATAACTTAAGATTTCGGAGGAAGATAAACTGGTCCCTGTTCCATGTTGCTGTGCACCAAAGGAACAGGTATGGGCTAAATTATCTGGCACTCTGTTTGGTCTATGCGTTTGAGCCATCTGATTGGCTGTCCATTCGTGAAACATCGGGTATTTCCGTACATCTTTTAAATATAAATGAAGATGTATCTGATGCCTGAATACTTTAGATACAAATTGCACCTTTTAATCCAAATAAAACAGTGAATGCTAAATTTAGTGACTCTGCATAACATAATGTAGAGACCCTGAGGTTTTGATCTATTTTGAAATTACGCGCAAAAAATGCATTGAGCGAAAAAATGTGAGTCGTTCTGAATGCAAAAAGTTTCGCAAGATCCTGAAAGTTCAGGGTGAGCTGTTAGGTTGGGTAGGTGGATGCTCTAGCGTCAGTCGTCTGGCGTCAACAATGGTCTTCTCCTCAGAAACTACCTGTCAGATTTACTTCAAATTTGCTGTGCAGAAGCCTTTTAATGTTCTAACTGCAATTTGCTCATTTATTACCAGTTGACCCCTTTAAGGGGTCACTAGAGCTATAAATAGAAAAACCTGTAATCATTTTCTTCTAATGAACCAATGGATGGATCATCACAAAACTTTGTCTGTAGCATCCTTATATGGACTTTTATCAGATTTGCTCAAATAAAAAAGGTTAGCCCCTTTTAGGGGCCACTAGAGCTAAAAATAGAAATACCTTTAAACGTCTTATTCTCATGAACCAACAGAGGGATAATCACCAAACTTGGTCTGTAGCATCCTTAGATGGTCCTTTCTTAATTTTGCTCAAATGAATATGGTCGGCCCCTTTTAGGGGTCGCTAAAACTAAAAATATAAATACATTAAAATGACTTTTTCTCATGTTTCTATGGATGGATTATTACCAAACTTGGTTTTTAGCATCTTTAGACAGTGTTCTATCAGATTTACTCAAATAAAATTGGTTGGCCCCAATTAGGGGCCGCTAGAGCTAAAAATACCTTTAATAATAGAAATACCTTTAAATGTCTTCTTCACATGAACCAGTGGATGGATCATCACCAAACTTGGTCTGTAGCATCCTTAGATGGTCTTCTCTCAAGTTTAATCAAATAAATTTGGTCAGCCCCTTTTAGGGGCCACTAGAGTTAAAAATAGAAATACCTTAAAATGACTTTTTCTCATGATTTTATCGATGGATTGTTACCAAACTTGGTTTTTAGCATCTTTACTGAATAAAGTGTTCTATCAGATTTGCAGAAATAAAAATGGTTGACCCCTATTAGGGGCCGCTAGAGCTAAACATAGAAATACCTTAAAATGACTTCTTTTCATTAACCAGTGGTTGGATTATCACCAAATTTGGTCTGTGCCATCCTTCAGTCATCAAGAATATTCTTTTGTAGTATCCTTTGATGGTCCTTTTTTCAAGTTTATTTTTGTTCCCCATTATTTGCCCACAAGTGTACCTTTATTACCTTTTTAGTAACAAGTTAATTAATATTTATTCTGGTGAGCGATGCAGGGTCATCATGGCCCTCTTGTTTATGTTTTGTAACCTTTTTGTAACAAATACCATTGTTTATATATGCAAATAAAACAAACAGTTCATATATAGCTAGTATACTAATATATATATTTTCATAAAACATATTTACAAAACATATAACACATCAAAACAATATGCTACAAATTCATCTTACATTAAAAATACAGTGAAACCTCTCCAAAGCAGAACCCTTTTGGAGAATCAAAATTATGGTGTTGTTCAGGGTTGTTGCTCTAAAGAGTTTAAATTAATAGGTAAATGGTACAGTGATAAAAGACCATGGTGTTGGATGAAGGGAGATTGTTGCTTAAAAGAGTGCTGCTTTGGAGAGGTTGCACTGTATTTACAATACAAACATTTAGTTCAGTACAAACATTTAACAAAACTGTTACTAATATATATTTACATAAAACACATTTACAAGAGTACTTATATAATAAATCATTTATTCTCAACTTCAACATTTATTCAGCACCTTGAACAACACACATTTTTTGTTACGCAACACATGCAATTGTTAAATTTATAATCTTCATCAAGCAATACATTGATACTCCATGTATTGATATTTGTTAAATGTTAAATTGAATCACCAACCCTCAATGTTATTATTTGTCCAAATGGTGTGTTGATACACAGACCATTATTCCACAAGAAACAGGGTTTCACGAAAACGGGATGGTCCACCTGCTAGGCTCTTTAGTTTAATAGTTAATATGGTTAATATCATTAAGTGTTAAAGCAAAGTAAATTGTCATCTCCACTTTTGTTTGTTTTCTTAATTTGTATTATTGACTTCAAATAATTTAGTCTTACACAATTATAAGTGTTTATCTTTGGTTGATTACACTGTATTATTTGTCTCTTCATAGAATGAATAACAATTATCATTGAATAATTGATGCAGTTTGCCACTAATTTGAAATTATCAATGTGAAATAGACTGTAGTTATGGTTCTCATTAAAGGTTCTATGGCAAATTAAGACCATAAAGGTGAAGACACTGTTGCCTAGTAACAATATGCTCATACCTTTCAAACAACATAAATCTAACAATGTTAGAATGTGGTTTTCTCTAACTGGCATGGATTCTTTGCTCACATTTATCCCTGGCATCATCTAATGCTATCAATGGAAATTTGATGTTGGAGGAATCAATCATCCAACTTGTAATTACCAGCACCCAGTATTGCACAATAATCCTCTATACTTTCTTTTTTAACAATGTCATAGAGCAGGTTTATAAATTTTAGTAGTTCTGTTTACACTCTTGCAATTGATGTCCAGTGTCTTTCACGTGTTTGGGTATTAGTTGGTTCAGTTACATGTTTCTTGTATTTGTTTATCTATGAAATATGGTTAGCACTTTTCTTTCCCACATAAAAGTCTCTTTCTTAATTATGTCAGTAAGGTTTGCCAGATAAAACAGGATTGCCAACTTGATCCTCGAGATACGTTTTTGCTGAAGATGTTGGTTGTATCAAATGTGCGTAAAACCAGGTAGACATCATTCAGTTGCTTTCACCTTCCAGTTACATGTTTTGAAAGTGTCCTCGTATTTAAATTGTCTGCTACATCAGGGGAGAATGAACAATAAGACCTTGAGGACAAATTTGTATGAAATGGATGTTGACAGTAAAGTAATTGTATGTTGTTTTTTGTTTACATACTGATAGGTCTTTGTTTACTGTTGGGGTTACAATGAAGTGTCTAAGGTTGTTTGTCTTATCAAAGTCAAGAACAATCCTTCCTGTACAATGGAATTTCTTTATGTCAGTAATTTGTTGCTGGTTGAACAAGTTGATAACCAGATGCTGGAGCCGGTTTATGTGTTTCACAACCTGTGGGTTTTAGTCATTTCTTTGAGGCAAATAATTTGATTGGCAGTCTTTGTTGTAATGACTTAGTTAATGTTTAATTATACTTTATGCTTCTTAGCTGTTTCTCATTTCTTTGTTTATCTTTGTTATATTTTGATTTGGCATTCATTTCATGTTCAGCTGACTTCACACTATAACATTTTAATTAGGGATGCGTGCGATTATCAAAAATGATTGGTGAATGTCAATGGGTGGGCGGGCTGGTGTCCATAATTTTTTCTTCGCACAATTCCTACATTTCTTAAGGGATTTTGACCAAACTTTAATATAACTATGATCACCAAAACCTGTGCATATTTTCAGGGTTTTGTGATTTTTATAATTTTTTTGTGGAATTATGGCCTTTTTTATGCACATATAATATTCTGCGACATCAAATGACCCAAGGCATGTTGACGCTATCAAAGGTTTGACTCTAATACGGGAAGAGGAGAGTCTATATACCATCATATCATTCTGAAGAATTCTAAAGAAACCCCAGAAAACCAAACTTCCTCCGGTCCCAAGGGGATTCAGTTTTCTGAGTTTCCATTGTACTGTTTTAATTTCAATCACTGTATTGTTGTATTATTGGCATGATATTTAATTGTATTAAACTATCTAATTAAGAAGGTTTTTGCCTATGCATGATAAGAATTGATAAGAACTTGTATCATTTTGAAAGCTTAGTAAGGGGGTAATTATGCATTTTCTATTTCTCATATGATAGATATCACATATAAGAAACTGGTCAATCTTTATTTATGTTTATCAAGACACTAGCTAATATACAATCAAGTGCTAAAGTCATTATGAAGGACACAGTACAGAGAGACCATGCTTAACAAAATGTTTTATTCAACTTAATACTTTAAGTTTACAACAGATCCTTGTAACATGTACTCCAGTATGTCTATGTGCCTTCACGTTTATATCATCAGTTTACAAATTTCAGAGCCGGATTGTGATTTCTCATCAGAAGAGTTTAGAAAACACTTAGGAAAGGAATCTTTGACTGATATGATTTGGTGTATTGATGCTGGAATGACTGGATATGACCTGGATGATGATGTTTCTTCTTGATGACACTAACAGAAGTGATAACAGTTTCAACAATATGCAAAAAATGGTAAGTTCGGTGTGATCAGTCATATTGAAATTCTTTAACTTAATTTGAAAATCAATTGGAATTTATCACATAACCTGTGGTCCAGGAGTGCTTTAACCCGTGCTGGAAATATCGTTCGGCACTGCCAAACCGTGCAATAAATACTCAAATTAGCCAAATCACTACATTTGCATATTTTGTATTACTACACTGCTACGATATTTGTACACATGATCGACTTTTGATTCATAATGATTTTATTAATGAATAAAATTATGTTTGTGTAAATAAAATAACGATTTTATGTCTTTTATCTTGCATTTTATCGCAAAACGATTAATAGAAACATGCACTACTTTTTGCGCACTGTAGTGAACAGTCTACACTAGACGTCTTGTATATAGGTCATCTTATAGTTTGTTTCATTTTCTGTGGTCATTTTTACGGTTATGTGATAAATAGAATGTTACATTCTTGCTCATCCTTTACCATTTTTATTAAACTCATTGACAAAAACAAAACTCGGCAGAGCCTCGTGTCATATTTTTTAGTCAACTCGTTTAATACAAATGGTAAGGAATGAGCACTCATTCAAGATCCTCTATATGTAGCATCCAAAAATAATGTTATACAGTGAAACCTCCCCGAATGGTCACCTCCCAACAATGATCACCTTTCAACAATGGTCATGTCTCAACAATGATCACCTTTCAACAACGGTCATGTCTCAACAATGATCACCTTTCAACAATGATCACCTCCCAACAATGATCACCTTTCAACAATGGTCATGTCTCAACAATGATCACCTTTCAGCAATGGTCACCTCCCAACAATGATCACCTTTCAACAACGGTCATGTCTCAACAATGGTCGCCTCAACAATGATCACCTCCCAACAATGGTCACCTTTCAACAATGGTCATCTCTCAACAATGGTCCCGCCCAACAATGGTCACCTCTCAACAATGGTCACCCCCAACATTGGTCACTCTCAACAATTGTTTCCTCTCAACAATGGTCCCTCCTAGCATTGGTCACCTCCCAACAATGGTGCCTCTCAACAAAGGTCCCTCTGAACAATGGTCATCTCCCAACATTGGTCACTCTAAACAATTGTTTCCTCTCAACAATGGTCCCTCCTAGCAATGGTCACCTCCAAACAGTGGTCCTTCTCAAGAACGTCACCTCCCAACAATAGTCAACAGTGGTCATTGAGCATGATTAAGTTGCAAAAACTTGTTTTGTTATTAATGTTTAAAATGATTATGAACTAGTGCTTTGGAAAACCTGGTTTTCATGGAATTTCCATGCCTTGTTAAAAAATATTACCATGAATTAAAGTTGATTTTATACTGCAATATATTGTATTTTTTTCTGTGATTTCAGGTTCTATTTTGTAGCAGAGGAAAAACCTAGATGAGTGTGGAAGCAGATATGTTGTTGTTAGAGAATGTTTACATCCTTGTGTTTGTGTTATTTTATTTGACCCTCAATCCACCCAAAATGAATTTCATATCTCAGATAGATATTATAAAGGTTACATGTAGGCTGAAACATGGTATTGGTGCTGAAGGTAGTCTCACTTGCTCAAAGAAGTAAATTTTTAGATAGCATATTTTCTTGGAGTTAATTGCAAAGTTCCCCTGTACAAATCAAGTTTTTCGTGAACATGCATGCATCGTTTTTTATCTACCATTTCCATCCTATGGTATATCAAAAGATTTTTTCTTTCATTTTTACTTTTTTGTGAAGGGTCTAACTTTTTCTAAGCAGTAATTTACAATGATGTTAATTCATAGCACTACAAATTTTGGCCAATTTAGACATAAGATAAATACACATTAGCCAATGTAGGATTTATGTTTTTGAAATGAGAAACAATGAAACTATTGCAAAATAAACTTTCAATGGTTACAGACACTACAGAATTTTGAATTTTGATATTTATGAAAGAACATTTATTCATTCGTGGTCAGCACCAAAACCATGTTTCAGCTCTGTGCCCATACCATGTCATTGTTTGGTAATACAGCAAGCCAAGTTATCAAACTGATTGATTCGAAATCTTCAACTTCTCGTAACAATGGTTAGTATACAGTCCAGGAAAACTGGTTAGGTGAACCGGTCGCTATTTATAACTAAAAAATTGTTGACAAGCAGCATTAACCCCCAGTGACAATAAGTCACATAAAAACAAACAAAACCAATCATGTAAGTTCTTTATTTCTTTATCAGGTATGACCAAATAAAGTTTGTAGATAAACTTTGCTTGCCATATTGCCAAAGTCATGTTGTATGGGCACACTGTGTAGATTGTTTCAAAGACATACCATTGTTAAGATGGCGGTTTTTAGACTCAAAGACCTTGCTGTTGTTGTCCAGATATGTCTATGAAAACAGGCTACAGCATCTTTAAATATGTACATGTAACCACTGTTCTGTTGTTATTCTTATTTCATGTGTTAAGAATTGTAGATTTATTGTAATACAAGATTATTTGGGTATTTAATACAGCTATTGTAAAAAGGTACAGCTGTAAAACTGGAGAAACCATTTTTTCACATTTTGTGGCATGTGAAAAGTCCAGAACAGATTATGCACTTACAAAATTTTCCCCTTGAATTTTGACGTTTTTTTTTTTTATGCAAAATTTCATGTCTTTCAGTATATTTACCAGTTTGCTGTTTTTCTTGTCTAATAAAAAATACTTATACATTTGTACTGTGTATTAACTTGCTTTTCTGACTATAGTATGAAGTTTGTAAATGCTTATATACTATATTTTGCTTTTCTGTGTAGTAAAAATGCGGTTTTTCTTGTGTGCTGTAATTGTGTATTTGAACTTGTTTTTTGTATAGTATGAAATATTCAGGTAAATAAATCTGTTCATTTTATTTTCTTGTGTTTCTACAATATTTGATCAGTTCTAATTTAGGTCAGTCACTAGTTTACTAACAATGTACATTACTTGAATTAAGTTAATAAGCAAGTGACACACCTAAATTTATTTATGTATCTAAAAACACCAACTAACAAAGCATGGTATTTGTTTATTTCCACAATAAACAATGACAAGAATAAACATTCACAGGAAAGGCAACTTTTAAAAAATATCTGCATCTTCAAGTTAACAGTGCAGAAATACAGCACTGTGTAAAAACAAACCCATCAACATGACTTCTACTCACAGGCAGTAGTGACAGGCATGTCAAGGTAAGAATGGATATCAGACGCTTAACACAATTTCAGTTCTTACTTTGACATGCCCATCACAATTGCCTGTAAGTAGAAGTCATGTTGATGGGTTTGGGTTTTTTTGTGCAGTGCTGTATTTCTGTTTGTGCATCCAAGCTCTCAAAACAATCCAGAAAACAACAGTCATAGACTCATATATACTCTCCAACAACCACAAACCAAAACTCAGAAAACAGTAGAAACTCACTTATATTAATTCCCACTTATGTCAATATATATATATAATATGATGGCTCTAAAAAGTAAACTCAGTGGTCAAATTTGTCCAATTATTTATATCAAAGTTTTTTTATATCGAATAATTTTACAAAGTCCCTTGAACTTCGATATAACGAGTTTCTACTGTATATAATCTTTAAATTCCTTTTCCAAGTCTATAATCTAATTACTAAGCAGCCATCAGAGCTTTATTTCCACCATTGATTGTTTGCATCCACAAAGAAACCCAGGAGTCGACACATATTTCTGTAAAAAAATAACTTACATGAGGTACAAGCTTTTGAAATGTGTTCATCAATTGTGTACACTGTAACCTCAATCATGAAAGCAAAAAAGCAGATCAAAACTGAAGCAAATCCACAAATTATGGAGCAAATGGTGAAGTTATGTATTAATCTGTTTTTAATCAGATGACCAAAAGATTGGCCTTTTTAATTACCCAAAGTGGCCAAACATTAACTAAATTGCACAAATACAGATATACAGAACCAACATCACTTACCTAAGGGAGATTTGCACATGATATCAGCCAAAGCCAGTAAGGGCCATGACTGAGCTAACACCATCATTGGCTTCAGCCAAGTATATGATCAGTGTGTCCAGCATTTCCCATTGTATTGCTCAAGAACATGGTGAAAGCCAAGATCTGATGGAGTCATTATCAACCTGTAATCAGACAAAATGGAGAGACTTACAAGCAGCTTGAAAAGTTTCTGTTATATTGTGACTAAATCACACATAAATCTGGACAAGTTTTAAGGAAACAAGTGACAGGTACAAGTGTTTCTTCAAGAAGTATATCCTACCAAATTTCAGAATAATGGACATCAGCAGACTATAGACCTACTGTGAAAGAAAAGAAAAATAATCCATAATGGATTCCATGTACAGTGTGCTTTAATCCACTACACATGTGTCCTTACTACCCCAAGTGTCCTTACTACATCAAGTGTCCTTACTATAACAAGTGTACTTACCACACAGTGTCCTTACTACATCAAGTGTCCTAACTACATCAAGTGTCCTTACTATAACAAGTGTACTTACTACACAGTGTCCTTACTACATCAAGTGTACTTACTACACAGTGTCCTTACTACATCAAGTGCCCTTACTACAACAAGTGTCCTTATTACACAGTGTCCTTAATACACAGTGTCCTTACTGCAATAAGTGTCCTTACTACATCAAGTGTCCTTACTACACATAACTATGTTAAGTAAATCATTGTACATGTACAGATATATAGAATCAACAACACTTATGTGAAGGGAGATTTGTACATCACATCAGCCAGAGCCAGTAAGGACTTCGACTGAGCCAACACCATCAGTTGGCGTCAGCCAAGTATATGATCAGTGCCTCAAACTGCCCACAGAACCAGCATTTGGGATTGCTCACAAACATGGTGAAAGCCAAAATCTTATTGAGTCAATATCCCAAAGATGAAGTATATTTCTGCTTGAAAGAAATAATAAAAGAAAGAATAATGCAACAGAATTAGTTCTCTGCTCAATAAACTGCTAGCTATATTAGGCAACATTGCACCAAACATCTGTCTCCAAAGAATAAGTGTTCACGTTAACTTTCAGAGTTTTTCCAAAAACTGTCAGAGGACAACATGCTGGACTATCAAGTGCTTGTCAGAAACAATGAAATGTTATAATGTATTCATCACATGTTGAAAAATTTTCACTATAAAAATAATTGACCAGAAACTATTTCAATTTTACTAGCAAGGACCTTGACCTTGAAATTGACCCTGGTTGCCCTATCTGTTTCCTACATCAAGACCTTTATACAAACTATGATAAAAAACTATTAACTTCAATTTTAGTAACAATGACATTGACCTTGATATCGACCCCCAGTGACCCCAAATATTTGTCAAATTAAGACCTTCATACAAACTATCTATGTAACAAATTTGGTTGAAAAATATTCATCCAATCAAAAGTTATTTAACAAAACTTTTTTGTGCAAAAAAGTTGAAAAAGCCAAAAACCTAAAAGACCCCTACACAAAGTTTTAAATGGATTGGACAAAAATCATAAATGAAAGAAGTTATAAACATTCATACTACAGAAGGCAAAAGGTTTAACCAAATGCAACGCGAAAAATTCTATGGTCCAGACTGGGGATTGAACACAGGACCCCTAGCATTGTAGGCAGACACTAAACAACTTCACTAAAGAGATAACCTAACAACAAGGCTGTTGAAAGTGGCCTATTTTCCAATAAACACTACATATTTATCAAACTTTCCACTTATACCAGAAATGGAACAACCATTTTCATTTTCAATACAACTTTACATAAGCTGACACATAAAAGCTAATTGTAACAAGTCCACTTACCTGTAAATTCCATGTCATAAATCTTTCAAAAAAACTTCTCAATCAAAAACCACATCTGACCAGCATGCTTGCCTGTGAGCTTCTGATTTTTCTCGCTTTTAGTCAAGTGAACCTGATAGGACAATATTCTACGTGTTATCCAATGAATTACCAGGTTATATTCAAATAACTTACAAAACAAGATTCAGTTGACCAATAAAAAACTGCTTTATAAATGTAGAAAACACACCGAATCTTGCAATCTTGTCTCAAACAAAAAGGTGTGTTCCATGCAGTCACCAACAATCCTATCAAAACAAAAATTTATTTCAACACATACCTGTAAGTTTGATAAATTGATATTGTAAAGAATGAAAGCTAATCCCATTATATAAATCTATTGTTAGGACACACATTTAAAAAAATGAACATTATTAAATTATCATTAATATATCATTATTAACACAGGTTTTCACTAGACATCAAAAGCTGAGGGTCAAAAATGGCTTGGTTTAGTTTAATAACTTAAATTCAATCTACACATACCCATTTTCTACTTGCCATCACAAATTATAAATGGGCGTATTTTGCAATAGCGCTTTTGTTTTAGAACATATTATGGTGTTATGTTTACTCAATCACCTAAAAAAAAAGTTAAGGCATTAAATATATCATTCTTTATTGATTTTGTACTATTTATTTGGTGTAAGGGATAATAAGTTTATGCAGTACTAACGTCTTTGGTCATTTCTAATTTACTTCGTTTTAATCAAATAATCACTGACTTTTGTCCCTGAAGAATCAATTATATATTCTTGGACTGATTACAATCAGTAATTTTCAGACAATGTGTACATTTGTTAGAATGTATGCATGTTTATAAGGCTGTAAGTGTGTTTATCAGACTATATGCATGTTTATCAGACTGGAGATGTGTTTATCAGACTGGAGGTGTGTTTGTTAGATTGTGTGCATGTTTACCAGACTATGTGTTTTTGTCAGACTGCATGTATGTTTCTCAGGCAATATGTGAGTTATATTGTATGCATGTTTTAGACAATATGTATTTATCAGACTGTATGGATGTTTGTTAGACTATATGTGTATTTGTCAGATTATATTTGTGTTCGGCAGACTGTATGTGTGTTTGTCAGGCTATATGTGTGTTTATCAGACTATATGTGCATTTGTCAGACTGTAGGTGTGTACGTTAGATTGCATGCTAGTTAGATATTCTGGAGAGGGGTTGGGCATTAGTAGTGACAGCTAAATTGACTTAAATTATGCCCTTGTACAATTCTGTTTATATTTTTCAGAGCCATAATTTATCTAGTGCATCCTGTGGTTTTGCAAACACTTCAGTACTCTTCCCTGGGTTTAGAGCTTCAACCAGAAACACTGGAAGAAACACTGGCAGGACAGTTGGAAACAAAAAACAAAATGGTTGGACTGCCACATTCTATTGCTTATCATCATCCAGTCAGAAAAAATCCCAAGCACTGTTGAGAAAGAAATTCTAAACAAATGCGGACTAGGTTTGAAAAAAATAAGACTGAACAACAATTTGTCAGAAGAGCAGGTGATGTCTCTTTTAGAAAGTCCAGATGGCTTCAATCAGTTGAAAAGTTGGATTCGAATTATTAAGAACATTAGCAAATGGAAGAAATTTAACATGTATTCCTTCTCCATGGACAGCAAGGAGAGGAACATTGGTAGCCCAGTTGAAATATTAAGAAAAAGCCAAGCGGAGATTGTTTTAGGGAGGTCTCAAGAGATAGAAGACCCAGACACAAGTTTTGAAGGGGAAACAACTTTTATTACTGTGAATCGGGATAATGTACTTGCAACAAATCTTGAGGAAATTAGTGAATTAATGCCAAATGAACTTCGACATACACTGGAGGTTCAGTTTAATAATGAGGTACTTTAAGTAGGATTTACCCTTACTCTGTAGCAACAGGGTAAAAATCATTTTAACCATACAGAGAAAATAAGTTTCTTTATTGTGTCAACATTTGAATTTGACATAAACTGTTAATTTTAATTGTGTTAAATTTACATGTAACTAGTAACAATTATTAAAGATATAAGATCTTTCATAGCTATGAAGATACTTTACATTTTTAACACAGAACTTTTCTCACAATAGACAAAAATAGAACTTAATCATAATAATAATTTTACCTTGATCTGCTTACTAACAATTCAAAATCTCTGAAAGTTACAAATATTTATAACATTCCTTTGTTTAAAGGTTGCAGCAGACTGTGGTGGACCAAGGAAGGATTTTTTTAGGCTGGTACTGCAGGAGATCAAAGAAAAATACTTTGATAATGGAATTATTACTATGATGGAATTCTAATGGGTTTGTTCAAGTAAGTTTTAACACAAGTCTGTATCTAAAAATTATTTGATTGAGTAGTAGGTATAATTGTACCTCTGCATTTTAACATGGTGCTTTTGATGTCCAATTGTTAAGACCAGTTAGGAAGGCAAATGCATAATTTTGTTAATTAAAACTGACACATGTATATAAATAATTGAAATATTCAGTGCTCATGAAGAGATTCAATCAAACCAAGTCTCTGGTTTTCACTTTGGTACTGCTTTGTGTGCTTCTAAGAAATCGCATTTAAGAATTTCATTTTTTGCTAAAGCCTACTTGCCTGGTTTTAGAATAATTTAGCACATATGTTTCTTGTTTAAATTTGCACTACGATTGTTCAAATAATCCTGAAATGAAACTCTTCCAGGAAAGTTCAGATTTTTCAAAACAAGGTCATATTTACTCCACATGAGGGTTCAGGAGGTACTGATGAAGGATTGAAGACTGTAATGGTCTCCTTCTTTTTTATGATATTTTTGTTTATTTTGCAGCTTTGAGCATCCTACAGAATGGCAAGATGCCACTGTTCTTGAAACCCGAGTTGGTGCAAGAAGTGTATGATGTAGCAGAGCTAAAATCTTCTGCCATAAACTATCTTAGACAAGGCTTGAATGTTTTAGGGATGTTCGATGTACGTGCATTATTTACACACCAATAATTTATCTTAACTTTTTAAGATATCTACCAGTTGGTGGTTGCACAAACCATCAACCAAGTGTCAAAATGAACTCCTTCAAAGGTGTCACTTGGTTTAGCTCAGCTAAGCACTAAGTGCTCAAGGAGAGCTTTTGTGGTCACTCACTATCTGACAGGCGTACATCCTTCCACACTTTCCTTTAAACAAGACTCATAAGCCATTGGGTTTCCTTGTTGTCATCATTATCATCATAACCTCTATTACAATGTTTATGTTTACTTCTTTTATTGCTATGACAATGTATAACTTTACTGAATAAAACCCCCATGTATCTAAGTCATTTCTCTCTATAAAATCATATGTATAGAGAAACTGTCTTCCTTAAGTTAATATTGTTCTATGTATTTATCTGGAAAACATTCAAATAATTTTGATAAAATAATTTCTGGTGAGTGGTGTATTTCCATTATGACCTTACTGTACTTGAGGTTTTTTATTGGAAAAAATATTCAGGCCAAGAGTACATGTACATAAAGCCTATGTATTTTGTGTATAGTATTGTATAGACATGCCAATGTCAAAGTTATCTATGTTGTCTATGGTACTTTGACAGAAGCATGTGTACAATAGACTCCCCTTTTCTGATATTTAAGCACTGAATTTACTTTTTATAGCTGTTTGTTTGGACTTCCTGAGCTGAAATATCTCCTCCAGACATCAAGTGTGCCCTTAACAATGAAAAGACTTACCAACATGCTGAAACCCAAATTTTCAGAGGAAGGAAGCAATGCCAACCGTTATAAAAAAGAGGCTTATCAGATGTTCATAAAATATCTAAGAGGTTTTTCAGGTATTGTTAAACATATTTGGTCAAAGCTTTATCATATCAAAACTCCAAAATAAAATACAATTAAATGTAACAACATTGTTTTTTATAAACCTTTCAGTTAGATCCTTGATGAAAATTATGAAGTGAATTTATACCTCATGAGAATAAAGAAACCATAAGCCTGGCTTCATGTATTCTGAGCATTTTAAATGTTGCTTTTGAATAACTATAACTGATAGGCAATATAAACATACAAAAGGAACTATAATTTTTTTATGCTGTCAAAGACTGGACATATAATTTTGTGAAACACCAATGGGGAACAGGCAGCCGGAGGGTGGTAGGAGTGTTAGGCAGCATCAATAATGATGTTCACTCTCTTTGTAGAACTCAGCAGTTTAAATTCAATGTTCATTAAATTTGGTGGTAATGTTTTGTTTATGGCCATTATATATCATCTAGACTAACCATTAAAATCCATCCAGAAAGCTGCATCCAGGTACTATTGAATTGTGGCCATTGATTTTCTAAATAATATCAAAAAAGACTATTGAACTCTTATTAGTTGAACAGGTTTACTCCTTCTTCATTAACTTGATGATTTTGGTAACCAGAAAAATCTCCCCATCTCTTGTGACTTAGGGCTATTAGATCTGCATGATGTAGCTTAAATAGAATCATAATATAAAACATAAAAGAATAAAGGTTTAAAACGAAAATATATCATAATAAGGTAAATATTAAAAGGATGAAATCATAAAAGGATAAAATCGTAAAAGAATAAAAAGTTTAAAAGGATGAAAACATAAAAAAATATAAGTTTAAAAAAATATAATCATACAAGAATAATAGTTTAAAAGAATAAACTAATTATGAATAAAATTTTATAAGGATAAAATTGTAAAAGAGTGTCGCAGGGTAAACTAATTGTTTGTTATGTCTGTACTTGTCATATGTATTATTGTTTTGTCATTTGTGCATGTCTGTGTGTTGCCTTATAGTCACCCCTCTTGCTCCCCATAACTCATCATTCATGTCACCTGCCGCCCCTGCACATACCGGAATTTAGCATATGTAGGTTCCGCTTGCGCACTACTGTTCACACGCTAGTCAGTTAGAACAAGCTTTTCATTCTGTCGAGTTGTGTTTTCTTATTTTCTGCGTTTGTGTCTTTGCAGGTATTGCCATTTATCCATTTATTCATTTATTCATTTACTTAATTTTCATTCATTTCAGCATTATGTATTTGTTGTTTGTGCATGTATTATTTTGTAATAATTGTCTTTCGCACAACTGTTCACACACTAGTTAGAACACGCTTTTCATTCTGTTGAGTTGTGTTTTCTTATTTTCTGCATTTGTGCCTTTGCAGGCCTTTTACCCCTTTTCACCCTTTTCCAAATGGTGTAGAACCAGTCTACGACAAGAGTAATAGTTTAAAATAGCAAAATTTTAAAATGATAAATTATAGACGGGCAAAATTTTAAAAGGATAAAATCATAAAAAAATAAATTTTAAATTGCTAAAATTGTATAAGAATAAAAGTATGAAATCCCAAAATGATAAGATCTTAAAAAGGGTAATCAGTGAATGTATAAGACTGAGAAGGTTTGAATGGTTCTGTAAGGTAGCAGAAGGAAAAAGTTTATGTACCAAATGTACATTGAAAAGATTGCATTAACAAATTTAAAAAGATTAAATCAATTTACATAACATTGCAAAAATATCACTACATTGTACTAAAATATCTCAAAGATTAAATTAGGTTTTAGACTTTTTACTAACAACGTGCAGTCATAGTTGTATCAAATCTAGTAACATATGCCAAACATTAAATGTTTAGTTAGGTACAAGTCTAAATATGCAAGACCTAAACTTATATCAAGAAATATTAAGTAGAGTTCACTTACAGGAATCTTTTCTTTGTTGTCTTGACATTGGCAATCTGGTTTGGTCTGGAGTATAGTTGATGTTTGCTGTCAATTGGTCGTCTTGATTCACTCAGTCATTGGAACAATTCAGGACACTGTCCTCATCTGTCAGAATAATAAACATGTGGTTATTGTATAAATATTGGATAATGAAGTCAATATTGTAAATTGAGATCTACATTCACAGCTATGTTTTCCCCCATTGTATTACTTGGGACAAATTGTTCCCAGGTATTATTTTACAAGGTAACCGAATAAAAACATAAGTGTAACAGTCAATTTGACCACAATAAATCATTACATCAGTTAACTCAAAGTAAAATGAATCGAATCAAATTAATCTCATTAAGTCAAATAAATCAAAATAAGCTGTTAAATAAAGTAAGTAAAAATTATTAAATATAAGGTAACTTATTTAGGATCATAATAGTAGAGGTAATAGTAGAGGTAGACTGTAATTCAGGGTCCATAATTCATACCTTTTATATCGTCCAAATATTCGTCAGTTTTTCTCAGTGACCATGTGACTCATGATGAAGGTCCATAAATAACCACCATACAAACTAAAAATATTCAATTAGAATTACTTTACTGAATTAAGTACAAATATCAATGCAACTAATGCCTGCAATATCCATTTATTCCATATTGTGCATAGTCATTGACTCAATATAAAATGTTTTAGATCATCAAATAAACAAGAAATTTGATGTACAACTCTTCAAATAAGTTCAAGAAGAGACAACATTCACAATAAATACTTTTTACATTATCTGTAAAATACTCGATTGTGATAACATAACAAAACATAAATTCACATCGTTATGAAATCAAAATTCTTATTGAATCAATCATACAGTATAATGATAAAAATAAAACTTGTGTTTACCATACAAACAACAATGCTAAATTCAAACAAATGTCCAACACTTCAAAAAATATTATGTTCATCGTTAGAGCGGTATCTATCATCTGATAACAGGTATGTGTGTAATCACCTGAAAAATACATGTGATGTCCGCACTACGTGTCACTGCATACAATACAATGTTATCATTGCGATATATTGGTCACATAAAACACGCACTCACATTCATGTATCTACACACAACTTAATCCCTGTGTTGTTACACAACATAAAGCACGCACTCACGCACTACTTTCTAATCAACTACATTCATCGTATCATAAATATACATGTATAATAAGGTTTAAGTGATTTTTACACTTTCTATTAGCAACCAAAACTCATTTTTTATGATAATTACACTTATAAACAAATAAGTTTGTTGGATAGATCTCTTTTGTAGGATCACAAAACAGTTTTCTTTTTCTAGATAGCTCAAAAAACAAAAAAGTTATGATAATTTATATCAGAGAAATTTTCGCTATTTTTTGGAATTTTTCACAGTCTTAGGCATGTATATAAAAAATAAATAATAATAGGCATGTATATAAAAAAAAAGTGACCGTAGGAATGGAAGTGAAACGAAGAGAAGGTAGGCACAATCGTAATAATGATGTATTAAATAATTTATTATTGTTATATTGCTGTCACTATTCATCATTACTGTGTACATGTACCAATGTCATTGTCACGTTTATATATTTTTATGTATGTAACATTGTAACCTTCACATGGGCCTTTTGGCTTACTGAATTTGAAATAAATAAATATCTTTATCATATATATATATATATATATATATATACATCAGATGAAATAATTCATCTAAGCATATCCAAAATGATTCCCTAATGAATTCATCACAGTATCTGGGACCACATAAACAATGTTTGTGTGCTGCCTCACAGATAATAGATTATCTTGTTACTGTAATGGTAATAAATTGTGATAAAAATCTTTAACATGTATGCAATATGCATCTTGCCTAAATAATGCCAATAAAAACTTAATGTGGACCAAGTAATTGGTCAGCTGGTCAGAATGCAAATTTATGTTTTTCATTGTTGTTAGGCATTGGACTTGAATTAGTTCAATTTATAACAAATATATAAAATACAAACACATACAAAAATCTATAAACTTTATTAAATAATTATATGTAATAAACAAATGCATATACTAAGTTCAATTAATTCTGTGATTTCATAAAATTGAAAATGGTAAGATAATTTGATGCATTTACAACAACTCAACCATTTAACTTATATAAAAATAACTTAGCAAAACTTACACAAGAATGTAATCAAGCTAATAAAGTAGAGTGTAGTTTTGTGATGAGCAAAGTAAGCAATATGGTAAAAAAACAATTTTTCTCTGATTTACCAAATTTTACATCCAAGATCAGCAAATATAGGACAAGACATACTAGTATTTTGTTTGAAATTACATTACAAAACATTGACACTGTGAAAAAAAACATTGAATCCTGCAGTAAATACTATACAATAAGTCAACTCCTCTCATAAGCTATTTTTTTAAGATCATGTAACTATCGTGACAATCAAAATGTTTAAATTATGATTAAAAGGCCTAAAAAAATAAAAGGTATGTTTCTGGTTACATGCCCAAAGAAATTAGGGCCAGTAGGTAGGGATTTTATTGTTTTATTTTATTTCTTACATATATCAGAAACACTGTATGGGAATATGTGTCAGTAATATTAATGAGTAGTGAAAATTACAAAATTGCACGGCAATTCGGATGAAGTAAAAACTTAATGAGTCAGCAGGTAAAATATTAGGTCATTACATGTCTGATACACATAAAATTTAGCATTAACCTGGTTCCCACTTCATGTTACAGAGAACCAATGTACAGGGAATCAATGGGAACCAGTTTAATAGTTCTTCTGTATGGTGAATTAAAGGGAAACAATCCAATCAAGAATCTTAAAGGGAGGCTACATTCAAATTGCAGTACGACGAAACGAGTTTTCAGAAATGTTAAATTGTTCATAACAACAAGAGAAGGACATAAGTGCAGCCTACCAATCAGTGATACCTGTATGTTAAGACATTCAGGAAAACTTGAACAGTGTCTCACTAAGCAAAGGACTTGTTAAAAGAAGTTTGTATGGACTAAGTATAGGAATCAATGGGTTTTTCTATGAGGTTCATACAAAGTACAGCAAAATAAATTCAGTAGCAATCAACAAGCTTCTGTCACTTTAAATCAAGCTAAGAATGCAACACAAACATAATACTAGTGCATATATTTTCTGAGACTCTCTGATTTGATTTTTGTATAAGTCATTACAAAAATTCTTGTACACATATCTAGTATGTTATCTGTTGTAACAATGCACTTTTGTAAAAAATGATTATGAAACTCACCTTTAATACATTCTACTAAAAAAGAATGGTTCCAATTTGATGATAGCTCATTGAACTGCATAATCAATCAGGGAAACGATGATCCTAACAAAAATAAATAAAAAAAAAATTAAAAAATCAAGAGACAAAAATTATCAAAAAATATAACAAAATAAAGTTAAACAATTATTAAAAAAATTACAAAATAACCTACATCTAAAATATACTATTCTTTACATAAGTTATTTTTGACAAAAAGTCAATTATACTCCATATGAGGAGAAGTTGCCTGTTCCTTGTCGAAAGGTAAGTTAGTACTGGTTGGTATACAGTCCAGGAAAACAGCTTAGGAGAACTGGCATTGAACCCAGGTCACAATATGTCACATAAAAACAAACAAATTACATAAGTCATTAACAACTGCAATAAATAAGAAATAATAAGAAATTATCCTATCCAAAAAGTGAGATATTAATCAAAAATATAACAAAATAACCTACACCTAAAATGTATCCTAATTTACTTAAGTGATAATTTAACTGTTAAAAAATATTGACAGATAAGATTAAAAAATAAAAAATTAAGAAACAATATGTAGATACTGCACTTTGACCAGCGGGCGCTACTGACCATCGTACAATTTCTACCTAAAATGTATTCTAATTTACTTAAGTGATACTAAACTGTAAAAAAAATATTGACTCATAAGATTAAAAGACAATGCAAAAAATTATCCTATCAAAAAAGTAAGATATTAATCAAAAATATAACAAAATAACCTACAATAACAAAATTTATCCTATCAAAAAAGTAAGATATTAATTAAAAATATAACCAAATAGCCTACAACTTAAATGGATCATTCTTTATATAAATTAGTTTTGACAAAATGTCCAGGAAAACTGGTTAGGCGAACTGGCGTTAAACCCCAGTGACAATATGTCACATAAAAACATACATAAGTTATTAACAACTGTAATAAATAAGAAATAATAAGAAATTATCCTATCCAAAAAAGTAAGATATTAATTAAAAAAAATTAACAAAATAACCTACACCTAATATGTATTCTAATTTACTTAAGCGATAATTAAACTCAAAAAAAATACTGACTGATAAGATTACAAAAATAATTCATTAAAAAACAAAATGTAGATACTGCACTTTGACCAGCGGGCGCAACTGATCATCGTACAATTTTTACCTAATATGTATTCTAATTTACTTAAGTGATAATTAACTGTAAAAAAATATTGACTGATAAGATTAAAAGACAATACCAAAAATTATCCTATCAAAAAAGTAAGATATTAATCAAATATATAAAAAAATAACCTACACCTAAAATGTATTTTAATTCACTTAAGTGATAATTAACTGTAAAAAATATTGACTGATAAGGTGAAAAACAATAACAAAAATTATCCAATAAAAAAGTAAGATAGAAATCAAAAATATAACAAAATAGCATACAACATAAATGGATCATTCTTCATACAAATTAGTTTTGACAAAATGTTCATTGATTTTCCTCCGTATGTGGAGAAATTGCCAGCTCTGTGTCGAAAGGTAAGTTAGTACTGGTTGGTATACAGTCCAGGAAAACTGGTTAGGTGAACTGGCGTTAAACCCCAGTCACAATATGTCACATAAAACAAACAAATTACATAAGTCATTAACAACTGCAATAAAAAAGAAATAATAAATTATCCTATCCAAAAAAGTAAGATATTAATTAAAAATATAACAATATAAAATACACCTAAAATGTATTCTTAATTACTTAAGTGATAATAAACTGTAAAAAAATATAGACTGATAAGATTAAAAAACAATAACAAAAATTATCCTATCAAAAAAGTAAGATATCAATCAAAAATATAATAAAATAACCTACACCTAAAATGAATTCTAATTTACTTAAGTGATAATTAAACTGTAAAAAATACTGACTGATAAGATTAAAAAATAATACATTAAGAAACAATATGCAGATACTGCACTTTGACCAGCGGGCACAACTGATCATCATACAATTTCTACCTAAAATGTATTCTTATTTACTTAAGCGATAATAAACTGTAAAAAAAATATTAACTGACAAGATTAAAAGACAATAACAAAAATTATCCTATCAAAAAAGTAAGATATTGATAAAAAATATAACAAAATAACCTACACCTGAAATGTATCCTTATTTACTTAAGTGAAAATTAACTGTAAAAAAATATTGACTGATAAGATTAAGACAATAACAAAAATTATACATAAAAAAGTAAGATATTAATTAAAAATATAACAAAATAACCTACACATAAAATGTATTCTAATGAAGTGACAATTAACTGCAAAAAAGATATTGACTGATAAGATTAAAAATAATACATTAAGACACAATATGTAGATACTGCACTTTGACCAGCGGGCGCAACTGATCATCATACAATTTCTACCTAAAATGTATTCTTATTTACTTAAGCGATAATAAACTGTAAAAAAAATATTAACTGACAAGATTAAAAGACAATAACAAAAATTATCCTATCAAAAAAGTAAGATATTAATAAAAAATATAACAAAATAACCTACACCTGAAATGTATCCTAATTTACTTAAGTGAAAATTAACTGTAAAAAAATATTGACTGATAAGATTAAGACAATAACAAAAATTATACATCAAAAAAGTAAGATATTAATTAAAAATATAACAAAATAACCTACACCTAAAATGTATTCTAATGAAGTGACAATTAACTGCAAAAAAATATTGACTGATAAGATTAAAAATAATACATTAAGACACAATATGTAGATACTGCACTTTGACCAGCGGGCCCAACTGATCATCGTACAATTTCTACCTAAAATGTATTCTAATTTACTTAAGTGATAATTAACTGTAAAAAAATATTGACTGATAATATTAAAAGACAATAACATAAATTATCCTATCAAAATAGTAAGATATTAAATATAACAAAATAGCCTATCTAAAATGTATTGTACACATATCTAGTATGTTATCTGTTGTAACAATGCACTTTTGTAAAAAATGATTATGACACTCACCTTTTATACATTCTACTAAAAAAGAATGGTTCCAATTTGATGATAGCTCATTGCACTGCATTATCAATCAGGGAAACGATGATCCTAAAAAAAAATATAAAAAAAGATAAAAAAAACAGGAAACTAAAATTATCAAAAAAAAATAACATAATAAAGCTAAACAATTATTTAAAAAAAATACAAAATGACCTACATCTAAAATCCACTATTCTTTTAGTAACTAATTTTTGACAAAAAATGTCGATTTTACTCCATATGACGATAAGTAGCCAGCTCCTTGTCGATACGTAAGTTAGTACTGGTTGGCATACAGTCTAGGAAAACTAGTTAGGTGAACTGGCATTAAACCCCAGTGACAATATGTCACATAAAAACAAACAAATTACATAAGTCGTTAACAACTGCAATAAATAAGAAATAATAAGAAATTATCCTATCCAAAAAAGTAAGATATTAATTAAAAAATATAACAAAATAACCTACACCTAAAATGTATTTTAATTTACTTAAGTGATAAAGTAAACTGTAAAAAAATATTGACTGATAAGATTATAAAACAATAACAAAAATTATCCTATCAAAAAAGTAAGATATTAATAAAAAATATAACAAAATAACCTACACCTAAAATGTATTCTAATTTACTTAAGTGATAATTAAACTGTTAAAAAATATTGACTCATAAGATTAAAAAATAATACATTAAGAAACAATACGTAGATACTGCACTTTGACCAGCGGGCGCTACTGACTATCGTACAATTTCTACCTAAAATGTATTCTAATTTACTTAAGTGATAATAAACTGTAAAAAAATATTGACTCATAAGATTAAAAAACAATGCAAAAAAATTATCCAATCAAAAAAGTAAGATATTACTCGAAAATATAACAAAATAAACTACAATAACAAAAATGATCCTATCAAAAAAGCAAGATATTAATTAAAAATGTAACAAAATAGCATACAACTTAAATGGATCATTCTTTATATAAATTATTTTTGACAAAAATGTTGATTGATTTTCCTCCTTATGCGCAGAAGTTACCTGCTCCTTGTCCAAAGGTAAGTTAGTACTGGTTGGTATACAGTCAAGAAAAACTGGTTAGGCGAACTGGCATTAAACCCCAGTGACAATATGTCACATAAAAACATACATAAGTTATTAACAACTGTAATAAATAAGAAATAATAAGAAAATATCCTATCCAAAAAAAGTATGATATTAATTAAAAAATGTAACAAAATAACCTACACCTAAAATGAATTCTAATTTACTTAAGTGATAATTAAACTATAAAAAATATTGACTGATAAGATTAAAAAATAATGCATTAAGAAACAATATGTAGATACTGCACTCTGACCAGCGGGCGCAACTGATCATCATACAATTTCTACCTATAATGTATTCTAATTTACTTAAGTGATAATTAACTGTGAAAAAAATATTGACTGATCAGATTAAAAGACAATACCAAAAATTATCTTGTCAAAAAGTAAGATATTAATTAAAAATATAACAAAATAACCTACACCTAAAATGTATTCTAATTTACTTAAGCAATAATTAACTGTAAAAAAATATTGACTGATAAGATTAAGACAATAACAAAAATTATCACATAAAAAAAGTAAGATAATAATAAAAAATATAAGAAAATAACCTACAATATCAAAAATTATCTGATAAAAAAGTAAGACATTAATTAAAAATATAACAAAATAGCATACAACTTCAATGGATCATTCTTTATATAAATTATTTTTGACAAAAATGTTGATTTTCCTCCATATGTGGAGAAGTTGCCAGCTCCTTGTCGAAACATAAGTTAGTACTGGTTGGCATACAGTCTAGGAAAACTAGTTAGGTGAACTGGCATTAAACCCCAGTGACAATATGTCACATAAAACAAACAAAGTACGTAAGTCATTAACAACTGTAATAAAAAATAATAAGAAATTATCCTATCAAAAAAAGTAAGATATTAATTAAAAAAATTTAACAAAATAACCTACACCTAAAATGCATTCTTAATTACTTAAGTGATAATAAACTGTAAAAAAAAAAATATTGACTGATAAGATTAAAAAATAATACATTAAGACACAATACGTAGATACTGCACTTTGACCAGCGGGCCCAACTGATCATCATACAATTTCTACCTAATATGTATTCTAATTTACTTAAGTGATAATAAACTGTAAAAAAATATTGACTGATAAGATTAAAAGACAATACCAAAAAATTATCCTATCAAAAAAGTAAGATATTAATTAAAAACATAACATAATAGCATTACAACTTAAATGGATCATTCTTTACATAAATTTTTTTTGACAAAAATGTTGATTGATTTTCCTCCTTATGTGGAGAAGTTGTCTGCTCCTTGTTGAAAGGTAAGTTAGTACTGGTTGGTATACAGTCCAGGAAAACTCGTTAGGTGAACCGGCGTTAAACCCTTGTGACAATATGTCCCCCTACTTCACACCACGGCTCCCCTCACTCACACCCTGGCTCCCACGCCTCACACCAAGGTTCCCCCAACTCACACCAAGGTCCCCCTACCTCACACCAAGGCTCCCCTCACTTACACCCAGACTCCCATAAATCACACCAAGGTTCCCCCAACTCACACCATGCCCCCCCCCACCTCACATCCAGACCCCCCCAACTCACACAATGGCTCTCCCAACTCACATTCGGCCTCCTCTAACCCACATCAATGCTCCTGCAACTCCCAACAATGCCCCCGTATCTTGCACCCAGACCCCTCCAACTCACACCAAGGCTCCCCCTACCCAAACTCAGTTCCCCCCCACTCTCTCCAAGGCTCCCCAGACTCACATCCAGGCTCCCCCAAACCACACGAAAGTTCCCTTGACCCGCATTAGGGTTCCCACAACTCACACCAACCTTCCTGTATCTCACATTAAGTCCTCCCAAACAAACACTTAGATTCCACCAACTTGCATTCAGGATACACTTGCCCTCTTCCAGATTCTCCCAACTCGCATTCGGGCTACCCTAACTCACAAAAGCGACCCTGCCACTCACACTAAAGTCCTCACAACTCGCACTTAAGTCACTCTCACTCACACTCAGATCCCCTCAAGTCACGCTCAGGTACCCGTCACTCACATCAAGGTTCACACACCTCTCACCAATGTAACCCAAAACTCTTAGTCATTCTATACACTGCATTCCGATCAGGGGCACTACTGATCGGCTCACAATGCTTTTGAGAATAGCATTGAGACACAATATGTAGATACTGCACTTTGACCAGCGGGCGCAACTGATCATCTACAATTTCTAAATAAGGTTTCAATGCCAAACTCAGATCCTCAATCCTCCAGTGTGTACACACTGGTATTTTGAGGATTTTCAAACTGGATGCCATTCTGCCATTAGAGTTTTGGATAACATCAATATGAGATATGGGAGCCTTAATGTAAGTTAGGGGTACATGAATGCACTCTGAGAGAACCTAAGTGCAAGTGAAAGCAACCTAAGTGCAAGCTATGTGAACCTTGATGTAAGTAACAGGATCCTTCCTGCGAGTTAGGGCAACCAAAATGTGAATTAGGACAACCCAAAAGAAAGTTCGTGTATCCTGAATGCCAGTTAGGGGAACCTAAGCGTGAGCTTGGGAAGCCTCAGTGTAAAATACGAGAACATCAGTGTAAGCTATGGGAACCTCAATGTGAGCCATGTGAACCTTCATGTGATCCAGGGGAACCCAAATATGAGCCGGAGAAACTTTGAGGAGAGTTAGAGGACACCGAATCTGAGTGAGGGGAACCTTAGTATGAACTGAGAGAGTCCAAGTGCGAAATACAGGAACATTGGTGAGACTTATAGGAACGTTAGTGTGGGTAAGAGGAAACTGAATGTGGGCTAGGGGAACCTTTGCATGAGTCAGAGGAACCTGAATGTGAGTTAGGGGGGCCATAGTGCAAGCTGGGGGAACCTTAGTGCCAGATACAGAAATCTAAGTGCAAGTAAGGGAACCTTAGTGTAAGATAGGGGGGCCTCAGTGCAAGTTGGGGGAACCTTAGTGCGAGACGAGGGGACCTAAGTATGAGTGAGGGAAACCTTAATACCAGTTAGGAGAACTTTAGTTGGAGATGTGGGAACAAAAAATACAAACACCTACCATCCACCTGTTTCTGATAACCATCCATTAATATTGCTTTCCTGCAGTATAATTTTCAATGATCCACATTAATGTTGTAACCAACTTCATGGAAATAGTTGAAGCTGTCTGATCTCAATGCAGCTACTCCTGTAAAATACAAGTTAATATAGAAATGAATATTCATTCATAAACAAAATAAAAATAAAAAAATCAATGGAAGAAATTGATACCACATAGCTTTGTTTTATCAAATGGTCCAAATTTATTAAGTGTTCCAGAAATATTCAATTTATCGTTAATAAAAGCACTCAGCTTACTTCAATCAATAAATGTCAAGTCCACTAAAGATATAGTCAGCAAGGTTTATTATATTCACAACCTATGAGATAAATCAACACACTGAGAGGACTGTTATTGGCTGGCTTTGCAGCATTGTGAGGTGTAAAAAATTGTTTGTTTCTGGTTACCAGACAAACAGTAACTTTTTATCATCCCGAGACCATTACATGTACATCCTACATCTCACATTTTTACCTTTGCGTGCAAAATATCCTTTCGGTATTTGCATTTGCTCCATAGATGCTTGTTAATGGTGAAATCAGAAGACCTAGGGCTTAGATATTATCAGGGTTTTCACTAGACTTCAAAGGTTGTAGGTCAGAAATGACCCTTGGCTGATGATAATTAGAAGAGTCAACAAAATTTCCTTCTATTTTTATTGTAAATTTGACCCTGTGGTACAAATTCTCAAGAGTCATAAAACTTTATTTTACCAATTTCAAAAGTCAAAATGCTGTTTTAAGGGTCAAATGAAAGCCCTGATTTTGCATTGGCCAATAGGAACACGCAGATGGGTGCACTGATTAGCTATCTCAATGTGAGATGCAAGAAATCTACCAGAACAGAAATTGTAAACTTTTGGTATCTTTGAATAGTTTCAAACAGGAATTATGTATCTTATCAAGGGGGGAAAATGCTTCTAATCAGTACTCAATTCTGATTTCACATGTTTAATGTTTTAACTCTTACATCTAACATGTTCAACTGTTATCATTATACAGGGATTTTTCCTAGAATTGGGAATTTTCGCAACATTTTAAACAAATTGGGAAAAAGTCCTACTGTATAAAAATAACTTAAAATAAATAAAACTAACAGGAGGGCCATGATGGCCCTGCATCGCTCACCAGAATAAATATTAATTAACTTGTTACTAAAAAGGTAATAAAGGTACACTTGTGGGCAAATAATGGGGAACAAAAATAACCTTAAAAAAAAAGGACCATCAAAGGATACTACAAAAGAATATTCTTGATGACTGAAGGATGCCACAGACCAAATTTGGTGATGATCCAACCACTGGTTCATGAAAAGAAGTCATTTTAAGGTATTTCTATGTTTAGCTCTAGCAGCACCTAATTGGGGCCAACCCTTTTTATTTGAGCAAATCTGATAGAACACTATCTAAAGATGCAACAAACCAAATTTGGTAATAATCCATCCATAGAAACATGAGAAAAAGTCATTTTAAGGTATTTCTATTTTCAGTTCTAGTGGCCCCTAAAAGGGGCTGACCTAATTTATTTGAGTAAACTTGAGAGAGGACTATCTAATGATGCTACAGACCAAGTTTGGTGATGATCCATCCATTGGTTCATGAGAAGACGTTTAAAGGTATTTCTATTTTTAGCTCTAGCGGCCCCTAATTGAGGCCAACCAATTTTTTCGGCAAATCTGATAGAACACTATCTAAAGATGCTAAAAACCAAGTTTGGTAATAATCCATCCGTAGAGACATGAGAAAAAGTCATTTTAAGGTATTTCTATTTTTAGCTCTAGCGGCCCCTAAAAGGGGCCAACCATTCTTATTTGAGCAAATCTGATTGAACACTATCTAAAGATGCAACAAACCAAGTTTGGTAATAATCCATCCATAGAGACATGAGAAAAAGTCATTTTAAGGTATTTCTATTTTTAGCTCTAGTGGCCCCTAAAAGGGGCTGACCAAATTTATTTGAGTAAACTTGAGAGAGCACCGACCATCTAATGATGCTACAGACCAGGTTTGGTGATGATCCATCCATTGGTTCATGAAAAGAAGACGCTTAAGGGTATTTCTGTTTTTAGCTCTAGTGCCCCTATAAGTGACCAACCATTCTTATCTGAGCAAATCTGATTGAACACTATCTAAAGATGCTAAAAAACAAGTTTGGTAATAATCCATCCATAGAAACATGAGAAAAAGTCATTTTAAGGTATTTCTAATTTTAGCTCTAGCGGCCCCTAAAAGGGGCCAACGATATTTATTTGAGCAAACTTGAGAAAGGACAATCTATAGATGCCACAGACCATGTTTGGTGATGATCCATCCATTGGTTCATGAGAAGAAGACGTTTAAAGGTATTTCTATTTTTAGCTCTAGCTGCCCCTAATAGGGGCCAACCAATTTTTTTTTAGCAAATCTGATAAAAGTCCATATAAGGATGCTACAGACCAAGTTTGGTGATGATGCATCCATTGGTTCATGAGAAGAAGATGATTAAATGTTTTTCTATTTTTAGCTCTAGTGACCCCTAAAAGGGGTTAACCAGTACAATATGCGCAAATTGCAGTTAGAAAGTCAAAAGGCTTCAGCACAGCAAAATTTGAAGTAAATCCGACTGACTGGTAGTCTCCAAGGAGAAAACCATTGTTGACGCCAGACAACGGACGCCAGAGCATTCACCTACCCATCCTAACAGCTCGTCCTGAACCTTCGGTTCTGGTGAGCTAATAAAACCCTAGGGTCGTGAAATCAATTATTTTTTTCTTATTTCCCGGCACTAAGGCCGGGGAATACACTTTGCTATCTGTTTCAATGGACACATGCTATAAAAGTGTCTGTAAGCAAAATGTTGAAGCGGGATGAAGAAAACTTCAAGATCTGAGCAAAAAAAAACGTCATCACATATTATTTCATTCAAATGAATCTAGTTCAGACCATGAGCAATACGAAAAGAGTATTTTAGATTATACAGTTTCAAACCATACAAAATGTTTTCCGGAAACATTTATGTTATTGCACAACAAACATATTTTTTGGTAAATATTGTTACAGACAAAACTGTCATATTTTAAAAAAGCTGCGCAAGGCATATTCTTTGATTTAAAATGTGTTGACATTTGGGAAAGGTTATACAGAAATTCAAATGTAAGTAAACATTTTCAAGACCAAGTATCCTTTATTTCTGTGTCTTACAGCATTATTGATTGATACTAGTAAGTTTAGACTTGATAAGTAAGAGCATGAATACCCAATTGATATATAAATAATTGAGTGACAGGTTTCAGAAAACCCAATTATATTAGCAAATACCCAATTCAAAATGAAATGATGGAGTAATAACCAATTCACTGAGAAAGCTTATCTGTTGCTCCAGTCCCATTGAATAAAAATAACTTAAAATAATCAAACAAATATTAGATATTGTTTATTTTTATCTTTAGATAAACATGTTATTTGAATGACTCAGACATTCAGTAAACATTTGAACTGCTGTAAATAAAAACAACATTTTTTTCTCATTTGATTTGGGAATTTTCACCTTGCAATTGGGAAAAATATAGATCTACTTTTTGCTATTGGGAACACGACCTAATATCGGTCACCAGAACAGCCAAACAAAAACCTGTAAATTTCAATGTAAGTGAACTTTTCTAACCTTAAATACTTCTGAAGATTCAGTCATGATATGTACTTCTCAACTGACATCAGTTCCCTCGGTGTATATACTTATGGCTTCTCCGTGCAGTGAATTTTGTTTGTAGGGTTTGTCTGAAGAAACAAAATCACACATTGTATTAAATTAGAACAGAACAAATTCTGTCCTTAAAATGTGCCAATAAATACTGAATTTGGTTCGGTAAATTCAAACTATAGTATAAAATGCAATAAACTTGAAGTAGAATAGATCCACAAACTTGATCCACAAAAATCTGTAACAGGAGGCAGTAAATTAAGTTCCTGTTGCGGGGCTCGAACCTGCGACCTTCTTGCAAGTCAGCTGCTCTACCAACTGAGCTACAGTAATCGGGCAGACTGGCAAACAAACTACTATTAACACACACACACATATATATACAACACTGTTACAAATCAAAATGGAGCCAGCAGTAAAATTGAAAAAAAAATAAACTTAAGACTATTAGTTCCCTCCAATATGAAATCGTAAGGTCAAACACTCGCAGAAAGTTAAGAAAGTCACCTAAAATCAAACCAATACGAATAAAAATGAATTCAAAAATACCTGTTCATTCAGCGTCCATCTTGACTGAGTTCCCTCAGGTGTGTAAACAACTTATGGCTTCTCCGTACAGTAAATTTTGTTGGTAGGGTTTGTCCGTGAGAAAAAGAAAATCTCACATTGTATTAAATTAGATTAGAACAAAGTATGTCCAAATGCGCAAATAAATAATGAATTTAGTTCGGTGAAATTCAAACTTTAGTATAAAATGCAATGGACATTAAGTAGAATAGATACACAAACTTCAATAAAAATTCAAAATGGCGCCAACAAAAAAATTGGAAGAAAAAAACAATTTGACACTTAATTAACTTAATTCAGACAAACAGTTCCTTGCGACATGAATGCTTTAACTTCGCTAGATCAAACGCTCGCAGAAAGTTACGAAAGTCACCTAAAATCAAACCAATACGAAGGAAAAATAATTTAAAAATACCTGGTCATTCGGCGTCCACTCGACTGGGTCAGTGATTCTTGTGCAATAAAAATCCCGTGATTCGGACGACCAATCAGTGAGCGTTTCGCACAATTTTTTAATTGTCACGTGCTAACAACTAAACGATCCAATTCCTACTCCAGGTCACATGGTACTCTGCGTGACATCGCGCATTGAATGTTGGGAAAGGAACTATTTGACCCCCCCCATGTTTATACCAAGTCACGTAGTCAATCAAAGTACTGAAAGTACTGATGGAAGGGGATGAATGTCATTAACACCAAATAATAAGGCCATACCAAATCGTATCTATGTTTAGCGTCCGTGGACGGAAAGGTTTTGATCACCTGAGTCAAATAAAAAACATCGTATCAAATATTGAATATTTGACCATTTGAAATGTCTTTATTAAACCATTACAAGCTGGAACGACTTGTTTTGTATCAATATGACTTTCATTCGTCAAAATCTGTCAATATTATGCTTTTGTTTTGATTTAAGAAATGAAATATATTTATTCCTGCTGAGTGACTGTTTGAACTTTTGATAGAAGCTAACATTTTGGGACAATTAACAGGGAATTTTGTGTTTTTTCATGAGGCAGTTGTTTGTTTTTCCGGACAGCTGGATACGATTTTGAACCTCAATGTTACGCTAAACATAGATACGATTTGGTATGGCCTAATTATGATGAATGGAAAAAATACTAAGGACTTTGTATTGTGAATATCCATCCATGAAGTTCATAATTTATTTTTTCATGTTTTTATGTTTGCTATTACGATTTTTAACAGTAACAAATAGAACATTTGAGCAACCTTCAAGAAGTACGATATGTGGCTTGTAGCTAATTATGTTCAGGGTCAATATGTGTTCGTATATCAATTTATCCCGTAACTCACAAGACCTTAAATCTGCACAAGTAATGAAAATCATTTTCTTAAAATTCATTCTGAAATATGATTGTATTAAATAAATTTAGTCACAAAAACTTCAATATACTATGCAACCATCTACTTCTTAAGTTGACAAAGCATGAACTATTTAGTCGAGGAATAAAACACAAAATAACGCTAAAACTCAGCATTGAGACTGCGCTATGTCTTATTCAAAAACGGAATTGAAATTTCAACCAGATACTACTACAATGGAATCACAAACACATACTTGATTGAAATAACTTATATCAAACATAGTCCCATTTACCAATTTACGTGTTTTTTCTAGACACAATTAGAAATGTCAATCCACAATTTTAATCCTTTGACGTCATCAACGATGACGTATCACACAAATGAAATAGATGACGTATTTCTTAGTCACGTGACCGCTAAACCACAGGAGCTATTAAATTGGGAAAAATATTGAGCTTGTACATACAAAATTCATTAGAAAACTATTATGTGTCAATAAATCAACAAATCTAGATGGCCTATATGGAGAACTAGGACGAGTGCCTTTAAAAGTTATAAGAACAATACACATGCTTAAATATTGGACCAAAATCCTAAAAAGTAACAACAGTAACATAGTTAAACGTGTATATAATTTACTTAAATTAGACGCTAACAATGGTTTAACTTATAATGGTAATAATTGGGCGCATCAAATCAAAACGATACTTCTTGACCTTGGACTTAATTATATGTGGATAAATCAAGACACAATCTCAATATCTTTACCTATCATAAAACAACGTATTTTAGATCAATATTATCAGAGTTGGTTTACTAAAATCAATAATTCACAACGTCTAATATCGTATAGTCGTTATAAGCATATTTTTGAATTTGAAAGTTATTTGAACTCAATACAGATTCCAAAATTTAGAATAGCTTTAACTAAATTCAGAATATCTTCACATAAGTTAGAAATAGAACGTGGACGTTATCTTAATACGCCAAAAGAAAATCGAAAATGCAAATTTTGTACAATGAATACCATTGAAAATGAATATCATTTCCTTCTTATTTGTCCAAAATATTCGGAATTACGTAAACAATACCTTAAATCATATTATTGCACATGGCCTACATTAAACAAGTTTGATAAATTACTAGAATCAAAAGATAATACAACAATACTAAAACTTTCAAAATTTATATTTTATGCAAATCAGTTAAGAACACAAGTAGAAAACGAACAGATTACGTAATTTCTTATTTATTTTTTTTTTCAAGTCACATGTATTTATTTATTTAATTATTTATTTTTATTTATTCTTTTTTTTGTAAATTACCAATTTTCCTTTTTGACAATCTAAGCTTCTCTGCCTATATTTTCCTATATTTTCTTGTTCACTATTGTCACTATATATGTTTGACTGTGCTACTACATATAACTTGCAGTTATATTGTAGGCAAGAAGCTCGTATGAGCTTATTTGATGCCGAATAAAGGTTGTTGTTGTTGTTGTTAAATTGTAAATAAATGAGAAGGCGGAGCTACGACTTTGATATCGGCAAGCGCCTTGCGTTCGAAGCTGTCATTGGTTGATCGGTGAATCGCAATATATAGTCTGCAAAATCTGAGCAATTAATGTCGGCTTCCTTTTTGATATCATTAAATTTTCTTTGATGCTGTTTTCTGTTACTACTTCTTAAACAATTCAACGCCTTTGATTCAATCGAAACAATACTAAATTTAAAATAATGACAGTATTTAATTCACCTTCGGAGCGACGTTTGAAGATTTCACTCAAATATTAATACACGTAGCAAACACATCGCTTAACACAATAGATCAATGCATTAATTGTTTTTTATTATCTACCACGTGTTTGGACTAATTACAAGCGACCCCTATTGACAGACATCCATTGATCGGATTAGCAGACGATCGCTCCAAGCTATTATCTTGACATATTTATTGGGGTACTGAGAATCGTGCGAACAACATATAGCAAGTTTTGTGACATTTTGCCGGTACATAGCGATTTCGGACCGAAAGTTATTGAATGTTTATGGACCGATTTTTTAAACAAATTTCACTCCTGTAACATATATATGAAAACTTCCCCAAACCTCATGCCTACGACAGAGACAATAAAGCTAACTGTTCATAAAAAAATGTGGGAGCGCGAGGAAGCGAACCGAGGTCCTCTCGATGACAAAGCATGCGCTTTACCCACTGAGTTAATTCCGCCAAGTATGTTATTTGCGTTAATTTGAGATATAAACACTAGACTAAAATTAGCGCAATAATATCGTATCTTATTTTTTTAATTATAGAATAGTTTTCAAAAAGTACTTATACTACACGCTTCTGTATTTTACTGACTCCAAATGTTTATTCGGAGAAACATATACACATTCGATTCTAATTGAATTAGTTGCTTTTCTTGGGACTATGTTTTTCGGAGTTATACGGCACAATGCACTTTCTGAAACCAATTACATAGGAAGCGGATTGATTGAATCAATCCCCTTCCAATAATAATGAACTATCATAATCTACTATGCACATAATTAATGGTCCCCAACAATCAGTGCTTGTAGGGTGCTGAGACTGTATCCGGTCTATCATGATATTGTTCAACGACTTGATAATCAACACTGCATATTGTATTCATACTGTGTGCGTGGATACCTTCCTTCTGTGGAACATGCGTGGCAAGCTGAAAGATCTGACAACTATTGTGATAAGAATGGCTAGAAAATCTTTACTTGGCAATGTTAGTTTTATGCGCTCAATTTGTTCATGTTTTAACGTTGGTCAAATCCGAGAGTTGGGGCAGTATTTTCAATCAATGCTAAGCGGCACCCTTTCCTCCAACTTTTCGCCGCCCAAGAGTAAATAAAAATCCTAAATTGGATTGTAATGCATCTTTACCTAGAAGCAGAGAAAAGGCAACGTCTGCATACGAGAGCCGTTTTTCATCGCACAGGCCCGTAATCCACAGCAACATTAGGTCAATTATGTTATCACATGTTTTGATATTGAGATTTAAACGGAGTCTATAAAATACCAATAAATGTTTTACTATATTAATCTAGAATCTAACAGAATGTGAATGGGCCAGACAGAGTCAACGTGAATCAGTTTATATCGAGTGCTAGATAGCGAATACAGGGGAGATAATCCTTTGGGTGTCTTTTCGATTTAACTGATTCCCGCTGACTCGGTGCACTGCAAGATGGAACGGGGACCAGTTTATCTTTTTGTTATATAATCAGTCTTTCGCTAAAAAAATATAAAGCTGGATGCGTACAGTGTGGAAATTGAAAGCAATGCTAAAATTATCGAGTCTGAAGAAGGAGAAAGGAGAGAGAACACGTTAACCAATGTCTTCGTGTACTACAGGTGAATTTTCTCGCTATGAATATCCGATCTAGTGTACAACGAAACATATTTTACTTTCGTCATTAAAATGTTTCGTATTTGTCCATCTCTTGGCTGATACCGAAACAGGTCCAGTTGGACGATTGTTTCCTATAACCACATTTAAGCAACATCAAGATCATTAGAAAGTCACACTGACATGTTCAAGAAATAAGTATTGCAAAATTTAAATGATCAATGTCTTATAGTATAAATTATAATTTAGACAGATCACTGGTCCTGACTAGGATTGAACCCAGAACCCCTAACTCTGTAAGCAGACACTTAACCACATCGCTAAAGAGTTAGCTCAACAGAGATGCTGTTGGAAGTGGCTAATATCCCTACAATCACTGCCGTGTTTTTCATCTTGGAAAAACAACCAATTAAATCGGCAATTAAATTGTCTTTTATCACTGAATCAGGCTAGTGGTTTATTATTTATTTTCAATGTTTCACATGTAGTTTGCGATAGCATTTTAACAATAAATAGTTTGGACACTGTGTAGATATACACTGAGTTTCCACCTGTATAATTGAAGCTACATATTGTATAGTACCCAAGGGAGATAAATAGACATATTTGCTAGGCTAGAAATAAATTGTCATGTTTAGGGTTACTTGATCAAACAAAAATACAGGAAAGTAGGTTGACAAACTTTTCTCTCAGCACCATTGAAAAAAAAAGACAGACATTCCCATGTACTTGTACTTTGAATTTTACTGTTAAAAATTTTAGGATTGATACAAAAGAATTGTTGGATGAGTAATCATAAACAGGACTATTTTCTGGCCCAACTTCGGATAAAATTGTCCAGGTATATATAAAGGAAATGCTATTGAAGATACTTACTGATAATACATAGTTATAGAATTTCCAAATTTGAGGCCAACTATGGGATGTATTTTTTTACACAAGGGAGACAACTAAAAAAATTGTGTGAAAAACTTACTTGAAGAATCACTTATTGTTTGTAATGCTATCATTCACCTTGTATCTTTTAATCGAGTTGTTGAAATTACAGCCTTCATTTTAACAACAATGGATTCTCCAAGACATAATGAGCTCAGTTTAAAATACTTATAATAAAGCTAATTATTGGGAGCAAATTTAAAAATCAACAAGAACTTGCGAAGATATGTAATGTAAGCAAATCAAAATGATTAATGCATGTTACAGTACATACCACTATCAGTGTTGGACGAATTCATTGCCTGGTGCCAGCAGGCTTCAATAAATTTCCGCTTGGCTACCAAAAAATGTTGATGTAAACCCACCAGGCTACCCGTAAATTCAAGATCGGTAGCCTGGATCGGGTTGTAACAGATATCTGTATAGCAATGTGCAGTTATTTTAATCATCGTGTATTTGTTTGTTTGTTTTTATGTGTCTTATTGTCCCCGGGGTTTGACGTCATCTTTCAACAATTTTTCAGTTATATACAGCGACCGGTTTTATATGGCGCACTAACCACTGGACCACGGCCCAAATCATCGTGTATATTGTAAACAGGTGCAGACAAACTGACACGCATATACCTCCCATCTAATCGTCACTGAGGGGGGGGTCAAATGCATATTGACCTGTGGCATTTTCCACTCATGCATATCAATACAGTTCTACAGGTTTCTATAAAAATGCCAATATTCTGCACACCGTAGGTGAAGTAAACAAACATATTCCGAACGCTCAACCATTTGGCATGCGCTTTTCACGTAATGGGCGGAGCGACACCTATACAGAGACGTATGTCAGCGTTTCAATTTTAAGTCAGATCCAACAATTAGAGAAAGTAAACTGCATTTATTGATCAGCATAAAATCCATGTCTTGATTGAATTATCGTAACTGACTACATTTTTGTTTGTTTGTTTAAAACGCAATTGACGACTTTCCTGTTTCGCGCCCCCTAGCGGATTTTTCGATTGCGCAATCCAAAATGGCGGTGAATGGGGTCATGCGATGAATAACTGACATAGTGAGGAGAAATGACTACATGTGTTTATAAACAGGAAATTCAAGCTGGTTCCGAACGAGTTACTCGGTAAACCCGGGATAACTCGTACTCTAGTATTTTCATGTTGCGAATATGGGCAAAATCTCTCATAAATCTGATTAAATACGTGCGAAATTAAGAAAAGTGTATCTAATTATAAAAATAAATCTGTTAACTACAATAATAATGAGTAGTAATAACTGTAATTGCGCATACAGTGATAGTAAAAGTCATATCCGCTCATATGGCCCATGTCCGCTGTTTAGTCATACGATTTGCTACCGTGCGCAAAACATGCGTTAATTCCAGCGATTTGCGAGAAGTTTATTTGTACAGGGACTCTACATTTTGTACCATTTTGATCATTTGTAATGATAATTGTAAAATGCTTGGATGGCAAAGTGATACAAAAAGTTTGTTCTTTATTACTTTTTAGAAATATTTTACTTTAGTATTTCCTATGGAAAATTAAAAACAAGGACCATATCCACGTCGTCGGTTTTTATATTTTTTGTCATGCTGCTTTTGTTCTGTTTTGTGTACCATAGGCAAGTATTTGCCGATTTGTAAAAAGTTCTAAGTTATAATTTATCTATACCACCAAGACATAATTATAGCTAAGAGTTCTTATTTCCTTGATATTATTACAAACATCAATTTCAGCTTTGTTCATCATAGATTATCTCACCGGGTGCTAATTACTAGGTGACAAATAACGATACGGTTCGGTGATGTTACTATGTTGTAGAGATAAGCATGACATACAGTTTTTTGGCGTCCTACTCAGTGGGAAACTTCCTGTCAGCTAGGACATAATTATATAATGCATCGAAATGCGCATTTCAAGTTAGAAAAAGAGCTAAAACTAAATATTTTCATCATGATATATTGCAGAAATAGATTTTTAAGGACATATTTTTCGGTCGAAATTTGGAGTCCGAAAATCATATACTTCATGTAAGGAATGCATGTAAAGTTATCAATTGTATTCAATTTAATGTTGCAATATAGATAGAAAAAATCTAAAACCGATTAACTTAGTATCTTATAGCTATACATGTATATATAAAGTGATGTGGTAGTATTAAGTAGAAGCCAGAAGCATATGTCAGTAATCAATTTTGGTGGAACCACCTCTCAAACATTCATCACCACATTTTCCACATGGATAAGACATTTTGATCTTCAAAAATCTAACTGAAATCGTTAACACAAGTGAGTAATCCTACAGAACTTTTTAAGGTAAAAAAAATTATCTTGAAATAATATAAAAAATCCTACTGAAATCGCTATCACAAATCTTAAGAAATGTCAAGTGAATTTCAAAGCAACTGCTATTAACAACTATATCACAACTAAAATTTTACGCCTAGAAATCGATTGATTTTACGCAAAAATATTAGCAAAAAAGCCGAAATAGACACGAATCAACAACAAGCCAAAATTGTTGGTGTTTCATGATTATAAAAAAATCCCTAATATAACGAATCTTGGTAGCAGTTTGTCATCCAAGCAATTTACAACAATTTTAATTACAAATGATCAAAAGAAATAACGGTACCAATCAACTTCTCTCTGTTTCCAAGCAATTTGCAACAATTCTAATAACAAATGATCAAAAGGAAGAACTTCTCGCTAACGCTTTTTTTTGGCACACGGTAACAAATTTGCTAATGAACACTTTCTTAATATTAAATAACAAAGGTTGCATTATCGTGGAACCTATTTATTCTTATTTAAGCAATTATCAGCAAAAATTCATTTAACACCTTTGTTTTTGTTTTTTCAAAAGATGGCACATAATTAATGGGTCCAGATGCATACTGATTTATTGCACGCGTTAATAAGCGATTGTTATTGGCCCCGCTGTTTGACCTATTGTCCGGTGGCGATGTGGTGTTAAATGAAATATACAAGCATCTTGTGAAATTTCATTGCCTAAGGATATTATTCACAGCATACTACTGTAGTATTCTGCTTAGCTACATCACACAATTTATGGAATTTTACAAATGTTCGATCGAAGCCTTATGTTTATAAAACTACCATTTTGATCACGTAAATCAAATAACTTAAATAGCATATATCTCTATTATTAATTATTTGAAACCAAAAGTTGACATTTCCTTACATAACGTAATGATGTTTAGCATAATATTCAATTTAAACAACTTATTATCAACAAAATGGATGAAATTTTACGTGCACGATCGGAGCTACTTTCCCCGTATACATCAGTCTACAATTTATTAACATGCACAATAATACAAATAATTACTTTATTATTAAGAGTGCCCATCGGCCATTACTCTTGTTTTCTTTAATAATTTTTGTTACAGCGTATTTTTTTTTAATTTAATTGTACTGTAGTACATATATAACCCTAATGAAAAACATAAAATATGAACAGAAATACATTTTCTGCATCAGAATGCGTGCCCCGTTTCTATGTATGTTTACACCGCAATACTGAATTAAGATACGTATACACGTGGCAATAAGATATTAAAAAAAAACTAATTATCGATAATAATCTACAAACTTTGCTCAGTATTTAAACAATCGTTAAGACGTAAATAGTGTTGCAAGCTGTCCTAGCAATCAATAGATAACATCTTAATGATGACCAGTCATTGTATCCAAAATCTGTTTATAAAGTTTCCCGAATATTCTGAATACTCAGTTACAGTTGTTCGTTGGACTACTCACAAACAAAAAGTGATGTACCAGAACGCTGCTTTGGTAAGAGTTATTACTTTACATATTTTTATGGTTACCTGCGATAGAATTATGCATTTAAATCGTCTCTTTTGGAATTAGTATGTTTTCAGCAACATTCTACGCTCGCAAATTATTTCCTAATGTATGATGTGATGGGTATGGCTTACGTTTAAACATGGGAACTCTTTCAAATAATTCGATAGACAGACTGCAGTGGTAGCCATAAAAAGCATGTACCCCATGATTTAGGGGGGCATTGTCTACATGTTCATGTTTTGTATAGAAACATTGACTTTTACTACAAATCTCGATGTTTTATGGTTGAATATGGAGACTAGAAATGTTAGAAGTCATCTGACTGAAGCCGGCGGGGTATCCAACTGAACATGTCTAGAATGATCCTCAGCCAGTGAGTTTAGTCCATCCAAGTCAGGCAACGAGTATACAGGAGCTTGACGCATTGTTGGTCCAAGAATGGAAAAATATCCCTCATCGCTCCACCAGGAAGACTATACCGGGTCATTATGAACAGTACTCACTCAATAACCCAATATTAACCATCTAGATTACACCGTTATCTTAATCTAGACCTAAACATTGTTTAAAACACAAGAAATTCCTAAATACCTTCAACAAAATCATAAGTTTTATGCTAAATAATAAAATACGATACAATTCAAAATGATAATGCTACTAAAACCTAAATTAGACAGAAGTGTGAAATTTGTTGAGTAAAATAGTCTTAAAAAGTGTTTGACTTAGGATTTGGAATTTCTTGTAAGTCCAATAGACGTATCGTTGGACATTTGTCGAGTTCTGAATTTATTTGTAAAGCTTATGTGCGTTGAACCGAACGTAATTTTTATGTATGAGTCTGCCCTCTTTAAAATGTCAAAAGAATAATTCAAAACTTCAATGTAGACAATTGTCCAAACACTTTTAAAGATATCAACATGACACTTGGAATACCTAATCATCATGACAAGGCACAGCTGCAAGACTATGGGCATTATTCTGACGGCTATACATATGGAGTTATGCCCCCTTTTTACTTAACAGTTTGATCAAAATTGCTTATTAAATAGAACGATGTAAAACAGACGAACGTTGACGCCGCTCTGTCGAGCTCATTTCATTTAAGTTAATCTGAGATTCAATCTTTTTGGGGGATGTGGTATCAATTTAAATATATTTTTCGTATTTATATTTTAAAAAGAACTATTACAATTTTTCGCTTCTTGAACGCCTCTTGACCTTCAGCGGAATGATTACGCGAGAAAATCATGCGCATTTTACAGCCAAAATCATCAGATCGGAGATTACGTCACATGGAGGAAAAATAAAATTCTACAAATCCGTACATTGAAACATGGAAAATTAAATAAGATCTTTAATAATCTCTGTGGACAGGTTTTGCTGGCGTGTTCGCTCATGATTGTTGTAGTAATGGGTACTGGCGGAGACGCTGGTCGTCAACGGCGAGACACGAATGATTTTAGCGGTCTTTGTGGAAATGTTTACGATGTAAGTAATTACAAACATCTAGCTTAAGAACAAAATAGTATAGTGGAAACTCTTTAATCTGGACATCTTTAATCTGGACATCTCTCGATAAATTAATCCGGAGTGAAATCAGGACCGACTGATTTGTCAGGATGAGGGTGATTTCCGGGTGAGAGCGGTCCGGAATGGAAAGTTTCCTCCATAAGTTTGAATGTGACGTACTCCGCTTTCGCATGCGCAGAAATTTGGAATTCCATCGATCGCCGGTTTCAAAGCGGGGTTTAATCAAAGTGATAAATAGATAAAACAAAACGATCAATAATTTTATTACCGTCAATTTATTTTGACCAAATGTAAATAAAATTTAGGCTGAAATAGGTGTTACTTTAAACGTTTTCTATGGTTTTGATATGCACCCCGCGCACCGCCATTGAAAGCCCCACGCACCGCCATTGAAAGCCACCTAGAATACAATTTCAGAAGAGGTGTGGCAATGAACAGTTGATGCGTACAAATGGTTAAAGGTCTACATGCGTTGCTGCTATGGTCCGGGGATGGGGATAGGGAATTCAGTCAATTGTTTGCTCAAATTTCTTTTGCATACGTTGGACTAGATCACAGTCAAACCTGTGAACAAAGGCCACCCTTGGGAAGACAAAATGTGGCCTTTATTGCCAGGTGGCCTTCATCCCGCGGCCAGTTTGTTCTTATGACGTTTTGTTTTGTTTCCATGACGGTTTTTCAGAGGATAGCATTTATTCACAGTGTGTTCTTTATTCGGAGGTGGTTGCAAACACAGGTTTAACTGTATTTGAAACCAGGAAAAGCTCACACAGCGACCACTTAATAGTAAAATCACCTCATGACGACCACCTAGTTTCGAATCGGTTTGCAATATTCTGTAGTAAGGCCGCTTTATTTGGCCTAAAAGGTGGTTTTGGTATTCAGGATTCACTAAACTCTGGGATAATTATCTTGCAGACCTGTACAGATCCAGATTATCAATTCTGCGCAACACCAAACTCAAATATGACCGCAAACTCAAGTGAGGAGTTTAGATGTTACAGATGTACGTTTAGTTTTTTTAATGTTTATTTTGAAGATAATAGGACTTTAGTCCGTGAATCAACATTATATTTATAACGTAATATACAATATGTAGAGATGTTAATTCGTACACAAAATAAGGGCGGTTTTTTACCAAAAAAGCTCATTACAAGTATCATAGAAATAAGTACTGGCTGGTTGCAAACATTTGTTTTATAATGTTTGATTAAACCACTTGCATTACAAAATTTGTTAAAATGTTACAGAAAATGTATAACTAAGGGGACGGTCCTTTCGGTACACTGGAATCTCCTTACTCCAGATTAGACCGAATTCCACATCAGGAATGTTATCTTTTAAGACAACGTGTTTTATAAAAACAATCAAGATCTACAATATTTTACGGACTAAGATGCACTCTGTACAAGAATGAAGAGTTTCCAAGGGATATGTATGTATTAGTATCAACAGCAAATTACAAACGAACAAAAATTCCACAGCAAAATGTTCACTTTCAATCTTAAATTTTAACGATTTAATGTTGTTTATTGCACATCAATCATTGTAGGCTTGTGTAATGAAGTGGATCAGTGTTATTTCGACGACGACGATATCATTAAATGCAATTGTTCCGGCTATGTTGTTCAAGGGCTATATTAAATTGTAATTCAAGTAAGTACATGCAGTGTCGGCAGTTTAATATACAAATGTAATCTACTAATAACCGTTGCACCCTTTATTGAAATTTAATGTTTTCTTACATAACCAACTTACAGTATATGGTTGTAAGACTTGCACTATTTTAAAGCATCTAATTGAGACCCGGATCCTTGTATGGACGGTGGTACACGTATAGAAGAAGATGGTAGTTGTGAATGTCCACACGGCTTTAGTGGAGCCACGTGTCAGAATTATGAGTAATTATTATACATATAAAAACATGTACATTACAGTAACTCCCTAATAGGTTATTAATTAATAGTTCTTGCCTTTCGGCAATAGATTTTAAACTTATAGAATCAATTTCACAGTACATTTGGTAACAAACAATGCGTAAAACACTGCAAAAAATTCCGAGTACAAACATTACGAACCACGAATCATTTATATTGTCTTTCAGACATTTAAACTGAATTCTAAAGTTCACCATTACATAGCTTGTACGAGAGTCGTCTGAAAAGTGGCTAAAACGATATAAATCCATTTCGTATATGGTTGTAAGACTTGCAGTATTTTAAAGCATCTAATTGTGACCCGGATCCTTGTTTGAACGGTGGTACATATATAGAAGAAGATGGTAGTTGTGAATGTCCACCCGGCTTTAGTGGAGCCACGTGTCAGGATTGTGAGTATGTTTACGTTGGTCAAAAAACGAATATTTCAGTTACTTTTTAACTGGAAACGAATTTATAGTTCTTGCCCTTATGCAGTTGAGAATTAATTCAGAATCCTTTCCCCGCTAAATTGTGTCTCGGGAGAATCCGTTAAGCCAGATGTATCATGATTTTTAAATTATTTCTCTAGTCTGTCATTACCTAGCTTTTATGAGGGGCACCTGAAAAAAAGCAAAAAGGATGTAATTCCTAAATCTGTAAAACAGCCCTTGTTTCCGCTAACCCGACCGACAACATTTCTTTTCCTACCGACCCAAAACTTTGTAGTTGACTTTATTAGATGCAGCTGCACCGGCTATGTTGGTCACTGACTATGTTGTAATTGAAGATTCTGATGTTGGCGACTGGTGTCTGGTGTCCAAACGTAATCTACAGATATCGTTGTGCCCTATACAGAACAGACGAAATAAATATTTATCAGTTCTTGTAATAATAACCAATGTTTTCACGAAAGAAAATCATAAAAAAACATGCATAATAACCCATCTACCCCTAAATCCCACAACCCAAAACCAATACAAAACATAGGACCATACAAGAAATGGGGGGGGGGCAAAACAGAGACTCCTGTTGCGTACCGCCATGGAACGGTCTGTACCAATGCTATATTGGTGAAGCTGGTTTCAAAGGCTCGAACATAAATCTGATGATGGTACCATTTAATGTCTTCTTGCATAATCATCATGTAGTATATAGCTGTAAGATCTGCATTATTTGTAAAGCAAACAATTGTGATCCGGACACTTGTATGAACGGGGGTACTTGTGAAGTAGGAGATGGCAGCTGCAATTGCCCACCCGACTTTCACGGAACTTCGTGTGAGAACCGTATTTTTCACACTTATAGAAACATGTATGATGCAGTCCTTTTTATAACAGGAAACTATTAGAATTTAATAGTTCTGATCTTTAGGCTATAATAATTTATTCATAGAATCTTTTGCCCACTTAAGTTTGTATCGAAAAATCCATAAATACATGGACGAAAGGCCGAGTAGGAACATTACGAAGCTTGAATAATTTATAACAAATCTGTCAGTCATTTATTGAATGCTCAAGTCCACCATTACCTACTTTTATGAGCGTCGTCTACGGGGTAAAAAATGTTCCTGGTTTCCGCTAAACCGAGACACCCCATTTCTATTGTTTCTATCGCCCCTAAGCTTGTCATAGCCGATTTTTCGTCTTGCTGATGTTTTTTATTTACATATGAAAACTATGTATCAGATCTAAAAAAGACTGCTGACTTACCGATGCTGATATAACTGCAGATGCCACCAGAAAACAAATATTTTGTCTTGGCTTATCCAGAATAAAGAAAAGCAGTCCCGTTTTCCTAATTTTTTTTCATTTGTCTAGAATACCTTCCATGCACTAGCAAACCTTGTGAAAATGGGGGAACATGCGTAGATGGAATAGGTTCTGGACAATTCACTTGTGAATGTGCTTATGGATACATAGGAAGGGATTGTTGCAAGAAAGGTAATAGTGATCCTTTCATAGACATATCTAGCAGTTTATAAACCTATATATATTTATTTATTTATTTATTTATTTATTTATTTATTTATTTATTTATTTATTTATTTATTTATTTATTTATTTATTTCATACATCTACCTTTAACAGCTGACAATAGACCCTCGAAAATAATCCATAGGGATAAAACACTTGTTATTTACAAACGAGAGGCAGCAAGATCAAAGTTTAAAAATGCATTATTTAGATATGATGATAAAACGGGATCCAGATTCAAGGTGTAATGATATTGTAGTTATGTAGTTATGTAATTGTATTTATTTGAAATAAACGTAATTATTTTACCCATTTCTCTTTCATTGTTGAAAATGTTTGAGATTCTAAAGCAAGTCTACGACCTCATTTGTTAGGATTATGACATAAAATCCGCCTGAAATTATGGCATTCTGCATAGATTTAAGTATGCGCCATTTTTAGTTTTAGTATGTTTCAAATACGATGTTACCATCAGAAATTTCATTTCAAGTATGCTTGGCTATCTGAAGGATATACTGTTTAATGTCCAAATTAAAATTAAATGATTAAAATATTATTTCATATATTCATCACAGTTGTTAAATGATGGTCTTAGTGTCAAAGCACGAGTATACAGATGAAACTCTTGTCTGTATTTTCAGATCCTTTACCTAGAAAATGAATTTTATGACCATGCCGATCGTCTGTGAGTTTCAGTATATTGACAATATAATAATTATCATTGTAGTATTTGACTTCTTCCAGTAGTTGGAGCCCTAATGTTCATGTGAATTAGGATATCTCATATGTTTATCTCAGTTTCTATTATTTGGAATCCGTCTGTTTAATTCTGAGTTTTAACAAAATAACGCAATTCTGGCATCACACAGCAAACACAGATGGTGATTTGCATTTGTCTTACTGGAAAAGAAAAGTTGATGGTTAAGATGTACCTTATATGCATGCATGTATTTTTTTTTGTTCTTCAGTCGTGATGACATAATAAATTCCTGTCACATTTAGCCTGACTTGTTCTTCTCTCATTTGGAAAAGAAACGTTACTAGGTACTTACAGCAAGACGTACATGTTATGTTCAAAGTGTCCCAGTTGTGTTTTTATCCAGGATTTTAGTGTTTTTGACCCCGAATCAATAATCGATATGCATATAAAAGAGATTATCAAAGATATTCAAAAGTAAAAAAAATAGTTTTGATTTTTGCATTTGATGTCCCTAACTTCACCGCCTGATAAATTACACCCATTTAAATACAATTTTGACAAAATAGGAAGGGGTGAAAACATCATTACATCAAATTTCACGTGATTTTTTAAGGTCATTTAAACAGAAACACAAAACAATGGAATGCAAGAAAATATACACCTTCAAAACTTCTAACTAATTCTGAATATACTAACCAAATAAAAATCAGGCAACGTAAGATTAATGGTCGAATAAACAGGCCAGATATTGAATGAATAAGGCAGAACTAACGACAAGTTAATAGAACTTATCAAACAAATAAATGTAAGTCAATACAAGCAGCGCGGTAAATAACACATAAATGAAAGAATGCAGACTAACACTGATAAATTTGTTTCACAGGCATTTTAACAGGTGAATAACATGACATTTTAACTAACTGCTTAGTTACCTAAATGTACGCATATCTAACAATAATCCGCACTTGTCCGGACCAGGGGAAAGTACGGTTTGTAAAGGTTCCTGGATTAGACAGGTTTACATTTTTGGATAAACACATATACTGAGATGTACTACAAATATTACTGAATAAAAATGGGTTTCACTAATTTGTCTGAGTTAAGTTGGTGTCCAGACTAGAGGAGTCCGAACGGGAGAGTTTCTACTATACCGTTGACAAAGTAGATGAAAAAGAAGATGTAAAATAAAACAATAATAATAAGAGGAATTAGTTATTCTCTTCCTTTGCATTTTTTGTTATTTTGAGACAATTGTTTAGTCCTGGCGTGGATTTTTGATAGTCCAAATCGGAGCATACTAACCAAAACGGCCACTCTAAAAAATAATTGTGACAATATTCGCATTCACATTTATATATACATAAATACACAGTCATGCTTATACAACTAATAATGCTATACTTGTAATTCTGGGCTACAGTTTTGAGGTCATACATTGCTTGAATGTATAGTTGAGCGGAAAAGAATGGTGTATAGTCGTTATAAGCGCTAGTTGGACAAAAATGGTGAATAAATATCACTGATGGGTGTACGTACATGGTCGTGTTTACGTTGTTGACAGTTAACGCTAGGCTATTATATATCACTCGGAACTACTCGGATGTCTCTCGACATTGACCTCGGACGTAAGACGATGGCATCCATTGGGACTACTTTCAACCTCGTTTCCAAATAGCGCTAAAAATGGTTGTCGTACAAATCCGTCGTACAAAGATTTCAATGTCTGGATCTGTTTAACTTTTAAATCGAAGTCAACATGAACACAGTCTTTAGCAAACTGCAAAGCTTCAAAGAAGTCACTGTCATCGGCCATCTTTACGCGTAGAACAATTGAGTGAGAAGGCAGTTCCGGCGGAGAAATGCATCGATTTGATGCATATTCCTCCACCAATCACATCCGAGGTTAGTATGGAGCGAAGCGGAGTTAGCCGAGGATTGCCGATTGATTATATATAGCAAGTGTTTGCATTGATCAATGTCAAATATGACGTCACAAACTAAGGGAGATAACCGCGTCGATGTTTTCAGTAGGTGTGCTATTTCTCAGTTTTTTATTTCGATTATTGCAGCCAATTTTCATTTTTGAAGTTAAATTTTGTGTATATAAACTCGCTATAGTTACCTGTTGTTTTTCTTCTCTGAAGTTAAATTTTGTGTACATAAACTCGCTATAGTTACCTGTTGTTTTTCTTCTCTGAAGTTAAATTTTGTGTATATAAACTCGCTATAGTTACCTGTAGTTTTTCTTCTCTACGTTTTCTTATCCATGTTGTTCTTGTGCATCCTTAATGCGCAAACTTCTGAACATGATCGTAATGTAGATGACAATAACGCCACTTGTAGGTAATATAAACATCAGATAAATCGCTAAAAAGAACAATGAACTGTATTAGAAAGCCAATATCGACTCAAATCGAGTGAGTGTTGCGATATGTTGGAGGCAAGTAACGACGTCAGACGCACGGAGCGGAGTCGGTGCATATGACGAAGTTGTTGGTTGATGATGATGTAGAGGTCTAGAAAACAAGCCATAATTTGGATCAACAAGAAACGCTGTTTCAATGACTAATATTCTTCATAAAGGAGCTGCAAAGAAAAAGTGCATAGTCACGATGGAGTATGTACAGCTAAAACATCCATATTTACAGTAACAAAATTTTAAGAAGCAATATTTACTTACAGGTCGTGATTTCTTCAATTTCATCCCTGAAATGTGTTGAAATATCATATATCGTACTGTAAAATATAATAACATGTTAACAAATAATCACGGTCCAAATACGGAGTGTGTTGCATTCCATGTAATGCAATAAAGTAAATACCAGCTTTGGGACCGTAAGATAACAGTATTAATATTGTGGCCGTCTCAGTGTTTTCTTGATATACTAGATAAAATTAAATAAAAAAAAAAACGACCAGAAAATTAATGGTCTTAACAAAAGTGGTCTTTGATTGATGTTTCATTATAAATGAAAATCCAGTTATTGTTTCCACCACAACGTTAAACTGCATCATTTAATTGTGGTCGATGGCGTGAGCAACGATGCAACAATATTTTTCCACCATAAAAGGATACAAAGACATGACGTCGTCATTGTAACTGCACACATACTAAATAAGCAAATATTTCCAGGCGGGCAATCAGTTTAATTGGATACTGGTATTTGATTATAAGAATATAACAGTATATATTTAATTTAGTTTTGCAACTCAGAATTAAGTCGTCATTTTTCTGCATGGGTGTAATGTCACAACAACAGCAAGGGTCATAGAATGACCTTCTCAGCTTTTAACGGTAGATGATGACCCCAGGCGTACACATAAGTAGAACCATCGACCTTCCGTACATTTCCTGGCTTCATTGCATGGTGTTTAATAAAACGCAGGGAAACATTCCTTAAATTTAACTCAATGTTTACGTTTAGTATCGATGGTACATGAAATAAAACTTCATTGTTTAATAACATCGAAATAAAAACTAATATTAAAAACTTACAAACATTTTGGACCGTCGTTTGAGATTTCACATCGTTGACCTAGGTCACATCCTCCCATATACATTTCTAAGACATGACATTCGCTCGTAATGTTTGCCGGCAACTCTATAAAACATTTGCATAGTCCGATCTACTTATAAAGATTAATACTAACAATGTTTTAGTGAGTTTACATTGCACTGCAGGAAAAATATGTATTGAATTATTTCTTTCATTACATATACAAATATACCAAGACAACACTTTTGGTATGTGGAGTTTCGCTCTAATATGATTGATTTTTAACACAAGACAATCTTTGGAATGCAACATTTGCTTTGAATATTATTGAATGAGAATAAACTCATTGCAGCCCATGCTTTCAGTATGCGTCGCCAATTGTCGTACGGTAAAGTGACTTGAATGAACGGTTTGCCTTTACACTTTCAATAAAAAAAAATATCTAATAGAGACCACTGGTCTTTATACTGGGGTGAAAATTAATGAAGAATATCACTATGAATAATATATACAGTGTTACCTCTCCAGAGTGGCCCTCTCTTGAGCAACATCATTATGATTTTTCCACTGTACGATTCCACCATTAATTTAACCTCCCTAGAGCAACAACCTCTCAACAAAAATATAATTTTGTTTCTCCCAAAGGGTGTTACTGCGGATAGGTTGCACCGTAAGTAAAAACTTATATGTCATTGAACTCTTACATGAACTTGATTCAACAGAAACTCCGGCAAAGTTTATGTCAGTTCCAGAAGAAAGCACCATCGTTGCACGAACCAAGTTTATTGCATCATTTTCGTCATAAATAACTGTGTAGTCTATCTCTGTGTTACTGTTTGTTGCTCTGATTAGACAAAATACGAGTATGATGTACAGAGGAAATTATAGTATATAGTATATAGACCTCTCTTATAAAAATATATTTCCCCACATCTGCTACAAACGCAATTGAATTTTAATGCAGATATAATTCCTGAGGCACTCTGCAAAACAAAGCAGTCTAAGGTTTTTGAGGTATTCTCACTATCTATCAAATTGAAATATAAAAGAAACAAACCGTGTGAAAATATATTTCACTGGGACAGCCGAGATAATCTGACGATTTACCAACTTTAAAGGTGGAGGAAGACCCTAAAGAACCACCGACCTCTCGTAATCAAGCTGGACAATTTTCTCACAGCCAACTAACACCGGTGAAGGGCTTGTGATTACTGGGCAGCGATCATGATTATCTCAATTATAATAATGACTCGACCAAAGAGGCCCCCAGGTGTTAAAATATTTGATTGTTATAATGAAGTAGTCTTCAAATTGTAGCGGTCTCTACATGACTTTCAGTATTGTCTCTAATGAGTATTGTACAATGTTTTAACAAAAACGTCATAGAATGTTAAAAATAAACCTCATTGATTGGATCCCAACCGTAACACCGCTTGATGCATACTCCTCGTAAAACTCTTCGAGCTGAAAAGATATTGTAATTAATCAAGAAGTTATATTTATAAATACGAAAGAACAATAAACATAGTACATTTGATGCAATACTTTATTGATTAACACGTATGACAATACAGTATCTCAAGAATGACATTTTATACACTTTTAACAAAATTTGCAATCAAACTAAAACACATATACCAACAGATTGTTAGGCGGCTTCTGATGTTTTTGAACGTTTAGCTTTTTTCTTTGATTTAAATACAAAGTTGAGTGTAACTGAAGCCTGGAAAGATCTCTCGGTTCGACATGTGTAGAAATGATAATAAGGTATATATATATAAATGAAATGTGTTACTCTTACAAGTTAATTAACATTGTGCAAACTTTAACAGCATTTACTTGATAAGTCAAAATCAAAAGTACTTCACAAAATGGAAATCATTGATGAAATTATAATGCGTTCAATATACCAAATACTTTACGTTACTAGTTAACCATTCTATATCCGTTACATTTTCCTCTATAGATTCAAAGAATATTTTTGAAAAGGCATAAGGTTATATATAAGAATTAACAGTGAATGATAATTAAGATATCGCAGTATAAGAACTGAAATATGTATTCAAATCACCGAATGATTTTTTTCGAAAACGTTACATTTACTGTACGATCGGAATCAGAGAATAGTTTAGGTCACGTGATGATATGTAAATAAATCAAAATAGATCTGAACTAACAGCGGATTTTTAAGAAGATAGTGTTTTACATCAATATTTATGTGAGACTTGTGTTTGTTCACATGTACGCCTTTCTTCTCGTGTGACCAAGCGCATGTTGGCTGTATTTCTAACAAAGTAAAATTGTATTGGTTTAGTTTACAAACCCAGACAAGCAATCCTAAACGATCTTGTACAAGGTTCTGTTCACAGCTACATTGAAATGATCCCATTGTGTTTACGCACTTGTGATGACACCCACCATTATACTTTAAACATTCATCTATATCTTCACATACTAGATTGCCAGCATTCAAAAAGAATCCAGTTTCACATGAACACTGGTATGAACCGGGCGTATTTTCACAGACATGGCTGCAACCACTATTACCTTCAGCGCATTCATTTACATCAAAGCAATGTTTTTTGTCAGACTCCAACAAGTAACCTGCATCGCAAGCGCAAAGAAAGGAACTGTGTTCATTTAAACATAGCTGTTCACATTCTCCGTTGTTATTACTGCATTCATCAACATCATGACATTTCAATCCGTCACTGCCTAAAACAAAGCCGACCACTCAGCGACAAACAAATGAACCATCGGTGTCCGTACATAGTTGATCACATCCACCATTATCTGCCATGCACTCGTCTACATCAATACATCTAAATCCTTTAACATCCAATGCATATCCATCTCTGCACATACATGTGAACGATCCAGCTGTATTTTTACAATCCTGTTCACAACCATTACTGTCAACACCGCATTCATCTAAATCGATACATTTGAAATCTCCAGTAAGTACATATCCCGAACGACAGCTACATCCGAACGATCCTTCAGTATTAGTACATTCGTGGTTACACCCGCCATTGCTTACAGAACATTCATCAAAGTCCAAACAACCTAAACCATCATCAGCCAAAATGTATCCCAACCTTCATGAACATTTGAATGTACCATCAGTATTTGTGCAAAAATGATCGCATCCGCCATTATTTGTGATACATTAATTAACATCCAGACATTCCAGGTCATTTGAACCCAGCTTAAAACCATCATTACAACTACAGAGAAATGATCCTTCTACGTTGGTACATTCATGTTCACATCCACCATTGTTATTCGTGCATTCATTTATCTCAGAACATTGATGGAGATTATCCTCCAAAATATAGCCAAATGAACAATTGCAGTAATAAGCTCCTTCAATGTTCGCACATATATTTTCGCATCCAGCATTGCTTTTAATACATTCGTCAATGTCATTACAATTATATCCATCTGCGCCCAAAGTGTACCCAATCATGCATTCGCATATGTAAGATCCGTCTGTGTTTGTACAGTTATGTACGCATCCGCTATTTACATTGCTACACTCGTTAATATCTGTGCAATCGAAACCATTGAAATCAAGATGGTAGCCTTCATCGCAATCACAAAAGAATGAATCTTGTGAATTGTTGCACAGTTGCACACAACCACCGTTACTATTTTGACATTCGTCTATATCATAACATTGAAGAAGATCCTCTTCAAGATTAAATCCCAAAGTACAGCTGCAGTTATATGCACCATCTGTGTTGACACACAGATGTTCACATCCCCCATTGTCCTTTAAGCATTCGTCTATTTCATGACAATGTGTTTTATCTGTGTCTATCTCATATCCCACCAGACATTTACACATGAAACTACCCTCTGTGTTAGTACAGGTTTGTTCGCACCCACCATTGGCAATGTCACATTCGTTCTCATCAATACAATGTCCAACATTACCAAGGCCCACAAATCCTTCATTCCATATGCACTGGAACGATCCATCAAGATTTATGCACTGGAAGTCACATCCCCCATTTCCAACGGCACATTCGTCAATATCTTTAAAAAGAAGGAAAATATCAGTCTGACATCCATACAGTATCCCATAAGATAAGAGCATACGTAATATTCTACACAACATTTTTACATAAATGTTACTTTAAATTTTGAGAGCACATAATGGTATTTGAATAATTATGTTAGCGTATTTAAAATGAACGAAAAGCATAGTTGGTGTAATGTAAGGTCATGAATTAAGCTAAGCTTATGGAACGCTCCATGCTTCTAAATTGTCCTAAAATTAGATGTTTGTAGCAAATTAAAGACTTCATCATATATCGTTTGAACAATTGCCTAACTCAAAAAGGTGTCATCTTGGTTCATTTTACACATAGATGTAATGTTTTTCCAATCGTTAGGCATTTTGTAATACTGTGGTATCATTTTTGTTCGCGCAGGACGAATTTTCGCGTATTTCGCGCTACGTTTGTTGCGCGAATTTAAGACCGCGCTAATAAAAGACCATCCAGAAAGAAGTGACTATCCGAAATTTTCATTGTCCGAATACTATGTCACTTAAGTTGTGTATCTACTTCCGGCTATGTTATTACCGATTTGCGAGAAGTTAAGTTTTTTGGAGAATTAAAAGGGAAACGAGACATACCTTTTAGGAAAAACGTTAATGATATTTTCCCGCAGAGAAAGAATAAACATATTTAATTACTGGTATTCTCTTTCGGAGTTGAAGCATCGACTCGGTCAGGAAGGCCCGGTTCCGACGAATAGCGTATAGAACAGATGAGAATGAAACAAACTATAAATTGTATGTTTTAAAACCATTCCTAGTGGAAGGGATTATTCGCACCATTGACTGTTGTTTTTTAGTAATTGCTCGGGCGCCATGACAAGATGTGGACCCTATATTTGTCTAATTTACATGCTAATCCATGCTTTGATCTCGGACACGCTTTATCTATATAAAGTGACAATTAACAAGCAATTATCGGTGACAACTGTCATATTGTTTATTAATCATGGTGACAAAGGGCACTGAGATAAGCATGTACGTGGTCCAGTGATGACACGCGCTGTAGCGAACAACAGCGTGATTCGCGACAGAATCTGGATTTTAAAAAAAAATCTAAAATTTAAAATGCGCGAATTTACGACCGCGCGAATCTTTCTTTTTTCCCATTTGTCATTTCATGCCAGCGAAATTAAATGATACCTCAGTATTTTGTAATATATCCAGTATTGTATCAATTTGTTACTCATTTAACAAGAACTACACATACCATCACACGAGAAACCGTCAATGCCGAGCTTGTATCCTTCGTTACAACTGCAATTACTTCCACCAATGTAGTTATTGCATATCTGTTCACACATCACTTCTTTAAAACGTCCGTCACATTCATCCGTATCTAATTCATATACAACCAATGCGTGGTTATTTAAAAAGCACTATAATGCGGAGCCTGGATCCGCAAGTACATGTAAGAATCTATGTGGAAATAAAACTGGCGTAACGATATCAACGAGATGTATCAATGCACGAATTGATTTTTTACGCGCATAACCTGTCATCCTACTTTATAAAGCCATTTCGCGATGTCATTGAAAGCATACACAACATGAGTATCGTTGTAAGCGAACGAAAATGTGCCACAAACCTGTACAGTTAAGTCCATCTGTTTCATTAACACTAAAACCTTCTGGACAAGCACAATAGTATGAACCAATAGTGTTCAAACATGTATATTCACAGTTGCCGTTATCTGATGCACACTCATCAATATCTGATCAAATAAATGTAAAAAAATAAGAGAAAACTGATTCACATTAGTTCAAGATCAACCAAATGCCTCAAAAATTAAAACGGAAAGCATTATCATCCGAGTTATATCAACATTCAATGATCAAACCAGCCTGCATGCCACATCCGAACCATACTGATTCGTTGTTATCTTCAACTTATCAATATAATCTATAATATAATCTCCAACTTATCATTTATTCAAAGCCGTGTTATATCTGGCAACAAGAAAACTTAGGTAATGGTCCAGCTGATTAGCAAAATATTTTTGTCTCGAGAGTCACAACAACAGCCAGGGTCATTTAGCTACATTTCCAGCGTTAACGACGATGGAAGACCCTGGTGAACACCTAGGTAGATCCACATACCCTCCACAAGACAGCTAGACAGCTTCGTTATAAATCATGTTTTTTTCCTGTTCCAGGTGGAATTCGAACTCATATTGTGATGGGCAAGTTATTACATTTAAGAAATCATAACCACTAGACCACAAAGGCCTCTGATAGACAAAATTAACTAAATTTTATCGTACTTATCAGAATCAGCTGTCTGAAGATAAGCATCTGAAGATGCGATGTTAGCAACAATATTACCCACGATACAAGTTATCCTAGTACCATTATCGGATTCTGATATATTCTTCAATGTAAGCGTATTTGTTCGTTCATCTTGTAACAAGAGATCATCTTTGTACCACCAGTATGATGGTTTTGGGTCACCAATAGCTATGCAGTTGAACGTGGCGGCGGTGCCCGGTAAAACAGTCACATTGTTGGGGTGTATGTATATAGTTGGAGCCTCAGAGCAGAAAGGATTCATACCTGTTAAACGACTTATTTCGTTAACAATATGATCCATGGCAATTGATGTGTCTATAATTGAAAGTTGTTTCATTTTGGAAGGACTCGATAACAACACGCTCTAGATCAAGAATCGACTCTTTAACTGCAAATATATTTGGAAATTCCTCTGCTTCATAAAGTACATAAAATGATGAAATTGTATAGAACATACAATCCCTAAAGCCATTGCATTCAGTATCATTGAAATATTCCTTTGTTATATTGTCCATAGCAGTGTACCAAACATTTATAAAATCAATTGATCCCACAGATTCCGTTTCCAACTCAATATTATGCCAAAAAATGTTCGCGGCATTTTTTATTTCCATGAGAACTGGGTCATCAGGTGCAGCTAATTTACTTTCTTTCATAGCAATGTCAATGTCTGCGTCAATCATGTTAAAGTCCTTTTCAGCGTACACTTTATCGATGCCTACTTCTTCTGCTGTAAAATTTTCCGCTATGTTTCCAGCGTTGTTGTATTCAAATAACTTGTTTTTTACTTCAGTTACATCATTTACATACGATTTTGAATCGTTTACAGTTTCTTGCAGAGCTCCAAATGCATCTTGGAAAAAGTCCTGCAATCTTCGTATAGTGCGACATTTTGCATCATAATTTCGAATACGATCAGCAGCGTCTATGTTTTCACTCATACTAAAATTATTTTCATTCTCAGTTACATCAATTCTGTCATTCAGTGATACTTCCTCGAAATCATCTGCCTGGCGTAATATCCTTAAGAGTCTGTGAAGTTCGGAAGACGCTACAAATTTAAGGCTTCTTCGTTTTCTTCCAAACACATTTCCAAATGTTTTCATCAAAGCAGATATCGTTGCCTGAGCGGATTGCCAGATACTCTGTAGTATATTTTTGAAATTAATTGTAAGTTGGACCTTTGTCCACCCTAAACGAAATGCATTCACTTCACATGAGGCATCAAAAACGGGAAGATCTTTCGTTGACAATTCGACTTTAAATCCACAGTTTTACATCCAGCAGGCTCATTAATCCATATTCCATGACAAGTTGTAGGACCTTTGCTGACGTCCCTATTCCGCGTTTTACTACTTCCAATGCTAGTTTAGCTGCTTCTAATACGCTTTTTGAAAACTCCAGACCAGATTGGGCGAGATCGAGAATTTCTTCAGCAATACGAAGTACAACTCGAAATTTATTTACATTAACTTGTGCAACACTGACGGCTGTTTGCGCGATGTCAAATGCAAATAATGCTGTCCTTACAAATATGTTTTTGCAATTTAGCAATAGCTTCTCTGAGTGGTACTTTTGCAATTTCAAGTTCATGATTGGCTGTTTCCAGTGAATATACGGCTTTATCAAATTCATTATTTGCATTTCTAACATCGGTTTTCTTATCTTCTAGCCAGTTTTGAGCTTTGATGAAAGCTGCTTGAGATTTGGATAAACTATCCTTTACTCCGCTCAAACGTTTTTGTGTATTGTCTGCTATAATACCTACAATATTAATAAAAGCGTCCAAATAACTATCCTGAAATGTTCCATGAAAGGTTTTGGTTTGTCGTTTATTTCTAGAATTTGATACAAATCGACCTTCAAGAACAAACGTCAACTCATACCATTGTTTCCCGACTTCTGCTGATACGTCAATCTGAGCAAAAAATGTGTCCCAAATGTTTCCTTCTATATAGAAAAACAAACTACCACCAGATGTTATAAAAACGTCACCAGTTGTGTGTAGCCCGAGCATGCTAGCAACAGCTTGAAAATGAAGCACTACCTTGTTTGAATTTAAAGCGAGAGCGCCTCCAATTCCACCGGTTTCTAATTTAAGAAAAAAAACCTAATTCAATCGGTAGAGGAAATCTTCCAAGAAATCGTATTGCCTTCTCACCATCCAAAAACTTCATGAGTGGAACAAATCGAGTGCATTTAAATAAGTTGCCTACAGAATGAAAAATTTCATGATCTATTGATGGAAATTTTAATCCAAAAATTGATATATCTGTAACACATTTCAAGCCCAAATCTGTATAATCACCAGCTTCATTCGATATAGATTCGGTAATTGAATTCAACGTGTTACTAATGAAATTTTGAAGTTCGTGTATTGCCATTCTTAACTTGCTGACCATTAATTCGATAGTTTCGTTCAAGATAAATTCAACAGCGCCGATGAATTGTGTCAAGGTATGTTTCACGCCTGAAAACAATGTTCTCAATCTTTCAATAGATGATATTATATATATATATATATATATAAATCCATGCTTGTGGTAAATGTATATCAACTATTTCTTGAACAGATGAGATGTCTTCTGTAATTGTTCGCAACAGTCAATATGTGACGTTGCTTACAATTACTTTTTGTTCATTCAGTGATGTTTCAATTGTATCAATCATGTCATTCACTTTATCGCCAATTTGAAATATTGCTTCGGAGAAGTGGTCTGTTGATGAGGGAATTTCCTGGGATCCTTTTGAAACAAAGCCATACACTCGAATATTACTTTTGAACCAGTTCTTCAAAATGGGAACATCCGTAAATGGGTTCACATCGATGAAAGCGGAGAAGAATAAACCGGTTTGATTGGAATTCTCTCCGCACTGTATTCTGTTTGTACCTGACAGTGTGAAATTATTAAACAAGAGATACCACGGATTCTTTAACTATCACATAACAAGCATATATCAACAAATATGATCAACAAATTTTACTAGTACACTAGCTGAAAGGGTTCTATGCAATTACAACAATTTTAACGTAAATAAATAATCCGTTTACTATTATAATTTTTACAAATCAGAATGGTCAACAAGTCATGAGAATATAGGTATTACAGTTAAACTTTTCTTCAATATTAAGACCACCCATTTTAATGACTTTTTCATTTTCTGGCTGATCTTCTACATTTATTTTGTATTTTATCTTGATAATGAGACCACCTCAAAACCATAACCCTTCTCTAGTCATAAGTGTGATCTTTATATTGAGTTTTACGCTATTTAATTATCTAATTTCAAAATACTGCATGACAAAGTTTGAAACAGCCACATTACCTCCAATTGATACATAAGCATCTACACCAGCGATTGCAATAGTGAATTTTATAGCGTAGTGCTTTCCAAAGAGTCTAAATCGAAATATTAGTGAGGATGACAATCTCATTTCTATGAGACCATTCCACTCATCCCGGAACAAGGAAGTGAACATCTTATAATGTAATAAATGAGGAATGAAAGAACATTAAGTGCTAAAAATCCGTTCAGAACACCTGCAATATTTAGTAGTAATATAGTTTAATATGCTTTTACATTGTGTAATTTACTGTTCAGGTACTAATTTAGTAGTAACGGTATCCATTCATTCATATAATACGTGTATTTCCGGTAAGATGTGAAATTAATTTGAAAAAAAACATGAATTACAAAATGTTTAAATAAATACGTGTACTAAGATGCTTAGAAAAAACGGACATAGTTTTTTTTCTTAACAATTGAACCTTGATCAGAATGTCAAAATTTCCACTTAGAATATATGAATAAATATTTCGACGAAAAAAATCACCAGTTGGAAGTTCGTATTGTAAGCCAATGTAATGTAGACCATTGTGAACATGCACTCTCCATACCGATGTATATTTGTAACTTTGAAACAGATCTAAATTATTCAATAGTTCACATTTATAAATAATTTAACATGACTTCTTTGTATTGTATAATTTATGGGAAAATATACCGTATTGATGTTTGATGTATAAAAATACATATCTGCACTTCCTTTAACAGAGAAATATTTATCGTGTTTCACAACTTCATCACCAATCCATACGTCTGCTGTTCTAATAACCCTTGAATGTACAAACTTTATTCACTACTAGCACTAGTATTTTTACAAAATCAAGTTCATTACATACAAAACGATATGAGAGTTGACATTCTACTTCGACACAACTAGCATTTTGTGTAACAGTAAAATTTACATTTTGGTGTCAATTAACATTGTCGTGTAACTCTCATAAGCAAAGAAGTAAAAACAATTAGACAATGATAAACTAGAGCAGTGTTTGACGAACAAGCCATTATTTCCGTTCACATTATATCATGTACGACGACCGGACGATCTGTTCCAATGCAATCATCCGACTACGGTTAAATTACGTACAATTTGATTTAAAGAAAGATCATTGGCTACAGAAATATAGTACTAATAAATGTTATGTTAAGACCACCTTCAGGATAAAAGATCGGTTTCAATATTGAATTGATCTGAGGTCGCTAAATGAGGTGTGTTTACTCTTTAATATATGTTGAAGTTAATGCGCTTTGCTGTTTGTATTGTACCAACATTAAATACTTCTGGCTGAATAGTAGTAGTGTTTTTGTTTTTTTCAGAGAGATTTGTTCACTCACGGAATTCCAAAAATCCAAAAAAAGTTGGGAATTCCCAAATCTAAAAATAGATGGGAATTCCCCCAATTTCAAAATTTGAGAACAAAATATATTTCCTCTCGCGAAAAAAACTTTTTATAAATATGAGAAGTCCCCCATATTTATACGAGAAATTGCGTATTAAAAACGGTTTATAATATAATTTCACGTGACCTTTAGCGGTAAACTTGTATTCGTCGTACGTGTCTGGCGAATTAATAACGAATGACCACGTTTTATTAATTATTCTTTTCGATTTTCGAGCCGGTCCCAAAATATTTGCGTTCTTCCATCACCCAAGTCCACATGTAATAATCGTTGTCTCCCTGCCGGATTATTTTTTCTCGTATACAAATTAACTCCGAGGGTGTAAACCCCCGTCTTTTTAAGAAGCCAGTGTTCCGTGCCGTACAAATGTTCATCGCCTATAATAACGGACTACGTTACTATATCGTCATAAATAATATTCTCGTTCGGCGTTTTAATAAAGGCCGATGTGAAAAAAGTTTTACCGTTTATTTTTATTATTAGTGATAACAACTCGGTTATCTTCTTTTTGTTTTATATTGATTATAGTATCCGCGGTAATTTCGAGCGAAAATAAAAGAGTATCTAATAAATTTTCTCTTAGAATGTTCATATCCGATTCTAATCGTAAAATCTTCGTATTGTTTCCCACGACGGCCTTCCCCACATCCATCTTTATTCTTCCGATGATCGGATCTAGGTCTTTCTCGTCAACGAACTTTTCCAATTCCTTTTTTAAATTTTCTACACCTTTCTCGATATCCCCCTGTAATTTTCGTTCGATTTTTTCCTTAATGGTTTCGCCATCCAACGCCCATTCTCTAAAAGAGTTTATTCAGTTCAGTTTCCATTTTTTGTTCGTCGACGTATCCCCTCAAATGTTCTTTTACCGTCGTTACAAAGGTTTTACCAACTTTCGTCTTTACCCGCTCCAACTTATTTTCGTCTGCGTATGTTTCCAATTCTTTTTTAAGACTTTCCACCCCCTTTTTTACGTCTTGTACAACCTTATTCTCGAAGGTTTTATCATCCTTTGTCCATTCTTTTTGTCTGAACCCGAAACGTGAGTTTTAGGCATTCGTCCAAATTTATCGACTGGCATTCTTTTATTTTCGTAGACTTTTGTTTAAGACGTATAAACACAAATGCCCGCAAATGACTGATCCTTTCGGTTGCACCTGATCTTTATTGTAAAATATTTTTGGTTTTAAATATTTTACCAGTTCTTCCGGCGGTTGTACGCCGTACCCGTCAAAATAGTATTTGTCTTTTCCCTTTTTAATCCAACAAACCCAATGCGTTCCACCGGCGTTAGAGGATCCGATACCGTCTTTCGGATTCGAGTTTTCAACTCTTTAACCGCTTCCATCAACCCGAAATTGTTGAGCGGCTTGTTTGGCAAAATTAAATTTCCAACGTTCATTTTTTTATTAATAATTTTTACTCATTAATACTCCAATGACCGAGCACGTAAGTGTGGATTCTGTCCGGCAAAATGTGTCTCTTATCATCCTCACCGCTTAGCGCGACCTTGTTCATTTCTTCCGTGTATATTTCGTGTTTCCGACTTCTCAAAATATTCATTGTTCTCAATTGTTTGTCGCCATAAAACAGACACTTTTTGTAATCTTCGAATTACAGCTCTCAGACCAATGAATTTCTTTAAAATCTTCCCTCCCGCCTCGTCTTTAAACTTGCCAATCACCTTTTTGTTCTCGTTCGTAAAAAATCTGGATTCGTGATTCGGGTTAAAATTACTCGTGTCAAATTTGTCTTTGACGTCGGAGGCAATATCTTTATAAAAATATTCCGTCTCAATTTCATACATTAAACTATCTGTATCCGTAAACAACAATTTAGCTTTTTTCCGTATTTGGCTTTAATATAATTGTAGTGGAAATCGTACATTAGCGTTTTACTCAGATCTAAAATACACATCCCGAGATAAACCGGTTTGTTGAATAACAAGTGGGTCTTTTTCATATGCGTGGCGACAAGATTTTCATCAAAGATGGTATTTTTGTTGAAATTTCGTTTTGCTACCATTTTATCCGCTTTCTTTCTATCAGTGATCAATTTAATATCCGTTCTATTTCTAATATTTTCCATTGTTTTTCCAAAGACGGAATTGTTCATCAATTTGAAAAAATCCTTCTCGAAATCGCTGGTTGCCCTAGCGCTCAGATTCGTGTTTAAATCGATATACGTCTTCATTAAGGGAGATTCCTCGGTGAATTTTCGTGATAATTAATCCCATCTCCTCGTACTGTTTTAAATTTTTGTAATGCAACACATATTTCTCCTTATCGTATAAATTTGGGATTAATTTGTCTACCCCGTTTATATTTAAATGTACGGGAGCCAGAGGATAATCGTTGTGTAAATCGTGTAACTCACGCGGATATTTTAAATTGACTTTTAAAATACAAGGGATATTTTGCCAATTGACCAACTCCTCCTCAGTCATCCACTCGAATCCACCCGTTGGTAAGGGTTGACTCATTGCCCATCCGTATAAATTGTTGGCGTCCAAATACGTTATATATTTCGAATGTTTTTCCGGGTCAAATTTCTCACCCATGTATTTATTATTAGCTTCAGAATATCTCATCGCAATCATGGAAGATCCACCTTCCAACCCTTTTACAACCATGAGCAAGATGTTGGTATCCGTGAATAACTCTAGTTTCACTGTCGTTTTTTTCAGCATGGCGTCGTAAGCTAATCCCGGTAAAATACCACGCGGGATCCAACTTGTAATTCTCGAGGCAAAGGTTTCTAAATTTCTCGAAAATGCCAGCCAACAACAAGACGTCGGTTAAATTATACAACTTGTGATAATCTCTAAACGTCTTACACTCGAAGGCTTCCCACACCTTCCAGGGGCGTAACCAGGATTTTTGAAGTGTTACGCAGATCTCGGCACAAAGTGCCGATGGGGGTGGTATGGTGCGAAAAAAAAAATGAGAAAAATGGGCCACGAAAAGACGCATTATGTTGCATTTTAAGACACGCATATAGTGAGATATAATGTTATAAAAAAGGGAAATTAATCAGTACAATTGTAGGAATAAAACGTGTCGACCTCTCCAATAGGTCTCATCAGGCGGTGATGATTATATAATTTGATGTCATAGATTTCCCAGCGACGTTTTATTTTTGTTTTTGTTTTTAGTGATTTTATTTTTTTTATCCTTTTTGTATTTTTATTTAACGTTTTTATTCAGACCGATATATATGGTTCTTGCTTTCGCTGAATGCTTTTGATTTCGTCATTTCCTCATTTTTCAAACACAAGTGCGATTCGTCGATGCCCAGACGCATCGAAATCACGTAAAACCCGGTCGATATCGATCTCGTGATTGCGATGAATATGCATCAGAGCTAGTCCAGTCAGCCGTTCCTCGGTCATCGTATTTCTTAGATACGTTTTAATGCGGCGCAGGCTACTAAATGACCTTTCAGCAGAGGCCGTGGACACTGGCATAGTCAGAAGGATCTTCAGCACAACATGTATGTTTGGATATAGTTGATATGTTTCATCAACTGCCTTTGCCAGACCTTGAATGGGCGAATCGGCTGCAAATCTATTCCAGACGTCAAGTTCAGCATCTATTGCCTGGCAATCTATGAACGGAGAATACCCCTGCTTAATATCGGCCCACATTTCGGGTGAAAGCTGCTGGAGTTTTGTTGGCAAAAGATACTGAGCGTTCAGTCTTGCAGTCGAGAGACACAGTCTGTCATGCAGTTGGGACAAAAGGTGATCCATGAATGGTACAAGCATATTCAACCTCCAATATTCCTTTGGGGTTTCTGCGGCTATGTTATTTCTGTGTTTTTGCCTTGCAGCAACACGAGGCTGACAGACATTGATGTCATGCTCAGTTGCCAATGCGACAGCCTTCTGCCAAAGTCCTCCAAAATACCCAATGTCATTGCGTCTCTCGATCAGCAACCCATAAAGAACTTTAGCATGCTGTGCTGCTTTGACCAAGTCACATTGAGTATCTTGCATTGGATCCGTCAAAGGATTCAGTGTGTCTAAGAGACCGCTGACGCAACACAAAGCGACAACAAAGTCAAAAGACAGGACAGCCTTTTAACGCTGTGGACATAGTTTAGGTGTCCATGCCAACTTGAAGGTCAGTAAGTGTTTCTTTAATTGGTTTGAAGTGTGTATAGAAAGCAGTGATGCTTTCCGAGTGTTGAGACCACCGTGTTGGGCAGAACTTCTTCAAGGCTTCTCCGTCGTTGTTATGAGAGCTACAAACTCCGAGACGTTTCGGAGAACTTGTAATAAAAAACAATACATCCCCAACAACGGTAAACATCGACTGCACAAACGGTACCCTGCAAGCATGACATATTGCTAAGTTTAAACGGTGGTTGCGACAGTGAATATACTTTGCGTTTGGAAATTCCGGTGACAACCGGACATATTTCAAGCACCGTCGTACTCTTGTCCAACGATAAAGTTTGGGTTCAGATTGTGTTTGTGTATTTCATCTAGAGGCAACTGGTGAAGTGTTTCACCTGTTGTTTCTGTTGTCTGAACAAACGAAAGGAAATCCTCATGGAGCACATGTTCCCCAGTACTCTGACGTTCAATGTAACGCAGACAAAAAGCAAACTGTTCAGTATTGCTGACATCAGCAGATTCATCTGCAAGAATTGAGAAGTACCTAGCATCTTGGCAACGGTGCACGATACAGTCTGAAATTTGATTGCCACATATATTTATATATATGAACTCGTTTTGAATTGCGGGGTTTAAATACTATGCATGTTAGGGAGAATTTTCTATATGGTTGTGCAAATCGCTGTCTACTTCAGCGCGATAATTTATCAAAGCCCTGAAGTTACTGTGTTCTTCCGTTTTGCCACGAAAAGCAATGTTTTGTTTTCCCAGCAAAACTATTGTTTTAACTTATTTTTCTCGACTTTGTTTCTGTAAGCGTTTGAGCCAAACTCAACGATACTTTTTTCTTGATTTTGACATATTTTTATGAATTTGTCAGCTTTAGTCATTGCATTATTGTGATCTAGTGTTTTTTATGCATCCCTATAAATCTAGACACAATGCTCCAGTCTACAAGGGGCTTAGCAACAAGAGTGTTTTCGGATGAATTAAAGACAAAACACGGTGCACAAAAAACACAATTGACTATACCTTAAATACGGGTAGTTTTCAGTATCAAACACTAGGTCAGGTACACGCCTAGCTGCCCCGCTTTTGCCGTGAGTGCTTTTAGGCTTTACCCAACTCCGCGAAGGTTCAAATCTTGACATTAAAGTCGACATTTTCATGGAATCAGGCATTCGGAGTCTTCTTGTGACATCAATGGTTCCAATGTCTAGAAACCGCGCACCCATAGAGCAACTTGCTGAATACCCATCACTCTGGCAGTTGTCTGCCTGATATTGTTTTATGTAAGATGTGGACTCTTCGGGAAAAGATTTTGTGTTGTCATCCAATAATGACTGAGAGTTATCAGCAGGAAGAGGTGATGAGCTTTCACTGGTATTTTGGAGTTTAAAACACTGAAAAAATGGACTTTTGTCCATGAAGAGGTCGAGGAAGTTTTCTGGAGCTCATCTCTATTCAGTATATAGACTAAGAGAGATATATGTAAAGCTCATAGAGAGAAGTAGATCTAAAAACTATATGTGCAAATCTATCACATAAATAAACTGAATATGTTTACAGGAAATTACAAAGTATGAACAAATTTAGTTAGATAGCTGTGTACTCGTACACCCTTTTTCGAAACCAACTCTCGCAAAGTTTCGTCCGGAAAATATTTTTTCATCTCTATAAATTCGTCCTTTTTCGAATCACTCATGAGTTGTCCAAACTACAATCAATCTCACCTTCAGTTTTCCCTAGATTTTTAACAAATAAATGGCTGTCGTATCTGGCTAAATTGTGAAATACCACGAGCGTGAATTTCGGTTTTCTATACATGAGATTACACGCGCTGTGCGCCGCCCCTCTATATTTCCCGGTGTAGTGACAGTGATCGCGGACCTTTTTACGACCATTGACAAATTCTCAAACGCCTTTGTGTCGAAATTCGTTTTATTATACTTTTTCTCATGCGCCTTTTCATCGTCACCAAAGTCACCTTTACAGATCCAACACTCTTCCGCGAGATCAAAATTTACTCGGTCTTCTTCGCCAAATTCTATATCTTTTTCCGACGGAATATTACTAATCTTCCTCACAATTTTTTCCAACGTTTCCACAAATTTTTGTCCAACGTCTTCGTCGTTGTTTTTCGCAGTATAGACGATGGGCTTTTCTTTGCACACTTTATCACCGAAGGAGCATTTTACGTAAATGCAAAATCCAGCCGGAGCGTGTCGTTGGTTTTGTTTCGTATAGCTATTCTGGGGGGTTGGGGAGCACGTGTTATCATAATTCAACACGACTCGTAGGGGTGGTTCCTCGATTAAAGGCGATAGAGCGGGGACGCTGGGAGTTACGGGTGCGGACATAAAGGCTTGCGCTCGTTCTCGCACGTGTTCCCGCTCTCGTTCTATCGCTGGATTTTCTGGTGGTGTCTCGTTCTCTTCTCTGCGCTGACCATTTAATAAATTTATTAACTCGGTTTTACTAAGCTTCCAAAAACCTCGAAGCCCGCGTTGTTCCGCGATTTCTCTTAATCCTTTGATAGTGTAATCGGTGTAACGAATCATTTTGCTTTTTTTAAAATGTGAAAGATTCTTTAACTGAATCAAAAATTCGTCGAGCGATTATATTATCGATCACGATAATATAATCTAACGTAAAAATTTCTTCAAATCTCGAGCGAACCGATATATCTGAAACGTTTAGATAAGCTTTCAAGGACTCGTTTGGTCGAGTCGTCCCATTTTACATCAGTCATCTTAGCATACATTTTCTCATTCATCTCGGCCGTGGTTTCGGGTAACGTGTCAATGTTCGGGGCAATATTCTTTTTCTCAAACTCTATCATATTCCCCAACAATCCTAGAAGTGTCGCTGTTGCAACAGTCACAATCTGCGGGCGAAATCAAGATTGCAACGCCACTCTCCGAATCCAACCCGCGATAAAATATCCGTTAATTTCGATTATTTCCACTTCTAACCCCACCCTACCATCCCAAGGAGGGCAATACGCGGTATAGGGTAGGGTATAAAGTTTCACGCGGTCGCCGACACGGTATTCGACTTTCTTGAACAAAAGGTTGTCCAGAAGCCTTCCCGTTCCTCGTCGAACTCGATCGCGGGAAGTTGATTTTCTAAAAGTTCGTCGTTATATTCTCCCATTTTTTTTGTGAAAATATTTTCACAAAAAAAATCAAATTTGTTGGCCTACGTTGATCACGTATTTATTTTTGTAGATTTTTCCGTCGTAGGCTCTTATTTTCGCCGAACCCAACTTTATGTACTGCCCCGTGGCGTGTAAAGATGGAAAATTTATCTCTTCCCCAGTTTCCGCGTCTTCCACGGTGACGGGAATCAGGGTTTTCCTTATCGTTTTCAAACGATCGTATTTCGGGTCAGACGATTTTTCTTTAACTTTTCGTTCCTCCGGTTTCGGGATTATGCCTTTCTCGACCAGCAAGTCCGTCAATGCGGATTTATTCAACATCGAACGACCGCGGATTTTATTTTCCTCGGCCAATTCTTTGACTTCCAGTAAAGAATAAAACATATTTTTTATTAGAATTTTTTTTTAAAACACTTTCAATTCTCGGAGTCTTAATCTATTTTCCTCTGTTCGAAATCACTCGCGGGTCGCTTATCAAAAGTGGGATTTTGCGGGCGTTTGAGTTCGCTGTAGGCAGAGTCGTAAACGCAATTATAACGCAGCTCCGAATCAACTATGATAATTTTTCCTCGTTCGTGCATGTTCGCGGGAAGACGATCGAACACAGGATTCTGCGGATGTTTAATTCCAGAGTAATCGAGATTCTTAGTTTCAGACATTCTTTTAATTAGAAAACATTATCCGTAAATCACACTCATTTTATTTCTTGAGACTTAAATTCCAACAATTTGTCACTAATTACTACGGCAAAGGCTTCCGTGTTTGCGGGGACGTTGGCGTTAAATTGTGCTTTGATTTGAATATCCGTGACGGAATATTTCATCCTTTCGCTCTGTTTGCTCACGTAATCGTACGGAGAAATGTTGGGATTGGATATCAATTCGTCCATCCAGTAAAATCTAGACCTGAATAAGGCGGCATCTCCGTACGCGCGAGCGAATTTATATCGATCGAAATTCAATTGATGATCCACTTTGGGATATCTATCCGAATTTAACATGACGTACATATTTTTCAAGTCGGCGTGATCAAAGAGGGCGGGGTTACTTTCCTGGCTGCCGTCTTTGTCGGTTTGAAACCCGACTATAATCCAACGAGGTTTTTCATGACTCGACTTGAAGGAAAGTCTCCACGAAAAACTCGTAAATTGTGAAACTGTCATAGAGTCGCATTGTCTCATTCGGTAACCAATGGGGAGGGTGGCTTTTTCTTCGATCGTTTTGTACAATTTCGCCTTTTGAGCGTCGGCGGAACGGTCGTGCGGAATAAACCAAGACAGCTTGCTGAGTTTTACTTGCCCCCGATCCTCCGCGTTAGCCCTAAAGATGGCGTCGTCGTTGGAGTCCTCACCAAAGTGAGGGTTTGTCTCATCCCGTACAAAATTTTATCGTAATCTTCGCAAAATCCGAAAATGTGTTTTAGCGGAATTCGGAATTTAAACGAGCCTTTCGGATCCGGTTGAACGATTAGGTAATCTTGTCGAACGTTAAATCCGTTATTGTTACCTCTGTTTGGCGCAGGATTGGTATCTTTATACCACAACTGATTTAACCGCTGCGATTTTGAGAAATCGTCGGAAATTTCAATACTCCCAACATGGTGGTGGCTTGACCGGGGTGAAAAACGGATTCAATCTCTTGACTGGAAAGTTGATATTTTATATTGCTGAAAAGGTACATGAGGCCGTTATTCGTTATGGCGACGTTGTCTCCGTTCGCGTAAGGCGTTCCGTCGGCTTTCATCAACCTTCCCTCGAACAACAAAAAGCTTTCGCTCGGGTGGGTAAATAAATCTTGAGTCTCTACATTTATACGAATCTCGCCGGGGTTATTTAAATTGGTTCCCGTGATAGGTTCGTATTCGTGATACTCGTAACTTTCTATACTTTCAGTCGCGTAAGGTTCTGTAATATTTAAAATCGTTGCCATTTTTTTTAAAACGGGGGATTGATTTTTATATCGATCTCTTTTTTGATGACGGTATTAAAAATTTTACTCGAAATTTTACTGAAAGTTGGGGAAACGAGTTTTGAGTCGAAACGAAAACTCTTTTTAATACAATTTGGCCAAATTTCTTCTTACCTGGCATCATTTTCGGATAAATTTTATTTCCGTAAACCATTTTGATGGGTGAGCAAACGTCATAGTTCCCCTCCAGATAATCACGCATCGTTATGATTTGTCCGTCAAAATTTAACATCCTTTTGGTTAAAAATTCGTTCGTCTCATCCTCGAAAACTTTCATCGCGTCGATTTGATCGTCGGTTAATTTTACGGCGGCTTTTTGATAACCAAATTTCGAATCTCGAATTTTAAAATTTCGGCGCCTTGAAATTTTTAATTTCCTTTTTTGATATAAATCGAAGCGGAATTAAATTTCGGATACGTAATGACCTTAAATTCGAACGACATTATTATTTTACTTTTTCGCAAAACTTTTTAACTAAATCTTCAATTCCGTTTCCGTCGATTAACGATCGGAGAGAAACTGGCTGAATGGGGGCGTCTCCTAAATGTTTTTCTATAATTGCTTTAGATTTTGGGGTGAGGGCGCTTTTTTAACTTTTTCGATCGCCTTTTTTCCGGCAACGCCCAGTTTTCTTCGCGGCCGACTTGCCCTGCGTCGAGCGCCGCTTACCCGACTTTTTGAGCGGCGGCCTTCATCATACAACGGGTAAACAAGCTGGTGATAAAGTCGAATATACCGCCTCCACCGTATTTGTAACGTCCCGTAAAACCTCGATTTTTAGCAAAAAACATTTTATGATCAACATTTTCTTATATTGGTCGGAATCTATCATATTTCGATTCGAGAGTTCGTTACAGATAGTTACTAGTTCATCCCCCACTCCGGTATAACCCGCCTTTTTACTCGGCATCAATAAATCCAACCTCTCGAGGAGCTCGTTCGGGTTAGAGAGACCGAAACCTATTTTTTTTACTCTTCCAAATCGGGCCGACTATATTCGTATGCTTGTACGACTTGCTGGCTTTCGGTTTCCCCGAAATAGGGTTGTGATTGCGGTAAATGGCATTTGCTTTAAACAACAACTTGCCGTAATTGGCTAAATCTCTATCATCAGATTTACCGGGTCTTTTAGATACGACGAGTTCCCACAATCCCGGAGTACCGTCGTATTCCACCCCGTCAACTATTACGTTATTCTCCTTGATGGTAATGGGCTTATCACCCATGTAAAAAAATTTATTCATCGTATACAGACCAAACGTTTTATCGCCTTCGTCTTCCCCGAGACATTTTTTAAGATACTCGGCCTCAACCTCGCCTAAAAAGAGAGGAGGCTCTTCAGTAGACTCCTCGGGTGCGGTAATCGCGGGGAGGGGTGGCAATCCTGGAATAGCGGCTGGGAGTTGACGTAAATTTTCTTTAATTTCTTCGGCGGTACTTTTTTATACGTCGGTAATCGGCTTAAAAACTGTAGACAAATCTTCTTGTAAACCTAGCTCCATCATTCTCTCTTTGAGAAAGTTGTCTTTGACTCGCTGCTTTGTCGCGAGATAATCTTTGATCATGGCGTCCCTTTTCGCTGGATCCGTAATTTTTAGAAACGACATTTTTTATAATAAGTTTTAACGCGAACAAAAAAATTAAGTTAAAACGTGTTTTTTTAACTTAATTTTCAACTCGATTTTCTAACACGTTTTTGGTTCTCGAAAATCCGTGTCAGTCTTGGACACGTTTTTCCGGCTCGTTTTACGAATTTCTTCCTTCATAATATAATATTTATCCAATTCCGAAAAAATTAACTGAAACTCTTCGTCGGAAATTTTATTGTCATTGAGCGCCTTGGAAATAAAAGACGAAATTGTATCTAGCTTTGTCGAAGCTAAAATTTTTATTTTTTCGTGCTTTTCGGCTTTGGCCGAAAATCTTTTGCCGAGATATTTTCCCACGGTGCTCACGGCACCTAGACCCTCCGTAACACTGCCCATAGGGACGGCTTCGGGTATAGCCACGATCGTGGACATAAGAATGGCTCCACCAGCCGTCAACCCTATTGAAGCGAAATTAAAAATCATATCGACAGCGTCGACGAATTTGCGAGCTCGTTTGTACTTTTTACACAGAGTTACGCGTTGCACCTCTTCGGCCGTAAAAATGGATTGAAACATTGTTAATTTTTTTTAATCTAAATTCTTGCGATTCCATTCTACTCCCCTATTTAAATAGGCGGCAATTTTTTTAGATCAAAGAAACATTCCTAGAAGCGGAATGTTTTTAAAAGGGCTGTTGGGCCCAAAAGAATACCCTGCATGTCGTATAAATTACCTTCATTTTTCAAATATAAACCGTCACCGACTACTTCGAATCCCGTACCCGAGGTTGGTTTTAAATAAAGTCCCTCACCGTCAGTTTCCACTTGGCAAACGTTACCATCCCTTTTTAGGTATAATCCCGAGCCGAGAGCTTTCTGGACGGCTGTACCGGCCAACCCAGATAAAGCGCCTATGCCGAGAGCCGGCAAAACTTTACCCGCAATCATCGGCAAAGCTCTCGAAGCTAAACCCGCCAACAAACCTAAAAAGCCGCCTTCAATTTTTAAATTGTAGGCTAGTTGCGCGCGGCTCATTTTTAAATCGAGACCGACGCCTTCCCCCATTGCGCGTTGTATCCTACTCGCTTGAGTGGGAGTCACCGCTATAAGATCATTGCCTTTAAGATCGTCTTTACCGAAGCGAATAACGGTCGTCGTACCATTACGAATCGCCCGTTGTATTTTATCTTTTTGCCTTTGGGAAATATTTACTCGAACGTTTAGATATCGCATATTTTTTAAAAAATAAAACTTTTTTTTAATTTCTCGATTATGAAATCGGATCGTGATATCTTCACCGCGCAAATTGAGTGACTCGCCATTTTGATCCGTGAGACAGGTTTCTATAGTGTGAATAGTATCCAAAGTAATTGGCAAATAAACCAAACTTGCCGGAGTTTCGACAATTTTGTAGCCCGGACTTACATTCGGAAAAAAAGGTATAAATTTTATTTTGCGCAGAGCAATTGACGTAACTGCCAGTAATGATATCTATATTGACTCGAATAGCGTTGATGGAGAGATTATCGACTACATTTTCTTATTCGTGAAGGCCGGATCGATATACCGCGGATTCGAAACCGAAAACTCGTCCGAAAGAATTTGGGTGTCTACAATCGACTACAAATTTATCTTCTTTTAACGTATTTGGATTCGCCGTTACAGTCACCCTGTCTGAGTGACCATCCTCTTTCATTCGCTCCTGAATAAATCGGTCGATATCAATAATATCGTAACTTTCCTCTGGAATAACAAATAATTTCCAATCTTTACCTTCATTGTGAGAATACCTAAAATGATTGTTTTCGTGTGTGATATTTGGGAAAGAATAATACGTCTCGAGGTTAACGAGGGCAATCACGTACCGTTTATCTTTGTCGAGCTCTAGCGGAGGATTAAATCTCGTTTTAAACCGAGTAGTGGTATCTGAGACTACAATTTGTAGAGAACTTTTGGGACTAGTATTTTTCGCTATAACTTGTAACAACTTTTCCATTTTTCCTATATATAAAAAGGCGTTTAAATTATAAAAAAAATCGTCGAGACCGCGCCTATATTTCCCGCAGTCTTTTTGCGACGACAAGTCGATGACGACAAAACTGTACGGTTTTCTCCAAGTCTCGACGCACAATTTCCGAAATTCTTCCTTGCTCATATCTTGGCTAACGTGGTCGCCGTTAATGTCGTTGAAATTTTTCAAATCTTGGGGAAATAGACAAATAAAATTTGCATTTTCACGTATCGTTCGGCGCGGTAGTTTGAAATAATTTTGTGATAGATAAAAGCAATCCACGTTGCTGTGGCCTCCGCGTACGTAATAGCACTCGCACTTGTTTTGCTTTTCCAAAAGCAAATCGTCGAAAATCATTAAATTTTTTTCACTCGGTGCCAATTATCGGTACAAAAATGAGATTCGGGATGGGACTTAAAAAAAAGTTAAAATGGACCGACGATTTAGCGGAAGAGTTAAACAAGCCCGTCGTTAAGAAATTTCCTAAAAGACGCGCGCGTAAATGGCATTGACGAAATATGGGCCGCAGATTTGGTAGATATGCAGGCGTTCTCGAAATTTAACTGCGAAATCAAGTACCTGCTGGCCGTTATCGATATTTTTTCCAAATACGGTTGGTTAATTCCGTTAAAAGATAAAACCGGAAAATCAGTCGCGACTGCATTGAAAGAGATATTTAAAAAGGCCGCAAAAAATATGGGTTGATAAAGGTAAAGAATTTTACAATAAAGAAGTACGGACCTAACGGAATTATATTCTACCGAAAATGAAGAAAAATCTAGCGTAGTAGAGAGATGGAATGGAACGATGAAGGAGAAAATGTGGAAGTATTTTTCGGCTAATACTACGCAGGTATACATTGACGTATGTTGGACGAGCTCGTTGATCGATACAATAATACGAGACACTCGTCGACAAAAATGACACCCGTTGAAGCGAGTGAAGAGAAAAAATAAAACTAAGGTTTTGCAAAATCTTTACCCGGACCATTATAAAATAAAAAATTTTAATCCGCAATTTTCGGTACGCGATAAAGTGAGGATCTCAAAGAAAAAGAAAATGTTTGAAAAGGGATATACACCGAGATGGACCGAAGAAATCTTTACCGTGACTACCGTACAAAAAACTACGCCAGTGACGTATGAAATAGCCGACTATAATGGGGAGGAAATACAGGGCACGTTTTACGAACAAGAACTACAAAAAATAGCCAAGAAATATTTAGGATCGAGAAAATAATACGTCGTAAAGGTAATAAATCGTTGGTAAAGTGGTACGGTCATCCCGCGTCGTTTAATAGCTGGATCGATAACGAGCAATTACAAGATTTATGAAATACGCATTTTTTATGGGGACTTCTCATATTCATAAAAAGTTTTTTTTCGCGAGAGAAAAATGTATTCTTTTTCCTCAAATTTTAAAATTGGGGGAATTCCCATCTATTTTTAGATTTGGGAATTCCCAACTTTTTTTGGATTTTTGGAATTCCGTGAGCGAACAAATCTCTCTGAAAAAACCCCAAAACACTACTACTCTGAACTAATAGGTGCACGTTCGCATGTATAGATATACAAAATAAACTCACGAGTAGAAACATGTGGTCTCCATTCCATACTTGCTTTGCCTGCTGATAGTCAACGTTAATACCGTTAACGAGGGATAAACCAATTCCTCCAGGTCTTATATGAAGATTCAGTCCGTCTTTAAGAGATTTGAAAAGTGGTAATTCAAGAAGAAGATTGGGACTTTCTTCTGGTATCATCAGAAATACTGTACCACCAAATTCATGACAAAGGTCAGCAATAATACAGAATTTTCCTGCCTCTAATAATGATGGTAATTTTATTTCAGTTCCATAGATTTCTAGTGAAAACCCAGTGTCAAACCGGAACACAGAGTAAAGATGTCTGTCTATAACTGGTGCACCGGAACATTCAGTCAAAGTGTCTATATTACGTCCATAAATCAGATCACTCTTCATGTCCTGAGCGTCAATTGCTGAATGGTTAGATTTTTTGAATTGTAACCAATCCGGAAGTTGTGGGAAAAGGGACCACAAAAATGTGTGTGAAAAAGGATCTGCCAAAATGAAATCGAACATGTCTGATTTGTCGAATACATAAGCCTTACAATCTTAAGGGGTCAAATCTGAGATTTTCAGTGTACCATCATTGTCTTCAAAATCAACATTGTGGCTGAATTCGAACGAGTTACTTGTAACTGACACTTTAATTCCTTTTAGCGAAACAGGTAAAGAAAAAGAATTAATTTTCACGTATGTAATTCCAAAAGTGTAAAATGTATTCTCATCAGCTTTCAATGGATACCATTCTGATGTCGATGTCAGTTTAACTTCGATATCTCTATCATCAACGCAACGAGAGAGTAGCACTTCAAAACATGGCTTCGCCAAAAGTTGACTGAATATGGACCATTTCTCAAATACAGTTACACCACTGTCATTACTCACATAACTAATAAATCATACTTAACATGAAATAAATGGTGGGAATAGTAACATCATAATCTGTTTTGGTATACAGTGCAACCTCTACAAAGCGGCCCACTCTTGAGCAACACCATCCCTTCAACAACAGCATGATTTTTTCCATTGTACGATTTAACTAGTAATTTAATCTCTCTAGCGCTACAACAATATAATTTTAGTTCTCCAAAAGGGTTTTGCTTTGGAGAGGTTTCACTGTATATGAAGAAACCCGAAATGAATAGAATATCAGTTGAAAAAAACAATTTTCAAATTAAAGTTTATCTCTCTTCAAACCATCTGTGCCACTCATGTTAATTACGCTCTTGTTATATACACTCATGTTATATACGCTCTTGTTATATACACTCATGTTATATACGCTCTTGTTATATACATTCATGTTATATACGCTCTTGTTATATACACTCATGTTATATACGCTCTTGTTATATACACTCATGTTATATACACTCACGTTATATACACTCACGTTATATACACTCATGTTATATACACTCATGTTATATACGCTCTTGTTATATACGCTCTTGTTAGATACACTCATGTTATATACACTCACGTTATATACACTCATGTTATATACACTCATGTTATATACACTCACGTTACACTCATGTTATACACACTCATGTTATATACACTCTTGTTACACTCATGTCATATACACTTATGTTCTATACACTCACGTTACACTCATGTTATATACACTCACGTTACACTCATGTTATATACACTCATGTTATATACACTCATGTTATATACACTCATGTTATATACACGCACACAATAACTATTACTAAGTAATACATCAATTATTTCTACACAAATGAATTAACACAGATTCACATACAGCTGTACACCAGTGTCATTTGAGTTGAGTGATAGAAATGAGGTACTGGTAGACGGATTCATTTTAAGGACCAAGCTTTAACGAAAATATTGATTTCGAATCAGTAGCAAATACGGAGGAGTTCTCGGGGAATGAATCCATTTTTTGCGCATACTTCATAAGACAAGGAATATATATTTCGTCACCTCCATTGCACGAGAGTCTATCATCTTGAAGAACACGCTCGCCAAAACAACTACATTTAAAAGAGCCTTCTGTATTTGTACAATTGTCTTGGCATCTTGCATGGAGTTCTAAACATTCATCAAAGTCTGAAACAACGGTAAGATATTTGATGTGATCATTTGACAAAAGTATGTTGGATAATGTATGACGATGACATTATTGTATTCGGTTGAGTTTTATTTTTTAGAGTTGCTTCCCTTCCTTTGAGAAGTTATTCTTGTTGAAATGTCTTAGAACTTTTCATGATAGAAAAACAAGTCTGGTCATTCCGGACATACTAATACATAGTAATACTAAATGTATTTTAATGCTTTATCTGTGAGATTATGATAGAGTTTAAAACGCATTTCAATGATTTCTTTTCTACTACTGTTCGTATTCAGATTTAAAAGTTTTATGGAGCATTATGCTAACGAGTTTATACTAATCATGTCGATTAAATAGGTGGTGATAATGAAGTAGGTGAATTGGTTTTTATTACACGTTTTCAAATGAATATAAGTTATGTTACTGAGAATAAATTGACTGAAAGCTGTAAATGGAATGTATTCAAATAATAAACCGACCTTCACATACGAAACCATTGTCAGAGAGAGCGTATCCACTTGGACATGTACATTGATACTTCCCTTCATGATTCGTACAACCATCTGAACAACTAGATATACCCTCTGCACATTCATCTTTATCTGAATAATTAAGTATTTATGTTATGTAATGGCCAGGAACGTGGTAATTCAGACATGTTGACATCGAGTTTTGTACGATGTACGCTTCATTAACTTGTCCAAAATTTAAGAATGATACACTTATCAGTAGGCTTGTCCATTTGAAAACGTTATCAGTATCAGTTTGATGTAACGCCAGTTTCATTATACATACCAATACAATGCTGTTACATGTAATAGAATGGTGTTTTGGGGGTAGGTTATGGGTTACTCTTAAAGATTATCTCCCCCTGAATGTTTATAAATGGGTTACTCAAGAATAATTCCAATTCCTAGAGTCAATCATTTTGCGTTGTTTTTGTATCAAGGAAAAGGGTAAACAAATTACAATCTGCAGGCTTAGGAATGTGAATAACGAAACGGATAGGCTCATCGACATCATGAAGTTTTATTTGTCTGACTTACCTACGCACCACGGAGGTGAAAATCCAGCTGGACACCTACAAACACCTGGTGAGGAGCATGTTCCTCCATTCAGACAACTTTCCGATCCAGAACATATCGCTACGAGTAAAGATTTCATGGAAAATATGCTTTGTGAAAAAAAACATGCACACTGACAGCTAAGAGAAACATTGTTTGCAAAAAGTCACCATAAATGGTCCATGAAAAGAAATATTTCCCATTTATTGACTGTTAGACCTTAAATCTCTATGCGTACAAATAGAGTAATTTATATGTTTCATTAACACGACTAATCGCGTATTAACAATATGTGTGTGTGCGTGCTTGCGTGTATGTGTTTGGTTTACATTGCCGATATTTGAATTGCTGAATTTCTTATAACAGATCAGATGAGACACTATGTCCAAAAAAAAATCCGTCCATGTTGTATTTTAAACATTTCTTCATTTTCATGATATTTTTATTATTTTTTCTAAAGGTATTTAAATTTCACAGATGACTAACAGTTCGTTCAATAATAATGTTTGGTTGTCTCGTGGTACAAACATCTACAGTAGAAATGGTTGACTAATAATTCTGCTGTTCTGATGTGCAGTCTCAAGTTTAATATAACTTACGTGTTGAGCAATTAATTCCAGTTTAGCCATGACAACATGTTCGTTTTGAGCATGATTTGTAACAAGTATTGTATACCGTTCTATAGAATATAAAAATGAAATAAATTAGAAAGTGTGGTTGTTCCCGAATGTAGGATCTAAATGGATTTAAATAGTTTCGAAGCTTCTCACATGACTTGGTTTACTGTATTATATGCACTTAATAACTGCGTCTTTGTCGATTCAACAACATTCAAATAAAATGCAACCTTACTAATCCTGAGTAGATTTTTTCGAAAAAAATATGCAAGTGCGTTACAGATGGTAATTTTGTACTTAACTTTCGTAAGTTGTCCTCAGCGATGTTACTGGAGTACCTATCAGTACTATGCTATTTCATCTTAATATAGAACTGATAATTTCTCAATAACAATCTTATGAGGCACGAAACTGTTCTGATTGTAAAATCTTGAATCGTATTAAAGAAAGAAAACGTATTGCCTAACTCATAGTATTTGCTAAACAAGTCAAATTAATTGACTGTTTGATCAAAGCAAATGTTTCTCAACAATTTCATCACCTGTATCTTGTGCATCGACTCCATCCAAAGAGTTCACATTTTGATGTGTATCTTGAGTTAGTAGAACATGAAACCGAGCAAGAAGTGTGTACCGTACAGTATCCAGCATCGGTCAGTCTACAATAACCATACAGCATACAGTACCGTAGCCAGACCTATATTTGAACCGAGGCAATCCAGGTATTCAGGCATTTCAAGTTATAATGAAGGGCTTATCATAATAAACCTGCAATTTCCCTCAGTAACCTGCCCAAATTTTAACCGAGGTACGTATCTCAGTGTGCCTCAGTGTAGCTACGGCGGTGGTACATGTGTAATGACTTTGTAACCATGAGTTTTTTTTATAAACATTACTTAAGTTTTGAATTACATCACACATTTTAACTAGCAGAGTCAAAACGTTCAGCAAAATTAAGAAGAAAATTCCTTGACTCGGAGGACTATGTTTGATTTTAGTATTTGTAAATGGTGTACCTGTCATCACAGTATAGGATTTGAAATCATGGTTATATACATTAATTTGTCTGTCATCCACTGTGTATTGGAATTAATGTCATGGTTCCATGACATGATTTTCTGTTATACTCTATGTACAGAACCTGAAGTCTTGGTTCCAAGATATATTTTCTCTGTTAGTCTGTGTGTTTGGAGTTTGAAATCTTGGTTCAGTAAATCAAATCGACAGTCGTCAGTTCTTTACTGTTTTGTGGACGTTAACCATTGCAGCGCTGTATTCAGTGAACACATGTATCAATTTAAGGTATCGTGAGTGGCTATATGGTGATATCAAGTTTTACTAATTTATAGTTTTAAAAAGTCAACCATAATTGTATACATTAATAAACCCACTATACAGAGTCTATTGCAAGTGATTTGAAACAAATATTTTACTTGGTCTGTCTTCTATAAACCAATATCGCACGTAATTTTCATATTTTTGAATAAAGATCACTACTCTGTATATAAGGATATATTACAACAATTAGACTTAAAATAACAATCATGGTATCATGCAGGGAACCGTGTCACAGATTTTTGATAACGCCCTCCATTCAATAGATATTTGACTTTAAAGAAATTCCGTAGCCTAAACCCCGCTGACAATTACGTAATACGTCATAGATAAGAAACGAAAATAAATATCAAAATTCTGTGACACGGTTCCCTAGATAAGCATTTCTGCTACAAAATACCGAAAACCGCTTTGAAATCCATCTTCAAATAAGGCGGCAATCTTTGTTCAAAAATAGCACCCACTGCTAAGCGAGAAATTAACAATAAAAGTGTCAGATCATTATCACCTTGTGTAATCAATAATTATTCTATAAATTAATACAGCCTACTAAAATTTGATAACCAATCAAATTCGTTCATCGTTAGCGGATCAATTAGTGAAACCGCCCACCATTTTAGATGACTCTAAAGAGCTTAATTACGAATTATTTGTCAAAATAGTATCATATTGTACCGATGCAATACACAGCACATCAGATTTCTCGTCAACCGAGAGGCTCGCAACGGGGAAAACGGCTGATTGGGAAATCAAGTTGAAGATGGCTGGGGAAACCGCTGTATAAATTAAATGAAAGATAGCCATGCATTTAGTGTAAAAATAAGAACTTGAGATGTGATTGATTTGTAGAAAAGTGTCTATGTTTTATGTCTGTTAATCTAATCATTTAAAAACATACTGATATATAAAGGTAATTGGATATACAACAGAATAGTATAAGATTCTCGAAAAACATGCACGTCCGATGTCCGTAAGACGTTACTGTTTTTCATCCTATTGTTTGTTTGATAGCTTTCAATATTTTACCAAAATGTACAGAGTTGCTTAATAAAAGTGCACGCTGAAATAACTTTATTTTATTGATTACATCAATGAAATAGCGAAAATAATAATTTTCATTGACCCAGTCTCCCTGTATTAATTTACTGGCAATTCAAATATATTGCAGTTTTACAACTTTAATTGTGTTTGAAACCTGACTCTGGAATATATGAATTTAATTAAACTTGTAAAAATGGTACGTCATAACATTAACAGGGTAACAATCTTTGACAGCTCGTTTTCTTATCGTGTGCGTTTTATTGCAAGGTGCATGAAGTGTCTGCAAACCATATTGCTGTTTATTATATCTCCCGCCAAAACATAAAGAAATATGTGATGCGACATATATAAGGTCTAAATTGACCCATATTGATAGTATAATTGTATAATTAACAAGGCGTTAGAGTATGATATCGATATCACACTTCAATAAGACCACCGTTCCGGATCAGTTATTTCATCATATATTTTATAATAAAAGTACATTAGTTGTTAGTAGCCCAAATCGACCAAGGTGTTAATGAATTCACACCTTTCTTGCACATCAAATGATTGTTGCAGTTATATATATTTATTACGTAATTTTCCACCATAAAGTTTCCATTTTCACAATATGTCACGTCACTATGGTCAAGTTTTTTACTGGATATAGATTTATGCAGTTCGGTATCTTTAGCATTCGTAAACCAACTTCCGCGAGAAAGAGATTTCTAACTATATTTTCACTTTTTGAGAACACTCTAACACCTTGCTTAGCCTTATTTCTCTTATTTCCCATTTTAATCCGCTTGATGTTGATAATCTGTCGAATTTTAAATACTTATGTTAACATACGGCAAGCGATACCAAATTTAATATCGATTGACACAAATTTGCCCTTAAGGAGCCCCTTACAACGCCGCATCCTAGATCGTTCTCGCTGATAAAGTTGAGTCGATATGGGGTGCAGTTTTTATCGCGATAAAACACTATTTTTGCATATAGGGATCGATTTTTTTGTTGCATGGTATGATAGTATGATATTTAATTATTGTTAATAACTTAAAATGTCATTTTCGCTTATTTTTACGTTTGTAGCCACTTACGCTACATTAACGCTCATTTTGTCGGACTCTTTCTTGGAAGAAAAACCAATGCAAATCGTTAATTTGATTTATACAGTAATTACATGGCTTTGTTCTTTTCATCTTTTGTTGTATAAAACACAAGATGATTTTTTAAACAATTATTCTTGCACCAGGTATACAAGTAAGATAGTTCTACCCTAAAAATTAGTATAGTGAAGGTTTAGAGGCGTTAAAGAGGATGACAGTCAAAATAAGTGTAGGAAACCATGTTGTATTATTCATTTTTCCCCAGCGTCGTCGTTTATATCTGACAATCACTAACATCAGCAATCTCTACTAAAAGATAAACCTGGCGAATTAAACGCTTGGAAATGTTTAGAGGGTCGCACCCATACCCACCTTCACCAATACCCACACATCACCATAATCTACAAACTCACTAACACGGCTCATGTCAAGCCTTCGACGATCCTTTAAAAATATAAGCCACAAATCAGTCGGCACGACTCGCATACAACAAATCTACAAAATACCTCGAGATACCGCCCAAAATAAGCTACATAGATAAAATAATTTACTTGCTCGAAGACAATAAACTGAAGCACCAGCTACAACATGAACGTCCACATTTCGAGTCAAACTATGAAAGTTTAATAGTGCAGTCTATGGGTTATATTACGGTGCTTTTCATTGGCTGTGTTAAGTACAGCTAATGAAATGCGTTGATCTTTTCATCTTTTTGTAACCAAAACTTAGGTTTGCGCATGATGAAATACGACATGCACTCCAGTCATAAAATACGCGCTAGGGTTTGAGGAGTTATTAACATTCGCTATCACAAGTTATTATTAATGCTACAGATATATCTTTTAAAAAATATGTATGAATTGTGGCGTAATACAAACAAAGACGGTAAGATGTTGACATTAGATTGAAACAACAGCATTGAACTAACAATCCAAAACACTGACGATGGGAACATCTGGTGCTATTATTTATGCAAACAATGGCAAGTTAATCATATTTAAAATCACAAACACGTTTAATAATTCAGGCTACAAATAAACAACAATTGCATGCAAAAATATTAATCATCAGAACAATACAATATTATTGACCCCATGCAAATAAATAAAATCACTAGACTACCTGTCAACTTGAACGTCTGTATTTTTACATGCATATTGATGGATACTAAAATAAGGAAATATAACAAAATCATGCACGTGTGCCCCATTTATGCGTGAGGGTATTGCATTTGAAATAAGTACCAGTATTGTTTCAATGGAGAAAATATCCCCGCATTGGGGATGTGAACTGAATACGTTAAAACGAGGATTACCCTAACTTTGTTACAAAACATAAAGTATGATGGTCATATTTCTTCTTTAAAATGTAAATCTATTTTTTTTTATAAAAGTCCTGAAACCTATGTATTAGTTACAAATCCATAATCATAAAGTCACTTTGAGTTCTTGGACGATGTCTAATGTAGTTCTATATCCAAAAAGCCACAAGTGTAGAACGTAGAAAATCCATCTGAAAAAGGAATAGTACTATAACTACTGTCCTGTCGAATAGCAACAGCAACCTATACTTGAATTCTGCAGATAAACATTTCACATTTTTAACCATACTATTTTTTACAAGAACTGAAACGCCTCCCATACTTTGACCTCCTTTAGAAGAAGATTTTGAAAAACAGTTAAATATCTGGTACCCACTAAATATAGTTGCACATGAATTATACTGTGAAAACCATGTTTCCTGGAATGAAATTATACCATACTGTTTGACAAATTTTAATACATCATCATGAATATTCCATGATAGAAAGGTGCTGGGCTTCGACCATCTCCCTATTGTGGATTATATTGATGTTTAGTTTCCATGTCTTGCTGTGAAGTAGTTTGCCGACGGACTGCTCTCTTAAATACTCTTGTCTGATTCTGGTTTTCTGACATCTTTTGTTTGTATAACTTGCCGTTTTATGTAGTAACCGTAACATTGCATGGTACCTACCTTTCAATCATAAAAAGTTTAGCTGTAAGCTAGTGGAATTTTTCTGACAAAAGACTGAAAAATTAACATTTTTTAACCAATAAACGCTGTCGCCGTAAAGGGTAACATGATCTTACACACAAGTACTGCATCATATCGTCACAAAATGAACATATCTGTTTCATTATTTTTCCGATGACGTATTGAAGTTTGCAATAAAAAACAAAATCTATATAAGCACTTTGTATTTTTCTTATAAAACAAAACAGATGTGTCGCCAAAACCAATGTAATATACGTTACATAGTTTGTACAGAGAAAAATATTAACATTAAATACGTTATAAGTCGTTTAAACATGAGCAAATACGTATGTAAATATAGTACAAACGATGCGCGACAAAATATTTAACTCATTTCATAAAATCTGCTTAAAACAAAAACACACATTTAGTTTTTGTAAAGTAAAGTTAAGACTGTAATCTACACAGAGGGCTAGCACATTGAAGGGATAGTGTATAATGATGCATTAGGATTAAAATGGCCACATGGACCAAAAACACCTATATTTCATATATACATATACAAGGGTTACAAATTCCGAAATGACAGTTTTTGCACCAAGTTTGTTTAAAACTACGTAACTTTTTAAGGAATCGCTCCAATTTCAAATAACTGGTGTCTACAGATAGCTAATACATTATACTATACAAAACCAGTAAGCACTTTGTCCAATTCAAAACAATGAAGCAGACATTTAATCTTTTTCCTCCGAAAAATCGTCAATTTCGTTTAGTCGAACGCGACCTCTCAACACCAAATTGATTAGAATTACCATGCTAAATACACCGTAAAAACACATGATATCGTTGGACATGAGGTGATTATCTGACCGGTTTCCCAAACTAGGACGTTAGTGTTAACTACAACAAATACACATTTTTCTACATTGTGCTTAACCTTGTAAGTTTAGGACCTTGAGAAAGTTTCTTTTTTGGTTCAGTGTATGTATATCCATATATCTACATTAGTACATGTATATGCTGTATGGATGCACATGCAAGCTTAGCTTCTTCGTTGGAACTATTCACTCATGCATATGCAATAAAGCATTAACGGTTAAAGTGATTGAATTCAATTGTTATCACTTTTATATACCCTGTACATGGGGGAACGGAAGAAGTAACACAAATTTGAGGGAAAATTCTGTGTTGGTAATGCATACCATTAACTGTGGGCGTTATGGTCTACACAGTAGAATGGTAGCATGCACTATTTGTGCAGTGATATATTATTGGTGTTTACAGGGCTTGAAGTATTTTAAAGCGACAATTATAATGTACTGATGGTCTGATAGTGACTATAAACACATAATGTATATACAATACGGTTATAATTCTATTAATTTTATGATAAAAATAAACCATTTTTGCAGTGTTTAGTACGGCCGACCTAGGACCAATATACAGTTTGTACATATTTCTGTATAAACAAGAGGGCCATGATGGCCCTGCATAGCTGACAGAATAAACGTAAGTTAGTGCTTTACTAAAAAGGTAATAAAGGTACATATCTGCGCAGATAAAGGGAATAACAAACAATAACAAACTTGATAAAGGGCAAAGGATACTACAATGGAATGTTGGTGATGACCGGATGATGCTACAGACAAATTTGGTGATGATCCAACCATTGTTTCATGAAGTCATTTAAAGGTATTTCTATGTTTAGCTCTGGTATCCTATAAAAGGGGCCGAACATTTTTATTTCAGCAAACTTGATAAAGGACCATCCAAGGATGCTACAAAGGTATTTCTATTTTTAGCTCTGGCAGTCCCTAAGGGGGCCGATCAATTATATTCAAACAAACTTGAGAGGACCATCTAAGGATGCAACAAACCAAGTTTAGTCATTATCCATCCCTTGATTCATAAGAAGAAGACATTTTAAAGGTATTTCTATTTTTAGCTCCAGCAGTCCATAAATGGGGCCAACCATTTATATTTGAGCAAATCTGATAGAAGACTATCTAAGAATGCTACAGATCAAGTTTGGTGATTATCAATCGATTGGTTCATGAGATGTTTAAAGTTTTTTTTATTTTTAGCTCTGTGACCCCTAAAAATATAGGCAATTGAAGTAAGTGCATCAAAGGGATTCTACACACCAAATTTGAAGTAAATCTGACCATTAGTTTCAGAAGAGAAGACCATTGTTGACACCGAATGCCAGAGTATGCCCTACCCATCCAAACTGAAGTTTCTTAATGAGCTAAAAATGGTGTATGTCAAGGATTGTGTAATTACAAATTTGGGATAATGTTGACTAATTCATGAATAATTAAGTGTTTTACAATCTGTTTTCTTTTTGTTTGTATATATTTCCTGTCCGGTAAATATATTGTTCCGTTCTGTAAGTCATGCAGTTGAACAACAAAAACAAACAGCATCATAGTTCATTGATTTTGTAATGACTTTATATAGAATTTATTTAATACACATAACAATTGACAGTAAAAATTAAACTGTGCAAGTTTAAGACACTCAAAAATATATTTATCATGAACCAATTTCATAATATTTAAATTTTTTGAAAGCTGATATCTTTAACTTTATTTTTGCACGGAAATAATAAGTATATAAACATGTGCAAACAGAAAGTCTTTGCATCTATTTGATATTAAAAATTGCTTCTTAATTAAATCGTAACACTAAAAGCTGCTAACTTTTAAGTGTTAACGCCAAAAAAAAAAAAAAAAATCATTTCTAACCTGATAATACAGAATTGTTTTGTGCGGAGCTTCCTATTTGCTGTCTCTGCAGCAACATTTGTACTGAATTTTATTGAATAATGTATTTTTAAAAAACATTTACTTTAGGGCTGGGAACAAAAATATATTTCTTGAAGCTACAACCCAGGTTTAAAAATTGCAGACTAAGTGTTGACATTCCTACACTCTTCAAAAACAACTGAACATGTTCAACAACTATACATACAATACTAATTTCTGATACATTAGTACAAAATAAATATTTAAGTAAGAATTTAAATGACCTCTTCATATTGACAGTTTTCACTAAAAGTTGATGTATTTAATTATCCTGGTGACATTGACATATTGTCCATCACTGTTACATGGAAGGATATTCATCCATAAGCATCAAACAACATTATATAGTGTTGTAATCTAGGCTGAAAAAAGGGCAGGGCGCGCATGATACTGGACAGGGCACTAAAGGTCGATGTGGGCAGTGTGCACTTTGATAAAATCTATGAAATCTTGCTTTGTTTCTTATCATAAATGCAGCTAGGTAAATGGTGTTATTACAAGAGGGCCATGATGGCCCTGCATCGCTCACCAGAATAAAAATTTAATTAACTTGTTAGTAACAAAAAAGTAATAAAGGTACACTTGAGGGCAAATAATGGGGAACAATAATGAACTTGATAAAGAACCATCAAAGGATACTAAAAAAGAATATTCGTGATGACTGAACGATGCCACAGACCAAATTTGGTGATGATCCAACCACTGGTTCGTGAAAAGAAGTCATTTTAAGGTATTTCTATGTTTAGCTCTAGCGGCCCCTAATAGGGGCCAACCAACTATTTTTTCGCAAATCTGATAGAACACTATCTAAAGATGGTAAAAACCAAGTTTGGTAATAATCTATCCATAGAAACATGAGTGTAAACCCAAAAAGTGTCTTTTTGAGAAGCCAGTGTTCCGTGTAATTTCCGTTCGATTCTGTCCTCGTCCAACGCCCCTTCTTTCTTTAGGTTTTCCAGTTTGGTTTCAAAATTTCGTTCTAGTTCGTTCTCGTCTACGTATTATCCAATTCGTTTTTAAGACTTTCTACCCCTTTTTCGATATCGCCCCTCAATTTCAATCAACGAATTTTTTATTTCTCTTAATTCCCGTTCTCGTTTATCTAGGGCGTAATCTCGCGCCATATTGTTTACTCGTTTTATCACAAACGCCTTAGGCGCCGCGTCATCTCCGTCTGTGGAGTACCGAGATTCGTATTTTTTTCCGAGCATATCGATTCTCTCCCTTCTCAGAAAATTGTTACTTATATAAGATAAAGACACGTCGTCGGGACCCGAAACGTGAGTTTTAGGCATTCGTCCAAATTTATCGACAGGCATTTTTTTTTTGTAGACTTTTTGTTTAAGACGTATTAACACAAATGCCTGCAAATGACTGACCCTTTCGGTTGCACTCGGTCGCCGTTGTAAAATATTTTTGGTTTTAAATATTTTACGAGTTCTTCGGGTGGTTGTACTCCGTAGCCGTCGAAACAATATTTTTTATCTTCCTTCTTAATCCAACAAACCCAATGCGTGCCTCCAGCGTTTGAAGATCCGATGCCGTCATTTGGGTTTGAGTTGTCTAAATTTAATATTCCGCTTTCTCTTTTCCAAGGACTTTTCGGCAGTTGATCGCGCATAAATAAGCCTCGAAAATTCGGAATTTTCAACTCTTTAAACGCGTCCATCAATTCGAAATTGTTGAGCGGCACGTTCGGTAAAATTATATTTCCGACGTTCATTTTTTATTAATAATTTTTACTCGGGCAAAATGTGCCTCTTATCATCATCACCGCTTAACGCGATCTTGTTCATTTCTTTCGTGTATATAACGTGACTTCGACTTCTCAAAATATTCATCGTTCTCAATTGTTCGTTTTTTTTTTTTGTAAAACAGACATTATATATAATCTTCGAATCGGATACTCTTTTTCACGACAACTTTTTTTTTATCCCTTTGCATTTTTTCTCTTCGTTAGAGCTTTCCCCCAGGGTTGATGCATTTTGTACGAGTACAATTTAGCTCTCAACCCCACAAATCCCTCGATAATTTTCCCATCCGCATCGTCTTTAAACTTGCCAATCACCTTTTTGTTCTCGTTCGTGTAAATTCCGGATTCGTGATTCGGATCGAAATTACTCGTGTCAAATTTAGCTTTAACGTCAGGGATCTTAACGGACGTTTATCTTTATAAAAATCTTCCGTCTCGATTTCGTACATTAAACTATCAGTGTCCGTAAATGACAATTTAGCCTTTTCTCCGTATTTAGGTTTTATAATAATTGTAGTGGAAATCGTACATGATCGTTTTACTCAGATCCAAAATATACATCCCGAGGTAAACCGGTTTGTCGAATAATAAGCGTGTTTTTTCATATGCATCGCTTCATAACGGGAGATTCCTCAAATTTAATTCCTCGATGAATTTTCGTAATCACTAATCCCATCTCCTCGTACTGTTTTAAATTTTTATAATGAGGCACATAGTTTTTCTTATTGTATTAATTCGGGATTAATTTGTCCACACCGTTTATCTTTAGGTGTTCTGGAGCTAGAGGATAATCGTTGTGTAAATCGTGTAGCTCGCGCGGATATTTTAGATCGACTTCTAAAATACAAGACACATTTTTCCAATTTCGCAATTCCTCTTCGCTCATCCATTCGAATCCGCCAGTCGGCAAAGGTTGACTCATCGCCCACCCGTACAAATTGTTGGCGTACAAATACGTTATATATTTCGAGGGTTTGCCCGGGTCGTAGTATTTATGAGGTTTCGGGAGTTGACAGGAATTTTGCCTGATTTTTCCTCTTTGTCTATCCGGATTATTGCCTTAAGATTTAGTCGAACTACTTTCCAAAGGTCTCTTATCTTCTTTTTTATCCATATATTTATTATTCGCCTCAGAATATCTCTTTGTAACCATAGAAACTCCGCCTCTCGTCCCCCTCTCAAACATGAGCAACATGTCTGACAGTAACTCTGGTTTTACTCCCGTCTTTTTCAACATGGCGTCGTACGCTAATCCCGGCGCCGTATAATACTACGCGGGATCCAATTTATATTCTTTCAAGCACACGTTTCTAAAATTCTTGAAAATGTCCGCCAGCAACAAAACGTCCGTTTTATTGTACGAATCGTGATAATCTCTAAACGTTTTACAATTAAAGGCTTTCCACACCTTCTGGGCGTGAATGTATTGACCGATGCTAATTCCTACGTCGTTTAACCTCGAATAGAACGCTTCTATAATTCTTTAATCGTACGGATAAACTCCCTTTTTCAAAACCAATTTTCGTAAATTTTTGTCCGGAAAATATTTTTTATAGTCGAAAATTGGTCTTCTTCCAAATTACTCGCGAGTTTGTCCAAACTAGACGCCATAAATTTAAAGCTGTAAATTTTAAGCGATAGGCTCTTTTTCGTACATGTCGTCGACGAAGCACTTAAATACAAAAGCTGGCCGGAGCGTGCTGATGGCATTGTTTCGTCCAACTCGTATTGGGATCATTAGGGTTGTGCTTACCGATAACCTCATTGATAGGTTTTAGAAAAGATTCGAAATCGGCGTATATTACAAAGGGAACTCGCATCATCATCATATAACGATTTTTAAACGGGGTAAATGACCCTACCCCCGGCCGGTCGTTCCGCACGCATTCGTTCACAAGAGACCAATTTACACAAATCTTTAATCAGACAGTAATGTCGGGTTTTGCCGTCGTTGATGAGCAAAAGGTCTATTATCGTCTTGCGCGGATAAGTACTTTTCCTCAGGGGGTAAACTCTATTATCTTCAAACCCAAACACGTAAATGGCGATACTCGGATTTTGAGATTCAAACTGGGTTATACCTTTTAACGACACGGGATAACGAATACCGTTCATGTTTAACGTACTTTCTTTACCTCGAAGATTTCTGTCTATACGCTCCGAATCTCGTTCTTTCGGATTCAAAGCCCTCAAAACCCTCCACAGAAAACATTTGTCGTCCCCTTTTCGCCAATTTCTCCGGTAACGGAATATAAGAATTTCCCCTTAACGGAATATAAGCGGTTATGTGAATTTCGAGCGAAATGATCGAAACAAAAATCCACCCGCTACCCCTACTTTGATATTTTGCCATATCTTCCAAAATGTTTTCAATCATGGTATCGTACAATTCTTCGGCATTCGTTCCCTCGAGATTGATTTCTATTTAGGAATGGGAAGGCGCGTCTACGAGTTGTAATTCGTCGCATGGGTCTCTCCATATAACATTTTAAAATGAATTTAATTTGTGTTGGGTATTTTTCTCGAAAAGGTCGAGTACTTGACGCCTAACCGCGTCGAAAAACGATTCCGGATCGTAACCCGGTCTTCCCTCTATTTCGTAAACGGTCGCAAATTTCTTCAAAGCGGATCGACTTTCTCTTATCCCGAAAGATGGTTCGCATTCTCTCAGTTCTTGTTTGACGAGGTCCGATAACCTCGGGGTCGGTCTGGCGTCACCGCGGTTTTTAGCCCAATCAACCAGTTCATTAAGATTTTTTACTGATAAAGTTCGTTAGATCCGTAGCTTTAGATTTGGTCCAGTCGGAAGCCTTTTTACCGCGGTAAGCGCGGGTCTCGCGTACGTTTCAATATTATTCAACACGGCTCGTGGGCTCACCCCATTTAATAAATTTATTAACTCGTTTTTATTAAGCTTCCAAAAACCGCGAAGTCCGCGTTGTTTCGCGATTTCTCTTAATTCTTTGATAGTGTAATCGGAGTAATGAATCATTTTGCTTTTCATATAGAACAAATTTTTTAAATCAAATCAAAAATTTTTGTCGACCATGATCTCGTATTTTTTTTTAAAGACTTTCCCGTCAAAGACTCTTCGCCGTCACCCCCGTATTCTTCTTTCGGTATGTTACAGCGGTAGTAGACGGAAAAATTATCTCTTCCCCGGTTTCTATATCTTTTATAGTAACTCGATTCGGATTTTTCCTTATCGATTAAAACGATCGTATTTCGAATCGTAAGGTTCGGTAATATTTAAAATAGTCGCCATTTTTTTTAATCAGGGGATTAGTTTTTTATATCGATCTAATTTTTTACGATTCGATCCAAAGTTGCGGGAAAGACTTGTCGTCCTTGACAAAGACTCTTTTTAATTTAATTTTCGTAATTTTATCTCGTCCAGGGTTCTTTTTCGAATAAATTATATTTCCGTAAACCAGTTTGATGGGCGCGTAACCGCATTCGGCTAAAAAAATCGTTCTTCCTCGAAATCTTTCATCGTTTCGATTTGCTCGTCGGTTAATTTTACGATGGCTTTTTGGTAACAGTACTCTGTACCCCGAATTTCTAAAATTTCGGCTTTAAAGTTCCGTTTTTAATATAAATTGAAACGAAATTATACTTTTCGTACCGGTAGACCGTAAATTCTAATAATGACATTTTTATTCTCTGTAAAACTTTTTAACTAAATTATCAATTCCATTTCCGTCAATTAGCGAGCTAAGAGAAACCGGCTGGATTGGCGGAGCTCGAGCCACGTGTTTTTCTATAATAGCGCTAGATTTCGGGTGAGGACGTTTTTGACTTTTTCTTCATCATACTGCGGGTAAATAAGCTGGCGATATAGTCGAATATCCCGCTTCCGCTGTATCGGTAACGTCTCGTAAAACCTCGATTTTTCGCGATCAACATTTTTTAAAATGATACTCAACATTTTTTTAAATTGGTTGGAATCCAATATTTCCCGATTCGCGAGTTCGTTACAGATGGCTACTAGTTCGTCTTTCTTACTCGCCATCAATAAATCCAGCCTCTCGAAGAGCGCGTTCGGGTCAGAGAGACCGGAACCCGCTGTATAAGATTGTTCACTCTTCCAAATCGTGGCAACGATATTCGTATACTTGTACGACTTGCTGGCCTTTGGACGCCCGGTAGTGGGGTCATGATCTCGGTAAATGGCGTTCGTTTTAAACAACAACTCGCCGTAATTACCTTTATCCTCGTTGGTGAGGATACTTTCGTCCGGATTCTTGGATATGATGAGTTCCCACAATCCCCGTGTGCCCGGATATTCTTCACCGTCTACGACATCATTGTATTTGATGGTGATGAGTTTATGGCCTAGGTACAAATTTCCGTCCCTTTTCGTATACAAACCAAACGTTTTATCGCCTTCAGTTTTTCCGAAATATTTTTTTAGATAGTCGGTCGCGATCTCACCTTTAGGTTCGTTTTAACGAGCGGTGCTGGGCCCGCAATCGGTGCTGCTGGGGCTCCACCGGAACCCGCAATAGCGGGAACGGGTGCGCGTAAATTTTCCTTGATTTCTTCGGTGGTACTTTTTTTGAACGTCGGTAATCGGCTGAAAACTTTAGTCAAATCTTCTTGTAAACCGCGCTCCATCATTATCTCTTTGAGAAAGTTGTTCTTTACTCGCTGTTTTAACGCGAGGTATTCTTTGACCATCGCGTCCCTTTTCGCTCGATCCGTAATTTTTAGAAACGACATTTTTTATAATAAACTTAGTTTTTAACATGATTTTGATCTCAGAATTCAGAGTCAGTTTTGATCACGTTTTTCCGACGCGTTCGTCGAATTTCTTCTTTCATAATAGAAAATTTGTCCAATTCCGAAAATATTAATTGAAACACCGAGGCCGGCCGCGAGACAACCCATAAGGATGGCCTCGGGAATTGCCACGATCGTGAATAAAAGAACGGCTCCGCCGGCCGTCAACCCGATGAGATCATTACCTCGAAGATCGTCTTTACCTAAACGAATAACTGTCGACGTGTCATTACGGATCGCCCATTGTGTTTTTTTCTTTCTGACCTTCGGAAATATTAACTCGAACATTTATATACGACATACTTTTACATAAAATGAGAAACGTTTTAAATTTCGCGAATATGGTAACGAACCGTGATATTTTCGCCCCGTAAATTGAGTAACGTGCCATTTTGATCCGTAAGACTCGTTTCGATAGTGTCAATAGTATCCAAAGTGACGGGTAAATAAACCAAATTTGCGGGAGTTTCGACAATTTTGTAACCGGGACTCACATTCGGGAAAAAGGTATAAATCGCATTTTGCGCCGAACCGGTGACGTAACTGCCGGCAATAATATATATATCGACTAGAATTCCGTTGATGGAAAGAATATCGACAACGTCTTCGGATTTGTGAAGGCCGGTTTGGTACGCCGAGGACGCAAAACCTAAAACTCGTCCGATAGAATTTCGGTGCCTAAAATCGACGACAAATTTATCTTCTACATTAATCTTGGATTTTAACGTACTTGGATTTGCCGTTATTAGACACCTTGTCCGCATGACCGTCTTCTGTCATCCGTTCCTGAATAAATCGGTTGATATCGATAATGACGTAACTCCCCTCGGGGATCGTAAATAATTTCCAATCTTCACCTTCGTTGTGGGAATACCTAAAATGATTATTTTCGTCCGTAATATTCGGGAAAGAATAATACGTCTCGAGGTTAACGAGCGCGATCTCGTACCGTTTATCCTAGTCGAGTTCGAGCGGGGGATTAAATCTCGTTTTAAACCGCGTGGTATTATCCGAGACGACTATTTGAAAAGAACTTTTGGGACTAGTATTTTTCGCGATAATTTCCAACAATTGTTCCATTTTTATATACAAAAATCGTTAAACTGATAAAAAAAATTTCGAGTCCGCGCCTATACTTCCCACAATCTTTTTGAAAAAAAGATAAAACCGGAAAATCGGTCGCGACTGCGTTGAAAAAAATATTTAAGGAAAGAAGACCTCAAAAAATGTGGGTCGATAAAGGTAAAGAATTTTACAATAAAGAAGTACGGGACCTAACGGAATTATATTCTACCGAAAATGAAGAAAAATCTACCGTGGTGGAGAGATGGAATAGAACGATGAAGGAAAAAATGTGGAAGTAATTCTACGCGGGTATACATTGACGTGTTGGACGAGCTCGTTGATCGATACAATAATACGAGACACTCGTCGATAAAAATGACGCCCGTTGAAGCGAGTGAAGAGAAAAATAAAACTAGAGTTTGGCAAAATCTTTACCTGGACCATTATAAATTAAGAACTTTTAATCCGCAATTTTCGGTGGCGATAAAGTGAGGATCTCGAAGAAAATGAAAATGTTCAAAAAGGGATATATACCGAGATGGACCGAAGAAATCTTTACCGTGACTACCGTACAAAAAACTACACCAGTGACGTATAAAATAGCCGACTATAATAGGGAGGAAATACAGGGCACATTTTACGAACAAGAACTACAAAAAACTAGCCAAGAAATATTTAGGATCGAGAAAATAATACGTCGTAAAGGTAATAAAGCGTTTGTAAAGTGGTACGGTTATCCCGCGTCGTTTAATAGCTGGATCGATAACGAGCAATTACGAGATTTATAAATGCGCGATTTTTTTTTCTTGTAAACACGGGACTCTCATATCTATAAAAAAAAAAATTTTTTTTTTAAAAAGTTTTTTTTCGCGAGAGCGAGGAGAGGTTTGAGGTTGAAGTTTTTGAAATTGGGGGAAATCCCATCTATTTTTGTATTTTGGGAATTCCATCTATTTTTAGATTTTTGGAATCCCGTGTGGGAAAATATCGCGCAGTATCTCATTTATACCCTACTATTAATCACATATATCAGCACATATATACAAACCAAAAGAAAATGTGTGACAGATCGTAAAACATATGCATTGAACAACATTATTTTACAAATCTATTTTGTGCAAGTATATTTTGCTACCTTTTGTGCTTAGTGTTTTACATTTTATCGGTGTCAGAGATTGTTTTAGAAGTTTTGCCGTTTTCTTCGCGGTTGGTATGTTTATGATAAATCATAATTATCATCATTAAGTCAATTAACTTATGTTTCACTGAAATATGCGCTCGCACTGTCCAAGGAGTAGGTAATGATGGGCAATTTGGACTGTGTGATAAAATCATATCACTATGATGTAAATCAATTCATGCCTAATGTTCAAATAGAAAATGTTGAAAATTGTAATGTGAGTGTAGTTGAAGATGAAAACCATGTTTTACTTGTCAATACATTTTGTCTTGAAATTATTTACCTTCCTACCTTTAATTAATTGTCATTGTCCTGCCAAACAAAAATTCATAACTTCAATAAAATTCAAACATACTCAAAGTGTTATAAAGTATCTAATTTGTGAAATAACCATAAATTCGTATTAGATTCACCATTCTAAAATCAATGACTGTCAAGACTCATACGTGTATTTCGATGTGAATAGATGGATCAACCTTTGATCTTCCTTTGATATTTTAATCCAACAATTTACATTTTTCAATCCTAGACAGTAAAAATTAACCCCACGATGGCGTTTAGTATGGAATGAACCCCATAATGTCAAGTTGTACACTAACTCTAACCACTAATGTCAACTGGTTAAGTACGGACGAACAGGCACATTTATTTCGGCATAGGTAACACATTATCGTTTACATCATGAATAAATAAAAAAGTTACATAAAACAAGATGCATTTAGCATAATAATTTAAGAGACAAAAAACAGTGATTTGAAATGAGAACCATGACATGCTTCCTAATACCAAGGATTACGCAAAAAAGAACAAGCTCTTATTTCCATCGTGGTCCTTGATGTTAGCGGCATAACATAGAGAGGCAAACTGAATATATAGAATTCCAGCTTCAATTTTAAACATACCAACAGCTTCAATTTTAAACATCTCAGAAGAATATCACAGAAGAAGTATGGTTGAAAGACATGAATATATATAAGGACTAAGCTGAATGACATTGTTAGTATGTTCCTAAAATAAACTATTCATGTAGAAGATTTCTGAAAATTGCCTCACGTATAAAATGAGGAAGATGCCAAATGAAAACCGAATGTCTACAAATTAAAGAACCCTCTATAAACCTGTGCCGAAAACGTAAGTCAATCAAAATGAAATTAATTTGTTTAAAATAAATAAAAAATGTATGCTACTGAGAAAATGACTCTTGACGGCAAAAGTTTTTTGAAATGTTTGATTAGTGATGCTTTTTCAATATTCATTAAAATGTACAGTTGTGCTTGCATGGGTGTAAACTTTTAATTTATACATGAATAGTTTTTTTGTACAAATAATGTTCGTGTTGTTTTATTGTGTCTGAAAAAGCTATTCTAATCAATCTTGAGCTGATTTCGTCAGTTTAGATATATTGTGCTTGGATTCTGGCGTACATTTTTTAATTTTAAAAATTATAATTAGCTATAACGGTCTTTGTTTTCTTTAAATCGATAATGATAACTTACAAAGACGGACGAGATCGTCGAAGCGATGATAAACATGTTTGGGTGTGATTGGATTAACAAATGTGTCAGACACGTGTGGACAACATACATGTAGATATGTTGTTTACATCATTAGTGTCCCATGTCTTTAATTACGAAGCTGTTTGATTTTTTCCCAATATACAGTAATATGTAAACTAACATACATAATATACGCATGACACGATACACATAGAAAAAATCAAGCCGGTTGTTATATTCATTATTCATATGTTGTTAAAGTCACTTCAGTTGTATATACATGTGTATTTCTATATTTAAACAATGGTCTGATTGGCAAGGATAATGTAATTATGAATTTTGAATTATTTTGATTAATTAATAAATAATCGAATTACATATTTTCTTTTGGTTTGTATATATTTTCTGTTCCGAAAATGTATTTGTTCTGTCCTGTAAGTCATGTAAATGAACAACATAAACAGCATCATAGTTAATTGCTTTTGTAATGACTCTGTATTGAATTTCTGCAATATGCGTAGCAATTGATAGTAAAAATTCAACGCAGAAACTTATGTGAAAAAATTATTACCTGTACGAGTTTAAGCCACTGAAAAATATATTCACCAGAAACCAATTTCTTAATGTTTGTTTTTTTGGAAATAATTTTACTTTTGTTTCGGAGTAATGAGAATATGTTGTAGAGTAAAAACAAATAAAACCCCAAGGCCATGGAACGAGGGCGCAAGTATCTATGCGAACATTTTTATGTGAGTGTATGTGCTAGTTTGAAGTACTCAAACACACATATTTATCATGAACCAATTTTCTTTATTATTACATTTTCTGAAAGGTGAGAGCTTCAATTTTGATATGACATAAAAGTAAGAAGAAAATGTCGAAATATAATTAATAAATCCATAGCACCGTGGTATTCGAACCTCCAAAAAATGATTCACTAATGGTATTGAGAATTAGAGCATGGCCGTGATGACCCAACAAAAATAGAAAAAAAAATTTGAGTCCCGAAAAAACATATTTATGATTAATCAATTTTCAATATGTTCTTATTTTATGAAAATTGAGAGTTTGACTTCAATGTTATGCAAGAAAAATAAATAAATAAATGAATAAATAAATAAAAATAGAACCCTAGAGCCGTGGAATTCAGACCCAATTCATCGGGAATTTTTATCGAAATATTGACAATGTGCAAAAACATATTTCCAGGAGAGCTTTATCATTAATTTGATATATGCGATTTACTGAAATCGGAGGAAAAATAAAAATAATAAAATCCCTATGAAATCAGTTACTTTCTCATTTACAGAGCTAGGTCCGGGGAATACTCATTCCCATTCAGCGAAATTGTTCATACTCGCCGAAACGGAAAAGACTACTTTCGTAACAAAACTCTTTACGGTTTTTACACATTAACCGCTTTGGATTTTTTAGGGCGATGTGTTCATTCGTAGTCTGGTTCGGGTGGGTATAAAACGCAGACGCATTACGCAGACATGCCTTTTCAGAAACATGATTTATCTGCTCTTGACAATTCTTCATTAGGAGATAAAAAAAACGTGCACTTGCTACTTCCGGGTAGTACTACGCGTCACAGACGTATGATTTTAACACAGCATAAGTATCGAATCCTAATTAAATGCATGTCAGATTGGTAGCTAATGTCTAAAGTACTGTATATGTAATAGTATAGTAGTTTCCAATCATTGTTATGTCATTATAGACAAAAAACAAAAAATTAAAACAGATTTAGAAAGCTATAATAGCAAACTAGGTCTTATTTTATAGCTATTTAAAACAGAAATACTCTTAAGGTCGTGCATTAGTTATCTAATTTACAACGAGTAAAAATATGAACAAACATTCACTAATGGACAAAGTAAACAATGCTATCTTACCAATGGTATTGTTGGGTATGAAAGAACTTTGTTGAGAAACTAGTTGACAAAAGGTGCTGATGCCTCGAGAAAGGCCTGGATTCAGAGTATGAATAATCAGTCAAACTTCGTGTTTTGGGAACAGTGACCTAATCATGTTATATACAAAATATTTTGTCGGACAGTTTGGACCCACAAAGGGAAAACCCTGTCCTCTCGGACTGTTTGTTCCCTATAGCAGATGAGAGTGAAAAAATCAAGAAACTCACGGCAAATTATTTGGATTTTTTACACGTACGTTCAACTGTTCATGCATTATCTGATAAAGATTCAGAGTCCGTATTTGATATTTACTAATAATTAGAAGGAAAACGCAGACCACAAAGAAATATATATCAGAAAACACGGACGACAAAGATAAAGAGGAAAAGTAATATAGCAGACGATGTGCAGTTGTTGGTGGCAAATGAATTATAAAGAATATTAGTATTGTTGACTATGAGAATATTATTTTCATGAAAAAAGATTATGGAATTATTTTTATTATCAAAAAAAAAATAAATTATCGAACGGTATTTATTTGTTTGAAAAAGGGTATCCCAAATTCATTTGAAAGGCCATGAAAACGTTTAAATTCCAGTATAATGTTGATTTTTTTCATAAGAATAATTCCATATTTTTTATGAAATTATACTTTCATGATCAACAATACTAATATTCTTTATTACTTATTTGCCCCCAACAACTGCCTATCGTTTGCTATATCAGTATCCCTCTTTATCTTTGTCGTTTGCGTTTTCCTTCTATTTCAATATTGTCTGCATAATGTGTCTGCGTTTTATATCCACCCGTCTGGTTCCCTGTCTAAGACAAGGTGTATTCCCCAGCCCCAGCGGAAATGTGTATTCCTCAGCCCTAGCGCAGCTTTGCCTGTTTTTAATTTACTAACTGCTTTATTTATTTCTGTTTCAGTTATTTCATCGTTTAGATTATTATGCATTTCTACATTTGGGAAATTAACAATAGGAATATCCTCATTGGTATCATTATTAGAGTTAAGATTTCTATAGTACTCAGTAAACATGTCTATATCATCACAGCTACTAGATTTTTTTCAATTCAAACTACAGATGTAGTTCCAATAATCCTTAGGAGAAGAACTCCTCATTTTTTAACTTTTGTTTTTGCATTCGTTGGGATCTAAGTGCATTTTAGATGAATTCTTTTCTTATATTGCTTACTTGACTGTAAGAGTTCATATTTAGTTTGACTGTTTTTCCTGATATGGTATTTTTTCTACAACTATGATACAAGTTCCTGGATCGATTACATTCATTTTTAAACCACGGATTTTGTTTGTTTCTTTTTATCATAATTAACCTTATAAATACAAGTACCACAGGTTTTTAATGCTGAATCATATAATACAGTCTCAATATCAGACATTATACTGTTAATATTGTTCATTTATATTCTCTGTGTTATTTATGACAGACATAATATGATTAATTTTTTCATTATCTAAATTATCACTGAATTTAGCCATATCAGATTTAAGAAGATTTTTAACTTTTTCATATATTATAGGCGGCGTATCAGAACGACACTGACATTTTAAGCTAAAAAAATAGCGGACTATGTACATCTGAATATAATGAACTGAAATCATCGACGATAAAATCATTAAATAAATGCAAAGATTTAGATGATGTAATAACATAGTCAACAACTGATGAGTTTTTGCACAGAAAATTACCAATTCCAACACCTCTAAATGCCCTACCATTCAATATAGCTAGATTATTATTCTTCACAAACTCCAAAAGCGTTCTACCTGGTCTGTTTATAACTTTATCTTTTGAAGTACGATCTAAGCTAAACCATGATCGAGCAAATTCCGTAGTAACATCTGAATTATAAATACAACATTACAATCAACATTTTGGACAATTTTGGGGTAAGAAATTGTTACATCTTTCAGGTTTGAAACTCTAGCATTAAAATCACCTAGAGTTCTCACACACACTGTAACAAAATTAGTATATTCAGAGAAAAATGATTCATAGCTATCTTTTTTGAAAAATTTTGTATTATCAGGCGGTATGTATACAGCACCTAAAATTACATCATCATTTGTATTAAACAAAGACTTAGACAATTTGAAGTACATATTCGCATGGTGTATCAATGAGATTAAAGTGTCTATATATATCATTTTTAATATAAACAGCTATACCACCAGATCTTTTAAAAGAATTCTGTTGACGATCTTTTCTAAAACAATTGTAATTGTCAGTGTCTACAATATCCAAATTGTCCAGGTGCGTTTCAAATGATGCAAATAAATCAAACTTTGATATAAACTGTTTAAATGTTTAATTTCGACTTCAAGCCACATACATTGATAGCACAACATTCTAATAGTCTATCATTACGTTCACCATGGCAATTTCAATGATTAGGAGGAGTGCCTTGCCTAGGTTGACTTGCACGATCACTCGAGTTAGCTCTGAAATCTTCCCCATCGATGAAGAGCCGGTCCTTTACTAGAACCGCTCGCTTTTTGTCCTTCCTTGCTTGTCTCATGATGGGATAAAGTTCTCTTCTCTTGGATTCAATCTCTTCAGGGAAATGCTCATGAATAACATAATTTGTACCCTTTAGCTCTTTCGCTGATTTTCGGATGATTTGTCTATCCTTGAAGAAGCTAAATTTCGCTACTATAGGTCTTGGAATCATTTTCCCATTGCTGTCTACCTTAGGAGGCTTATTTGGGTTAGTTCTTATTCTGTGAACGCGAGTAGTAATAGGCGGTACTTGGGGGTCAAGGTTTTCATTTTTTTGACTTATGGTACACATTTTCCCTCACTGTGATCGGTACTTGGGGTTAAATTTTCGGAAAATGAGACCAGAATGTGTTGAAAAAGGGGTGAAATTGTGAAATTTTGGACAATTTATTGTTTTCTTATGGTACACATTTTTTATAGGGTACCATTTATTGTGTTTTGGACTGAATGTGTGTGCAGGATTTATTTTCAATTTTATTTTCAATTTGTGTGTGGGATTTTGTATTTTCAATTTTAGACACAAAAAAAGACACAAAATAAAAACAATTTGACACAAGAAAAAGACAATTTCGAAATGACATGGTGGCCCTGAAAAGTTTTTGATCAGTGTCTTATTTCTTCATGACTTTACCATAATGGCCTCGACCATGGTCAGTTTTCTTTTTCTCAGGTTTCTTTGGTTCTGTGGTCTCATGTTTACGTTTTTTAGAGTCTTTTTCTCATCTGTTTTTAGAGGTTCTTCGCTATCCTATTTTTCAGTCACAAATTGTACAGGCACAATCAGTTTGTCTGTTTTTAACTCGATTTCACGACGGAGTTGCATGACTTGCTTTAGCTGTCTTATTTCTCCCCTGATCCCTTCGAGTTCTTGTAGCATAGCCATCTCTGTAGACGGTGGATTAGGCTGCCCATGAGTTTGTCCATTCACCACGGACTGTATTGGCTGTACATTCCCCTGTAGATTCGGCTGGCTGTATTGTGGCTGATTGTACTGTGGCTGGATAGTGCCATACACCGGTCCAACAGCATTTTGACCTATCAACTCAGACGATTCTAACGCTTCTTTCAGAATGTCATACGGCATGTTGTATGTCTCTATGTTACATAATAAATAATGGCTCTGCGCCTGACAATTTATACTTATTTTGTACGAGCGCGAACCTTTGTGAGAACATGTTAAATGACGTCACGTCCATACGTTTGTTCGCTTGTGTTTGTGTGTTTTTGTGTTTGTTTTGTGTTTCTTAAATCCTAATACCAACAAAGTAAAACAAACAGGTGGTATCATTTTTTTATATTTTTATTCAACATGAACCACATTCTTTAAACATAGAACAATAGTGAACCATATGTTTTTGTAAATCAACATATTTTTAAACAGAACAACATTTTCTTTGTTAGAACAAGATTTTTGTTTAGAAAGTAAATTAAGGTGTAATAAATCATGTTTCTATTTATGATTCTATAATATAAATGTCTTTCACCTCCTACTCTATCATTGCGTCGTCCAAAACACTTTTGTCCAGATTTGTTCACATATTGAGCTTGTCTATAATAGGTACCATGATGTTGTTCAAACCAACGGGTCACATAAGTATCGTTATCTCCTGGCCTATCCTCTAGAACTTTGAATCGAGTGAGAAGGATCTGGTTCAGGTCACATCCACGAGAAATAAAGTCCAGAACGAATAAACAATACACACCACACACAGGTAAAACATTACCTTGTATACACACTGATACGTTTTTGAATGTTCTTTCACAAAAGAGAGAATCTCCTCGAAAGGTGGTAGTCCATAAGAATCAAAGTACACGATTGTATGGTCTTTGATGTGAATAGCCACCCAATGTTCTCCTGGTTGATTCGCATTGTGTGTATTCACAATATAGGCCTTTACAGGATGAGGATTCTCCGAAGGTAACTGATCTTTTGCACAAACACGAGCATGCAATGTCGATAACATCGGTGAATGATCTAAGATGTATTGAAGTTAATTCGTCTCCATAATGCCAATGTCTATTCACACGTTCCGCCCATACACTTCACTTCCAGGAATCGTTCAGTTCTGACTGATTCTGATCGAGTTCGTTTTTAAACTGAATCCATAATCGACAGGCATCTCCTTTTTCACTATCGGTCAAGGTCACGAGTTCAGTTTACCACTTTTCCATGACCTTGAACACGTCCAAACCTTGAATCGCTTTTTGAATGTACAGTTCTGTCCACTCTGATGTGTTCATGTATAAGCAGAAGACATGTTGTACTTAACTAAGATGATCCACTTGACAACCGTAACAGTCTTTATGCACTTGATCATAAATCAACGTTTGAAGTGCTTCTGTCACATGGTGGTTCAACCCCTCACGCAAGGATTCAGTTCGTTCACTTGTATCGCAAGGATACGCCAATAATTGCATTTCAAAGTCTTGTCCTGGTTCCATGTTGTCTATGTCCATTTTTTTTAGATTCAATGATTGCATTTTAAAGTCTTGTTTGTGTTCCATTGATCAATAATCTAAAAGTACTTCTCTAAACTGGTTGACTTCAATCTGATTATCGTATATGACGTTAATAGCTTGTCCTAGCGCTCTGGCAAAGTGAAATTCCAATCTCAGATTCCCCGGTTTTATAGGATGGAGTTGACCTTCCTCGCAGCCTTGACCGGCTGTCAAATCCAGTCCCCAGAGTGTGTAACCGTGTTGATAATCATTCAAACTTAATCCAAAGGAACGATTGAGTCCAAGAGCTCCTGTGGCTTGATAGAGTGACATGTAGGACCGTAGACATTCTCCCGTGTCGAAATTGGGTTGAAACGGTTTGTTATGAATACTTTTTCCATCAATACTGACCTCCAGCGCCCAATTGTATAAACATTGGTTAACTTTAACCACTGGGTTAAATCAGAGTTTTGGTTAAAATTTTGGTTAAATGTTCGGTTAGCTGTTGTAGAAAATTTTGTTTAAATTTAACCGAATGTTGTTTTTGTTGAAGCTCAAATAAATCTAACCCAAGTCTAAGATGCTGGTTAAATCTTAACATAAACTATAATCAGTACCAAAATCGCAGCCCTTTTTAATGTTTAAATGACCTTTTTAATGGTTAGTAAACCAAAATGGTTAAATTCAACCTTGGGTTAAATTAACCATTCGGTTAAAGTTAACCAATGTTTATACAATCGGGCGCAGATGATTGAGATCAAAATGACGGAAATCAAAAGGATTGGTCGCTATATCCCCATTCATATCTCCGTTTCTCACCATACATAACAATGATCAGTCGTTTTGATGACCTTGAAATAAATGATCTTCAATCTTGGAACGTTGACCGGTAGGAATAGTAAAGGTTTTCACCTCAGTCCGTCGGATGGGAATTTTCATGTTGTGTTGAGCAATGTGTTGATTGAGTTGATTGGCCACCACTGGGAGTAAATCCACGGTTCTCACATTGAAACCCGCTTCCATAAACTTGATTTTTGCGGGTGCAGCAGCCATAAGACAGAAATTTGGTGATGCTTTTGTTCAGTCTTAGACGTATTTCTATCCCATTAGGTAAATATTTATCTTGCATTACCAGATCCAAATGAAGTCGACCACATAGTTCTACCACACGACTTTGATGGACACGATTTCGCCTTTCCACATAAACCCTTGTTATCTTCATCATGGACTTTGGTGTTCATCTGACCAGGGGTGTCTGCGGCCCATAATTCTAATGCTTGAAGCTGAGTGCTTTTACAACTTGGATTGAAGGAGAGTAAATTTCCTAGGTAAGCACGATAGGCATACGTGTCCGCATTGCTGGTGATCAGTTTATTATTCAGATACACATCTATGCTACTGAACATGCTGTGAAAAAAGTTATTGACGGCAATTTAACTGTCATTCGCCAAGTCGGTATTATTCGCCTGTGGAATTTTGATTTTCATATACAGATAAGACTGATTCAGATCTGTCCATTTTTCTACTTGTGAAGGAATCATGAATTCAATATGAGCATTATTATCCAGGGCAGAAATGGGATAATGCTCAGTCCATTGTCCCTCCTGCATGGCGGTCATCGTAGGGGGAACGACAGACACGTCCAACTATGTCTTACTACATTCACAAGAACCGTGTTGCATCATGATTTTTTTAATCGAAAATATCAAGTGGTCTGGCCTGCTTCACTCGACGACGATGAAGTTTCGAATGAGGTTTTTTCTTGATGGGTTTCGCCTTTATACTTTTCTTAGATTTTTTGGTGACTTCACGTAAACAGGGATTCGGTTACATTTTTCAATACGTTAGCTCCTCTTTTTCGTATCGCTTTTTTAGGGTTGGATCCTGACATGATATCTTGCATGGCAGCTTTTCCTTGCTGGTGTCCTTTTTTCAAGGTTCGAACTCCAGATCGAACCAAACGATTCAGTAAAGGCATGATACGTTTCATGGCTTTCTTAAACATAGATCCAAGCCCCTGTCCATACTGACGAGCTTGACCTTGGTATACAGGCATCATTGTCGTTGGCGTAGGTGTAGCTTCACCATCGACTTCCCATGAATAAACTGAATGGGTTGCCCTGTGTCACCCCTTATATGGATGGCGATGGTGTCAAAATCGGCTTTAGCCAGTGGCACGTAGTGTACATTCAAGAACTCGAAATGATTATGTGGATTAGTCCCTGCTTTGGTTCTTGGGTCAAAAGGAGCCACACGTAAGATGGGAGCTTCAATGTTTCCCAAATAGGTATAAGCCGCCAGGTCAGAATAGACAAACAAATAATTATGACCCATGTTCAAGTCTACCCCGTGAGGAAATGGATCTGGATTCTCTGTTAAATAGATGGTAGGAGCACTATGAGGAGACCCACCCATTTTCATATATATACTAGAATGAAACTGAATGCCTAAGTTCTTTGAACTATCCATCTTAATACGTTTACTTGTTCCCGAGAAACCTACAGTAAAACGGAGGTTTTTCTCTCTTAACAGTTGACCTAGGTAATCTTTAATGACTTGATCCAGGGTCTCTATCAGATGTTGTGGTGTAACATAGGTCCCTACAGGAATACAAAAACGTATTCCTTTTTCATCATTGGGGAAACGACAGTAATGGGGAAAAGCCTCAAACGTCTTGGCCAGGATAGGATCCCGTGTGACAATGGAAAAATGTCACTCTTCCTCCGTGATATTAATGACTTGACTAGGTACAATCATTTCTACTAAACCAATTTCCCAGTCTTGTTTATTGAGGTGGATGGGTTTGAGTAGTTTGGTACGAAAACAACATTGGGTATTGTCTGGGAACAGATCCATCGAACTGTCACTCATCAGGGTAATGTAAAACGAGCTCATGTTGGTTTGGGTTTATTGAATTTCAGAGAGGGATTTGGTAGAATATAACCCAGAGAACTACTTAAAAGCAGGAGCCACAATTCACGATCGGGTCGTTCAAAACACAAATTAAAGAGTGACACGCCAATAATGATAAACACCCCCACAATTTGGGCAAGAAAGGTGACCTTGTTCTTCGGCTCAATGGGTCTGACTTGCTCTGAAGTACTCTCTGAGGTGCTTACTGAGGTACTCACTGCCACACTGGCTGTGTCAGACTGAGACATACTGTATTTAAATGAGATGGGATTCAGGAATCCAACTGTCAAATTTCGAAGGGTATCCTTTCCAGTGCACTTTAATTTCTTGTCTTATTTTTCCGTCTACTTTTCTCTTACGACGAGCCAACACTGATTCAATTTCATAGATACCATCGTCTTTTACAGATTGTATTTCAGAGAGATAAAACGAACCCAGAATGGGTTCTCCATCTAAGTCTGTCAATTTGACGGTAGGAGGTGAAGTTCTTTTGACATGGGTCACTCTAAACACTTCAGTCGTCCAGTTCGGTAGATAGCCTTTATCAAAGGTACATTTGGTTTTATTGATACGCACAATCTCTCCCACATGAAGATGTTGTTGTGGTTTCTTTTTCTTTTTTTTCCATACAAGGTCAAGGTCACCTCAGATTCATTGTGTTCATTCACGGATGCAGGTGCCATTTGAATACTTCGATGAAATCGATGATTATAGGTTTGCACCAGATCAGGTAATACATCGATATACCGTCGTGTTTGATGATGGGTAAAATATCTGCACATGTAGGATTTCAAAGTACGTTGAAAACGTTCTACTACACTGGCTTTGGTTTCTGGATTTTCAGTCGTGAAATAGTGAATACCTTCTTTCTCTAAAAACGCTTGAAATCTTTGATTCTTGAATTCAGTGCCTTTGTCCGTCTGCAGAGCTTTGGGTTGTCTCGTTTTCAGAATAGAGCGAAACGCTTCAATCAAAGTGAGTCAGGTTTTATCCTTGAGAGGAACGACCCAAGCATATTTTGAAAATACATCAATGACACACAACAGATATCGATAGGAGATAACCTATTTGATGTGACAATTGAAACTTTTGTAAGACTTGTCCATAGTGTTGTGCCTTATCTGATTCGGACAAGGATTCATTTTGTAGTACTTCCCCCATTTGTTTCTGTAAATCTGAGGTCTGTGTGACTTGTGGGGGAGGAGGTAAGCGTGGTCGCTGTTCTGATTTCCATCGATTCATCTCTTCTAGCATTTTAAACGGTACATTAGCCATTATATATATCTTCATATTTTCTTCACGAGTTGAGCCACTCCACCACTGAGTGCCCTTGCCGCTACAGCTTTAGCTGGAGCGAGAGCCAATAATGGAAATAATCCTCCTTTTTGATTTAACACCCGTTTCTTTTTTTGAATCGATACTTTTTTATCCGCTAAGGTACGGAAATGTTGACGCTTGGGCTTCAACCTTTGCTTTTGAGAGGGCGATAAGGCAACATTGCCTTTTAAAACATTGTGACAACACTCGGAGACGCATTGAATCACTTCTTTAGGCGCTTTTTGTATCATCTTTCTTCTCATTCCCTCTGGGGCTTGAGTTAAACCCAACACCAGATGACCGTACTTGTGTAGGAGTGGTCGCTTTGGAGCCATGATATCAACTGATGCTGTTTCATACATCACTGTTTATATAAAGCATCTAAGGCTTGTTTTGAAGCTGAACCCATCGGTAGGGTTCTCATTAAGTTCACACGTCCTTGTAAGATGGTTTCAATACCATCTGTCTTGATAATTGAGATAATTTCAAGGGTGAAAATCGAATCACAGGGGTATCTGGAGATGAAGAACTGATGTACGAAGTAGAACTTTTACTGTTTGACCCACTTCTGGATCTGCTTCTAGATCTGCTTCTAGATTCGTTGGATCTGCTTCTGGATCTGCTTTTGGATCTGCTTGAAGAACTTAAACTGGTTGATCCACAGGTCGAACATGTACTGCTTGAATTACTTGTGGTTGACCCACTTCTGCTCTAACTCAAACGGCTTCTTAGCGTCCTGGGAGGAGTTCTCAATGGCCTTCTCATAGGAGTTCTCATAAGGAGTTCTCATTGGAGTTCTCAATGGAGTACTGGTGGCAGGAGGTCGTGATGTTTTTGTTTAAAGAACACATGACGGTAGGATAGAATCGATCCGACCTTAGTGAAAGGGATCGGTTCCTTAAATAACAGGATACCACGTAGTTTGTATTGTGAATACAGACGCCATCCAGGTTGAGATATCCCATTGTCTTCGTCAGCCATGCTAAACCATATGACATTGCAAGTAGGTTGAAATGCATTAGTTAATGCAGATATATTATTCAAAGTGGCATCGTAGATACAAAACACACATCCAGTCGATATCATGCGATCCAATTTTTGTTGAATTATATTAAACTTTCGTAGCATAGGTAATTTCTGACTGACTGTCAAATCCTGGCGTTCACTGACATCTTCTAATAGTCTATCTTACCCGTCCAGGGTCCATACGTTGTAAACTAAGAATAGCACCATGGGTCGCCCATGCATGTACTAACTCCATCTTCCATGGTTTAGTGTTAGCCTCTATTACATAACGATATATTTTAAGTTTTAACTCTATAGGAAGTAACGGTATCCAATCCATACTTGTGTTTGTGTTTTTTTTCTTTGTGTTTTTTTTGTTTTGTGTTTGTTTTTTGTATGCTTCTACTACGACGACTACAGCATTTATATATCAAAAACAATAAGGTCAAGGTTTTTATGACCAAAAAAATAACAAGTCAAGGTCAGTCATGCAGATATCCATAAGGAACAGTCATGTAATCGTCGACGATGATACGTTCGGTATACACAGAACGAAATGTTTTGATTTGTTTCTCACTCGTCACTGTTCTATCTCTATATCCTGGACGCATATTCAACTACGGTAGAATAATGTTCTCTGTCTTTCACACAGTCCACCATACTATTGAAATTCACTTGTTGAGTTGCATTATAGTCTAATGTAATGCCTTTCACTTTACACGCCTGATGTCGTTCTCCATTTTCAATGTATTCATAGCCATAGTTTTTTGGACCTAAAGCGACATATTTCACAATACGTCCATGAGGCACTTCATCCGTCCATTTTCCCAAACGACTGGAGACAATAGGTACATTGTACTCTTGAGGGTCATAAATGTACATACAACTGTCTGTGTCAAAATAGAGTACCCTTTTTCCCAGAGGTTCAAGCACTTTGTATAATTCTAATCGAGCATAAGCCGTCACAAAAGAAGCCACGACAGGATTAGAAGAAGAATGGGGATCAGCTTGATCCGATTCATCCGTGAAATTCATCAGTACGAATTCATCATGATCAAAACACTCTTTTAGGATCATTCAGAATCTCATAGAAACGATCCAATTTATGGACATACTCCGTTTTCGGTAACAGGTTGGTTTGAGCATTTTACCCCATAAACAATTCAACATGGTTTTGGCAAAAGCTCTTTTTCCTGGATTTTTTTTCACTTGTTCCAAGCGAATTCCCTCTGCTTCCAAATAATCTTGTTTAAACTTCACTTTATCTTCCTCTGTGTCCACGCCGGGAGGATACCCGCTGGCTACTTGCTTCATTTTTAAGTATTTGTCAATGTATTGACGGTACACGTCCATACTCCACTCATCCCAATGCCATACATGATATACTTTCAACACTTTATACCCTAAAGAAATGGCTTTCGCCAATTCTACATGGGTCCACGTTCCATACAATGTCCGTTCATACAGTGAATGTGTACAATAATCTAACTCCTCTTCCGCACAGGTACGACAGAGCAAATACCATTTTGTTATTACAGTGCATAGGTAAGACAGGCATCCATAAATCTTGCGTTGCAAGAACACGGCATTTAATCAATCCTTTGTATGTCTCAAGACGCTGTGGATCAATTTGCTCTTGACTGAAAATGACGGGATGACCTAATGGTTACTCTCTGTACTTGTTGACATAGGGATACAGGGAACAAATGTCCACATATTTGATCTCTTGGTCTTTTTCTACCTTATGATACAGTCGGACGGCATTGGTACGACCTCCAAACAAAGCTTCTCTGGGTTGAATGGGGTCTTGACCCACATAAAATCGTTCCACTCTGGTCTTATACTCAGGGTTCTTTTGACTACGTTGATCAAATTCACATTCCCACATTACCACTAATGGATACCCTTGTTCTTTCAAATTCTCAAATCTTTTTTGTGTGTCTTCATAGGCTTGACGCGTGCTTTTTAACGTACATGGATTGAATGTACCCAGGTTGGGAAAACAGGTAGGACACCCATGATACCAACATCCCATGAATTCATACACGGTGTCTGTCTCTTCACAATACCCATCCACATAATACGGTCCAATTTTAACTTCTCCGCCTCTGTGATTCAAGGCATGACGAATATGAATCCCTTCAGTTACGGCAGTCATTTGTAACCAACGTATGCTTTTCATGGAATACCGAGTTTTATTAGGATATCCTGCATCAGAAATCACGGCTAAACTATGAGGTGGCATGGAATTTTTCCGCCAGGCTTTATTACACACTTGGGCTAGCGTAGTCGCTTCCGTAAAGGGTTGACGAAATTCACCGCAACCACGTCTTAAAATAACCACATCTGATTTACAGTATTTTTCCATTTCTTTTTGAAAATCAAATTCATCTCCTTTTTTCTCACGGAACCAAGTTAGAAATTGTTGGTGTTGCTCTGGCTTCATACTGTCAGGTTTGTAAAAGTGTAGCGGTAAGTAAGGTCCCACATAATCCTGATAGTATAAGGTATTGGCATAAAATGGAAACCATCCTTTAGCTAACTCAGTCAGTCCAAATGTCTTAGGAAAAGCTGAGAGTGGCATATTTAGGAAACTGCGTGAGTCAATTAATCGTATTCCATGCACTCTTAGCAGAATGATTTTACTTCAATTCATAATCAGTTGTGGTTTAGCTGTCCCGTGGGTAACGACATATCTAAGAATAAACTGGGCATCGTAACCTTGAGCATTGTGGGCAATCACTGTAGATCCTCGATGGGTGGGATTGAATAGCCAAGTGCAGAATTGTTCCAACGTGTTTTCTCCACGGAATATCATTTGTCTTGCTTCATTCACTCCTTCACAATACTCACATGGATCTTGCACTGACTTACACATACATGCGTTGCGCTACACAAAAGTTGGGTATATGTTCTCCAGAATCAATGCGGACACTCAAAGTCAAAAAAGATGAAGGGGACTTCAGGCTGCCTGCCTTTTCTATCGGAGGTACATACGTTGGAATGTAACACTCATGATCTGGTCCCACTATTTTTTCACAATACTTGCATTTCTTTTTCCCTGGGCAAATATGATTTCCTATCGTTCCAACAACTGTTTGTCCACATTTTCTACAATTCCACACAGACTCACAGATGGTTTTACGTTGTTTTCCACTTTTTGTTTTGTGACGATCAAAACAGGTTTGACTTCGAAATACGCGATAACAATCGGGACATCGAATGGATTTTTCCATGGGGCATAGGGTGTGGGCATAACACTGGCAAATGTTTTTACATTGATGGGCTTCACGGTGATCATAACCCACATCACACCATTCACAATAATAACTCCGTCTAAGAAATCCTGTGATCGATATTATACTGTCATAATGATTGTCATGATGAAAAATATGAATCACCCGACTTTTTTCAGTCATCGCTGGTGGTTTGAATAATAATTCATTTCCATGATGTTGTGGATGAATTTTAATGACATAATTGGGATAGAGGTAATCTTGTAACTTGTTGTATTCTTCTATACCGCAAGCGCGATCCGATGAAATATCCACTTGTTTTAATAATGCTTCAGCTTTATGTTGTTGTTGTAGATTTCTCTTAGACTGACGCATGAGATTCCATCGTTTTTTCCATTCCGGTGTTTGATTTTGATTCGCTTTACACATACCAACCACAATAGATCTAGCTAAACACATCGAGTCCTTACTATTGTCAATACACACAACACTTCTCTTTGATTTCACCATGTTGAGTACGTTTGCCGACTTAAATATCTTTTTTCCCGAACCTTGTGGCAAAGCAATATGTGTAATTTCCATCTGTGCTTCTCCGTCATGAATTTTAAACTCACGGTTGCTCTGTGCCAATCGTTCAATTTCATCCAATACAACATCTCCATTTACTGTATACGAGATGCCACATCAAATGGAATATGAATTCCAAATTAGGATGCCGTTTGGATACACGAACTCTAACAATGGATCTTACTTGACATGTCCGATAAAGTTGATTCATCATGTCATGAAACAGCCGGTTTGTAAATTCAAACGAATGATCGTACGGTTGAAATGCCACATCATACACTCTAGACTGCATCTTGAATTTGCTTGATTTTCTTTCCATACGAGAATGTATTTGATAATACTCTCGTACATGCTCTTTGTTCGTTTGGCTGGAGGCTCATGACTGGCACTGTCGGTGTCTGACATGATTATGAATCTTATGGTCCTTTACACTTCTCTTTAGATACTATGTTCAAGGTCACACCTAGAAGAATCTGCAATCACATAATATGATTATATGATATGAAGGTCGCATTCAAGGTCGTATTAATAATATGTTTCAAGGCCGCATTCAAGGTCGCTTTCAAGGTCACATACATCTTATAAAAGGGACTGCTCCACACCACTCGAGTCATTCTAGTCACTCACAATATGAGCTACAACGATCCAAGAATGGAAAAAGCTAACGATAATGATAGCATTTATCAACAATCTTCTTTGATGTATTCATTGAAGAAAAAAATAAAACAGTATAGTAGATCAACTTTGTGAGCAGAAACATGTCACATGGGATCATATACAATGTTATCGTTGTGGAAAGAAAGGACATTAAGTGACTACGTGTTCAGAAAACGTAGGTAAAGATGAATGTTTTCATTGTCATGAAAACGGACATTTCGCAGCGAACTGCCCACAAAAGAATCCTCAAGTACCACCACAAGGAATGAGTGATCAATTGATTGCGAACACAGCCAACCAAATGGATCCATCGCAAAAGAAACGGAAATACAAAAAGAGAGAGGACAAAACGAAAATGGACGATATGAACATTTGATGTGTTGGAACTGTTGGATGTGATGTGTTCTTGAATCATGTTTTTTTTGTGCTTTGTGTGGTGGATAGTATGTTATATGTTCTTTGTGTGATGGACAGTATTTGTAAGTTACTTTGTGAATTATATTGTAAGTTATTTTTTGCTGATTGTAAGTTATTTTGTTGTAAAAATAAAAACGATGAAAAACAAATAGTTTTTGTTGTAGAGAGAGTAAAACTGATCTTAAATATATGGTGGCCCTAAAAAGGGCCGTTGAAATTTTTTCAATATTTAGCTTCAGCTAAAATACAAATAGCGCCAATAATTGGCACGTAGCTCATCATCATAATAGATGGAGAGATCTGGATATAAATTCCCCATCTTGATAGGTACAGCGACACTATCTTCCTCTACAAAGATTTCTTTGGGTGCACGTAAACAATTTCCCATGTTTTCAAAGGATTGAATGTAGAACACAGGCACATACGTTTATATACACAAAAAGTAGGTCAATCCGGTAACTTTTATAACAAAGTAGGTCAATCCGATTTTTTCTTGGATTGAAGAAACACAAAAACTAACACAAACACAAAAATGACGTGACGTCATTTAACATGTTCTCACAAAGGTTCGCGCTTGCCGTATGAAAACCACTGTCACTCTCGAAATTCATTTCATTCTACAATACGATGTCACTGAGAGCGATCAACTGAGCTGCATATCACCAAACAACGTCGGAACGTACCATAAGCATCATCAAGAGGGAATATACCGTCTTAGGGCGGTATATAGAACAGCTAGAGATGCAGCTGGAGGAGCTGCGTCTTGAAGTCAAGACGTTGCGGGAGGAGAAGAAGAAGGGGTTTGCTGAGGAGGTGGTGGTGGCTAGCTCTGCGGAAGAAGACTGGGGGGATCACCCTCAGGAATCAACCCCAGCTGAAAACTGGGAGGAGGACAATGAGCCTCCTTTCAGGTTGGCCTCCACCGCCAGCCAGAAAGATTTTAGCAAGTGGGACAAATGGTGTCCCGCTTGTATGGGTAGACGTGGCCAACATCATTAGGTAATTCAACCCAAAAACGGCCCTTTTCAGGGCCACCATGTTTTTGCGACAGCACACTTCTTGTGAAATTGTCTTTTTTTGTGTCTAAAATTGAAATTACCGCGCCAATCTTTATTTTGTTTAAAACATACAAACAACTAAGTCCTGCACACATTCAGTCCAAAACAAAATAAAAAGTATATTAGTTTTGTAGGTTGGCTATGATTATGTTTTATTCTGTAGGCTGGCTGATATAGTGTGTTTTTTGTTTTACCAGCATTTTTTGGCTGTGATCGTGTATCTTTTGTACGTTTTGCTGTGATTATGTTATTTTTGTATATCAGCATTATTTGGCTGTGATTGTGTTTATTCTGTAGGCTGGCTATGATCGTGTGTTCTTGTTTTATCAGCATTTTTTGGCTGTGATGGTGTATTTTTTGACTCACAATTTCTACTGCGACTGTATATTTTTGTAGGTTTGCTATGAGTGCGTTTATTCTGTAGGCCTACTGTGATGGTGCGGTTTTTACTTTGTTGTTATTAGAATTAAGGAAACACAAAAAAAAACACAAAAAAAACTAGCGAACAAAGATATGGACGTGACGTCATTTAACATGTTCTCACAAAGGTTCGCGCTCGTACAAAATAAGTATAAATTGTCAGGCGCAGAGCCATTATTTATTATGTAACATGGAGACATACAACATGCCGTATGACATTCTGAAAGAAGCGTTAGAATCGTCTGAGTTGAAAGGTCAAAATGCAGTTGGACCGGTGTATGGCACTATCCAGCCACAGTACTGTCAGCCACAGTACCACACTGGTTAGGCAAAACGAAATGACTCCGGATTTACGCAGTAGCACCAGCTATCGTAACGCACATACTCCTGCAAAAACATGGCTGACATAGACAAAAACACACACGTGAGTATAAATTTACCATTTTTACCACATTAACCGATAAATTTAAAGTAATCAATGTTCTTACGGAATGTCTGTAGTATTTCTGAATTCCGTAATGGATTTGAATGTCACATTTAATCATTATTGTAAAAATTTATTAGAAATAAAGTCGGCAGTTGAACCAAAAATTGCGCGTAAAATCATTTGAATTCAACATTTTGAACAAAATATACGTAATCTGAGCCTGTCTGACGGACATATGCTAAATAAATACATCTATTACCATGGACAAACTTATGGGCAGCCTAATCCACCGTCTACAGAGATGGCTACAAGAACTCAAAGGGATCAGGGGAGAAATAAGACAGCTAAAGCAAGTCATGCAACTCCGTCGTGAAATCGAGTTAAAAACAGACAAACTGATTGTGCCTGTACAATTTGTGACTGAAAAATGGGATATCGAAGAACCTCTAAAAACAGATGAGAAAAAAGACTCTAAAAAACGTAAACATGAGACCACAGAACCAAAGAAACCTGAGAAAAAGAAAACTGACCATGGTCGAGGCCATTATGGTAAAGTCATGAAGAAATAAGACACTGATAAAAAAACCCCAACGGCCCTTTTCAGGGCCATGTCGCATCCCATTACGCTCGCGCCGCAAAACGCTCACATTTGTCATTAAGAGCGAATTACGGCGCAACTAGGCCTTTTTGTCGCAAAACGCTCATCATTTTTTACGCAGTATGAAATCAATTGTTTTGTCGCCCTTTATTTATTTTCTTTAGTTATTTCTTGAGCAACAAATTCATTATGTACTTCTTCTTACTTACTTACTTACTTACTTACAAGCGACCATCTGTGTTAAACGACCACATATTATATTAAGAGACCATCTAAATTTGGCCCCAAGGATTATGATTCTTATTCAAAGTTATTGTATTAAGGGCTATTTTATTTTCCTATGGGTGGCCTCATTGTACAACCTTAAGACTTATTATTCTGCATGGAGATCAGTACAACGTTGCACGGAGATCAGTACAAGTAAAAATGACATTGTGTTGTAAATTTCTGATCTGGTTATTAAGTACTATCAACTCTCAACGTTTCGCAATTAAATCGTTGCAGTCAATAGTACTACAAAGGCTAGTCACTGTTTTGTCGGCGTTTTGAACGCTGTACTCAAAATTTCGGCACTGAAGGCGGGAACATCGGTGCTTTCATCTTATGCCGACAAAGTAACTGACGTTTCAGATATACGAAGTCGAAAATGATCAACCAGTAGTTGTTAGTCAGTAGCTCTCTTCAGATGGAAACAACCGGGCAAATTCAATTTGAAGAAAACAGAAATATGCAAGTTTGCAAGGTACTGTATGACTTTTCAGTCACTCATTTATCGAATGCCTCGTATAATTATCCCCCGCCGCAGGCGGAGGTATATTGTTTTGGCGTTGTCCGTCCGTGTTTCCGTCCGTCCGCCCGTCCGTCCGTCCGTGTTTCCGTCCGTCCGGAGCCATATCTTTGAAGTGACTTGTCATATTTTGTTTAAATTTGGCATGAGTGTGTATATGGACAGGGCAAAGATGCACGCCAAATGCTGACATGATCCACGCAAAAATATTAGAGTTATAGCCCTTTGTAATTTTCAAATAGCAGTTTTTAAAGGGAATTGGGAAATTGTCTTTATTACTTGATGGATTCTCTTCGTATTCACAGACATTGTTTCTTCAGACAAGACCTATCCACAAAGTGCAATTTGTATGACCATGACAAATTCTATGACCTTCACTTTTAGATGACCTTAATTTTGGAGTTATTGCCCTTTGTTATTTTTCATTTTCATACTTGATTTTTGTCCGGAGTATAACTCCAAAAGTATTCAAGCTATTGACTTGAAACTTCACAGGTGGAAAGATCTTATAGAGGAGATGTGCAGTGCACAAGGACCATAACTCTCTGACACCTAATTTTGAGTTATTGCCCTTTGTTATTTGTATACTTGATTTTGTTTTCATTATATTTGGTATGTTAATTTTCATATTAGCATTTTTAGCATTATTAATAATTTTTTTCAGCTACTACCTATAACATATATCTTTATGCTTTATTTCGGGACCAAGAATTATTCGGGGAGCATAACCCGGTTATACCGGCTCTTGTTGACCTTGACCTTGAATAACCTTTACCTTGATAGGATAGAAGTGAAAAATCACAAAAATCTTCATTATTCTGATAACATAATAACTTTTAGATGGACTACTTTCAAATTTACAATTAATATTCCTTCGGACAAGACCATTCCATATATGGTAGTGTGTATGACCTCAAATGGCCTTGATTTTGATAAGGAAAAAAGGTAAAAAGTAATGAAAATTATAACATATTATTCGGCGGGGGATATCAATTCAACGAATTTGCTTGTTGCAAAAAGATATTGTTTTTGCATTGCATGGTCGTCCATCTGTCCGTCCGTGGATACAAATTGTGCATGTAAAGATTTTAGATTTTTTAGCAAGGCTGTTCATAGCCAGGTGGTCCGTCGTCCTTCGTCCGTCCGTCCGAACAAAACAATGGCCATAACGTCTTTATCGCTTGGCGGATTTCACTCATATTTGGACACAATGACCCTTGGTAGAAGACCTTCACATGCATGTCTACTGATATGACCTTGATCTTAGTGTTCAAATTCTTACAAAATGGCTAATTAACTCAATATATTTTGACGGTGACATGTTCTTGACCTAGAAAATGGCTACGTCAGCCGAGCGTTGGCACCCGTATGCGGTGATCTTCTTTCATCCAGTGCCATAATTAAATAACTAATTACATTGTATTAGAAATGGAAAGAAAATAATATACATGTAGGTGTTTAACATCAAAATGCTACATTAGACAAGCATAAAAGGATATTTGTAAGAATTTGGCTCTTTTCAAAATAGTTTTGTTTTTGTTTCCGGAGGATCTCTTTGAGATTTTCCAGAAAATGTATGGTTTAATGCTGCTATTCTCATAATGCACTTTGATAAACCCAAGCCATTAGCGGCCACCAACATCGCCAATTCCAAATTGCCCACCATTTCCTTGTTGCGTCTACACACTTGTCCCGCACATATTGTTCGCCCTGTCACATTTCCCAATACCACAACATTGGCCGCCTAAAAATCACTTTGCCTGCCTCCACCAAATATCCGGCCTCTATCAAATTTCCCTATTTATCACATTATGAGCCCCATAACATTACGAGCCCAACAAAATCTCTTCCCGTCACATTGCCCATACCGTCACAATACCCTCCCCATGACACAACCCGCCCCATGACATTATCTTGTATTCATATTACCCGCCCATCACATTGCCCGCCCTATCTCAATGCCCGCACCATCACATTGCCCGCCCTATCTAAATGCCCGCACCATCTCAATGCCCTCTCTATATTATTGCCCCCCCTTCCTATCTCATTTGTAATTATGGCGGTAGGAATGATGTGTGCTAGGAGAGCGATGGGGTTTGGGCGGGCAATAGGATTGGACGAGTCATGTTGGGAGCCCAACCAAATCATCAGTACGACACATCCTTCACATATGATCAAACAATTGCATAATTATATATACGTAAACGTTGCATAAAGACCTTTATAGACCGGATGATACTTAGTAGTCGGGCGACCGATTGTACTGGAACAGAGTTAATCTCGATTTTTTTTATATACGTGTAAAAATATTTTATTTCAGTATGGTGAAATCATCGTTGGCCGTCATCTCTACAGAGAGATATAATACTCTGAGGTCAATGCTTAAAAAGACATTTTCTGTACCAGTGAATCGCAGAACTGCGGAACAAAAAAGGGCCAGGGTCGCATACACGCGCTGCCGTTGTCGTCTTGGATTGACTACAAATGATGAACTTACACTTGATGGAAAACTTGTGGTCACGGAGGAGACTGTTGGAGATATTATCCAAAAGGAGTTCTCCAAGAACCTCGGAATGGGTGTATGAGCATTATTTCACCATCTGAGTCGTGAATATGCTGGAATTACAGAAAACCAAATTCGCAGTGTGTTGGGAAACAGTAAGAAATACCATAAATTTCGTCCGCAATTTCTCAATAAAGCACGCATGAAAACCGTGTCTGCAAATCGCCCAGGACACAGATGGCAAATAGATTTAATTGACATGAATAAAGAGCCTGTAAATCATGATGGTGTTGCATACAAGTTCGTATTGCAAATTCTGGACGTACACTCGAGGTATTTAATATCATGACCACTAGCGATGAAATCAGCAAAAGTTGTTGCAAATGCGTTACAGGAGGTTCTGTACGAGCATGGTGCCCCAAGCATCATACAGTGTGACAATGGATCTGAATTCAAAGGACAGTTGAAGGCACCGTCTGGGGGTGAGCCTACGGATGAGAGCGCTTAAGAAAGACTGAAGTTCACCTCATCACTGGGCGTGCACGTAAAGAATCTACCCAGTGTTGGGGTAAAAGTAATGTAGTACCGGGGGCAGTTTTGCTGTTTTTTAAACGAGATCTTTGTTATCGATCCAGCTATTAAACGACGCGGGGTAGCCGTACCACTTTACTAACGATTTATTACCTTTACGGCGTATTATTTTTTCGATTCTAAATATTTCTTGATCGGTTTTTTGTAGTTCTTGTTCGTAAAACGTGCCTTGTATTTCTTCCCCATTATAGTCTGCTATTTTATACGTCACCGGTGTAGTTTTTTGTACGACAGTCACGGTAAAGATTTCTTCAGTCCATCTCGGCGTATACCCTTTTTCAAACGTTTTCTTTTTCTTCGAGATTCTCACTTTATTACCCACCGAAAATTGCGGATTAAAAGTTTTTATTTTATAATGATCCGGGTAAAGATTTTGCCAAACTCTAATTTTATTTTTCTCTTTACTGGCTTCAACGGGTGTCATTTTTATTGATGAGTTCCTCGTATTATTGTATTGATCAACGAGTTCGTCCAACACGTCAATGTATACCCGTGTAGAATTTGCCGAAAAATATTTCCACATTTTCTCCTTCATTGTTCTATATTCCACCTCTCCACCACACTAGATTTTTCTTCATTTTCGGTAGAATACAATTCCGTTAGACCCTGTACTTCTTTATTGTAAAATTCTTTACCTTTATCAACCCATATTTTTGCGGTCTTCTTTCCTTAAATATCTTTTTCAAAGCAGTCGCGACCGATTTCCCAGTCTTATCTTTTAACGGAATTAACCAACCGTATTTGGAAAAAATATCGATAACGGCAAGCAGGTACTTGATTCCCCGGTTAAATTTTGAGAACGCTTGCATATCTACCAAATCCGCGGACCATATTTCATCAATGTTATTTACGCGCACGCGTCTTTAGGAAATTTTTTCACGACGGGCTTGTGTAATTCTTCCGCTAAATTATCAGTCCATTTTAAACTTTTTTTTTAATCCCATCCCGAATCTCATCTTTGTTCCGATAATTTTCCGCACAATAGACCTATCCGCTCTTTCTCTCAATGTTGGGTTATAAATCCCTTCCATTTCTTCCAGCATGTCTTTGTCGCAAACTTTATTTCTCGTTGCCGTATCTTTATTTTTCAAATAGCACACGTCGTGATGATACGCGGCCTTGTCTATCCTATTCACAGGCAAACTCCATTTCTTGGGGGTGAGATCCGCGTTCAATCTCTTGTTCAATTTCGTTCCCGGCCCCGTGAAATTATGCCCAGGAAGATGCATTTCGAAAAGCAAATTATTTATCGCTTTATTCAACAGCGAACCGCCTTCAATTTTTACAAATTGAGTTTTAGTAGTTCCGCAGATCGCGCATTTTCCCCTTTTCATGGGTCTTTTATTTTTAGTGATTATATTTTCTAGTTGAGTCGTATCAGTCTCCGTTTTACATTTTACGCAATACATTTTATTTAACTAGTTATTCGATTTAAATAAAAATGGAAATTAAAGATTTATCCTGGACGAATAAAACTAAACGTTTCAATAGCGCCCTTTTACCGAGAAGTATTCGAGGAGTGATCGTTGGCAAATCCGGCTGCGGTAAAACGACTTTGTTATTAAATTTACTATTACAACCGGATTGGTTAGATTACGAAAATCTTCAAGTTTTCGGAAAGAGTTTGTTTCAACCCGAATACGCTTTAATCCACAAAGCCTTTAAGAAAAAATTAACCAAAGACGAAATTTAACGGCTTTTTAGTATGCGAGATAAAATCGTAGCCAAAGATATATCCCCCAGTCAATTTATCGAAGTTTAGATTCGAGATCAAGATCCTAAACGCGATGGTCTTATTTGCGATTTTTTCGAAAATGCGTCAGACGTTCCGGATCCTCGCGATTTAAATCCGGCTAATAAAAATTTAATGATTTTTGACGATTTGCTTTTGGAAAAACAAAACAAGTGCGAATGTTATTACGTGAGAGGGCGCCACAGCAATGTCGACTGTTTTTATCTCTCCCAAAATTATTTCAAGCTACCCCGACAGACTATACGAGAAAACGCCAATTTTATTTACCTTTTTCCTCAAGATTTAAAAAATATAAACCACATTTACAACGATCACGTGAGTCAAGATATGACCAAAGATCAATTTAAAAAATTTAAAAAATTGTGTCGCGAACTTCTAAAAAAGATTCCGGTAAATATAGACGAGGTCTCGACGAATTCTATATAATTTAAAACATTTTTCGTATACGAAAATATGGAAAGCTTATTGCGAGATATAGCTTAAAATACGGCACCTAAAAGTTCTATGCAGGTTGTCGTTTCCGATAATACCACCAGATTTACAACGGGATTTCATCCTCCTTTAGAGCTCGATAGAGATAAACGATACGAAATTGCGCTCGTTAACCTCGAGACGTATTATTCTTTCCCCAATATTAGTTCTAATAATAATCATTTTCGGTATTCCCCTAACGACGGGAAAGATTGGGAATTATTTCTTATACCGGAAGGAAGTTACGATATCGTGGATATCGATCGGGTTATTCGAGAGAAAATGAAAGAAAATAATCACCTCGATAAGATACCTATAACGGCAAATCCGAATACGTTAAAATCCAGAATTAATATAGCCGAAAATTTTATAGTGGATTTCAGGCACCCCAATTCCGTGGGTAGAGTTTTCGGTTTTGTAGCTTCGACGTATCGATCCGGTCTTCACGAATCCGAAAATGTCGTCGATATTTTATCCATCAACGCTATCAGAGTCAATATAAATATAATTTCGGGGAGTTACGCCAATGGCGTCACTCAAAATACGATTTACACCTTTTTTCCTAACGTAAGCCCCGGGTACAAAATCGTCGAAACGCCGTCAAATTTAGTTAATTTGCCGATTATTACTTCAACGATTAATAATTTGGAAACCAGTCTTACGGATCAAAACGGATTTCGGCCAGATTTCCGACGGGCGTGGAATTTTACTCGGAGCAAACAGTCCGTTTAAAAATATTCCCCTACTCGGAATGTTTCAGTAAGTTAAATGGTTTCGATCGATTTAAAAAATGGAGTCGCAAGAATTTAGATTAAAGAAAATCAAAGAAATTTAAGCCAATTTTTCTCAGGAAGAAACGCAACGCTTATCTACGAGCTTAAAATATAAACGTTTTCACAAGATTATCGACTTTGCCGATATGGGTTTTAGTTTTGCCGCAACTGGACTATCCGCGGGCGGCGTTGTTCTTTTATCTACGGTAGTCGCGATACCCGAAGCGGCGGTTCTAGGGGTTGCTGCCGCGGGGTTAAGCGCTTTAACCGCTATGGGAAAATACCTCGGTAAACGATTGTTTACGAAATTTCGTAAACACGAAAGAATTCGGATATTAGCGGCCAGCAAGCTAAATACCGTTTCGTCTCTTCTCTCGAAGGCGCTCAATAATGAACATATTTCGGACGAAGAATTTCAAACGATTCGATCCGAATTGGATAATTTTTTCGTCACGAAAGAAGAAATTCGTAAAACGAGCAGAAAGACCATCGGGCAGCTCGATGACGAAGTTAAAATGTCTCTCACAAAATCCGTTTAGGTATCAAATTACGAGTGTACTTTTAAGTCACGTGACACACGCGCCTTTTAAAGTCGAGTTAAAAGCGTTTTAATTTTTAGAAAAAAAACAGCTTTTCTAAAAATTACGGATCCGAAACAAAGGGATAAGATGGTTAAAGATTTTCACGATTTAAAACAACGTCTCAAGGAGAATTTTCTCCAAGAACGCGGCGCGGAGCGCGATTTACAAGAAGATTTAACTCAAGTTTTTAAACCCATCACAGACGTACAAAAAAGTGCTACCAAGGATATAATAGAGACGCAAAAAAGCGCCGCGGAAGAAATTAAAGAAGGGTTGCGGGAAGCTCCCCCGCCTTATCTCGAACCCGGCGAACCCATTAATACGGCGCCGCTTTTTGTAAGCGAAAAACTGCGCGCTAAAATCCGCGATCGCGATTCCGACAAAAAGTTTGGTGTGAGGGAAGAAGTTGGCGGCTATTTTATGGACAATAAACCTATCCATATAACGGAAAACGACGATTTAATCGCGGACGGGGTTGAATACGAGGGTACTCCCGGATTATGGGATCTCATCACATCAAAAACCCCGGATCACCGTAAAAAATGTACCGACCAAGATTTAAAAAATTATAAAGATTTGTTGGATCGAACGAAAGCCCACTATGAGAGATACAACCCTAAAGGCAAGCTGATTACTAATAGATCGTTTAACAAAGTTCGATTTTTCAATCACGTTTTCGGAATGAAAGGTTCCGGTCTCACCAATCCCAACGACCTTCTCGAGAGATTGGAGCTTTTGATGGCGAGCAAAGCCGCGGGAAATACCGGGGTAGGTGACGAGATATTTATCCGTGTGTAACGATCTTTTGCGACAAAACGTAATCAATTCGAGTCAATTTAAAACGTTAACGTCTTTAATTTAAAAAAATGCTCGTTCCGAAAAATAGAGATTACGTTAGACGCTACGCGTACGGCGGTAGCGGTTTATTAGATTTTTTAGCCAGCTTCTTTACCAAGAGTATGATGAAGGCTGCCGCTCAAAAAGTGGGGCAAGCCGCGTTGGAGGCTGGAAAGTCAGCCGCCACGGAAGCGGGAAAGAAAGCTTTAAGCGCGGTTGGTAAGAAAGCCAAAAGCGCGCTAACTCCGAATTCTAAAGCTATTTTAGCGAAACATTTAGAACCCGTTTCTATCGGATCTCTTATCGACGGGGGCGGAATTAACGATTTAGTTAAAGAATTTTATCGCGTTTAAAAATGTTGAATTATAAAATCTACAAATACCCCCAATACGATTCAGCCAACGTTTTTATCCACGTCGCAAATATAAAATTTGACGGGGCTGAAATTATCGAAATTTGCGATACCGATTACGACTTTCGAAAAGCCGTCGTAAAATTGACCGAGAAGCAAATGACCTCCTTGATCGACTTCGAGGATGATATAAATTGTTTTTTAATTGAAAATAATTTACCTCCCACTAAAATCTTGTATTATCAAGGGAAAATTTACCCTAAAGTGGAAAAAGACTCGACGAAATATAAATTTATAAAAATAAAGCGAATTTTTATCAAAGACGATAAATCTTTTCCCCAAATTTTCCTCGAATAATTTGTACTTAAAGAGATCGCCGTATTTTTTTAAAAAATGTATAGTTTAATAGAATCTTACGCGATTGACGAAAGTACGGAGCGTTACGAATTTCACGAATACGAGCCTATCGTAGGAACTAATTTAAATAATCCCGGCGAAATCGGAATAAATATCGAAACTCAAGATTTATTTACTCATCCGAGCGAAAGTTTTTTACAGATCGAAGGGCGATTTACGAAAACGGACGGCACGGCTTACGCCAACAACGATAACGCCGCTTTAACGAATAACGGACTTTTATATCTTTTCAACAATATCAGATATCAACTTTCCAGCCAAGAAGTCGAATCTCTTTTTAATCCCGGCCAAGCTACCACTATGCTCGGAGTTTTGAAATATCCCGTCGATTTTTCGAAATCTCAAGGTTTAAATCAATTGTGGTATAAAGATACGAATCCCGCGGCGAATCGCACAAATAACAACGGGTTCGAAATTCGTCAAAATTATTTAATCGTTTTACCCGACCCGAAAGGCACGTTTAGTTTTAAAATTCCGCTAAAACATATTTTCGGGTTTTGCGAAGATTACGATAAAGTTTTATACGGGATGAAACAAACTTTAACTCTAGTTAGACAGTCGGACGATAACGCGATCTTTAGGGCTAACGCGGTGAATGCCGGTCGAGTGAATCTCACCAAGCTATCTTGGCTCGTTCCTCACGTCGAACCCGCCGATTCTCAAAAGGCTGCCCTATACAAAACGATCGAATCCAAAGCCAGTCTTCCCGTGGGTTACCGCATGCGGCAGTGCGATTCGATCAGCGTACCACAATCTACGAGTTTTTTCGTGGAGATTATCGACTAAATCCAGTCCGGAAAAACCTCGTTGGGTTATTATCGGTTTTCAAACTGACAAAGAGGGTAATCAAGAAAGAAATCCCGCTCTTTTCGATCACGTTAATTTAACGAATATGTACGTTACGCTCAATTCCGACAGATATCCCCAAACGGATTATCAATTGGATTTTGAACAATATAAATTTTCTAGAGCTTACGGGGATGCCGCCGCGTTCAGATCCAAATTTTACAGCACGGACGAAATTATTTCGAATCCCAATAGTTCTCCTTACGATTACAAAACTCTTTTCCCCTTATTCGTTTTTGATGTGAGCAAACAAAGCGAGAGATTGAAGCATTCCATTACCGATATCACCATCAAAGCGCAATTTAGCGCTAACGTCCCAGCCGACACAATGGCTTACGCCCTGGTTATCAGCGATAGATTAATGACTTTTCAATCCGACGGAAATAAAATGAGCGTAGTTTACGGTTAAAAAAAATTAAATTTTTTTTAAAAAAATATTTTAAAATAAAAAAATGAGTAAATTTGTGATAAAACGAACGCAATCGGCTTTAAACGATTTGTTTATTAATTACGTTATAGAAGGACAACCGGGTTACAATCCGGAAAGCTTTTTCGAAGCGATTCGACCGCTAGTAATGGGCCACTTTAAAGATTATCGCGAACGTAAATTTAAAGCGGTTTTAAGATGCTATATGAAAAACCCCGGCGAAGAAATCGTAAGAAAGATGCCTTTCGTTTCCGAGATGGAATACGGTGATAATCTGAGCGAAATTTACAACGCCATGGTCGAAAGAATATTGGAAAATATGGGCAGCGGTTGGATATTTCATTCTATCGAGCGACTCGAAATTCATACGGCGATTAAAAAATGTAATTTAAAAAAAGTTGGATCTTTTTTAAAAAAATGAGCGAAGAAATTAGAGGAATCAAACACCCCCAAAATCCCGCGTTCGATAAACCCTCGGAAAACGAATTCGAGCAAAGAAAAATATCTATAATTCATCGTCAAAAAAACAAGCCACAAGGTAAAATCGGTGAAATTCGCTTTTCTACCGTGATGGGGGAAAGCGCTAGTTACGACATTAAAAATGTCGCTCGCGATAAATAAAAATGTTGTTTACGCGTCGTGAAAAAAAAAAATTATCTAGCGTTTTTAAAAAAACTTAAACATTTTTACGCACACGTAAAAATGCTTTACGAGTATATCTTCGAGTGTAAAAGAATGGGGAAAATAGATTTAATCAACTCAGGCAGAGGCGAGTACTTGAAATATTTCGAATTTCCGGTCGAAAACGAAATTCCTAAATGGGGAGGGCCGGCTCGTTATACGCTTCGAGAATGAGCCGGTTTTCGTACTCGGAGATTACGCGGAATTTTGGTTTAAATCGAAAACGTCTTTCTGGGACGTAGGTTATTTAAAAATAATGGAAATTAAAGATAATTTCGTGATAGGCGTGCTAATTCGACCTTATAGAGAGAAAAACCCTAAGAACCTCAAATTAATACGACTTTCTAAAAAATGTTTTTCTCGCGTAATAGACGATTTAGTTCACGCGTTTAATGACCGTTTTTCTATTTAAAAATTTTTTTTTATAAAAGATATTTTAGAAAAATGAATAAACCAGATTTAATTACTGTTAGAAAAATGAATAATCAACGTTTAGTTAATGCCGACTTGGGTGAATACGCGTTAATTAATTTATTCGGGTTTATATCTCCCGATATTATGCCCCGATGGTTAGATGGATGCGCGGTCCCGGATACGATGGATATCGCTCTTTACGTTGATGAAGCGCAGGATTTCGCTCTTTACGCTGAGAAAGATTTCGATCTCCGAGTTGGAAATGTCGCGATACTCGTTTTTCCCGATGCGGAGATGGGATATTTAAAAATAACCGAAATTAAAGATGATTTTGTTATAGGTGTGCGTTACTTCTTCTTAGGATATGAGTATGAAAAGGGGGACATATGTTATTTAACGCGAATCCCTAAAAGATGCATTTGGTTTACGCATAAAGATATTCCTGACCAGATAATAATTGAAGAAAACGGGCGCGTTATAATTATTTAAGAAATTTGTTTAGAATTTTAAAAAATATTGCGTAAATAAAAAAAATGAATAATAGAATTTTAAGAAATAAAAAAATAGTTGATAATGACGAAGGTGAATACCCGCTAATTAACGATTTTGAATTTACGTCGTACAACGATATTCCGAAATGGAATAATCGAGACGCGTACGAAAATGATCCGTATTTTTTTGTTCCCGCGTTATACGTTCCTACGGAAGAAATTTTAGATTTTAAAATCGGACACGGAGCGCGATTTTCCTATTCTAACGGTGATATGGGGTATATTAAAATAACCGAAATTGATGAAGATTATATTGTGGGATTGACTTATCCCTTTTCTTACGGTTACGAGCATGAAGAGGGAGAAGATTGTTCGTTGATACGACTTTCTAAAAAATGTTTTTTTCGAGTAGATAATCCGGGATGTTTTGTACGAGATGGTAAAAACAACCAAACGTACGATAAATATCTAGAAGAATTGGAGGATAAGGGAAAATTACACGATTTTGAGTTTATAATAAATCTACCCGAGGATGAATTACGAGTAGTCGAAGAATCGAACAGACGAGGGATAACTCAATTTTAAATTTCAAATATTTTTTAGAATTTTTCCACAACTCAAACAACTGGCTAGATAAAATAAAATTTACGGGTATACGCTTTTCGATAAGCCCGGATTGATGAAAATATTAATAGAAAAAAATATAATTTCCGAACCGATAAAACCGGAAAAAGAAACAAAAATTCGTTCTCCGAGATACGACAAAGTAAGATCGATTAATAAAAAAAGATTCCCCGTAATCGTAACGGATATCGAAACCGACGAACGTAAAACCTTTCGATCTATTAGATCGGCGGGGCAATTCCTGGGAATATACACGATAAACGTGAAATTAAACGACGGAAAAATTTATAATAATAAATATAAAATTGAAATACAACAACAAGTTGAATAAATTAAAATATAATTTTGAAAATTAAAAAATTATATTTTGTTATCAAAAACATGAATTTTCAACGAAATGACGTGCCATTGAATCGCTCACGCGGAGAAGCTCGAAGAGCACGGGCGCGTGAGCGCAAAAAAAAAAGTTCGAGCTCGCGAGCACAAAAAGAGCGGCAAAGAGCTCAAGCGCTTGCGATTGCAGCTCGAAAAGCGAAAGATATGCCGAAAAGGGTTGTAGCGCGGAAATTGACGGATTTATACCAACGACGTCCTTCCTTTGAACTGGTGGAAAGTCAATCCGCTTTAAGACATTTTACGACCATGCACACGATAGAAGGGCGAGCGGGTTACGATCCTCGAGAGTTTTTATGGGCGGTTAGACCGCTAGTAATGATCCATCTCGATAACCATCGGCGACATAAAATTAAAATGACTTTAAGATGCCTGATGAAAAAACCCAACCTCGCGACCGGCGAAGAAAATATTGTCCAGAGACCTTTCGCTTCTTATATAGAAATTATTAACGAGGCGACGGACGTCGAAGAATTGTACGATGATATGGTCGAAAGAATATTGGAAAATTTAGCGACGTTTCAAAATATGGGTAGCGGTTGGATATTTCATTCTATCGAGCGACTCGAAATTCACACGACGGTTCACGAACCGTTGAGAGAAAGTTCTTATATTCCATTGCCGAAAGAGATAGCGAATAAGAATGCTATTATCAATATGAAAAATAACGACGACAAATGTTTTCTATGGGAGCGTTTTGAGGGCGTTAAATCCGAGAGACAGAAACGCCGAACGTATAGATAAAATTTTAAAGAGCAAAGAAAAGACTTTAAACATGGTGGGAATTAAATATCCTGTGTCGCTCAAGGATATACCTAAATTCGAAAAACAAAATCCGAGTATTAGAATCGTCGTTTTAGGATATGACGATGAAAAGAAAATTACTTATCCCCTTTATTTCAATAAGTCTGACGAAGTTGAAAACCCGATAATTCTTTTCTTGTTTAACGATAACGAAAAAAGTCATTATTCTTGGGTAAAAAATCCGAGTAGGTTATTACCCAAGCAAATTTCGAAGGATGGACATAGAAAACTTTTTTGTTGGAACCGTTTAAATCCGTTCGTCAAACAAACGGCGTTGGACAAACATAAAACGTGGTGTTACAAAAAAAATACCGTGACGATTAATATGCCGGAAGAAGGTTCACTCGTTGAATTTAAACATCATGATAGGAAAATACAACACCCTTTCGCGATTTACGCCGATTTCGAATCTTTTTTACAGCCGATTCATACGTGCTCGCCGAATCCCGAAAAGAGTTATACTAAAAAATATCATCATCACGCCCCGGCTGGGTTTTGCCTTTACGTCAAGTGCTTCGTCGATGGTGTATACGAGAGAAAGCCCATCGTTTATACCGCAAAAAATGATGAAGAGGATATCGGGCAAAATTGTGCGGGAGATAAAATTCCGTCGAAAACGATAATACTCGGCGAAGAGGATAAAATAAATTTCGAACGGGCGACTGAGTGTTGGATCTGTAACGAGGATTTCAACAATCACGAAGCGGCGTATAAGAAAAAGTATAATAAAACAAATTTCAACACGAAGGCGTTTGAAGAATTTGTCAACGGTCGTAAAAAAGTTCGCGATCACTGTCACTATACGGGAAAATACAGAGGAGCGGCGCATAATTCGTGTAATCTTAAATGTAGAAAGCCGAAATTTATACCCGTTTATTTTCATAATTTGGCCGGATACGACAGTCATTTATTCGTTAAAAACTTGGGAAAAACTCCGGGAGATCTCGGGTGTATCGCGAAAACGGAGGAAGAATACATTAGTTTTTCGAAAAAGATACTGACGGGAACCTGGATAAAAAATAAAGGAAAGGAAAATGAAGAGGAGGTGGAAATTACCGTAGAAATTAGGTTTATAGATACTTTTAAATTTATGGCTTCTAGTTTGGATAAGCTCGCGGGTAATTTGGAAAAAGATCAATTTTCGACGATAAAAAAATATTTTAAAGATAATCGCCTGAGAGAATTGATCACGAAAAAAGGTATATACCCGTACGAATGGGTCGATTCCGCGGAAAAATTTAAAGCGACGTCTTTACCTCCGAAAGAAGTTTTTTATTCGAGGTTAAACGAAAAGGGAATTACCAAAGAACAATATGCTCACGCTCAAGAAGTGTGGGAGGTTTTTAAATGTAAAACGTTTAGGGTTTACCACGAGTTGTATAACAAAACGGACGTTTTGTTGTTGGCTGACGTTTTCGAGAATTTTCGAGACATTTGTTTAGAACATTAAGGGTTGGATCCGGCGTGGTATTATACAGCTCCGGGATTAGCTTACCACGCCATGTTGAAAATTACGGGAGTAAAACTAGATTTGTTGACAGATTCGGACATGTTGCTTATGTTTGAAGAAGGTTTAAGGGGTGGAGTCTCTACGATCACAAAGCGATACGTTGAGGTTAATAATAAATATATGGGAGAAAAATTTGATTCGAGTAAACCTTCGAAATATATTGAGTATTTGGATGCTAACAACTTATATGGATGGGCGATGAGTCAACCGTTACCTACTGGAAAGTTTAAATGGATGACTGATACGGAATTAGAAAATTGGAGAAATATTCCTTGTATCTTGGAAGTTGATTTGGATTATCCGGAAAACTTACACGATTTACATAATGATTATCCCCTAGCCCCCGAGCAGTTAAAGATAAATAAGGTAGAGAAATTAATTCCAAATTTATACGACAAGAAAAATTACGTGCTTCATCATAGAAATTTAAAACAGTACGAAGAGATGGGATTAAAAAACGTAAAAATACATAAAGGCATCAAATTCGAGGAATCTGATTTTATGAAGAAATATATCGATCTAAATACGAGTTTGAGAGCTAAAGCGAAAAACGAGTTTGAGAAAGATTTCTTTAAGTTGATGAATAATTCCGTTTTCGGAAAAACGATGGAAAATATTAGAAATCGTAGAGATATCAAATTGGTTACCAACGAAAGAACAGCAAAAAAGTGGGCGGCTAGACCGAATTTTAACGGAAATACGATTTTCAACGAGAATCTAATAGCCGTACATATGAAAAAAACTATCTTGAAATTAAATAAACCGGTTTACCTCGGGATGTGTATTTTAGACTTGAGTAAAATTCTCATGTACGATTTCCACTATAATTATATTAAAACGAAATACGGAGAAAAAGCTCAATTACTATTTACGGATACGGATAGTTTAATGTACGAAATCGAGACGGAAGATTTTTATAAAGATATCGCACCGGATATAAAAGAAAGATTCGACACGAGCAATTTTGATTCGAATCACGAATCTGGGATCTTTTCTAACGTAAACAAAAAAGTGATCGGTATGATGAAAAATTATAGAGGGTTTTGTGGGATTGAGGGCTAAATTATATTCCTATAAAATGTTCGAAGGATCGGAAGAGAAGAAATGCAAGGGGATAAAAAAAGTCGTTGTGGAAAAAAGTATTAGATTCGAAGATTATAAAGATTGTTTATTTACGAGAAAAGAACAATTGAGAAAAATGAATATTTTTATAAGCAAAACACACGAACTGCGTACGGTGGAAATAAATAAAGTCGCTTTAAGCGCGAATGATGATAAAAGATTTATTTTACCGAATAAAATAGACACGTTGGCTTTTGGGAATTATCAAATTGAAGACTGGGAAAATACTCATAAACGTAAAAAATTAGTAAATGCTCAAATTAAAGAATTGGGTAAACGTAAAGAATTGGAATCATTTTAAAAAATGAATATCGGAAATTTATCCTTACCCGTTAAACCGTTAACCAACTTTGAGTTGGAAGCCGCGGCTAAAGAGTTAAAAATTCCCCACTTTCGCGGAGTTTTTATGAGAAATCAACTCCCCACGAATTCGCGAAAATGGGAATGCGGAATATTAAATTTAGACGACACGAATCTAAATGATGGGATTGGATCCCATGACGCTGGGGGCACGCATTGGGTTTGTTGGATTAAAAAGGAAAATAAATATTATTTCGACGGGTATGGTATACGCCCGCCGGAAGAGCTGGTAAAATATTTAAAACCTAAAATATTTTACAATAAAGATCGAGTGCAACCTAGAGGGTCGGTTATTTGCGGGCATTTATGTTTACACGTATTAAACGAAAGTTGGAAGAAATAAAATGCCTGTTGATAAATTTGGACGAATGCCTAAAGCGGAAGCTCCTGAATCGGACGTATCCTTGGCTTATATAAGCAACAATTTCCTGAAAAGGGGGAGAATTAACATGTTTGGAGAAAAAAATACGAATCTCGGTATTCCTACGGATGCGGGAGATGCGTCGCCTAAATCGTTTGTGATAAAGAGAATAAATAAAGCTATAAAAGATTACGACTTGGATAATTTAAAACGGACGTTGGACAGCGTGGAAGAACAAGTAAAAAGTTGTTTGGATGAAAAAGAGTTGAAACGAGTAAAAATAGATATCGTGGAAAAGATGAGAAAAAATTTGGAAAAATATATCGATAAAGAAAAATTGGAAGTCGAAATAGATAAACTCGAGAAGGAATGGGCGTTGGATGATAAAACTGCTGAAGAAAAAAATACGCGGGAAATAATGAGTAATATTGAAAGGGGGGTGAACATTCTTAAAAAGGATATAGTAAAGCTGATAGATGAAAAAGATGAAGAGACGTTAAAGATAATTATCGATAGGATGCAAGCTGATATTAGCGAAGTCATCGCGGGAAGAAATAAGAAAATTAGACAACTAAATTCAGTTATACTAAGTTTTACAAGCAACCAATTGTCCGTATTATTGTTTTCGCTCAATATTGATAAAAACGTCGTTATCAAGGTACGACAAACCCCAGACGCCAAAATTGAGATCACTGATGGAAAAAGTAAACGATTCGGTTATTTCACGGCTGCTTTTAATTTATCGCCGAACGAGTATATTAAACACGATGATGTGGTTGGGTGTCCACATTCCATGGGTAGCAATTACCCGCATGGTAAAGAAAACTGGCTCCTCAAACAGCCAGGTATTTATACGCTCGACGTCGATTTAAAATATAAATCTGACGCCCCAGGTCGGTCTAAAGGAATGTTTGAAGTGGTTGAAGGTAGAACAACGAAAATATTTTGGGAAGATCCGAAAAGGGATGAAAACAAAAACGAAAACGTGACGGAAACGTTCTCATTTAATATTACGAAACCAAACTCTATAACAACAATCACCCCTTTGGCGTATAAGAAGTTTACCTTTCAAGAAAAAGGGCATATAAAATTATAATATAAACCGGGCGGGTAAGATTTTTTTTATAAATACGGGCAAAAAATCTCGTATTTATAAATTTTCGAGAGTCGAGATTTTTTGGGGGGAGGTTTTGAAAAATTTTTATATCTCGAAAATTTGAGAAGTTGGGACGGAGTTTGTACCTCGGAGATGGTGTGGTGTTGAAGTTTACCCTTCTGGGAGGGGGAAGGTTCAAATTGAAGTTTGAACCTTAGAGAGGTTCAAATTGAGAGTTTGAACCTTAGAGAGGTTCAAATTGAGAGTTTTGGTGGGATTTGAACCTTCTTGGTGGGGTTTTTAGCAGGAATCGGTAATATCTAACTATCTTTGGTCAAACTAGAATTACCTTTCGTTATCCGCCTCAAATCACAATAACCCGGGTAGTCAACGCACAATATATCACTTAGTAAAGACGAAAAAGATTCAGCAGCAAACAATCTCGACAATCGATCTTGATGATCTGTGAAAAGTAGGCGCTCTTTGAGGGTATATTTCCAGGAATGTTTTGAAGGGAATGTTCCAGTTCCGTTGTATTTATATAAAACTTCACATAGATGATATTTCTGTAATACTACATACGTATCAGGCAAGAAACCCAAACACTTGGTGTCAAACTTCATGAATCGAATAAGCCTGTTGTTGAAAACTTGCTTAGCTAGATATTTATTTGATAGTCGACAGAGTTGTCCCAAAAACTGAAGTTTTCTATATTCTATCAGCGTCTCCATTGTGTTATATTGATATCTCCAACGTTTAGCGTAATTGTCACATATGCTCATCATAGTCTTAAGTCCAGTCATGGAGAGTGACACCAGAACCATGTCATCTGCAATATTCATATTATACATGCACATTCCACAACCGCTATCGCGTAACTCCTAAATAAGTCCATTGATATAAATCAAGTACAGTATCGGGGAGGTAATGCCCCTTGTTTCGTTCCTCGAAGTACATTAAACCATTTAGACCTCAGGCCTTGATAATTTACACAACTTGTCATCCTTTGATACATTGCCTGGAAAGCTTTGGATGATGTTTTATCAATTTTGCAATCATGAAACAATTTATACAACATTCCAGCGTGCCACACTGTGTCGAAAGCTTTCCGACCATCCATAAAACAAACATAAACACATGAGTTCTGTTCCTTGGCCATAATGATGCTTTCACGCAAGACATATGATGTCATCACACAGCCAAGACCATCTTGAAAACCTCCTTGTTGAATGTCTATTGTATCTAACATATCGTCCCGACAGCGCTTTAATACAACGGATTCAAATAATTTCAGAATAACTGATGTTAAAGTAATGGCGCGATAATTATCTGGATTATCTCTTCGTTTAGTACCGCCTTTGTGGAGCGTTACAATAACACCACGTTTCATTTCATCAGGAACATATCCGTGCCGTAACATTTCAGTGAATAAGATGTCCAAGACAGGCGACAATGTATCATTGGCAAATAATAAATGCTCGTACTTCAAGCCATCATTGCCACCAGCTTTGCCTATCGGACATGAGCTAATTATATCGTGTACAACTTGCGGCAGTACAACTGAGTTTTGATCTGGGTATATACTTGAGGACATCTCAATGAAGTTGTCAACTTTTTCTTTCCACTCATCATCAAATATTGGGAAGGCGTTTTCCATGTATAATTGCTCAAAGTAATTTCCCCATCCACGAGTTATCCTAGCGCGATCTCTCACTATTGTTCCACCAAAGTTCATTCCAGCACATAAATCATAGTTCGAATTATTTCGCTTTGCCTTAACTTTTCTCCAATATGATTCCGAGTCCAGATCAGAACTCCTCACATTGTTTCTGTAAAAATAGATTAACAGTCTGTCTGTGTATTCGACGAAATTTGCTCTTCGTCTGTTTATAATTCCGGTAGGCAGGATAATCATTGCTTCGTGGACGACCCTCGTAACACCAAATAGCCCTCAGCTTGTATTGTTCATTATGTGCCTTATCTAACTCGGCATTCCAATAAGGCTTCAGATAGTCCTTAAACCGCCTTTTTGGAAACACTTTATTTGCCGATTCATTCAGTTTTGACACTATCAATTCATACGTTGAATCAATATCACTTCGGACAATATCACGATGCAACAGTCTACTAAGATCATTATCTCCCCTTAACATATTGTTATATTGTACGATATTAGCATTACTGACTTTTTTCCAGTTTTTATTATTTTCATCACAAGTGACAGTGTCCTGTATATGTACAATATTTGGTATTACAAATTGAGCAATTATAGGACGATGCCTTGATACATTAAGACAATGGTCATCAACGATATGACAAAAACTAACGCAGTCCATCATTTCACAAGGCACAAGAATATAGTCAATCAATGCATGGTATCTATCATCATATGTAACATACGCGAATTCAGCACCCGTACATGCTGGAAGTGCATTAATAGCAATCAGGTTTGTAACATACTGGTTCAACAGTTTATCACGACCAACATTTCCTATTTTGGCGTTTAGATCACCCATTAACACTACTTTGTACATTTTTATTGTTTGTCATTTTTGTACCATTTTTTTCTCGACAGGTACAAAATGCAAAAAATTACTATTATTTATTTGTACTCTATTGTAAGGTACATATGGAAACTTCCCCAACCCTCATGCCTACGACAGGGACAATAAAGTGTTAGCTATAAGATGATCGTATTGATTTTAAAATAAAGTATATTTGAATGCATTTCTATAAGCGAAGTTTAAAGCCACTAACACTATATTGGAAACAATAATTTCACATTTTTTTCTAAACATCTCCCCTTTTCAACTGAGAATTTAGCCATCCATTTTACAAAATGTACTTTTTAAAGTGTGACAAAAACCCGTATCCACACCTTAGCTATAAGATGATCGTATTGACTTTAAAATAAAGTATATCTAAATGCATTTCTATAAGCGAACTTTAAAGTCACCTACACGAGAATTACACACTTTCTCTAAAATGTACGCATCGACGCATCAACTTTTATAGCCTTTTTACGCATCAAATGTTAAAACTCGAAAACAACTAAAGCAAAAGTCTGAAGTCTATATAATGCCAAAAGCGATTGTGTCAGTATTCAAGTATGATATTATTGATTGTAAGCAATAACCAGGCGCGTAGCTAGCCTATAAAGAATGTGGATTCAAAATAATCTAGGGGGGTCAGGGGGCATGCCCCCCCCTGAAAATTTTGAAATAAATGGTGCAATTTGGTGCGTTTGGGGGCCTCCGGAGAGCTTTCTTGACCAACGAAAATCCATTTATTTTAGCATAAAAATGGAGATGAATAGCTTTACTTTCGTTTATTTCAACTAGTTTACATTTCACAGCAAGTCTAACTTGCGGCCTTTGCTGGCCGCAAACTCGTTAATGACAATATCAATATCTATTTCCATGTGTCTGTAGGCGTGCAATAGGGCTAGTCCAGACATCCGTTCTGTGAGCATCGTTGATCTCATGTAGTTTTTCAGGCGTCTCATGATACTAAACTGCCTCTCGGCGGTAGCGGTAGACACTGGCATCGTAATTAGTACAACTAGACAGGTGAAGATGTCTGGATACAGAGTCTTGTTCGTAGCCTTCAATGTGTCAGTAAGATTTGAGGGTTTTGTCCCCTCCAGCTGGAAGAATAAATTGTGGCTCCGTACATGTATGAAATCGGAATACTTTTGACCTTTATGCGCTTCCGTAGATGAAAAAAATGACGAGCGTTGTGTTTACCAGAAATGTTTTTTTCATAAAATCCATGTATCAATATAACTAATCTACCAAGAAGGAACTATTTCAAAAATGCAGAGTAATACGACAAATGCACCAGAATTTTTCACATAAATTTTGCATCATGAATTCACTGATTCAGGTTGGTTAGTTCAAAATGTTGTCAGTCTCGCTAGAATCGGTTCACAGACATGGTCAAACATGTCATTACTCAACAAACAGACCGAAACAAATAAACACTAGGCATACATAGTAACATTTTAGTTATAATTACCTCTTTTCTATCGCTGATTCTGCTGATGACTTCTTTAAGAACTCGATGTAAACATTTGTTTACATTTCGAAAATACGGCGCGTGCAAACTTCCGACTTTGAAGAGCTGCAAAGGCCGACAACTTTTCAAAAATATACTACGGTATGGTGTACGATTTAGGCTATATGATTTATAAAGCATTCAGTGTGGTAATTACCAGATCTGGCGAACGCGGCTGAATTTCAAACCACATTTTTTTTACTAAAAATTTTTTTTTTGGTCAAAATAATGTGGATTCAGCTGCGTACTCGCGTATAGGCAGCTACGCGCCTGATAACTGCTTGTAAAAAGACGCTGATTTTACCACAGGGGGCTAGCACGTTGAATGGATGGTGTATAATGGCGTATTAGGCCTAAAATGGCCACACGGACCAAAAACACGTATATCATATATATACATATGCAAGGGTTACAACTTCCGAAATGACAGTTTCTGCACCAAGTTTATTTAAAACTACGTAACTTTTTAAGGAATCGCTCAAATTTCCAATAACTGGTGTCTACAGATAGCTAATACATTATACTACACATAGCCAGTAAGCATTTTGACCAATTCAAAACAATGAAGCAGGTATTTCATCTTTTTCCTCCGAAAAATCGCCAATTTCGTTTACTCGAACGCGACCTCGCAACCCCAAAATGATCAGAATTACCATACTAAATACACCTTAAAACAGGTACAGTAATGACAACACATGCTTACTGTAAATATTACTAAAATACACTGATTCAGCGCAAAAATGTTATCCAGGAACGTTCCATTCACGTTCAATTCACAAAAATCGTGGCATGATTGAAACTTCAAATATCATGATGCAGTGACCTTTGCCCCGTAATTTGTTTGTAAGCGGACGTTTCATTGGTTGAATCATAATGGCGTAGCGAGGTGGAAATCTATGACGGAGTCGACGATTTTGTTAATTTTACGTGAGTAGACCATTCCTGGATAATTCTTTTGTGCCAGATCTGTGTATTTTAAAGATATTTATGGTTAGCACGCGTTGTCATTCCTCTACCTGTTGTTTTAAGGTGTATTTAGTATGGTAATTCTGATCAATTTGGTGTTGCGAGGTCGCGTTCGACTAAACAAAATTGACGATTTTTCGGAGGAAAAAGATGAAATACCTGCTTCATTGTTTTGAATTGGACAAAGTGCTTACTGGCTATGTGTAGTATAATGTATTAGCTATCTGTAGACACCAGTTATTAGAAATTTGAGCGATTCCTTAAAAAGTTACGTAGTTTTAAATAAACTTGGTGCAGAAACTGTCATTTCGGAAGTTGTAACCCTTGCATATGTATATATATGATATACGTGTTTTTGGTCCGTGTGGCCATTTTAGGCCTAATACGCCATTATACACCATCCATTCAACGTGCTAGCCCCCTGTGGATTTTACTATAAGTGCATTGGATTCGAAATCAGTGCGCATGCGCGGCAAAACCGACGACAACATATTTCGGACTAATCGTCCGTTTCCAATCCCTGTGTATAATGGTCCCAGATCATAATAAATAAATTTAAAATGCATTATTAAGCATTTAACACATTGTGCAAATCATGGAAAATGCGTGTATGCGTTCAAAATAAACGTGCTACATTTATTTTTCGAAAGTGATGCTTTTGTAACATTTCTTTCATTTTGCGTAAAAATGACAAAATCACTAATAACACTTAAATAATACTATAAATACTTATTATTTGACTCATGGTGATGGAGACTGGTGAAGCTTGTATGTTTTGAATAAAAATAACAAACACAGATGTAGTGTCGAAATGCAGGGCTTTTATTGTTAAAGCCATACAAAAAACAGTAGTCTTGAAAAAAAAGAACAAAATAAAAACATATCTGGGCAGAAAAAACCGCCTAACAAACAGATATTAACAGGTGAAAACCTGCATGAAAAAGACGTAGAAACACTACAAGAATTAAATGTAAGTAATTAGTACAGAGGAGGAGGAAGGGAGGTGGAGGTAAATCTCTAAAAAGTTGTTGTAATATAAATTGTGTATAACGCGTTCGGAAGCAGGAAGGTCTGAAGCGCATGCGCGAGGAGACCCCGCGTGCTGTATAACCAACTCACGTTGGGCGCTCGGTCTCTAAAAATACACGTAGGGCATCTGGTCAATAAAGATAAGAAAGGACATCACACAGTTCGCAAATAAAACATTTTATATAAAACATAAAATACATTTAATGTTACGAATTGACCAACGATTTGAAAAGGTTACGAATTGACTTGTAAAAATGGTCACGAATAGACAAAAAAAACATGTGACGAATTGGTTGGGTTACGAATTGACTTGTATCCGATTCAATGACGCGATTGCTATTTATAGAATGCTGTGTAGCGGAAACTGGCTACGTCAATGCTAAATATAGCAATTGTTTGGTTCACATGGCATTTTATGTGGAAAGAAATTGTTGTAATGACCTTTCAGCTTTTATGAGGAAAATAAAAGCTACTTTGTTAAATCAGATTTATTTTAGAAATCCTGAAACAGTAAGTTGTACTTTTTGCTCTGCGTTTAAATCTAAACAACTTGATCGTTACAGTAATGTAGATTCAATAATCAGTTTTCATGGTTTTATTGTTATTACTGTTTTATTCTGTAAACTGTTAAACTGATCATTTACTAAGCAAATTAAGAATTGAAATAACCGAAATGAATGTCTTGGTAGCTGATTAGATCTGGATACGATGCCGTATCAAATTCGTTACTAGTTCACGCATGTACAGTGCATAACCGGATTCATTTTGATATTTTTATGAATGTATTTCTTACCCCTGTTGGATACAACTTAGGGTTACAGGGGTAACGGTATTTAGTGTTTATGATTTTACTATGAATATTTCGTTTTTCTACAACATTGCTCCAATCCTAAGGACTACTAAGTTAGTAAGTACCCCTGATAGCACAAAAAACCTGCTTAAAATATATGTAAATTGTAGTTGTAGTGTAGCATTTGAAATATTACAGCGAAAATTTCGTTTCTCTTCAACATTGCTTCGATCCTACTCAAGGGAGATCACTGCATTGGATTTGAGGGACTGTAATTTTAAACAGGTCCCTGTTCCATGTTGCAGTGCACCAGAGCACCAGAGTCAACGGGTGCCAGTTTACTATAATTTGCAGTGGGTACTAAACGCTGGTATCGATTGATAAATGCTGGTATTCGCCAGTGTCGGAGAGCAATTGTTTAACCAGAAAACCCTTCGTAAAAATAAATAGAATAAATCTTAAATTGAAGTTTTACGTCGGTGATATTACAGTACGTTTAAATCAAATGTATAATATGATATACTATCTGAGTTAGAGATTTTTTCTGTTTAGTAAGTATAAAATTTTCTTTTTAGATGCTTTATAGATACTGCCCTAGCTCTTTTTAAGAGATATAATAACTTGAGTAAAACTAATTTTTTGACTGGTATTTGTACTTTATCGAGAAGCAGATACTTTCGCGCGGAGTTACTGTTGTTCAACTTTTTCTCGGACTTAGCTTCCATGTTACAAATCTTCGTTTCTCAGTCCTTTAAATTTATTTTTTATAGCCTCATCATGGCAAACATGCTTACTAATGCTTAGTTGCTTGTCCAAACTTTTTACAACAATTTTGAATGAAAGAATAATGTCTTATTGTGACAAGTATACTTCTGATGCCCTATTTGGCTTTCGAAAGGCTCGGTCTACTGTTGATGCGATATTTGCTTTAACGTCAATTGTACAACATTTCTTGAATAATAATAGTTGTTTTTTATGTAGCCTTTATCGATCTGAAAAGAACTATGTATAATCATGTTAAATCCTGCGTAAAACACTAACAATTTCTTGGAATTTTTCGAATATTCTGTGGGTTAACGGCAAGGAGAGGTCTAGTCACCGGTTTTAGTGTCGCTATTGTTAGAAGATCTTGAAATATATTTGCAAGGAAATACCAATTTAGGAATTTGTAGTGACGATATTGTTTTGACGGTTCTGCTTTTTGCCAATGACATGGTATTGTTAGGAAAGTCACCTAAAGATTTACAAGAAATTTTGGATTTACTTTTCGCTTATTGCAATACTTGGGGTTTAGAAGCTAATCGCGACAAAACAAAGGTGATGTTTTTTAGAAAACGCAGGAAAATATGTTTAAATGAAAGATGGTTATATGAGGACGAGGAAGTTGCTAAGAAACGATCAATACTTTCAATTATACAGGAACTGTTTCTAAATACTCTGGAAGTTTTGCTTAAAATAACGATCATTTGACTGGTAAAGCCCTTAAAGCACTTAATGTTTTATTAAATTACACAAAGATCACATTAAAACCTTGTTATGTCAATTGTTTCATGCATTTGTCATTCCATTCTTCATTATTCTGAAGAGATATGGGGATTTTCGAAATCCAAAGATATCGAGCATATTCATTTGAAGTTCCTGAAACATATTTTAAACGTTAGAAAATGTACATATTCAGCAGGTTTTTACGGTGAATTAGAGTGATATTCACTCTATATATTTTATGGAATTATTAAATACTGGTGTAAACTCTTACAGTCAGATAACATTATATTATTTACACTTTATAACTGTAGTCTTAATGATTGCAACTTGGGATACAAAAATTGGGTATCTAATGTAAAGTCTTTACTTGATAACTATGGTTATTCCTGTGTATTTAATGGTCCAAGTAGTATTTGTCTGAAATCATTTCCTGCAATTTTTAAGCAGCGCGTAATCAATACTTATATTCAAGAATGGATAGGAATCCATTACCGAATACAGGCATTTTAAAAATACATTTTTGTATGAAAGGTATCTGAACTTTTTACCAAAAGATGTACGTTTTCTTTTAACAAGATTTAGAATATCAGATCACTCCCTTAGGGTTCAATCTGGTCGATATAGTCGTAATAATATTCCAAGAAACGAAAAATGTTGTTTATTTTGTGGAACGAGAGACATCGAAAATATTTTTTATTTCATTTGTGTTTGCTTGTGTTATTCTGATCTTACAAGACGATTTTTGAAACTTTTATGTTAGACCCTCTGTTCATAAATTTAATCAGTTAATGAGTTCTGATGAAAAGTCTGTGATATTAAATCTTCTCAGATTTATTAAATTGGCACTAAATGTAAAAACCCCATTGAAATGTAACTTGTTAGCAAACAATGTGTCACTCTCAAATGCTTATTTTTTTAAAATTTTCTTTAGCTATTAATTTTAAAATATTACCAAGTCATGTGTATAGATTTGATATATTTATTATATTTTTCAAAGACGATGTATGTTATGTTCAAGTCTAGGAAATAAAGTTTCTGTTCAGTTCTGTTATAAACAATTATATTAGTGATAGTTAATCAAATTTATATTTTTCTGTTTATATCACCTTTAAGATTTACATAAAAAGTGCATGGTGTGCATTTCTATTTTATTTCTAAACGACTATTCTATCTATTGATAGATAAGTTAAAAGTGCAATTATTTCACATATTGGAAAGTAATGTGAATGATTTTTAAGATCACAAAATATCATTTAAAATCTGTGACAAACATAAGGACAATATACCTCTCTGGATGCGCTTATTTGCATTATTAGTTCGTATTAACAATTGTCATCTTTGCCAAAGACATTTGACACATTTATGTTATCTATGTCTCTTTCTTAGCCCCAGAATATAAAACTATACCATTTGTCATCGTACTTTATCCGCTAAAGCATGTCCTTAAAAGGCGTATAACATCCTGTATATAGTCAAGGTCTTATCTCATCAGCTTATCAGATCCCATGCTGCACGTGGCACGGCGGAGCAATAACCTACCATCGAGATAACTTTTTAGTTTGTTTTATGTGCCTTATTGTCACTGGGGTTTAATGCTGTATTTCAATTATATAAGGTGACCGATTGACCTAACTAGTTTTCTGGACTGTATACTAAATTGTACTAACTTACCCTTCTACAGGGAGCCAGCAAATTGTCCACATATGGAGGAAAATCAACATTTTTCATGGAAGGGATAACCTGTCGCAACTGGGATTCGAACCTGGATAAATGCAATGTTCAAAATATATTCAGCAGTCTTCTCAGTTAATATTTTTTTACTATAGTCCTCAGGACTATACCTTGTGACAAAAGTTATAGTCCTCAAAGAATTTTTATAGTCCGAGCTTGTTTGAATTGTGTCATAGAATATTTGTTAAATTACTTAGGGACATCTATCCTACATAAATCATTATCCTGGTATTCATCTAGAATATGCTATTTAATATCATTTTTTAACAATTAGACATTTAAGTCAATTCTTTTTTCGGCAATAGACCAAAGTTCTACTATCTAAGCGTTCATGGCTGCATTCAATTAAACTATAGATGTGAAACATGGCAATATGAGTGTTACATAGAATGGAACAAATTCAATAATTCCGATGTATTGCAATGTTTTATACCAATTGGCAATCTTCGGATTAAGCATTTTGGATTTACTCACCAGTCGGGCCAGTGACTTTACAGAAGTTAATCGCCCGAAAACAAAATTTCCTACCCAGATAGAAAACCCAATATTGATAAATTTTCTTCATATTAATGTTAACAGATTTACCAGGCTTTGCACCTTTGACAAACCGTAGAAAATTCATAATATCCAACAAATAATCACGGATTCCATTCTATAATTAGTGATTGATTCAAGCTCAGTGTCCTACAGATTTATTTAGCATGTGGTAGCCTAGTGGGCTACCAAATCTTTTTTCTAGTAGACCAGTGGCTATCATTTTTTTCTGGTAGCCCAGGTATTATATAAATATGCAGCAAACATATTCATCATAACTTACATTTCAAAGAAAACAAGCCTGTTTCATAAAAGCACAGTTAACATAAACCAAACTCTTAAGTAATATCAAAATTTAACCTGAGTATCACATATGCCATTATTATATTAACAGATTTATAAGAATATGTCTGATAACATATCTATGTACTAATAGTCTTGTTCACAAAGCATATTCGAATTCAGTTCATGTCCGAAATAAGTACAACTAAAGGGTCAATAAACACTACACAGACCGATTTCGCAAAAGCTTTAACAAGAAAATGTTTTCATAAAACTTAAGTCTGCAAATTTAAACCAATAGTCCAAGCCTGAGCCAATAAAAATGGCCCGGACATTAAAATCTCCTGTACGTGTAGACCAATCTATTAATTCTGGGAAGCCAAGTAACTGTACTGAGAGACATGTGAGAATATAGTGGTCATGTGACCAAGAAATGCGTCATTAATTCCTTGCGTTACATCATCAACGATTATATTTCATTTCAAAAAGTTACGCTCAAGCTGAATGACATGCAGGAATGACTGCACAAATTGTGGAATGTGTCAATATCGCGCTTAGCTAACACTAATAAGTGAGTAGCATGTGACCTGGGTGTACATATTGCACCGATTCATGAAATAGAAAAACGGAACCAAAACAATATTGGCACCCATTTAATATATCGCTTTCAACGTCTATTAGCGAAGAAAGATGAGAAACAGTTTATTAATTTATTTTGTGGTAACAGTGAAGCGACGGAGCTTTTCTAAAAAGTTCTCAATTAATTCTTCTTCACCATCATCTAAGTCAGACTCTGGCACGTAATCTGAGTCGTGTGAAGGACTACTGTCGTCAGATACCAAGTCCGTGACCCTAATGGCATGTTAACGGAAAAGGAAGACAAGTTGTGTGCACTTACGAAAAAACAGAGTTTTGATTGGTTAATTCTGATATGATTTTTCCCAAACGTCACTGTGTGCGAATATTTATAGTAACATGGAAACACCCATATTTATGATTTCCCAAAAGTCTATAGTCCGATTGGACTACACTCAACACGAAAGTTTATAGTACGGGCCAGATTTTTATAGCCTCGGGTTCGGACTATACGCATTTTTCGCAGACTGTATTCAGAATATGAATTTTAGCAGAGACATATATCTACCAGGTAACGAATATCTCTGGTTTTACAATGAATAGACCTTTTGGTATATTTCAAAAACGTTACTTAAATGATAACCTAACATGCTCAATCAGACCCCTGCACTTAATATTTTTAGCTCACCAGAACGGAAGGTTCAGGGTGTGCTGTTAGGATGGGTAGGTGGATGCTCCAGCGTCCGTCGTTTGGCTTCAACAATGGTCTCCTCCTCAGAAACTACCAGTCGGATTTACTTCAAATTTGCTGTGCAGAAGCCTTTTGACGTTCTAACTGCAATTTGCTCATATTGTTCTGGTTGACCGCTTTTAGGGGTCACTAGAGCTAAAAATAGAAAAACCATCTTCATCTCATGAACCAATGGATGGATCATCACCAAACTTGGTCTGTAGCATCCTTAGATGGTCCTTTCTCAAGTTTGCTCAAATAAATTTGGTCGGCCCCTTTCAAGGGTCGCTAGAGCTAAAAATAGAAATACCTTAAAATGACTTTTTCTCATGTTTCTATGGATAGTTTATTACCAAACTTGGTTTTTAGCATCTTTAGATAGAGTTCTATCAGATTTGCTCAAATAAAAATGGTTGGCCCCAATTAGGGGCACCTAGAGCTAAGCATAGAAATACCTTAAAATGACTTCTTTTCGTGAACCAGTGGTTGGATCATCACCAAATTTGGTCTGTGGCATCCTTCAGTCATCACGAATATTCTTTTGTAGTATCCTTTGATGGTCCTTCATCATGTTTATTATTGTTCCCCCATTATTTGCCCGCAAGTGTACCTTTATTACCTTTTTAGTAACAAGTTAATTAATATTTATTCTGGTGAGTGATGCAGTGCCATCATGGCCGTCTTGTTTCAGTACTGGGAGGTAGGGGGTCAATGCCCATTGGTTTGTAAAAATGGGGAATTTTCGTTACTGACTAAAATGCGCACATCTCTAATAAGCAATAGGTTACACTCATATCTAACACCAAACACTTACTTTGCTTCAAATGCTAAATAAAATCAATATTTTTTCACAGTTGACATAACTCATGAATTTATGTTTCAAGATAACAAATGCTAGATGTAACTTAACATCTTTTTTTGGAAATCTCCATGTCACTTGGGATTTCACTTTGTCTCTAGAAGTTGGCTGATTGTTGAAATTTGAAATTTAAAACTTGGTTTATTATGGATTTTTTTCTCAGATGGTGGGGAAATTTGAAAATTTGTGTTTTTTACGGGGGTGTATGTGATAAATTTATATTCCAGGAAGTGGGGAATAGGGTCAAATTTCGCCGAATATTTCAAGGAGACCCGCTTCTTATCTTCCGTTACATGATTAAATACGACAGGGCTACATTTTAGATCCCTTAAATCCTACGCAGTTATCTCCCTTGAGCATTGTCGGAGCGTTACTGTAGAATACCAGCGAAATATTCGCTGTAAAATTTAAAAAAGAACAAGAACAAAACATTGAATAACATATATTTTAGGAGGTTTTTTTTGTTATCGGAGGTCCTTAGTGGTCCTTTGTAGTCCTTAGGATTGGAGCAATGTCATAGAAAAACGAAATATTCACAGTAAAATTATACACACTACACCAAAACTACAAATTAATTTATTTTAAGCAGTTGTTTTTGTTATCAGGGGTTCTTAGTGGTCCTTTGTAGTCCTTAATAGTAATTACCGTTACTGTTATGTTTGCCTTTTTTAGTTTTCAGTGACGGTTGAGTAGCATGTATGCTCATATACTTAAAATCTGCATGTTATAGTGTAATATCACATTCTATTTAGTCTAAGCTAAATGTTACAAATGGTGGATGATCTAATCTTGAATCGATGGGAAAGCATGGCAATGTTGTTCTGTCAAGTCACGAGTCTAGGTTATGTTTTTGGTTGGTTGTATTGGGGTTTAATGCTGTTTTTCAACAATTTTTAAGTTATATACGGCGACCGGTTCACCTAACCAGGTTTCCTGGACTGTATACTAACCAGTACTAATTTACCCTTCCACAAGGAGCCGGCAACTTCTCCAAATATGGAGGAAAATCGACATTTTTGTCAAATTTTCATGGAAGGGTATGACCTGCCGTGACTGGGATTGGAACCTGGATCTCCGGGCTGCAAGTCCAGCGCACTAACCACTGGACCACGGCTGCGGCTTCAAGGTTATGTAGAACAACAATTCCTTGAACTTTTCCCTAGGTTTAGGTAGGTTGCTTTAGATAAACATGCTTGTATCAGTCTAGAGCAAAACATTCAAATTATTCTGATTGCTAAACTTTAAACCAGTAAACAGTTTTTAAGTATCATCATTACTATGCTTTAGCAAGACCTATATTTTACTGTTAGGCAATCTAGGGGGTCTGGGGATTATTAATGATCTAGTGGTCACACTTTTGAGTGAATCTTCATCAGACCTTGTCAAAATGATTGTTTTAATGATATCATGGACAAGTTAGAACATTGGTCATCTGGGGTCAAAAACTAGGTCACCAGGTCAAATCATAGTAAAACCTTGTTAATGCTCTAAGGGTCACAGTTTTGATTGGAGGTTCACCAAACCTTGTCAAAATGCATGTCATAGTGATATCTTGGTTAAGATTAAACATGGGTCATCTGGGTCAAAATTTAGGTCACCAGGTCAAATGATAGAAAAACCTTGTTAACACTCTAGGGGTCACAGTTCTGATTGGAGGTTCACCAATTTTTGTCAAAATGCTTAATGATATCTTGGACAGGTTTGAATATTGGTCATCTAAAACTAGGTCACTAGGTCAAATCTTTTCAAAACCTTGTTAACCCTCTATAGGTCACAGTTTTGATTGGATATTCCTCGAACTTTGTCAGAATGTTTGTATTAATGATATCATGAACAGGTTCGAACATGGGTCAACTCAGGTAAAAAACTAGGTCACCAGGTCAAATCACAGGTAAACCATAGAAGTTGCAATCTTTACTCCGGTGAGCGAAAAAGGGCCATCTTGGCCCTCTTGTTAACGATTATGATTGATCTTATTGTTTTTTACCGTACATGTATGTACCATATATTCCCTAATAAATGCCCCTGGGCATTACATTTTTGAAAAGTGGGGCGTTTAATTGAGAACAAAAAATAAATTTGAAACAAGTTGCCAAATATGTATCAATAAATTTAAACCACAGACTAACATTTGAAAATTGTCCAAACGTCAGATTCTTTAAGCATTTTTTATGTGACAATTACACCCTTTACACTGGTCTTATAAGTGGGGTATATACGACAATGACTGCCAAGTCTCGAAGTGATGTCATGTCTAGCGGCTCAAGTCCTTTGATGTCGGTAGAGAGCTGTCGTGTGTGCTGGATTTAAAATGTGTTTGTGTCATTCCTTTGATTTAAAAAGTGTTTTCTATTGTTCATCTCGGAATAAAATAGCCTGTCATGGTATGTCACTTTTGTCTTCTCTTGTCCAATAAGGGCTTGGAGGGGCGTTTATTAGGGGAGGGGCATTTATAAGGGAATATATGGTATTTGTATTTCTTTTTACCTTGGTTGTCTGGTATTATTATGTTTGCTATGTAAAGGTGTTGATTTTATTTGTAAAGCACAACAAAAAATAGATCTAAATAAATCTGTGAACAAAATTCAGGAGAATAATGATACCAAGGACTCAAATTTATTTTTTTTTGCATCCAACAATTTTTTGCTATCAGACAAAATTTCAACTGGCAAAATTTGAAATTCAGTAGCATTTTTTTTTCAACTTCAGTTTTTGACATGTGTACATCATTACATGTTATAACAAAATGGTTTGTTTTATATTCATGCAATTGTATTGTGTCAAAATGCCTCAATATTTTTTTCAACACCATTAACAAAGGTGTTTCACAAAAATTTTACTTTATAAGTTCATTTATATAGTGTGGTTGCCGTGGACCATATATTTGTCTTTTAGAAATGTTTTTAGGTAAATTTATAGAAAAAAACTTGACATTATTTGGAAATAGGCTAATCATGACCAGTGTTAGACACAACCATTATTACAAACAGCAAATTTCGTGTAAAATTAGGTTTTGCTTTGGCAAAAATTATCCAGCATAATGAAAGATTGTGATATTAGGCCTTGATGGAATTGTCATGGGTACAAATCTTCAATATTCTCTCAACACAGAAACGTTTGTAAAGTTGTACAGACCATAATATCAACTACCAGTTTACATGTATAACTATAGTTCAATAATGTGCTATGGTCACAAACCTTCTATGCCTGATCTGTATTGTTCTCACAACAATTGGCACAGAATATTTTTGGCACTTTGCCATTGACATTAATTTCATATTGAAGACGGATGTGAAGGTCTGTCTTTCACTTTTTGAAAGTTTTTAACGACCGCCTGCTAGTTTTGTATTATTTGACAGAAGCTTGAAAAGATTCTATCCTCTCAGTTGTAGCCATGCTGTCAACCGGCTGAAAGAAACTATTTGTGTAGACATTTCTAATTTTCTGTAAATTCTATGCTTGGTTTCCTCGCATGATGACAAATAAACTGGTACCTATTACAGTGCACCATATGCCCTGTACAGACTGAGTCAATGGGAACCTGTTTAGAAGATAGATTGTACCGAATTAAGATCACTATGTTTGTACATAGATGTTTTTATATTATATAAAGCATTACTATGCTTTATGTATAGATAAAGTCACAATGTTATAGGCCTTTTCAGAAAGTAGGTTATCTCCCTTGAAAAAATCTGTCTCATTCGGATTCCTTCGGACACTGGGTAGTATTTTTGATGATGGCGCCTTGAGACTTACATGTGTTGAGATACCAATGAGGACATTAATTGAAAATAATTGATAAACACATTAATCAACTATTTAAAAAGATGTTATATATTGATAATGATGGTTGTTTGAAGTCAAATTAATAATGCTACCTTGTTCAATGTGTTTTTGAAGAACATTTAACTAGGACAAAAAGTCAATCATCATATCAGAGAGGTGTAAAACAGTTATGTTAAAATTTCCGTTAAGTTCCTAGTAGTACTTCATGAATGCATAAATGTTGGACCACATTTAGAATTGATTTAATAGTTTTAAATGATGATACCATCTTACTAAACACATTTCATTTGTGACACTATAACAGATATGAGCTAATACAAGATCAAACAAATATAATGGCGCACATATCTACAAGAATGCATTTAATAAACAATATTTATTACATAACACTTATTTTAAAAAGTGACAATATTACGTACTCAATCTAATGGTCTTATAAAATATAAAAGAATCGAAGTTTAAAATGACCAATTCTTTCTTAAAAAAACTTTTAAGTGTATAGAACCTGCCATTTTATTTTATTTTTATACGTGTTTCTCAACACGCTTAAAAATTTAACAAAACATTGTGAGAATGATAATTAGTGTTTGTCACATGCCATGACTGATTAAATATAGAACATGTTTGACCCCCCAGACAGCTGTAAAAACAGTGTAGATCCATAAAACAACCGGTGGTATAAATATATATGACCGCATACTGATTTTCCAGTTTAATTAATTGCTATCAGTAAGGATCGTGTCACCCAGACTATGATTTGACAACTTGCTGATATTAAAGCTGCAGATTTCACTAAGATAAAATAAAAACACAAGTGCGCCGAATTTGCAAATTTGTGACCACAGCCATCAAGATATATCATAAAGATAAACATTCTTGTTTCGTTACATAAAATCTGAATCATGTTTTATCGGTAGGAAGTGTTAGTAAATATCATAAAGTATAAATTACTTTGCATCTTTATCAGATAATGCCTGAAAAGTTGAACGTACATGTAAAAAATTGAATAATTTGCCGTAAATTTGTTGATTTTTCACTCACATCTGCCCAAGGGAACATACAGCCTGGAAGGACAGTGTTTCCCTTTGTTGGTCCAAAGTGCCAGACCAAATGTTTTTCACACAACATGGTTTGGTCACTGTTCCCAAACACAAAGTTGGACTGATTATTCTTACAATGCTGAATCCCGGTCTTACTTGCTCGTAAATCAGTTCGAAACCGAGGCATCAGTAGCTTTTGTCAACTAGTTTCCCTACAAAGATCTTTCATACCCAACAATATCATTGGAGAGATAGCATAGTTATTTTTGTCTATTAAATCAGAATGTTCTATCTTTTTTGAATATCCTGTTCCCTCCGGGGATATTCCCATGTGGCGAAATTCACTATTTTTGACAAGTATAACTTATTACACAAAAAAATGTGCTCACCTCAGTAATAAGCTATCTTAGTGAAGGTTTGTGTCTATGATTTTACTCGTTGCATATTAGAAAACTAATACACAACCTTTTGAGTATTTCTGTTCTAAATAGCTTTATAATAACACTTTCTTTGCTATTATAGCTTTTTAAATCTGTTTTAATTTGTTTTTTTTCTTCTATTATGACATAACAAGGATTGGAAACTACTATATAAATACATATACAGTAATTTTGACATTAGCAACCAGTTTGACATACATTTAATTAGGATACGATATATAAGCAGTGTTAAAAATCATGCATCTAAGAAGCGCAGTACTACCCGGAAGTAGCAGGTGCGCTTTTTTTATCTCCTAATGAAGAGTTACCAAGGGCAGATAAATCATGTTTCTGAAAAGGCCTATTATAAGCATAAATCATTACTATGTTATTATATGTATATAAAGCATCTCTATGCTATAACATATGTTAAGCATCGCTATGTTATTATATGTATATAAAGCATCACTATGATATCATATGTATAAAGCATCACTAAGTTATTATATACATAAAGCATCACTGTGTTATTGTATATATATATAAAAGTTGTGATGCTTAATATAAATAACAACACAATGATACTTAATATATATATATATATATATTAAGTATCATTGTGTTGTTATTTATATTAAGCATCACAACTTTTAGCTCACCAGAACTGAGGGTTCACAGATTTGATTGGATCTTCATGAAATTTTGTTCGAAAGTTTGTGTCAAATCATAGAAAATCTTGTTAACGCTCTTGGGTCACAGTTTTTATTGGATCTTCACCAAACCTTGTCAAAATGATTGTCTGAATGATATCTTGGATATATTCGAACATGGGTCATCTGTGGTAAAAAACTAGGTCACTGAAAAACATTGTTAACCTTCTACTGTTCTAGAGGTCTCAATTTTGATTGGATTTTCACCAAACTTTGTCAAAAAGGTTGTCTTATTGATATCTTGGTTAGGTTCGAACATGGGTCTTCTGGGGTCAGAAACTAGGTCACCAGGTCAAATCACTGGAATACCTTGTTAACCCTCTAGTGGCAACACTTTTGATTGGATTATCCTCAAATTTTGTTAGAATGTTTGTATTAATGATATCATGAGCAGCTTTGAACATGGGTCAACTCAGGTTAAAACCTAGGTCACTAGGTCAAATCACAGGAAAACCATAGAAGTTGCAATCTTTACTCAGGTGAGCGAAAAAGGGCCATCTTGGCCCTCTTGTTAATAGCAAGTAAACGGCATTTATTCTGGTGAGCAATGCAGGGCCATTGAGGCCCTCTTGTATTATGCATATAAAGGTTCACTATGTTATTATATATTGATATCAAAAGCATCACTTTGTAATTATATAGATAAAGTATCAATATATTACTATTTCACAATGTTTGATATTACTTACATTATGAATATGTAGCAGTTATTTTAATTGCACTTAATTTGTTTTGCAGATTCTTGAATAAAAAATGAAGGTGAATCTTGATGAACTTATTTCTCAACTTGGTAATCCTGGACGTTATCAGGTCTTCATTTTCCTACTTCTGTGCTTCAACTATTTTCCTTTGGTATTTAATCATGTAATCATGGCTTTCTTCGGATCAAGACCAAAGTTTCAGTGTCATTCTAAAGCTTACATACCGGATCTAATTAACCACACAACAACCAATGCAACTACCCAGAACAGGAGTATTTCATCCCATATAGAGAGTTGCAAAGCAACATATTTCAATTCAGGATTACATAATGAGACTGTGATTTGTTCAGAAAGCACAGACGGTATTGTTTTGTTTGATGTTGAAAAGGATGAGGCAACCATTGTTACTGAGGTTAGTGTACATGTACATGTTTATAGCATCAAAAAGTGCAATTTATGATAAAATATTTCCTTGTTAAATTAATTTCACGGGGTCATCAGGCCTGTATGAGCCAACAACAAGTTATTGGGGAAAAACCTTGGGACACTAAATATATTTTAAAAAATTTTGAATTTACCAACTTTTGAAAATTATTACTTTCTTAATTGTTTCCAAGTAATGGATGTGTGTATGACACATTGAAAATTATGATATTTTCATCATCGCAAAAACTGAAATTGTAACACGTAGACCCATCAGTTTGTGGGCCATGTTTAATGGACAACCACAAAAATTTTCTCAACCAGGACAATTGAAAATCTCTTGATTTTAACTCAAATTTCCAGTGCATTTTCAGTCAAAGTAATTGAAGGATGACTGCTCTCACTGACAGCAATGTTATTATTGACAAGGGCTGCCAATTTTCTGCGGATTCACAGAATTCCGTGGATTTAATCTATCAGGGGCCGTTTTTGAGATCGATGTAAATCCATTGAGAAATTTTTGAGAAATTCGATATTACTTTACCAGAACTTCCGCTAATTAATCAGCGATTACGTTTCATTCAGCACCAACCAATTGTATCACTTGACTGAAATTATATGTGAAAATCAAATGGCTGCGTATCCAGTTAAGGATGTAGTCATCTGTGTGATTGATCATACATGTACAGCCAAATGATAAATCTATTTCAAATACACTGTATATCATCGGCGTTATTCTAAAATGACGTATATCATTTTTGGCGCGAAATATTTTTTTGTTCTTCGTATAGGGTAACTCATTATACGTCTTTTGCGAAGGATTCTGATTCTCTAACCAATCAGCTAACACAGTTATGTCATGTGACTTTTTGTCGTATAATTACTGGTCAATTTTTTTTTATGTTTCCCGAAAACAGACAAAATAACAGCGACGATATGTGAAAATGCATATCTTCAGTCATCTGTGAAAACATTCTATGCAGAGATGCTTTTTAGCTCACCTGAGCACGTAGTGCTCGGTGAGCTATAGTCATCAGTCAGTCTACTCAGGCATCCACACCTGGGAGTTGTTAATGCTCTTGTAGACTCATTTTGAGCAAATCAGACGTGGTCAGAATGTTCGTCTCAATGATATCTTGGATAGAACATGAGTCATCTGGGGTCCAAAACTAAGTCACCAGGTCAAATAGAATGGAAATTTTGTTCATACTCTAAAAATCACAGATTTGATTGTATCTTCATGAAACTTTGTGTAGGATGTGTGTATTAATGATCTTGTAAAATTGTGCGAATATGGATCATCTCCGGTCAAAAACTAGGTCACTAGGTCAACACACCAGGAAACCTTGTTAATGCTCTAGAGGTTGCAATTTTGATTGAATCTTCATCAAACTTTGTCAGAACATCTATTTTAATAATATCTTGGACAAGATCGAACATGGGTCATCTGGGGTCAAAAACTAGGTCACCAGATCAAATCATTGGAAGACCTTGTTAACCTTCTATTGGTCACAGTTTTGATTGGATCTTTGTTTGACTGTGTCATAATGTTTGTATTAATTATATCATGAATAGGTTTGAACATGGGTCAATTCAGGTTAAAAACTAGGTCACCAGGTCAAATCACAGGAAAACCATAAAAGTTGCAATCTTTACTCAGGTGAGCGAAAAAGGGCCATCTTGGCCCTCTTGTTTATTTGTCTGCAGACATAATCTTGTGTGTGCTTCTTCTCCTAAATGGCTTGTTGGATGTTTATAAAAGCTAACAAGTACATTAGGCATTAGGTCTTCTTGCAGTATATTTAAAAAGTTATTCAGATTTATTTTCTGAGTTATGCCCCTTTTTCTCACCAAAACTGAAGGATTTACTTCAAATTTGCTGTGTAGAAGCCTTTTGAAGATCTAACTGCAATTTGCTCATATTATACCAGTTGGCCCCATTTGGGGGTCACTAGAGCTAAAAATAGAAAAACCTTTAATCATCTTCTTCTCATGAACCAATGGATGGATCATCACCAGACTTGGTCTGTAACATCCTTAGATAGACTCTTATCAGATTTGCTCAAATAAAAAACGTTGGCCCCATTTAGGGGCCGCTAGACTTGGTTTGTAGCATCCTTAGATGGTCTTCTCTCAAGTTTGCTCAAATAAAGTTGGTCGGCCCCATTTAGGGGCTGCTAGAGCTAAAAATAGAAATACATTAAAATGACTTTTTCTCATGATTCTATGGATGGATTATTACCAAACTTGTTTTTTAGTATCTTTAGGTAGTGTTCTATCAGATTTGCTGAAATAAAAATGGTTGGCCCCTATTAGGAGCTGCTAGAGCTAAAAATAGAAATACCTTTAAACATCTTCTTCTCATGAACCAATGGATGGATCATCACCAAACTTTTTTTGTAGCATTCTTAGATAGTCCTCTCTTAAGTTTGCTCAAATATTTAAGTTTGGTCAGTCCCTTTTAGGAGCCACTAGAGCTTATAATAGAAATACCTTAAAACAACTTGTTTTCATGATTCTATGAATGGATTATTACCAAACTTGGTTTTTAGCATCTTTAGATAGTGGTCTGGTGAGTGATGCAGGGCCATCGTGGCCCTCTTGTTTATTTGTCTAAATACAAAATCTTGTGTGCCCTTCTCCTAAATGGCTTGTTCTAAGTTATTAAGCCTTTAAAAAAATGGGGCTCTGCGGGGGGTATTTAATCACCTTCAGTGATAGTTCTAGTTTAGTCCTCTGTCATGTTTGCTCAAATATATTTGGATAGCCCCTTTTAGGGGCAACCAGAGCTAAAAATATAAATACATACTTAAATTTACTTTTTTTCCATGAATCAATGGATGGATTATTACCAAACATGGTCTTTAGCATCCTTAGACAGTGTTCTAGTGTTCGCCAAATTTGGTTTGTAGCATCCTCGGGTCATCACCAATATTCCATTGTTGTATCTTTTGATGGTCCTTTGTCAGGTTTATTGTTCCCCATTATCTGCCCAGATGTGTACCTTTATTATGTTTTATGTAATGAGTTATTTTACATTTATTCTGGTGAGCAATGCAGGGCCATCATGGCCCTCTTGCTCATTTGTATGTTAGTACAGGGTTTGCACAGGCTTGAAAAGTACTTGAAAATGAAGGGTTGTCTTGAAAAGTCCTTGAAAATGAAGGGTTGTCTTGAAAAGTCCTTGAAACTGAATTCTGTGTTGAAAAGTACTGAAAATTCAATCAGTAGCCTTGAAAAGTACTTGAATTTCAATTGGTTGACATTAAAAAATATATTACCCAAGAATTCAATTTGTAATGTAACAAAACAGAAGTACTGTTATTTTAAGGATACAACACTTCGGAATGTGAAAATACTTCTTGAGTACAAAAATGCGTCGGATGAAGGTTTATGTTCGTAAAGTATTGCTATTTTGTTACTTACTACCATTGACATTAGTGAAATTGTTTATGGCATGTAGATGAATTTTAAGATAAAAAAGGCCCAATCATGACTTGAAAAGGTAAATGACCTTTCAGCATATTGTCCTTGAAAATAAGCATTTATGTCCTGAAAAAGTTCTTGAATTTTATCAGTACTTGTCTGTATGAACTCTGTCAATTTTCATTTCAGTGGAATCTAGTATGTGATCATGCTTACTTGTCTTCCTTGGCTACAACAATTTATTTCTGTGGTGTGATGGTTGGTGGTGTAATATTTGGGCACCTTGCTGACAAATTTGGAAGGAAGCCAGTCATGTTAGTCACATTATACTTACCAGTCATTGTTGGAGTGGCTACATCTTATGTACCTTGGTATATTATCTTTGTTGCATTGAGATTTGTACAAGGTTTTCTCATGCAGGTATGTAAGCTATGTTAACCTGATATAACTTATCTAAACATTCTTTTGAAATTATAGTTCAAACCATCAACCATTTCTATTCTAAATTAACTTGCTTGAATATTTTCACAACTTTAATTTTGCTGCATTTTTATGCCCCAGGCATCTACTGACTTTGGTGGGATATAGTGATTGATTGGTTTGGTCATTTGTCTGTCTATATGTATTTAACTACATTTTACCATTTCATCTATCACTCTGATACTTGTACAGTTATTGCCTTGGACTATTCCCAGTCCATTCATATCACCCAACATCGATTTGATCCTAACTGGATTAGCACTAATAATGTTTTAAATGGCCTATTTCTTGGTTAACTAGATTTTACTGTTTCGTCTAGCACCAGCACCACCTATTAGAATGTTGTGATACTTACACAGTTGTTACCCTGGACCATTCCCAGTCCACCCATATTACCCAACCTCAAATTGACCTTGACCTTAATTGGATGTACAAAATTTTGAATGGGTTATTTCTCTATTAACTAGATTGTACCTATATGTTGGAACATGGGTCATCTGGGGTCAAAAACTAGGTCACTAGGTGGAATCATAGAAAAACCTTGTTACAGTATTTGACTGTGTATAAGACGCAATATATTTAAATTGCCAGTAAATTAATACAGGGAGACTGGGTCAAGGAAAATTATTATTTTTGCTATCAATGTGATCAATAAAATAAAGTTATTTCAAAGTGAACTTCTATTAAGCAACTCTGTACATTTTGGTAAAATATTGAAAGCTATCAAACAAACTATAGGATGTTTTTCAAGAATCTTATTTTACTAGTATTCTGTAATAAAACCAATTACCTTTATATATTAGTATGTTTTAAAATTATTACATTAACAGATATTAAACATAAACACTTTTCTACAAATCAATCACATCAAATCAAGTTCTTATTTTACACTAAATGCATGGCTACCTTTCATTTAACTTATATAGCGGTTTCCACAGCTATCTTCAACTCGATTTCCCTATCAGCTGTTTTCCCCGTTGAGAGCCTCTCGGTTGACGAGAAATCTGATGTACTGTGTATTGCATTGGTACGATATGATACTATTTTGACAAATAATTCGTAATTAAGCTCTTTAGAGTGATCTAAAATGGTGGGCGGTTCCACTAATTGATCCACTAACGATGAACGAATTTGATTGGTTATCAAATTTTGATAGGCTGTATTAATTTATAGAATAATTGTTGATTACACGCGGTGATAATGATCTGACACTTTTATTGTTAATTTCTCGCTTAGAAAAAAATGCAGTGGGTGCTATTTTTGAACAAAGATTGCCGCGTTATTTGAAGATGGATTTCAAAGTGGTTTTCGGTATTTTGTAGCTTATCTAGGGAACTCTGTCTCAGAATTTTGATATTTATTTTTGTTTTTTATCTATGACGTATTACGTAATTGTCAGCGGGGTTCAGGCTACGGAATTTCTTTAAAGTCAAATATCTATTGAATGGAGGACGTTATCAAAAATCTGAGACACAGTTCCCTGCATGATACCATGATTGTTATTTTAAGTCTAATTGTTGTAATATATCCTTATATACAGAGTAGTGATTGTTAGTCAAAAATATGAAAATAATGTGCGATATTGGTTTATTAGAAGACAGACCAAGTACAATGTTTGTTTCAAATCACTTGCAATAGACTCTTTATAGTGGGTTTATTAATGTATACAATTATGTTTGACTTTTTAAAACTATAAATTAGTAAAACTTGATATCACCATATAGCCACTTACGCTACCTTAATTGTTCTTTTTAGGGCTTATTGGTCAATACGACCTATGATAGGCTGACAACCTTGCATTAGTATGTGAAATTAGCCCATTTCAGTGTGGCCACATTTATGTTGCCTAAAAGAAATCGCGTCAAATTCTAACATTTCTTGTTCGATTTCTCGGCAACGGTTTGGGCTAGAAGCTTAGTTCTGGTCTCATTTTGTGCAAAAATATGTGCCTGAAACCTCTGCAAACTTTCTTTTTAAAGCTTTCATCCCTGATGATTTAAAATTTTACATTTTATGAAGACAGTGGTCATTCACCAGAACGAAGAGTTATACGCCTTCTATTAGTATATATAACAGTTGAATGGGGTCAAATTCTGTGAAAAAGCTTTTTCATTGAAGGTAATTTTGGGTTAACCTATGATGTTTTATAAAGAATATATTGCATTTTTATCATCACAGGTCCGTAACTAATGCCTGTGGTTCGAACATAGGTCATCTGGGGTCAAAAACTAGGTCACCAGGTCAAATCATTGAAAAACCTTAACCCTCTAGTGGCCACAGTTTTGAATGGATCTTTGTTAAACTGTGTTAAAATGTTTGTTTTCATGATGTTTTGGTCAGGTTCGAACATTGATCATCTGGGGTCACAAACTTGGTCAATAGGTCAAATCATTGAAAAACCTTGTTAACACTCTAGGGGTTAGAATGTTTGTATTTATGATATCATGAACAGGTTTGAACATGGGTTGACTCAGGTTAAAAACTAGGTCACTGGGTCAAGTCACAGGTAAACCATAGATGTTGCAATCTTCACTCAGGTGAGCGAAAAAGGGCCATATTGGCCCTCTTGTTTTAACACAGCATCTTGATCTTGGAGGCAAAGAGCGAAATAGTGAGGAAAACTTATTTTGAAGGAAGTCACAGTGTTGATTTTAAAGAAACTTAAACATCTTTCAATTCAAGGGTTTACAAACATCAACATACACATTAGCTATGGAGTTGTTTCTACCTCAGCATCGTAGTTATGCTGGTGCAATCTTAGAATGCTTTTGGGGGCTCAGTGTGATGACCATACCCTTGCTGGCTTACTGTATTCGTAATTGGCGTATGTTACAACTTGTTATATCATTACCAAGTCTCCTGGCAGCATTCTACATATGGTAAGTTAACTATGAATTTATACAATGTACAACTAAGATGAAGGAATGAACTGTTAGTCCTTTAACAGTACAGTACTTTGTTTCCTATCATGGGTTTCGCATGGACTCAGAAGTTATATAAACATCATGAATTATCGCACTATAACTGGATTTTATCTATCTCCAACCTTGCAGCAATTTTATATCCAACCTCATGACAGTCTTATATTCAAGCTCCTGACAATGCATTGAACTGATGACCAGGTATTGCTAACAGTTCAGTCTGGCACCAAAAAATAGTTTTAAGGGAATCTGTAATCTGACAATGTTTGCTAGTACAGATTAAGTTATGAAGGTGCTTCTTATGCTTGGTGAACAGGCATTAAATTAGTGGGTCTTTGATCTCACATACTTCAGTGCTTAACTTACTAGTACCTTAATTGTAGGCAATCAAAGTTATTGACTTTCAGTGGGTTAACATAATGTGGAATTATCTTTTGTTGGAAATCATACAGTTTAAGATATTTTTTTGTATCAATATATTCATATAAACTTATTTTATGAAAAAGAAGTTAAATATGGTGTTTGACAGTTCTTCAATATATACACATAATTTCACTTGTTTTGTGATTAACACCTTGAACCTGGTTTACCATCATGCTGCTTTATCCAACATAGTGAGTTGGAACCAAAAGATGTCGGATAAGTCATGTTGTATGGTATTCAAACTCTTGTCAATCGCGTATTCAACCTTTTATACATGTATATAACTTATGACTTATTATGACTTATAAGTACTACAACTTACTCTCAGTAGATGTAATTCTTATGTACTTGTGGAGAATTTTTTATCCCATTCATTTATTCATTCATGTCCACTTTGCATACCTTGGCCAATGATCACACACACTCTGGTAAGTCAGGGTTAATCTTCATTGATGGATGATCTACAGAAATAAATTTCATTTTCAGTCTTATGCCTGAATCATTACGTTGGTTAATTCTGAAGAATAAGATTGATGAAGCAGAGAAGCAGTTGTATAAAATGTCCACATGGAATAGAAAGGAATTTCCTCAGCGAACTTGGCAAGATATTAAACTTCAGCTTGGCACCTTTGTTCCAAATACAAAAGAATTCTCCTGTGTGGATTTGTTAAAAACTGCTGGACTAAGGAAAAGAAGTCTTGTCCTGTTTTATTTATGGTAAGATGGTGGTATTTGTGTTTTAGGTGTATTTGTATGTTTCTGATTGATATTTCTGTGATTGTTACAACCCATTATAGCAATTGTCTTGTCAACTTCGCGCAAATAAATTTGGTCAGCCCCTTTCAGGGGCCACCAGAACTACAAACAAATACTTTTTCTTGTGAATCAATGGATGGATTATTACCAAACCTGGTCTTGAGCATCCTTAGATAGTAGTGATTTTTCTAGAGCGTAATAGAAGGACGCTGTGCCCTGCCCTTTTTGTCCCCGCCCTGCTGCTCTTATCATATAAAAATTTCCACCCTTCTGCCCTACAAACCACCAATTTCAGGGTTTTATGATCTGTTATAATCATCAACATGGGGAACAATTGCTGAAGATGCTACATGATACGTTTTGTATAAACAACATCTCTGGCGTATTATCGGTAAGCTGATTTAGGGGGACCCTTTGATATGTGTTATGATTGCAGGTCCATCGCTAATTGGTATTTAAACGCTATCATCAATTAAGACCAATTAAAATTTACAAGTATAGCTCAAACAGTCCAAAGTTATAGACTAAGTGACAAAGGTAGCTAATAACAGTTTCAAACAATTGTAACTTTGCATGTTGAGTCCCCATCAAAGAAAATGAAGTAAAGCCTACTTTACAAAATGCATTTGACTTACATTCTTGCTTTTGCATTCGTAGAACAAACATATCAAAATGCCTTCATGTAAATTAGCTTAATTGGAGAAAGAACAAGAAAAAATTAGAAAGACACATCTCAGCATTGCTTCATTCATGGTTACGAGCCCGAGGTAATCTATGTCATGTATTTATTTGGAATTGTTTTTTTTTTAATTGTACAATGTTCTTCAATGCCATTTATTCATAAATGTTGTGTGCCTGACAAATGTATCTCAGTTCAGCTGCCATCACTTTGCTTTATCAAGTTTTCGAGTCATTCATTGCAGCTAATTATAATTTGGATAAATGCCATGTATTTGGTCCTGTATTACCGGAACATTTATTAGTAGTTTTGTTTCAGACTCAATCATTTGATGGACCTTTATCAAGTTTATTGTTCCCTTTATCTGTCTTGAAGTGTACCTGAAGTACCATTTCAGAAACTTACATTTATTAAGGGTTTGTTGTTTTATGATATGCTAACTTTGACATGCTGAAAACTTTTAATAATCTTAAAACCAAAATATCATCTCAGTTTTTTGTACAAGATGGAATAATACTTAAACAAACGCAACAACATATCCTAAATTCTAAAAGGTCGTAACTGCCACATATGACGTTTTAAAATAAAATATCAGTGTAGATACAACCTTTTGACCATTATGAAAAATTACAGTTTCAGTTACGACCTAGGAGATATTTGTGAAGCAAATTGACAGGGAATAGAGATGGGAACTAGTTCAGGACATGCACAGTAGTCTGAAGTATGAATTCAAGAAATATTGGTCATATAGATCTACCAGTTACGACCTTTAAGCACTGAGCCATCAACTTATAATCAATTGCACTATGATGAGTTAAACCTACAATTGTAAATCAGGCCCTGGTTTCACAAAAAATCCTAAGTTATTACTTATGTTACTCAAATTAAGACTGAAGTTAGATAAACAACTCAGGTGAGTGAAATCGTCCTAAAATATTTCACAGAAAGACTCAAGTTTTAACTCAGCTGAGTGGAAATACATAAATCTTTATTAATATTTTTCACAATGTAAGCTACCATATCTGGTAACTCAGTAATCAGGCCATCATAAGGTGAAAAAAGAGAAAAAAATCTGCGAATCACTGTCAAATTGTCCTCCTCTGCTAAACGCAACCAAGCTAATTTTCAGAGTACAATTACACATGTAAAAAATGAAGAAAAATAAAATTCAAGTTTTGATTCTTTTGCAAAAAATGTTTTGCCCTATCTTTTCTGCCAGTTTCTACAATAAAACAATCTTTTATAGAAGTAAAAAATGCAGGGATTTGACATTTACATGTCAAAAGGGGACCCTGTAATAAGGTGCAAAGACGGACAGACTTTTAAGGGGTCTTTTGTGTTCATACCTTTTTAAGTACATTGTATGCAATAATTTTACAATATTTCAGCATGGCCCTCATATTTCTCTTGAATATGTAAATCATTATCATTTAACATTAAATATATACTGAGACTTATTACTCAAACTACTACATATTGTCGGAGAAAGTTATTTCTCAATTATGGAACATAATGAAAGTTGTGTTGTAAGTGACTTAATTTTGAATATCCCTAATGCTTGGATAGTTTACTGATATCTCGGCATTTATATTTCTGAGGATTTGATTTCAGGGATGATCTTACCCAAAAAATCCACTTGTAAAATTCCCCAACAAAAATTAGTGAAACCACAGTTTCATTTTACAACAATGCCAATTTATCCCTTGATGTATATTAACTTGGGTGTTTTTAATTAATTGAATTAAATTGAACAAAATTTTAATATTTAAACAATTACTTCTAAATTAAGTGACATGTGGCACTGAAAGCAGATGAGTTGGTTCTCCCATTAGATGTTGTTGATATAAAACTGACAAATGCAATGTGATACATGTTCAGGTTTGCTATATCTGTGGGTTACTATGGTCTTACATGGAGATTGACAAGCCTACCTGGAAACAAATATCTAAATTTCTTCATTGCTGGAGCTGTGGAATTTGCTGCCTATACATTGGTGATCTTCATAACAAAAAGGTTTGTTCTTAGCTCTGAATGACTTGCTCAAAAGTTAAGGAATGAAATATTTGTAATTGTTACTGAATAGGCCAGTATTCATTAATTGGATTTAAAATGTACTTGTAGCTGTCATTTAAGAATTGCATTGAAATTCTCCTTTCCTAAAATAGTAGAAGTTTGGTAAATGTTTTTTGTTGAGACATGTTGCATTGACATAATTGTCTACCTTATCTGTTTCAAAATCTACATTTCTTTCTTTGGAATGCTTGTTTGTGTAAAATGTTTATTTCTTATTTGGGGATACTTGTTTGTGTAAAATGTAAATTACCCATACTTTTTGGGGAAGACTTGTTTGTGTAAAGTCTACATTACTTACTTGGGGATACTTGTTTTGTGCAAAATCTATTTCTCTCCTGGAGATATTTGTTTGTGTAAAAAGATAACTCGATTTATTTGTAATTGATAAAATGTTTTTGTCAATATTTATCTTTTATCAATAGGTTTGGAAGGAAGAAACCATTATTGATATATTTCCTGTTAGCTTCATTGTTCATGATCAGTGCTGGTGTCCTACCACTTGTCTATAATACAGTCAACACTGTCTACATGTCTAGTGGATTGGCTGTTGGTGGAAAGTTTGCCATGGGAGGATTATTTAGTGTGATTTTCTTGTATACATCAGAACTTTACCCTACAGTAGTGAGGTTGGTCTAGTTTAAGGAAACTTTCCAATGCCATAAAATTCTGCAACTTTTACGTACTTGTGGTACTTAGTTCGAATAAAAACATTACATATTATTTGCGAAGCTAAATTTTTCATGTTGATGAATAGTGGATTTTATTTATTCCTTCAGATTTATTATATTATTACTGATTATGTCAAAAATATAAAGATCTTAGTAAGTGTTTAATCAAATACAGTTGATTCTCAGTATGTTAATCTGTTTCTAGTTGTCCCAATGTTTTGGTTCTATTCTGTATATGATAATACTATGCTTACGTGTAAATCACTTATCTCAAATTTTCGTTTATGTCTAACCATAATTTTGCTCCCATGACTCAAAGTAGCCTGTAGTTTTGAGCTGTGTATCTCAAAGTTGGAGCTGATCAGCAAACAATAAACGCTTCCACACTTATCCATGATGACATTTTGTTAATTGAACCAAAGGCTCCGTGAGATTAACTTTATAAATATGTGATAAAGTAATGGTAGGTAGGGAGGAAGGGCAAACAATCATATGAGTATCATGGTAATCATAATAGATATTTGACTGTCTAGTAAAGTAATGGTAGGTAGGGAGGAAGGGCAAACAATCATATGAGTATCATGGTAATCATGATAGATATTTGACCGTCTAGTAAAGTAATACTAGGTAGGGAGGAAGGGCAAACAATCATATGAGTATCATGGTAATCATGATAGATATTTGACCGTCTAGTAAAGTAATACTAGGTAGGGAGGTAAGGCAAACAATCATATGAGTATCATGGTAATCATAATAGATATTTGACCGTCTAGTAAAGTAATACTAGGTAGGGAGGTAAGGCAAACAATCATATGAGTATCATGGTAATCATAATAGATATTTGACCGTCTAGTAAAGTAATACTAGGTAGGGAGGTAAGGCAAACAATCATATGAGTATCATGGTAATCATAATAGATATTTGACCGTCTTTTATAGTATTGATAGGTAGGGAGGTAAGGCAAACAAATACACATATCTTATGACTACAGCTGAAGTGAGTATCTGAATATAAAGATACCTATGAGTTTAACTTGAAAATTGGATATGAATACTTACCATCTCAGATATCATTGGATTGCAATCTTAGTAAAACAATGTTAGCTGGATGAAAAAATTCATTCAGACAGTGTGGTTGATATTACAAGTGTATTTTGTCTTACATTGTGTATGGGAAGCATACCCATCTAAAAATACATAAAACAAAACTTAAACATATTTAAATTGTATTAAAGGTTCAACTATATACTATCAAATCAAATACTGTAAAAATGTCAAATTATAAAATGTCTGTTTACCTCAAATTCTGATTATCTCAAACTAATTTCCCCAGTCCCTAGGAATTTGAGATAATGAGAATCAAGTGTAGTTTTAATGATTATAATGATGAACAATATTGAAACTTTACCATTATGCATTATTTATACAGGAATATTGGTATGGGAAGTTGTGCATTTTGGACAAGAGTTGGGGGTGTAATAGCTCCACAGATAATTGTTCTGGTAAGAATTGAAAATACTGTTAATAACAGATTTATGTAAGAAACTGAGGCATGCGATACATGAAAATTTTTACAAATAACTGGACTCAAACATTTACGTTAATAAGTCTGTTCTTAAATTGAGATTCCAATCTTTTCTTCTCTCTGCCTGCCATATCCTTGTTTGTTTCCATCAAGTACAGTAAAACTTCATTATCTTGAAGAGTCATCGGAACAGATAAAATGCTTGACATGAACCAACTGCTTGCTGTAGCAAGGTTTGTTAGGATGGGTAGGTGGATACTCCTTTGTCTGTCGTCTGGCAGCAACAATGGTCTTCTCCTTTGAAACTACCAGTCTGATTTACTTCAAATTTGCTGTGTAGAATCCTTTTGCTCTTCTAACTGCAATTTGCTCATGTTATACTGGTTGACCCCTTTTAGGGGTTACCAGAACTAAAAATAGAAAATTCTTTAAATATCTTCTTCTCATGAATCAATGAGTGGATTATTACCAAACTTTTGTAGCATCCTTAGATGGTTCTCTATCAGGTTTACTCAAATAAAAATGGTTGGCCCCTTTAGGGGCTGCTAGAACAAATCAAAGTGCTGATAACACTGAAGTTTAGCCTGTTCAATGAATGACTTTCACTGCATTTATCTGAAATACTTTATTTGGAAATGGAGCAGAGATTCAATTGTTCTGAAATATTTCTTTTTACTCGAATGTGACTGCTAAGGCGTGTGGTCATGCGATTCTTGTCCCAACAGGTAAATGCGATTAGTCAGTGTGTCATTTTGAGTGTATATATAGTGTATATATAGCTTATACATTACTTCAATTTGTATGTATTATGATCAATAATAAATAGTTTGACATCTCAGAATGTGTTTGAACATCATTGATCACTTCTTGTATATAATATCTGACCAATGATATTATAATCTGTCTGAGGTTAATATGTCCGAGCTAAAATTACTATGTGCTTCAAATCAAGATCACAATCTCATCTTTGCAAATTATCGAGGTCAAATGCCTCATGTCAATTTGGATGACAGCAGAATACACTAATGTCAACACTAGATTATAATAAACAGCAACGAAAGCATTTCTGCAAAGTATAACAAAGATGATGTTTATTATCTTATTTATAAAAATACTAGGTCAAAAGACAGGAGTAATAGCATGCAATGCAGATCTAATAATACATAGTTAGATTCATTGACCTTAACAACATACACAGTTCAGGAGAAAAGTGGACCTTAACATAACTAAAAGGCAGCACCAATGCTGGCTATAATCATATGACAACAATAGCTTTGTTTTTAGCTCACCAGAACTGAAGGTCAGGGTGAGCTTTTAGGATGGGTAGGTGGATGATCCGGCGTCAACAATGGTCTTCTCCTCAGAAACTACACGTTGGATTTACTTCAAATTTGCTGTGCGGAAGCCTTTTGAGATTCTAAGTGCAATTTGCTCACATTATACCAGTTGGCCCCTCTTAGGGGTCACTAGAGCTAAAAATAGAAAAACCTTTAATCATCTTCTTCTCAGGAACCAATGGATGGATCATCACCAAACTTGGTTTGTTGCCTCCTTAGATGGTCCTCTCACAAGTTTGCTCAAATAGATTTGGCCGGCCCCTTTTAGGGGCCGCTAGAGCTAAGAATAGAAATACCTTAAAACAACTTCCCCTCATGGTTCTATGGATGGATTATTACCAACTTGGTTTTTAGCATCTTTAGATAGTGTTCTATCAGATTTGGTGAAATAAAAATGGTTTTAAAAAAAATGCTGACAAGTAGGCCAAGATGGCCTTTTTTCACTCACCTGAGTTAAGATTGCAATATCTGGTTTTCATGTAATTTGACCTGTTGACCTAGTTTTTAACCTGAGTTGACGCATGTTGAAACCTGTTAACAAAAACACTAATGCAAACATTCTGCCAAAGTTTGGGGAAGATGCAATCAAAGCTGTGACTTCTAGAAGGTTAACAAAGTTTTCAGGAGATTTGACCTATTGACTTAGTTTGTGACCTCAGATGATCCTTGTTCAAGCCTGTCCAAAGCATCATGAAAACAAACATTTTAAAACAGTTTAACAAAGATCCAACCAAAATGTGGCCCCTAGAGGGTTAACAAGGGTTTTCGATGATTTTGACATTGTGACCTAGGATTTGACCTCAGATGACCCATGTTTGAACCTGTCCAAGATATCATTATGGCAAGCATTTTGACAAGGTTTGTTGAACTTCAATCTAGTAGGTTAACAAGGATTTAAGGTCTTAACTCTTTATGAAATCCAACTAAATAATACACTATGTAAGTCATATATGGTTTTATGTGTTGTTTTGACTATTCATTGCCAATGTTTTAATACTATCTGCAGCTGAAGAAAGGCATACTTTTCTCAGCAGGCCTATAGTGTGAGGCAATTGACAATATGCAGGAAACCTAATATATCATTGAGTCTAGGCTCTTTCAATACATATATAACAAGGAACTGCTTTAGAGAAACGCAAATGCCCCAAAATGTTGCCAGAAAATACATAAGCTGTTCATGAAAGAACTTGCTGTAGCACTTTAATCTGCATTACAGTGACCTTGACTTTTGACCTACTGACCCAAGAACCGATTGAGGTAATGCACTCATTAAATCTGATCAATATATGAAGTTGAAGTACCTAGACATTAATGATAGAAAATAAATCGACTTGCCGGAAAGCTTTACTCGGGATGGATGGATGGACAGACAAGGTGACTACAATATGCAACCTTTCTGGGGCATACCAAAAATCTCTATCTGTTTCACTATATAATAAAAAAGAGGGCCTAGATAGCCCTTTTTCATTCACTTGATTAAAGATTGCAACTTATTTGACCTGATGACCTATTTTTTTTTACCCCAGATGACCCATGTTCAAATTTGTTCACAATATCATTAAGACAAACAATCTGACAAGGTTTGATGAAGATTCAATCAGAATAGTGACCTCTAGAGTGTTAAAAAGGTTTTCTGGTGTGTTGACCTAGTGACTTAGTTTTTGACTGGAGATGACCCATATTCACACAATTTCACAATATCATTAATACAAACATTGTGACAAAGTTTCATGAAAATCCAATCAAAACTGTGACCTCTGGAGTGTTTATGGAGTGTTCATTTGATTTGACCTGGTGACCTAGTTTTTGACCCCAGATTACCCATGTTCAAACTCGTCCTAGATATCATTGAGACAAACATTCTGACTTGGTCTGATGAAGAATTACCTAAAAGTTTGACCTCTAGAGTGTTAACAACCCCCAGGTGTGGACACCAGACTCTAGAGTTGACTGACTGATCACTAAATCCCTTTGGACAAATCCCCCTGGTAAAATTTGTGTTGGTTGACAAAATCCCCTTCATGGATTTTTCAAGGTGGACAAAATACCCTTCGTGGATTTTACAACATGGACAAAATCCCCTTCATGGATTTTTGAAGACAGACAAAATCCCCTTCAATGAGGACAAGCACCTATTCCATCTATACAATATCCTGTCCCATGTAATGAAACTCAACCACTTCATAAAATTTTCATGAATATTCTTGTTTGACAGAGCCACAAAAATTGAAATTTATTATTTTTAAAAAAAATACATTAAGATTGTTTTTAAAAAGAACAAAGATTGAAGGGTTTGGAAATTTCAAGTTGTTATTTATGATGTGTAATTAAAGAAGTCTTTAATTGTGATAATCAAATAAATAAGTGTTGATTGTAAATTGCTTTGTTTTTTAACACTTGCGATTTTTTTACAATTGAGGCAGACTGCAGAATGTCTTACTGTATAAGATGCACAGAAAATAATTGTATACATTACACACACTGTTAATTGGAAGAAGATACAAAACAAATTAAGATGTTGATATGTTTTATCATTTGATTTACGGAATGTTTTTAAGTAAGAAATTCAATGCCTGGTGCATGCTTTCTGGTCAACTTGTACCTTAGTCAACTCATACCCTTTTTGGTTAACTTGTACCCTTATTGGTCAGCTCGTACCCTTTCAGTATTCAATCCATCATATGTATTATAGGGTATCTACGTATGTTATTATTATTTATGTTGTTATTATTAGTTTTTAAAACAGCATATAAGAATATCATATTTTTTTTTCAATATGTGGAATGTTGGCATGTTCGGAAATTTCTTAGATATAACTTTGAAGTATAGGGATTAAAGTAAAGAATTATATTTTATTTTGTAATTGTCCTATTTGAAGAGGGTAATTGTCACTTAAATTAATGTCACTAGTAAGGGGTGTGTTAATAATAATAATTAAGGATTCAGGGTAACGATTATACGTGTGACAATCTATTGTCATCAATTGCATATTCCTTTTATTTTTTCCTTTGATGTCATTTTTGTTTCTCAACTATTTACTCAAAAGTTTAAAGTCTAAAGTGAACATGCATTTTCTCCCTGAAAAATATAATTACCTGAGTGAGATAGATATATGCATATATGCACATATCTCACTCAGGTAATATGCATATTAATTGGATTGGATATATTTGTTAGTTTTCTTTGACTCTTGGATTTAATTACTAGTATTATCATTATTAGTGTTCATAAGAGTTCATTATGTCTGATTTGTGTTTGGACTGTAGACAAGTGGTTCAGTAGAGCCAGCATGCCGTCACTTGTGACGTGTGTGACACATGCCAGCCCCGCACGTGTGACACTGGCAAGTTTAGTTAAGTGTATTATTAATGTATATCATTTTTATTCATTTATTGTACATTATAGTCATTGTATGATTCTTAGAGAAGCATCAATAAACACTCAGATCTTGTCTTTCCTATACACTCATTGCGATCTTAATTAAATCATAAAAGATAATACCTGCTTAGTTCAAATTCAAAACAGTATTCATGTTATAACTATACAGTCATGGTCTTGAAGTCTAAGAAAAATGATGAGAGAAAAACTTTGTCAGTTCAGTTAAATGAGTGTAAATTAATTTTCTAGTGCAAAGCTTTTTTTCTATATGCACTTATGGAAGTAAATTTTAAATGATAAGGTAGGATTAAACAAAAAAGGTGTTTGCTTCAAAGGAAATGAGAAATAAATTACGTAAGTGACGTATTGTTGTATTATTAACTGTAGTGTATTCTTGACTATTGTGTATCATTGACGGTAGCATGTTACTGACTCAACTGTTTTATTATCCTGATACATGAATATTATGATTAATGATTAGCCCTATATTATGTAAACTATTTCAGAATGATTATGGCAGTAAGTCATTAGCATTGATTCTGTTTGGTGTTGTAACATTGATTGGTGGATTTCTTACTCTGATGTTACCTGAAACACTGGGTCATAAACTACCAGAGGGTATTGATGATGTAGAAGATAATGTACAGTTTTATGCAGATGCTGGTGAAGAAATGAAAAGTTTGAATTGTTGAATGGAAACTCTGAAGATATAAAATAGTGGATTAAGTTCAATGTATTAGAAGCCTAATGCTCAAAATTATTGTCTCAAAATGAAGCAGACAGACTTAAGAAACATTTATAATTTTTATTTCCCCTTAAATCTGCATTTACGTCTATGGGTGCAGTCCATTTTTCGAGGATTGGAAAAAAAAGATCCATTTCAGTGAAAACTCTTGGTAAAAAGGTACAATAACACGATACCAATCAAACTCTTACGAAATTTTCAGAATGTGTCATAAAATTAATTGAAGTATCTAAAGTAACTATCAAAGAACTAAAATATATTTGAGCTATACTATTTTTGTAATATCAAAATTTTGTGTAGCATTAAACAGATGTGTCAGAAAAGTAAAGCATTAGGCATCTAATACCCTAAAATTGAATTTTTCATATATCGTTTGTTCTTTCTTGTGTATTATTTTGTATACAATATATTTATTTTGCAAATTATTTTTTATGTATATAACATAGCACCTGAGTTGTTTCTCCTTGTTTACACTTACATAGTTGTTGCCTTGGACCATTCACATTCCACCATATCGCCCAACCTTAAATTGACCTTGACCTTGATTGGATGTACAAAATTTTAAATGGGTTACTTCTTGGTTAAATAGATGATACCCTTTCGTCTAACATCAATGGCTATTTCTTGGTTAACTACATTTTATCATTTTGTCTAGCACCGACACTGCTTACCTGTATTTATTTGTTATCAGAAATTTTTGGCCTAGTTATGGGACTTGGTTACTTTTCTTAAGTGGAATATATGGGCAATTATGTAACTTGAAACTTGGTTTCTACTTTTTTATTTGACCTCATTTAGAGCATGTCAAGCATGTCCCACTGACATTTGTGTTTTTTAACACGGCATCGTGTTTCCATGCTATGTCTATTTCACTAATGTTTCCCTACAAGGATGATTTGCCTATTTCATTTTTATTCTTGTCTGATTTTTCAGAGATATCGCCATTTCAATCTAGAGGTACGATAATTCAATCTGTACTATGTATGTTGTCATTGGATAATTCAATTTATAGTGTGTGTATTGTCATTTGATAAGGCAACCTATGATTTGTATAATGTCATTTGATAAGTCAGTCTATAGAATGAATATTATTTGATAATTCAGTCCATAGTATGTATGTTGTCATCTGATAATTTAATCTATAGTATGTACGCTATCATTTGATAATTTAATCTATAGTATGTACGCTATCATCTGATAATTTAATCTATAGTATGTACGCTGTCATCTAATAATTTAATCTATAGTTTGTACGTTATCATCTGATAATTTAATCTATAGTATGTACGCTGTCATCTGATAATTTAATCTATAGTATGTACGCTATCATTTGATAATTTAATCTATAGTATGTACGCTATCATTTGATAATTTAATCTATAGTATGTATGCTGTCATTTGATAATTCAATCTATAGTATGTACGCTATCATTTGATAATTCAATCTATAGTATATATGTTGTCATCTGATAATTGAATCTATAGTATGTACGCTATCATCTGATAATTTAATCTATAGTATGTACGCTGTCATCTGATAATTTAATCTAAAGTATGTACGCTATCATTTGATAATTTAATCTATAGTATGTATGCTGTCATTTGATAATTCAATCTATAGTATGTACGCTATCATTTGATAATTCAATCTATAGTATATATGTTGTCATCTGATAATTTAACCTTAATTTTGTATCATTTAGAATTCTGTACTTGAATGTCAGAATGAAGGATATACTTTTTAATTAAGATGATTTGCGCTGCTCTGGGGACTTAGTTATGATGTAGATGTAAGTATAGCAAATGTATACGTAAAATACTTTTCAGTGTAACATTTGTATGTGGAGACAATGGCTTACTTAAATACATAAAAATTCTTACATATTAAAAACACACATGATACATTTTCAACAAAATATACACAAAACATTTCCTACAAACATTTCAACAACACCTGACACATTTTCTGCAACCATTGTAACCGCACGCACGCACATACGCACCCACACACACACACCCACCCACCCACACACGTATAACACATTTTCTAGAACTCAAATGCATAACACCCATGGCTAATGTTTCTACAAAATTGTAACAACAAACACAAACACACATTGCTTATTTTCTACAATACACATGTGACTCATTTTCGTGCAAACATTGTCAGAACACTTTTACACTTGAAACATTTTCTACAAGCGCACACAAACAGGTAAACATGACATATTTTCTTCTGACATTTCATCATACACTCAATGGTACTTCATTATCTTCACATACAGAATTTATATATTTTCCTACATTACAACTTTGTCTAAAAGAAAGAATTAAAGAAAAAATAAGAAAAATAAACATCTTCCAAAAACAGAAGATGAACAAAATAGTGCTGGTAGTGAATCAGTCAGTGGATTGTAAACTATAGGATTGTGTAATCCTTTGATTGGTTTTATAGTTGGGTTGAGTTGGCTGTATGTATGTTTATTATACCTGCGGCATGTGATGGTTTAAAATTGATGCTATATTTGTCATTTTCCTGATATATTATTTCTATTTGATGCTTTATGAATTAGGGAATCCTTGCAGTGTTGTCACATTTACTTGTTGGATTGTTTTACCAATGAAATGTTTTTGCATTATAATATAAGTATAGAAAATATTTAATGCATTGTTAGTATAACATCATGAAAATTATACTGATTTAGAGCTTAGTTGTGTGTATTTTAATATCGGCAGTTTAACGGCCTTAATTATGATTAATTCATCTTCAACTTTGGGGGAAGGTAGGATTTCTTTTGTGTTTTTCTTTCCAGGAATCGTTTCTTCATCTATAATAAATTTATTGGATATAATTTTTTTTTAGAAAAAAATATTTCTGTACTTTCATATTTTAGCTGATGAAAATGACAAATATAATCATAAAAATGCTACTCGGACTGTTTTAAAATACCAGAGCAGTGTAATCACACATTTCATTATAGAGGAGTGTGAATGAGTTTGATGTTTGGAGGGAAAGATTGTGACATTGTCAAGTACTGTGTAATGGTTAGGGAAGTATGACAATGGCAGGTAGAGTGTGATGTTTTGAGGAAGTGTGACATTGGAAGCTAGCGGTACTGTGGCAATTGTAATTAGTGTGAGGTTCGGAGGGAGGGAAGTGTGACATGTATGACAGATTGAGGTTTGGAGGGTAGAGTGTGACCATGTAGGGAGTGAGGTATGGAGGGGGTGTCAATGGGAGTGAGAAGTTTGGAGGGAAGGTATGATTTGTATAATGTGTCAGACTTGGAGGGTTGTCATACAATTTGTATTAAACGTTTTTGAGATGTCTGTATTTTTAATTGTGTCAATGCGCCTTTTTTGTTGCTTGAAATTGCATTGCAATAAATAGATGTTGTGTGATGTGACAGTATCATTGTATTCTTTTCTCCCCAGAGTCTGAATATTACTCATATGTTTATTACACTTAAGTCATGTGTCTTTACTGTACTGCAGAATGTTATTTGTGAAATGTATTTATGAAATTAAGTAAAACTACACTTCATCAAAATGCTCTCTGTCATTATCAGCACTTTATACAAAATCAGTTTCGAATCCAGGGTAACCATTGAAAAAATGTGATACCATTTATAATACGGTGGTAATAAAATGCACTTCCCTACGTATCAGCTATCTTTATCTTTCATTTATTATCACTCATTCTTATTTTGCAAAACCATATCCCCATGCCAAACCATCAAATATGTGTAATTACTATTGACATTGTACCATTTGTACAATATATCAGAATTTTCTTAGAAAGTGCACAATTATTAGATGTCTAATGTTATGGATTCAATCAATTAACAACTAACAATATTTAACAGGAAATAGATGTTTAATCAGAAATGATAAATATTAACAGTGCGAAACATTGAATATACCAGTAACATACAGTGAATGCAAAAGAAAGTGTAGAAAATCATGTTCTAATAAATTAGAAAAAATAGTGTCACAGCTAATTGTGTTAAACTTGTATAGTATAAACAATGATATAAATAACATATATACTTAAGTATAGGTGAGTATGTTTGGCTTCACAAATATATCTTTTAAATTCTCTGGTTGGAAGCATTTATATCTTATCATCATGTAGCTTTAAGAAATTAAGAAAATGAATAAAATACATTACAAATTTTATTTTATGCAACTATTTATGAATTAAGCTGGGCCAAACTTTATTTCATATCAGAGACACTGATGAACATAAATACAGCACTTATTTTTACATATGTGATAATATATTTGATATTTATAACTATATATAACTGGATATAACAATCAATATCCACTAAGTTCAAGCTAAACATTTAAAACAATTGTCCACAATAAAAATACTTCACACAAAATTCACACTATTTAACATGACACATTTTTTATACTCATATTATCATTAAATGTTTTGATCTGTAGTTATAACTTGCTTACAACTCCTCCTCATCATAATATCTTGCTCAATCATCCTCCTCATCATCATCACGTCGTGAACGTTTCACAGGAACAACAGATCCTCCACCTAGACCTCCTATAAGACCCTGTGCTGTGTTGAACAGATTCACTGGTGTAGTACCATCTGTTATGACAGTAGATTTCATGCCAAGAGCTTGTAACATTCTGACCTGCATATCAGGTCCAGCTGTGGCAATGGCCTGTAGAGTACTTGAACCAATAGCATCCACCATCTGTTTGAATTTGGTTGTCTCAATACCAGCAGTTTCCCGAGATTTAGACAGTTCCATCTCATTCTGTTCTCTAACAAACTTGAGTTCTGCTTCTCTAGCACTTGTTAACCTTTCCAATTCAGACTCGGCTTCAATCTTCATAGCTTGTGCCTGTAATAATCAACAATTAAAAACGTAACACAGTATGAATACTGAAACATCAAAAAGCCTGTCACACAAGCCTCAATCAAACTACAACAATTAGGACCTAAACAATATATGGTATCTTTACTATAGTGAAAACATTGTCCGAGGTTTAAAGTACCTTGAGCTTAGCTTGTTCAACAGCAGCTTCACCTTCAATTCTTGAAGCCTCAGCACGAGATTGAGCTTCAGCTTTAGCCTGACCAGTCGATTCCACAGCAGCACTATGAGCTTGAAGCTCAAGTAAATCTTTGCGAGCTTTCTCAGCCTCTGCTTCATCACTGATCTTCTGTCTTTCTAGACGACCTTTAGCTTCCTGCTCAAGACGTTCTGCTTCATGTCTGAAATAAATGGATGCCTAGATTATGACAATAAATATGACAGAATGAATAGTAAGTGAATTAATAGGCATGTGCATTATAAGTAAATAGAATGCATAATCTTGAAATTAGTTGGACAAGAAAATTTACTTTAGTACAACTTAATTAAAACATACAAACTGACAAAGCACAGTTTAACAAATTGTTATTGCATGCCTGTTTATAGCTCCCACAATAAATCTAGAGCCTAATTATACAAACATATCCTTCATATAAAGCCTTAAATACTGCTGTACAGCATTCATTAAAAATGCACTCATTTGATATGCCTAACTAGGATGATATTATCTTGAGGTCCCAGCAAATTTTGCTCTTTATTTAAAAGTTATTTAACTTAGAACAAGCCATTTAGGAGAAGAGACGCACACAAGATTTGTGTACAGACGAATACAAAAGGGCCATTACTCTGTGAGAATAAATCCGAATAATGTACTGGTGAAGTTTTATAAACATCCAAACCAGCTATTTTATAATTCAGGAGAAGCGCACACAGGATTTTGTCTATAGACAAATAAAAATGGGGCATAACTCTGTGAAAATAAATCCGAATATTTTTTTCATAATACGCACAAGTAGACCTAATGCCTAATGTGTTGGTACAGTTTTATCAAAATCCAACCAGCCGTTTCAGAGAAGAAGCACACTCAAGATTTTGTCTATAAACAATAAAAAAGGGGCATGACTCTGTGAAAATAAATCCAAATAATTTTTTTCACAAAATGCACAAGTAGACCTAATGCCTAATGTGTTGGTAAAGTTTTATAAAAATCCAACCATCCATTTCGAAGAACAAACGCACACAAGATTTTGTCGACAGACTGACAACCTAAAACCAGTATACTTTGTTGGGGGTATGAAAATGTTAAATTATTTAAAGTATTGAAAAATGTGCACAATCAAAAACTTAATCTGGTTCTGGAAATCTATATAACACTAGATAAAGATGCAGCCGATTGAAATCAAATTAAAGATTGCAACTTCTATGGTTTTCCAGCAATTTGACCTGGTCACCAAGTTTTTAACCTGTGTTGACCCGTGTTTAAACCTGTTCATGATATCATTAAGACAAACATTCTGACAAAGTTTGGGGAAGATCCAATCAAAACTGTGTCCTCTGAGAGGGTTAACAAGGTTTTCCAGTGGTTTGACCAGGTGACCTAGTTTGTGACCCCAGATCACATATTTCGAAATTATCCATGATATCAATAATACAAACATTCTGATGCAGATTGATGATGATCCAATCAAAACTGACATCTAGAGTGTTAACAAGATTTGACCTGTTGACCTAGTTTTGATCCTAGAAGACCCATTTTAACACTTGTCCAAGATATTATTGAGACATATATTCTGACCAGGTCTGATGAAGATTCAATCAAAAGTGCGACCTCTGGAGTGTTAAAACACCCTATGTGTGGATGACCAATATCAGACGACAAAGTTGACTGACTGATCACTATAAGCAGTAGCTCACTAAATTAATCTCAAATTGATTTCAGGCCAATGTTCATAAGAAGTTTAATATTTAATAATTTTACATAAAATTTAATCATTGTAAATAACTTAAAATGTATTTTACATAATAAGGTACTTATGCTACCTTACATAAATAATTTAATAATGCCACATAATATTTAATCATTGGAAATACTAAAAATGTTTTTCAACATTTTTTTACATAACAAGGCACTTACACTACCTTAAGTAAATAAAAGTTTAATAAAGAGTGTTTGGAAATTAAGGCAAAATGACCTGCTCATATGTGGTTGTCATCTGGCTGCAAGCAACATTTTTTTTTCACTGGGTTTAATGCTGTTTTACAACAATTTTTTCAGATATATACGGCAGCTGGATATGGTGTTAAACATCATATGAAAATCAAGCAAGGCCATCTTCACACTAGTAGATTGCTTTGCATGTAAGATACTCATGTGTTTTTTCTGCCCATTGACTATTTGTTAACTATTTAAATCTTGCGTGAGCTCACTAACATTCTATACTGAGATGGGCAGATGTAGAACATGCCTGTCTGTAAAATGTTCCAGAGGTTTTGGGACTACGAAGTGGGCTTCAGAGTATTTGTCATTGATCCATTCAAATTTATTTGATGTTTATTATTTCAAGCTGTATGACATGTAGTAATAATATATGCTGGAAATGTAAAAAAAGGCCTCAGACAAGCAAACAATGCACATGTAGTATAAAAAACAAAGTCAGACTGTCAACCCAACTTTTTTCAAAATATAGGACAAATGTAGGACATTTCCACAATTTTGACAATAAATATAAGGACAAATTTGGCTAAATATAGAACATTTCGTGCTCTTTTATACAAAGAAAGAAACAAACTTATAATCCAAGACTGCAAACTTATGTCACTTTCACAACTCATTAATATTACGCTGCACATATTCCCATACAGTGTTGCTGATATATGTAAAAAAATAAAATAAAATGAAGAAAATTCCTACCTACTGACCCATATTTTTGGGGGGCATGTAACCAGAAACAAACCTTTTCTTTTTTAGGCGCAAGAATTCAAAATATTTAAAAAAAACTTACTTTACTGAAAGCTATATTCATTTTAAACTTTTACCATTATATACAGACTGATCCAACCAATTCTGTATCTTGAAAACCAAATCCAACTCAGTCTTGGATCTTTGTCACACACTGCCTGTTCTGGAGGCAGTATCATAGAAGACACTTTAAAAATCTCCCAGAAATGGTGAAAATACAGTTGAGCCCTGCTAAAAAGACCATCCATGGTTCTTTGAAAAAGTGGTCTTAATAGCGGGGTGGTCTTAATATAGGGGAAGACTGACCAGAAAAGTAGTTTGCAATATGGTATGGGATATTTGCTCTAAAGGGATAAAACACACAAATGTGATATATTGACTAATACATGTCTGAAAATATATTATTATTTGTTTTAGTTTTTACAAGACCATGCTTGAATAATACACAAGACAGTATAAAACAAAAAATACCTATTCCAATGTTTTCCGTGAAATATGTCTACATACAACAATTTGATACCGGAAAGATCGGACCGTACAATGGGCTTTTATTCATAATTATTATAATTAGTTTATTTGGCAATGTTCTGACATTATCCTTAAACATTGACAGAAATTGAAACTGGTCCCCATTCCATGTTGCAGTGCACCAGACTCAACGGGTACCAGCATAACAGAAAATCAGCAGAAAGATGTTGACTAATTTCTTAGAGTGAAAGTAGATTTTCGGTAAACCTGTAGATTTTCCCGGCAAATACTGCAAGAAATTAATATTTAAAGTCTAATCCAATGTATTAAAATTGTGTCTATCTGGAAATTTAGATTAGGAGTCATTTGTGAAAAAATGTGACATTGACAAATGATTTATAAGCAAGTGATTTTCAAACAATTTCAATAAACTAATCAAAATCTGGTAGCTCTAAAAACAACAGAAATTTTCAATTATCTGTAATTGATATATTCTCTACTCAACAAATCAACCAAAACGTAACTAAATGTTGTTAATACAAGGTCCAGACTGAGAACAATTTAAGCCCAGCAGCAATTTCATTATCTGAGGTGCAAAGGTGATGCTAGTGTGATCAAGTGTAGTCTTAATATTTGGGTCAGAAAACACACAAATATACAAGTTGGTCGGAGAAAAGTTGTAGTATTACGTAATAGCGGGGTGGTCTCAATTTCGGGTGAAAAGACCAAAAAAGGAAAAAATCTGTTCTTTAGAAAAATGCCCGTATTAGCAGGGTGGCCTTAATTTCGGGGTGGTCACAAGGCGGGGTTCAGGTGTATAGGACAAAAGGCCCAAAATATAGGATTTTATGGAATTATAGGACACGGTTTCCTGCAAAGTATACAATCATGGACAATGAGTTTTAAAAGTTTTAGATGTGTACTGCATACACAGGGAATTTAATGAAACCAAGTAATATGGTCTGACACCAAGCAAACATTGTTTGTCTGGCAAAACATACCTAGCTGCAGCTTCTTGAGAGTTTGTGGTGATTTCAATGGCAAGTTGTACCGATTTCTGTAAGGAATCCCGTGTACGCTGATCCACTGGTTCAACTGATTGAATATCAATACTAGTAATGATCAAATTGTTCTGGTTGAATCTGAATAATTCTCGAACTTTATCTTTCTCATCAAAGCCAAACACAGAAGATCTGATTACTCTAGCAGAATTCTGTAATATATAATCAACCAATTATAGACGTCATATTACCTCTCTCATTTGAATGAGTAATCACTTGATAAAGGTAGATTACACCAGAAGCCATGATAAAGTCATCACCAAACAAAAAAATTTAGATTTTAGATTAAGCATACACTGATAAGCTAGTATCAATAACCATTTTCATTAACAATTATCTCCTGTCTTGTTTCATACATCAGTTATCAAAATAGACATATTTTCAAAGGACTTAGACGTCCCACTTTTTAGCCTAGAAGACACTGGACAACTGTCTTCCTTACAAATTGTTGTGTATCAATTAGATTGTGGAAGAAATTATTTAAAGGTTATTTTTTAAATTTGAAATGACTTTCCACTTGACAAAAAGACATATGAGCAAGGTTCTTGCACAAGACATATTGTCTTGATAAGGTGACCACATTAAAATATAAAAAAAAATCTAAATAAAGATCGTTGTCCACATCCTTACCTGATAATCCAAATGCATTAATGCAATAATACTGGCAGTAATAAGGTTAAATTTAGGATTACAGCTGTTGGCCTTCCAACAATGACAATTACATTTTTTAATGACACTAGCTAAAGAAATGCCTACCTTATGAAAATCATCGAAAGCCACTTGCGCAACAGCTCCTCTGACACGTGAAGCAATAGCTTTACATGCATCACCAACAAAATCAGGTACACTAAACAGTTTAGCAGCATCAGCTGGGTCATCTTTGTTTTTAACCTCAAAATGCCTGCAAAAAATATCCAAAAAATTACCAAAGGACAACAGTAACAGAAACCTGAACACTTCTATTTATCATATAATTTTTTGATTATCATATAGTTTCTATTTTTCATACAGTTTTTTATTTATCAAACAGTTTTCTATTTATCAGATAGATTTTCTATTTATCTTATATTTTTCTATTTATCACATAGTATTCTACATATCATATGGTTTTCTATTTACTTTACAGGTTTCAATTTACCAGGTCTCATTTAGATTTTCTATTTATCATATAGTTTTCTATTTTATCATATAGTTTCTATAAAATTTCTATGATCAATAGGGGCAATCTGCCAATGCAATATGAGATGGCTTCTAAGTTGAATGTATCACTTGGAGGCGTCAATCATTTTATTTGCTAGGTACTTCACGTAAAAAACTCGGGGAAAAAAACAGAGTCCATCAAATCAACACTGAACAAACTAGTGAACGACACCAACGGTCTTAGAAACACAACTGGAAGTTGAGTGGTGACAAATGGAATCGTGATGCCTGAAAAAGCCATGTTCTATCTGCGTGTAATTCATGTGGCCACCATAAAGTTTGCTACATTTGTAAGGAATTTAATGTTGATGACAATTCAAATTAAGCATGGTGCCTATGCAACAGGGTTCATGGCATGGGCTGATGTTCGTTATAATGGCAAACAAAAATCATAGACAAAGGTACTAAAGTAAACTCAGACCACTGTATTAATAATGTTCTGAAACAATTCCTGAACAGAGATGTCTTCAGATTGTTTCATGGTGATACACAGAAAAACATGGTGTTTTATCAGTGCCTCATGCCACACTGCCAAAAACACATTAAACTACCTCAAATCTAGGAAAGTTAACTTTTTTCAACATAAGAATGGATGCCAAAGTCGCCTGACAGCTCCAAAGGGATATGGAATCTGGGGTATTTTAAAATGACCGCTTCAGAACAGAAACATTAAACACTAATTGGTCTTTAGCCCTGAAAGCAAGAGTGGGAAAATCTTGATCAAAATCTGATTAACAAAACATAAAATTCATGGCCCAAATTTTGCCAAATGACCTACTACTGTCATGGTTCACATTTCAACATTAATTTTATTGCAATTAAATACCATTACCACCTATAGTACACTGGTGTTTATTTCATTCAAATATCAGTTGAACACATCTCATTGTTTTCTATTTATCTTATATTTTTCTATTTATCCTGAAGTCCAGAACTAACAAACCTTACACAAAATGAGTTTTAAGTTTATGGAAAACATTAAAAACTAAATTTTCAAGTGTGAAAGTACACATATCACTAAAATAATGCTGTTCTGTGTACTTACAAAAAATAAACAGCAAAAAGAGTTTACATCATAAAAGTTTCATTGTAATTTCTTAGAAAGAAAGCATTTTCTATTAAGTTTTAAAAAAACTCAAGTTTCTACAATAAATTTCTACCAAAAATTGATAATTTTAAATGTGTATTGAGAATTGATCAGCAGAAAAGCACTGATATCATAATATATTATATCATTCTACTCAATGATGACCCTAATATTCTGTCCCTTACAAAAAAAAAGCAGACAAGATCATAATACAACAAAACCACCTCTAAAAGTAGAAAATGAGGGCTGCAACCTTGGTCCAGTGGTTAATGCACTGGACTTGTAACCCATAGATCAGGTCAAACCCTTCAATGAAATTTGACAAAAACGTGGACTTTCCTAGGTAGTATTTAGTATTGGTTAGAATATACTAGGGATGTTTGAAAAGAATTGCTTATTTCTATCGGGAGACTTCAAATGTCAAGTTAGCCTAAAAATGCTCATTTCATGCCCTGCAAAACAGTTACTTTTTCTTTATTCAAAAATGCCATAACCATCGTGCAGGTATGAGCAGGGGCATTGTCATGCAGAAGACGGATATGTTTAAAACCAGTGGCAGGGCGTCGTTTCTGATAATACTTTTTCAGTTTCGTCAGCACTACGTCTTTGTAGTACTTTCCTGTGATGCTTTTGCCCTTTTTCACAGGCACTTTTATTGTGACTCCTACATCAGAGAAGAAAATTGCATACAAAACCTTTTTTACACTCATAGACCATTTGGCAATTATTGGGCGTTTACTGTGTTTAGTGGCCCAGGGCTTATTGCTAACCTTTCTGACGGGCTCAAAATAATGGACCCAAGTTTCATCACCTGTTACAACAATGGCAAACTGCTTTTTGTCATATTTTGGAAACATTTGAAGCAGCTTATTGGCCCCTTTAACCCGTTTCCTCTTTTGCTCATCAATCAACAAATGTGGCACCCATCTAGCAGAAATCTTTCTGACTTTCAACTGCTTCTTCAAAATAAAGTGAACCATTGATAGTGATATGCCTACCTTTCGTGTAATATCACAAACTGCAAATCTGGCATCTCCTTCAATGATTACCTTTATTTTGGAAACGGTTTCTTTACGAGATGCAGATTTTGGTCTACATGATTTCGGCACATTTTTGATGGACTCTACACCTGACTCAAATTTCTTTTTCCACCGCCTAACTGTGTCATAAGACACACAAGAAGGTCCAAAAGTAGTAGAAAGTTCAGTCATCAGCTGCTTCAAAGAACAACCAAGTTTTGAGAAAGCTTTGAAGTAAGCCTGTATTTCATCTTTCTTGTCTATGCTTCTACCAACCATTTTAACTGCAGTGGTCAATGACTGCGTGTATTCAAATGGCAACTTTTATGTCTTACACTTAGTCTTACATGCACATTTATACACCGTTGTGTAGATATTGAATAACCGTATACAGGCATGTATTGGTTTTTATTGTGCCTCACATGGATATCGAGATAGAGGACAATAAATAATTCATTTCAAACATCCCTCATTGTTCAGGAAAACTGGTTAGGTGAACCAGCTACTGTATATAACTGAAAAATTGTTGAAAAACAGCATTAAGCCCAGTAAAATAAATAAAATGTAATACTACTACAAACCAATTGTATGAAAGTTGTAAAGACAGCCGTGCATGATCAGATGTTTCTACAACAATGATGTCTGTACAGAAATCAGGTCCAAGCAGAAGACAAAGAGATTTGATGACATTTGGTTTCTTCGGTTTACCACCAGATAGACTGAGCTGTGTAAATTGCTCATCTGGACCCAGCATAACTAATTCTGGACCAAATACCACTCTGAAATATACAATATAATTCAGTACATCATATTTAAAACATTGATGCCTCTATGACAGACACTAAGTTCATCTAAAGAACCTAGACTAAACTAGAACTATCACTGAAGGTGATTAAATACCCCCCACAGAGCCCCATTTTTTAAAGGCTTCATAACTTAGAACAAGCCATTTAGGTGAAGGGCTCACAAGATTTTGTCAATAGACAAATAAAAAAGGGGCATAACTCTATGCAAATAAATCTGAATAATTCTTTTTTAAAATATGCACACGTAGACCTAATGCCTAAAGTACTGGCAAAGTTTTATAAACATCAAACAAACAATTTAGGAGAAGAAGCGCACACAAGATTTTGTCTTCAGACAAATAAAAAAAGGGGCATAACTCTGTGAGAATATATCTGAATATCTTTTTTACATACGCACAAGTAGACCTAATGCCTAATGTACTTGTAAGGTTTTATAAACATCCAACAAGCCATTTAGGAGAAGCACACACAAGATTTTGTATAGACAAACAACAAGAGGGCCATGATGGCCATGATTCTGTATCGCTCACCAGAATAAATATTAATTAACTTGTTATTAAAAAGGTAATAAATGTACACTTGTAGGCAAATAATGGGGAACAATAATAAACTTGATAACGGGCCATCAAAGGATACTACAAAAGAATATTCGTGATGACTGAAGGATGCCACAGACCAAATTTGGTGATGATCCAACCACTGGTTCATGAAAAGAAGTCATTTTAAGGTATTTCTATGCTTAGCTCTAGCAGCCCCTAATTGGGGTCAACCATTTTTATTTCAGCAAATCTGATAGAACACTATCTAAAGATGCTAAAAACCAAGTTTGGTAATAATCCATTGATAGAATCATGAGAAAAAGTCATTTTAATGTATTTCTATTTTTAGCTCTAGCGGCCCCTAAAAGGAGCCGACCAAATTTATTTAAGCAAATTTGAGACAGGACCATCTAAGGATGCTACAGACCAAGTTTCGTGATGATCCATCCATTGGTTCATGAGAAGAAGACAATTAAAGGTTTTTCTATTTTTAGCTCCAGTGACCCCTAAAGGGGTCAACTTGTATAATATGAGCAAATTGCAGTTAGAATGTCAAAAGGCTTCTGCACAGCAATTTGAAGTATATCTGACAGGTAGTTTCTGAGGAGAAGACCATTGTTGACGCCAGACGCCGGAGCATCCACCTACCCATACTTACAGTTCACCCTGAACCTTCAGTTCTGGTGAGCTAGAAAAGAGGGGAAAAACTCCATGAAAATCAATTCGAATAATCTTTTTTATATTATGCACAAGTAGACATAATGCCTAATGTGTTGGAACGGTTTCATCAAAATCCCACCAGCTGTTTCAAAGAAGAAGCACAGACAAGATTTTGTCTATAAACAATAAAAAGGGGCAAAACTCTGTAAAAATAAATCCAAATATTTTTTTTATAATATGAGCAAGTGGACCTAATGCCTAATGTGTTGGTAAAGTTTTATCAAAATCCAACCAGCCATTTCATGGAAAAAGTGCACACTTGAGTTCGTCTACTTTGTTGTGCAGGGGGTAAAATAAAACAGAACTACATGGTTATGATAAATCAGTTTTCTTTGTCATTGGGTGTTCCGTCCACAAATGCTGTGAGGGACAGTGAGACTCCTAACACTTGAGCACATGTTTACAGTGAACTTTGGGATAAACTGAAGATACTAGTTTTCCCTTTATATTTCAATATGACAATACATGGTTATAATGATCTACTACGTCAATTTGTATATATTGACAAGATGCAATACAGTATTATAAATACAGTAAACCATGGTTACAGTAAACATGGATACAGTGAAAAATTAGGTACAGTGAAGAATCAAATGTAGTGAAGAGTTGGATGTAGTCAAGAATCAAATATAGTAAAAAATTTATTGTTATGAATATTGTAAAATGTGAATAAAATGAATTAATCTTTCAGGTCCCCAGACATTGATGAATTTCTTTTGTTATTAAAATAAAATTTATATGTGACCAATTATAACATTTCTATCTATACACACATAGTTTAAAATTGTTTAAGTTTTATATCTACAGTAAGTTATGACAAATCAATTTAATTCAATGAAGCATTTACAACATTGTGCAATTCATAAGTACCAAGAATCAGTGAAATCTTTTCCTCAAAATGCTTTAACAATGACGTATTCTCTGCATGTATTTCATTCATTTATCAACAACAAGATGACAGGAACTGTCACAAAACCAGGGTTTCCTTCTCCAGATCCTTACCACATTCCTACCTTCAGACATAGGGTAGAAACATTTTGCCTATGATATGGGCTAGAAACATTTTGCCTATGATATGCAGAAGTTTTTAATAGCTCATACAGGCTAAATAAACAAAGGGCCATAATTCTGCTAAAAATGATTGAATCATAAAACCTGGAATATATGCGCTGGGGTACTTGCTGACAATAGTTTTTGTGAATGTTTCATTGAAATCCCTTAGAAATGTAGGAGAAATTGTGCACAGAATATTACATGGGCAAAAATTAAACTTTTGTGTAAAAGTGACCTTGACCTTTGACCTAGAACCACCAAATACAATCCCAAAGCTGGTCTTTAATAAGCATGCTATGTATAAAATTTGAAGAGAATCTGTCAATTAAAACAAAAGTAATGAAGCAGAATCTAATTGTTGACACAATGCCCGCATGCCTGCCTGCCAACACGCAGCATTCTAATAACCAAATTTTTCTTTGGGAAATCTGGTTAAAAATTTTGCTTCAGAAAAACCTGGTTAATAATTTACTGCCTTTAAGTTACATCATTAAAAGTGTGTCAGTAGAACATTGGTCTCTTGATCAGAAAACTGGTAATGATTTCCTTAGATTAGTGAGAGTAGAAAAATGCATAACATTCCTGTCGCCGACCTGCAAACACTGATGTGCAGATTTTTCATGTCTGTCAAAAAAGCGAACAGTGACGAATATGAGCCAAACACACTCCGCGGTTTCATGGCTAGTTTTGACAGACAACTTTGCCGCTACAATTATGGCAAGTACCTTGCTACAAGCCCAAACTTCAACAAAGTGTGCGAAGTACTAAAATGCAAACAAAAACAGTTGAAAAGGGATGGGAAGGGCAACCTTTCCAACCGTGCTGAACCAGTTTCTGACAGAAATCGAAACTTTATGGGAAACAGGTCAATTCGGTAGCAGTACTCCAGACTCAATACTCCAGACACTTTGGTTCTATAATACAATACATTTCGTGCTTTGAAGGAGAACTGAACATAGAGAAATGTGTTGGGGAGACGTAAAACTGAAAACAGCTACAAATGAGCATGAATATTTAGAATTCACCCAATGACAAACAAAAACTAGAACAGGTGTAAACCCCAGGGATGTGCATCAAATAACGCCTAAATTGTGGGCGAATTTAGACAACCCGGGTCGAGATCCCATCTCTATCTACAAAAAATATGAAGCCAAACGTCCTTCAGGGTATTCACTAGCTGAACATCCATTCTACATAGCTACATCCACAAAAAACTCACCTGCTGAAAATGATATTTGGTTTAAATGCAGTCCTGTAGGAATCAATAAACTAGCAAGTATGATGTCACGAATGGTAAAAGCTGCAGGGATCTCCACAGAAAAGAAACTATCCAATCTCATTGCAAGAAAATACCTCATTCAGAAACTATCCGAAAACAATGTACCACCGAATCAAATCATGTGAATCTCCGGACATAAAAATATATTGTCTATTAATAATTACAGTCATATAGTCCAGTCAATTTAGGATTTGACCCTGAACTAATTGCAAAAGAAACCAAACTATGATAGAATGATAGATTCACGTACCCTGAAGAACATACCAAAAGTCTAGAAAAACCTAACAATGGGAAACTTGTAAAAAAGAATCTTTTAATCCGGTGGTAATGCAAATCACAATGATGGCCACCATGACGCACCATACTTTGTATTCTGGGATACATCATATTATTTTGTGTGACGTCATTCTGCGGTCGGAATTTCGGAAACTTTTAAGACTTGGATTATTTAGGTAAGTGTATTAAAAGCAACTTTACATTTAATTACTTCAAATTAGATCATATAATTAATTTGCACAACTTTATTTCCACCGGCCGTGTAACGGTGGAGAGGGTGGGGTAAACTAGTCACAAATTCTTTATTTAGCAGTGTTTTGTTGAAACTTAGAAAATAAAACAATGACAAATTGTATTTTCCCAACGAAATACATGCTGCTACTGTATTGCTGTGCGTAAATTTAGTTTAACCACAAATTTTTTCCTGCGATGTATTTCATACAGTTTTTGCCAGTTATTTAAACTACGGAAGTGCACATTGGCCAATACTATACAGTTATTTTTTATAAAATGAAGTGTATATGCCATTTACGCAAATCTTTTTTCACATTTTTGTCGTACATGTCTATTTAAATGAAAAGTTTTATTTTTTAAACTAAAATAAAATATGAAAAACGCTTTTATGTTTAAACAGGGTTGACTTTATATATGTACATTCCGTTTATTCGTTCATATTTTCAGATCAGAGAGATGGATGATTGTTGTGTCTTTTGTAATCAGAGACTTAACGATGGTAGTCAGACAGTTAAGCTGAGAGAAAAAGGTTGTAATGGTATCAACTCTGTAATCCAAATGTAATTAAGTGTGATGCCACTACTTCATCACCCACCAAAAACAACATTAAATTGCCTAAACTTCGTTCAGAGACAGAAACATTCACATTTAAGAACAGTTGTTTATTCTGTGGCCAGTATGTAAAATATCAAGGGAGCAAACGGGGATTTGACGTTTATCCTGTCGTCACTCTACAGTTTGAAAACAGCATTAGGGAAGTTTGTCGAGAGAGGAAAGATGAATGGGTTATGACAGTTCAAGAGAGGCTTGAAACAGTAACAGATTTACCAGCTGCTGATGCATTGTACCACCAGAAATGCAACGTAAGTTTCAGGTACATTTTTTCTTGACATTTATTATGTAGGTGAAGCCTAGAAAGATGAAATGTTTAGGCATACATTCACATACTTATCATATGTATACATCATCATGTTTCTATTGTATATGGCTTTGGATGTTATAAAAGCCTGTATGTTCATGTTCCCTTACCATTTCTTCGAATAAATTGCTATACTCTCTCTCTCTCTCTCTCTCTCAATGAATTTCCAGAACAATGAAGAGCCTTCCAGCAGCTTATTCTCCAGCTGGACAAAAGAAATCTCGAGGAAGACCATCTGACTCAAAGCTGGAAAAGAGCTTTGCATATGTTGTAAAGTACCTTGAAGATAACCAGGATGAACAGTTGACTGTGAGTGATCTCGTTCGTAAGATGAGAGAGAACTGTAGTGACAATGCTCACAGTAATAAATACATGAAACAAAAGCTAATAGAACAATTTGGTGGTTCAGTTATTATCTCTGAAATATGTGGAAAGGCGGATGTAGTTACTTTACATAGAACAGCAAAGTCAATACTATGGGACTTTTTTCAACGACAGGGTATTGAAGACAGCGAGTCTAAACGCATTGACATGATTAAAACTGTTGGTAAACTTATAAAAAGTGATATTTTCTCCATGGAATCAACCTTTAAACATGTGTACCCTTCACCATCAGAGGTGTCGTCTGTTCAGCAAAACCTTGATTTCGTACCTGATAGCCTTAGACTTTTCTTAAACGAAATATTCACACACAATGATTCAAATGTTAAAGTAGCAGCGATTGGACAAGCAATACTTCAAGCTGCAAGACCGCGCTCTATATTAGCTCCTCTTCAAATAGGTCTAGGATTTCAACTTCACCACCAGTTTTCCTCTAAGTTTTTAATAGAAACTTTAAATAGTTTGGGATTTTGTTCCTCTAACAGTGAAATCCAAAAATTTGAATCCAGTGCTGCCATGTCCGGCAGAAACACAATATCAAATGTAAACCCTGGTAGCTTTATACACTATGTAGCAGATAACGTTGATCATAATGTTAGAACGTTAGATGGTCATGGGGCTTTTCATGGAATGGGTATCATAGCTTGTGTAACACCAAGTCCTTCTAGTAATAACACTGTAAAACGTTTACCAGTTACCAAAAATGATACTCTTGAAGCAGGAAAAATCAACATTACTTATTACACACAGACTGATGCCAACAATATTCAAGCTCAGTTCAAGGAATTACCTGAACTTAGGAAACTGGATTCTACAAGACATCTAGATTCACTTAATTAACGTGGTCCGTTCGTCCGTTCAGACCAGGTTGGTCAGGTATAATGCAACTTATGCAGCATGGTGAATATCCAGGAAAATCGTCAGTAGTATTTTTACCTATGATAGACCTACCTCCTACCGACATGTCGTGTATATACTCCACTTTAAAATTCATCAGTGATCATGCCTCCAATCACGGTGTTACTCCCGTTGTCACTTTTGACCAACCCCTGTATTGGAAAGCATTGACTATTATACTCAAAGAACCAAATGTCATTCAGAAAGTGGTTCTTAGGTTAGGCGGCTTCCACACAGTTATGAGTTTCTTAGGTAGTATTGGTTACCTCATGCAGGAGTCTGGTCTAAGTCAATTGTTAGAGACTGTGTATGCTCCAAATGCTGTCACCCATATGATGTACGGTAAAGCTGCTGCACAGGCGATTAAGGGCCATTCATTAGTAGATAAAGCGCTATCCATGATTCTTGTTAAAGAGATATTTGATGTGGAGTTACCAGAAGCAAATGACATTGACACACTTGAAGGTGAAAGAAATAATGAAAACGATAGCAATAGAACCAGTGATAATGGGAGTGAGTTACAAAATATCATGACCTCAGATAGTGAGCGTATCAAATAGCTAGGAGATGTATTTGACACCTTGACTTCAGGACAAATGGATGTTTCAGATGTGAATGACCTAGACTTGTTACATGAGATGGAAGAGAAATTCACATCTGGTTTAGAAAGCCTCAGACAATTTAGAACAGGAGCTCTTTGGATTCAGTACACTAAAATGGTTCAGATACTGCAGCTATTCATTAAGGCTGAGCGTACTGGTGACTGGGATTTACATTTGTACTCTCTTTCATGTATGTTACCATATTTCGCTGCATCAGGACACAATCTTTATCTGAAGTCTGTGTATGTATATCTGCAGTTTATGAGCAACTTGGAAACATCAAATAAATGTGTTTATGAACACTTCAAATCTGGACACCACGTAATACGTAGAAGCGATAGGTTTTGGGCCGGGCTATCTCCTGACTTGGTCATTGAGCAGGTACTAATGAGAAGCATTAAAACAAATGGTGGCTTGACTAGGGGAAAGGGTGTAGGAGAGTACCAAAGGGCTCAGTGGTTATTGTCATTGCCAACTTGTGCTAAAATGAATTCAGCAGTTCAGGATTTGTGTGGGACTTCATACCACACTAGTGAGCAACACAAAGAATTTGGAAAAAGTAGGAAAGCGAGAGATTCAAAGGATAGTTTCATTATAACCAGCTTCCTTGCCGAGAGAACGCTGTTTAGAAAGGACAATATACTTAGAAATATAGACACCGGTGTTGCTGTTGAGAGACAAGTTAATGTTGATAATGCAAAAATGGTAGGCCAGTCTATAGTCGAGCAGATGGCAGGAAAGACCATTATGGATTTCTCCTTTAAAAATTCAGAACGAGCTGTGGTACTCAACAACAAAAATTCCGTGAAAGTCGGCGGTGATACTATTCAAGTTGACCCTCAGCTTCTCTTTCAAAGACTCACAACTGCTGTCATCAGGAATGAAAATAGCATCTCTGATGCTTTCACATATGAATTGTGTAGCATACCATCGGCACTATTTGAGCCATCAGGACTCCCACGGCAAGCACAGAAGTCGGCTTTGTCAGATGCAATTTGGTCTTTAGGTGATTGTGGAGTACCTGTTGCTGAATCGGAAACGCTTGATGTTCAACATGTCTTAGATGGTGGCTCTTTGTTGTATAGAATACCATGGCAACAGGGAAAGACATACGGTGAAATATGCAATAGTTATGTGGAGTACATAAACAGAAAATATGTGGACCCGGTGATTGTGTTTGATGGATACTGCTCAGGGCCTTCCACGAAAAATGTTACACATGTACGTAGATGCCATGGAATATTTGGCACCAATGTTAGTTTCTCGGAAACAACGTCATTCAAAGGAAAGAAAGTTTTTTTATCAAACAATGAAAATAAGCAGACTTTTGTGGCTATTCTTGGTGGTGCTCTCTCGAGAAATGGCTTTGGTGTATTTCATGCCGATGATGACGCTGATCTTTTAATAATACAGAAAACTGTTGCCTGTTCTGAAAGACGTGACATAATTTTAATTGGTGGGGATACAGATTTGCTGGCTCTTCTCTTGTACCATGTCAACTTGGGAAACTTTAATGTATATTTTAAATCAGAGAGTCATAAAGGGTCTGCAAAGGTTGTGAATTTGTGGGATATACTTAAAGCAAAGTTGGTATTAGGATTAAATGTTTGTCATTTACTGCCTTTTATACATGCACTAACGGGTTGTGACACGACATCACGAATGTATGGGATTGGTAAGGCTGCTGGGCTGAAGAAACTATCGGACTCTCAGTTCCGAAGATATGGTGATGTGTTTTATCAGAAAAGTTCTCAGTGGAAATTGAAAGTGCTGGGGAAAATGCTATTGTTTCTCTATATGGTGGTGTTGAAATGGAAGGATTAAATCTCTTACAGTTTAGGAAATTTGCAAGTAAAAGTTCTACTAGTGCCACATCTGTGCAAGTACATAGTCTTCCATCAACAGCAGCTGCGGCAAAATTTCATAGCTGGAGAGTTTATTACCAGGTTCAGTACTGGATAGCTTCAGATCAAATTCGGCCTGTGGATTGGGGATGGACTGTAACCGATGGGAAGTTAATGCCAGTCAAAACAGACATGCCACCAGCACCTGATTCCTTGTTAAAAATCATCAGATGTAACTGCAAATTGAACTGCGATACTAAGAAGTGTTCATGTAGAAAACATGGGCTTGAATGCTCCGTCAGTTGTGGGGACTGTAAAGGGGTTAGTTGCTCTAATGTCCCTGAACTGACAGAGGCAGATATTAGTGATGAATAGAATGAAGGTTTGTGAAAACAATTATGTACACTGTGCAAATAAATTTTGAAATTGTCGGAAGCATATCTTGTGGGTGGGGTAATTGGACATTTTTCTTGATTTTTTGTCATTTTGTGAACATTAAATGTTAATATAAAAAGACATTTGTAGTAATTCACTTGCAAACCGTGGGTTATAAGCTGATTTGATGATAATTTTGATGAATCTTTATAATTAAATGTAACTATCGCCAACAATACCATTGAAAATATTTCGCCAGATTGTAAAATTTCATTTTTAAGGGCCTGTAATAATAGCTAAAAAAATATATTTCCCGTGCTTAGATTTTTCTAGACTTTTTTTCCTACATCCCACAGATATCAAACTACATGGAAATGTTAGTGCTGCTTCTTTTGCAATTTGTTCAGGGTTGACCCTAATTTTGCCTTATACTGACTGGACTAATATCAATGAACAACGACACAGGAATATTTCATCAATACTCCAAGCCACAGATGAAAGTCAGGCTGTCACCACTAATAATCTGAGTGCTCTTTCCTCGAATTCGTTGGTCAGAGCGCGGTCTTCAATTCAAGTCAATGGCGGTTTCAATAGCATATTTGCTTACAAATACATGGTGGACAATTTGAAATACACTTGCATCAACACAATTCTTCTTCAGTTCAGCCAGCGAGGAAGACTCCATATCCTGGACTCTGACAGTGACTCCCAGTGATTCAATAAATCCAGTTTACATGTTTTAAACTGTCACAATTCACAGTTTAAATAACTAAGAAAAATATGACGTGTATTTTGAATATTGACACTCGTGAACATTTCAGTACACATATTTCTATGACAAGGTAAGGGACGAATTGCGGATTTATGTTCAGTGTTGTTTTATAAATTATTTCAATATTCATGATATGAATAAAATGATGTTTGTGTAAATGAAATAACAATTTTATGTCTTTTATCTTGCATTTTATCTCCAAACGATTAATAGAAACACGCAATATTTTTTTGCGCACAGTAGTGAACAGTCTATACTAGACATCTTGTATATAGGTCATCCTATAGTCTGTTTCATTTTCTGTGGTCGTTTTTACGGTGTGATAAATAGAATCTTACATTCGTGCTCATTCCTTACCATTTTTAGTTAACTCATTGACAAAAACAATATGACACAAGGCTCTGTCAACTCGTTTAATAAAAATGGTATGGAATGAGCACTCATTCAAGATCCTCTATTTGCTCAATAGTCATATTTTTCACACCTTTGGTGGACTAATTTATTGACAAATTAACACTTGCAGAGTGACTGAAAATTTAAATTTCTATTTTGTATTTATCATTTATTGTTTTCTTTCCTCCCTTTTGATTAATCAGTAACTGATGTTATATACTGCTAAACGGACAAACTAACGATCAATCGAATAAACAGTTAAACATTTACATCCCTGGTATTTAGTAATGATCATATGAGAAACTTGTAAAATGACTGATAACCATGTGAATAAGATAATCATGTGAACAACCATGATAATCATGTGAACAAATTAATTATGTGAACAAAATAGTCGTGTGAACAAGATAACCATATGAATAAGATAATCATGTGAATAAATTAATCATGTGAACAAAATAGTCGTGTGATAATAATATCGCTGAGCACAGAACTAGACCCCACACATGAATACATCAGGAACAAATTGAACACAAAATATTTGTCAGAACAAAGAAGACATGATTTCATTCACTTGCCTAGCTTTCTTCTCCTTGTAATCATATATCTGAACAGCTGCATTATGTGGAACTCTGAATGTAATCACCCGTGTTTTGTCCCTAGATTTAGTACTCTCTGGGGCACGTCTGTCGCCTCTATCTGCAAGAGGATCTCTGGCCGCCATCAACAGGTTTTCAACAGCAGGTGGTAATTCTTTGGCCCAAAGTTCTTCATCTTGGTTTAACATGTATGTCTCACCAGTTACAGCTCGAACCTGTTAATCATGTGAACAAGAAAAAACCATGTGAACAAAATTATTTGAACAAAAAATCAAGAGAACAAGATAATCCTGTGAACAAATTAATCACGTGAACAAAATAGTCGTGTGAACAAGATAACCATGTGAATAAGATAATCCTGTGAACAAGATAATCATGTGAATTAGATATTCATGTGAACAAGGTAACCATGTGAATAAAATAATCCTGTGAACAAGATAATCATGTAAATAAGATAATCCTGTGAACAAGATAACCATGTGAATAAGATAATTCTGTGAACAAGGTAACCATGTGAATAAGATAATTCTGTGAACAAGATAATCATGTGAACAAGATAATCCTGTGAACAAGATAACCATGTGAACAAGATAATCCTGCGAACAAGATAACCATGTGAACAAGATAATCCTGTGAACAAGATAACCATGTGAATAAGATAATTCTGTGAACAAGATAACCATGTGAATAAGATAACCATGTGAATAAGATAATCCTGTGATCAAGATAACCATGTGAACAAGATAATCCTGTGAACAAGATAACCATGTGAATAAGATAACCATGTGAATAAGATAATCCTGTGAACAAGATTACTAGGGCCATGAAAAAACTTATGATGAACGTCAAAACAAGAATTCTTCATTTCCCCTTTCTACATTAACAATGCTTAACAAGAACTGTCACTGAATGTGCCCCCAAAGTTGCAACACATTTCTAGCATCAGTTTCCTTCACACTTTACTCATAATCCACTAAGTAGGCATTCATACGACCAAGATTGGCTGCAAACAATACTTGGAACAAACAGTATACATCAAATACAACAAAAATTCCATTAATAATGAATAAATTAATATAGCATTAAGGTCAAAATCAAATTTAAGACTTTTAGACAAATAACTTGAAAATCCATCAAGGATTTAAGATGTTACAGCAAAGATGCAAATTTACAGAATCAGAATCCAAACACAATGACATTAAATATGACCTTGACCTTGGTGCTACAGACCATGGTTTTGTGCGTGACACATTGCTTTCTGATGGTGAACATCAGTGCCAAATAATTTCAAAATCAATTCAGAAATTGGAAAGTTATTGCTGCGACACGAAAATTCTATACATATTGAATTACTTAGAATATGACCTTGGCCTTGGTGCTAAGGTCTTGCACGTGACACATTGTCTAGAGATGGTGAGCATCAGTACCAAGTTATCTCAAAATATATTCATAAACACTGAAGGTGATTGAATACCCCCCCAGAGACCCTTTTTAAAGCTTAGTAACTTAGAACAAGCCATTTGGAAGAAGTGCACTCAAGATTTTGTCTAAGGACAAATAAACAAGAGGGCCAAGATGGCCCTTTTTTGCTCACCTGAGTAAAGATTGCACCATCTATGGTTTACTGGTGACTAGAGCTGGTGACCTAGTTTTTAATCTGAGTCGACCCATGTTCAAACCTGTTCATGATATCATAAATACAAACATTCTGACCCCTAGAGTGCTAACAAGGTTTTTCTATAATTTGACCTGGTGACCTAGTTTTTGAACCCAGATTACCCATGTTCAAACCTAACCAGATATTAAGGCAACCACTTTGACTAGGTTTGGTGAAGATCCAATCAAAACTGCGACCCAGTTTTTGACCCCAGATGACCCATGTTCAAGCTCAACCAAGAAATTATTAAGACAAATGTTCTGACAAAGTTTATTGAAGATTCAATCAAAATTGCAGCCTCTAGAGCATTAACAAGGTTTTCTGGTGTGTTGACCGATATTCACACAATCGTACAAGATTATTAATACAAGAAAAATGAAGTCTCACCCTGAAAACAGACATAATTCACCTTGCTAAAATCAGAAATCAGAAAAAAATATAACACAGAAGTACAAATAGTTAGTACAACAACATGTATTCTAAGAAGCAATATAATATTGATGTGAAGAAACACATAAATCAAACATGCAGCAAATTTAAGATAAAAAATACTATGTGCTCAGGTGAGCTAAAAAGGGCCATAACTCGATGAGAATAAATCCAAATATACTTTTTAAAAATATTGCACAAGTAGACCTAATGCCTAATGTACTGGTAAAGTTTTATAAAAATCCAACAAGCCGTTTCGGAGAAGTGCCCACAAGATTTTGTCTATAGACAAATAAATAAGGGCATAAATCTTGTGAAAATAAATATAATTTTTTATAACATAAATGTGCTCATCAAGTTTTATAATCCAACAAGCCATTTCAGAGAAGCACAAACAAGATTTCGTCTACTGTAACAGACGGACGGGCCGACAGACAGACAGACAGACAACCTGAAGCCAGTATACCCCCCATAACTTTGCTGTGCAGTGGGTATAAGAAAGTAATGGCTGAGACAAGAAACCTTGAATACAACCTTGACTTTGGAGCTTAGTGTCTGTGCCTTGCATGCAACACATTGTCTTGTGTCGGTGAACATTTGTGCTATGTTATTTCAAAATCCATGCAGAAATCATAATGTTATGGCTGAGACACGAGAATGGGACTGATGGACTGGCAGATGTACTTACCACAGCTACAGTACCACACTACCATCGACTTCCCATTTGATATTTTTAACCCCACAAGAGAGATTTCTTAATGCCACAAGTAAATATTAACCCCAAAATGGCAGTTCATATGGAAAGAGCCACAAAATATCACACAAAAAACACCCTAATGTATCTGTTGTTAAAATGGACTGACGGACAGTGTGATTGCTATATGCCTCCCTTCCAGGGCATAAAAACACCACAGAAACTTAGGAAACAATGATTCATGGCAGAAACCTTACAACAATCCAGTACATTGTATATTTTACCTTTCCAGTTTTAACATCACGAACATAGATGCCCTCATTTTCATCAAGTGGTATTGCCTGTCTTTTCATGACAACTTCAACTTCAACAGGGGGAACATACTCCTTAGGTCCACGAATCATCCATCTATCACCTGGTTTTCTATCATCATCCTGTTCATGAGGATTATTTGATATATCATTGAGCCATTTATTTAATATAAGTTTAAATCTTTTTATCAACAATATGAAGTACAACTTGCATTTAGTATAGCCATTTCTCTGCATTACCAGCATTACCAAGAGGATTCAACCTGTTCTTGAATTTGCATATTTTCACAAGGACATCACAATGTTAGCACAGTAATAAATTTGCAAATTCATGAAAATTTGTCCTAAATAAACAATAATGATACCACAGTAATTATCTATACATATTAAAATTAGGATTGACATTTTTTCAGTGTTTGGCATAGTAACAATATTGATATTGACTATATATAAATGCATTCATACTACAAAACTAAACTTTTCTCCTGTTTCATATACTTTGCATATCTCAGGACCATATGTAAGTATAACTAAAGTAATGTTGATGTATGTACTTCAGAAGAAATAAACTGTAAAATATTTCCTTTTCAACAGTTTTATCACCAGAACTTTGAAACTATACTGTCTCTTTACATAGTCCCAAAGTAAAGTTTTTTCCCACTTCAAAATTTAAACATTTACCATAATTTTCCAAAATATTGATATTTTGAATGTGTAATAAAAATCGATCCACAGAAAATACTGACAGAATACTGACAGCCCTATTTACACAGTATGACCAATCGCTGACATTATCCAGACACTTACCCCATCTTTAAAGCTTTCATTGGCTCTAAGAATAAGACCCTCATCTTCACCAAGTATATATACATTCTGAATACCTCTTTCCAATCTCTCTCCTGGCATCAAGAAAAATGATTTCTCACCCTGAAAACAGAATTTACCTTGCTAAAAATAGAAATCAGAAAAAAATACAACACAGAAGTACAAATAGTGAGTACAATTGTGAGTACAGTTTGTACTTTCTGTGTTAATTAAGCAGACAACTTTCAACATGAGGGCCAAAATGGCCCTTTTTTGCTCACCTGAGTAAAGATTGCAACTTATCTGGCCTGATGACCTACTTTTTGGATTCCAAATGACCCATGTTCAGACTTGTTCAAGATATCGTTAAGACAAACTTTCTGACAAGGTTTGGTGAATATCCAATCAAAACCATCACCTATAGAGTGTTAACAAGGTTTTCAAGTGATTTGGCCCAGTGACCTATTTTTTTACCCCAGATGACTAACATTAAAAGAAGTTCAAGATATTATGAAGACAAACAAGGTCTGATGACGATCCAATCAAAACTGACCAATAGTGTTCACAAGGGTTTTCAATGATTTTACCAGGTGACCTAGTTTTTTACCTCAGATGACCCATATTCAAACTAGTCCAAGATATCATTTAGACAAACATTCTGACAAGGTTTACTGAACTTGTCTGAGATATCATTAAGACTAAGCCACTGAGCAATTTTAAAGACCCTTTGATGAAAAATGTAGCCTCTAGAGTTTTCACAAGATCTTTTTTTCAATTGGACCCAGTGACCTAGTTGTTGACCAAACACAGTCCTTTTTCGATCTCATCTGAGATATCATCAAGACTAAGCCACTGACCAATTTTCACAACCCTTCAACCAAAATGTGACCTCTAGAGTGTTCAAAAGGTGAATGCTGATGACACACAATGCACAAATCATGACGCACATCGCCAGACATAGACCCATCCATATAGCTGACATTATAACAAGAGGGCCAAAATGGCCCTGCATCACTCACCAGAATAAATGTAAATTAACTTGTTACTAAAAAGGTAATAAAAGTACACTTCTGAAAAGATAATGGGGAACAACAATAAACTTGATAAAGGACCATCAAAGGATACTGCAATGGAATATTCGTGATGACTGAAGGATGCAACGGACAAAAGTTGGTGATGATACAACTATTGGTTCATGAAAAGAAGACATATTAAGGTATTTCTATTTTTAGTCTGGTGGCTCTTAAAAGAGGCCAACCAATTTATTCAAGCAAACTTGAAAGAGGACAATCAAAGGATGCAACAAACCAAGTATAGTGATGATACAGCTCTAGCGGCCCCTAAAAGGCGCTGACAAAATTTATTTGAGAAAAATTGAGAGAGGACCTTTTAAGGATGCTACACAACAAGTTTAGGGATGATCTATTTATTGATTCATGAGAAGAAGACGTTAAAAGGTATGTCTATTTTTAGCTCTGGCAGCCCAGCAAATCTGAGGTAAATTTGACTTCTGACTGGTAGTTTCAGAGGAGCATTCACCCACCCATCCTAACAGCTCAGCAGAGGGTGAGCTAACAAAAAACAATACTTAATAAAAATGTACTTCATTGTCATGTCTTAAAATAGACTGATGCAGTTGGTATCCATTGATTCTAAGTGTAGAAGTCTAAGGGAATTAGTCATATCCAGACGAGAAAACAAGGTAAAAATTACAAAGATGTCATCATTCTAATTTGAATGCTTTGGAAGCAATTTAAAGTAGCCTTTGTCTTTATAATTGAGGTAACAATCTGGAGTTATCCCCCCCAAAAAATGAGAACTAATTATGACACTAATCAAATAATTACAATAACAGAAGTAATGTACTGTTTAAGTGCAAAATCAATGCTGTTTTGGGTCCACCCTGTTAAAAAGCAACTGTACATTGACAATGAAAAAAGACTATAAAAGAATACTTCAATGGCATATTGGTAGGGTTTTTTTTACTAAGGAAGTGACACCAATAAATGGCATCTTCCCTCGACATTTTTTCCCCCAAAAAAGCACTTTTCCCTCAAAAGTTCCCATAAAATTCCTCTTCGAAGCTATTAAAAAATCGAAGTTAAAAAATTAAAAAGTCTACAATTTCAGTTTATAGTAGATTTAATTCTGCCAAAATATCTATATCAGACCAAGGTTTATAGGCATTTTTATGTAGAGTTTATTTATTTTGTAATGATTGAGCAAACCAATCGTGATTTTTCAGCTTTACGATGTCTATCAAAACAATCCAGATGAGCTTATTCCCTGCAATAGCACAACGATATACACGGTGACGGGAACCAATACTAGATCCAGGCCCAAAACGCATGCGTATATCCACACGTATGATGACTGGAAGCAGACGCATGCTTTCATATCCGATTAAATGACACACAATTGACACAATTAAGAAATAAGATATCTGACACAAAGCATACTGGACAAATAAACTCCTTTTTTGCTGTTGCGAGTAAAGATACCATCCCTGGGCCAATCAATGCTCAATACACAAATGAGAACAAATCTTTGGCCAGAAAGTTTAACTGATCAAGTCTATGAAAGTGTGGTAGACCTGTTCAAATGCAGAGGAGACAAAGATATGGACCTGTAGATTGTTGTTTTGAATGCTGTTGTCATAATCATTGATTCATGAAAAAATTGGTTTTGGTTATGTGACAGCAATAATTTGATGAATTCCCTGAATTTCCCCTATTCGCATGATGTTTCCCCTTTTGACCAGCGTCTTCCCCTATCCCTGAGAAAACCCCTGATTGGTGATGACCCAAGGATGCTACAAACCAAATTTGATGATGACCCATTATTTGGTTCATGAAAAGAGGTTCTTTTAAAATTATTTCTATTTTTAGCTCTTGAGGCCATTAGCCCCCTTAGGAGTTGGCTAAATTCATTTGAATAAATTTGATAGAGGACAATCTAAGAATGCTTCAGACCAAGTTTGATAATAATCCATCCATTGATTCATGAGAAAGTTGTTCAAAAGGTATTTTTATTTTTAGCTCTGGTGTCCCCTTAAAGGGGCTAACCAAATTTATGTTAGCAAACTTGACAGAGAACAATTTAAGGATGCTACAAACCAAATTTAGTGAAATCCATCCACTGGTTCATGAGAAGATGTTTAAAGGTTTTTCTAAGTACATTTAGAGGAGAAGACCATTGTTAACAACAGACAATGGATGCCTGAGCATCATCCTTCCCATACTAACAGGTCACCCTAAACCTTTGGTTCTGGTGAGCTAAAAACCTCTCAACCTCTTAAGCTGACTCCCCTCTAAACCAGCCAAATGGACTTGTCCCAGAGCTGATCTGTTCAGAGGGTTCTACAGTATAATCATCTAAATACATGTACTAGCATTTGTTGCAGACAACCAACATATAAAAATAACACACACATGTCGCAATAAACTTCTTTGGCTTTTGATTTCATTCAAATTGACCTTCATTTTAACATGTACAATAAATACAACGGCTATATGGTATGCCTAAGTTACCAACCAATGGAAGCAGAGTCAGTCACATACTGTAGACAACAACTTGGTGAAGTAAATTCATCAGTTACAAATTAAAACTTAAAATTAAAACCTTTACTTATGTATGTAAATTCAATTTGAACAAAACACACCTTGACCAACTTTTTTCTGCCTAACTGTGGTCTTCCTTTCTCATCAACAGGATCAAGGATTACACAATAGTGTCTGTTGCTTAAAGATGTTATGTTGACCACACCAACCACCTGGAAAGAAGACAATTTACGAAATAAAATTAACAACACCATGATTATATTTATATGTTTGCTGCAATGAATATTTCAATTGTTCAATTATGTTAACATAATTCCTTCAATAGTTCTTATCTTTAACTAGAATTCATTAGCTCTCATCCAAATGAGTTCAAATCCTATCCAGGACCATAAAACTTTAACACTTGGGGGAAGCTATCCAGCTAGCGTAAGTGCCTACAAACGTAAAAAATGCTAAAAAGACATTGTTACTAACAATAATTAAATATCATACTATCATACCATGCAACAAAAAAATCGATCCGAATATGCAAAAATAGTGTTTTATTGCGATAAAAACTGCTTCCCCATATGGACTCCACTTTATCAACGAGAACGATCTAGGAGACCGCGCTGTAAGGGGCTCCTTAAGGGCAAATTTGTAGCAATCGATAGTAGATTTGGTATCACTTGCCTTATGTAAACGTAAGTATTTAAAATTCAACAGATTATCAAAATCAAGCGGATTAAAATAGAAAAAAATAACCAAAAATAAGGCTAAGCAAGGTGTTAAGAGAGTACTCAAAAAGTGAAAAATGTAGTTAGAAATCTCTTTCTCGCTGAAGTAGGTTTATGAATGCTGAAGATACTGAACTGCATAAATCTCGTAAAAAAAACTTGACCATAGAGACGTGACATGTTGTGAAAACATTGTGAAACTTTATGGCGGAAAATTACGTAATAAATGCACAACTGCAACAATTATTGAATGTGCAAGAAACGTGTGAATTCATTAACACCTTGGTCGATTGGGCTACTAGCATCTAATGTACTTTTGATATAAAATATATTATGAAATAATTGATCTGGATCAGTGATCTTAATGAAGTGTGATATCGATATCATACTCTAACGCCTCACTAATTATGCTATCAATATGGGTCAATTTAGACCTTACATATGTCGCATCACAAATTCCTTTATCTTTTGCCGGGGATATAATAAACAGCAATATGGTATGCAGACACTTCACGCACATTTCAATAAAACGCACACGATAAAAAACCGATCTGTCAAAGATCGTTACACCGTTAATGTTATGACGTACCATTTATACAAATTCACTTAAATTTATACATTCCAGAGTCAGTTAGGTTTCAAATACAATTAATCACAAGTTATAAAACTACAGTACATTTAAATTGCCAGTTAATTAATATCTGAAGGCTGAGCCAACCAAAATTATTTTTTAGATATTTCATCGATGTACTCAATAAAATAAAGTTATTTCAACGTGAACTTTTATTGAGCAACTCTGTACATTTTGGTAAAATATTAAAAACTATCAAACAAACAATAGGATGAAAAACAGTAACGTCTTTTGGACACCAGACGTGTATGTTTTTCGAGAATCTTATTTTATTATGTTATATATCCAATTACCGTTATATATAAGTATGTTTTAAAATTATTACATTAACAGACATTTAACATTAACACTTTTCTACGAATCAATCACATCTTAAGTTCCTATTTTTACACTAAATGCATGGCTACCTTTCATTTAACTTATATAGCGGTTTCCACAGCTATCTTCAACTCGATTTCCCTATCAGCAGTTTTCCCCGTTGAGAGCCTCTCGGTTGACGTGAAATCTTATGTACTGTGTATTGCATCGGTATGATATGATACTATTTTGACAAATAATTCGTAATTAAACTCTTTACAGTCATCAAAAATGGTGGGTGGTTTCACTAATTGATCCGCTAACGATGAACGAATTTGATTGGTTATCACATTTTAATAGGCTGTATTAATTTATAGAATAATTGCTGATTACACGAGGTGATAATGATCTGACACTTTTATTGTTAATTTCTTGCTTAGAAAAAAACACAGTGGGTGCTATTTTTGAACAAAGATTGCCGCCTTATTTGAAGATGGATTTCAAAGCGGTTTTCGGTATTTTGTAGCGGGAATGTTTATCTAGGGAACAGTGTCACTGAATTTTGATATCTATTTTCGTTTTTTATCTATGACGTATTATGTAATTGTCAGCGGGGTTCAGGCTACTACGGGGTATAGACTCTGTATAGTGGGTTTATTAATGTATACAATTATGGTTGATTTTTTAAAAGTATAAATTAGTGAAACTTGATATCACCATATAGCTACTTACGCTACATTAAAGAAGGTTGGTGGTTCACTGGGGGGGTCTTCCTCCACAGTTAAGGGGTAGTATAAGTGGCTATTTGGTGATATCATGATATCAAGTTTCACAAATTTATAGTTTTAAAAATTTAACCATAACTGTATACATTAATAAACCAATTATACAGAACCCATTGCAAGTGAATCAAAATAAACATTATCCTTGGTCGATCTTCTATTAATCAATATCACAAGTAATTTACATATTTTTAAATGTCGATAACTAAACTGTATATGAGGATGTATTGCAACAATTAGCCTTAAAATAACAATCATGGTATCATGCAGGGAACCATGCCTCAGATTTTTTATAATGTCCTCCATTCATTACATATTAGACTTTAAATAAATTCCATAGCCTGAGCCCCCTGACAATTACATAATATGCCATAGATTAAAAACGAAAACAAATATCAAAATTCTGAGACACAGTTCCCGCTACAAAATACTGAAAACCAATTTAAAATTCATCTTCGACAATCTTTATTCAAAAATGACACCAACAGCAATTTTTTCTAAGCAATATATTTGTTATAAGATATGATTTTTAAATTGTGATTGGTTAGTAACAAGTATGTTTGCTTCGTTAATTAAGTAATTTAAAAACAGACTTATACATGCACCAAAACTTTAAAGGACTTATATATAATGGAATAACGTAATTTCAAACATTATGCTCGTCCGATGTCCGTAAGAAGTTACCACATTTTCTACACTATAGTTTGTTTGATATAGTTTTCACTATTTCACCAAAGATACACAGCTTTTTTTAATTAAAGGTTACGTTAAAATAAAATTGGTTTATTGATTATGTCAATGAAACATCAAAACAATGATATTCTTTTACTTAATCTTACAACATTATTATACAAGCAATTCAAATATGCTGTAGTTCTGTATACTGTGGAAAGGCATGCGCCATAGTCACATTAAAATAAAAAATGCCCAATCATTTTTCCTATTGGATGTGCCCTTGGTGCTCTCCAGTTTTTGTTCACATTTTTATCATGTTGGATTTTTCATAACAGCTGAGCGATGCCATTACGATTTTCTGCTGGTCAGAGGTAATTCCTGTTACCATCCGGTATGATTTACCATATGTTTATAGCAGCCGGTATCGGCTGCCAGCAATTTCTACAACAATGCGAGTGTGTGTATCGATAGCGGATGATACTGGTGCTGATTTAACATGCAATTATTTTCAAGTTAATAATACAGCCGATGCTACAACATATTTATTGACCCTTTTTATTTTTTCTAGTGTTGTATTTCAATAGTATTCATTTTTTAAGTAATATTTTATTCAGACCTAATTGAACTTAATGGTGACAAATTTCTACATTTACTCAATCACATATTATTACACATCAAAAGACAACTGATGAAGTAAGGAGTTTCCATATTTTAAACAAGAGAGCCATGACGGCCCTGCATCGCTCACCAGAATAAATGTTAATTAACTTGTTACTAAAAAGGTAATAAAGGTATACTAGTGGGCAAATAATGGGGAACAATAATAAACTCGATAAAGGACCATCAAAGGATACTACAAAGGAATATTCATGATGACTGAAGGATGCCACAGACCAAATTCAGTGATGTTCCAACCATTGGTTCATGAAAAGTCGTTTTAAGGTATTTCTATTTTTAGCTCTAACTGTGCCTAACAGTTTTTTTGCAAATTTGACAGAGGACCATCTGAGGATGCAACAAGCCAAGTTTTTGAATGATCCAGCCATAGGTTCATGAGAAGAAGACATTTAAAGGTATTTCTATTTTTAGCTCCAGTGGCCCCTAATAGGGGCCAACAAATCTCATTTTAGCAATCTGTTGGAACACTATCTAAAGATGCTATAAACCAAGTTTGGTAATAATCCATCCATAGAAACATGAGAAAAAGTCATTTTAAGGTTTTTCTATTTTTAGCACTAGCCCTTTTAGGGGCCGACCAAATTTATTTGAGCAAACTTGAGAGAGGACCATCTAAGGATGCTACAAACCGAGCTTGGTTATGTTGGTAAAATTTTATCAAAATCCAACCAGACATTTTGGAGAAGATGCACACACAAGATTGTGTCTACAGACAGACAGACAGACAGACAGACAGAGGACGGACAGACGGATGGACAACCTGAAACCAGTATACCCCCCACAACTTTGTTGTGCGGGAGGTATAATGAAGTGAAATGGAATATTGCTTTGCTCTTCTTATATCACAATGTTCAAATGATGCAGCACTAAAATTATGAAAAATTTACACATATAACAAATGCACATGCAAGTATATCCACATAAAGAAATGTCAATATTGAAGGAGGGATAAACTTGACAGGACTACCTTCGTACAGACAAATTTGATAAACCAGACACATGACTATTTTCCTACTGACAAATTTGATAAACCAGACAAAGGACTACCATTCTGCTGAAAAATTTGATAAACCAGATACAGGACTACTTTCCTACTGAAAAATTGGATAAACCAGACAAAGGACTACCTTTCTACTGACAAATTTGATAAACCAGATACAGGACTACTTTCCTACTGAAAAATTGGATAAACCAGACACAGGACTACCTTTCTACTGATAAATTTGATAAACTAGACACAGGACTACCATTCTACTGACAAATTTGATAAACTAGACACAGGACTACTTTCCTACTGACAAATTTGATAAACCAGACAATGGACTACCTTTCTACTGACAAATTTGATAAACCAGACAAAGGACTACCTTTCTACTGACAAATTTGATAAACCAGATACAGGACTACTTTCCTACAGACAAATTTGATAAACAAGACACATGACTATTTTCCTACTGACAAATTTGATAAACCAGACACAGGACTACTTTCCTACTGACAAATTTGATAAACCAGACAAAGGACTACCTTTCTACTGACAAATTTGATAAACCAGACAAAGGACTACCTTTCTACTGACAAATTTGATAAACCAGACAAAGGACTACCTTTCTACTGACAAATTTGATAAACCAGATACAGGACTACCTTTCTACTGACAAATTTGATAAACCTGATACAGGACTACTTTCCTACTGAAAAATTGGATAAACCAGACACATGACTACTTTCCTACTGACAAATTTGACAAACTAGACACAGGACTACCATTCTACTGACAAATTTGATAAACCAGACAACGGACTACCTTTCTACTGACAAATTTGATAAACCAGACAAAGGACTACCTTTCTACTGATTAACTAGAGTCAGGACTACCTTTCTACTAACAAATTTGATAAATTAATGTCAGTACTATCTCTCTACAAACATTGATGAAAACTTATCATCATTTACCTCTTCATAAACATTAGGGATATGTGTCTCAGTCATGTCCATTGTAATTAGCCATTCTTCTCCATTTTTACGTGTCATACCAAAGTCATCTTTAAATGTTCTAAGTGACCTCATATGTAATGCTTTCTTCTCTGTAAGCACATAGGCATTTACTATGTCCACTACTTCTTCATAAGCACCAGGCAGGTAGGCACCAGTCTTCTTTACCTCCCATTCTTCACCTGTAACTCGGGCATTACCTTCCCTGTCAGTGCATTCTTTACGAGCACGAAGTCTGATTGCCTGGTTTGGTTTGATAACGGTGGAACGAATTGTCTCTTCAACCACAACTTCTTTCCTAGGAATGTATGTACCTGAATCATATTATAAAGTGAAAATCATCATATGAACATTTATGAAGTTTTTATGAACTGTAGGCAAGTAAGACATAAAAAACATAATCAAATTCTTATAACTCAGGTTGAGAAGAGAGCATATAGACAAAAAGACCTTTTTTTTGCCATTTTGGGAAAAAGACCCTGGCCAAATTTTAAAAAAACAAATTTTAAAAAGCCATTTTGGAAATTTTTTATTAACACTTTTTTCTCATTAAAAACAGGTGATAAACAAATAGTTTACAAGAAAAAAACAGTCAGTGTTCATGGGCTTGCCCATACCCTAACAGGGGTATGATCTCTCATATTTAATTTCAGTGAGTTAAGTAGACACCTGTCTGGTATTTCAGCAAGGAGGGGGGGAATGAAATCCTTTGATATCAATTTACTGGACTGGCTAGCTAAGATACAGGGTGAGGGGAGCCTGAAGCAGTTTGGTTTTCGGTGGTATGCATAGAAAAAGGACTGAAACAACCATTTTATTACATTTGTGGTCCATACCTACTGTGTATTACCAAGACCACAATGGGGACATTGGCCATTACTTGTACAGTTTTAACTCTAAGCAAACAAAGCATGACATCAGCAATTATTTAGCACATTAAATAAGACAGTTACAGAGGAGACAAGAACAATGCCAACACATAAATTAAAGAAAGCACCAATCTCTATCTGGAGTTGTTCTTTAAGTTTTTTATTTAATTAAGTGTCAACCTAATTTTGCAAAACTTAGCTACCTATTCAAACAAGAACTGACACTGAATGTGACAAATGCTCCTGAAGTTGCAACACATTTTTAGCATCAGTTACTTTTCTCATAATCCACTAAGATAGGTATTCATTTGCTCAAGATTGGCCACAAAAAATATATTGGATTAGGCAGTATGCACAAAATACAACGAAAATTCCATACATACTGAATTACCTTAAATACGACCTTGACGTTACCACTTAATGTCAGAGTCAGATTTAAGAGTTTTAGACAATGATTTAAAAATCCATCAAGGATTTAAGACGTTTTATACAAGACACAAATTTACAACATCAGAATCCATACATAATGAATAACCTTAAATATGACCATGACCTTGGCACTACGGGTCAGGGTCTAGCTCACAACACATCATCTTCTGAAAGTGAACATCAGTACCAAGTAATTTCAAAATCCATTCAGAAATTGGAAAGTTATGGCTGAGAAATGAAAATTCTATACATACTGAATGAGTTTGAATATGACCTTGGTGCTACAGGCCAGGGTCTTGCATGACACACATCTCTTGTGTTGATGAACATTTGTGCCATGTTATTTTGAAATCCATTCAGAAATTATGAAGTTAAAATGGGATGGCTAGACGGACAGATGGAAAGACGGACAGACAACTGCTATAATTATGTCCCCAAAGGGAGGCATAAAAAACACACAAACTCATATTGAAAACAAAAATTCCTTGACTTTAACAGAAACACCATATTAAACATATTGAAAAACAACAGTCAACTGACTAAACTCAGAACGTAGAAATCTAATACTTCTGATTTCGTGAGTTAATGTATCCTACACTACAATACTAAACAATAATTTAAGAATTAAAAGATATCACAATTCAGTATAAGGTTCTACTTAAACATGATTTGCAAACTACAGCCATTAAACTTGGAAGCTGTAGAATCCAATCAAGAAAAGGTGGACTTGAAAAAGATGAGTTTTTTTTCTGATGGAGCTAAAAACCAAGGCAATCGCTTAACAAAGTAATAAAAGAGAATGGCCTTATTCTTCACAGATATCTCAGCAATGTCTGAAAAACATGTGACCAAGCCTCCTCTAGTTTCCACCTAATACTCATGTGCTCACTTTTTTCCCTTTAGTGTGCATTTGTTGTCATAATTTTAATTATTAACTTTAACTTTTGTATTTGGTCTCCATTTAAGAAATTGGATTCACAACCAGATAACCAATTGTTGACAAACACTTTCTGCAAAGAAATAGTGTGCTTCATAAATTTTGACAAATTTTCCTATAAATTACAACACGACTTTCTTGTTAATTATAACATCATTTGTCTTCATTGTATTGTATGAAAGAAACTATCTCAGTTAGTTAGGGTGATGGGTCTTACACTCTGAACTTCATCTCATTGCCCTCTAATTTTCATTTAAGTCTCAGGTAAGTACCATCAGTGCTCCAGATAATTTTTTTTGATGGGAGTAAATGTACTCTCAGTTTTGAAAACAAGAGAGTAAATGTACTCCCAGCTTGAAAAACATGGGGGTAAATGTACTCCTATGTTTCAAAAGTTAAGAGTAAATGTACTCTATATGTGTGTTTACCAGTGAATCTTTTTATAACATGTTATTTGATTATTATTATTATTATTGTGCAGAAGACATTTTTCGTTCGAGAGACGCTTGATCAATTTCACCAACAGCTTGATTACGAGTTAAGAGACGCTTGGTCAATGTCACCGGCAGCTTTGCAAAAATTACCGAAACTATAATAATAAAGTACCGAATTGACGGAAAAATACGCAACGATCTGTAACATCAGGCAGCGCTCTAGGCCCTGAACAAAAAACGAGAATTTGTCGGTCCGGACCGAATTTCAAGTTCCCGCATCGATATCAGTAGTGAAAAATGATTAAAAATCGGTCCATAGACGTTATACAAATTTCGGTCCGAAATCGCTAAGTACCTGCAAAATATCACAAAACTTACTGTAAGTTGTTGGCACGATTCTTAATACCGGGTTGGTTGTTGATATCAAAGTCATAGCTCCGCCTTCTCATCTGTCTACAATTTAATAGCTCCTTTGGTTAGCGGTTATGTGACTAAGAAGACGTCATCTATCACATGTGTATTTAAAACACTGGATGGATAAAAAATTTCAATCTCTATCCAGAGTTGTCGTTCGTAATCCCACACATGTATGTGAGGTATAATGAACGACAACTCTGGATTAAGATTGAAAAAAATTCTAATCGTTTAAATAAAGCGTCTACGTGAGCCTGATTCAGACTCATGTAGACGCTTTATTTGAACGATTCAAACGTTTATACGATGTGCTATGCGATTATTTCCATAGTCGGGGAAATTCTGTTGTAAGCTTCATTTTGCCGATAAATTAAATAGAATTATATTAATGTACGCACATCTATTTCAATTTTGAGCGTATCCAACTACCGAAATCGAACAAATTATGCGTAAATGTAAGACAGTGCTTAAGCTGGCCATAAATGGCAATATTCTGTGCGGGAATTACGCACGTACGCGCACTATCTGGAGCACTGACCATTATGATCTGTACAAAATTAGTCTTTGAAATTAGACAAAGGGCAATAACAAATTATCCCCAGTGCAGGGCCCATTTTGACCGCAGAAGACCACAAGTCAATGCAACACACTAAATATCTAAATTCTAGGCCATGCACTTTTGGACAAGAATGTTTTTAAATGCTTCCCTTAAAAATCTATGTAAAACAAGCAACGCCCTCCCCCCTCAGGTCCTGGCCAATTTCAACCCCAGGGGCATATTTTGAACATTCTCAGTAGAGGATCACAAGACACACACTAGGAAGCTAAAAACAGCTAAGGTAGAGGTAAGATTCCTGTGCTCTGCACTTCTATTAATTGTCATTTATTGAAGTATACTTAGTATCTAAGTTTCATGCAAATATCTTACATACATCCTATTTTAGTTCAGCTCAATTATTGTTTTTTTTTCAATAAAATGTTTTTTTTGTGGGGACATAAATCTGTAGACTTTGAAATTTGCCAAATCATTTTGTCATTTTCTGCAATAGAATAAAAATACAGTCAATTGACCCTAACATGTCAAAAGCTATAAAACAAGCAACAGGTATACATTGGCAATATCATACAAACTGTTATAAGGTAACAGTTGAAATTGAATCAAAAACTTATTTGCTAAAACCATGACAGATTGTTGAATATTGTACAAATCTAACAGAAAAGTTATTCTCCATTTTGGAACAAACTGGAAATTGTTCTGCGATTAGCACAGTTGTGGATATCATCAATTTTCAGAAGGTTGACTGATATCTTGGCATTTTAATTTGTGGGATTTGATTTCATAGACAAGCCAATGCATGGAATCCATAAAAATGAAATCCCAAGTGAAAATTATTGAAACCACGGTAGTTTTTGAAATTGAAACTAAACAATGGACAATAACTTAAATAGTAGAAAGAGTGGAGTTATGAATCCTGTGCTCTGCATTTTTACTCATAGCCCTCTAATATAAATCAAATTTCCAATAAATATCTTAAACAGATTTGGAATTATGCTCTGGACAAAATTTTACATAGATTAAACAAATGGCATTAACTCATAAATAGATGAGGTTGGGTAATGGATCTTGAAGTCTGCACTACATATCATTGCCCTCTAACTTTATTTCAAGTTCCAAATGATTATCTTTAATAGTTTTGGAGTTATGCTCCTCATGTTCCCAATGTCACATGATCATAATGGCCAACAGAAATTATTTAAATAAGTCAGCTAAAAATACAACAAAAGGGCAAAGATGGCCCTTTTTCGCTCACCTGAGTGAAGATTGCAACATCTATGGTTTTCCTGTGATTTGACCTGGTGACCTAGTTTTTGACCCCAGATGACCCATGTTCAAACTTTGCCAGGATGTCATTAAGACAATCATTTGATAAGGTTTGGTGAACCTCCAAATCAAAACTGTGACCTCCAGAGGGTTTACATGGTTTTTCTTTGATTTGACCTGGTGACCGAGTTTTTAAACCCAGATGACCCATGTTCGAACCTACCCAAGAAATCATTAAGACAACCATTTTGGCAAGGATCCAATCCAAACTACGACCTCTAGAGGGTTTACAAGGTATTCCAAAGATTTGACCTGGTGACCTAGTTTTTGACACCAGATGACCCAAGTTGGAAGTTGTCCAAGATATCATTGAGACGAACATTCTGACAAGGTCTGATGAAGATTTCGCTCAAAAGCATGACCACCAGAGTGCTAACAACTCCCAGGTGTGGACAACGGAAGACAGACACCGGAGTAGACTGACTGATCACTAAAAATGGAAATTAAATGAACCTGGTCCTTCAAAAAGCCATTCATCTCCAGCTGTTCTTTTCTCTCCAATATCATCCTCAAAATCAAGAATAGCCCGGAGTCTGAGGGCTGAATTAGGGGCTACCACTTTCAGGGGGGTCACAGCCTGTAAGGATTAAATGGGAAAAAAAGATACTCATTACAATTAAAACTGAAATAAACAAGAGGGCCATGATGGCCCTGCATCGCTCACCATAATAAATGTTAATTAACTTGTTACTAAAAAGGTAATAAAAGTACACTTGTGGGTAAATAATGGGAACAATAATAAACTCGATAAAGGACCATCAAAGGATACTACAAAGGAATACCAAAAGACCAAATTTGGTGATGATCCAACCACTGGATCATGAAAAGAAGTCATTTCCAGGTATTTCTATGTTTAGCTCTAGCGGCTCCTAATTGGGGCCAACCATTTTTATTTCAGCAAATCTGATAGAACACTATCTAAAGATGCTAAAAACCAAGTTTGGTAATAATCCATCGATAGAATCATGAGAAAAAGTCATTTCTTATGTATTTCTATTTTAGGTCTAGTGGTCCCTAAAAGGGGCCGACCAAATTTATTTGACTAAACTTGAGAGAGGACCATCTAAGGATGCTACAGACCAAGTTTGGTGATGTTCCATCCATTGGTTCATGAAAAGAAGATGTTTAAAGGTATTTCTATTTTTAGCTCTTAAGATCCCTAATAGGGGCCAACCATTTCTTTTTTCGAATGATCTAAATTATTATCATTATCGCTCTTACTTGTTTTTAAAATTTCCCGAAGATAGAATGTTCTGAATTAATATCATGATCAATCTTATTTGTTTTTAAAATTTCCCCAAGACAGAATGTTCTGAATCAATATCATGATCAATCTTATTTGTTTTTAAAATTTCCGCAAGATAGAATTATCTGAATTAATATCATGATCAATCTTATTTTTTTTAGAATTTCCATAGGATAAAATGATCTGAATCATTATCATAATCAATCTTACTTGTTTTAAAATTTCCCCAGGATAGAGAGGAAATGGATCTTGAGCCTGTCTGATTTCTTGGTCAGCATGGAGTAGTTTTACTTGACCACTTGCATCAAGCACAACTTGTCCATCTTTGTCCTTCAGGGTTGGGTTCTCAATCACACAGTAGTGCCTGGGTGGCACAGTGATCATCTTCTCTGGACCAACCACAACCCTGTTCATAAATAAGATTTCAGGTATAGCGAAACTATAGGAGACACTAATAACACGTAAAAAAATCATGATCTCTGCAACCTGACGACCCTTGATCAATATTTTCTTGCTAATTTTTTCGTTATTCTGTCTGATTTATAACCACAGTAAAAAACAAACAAATTACTTCATCTTTCTTAATTTCCTATCATTTAATATGTTGGAATGTTTTTGATATTCATTTCATAAGAATTTTATCACCAAACTAAAAGAAATATTAAAAAAAACAGAAATAATCTACCTACTGATTTTTCTTTTTTGTTGATATCAGCAGAAAGCGGGTACAAATATAAATATTTTTGTTTTGCCTAAACAGAAGCAGCAGTAACCTAGAAAAAGCGCATCTGAACTGATGCAGTTTTATGGGGCTACAGTGATTAAGTTTAGTGAGACTGAAGTGGGTAATTGTGAAATTTTGTCAAACCTCAGTATGCCATATGCTCTCAAGTTGATGTGCAATTAAATTCATCATTATCTAAATGATGGCATGATGGCACTTACCTTTCATTGTCTTGTCTAATGTAGGTTTGTGGACCAACCTCCAATCTAGTGACATTTTTATTCTGGTCAAGTACATGAATGTAATAGTATGGAGGTATCCTGAAGAGGGATTCTGCATCCTTCCTAGTAGCCATGGTTACTATTCACTTGTTCTTGTCTGTCAATGAAATAATAACATTCTAAGAATGTGATTCACAAATTTCACACAGTACTTAATGTAGTGAGACTGGCTGATTGGTGATATCAATTTTCAAGTTTCACCAATTTGTGGTAAACCATAATTGTATATATAAATAAACCCACTATACAGAGTCTATTGCAAGTGATTTGATAAACCGATATCACACATAATTTTCATATTTTTGAATAACAATCAATACTGCATTACAACAATAGCCTAAAAATTACATACATGGTGTCATGCAGGGAACTGTGTCTCAGATTTTGTTAATGTTCTCCTTTCATTACATATTTGACATAAAAGAAATTCAGAAGCCTGAACCCCCTGACAATTACTTAATACACCATAGATTAAAAGCGAAAACAAATATCAAAATTCTGAGACCCTAAATAAACATTTCCACTACAAAATACTGACAACCACTTTGAAATTCTTCTTCAAATAATGCGACAACCTTTATTAAAAAATGATACCTAATGCATTTTTTTCTAAGCGAGAAATTTACAATAAAAATGTCAGCTCATTATGTGAACATGTAATCAACGATTATTCAATTAATTGATGCAACCCATTCAATTTTGATAGCCAAGTTGTTAATTGTTTTCAGTTCAATAATTGAAACCACTCCCATTTTTTTAGATGTCTAATAAGTTTTAATTCTGAATTATTGTCAAAATAGTATCATATCATACCAATGCCAAAGGCAACACATCAGATATCACCCCAATAGAGAGGCTCTCTATAGGGAAAATTGCTAATTGGAAAATAGAGATCCAAAACTCTGCAACTAATTAAATAAGTAGTTGCGATATATTTGTTATAAAGATACAACTTTAAATTGAGATTGGTTAGTAAGAAGTATGTTTGCTTTGTTAATGTAGTAATTTAAAACAGACTTATACATGCACAAAAAGTTTAAAGGATTTATATAATGAAATAACATAATTTCCTACACTATAGTTCGTAAATATAAAATTAGTGATGCTGGAATAGATAAATTTCAGTTAACATTATCAATTTAACCTCTATGGTCAATATTATGCTAGCGATACCAAGTAATGTATCAACTGATACTAATTTGTACCTAATGGAGCCCCCTACAGCGCCGCCCCCAGCTGATTCTCCCTGATAAAGTGAAGTTCATGAAGGGGTACATTGTTTATCGCAATAAAACGCTATTTTTGAGCTTTTGGTTAGATTTTTTGTCGCATAATATGAAAGTATAATATTCACTCTTCGTAAATAACTTAAAACTATATTTTACGGTTTTTACATATTAAGCCAGTCATGCCAACTTAAACATGTACATGTTCAAGAAATACAAATTACCAGAAGAATTTCGGACAAAAAAGTACATTGTCCTTTGAAATATCTGAAAAGAAAAACATTTTTATTCCACAAGGAAAATATAAACAATTTCTGCAGGCATCTGATAAAAAAGCATACTAGTACATATGTTGCTACAAAGCCATCAGACAAGCACTATACTGTTTAACATTTTTTTTATTCACTGCATGGGGTTTAACATTACACTAATAGCCAGGGTCATTTTCGAGCTATAACAGTGAAGGAAGACCCCAAGCATATCCCAGGGTAGAACCATTAACCTTCTGTAAGCTAGCTGGACAGCTTCCTCATATGTGAAATAGGTCCTAAGTGGGATTCAAACTCATAGCAGTGAAGGGCTAGTGCTTACTGGACATAACCAATAAGCACTTTGTCCAATTCAAAACAATGAAGCAGGTATTTCATCTTTTTCCTCTGAAAAATCGTCAATTTTGTTTAGTTGAACGCAACCTCGCAACACCAAATTAAAAATGGTAATTCTGACTAATTTGGTGTGGCGAGGTCGCGTTCGACTAAACAAAATTGATGATTTTTCAGAGGAAAAAGATGAAATACCTGCTTCATTGTTTAGCATTGTACAAAGTGCTTATTGGTTATGTGTTGTGCAATGTATTAGCTATCTGTAGACACCAGTTATTAGAAATTTGAGCGATTTCTGGAGAAGTTACGTAGTGTTAAACAAACTTGGTGCAGCAACTGTCATTTCAGAAGTTGTAACCCTCGTATATGTACATATATGATATACCTGCTTTTGGTCCATGTGGCCATTTTAAGCCTAATACACCATTAAACACCACCCCAATGTGCTAGCCCCTTGTGGTCACAACAGGTCAAAACCTTCTATGAAAATTTGACAAAAAAGTTGTTGGCTCCTTGTGGAAGGGTAAGTTAGTACTGTTTAGTATACAATCCAAGAAAACTGGTTAGGTAAACCGGTCGCCATTTAATAAATTGTTGAAAACTGGCAATAAATCCAGTAAAAAAATAAATAACCCCTCCCAACACTCATGCAAATATACATAAACAGTGTCACTATGTATGAAATCCTTAAATCAATCATACCTTAACCCTCAGAATTGTTACCTACATTTGGACAAAAAGGATTCACAATACACAACTATCAAAAACTATTGTCTTAAAAACAATACATTAAAAAAATACAACACATGTATGTTAGTGGTTTAAGTTTAGAATATAGAATATATATAAATACACATGACAGAATGAGTTTAACTGTAAACTTGTTTAAACTTATAATTGTTCACAACAGGTAATATTTGGTATTCAAATATGGGTAAGTTAAGCTGACAGTTTACCAATATCCTGTAAACACAAACACAGTATCCTTTGTCAAGACTTTCTTTGTCAAGACTTTCTTATGAACATATAATACAGAAATAATTATAGATTATTAAACAAAACAAACAAGTCCTATCTGTACATGTTCAACGTTCAAGGTATTTCACAATCTGATTGTAACTTACAAGTTGAGACAGAGAAAAATCAGCACTGTGTAAATCACAGATAAAAATAGAACAATCTGATTCACTACATGTATGCAAACTTCTTACAAGTAATCAATGGATATATATCTCATACAAATATTCACACTATGTACATATAACCTAAATTAATGGATCATAACATATCTTCATAAAATAATTGTATTTATATACACAAAATAAATTGTGCTCAATTATTTCCCACATGGTGTATAATCATAACTACCCACCATAACCAGTATGATTATATGATTAAAACTTTTCATATATGAAATACAATTCTTACAGAGAGGAATAAGGAACAAAGTTAAAAGCCTAAGTTGTGCCATGCCTCAACTTCTTGCAGAGAGAAGTTAGAATCTGACAAAATCTTTAAAATAAATAACAATGAAAGTATAATAATTTCTACAGATAAATATCAAGAATGTATATCAAGAATGCAATATAAATTAGCTGCAGTGGATTGGGTATATTTTTCATAGAATTATTTCAGACCAAGGCAAACTTACAAAATAGGGAAACTCTAAAATAATGGAAATAAACTTATTGTGAGAAACATTTATATATGGATTTACATATGGATGAGATTTGTATATGGATGAGATAATACAAACTTTAGTCAAATGTATTAGTGTAAACTTATGTTAATATGCTTCTGTAAACTAGTTTAAACTTCAGTTAAATGTAATATTTGTGATGTTTTTACAAATGCATACAGATTCTACTGCTTTTAGTATTTGTATCTTATACTTTTTAATTTCTTGTTTTAAATGACTCATGTCAAACACAACAGGTGAGTAATATTGTGTAGTAAAACAAACAAGCACATATTCAAAACATGTGAAAAACACAACTGTACAGCTGTTTAAACTTTTCTAACATTTTGAACTTCCACATTTCACATTTTGTGATTCAACTGCAATATTAATAAATATTTCTAAACATGAGAAATACCACAGTTAAAACAGACTACAAGAAGATAGTCCAATAAACATATTAGAAAATACACAGAACATAAGACATTAAGCTTACCTATTCAAGTTGAGTCTAAACCTTGCAGACAACTGTCAGTATTGAAGCTTTAGCTTTTAGCTTTGACTAACATATCAAGTTATGCTTGAATGCAAGGTCAGCAATACACAGTTAAAATCAATACAAGGAGATTAATTTCACCACTAATGGACAATATAGAAATAGCAATTTTTTCTGTAGATAAAGAGTTAGTATTACAAATTTGATTTGACAGTGAGGTAAACATTCTTAAAAAAGATAAAGGTATATTCTAAAATAGGCTGTCATAATTGAAGCACATGTGGATAATCTAAATTTAGCTCTAAACTAAGTATGATGTTCATGTTGGAATCTCCTTTCAAATAGTAAGTTTGCTGCTGTAAGAACTTAAAAAGTGCTAAAGTTTCAATCTGTTTTGAGGCAGCAGAATTCAGTGGTGTATTGTGGCATACCGTACTAATTAATTAAATTATGTCAGTAAGGTTGCATTAAAATGATTTAGAGACTATCAAGATTTTTGCATTAAATTGATAGGAGCAAGCAGATTACAACTCCTGTATTTGAACAAATAGCAGAGAAGTTTTGAACAAAGAACATTGAGTGAAGAGTATAATCACATTCAGAAAATTTCATATGCAATTGTTCACCATTCTTATTAATAAACAAGAAGGCCATGATGGCCTTGCATTGCTCACCAGAATAAATGTTAATTAACTTGTTACTAAAAAGGTAATAAAGGTACACTTGTGGGCAAATAATGGGGAACAATAATAAACTCGATAAAGGACCATCAGAGGATACTACAAAGGAATATTCGTGATGACTGAAGAATGCCACAGACCAAATTTGGTGATGATCCAACCACTGGTTCATGAAAACATGTCATTTTAAGGTATTTCTATTTTTAACTCTAGCAGCCCCTAATAGGGGCCAACCATTTTATTTCAGCAAATCTGATAGAACACTATATGGTGATGATCCATCCATTGGTTCATGAGAAGATGATTAAAGTTTTTTCTATTTTTAGCTCTAGGGGCCAACTGGTATAATATGAGCAAACTGCAGTTAGAACGTCAAAAGGCTTCTGCAAAGCAAATTTGAAGTAAATCCCACTGGTAGTTTCTGAGGAGAAGACCATTGTTGACGCCAGATGATGGACGACGGATGCCAGAGCATCCACCTACCCAACCTAATAGCTCACCCTGAACCTTTGGTTCTTGTGAGCTAAAAATATGGTAATCTGAAAATCAAGCCAGTGTCATGTGAGACACAACTAATCTCCCCACTGAAGATTTTGTCAGTGTTCATGGAGGCCAAGAGAAACAAGAGGGTCAAGATGGCCCTTTTTCGTTCACATGAGTAAAAATTGCAACATCTATGGTTTTCCAGTGATTTGACCTTGTCTTTAACCTGAGTTGACCCATGTTCAACCTGTTCATGATATCATTAATACAAACATTCAGGTGAAGCTTGAGGAAGATCCAATCAAAACTGTGGCCACTAGAGAGTTAACAAGGTATTCCAGTGATTTGACCTGGTGATCTAGTTTTTAACCCCAGATGACCCATGTTCGAACTTGTCCAAGATATCATTAAGAAAAACATTCTGACAAGGTTTCATGAAGATTCAATCAAAACTGTGACCTCTAGAGGGTTAACAAGGTTTCCAAATGATTTGACCAGGTGACCATGTTCGAACTTGTCCAAATTATTAATAAAACAAACGTTCTGTCAAAGTCTGATGAAGATTCAATCAAATTGTGACCTCTACAACATTAACAAGGTTTTCTGGTGCGTTGACCAAGCGACCTAGTTTTTGACCGGAGATGACCGATATTTGCACAATTTTACAAGATCATTAATACAAACATTCTTACAAAGTTTCAAGAAGATCCAATCAAATCTGTGACTTCTAGGGTGCTAACAAAATTTCCATTCTATACACCTGGTGACCCCTGGTGATCTAGTTTTTGACCCCAGAAGACCCAAAGCTCAAACTTGTCTAAGATATCATTGAGATGAACATTCTGACCAGGATTGATGAAGATTCGCTCAAAAGTGTGACCACTAGAGGGTTAACAACCTCCAGGTGTGGATGCCGGACGCCGGAGTAGACAGACTGATCACTACGTGCTCTCAAGGTGAGCTAAAAAACGAACATTCCCAAAAATGTTCTCTATCATTAGAACAAATACTAACATTTTAGTGTGCTAATTATGCCATTGGACAAAGGTCACAAAAAAGCTCACAAAAGTATGGATGACCAACAAATTCCTTTCATCAGATCGATAGTCAAGTGCATACTTAATTTGGACAAAAGTAAAACAAGAACTGTCACTGAATGTGACATATCAGGGTTTTCCCTGATGCAGAAAACCTGCATGTAGAAATTGCTACACAATCTTACATTCATGTGGACGTGTGTCTATACTAATAGTTGAATTTCTTTACTATGTCAACAAAGAGATTTGAGAAATTTACATCTATTTCCATTGCCTGCTTGAGGTCTGTCCTGTTATCTCCAAAGAATATTTGAATGAAAACTTATACAATGGATAACTCAGAAATAAGTGAACTTCTTTTTACTATATGGAAGAAAATACCATTTTACAAGAGATTGAACAAAACAATATTATGTATATGAAAAGAATTGTGACTTCTCCTGTATATTTGAAGCATTTCCATAGGTACCAATGTTTTGAGACAAGTGAATGCTAAATTCACACTAAAACTAACAAACACCTATCAACAATAAGTTAAAAAAGTAAGTTTGAAGATTGGTGACATAAAATTATGAGACATGATGAAATCTTGCGTGATACTTCAGGAGACTTTCACAGGGTCCAAAAGTTCTATGTGTACCTGTTCCCTTTGGCTTAATCAGGTGCTTGGACAGTAGTCCATGGAAAACAGTATGAAATGTAGTTGGTCATCTAGTGTTAGACCAATAATGGTCAAAAAGGCCATATATACAGGGCTTTCATTTGACCCTTAAAACAGCATTTTTACTCTTGAAATCTGCAATATAAAGCTTTTGATTCATGAGAATTTGTGCCAAAGGGCCAAATTTATAACAAAATTAGAAGGAAATTTTTATGACTCTTCGAATTATCATTAGTCTAAGGTTATTTTTTACCCTCAGCTTTTGACGTCTGGTGAAAACCCTGATATATACATATATTGAATTCAGAAGAAATATTAACAGCATATTTTTTTAAAAATGTATTTATTGGTTGCATAACAATAAAGGTAAACCATGCATGTAAATGGATAAAAAACGCTTATGAACATTTTTTGTAATAAAATCCATGACCAATACTATACGCACTATAAGGTTACTTCACAACAGTTTGAAATCGCTGGTGTTTACATTCACCTTGACAACGCAAATACAGTAAGATATGACCTGTCATTTCATTGAATATTCAACTTTAAGCCACAAAATGTACTTTAAACAATTAATAACAACTTTTGAAGAAATTTGGGCAATATCTTGCATTAAACCACTTCCTGCTTCACCTCAAGTTGACATCAGTAGTCTACTATATATAGCAATATGATAAATTGTGCTTGTGCTCGGCTTGTTAGACCTTATACACACACAACCAGAGGAACAAAATGTCTATTTTTAGATCATGTGAGACTTAACTAATAATAATCCGGTTCTTCAAGAATGTACAGGAGTCAATTGAAAACCATATTCCGAATCAGTGTTAAACCAACAATGATCAAAATGGCTACATACATATTAAATACAGCAATGATATAAAGCTCTGGGACCAATCAGTCTCCACTGTAAAGTATTTACGTGTGTTGATCCCAAATAAATTAAAAAATAAAACAGGTGTAAACTGGCTTTTAAGTCTATCTACTACATGCATGCATAAGTAAGCGCAAACAATAACAACAAACCGTGCGAGTAACTACATAAAATGTTTTTATGTTCAGGAATATTTTCGCAATAAAATCTGCAACCAAAGCATTATGCATTTTTGAGTATTTCGCAATAGTCTGAAATCGCAGGTGTTTACGTACGCATTGGTAACACCGGGAAACATTATTTAAATTCAGAAAAAATGCGATCTGTCGTTTCATTGAGCTAAGCATCTATGTTAAACAATTAAAATTAATAAATATATTGCTTACGTGAATAAATTCGGACAATATCAAAGGATTTCTTGCGGACACTTCTTGTTCAAAGGCAAGTTGATGTATGTAGACTTCTAAATATAGCAATGATTATTTGTGCTTGTGCTCGGCTCATTCCTGCTGATACGAATATATGGATAGGAACCAGGTGTATATTTTTAGACAGTGCGGGATTTACTAATCGTGCGTTTCGTACAATCGGAATACTCTGGGTTTTCTGATCAACGCGCCGGTCAATCTCTATCCAGAGTTGTCGTTCGTTATCTCTCCCATCATGTATGTGATGGATAACGAAGGTAGTACTATGTTCAGTGTTTTAGTAAAATGAACACAACAGCTGATAAAGAGTTACAATAGTGTGGATATGACTTAGTATTATGTTTATTGAATGTATTACGGATATGACTTGAATTTCCTATGCAGAATCGATTATCGTTGTTTCCCTTTAATAGCAATGTATTTGAATGATTTAATCAAAATATTTAACACGTATTTAGTTATTCGGGTACGCTTTATTAATTGTTATATTTTTCGTTAAACAACCATACATGCGCATTTAATATTCGCATATGAATGACATGTCATAGAAATGTTGAAGTCTGTTTTTTTTAAATCATAAAACATGATTTTTTGCACGTTTGACTGTGTTCAATGTTGTAGTGAACTGAACTTAGTTGAGTTTAATTGCAAATAGTGTGAATTTGTACTTCCTAGAGCGGCGAATTAGCGGTCGTTATTTTCCTTCGTAGTGAATTTAAGGTAGCGTGAGTGGCTATATGGTGATATCAAGTTTTACTAATTTATAGTTTTAAAAAGTCAACCATAATTGTATACATTAATAAACCCACTATACAGAGTCTATTGCAAGTGATTTGAAACAAATATTTTACTTGGTCTGTCTTCTATAAACCAATATCGCACGTAATTTTCATATTTTTGAATAAAGATCACTACTCTGTATATAAGGATATATTACAACAATTAGCCTTAAAACAACAATCATGGTATCATGCAGGGAACCGTGTCACAGATTTTTGATAACGTCCTCCATTCAATAGATATTTGACTTTAAAGAAATTCCGTAGCCTGAACCCCGCTGACAATTACGCAATACGTCATAGGTAAAAAACGAAAATAAATATCAAAATTCTGTGACACGGTTACCTAGACAAGCATTTCCGTTACAAAATACCGAAAACTGCTTTGAAATCCATTTTCAAATAAGGCGGCAATCTTTGTTCAAAAATAGCATCCACTGCGTTTTTTTCTCAGCGAGAAATTAACAATAAAAGTGTCAGATCATTATCACCTTGTGTAATCAACAATTATTCTATAAATTAATACAGCCTACTAAAATTTGATAACCAATCAAATTCGTTCATCGTTAGCGGATCAATTAGTGAAACCGCCCACCATTTTTGATAACTCTAAAGAGTTTAATTACGAATTATTTGTCAAAATAGTATCATATCGTACCGATGCAATACACAGCACATCAGATTTCTCGTCAACCGAGAGGCTCTCAACGGGGAAAACGGCTGATTAGGAAATCGAGTTGAAGATGGCTGGGGAAACCGCTATATAAATTAAATGAAAGGTAGCCATGCATTTAGTGTAAAAATAAGAACTTAACATGTGATTGATTTGTAGAAAAGTGTCTATGTTTTATGTCTGTTAATGTAATCATTTAAAATACTAATATATAAAGGTAATTGGATATATAACATAATAAGATAAGATTCTCGAAAAACATGCACGTCCGATGTCCATAAGACGTTACTGTTTTTCATCCTATTGTTTGTTTGATAGCTTTCAATATTTTACCAAAATGTACAGAGTTGCTTAATAAAAGTGCACGTTGAAATAACTGTATTGTATTGATTACATCAATGAAATAGCGAAAATAATAATTTTCGTTGACCCAGTCTCCCTGTATTAATTTACTGGCAATTTAAATATATTGTAGTTTTATAACTTTAATTGTTTTTGAAAACTGACTCTGGAATATATAAATTTAATTAAACTTGTAAAAATGGTACGCCATAACATTAACGGTGTAACAATCTTTGACAGCTCGTTTTCTTATCGTGTGCGTTTTATTGCAAGGTGCATGGAGTGTCTGCATACCATATTGCTGTTACCATATCTCCCGCCAAAACATAAAGAAATGTGTGATGCGACATATATAAGGTCTAAATTGACCCATCTTGATAGTATAATTAGCAAGGCGTTAGAGTATGATATCGATATCACACTTCAATAAGACCACCGTTCCGGATCAGTTATTTCATCATATATTTATATTAAAAGTACATTAGATGCTAGTAGCCCAATCGACCAAGGTGTTAATGAATTCATACCTTTCTTGCACATCAAATGATTGTTGCAGTTATATATTTATTACGTAATTTTCCACCATAAAGTTTCCATTTTCACAATATGTCACGTCACTATGGTCAAGTTTTTTTACGGGATATAGATTTATGCAGTTCGGTATCTTTAGCATTCGTAAACCAACTTCCGCGAGAAAGAGATTTCTAACTACATTTTTCACTTTTTGAGAACACTCAAACACCTTGCTTAGCCTTATTTTTCTTATTTCCCATTTTAATCTGCTTGATGTTGATAAACTGTCGAATTTCAAATACTTGTGTTAACACACGGCAAGCGGTACCAAATTTAATATCGATTGATACAAATTTGCCCTTAAGGAGCCCCTTACAACGCCGCCTCCTAGATCGTTCTCGCTGATAAAGTGGAGTCGATATGGAGGTGCAGTTTTTATCGCGATAAAACACTATTTTTGCATATTCGGATCGATTTTTTTGTTGCATGGTATGATAGTATGATATTTAATTATTGTTAATAACTTAAAATGTCATTTTCGCTTATTTTTACGTTTGTAGCCACTTACGCTAACTTAAATGAATGAACAAAAGCATATCATGTACTCTAGTTAGCATGAACTGATCTTAATGATGTCTTGTAAAATAATCACATTCTTATGTAAATACATATACTTGCAAACCTGAATTTTCCGAATATGAAGCGAATGTTGATGTTTCTCTTCACCACTAATGTGTTTCAATGAATAATTTCTAAAAGCCCACCTTACAAAACTAAATTCTGGACAATACCAAATAAGTGAATTAAATATTATGATCGACAATACTTACAGTTGGTCTACATAAAGAAATCGAGTATTCAAAGTCAATGTTGGACTGAACATAAGTTGAGAAATAACAGACTGACGTTGTGATTCGTATATCAAGTTCATCAAAGCATTGTAAAAAATCGACTAAAAGGCGCTTATTTTTAAGCGCACGCAGCTTCATTATTTTGACTTGTGTTAATGAACATGTATTAGTAGATCATTTGGTGAAAGCAAATTTGATTTTCTATCATTGTTCACTGAAACATAAACATGAGTAAAGTTAATGGATCAAACTGATATCCAGTACAGAAAACGAGAAACAGAAACGAATACAACAGACAAATAATTATCATAAGTGGTGCTGATTTCTGTTAGAAAAAAATATCTAAGTAATCTGATGTATTTTTTATAAGCTTTAACATAACGGACACGCTCGAGGGAATAAACGCAATAAAATAATGACCCTCTTTCTTATATGTGTCCGTGATTGTTGTAATAGTCAAAAAAAATATTTATGATATTAGGACTGGAGCACTTTCGTTGTAATGTAAACGGGAGCTACGTTCGTTGTAGTGTTGCAACATCGGGTCAAAATCATAATCGATTATCGGTCGGAATCGGTTAGTACATCCGATGCGATTTTCCGATTATATAATCGGCTCTAGTGTAGCAGTGTTACATAAGTAAACCACTAGTGTTTGATTCTATTTCATAATATGCGCCCTAGTATGCGCCCTTTGGTTCTTAGCCATTCTCTGCTTTATGCTAGTTGGTACTGTAACATATAAGCATGGTGAATGGAGTGGGTTATTTATTAACCAGGCTCTATTAACATCAAATAACCATGGGGATGGTCAAATATTTGTTTTTTTTCGCCTCGATCAACGATCCACATAAGCAGTTCCATGTAGCAGTGCACCAAAGTAACAGGTATGGACTGAATTATCTGGCACTCTCATTGGTCAATGCGTTTGAGCCATGTGATTGACTGTCCATTCGTACAAACATCAGGGATCTCTGTTAAATATAAACGAAGATATTACCGATGCCTGAATACTTTAGTTACAAATTGCACCTTTTAATCAAATAAAACAGTGAATGCTAGATTCAGTGACTCTACATAACATAACGTAGAGATCCCAATGTTTTGATCTATTTCTAAATTACGTGCGAAATATGCATTGAGCGAATAAATGCGAGGCATTCCGAATGCGAAAGTCTCGCGAGATCCCGCAGGCAGAATTCTGCCCGGATTTCGACCGCAATTGACCAATCAGCGTCCAGGAAATTTTGGGCCATACCAGTTGCCTCTGTACACCAGAGTCAACGGGTACCAGTTTATGATCCGCCATCGTTTTTTAAACAACGCGAGTCATTTCCCTTGAATGCGTGTTTAGTTTGCGGCACCAGTAGTTCGTTTAAGGAGATAGACCGATAATCGATTATGAAAAATTGCAATCGATTATCGAAATCGACGTTTTCACGCCGCTAATCGATAGTATCCGATTATTGTTTCATCACTAGTTAGTTGAATTACAAAATTGCATATATCTCAACGCATTTATGACAAATGGAACATTAAATGATATATTCTAATAATAGATGTATTTATTTAGCGTATGGCCATCACAGAGGCTCAGATTAAGAATATTTTGTTCAAAAGGTTGACTTTAACAATTTTATGCGCAATTTTTTGTTCAACTGTCGACTTTATTTCTAATAAACTTTTACAATATCGATTTAATGTGACATTCAAATCCATAACAGAATTCTGAAATACATATAGACATTCCCTAAGAATATTGATTGTTTCAAAATGATCGGTTAATACAGGCGCGTAGCTGCCTATACGCGAGTACGCAGCTGAATCCACATTATTTTGACCAAAAAAAAAATTTTTAGTAAAAAAAATGTGGTTTGAAATTCAGCCGCGTTCGCCAGATCTGATAATTACCACACTGAATGCTTTATAAATCATATAGCCTAAATCGTACACCATACCGTAGTATTTTTTTGAAAAGTTGTCGGCCTTTGCAGCTCTTCAAAGTCGGAAGTTTGCACGCGCCGTATTTTCGAAATGTAAACAAATGTTTACATCGAGTTCTTAAAGAAGTCATCAGCAGAATCAGCGATAGAAAAGAGGTAATTATAACTAAAATGTTACTATGTATGCCTAGTGTTTATTTGTTTCGGTCTGTTTGTTGAGTAATGACATGTTTGACCATGTCTGTGAACCGATTCTAGCGAGACTGACAACATTTTGAACTAACCAACCTGAATCAGTGAATTCATGATGCAAAATTTATGTGAAAAATTCTGGTGCATTTGTCGTATTACTCTGCATTTTTGAAATAGTTCCTTCTTGGTAGATTAGTTATATTGATACATGGATTTATGAAAAAAACATTTCTGGTAAACACAACGCTCGTCATTTTTTTCATCTACGGAAGCGCATAAAGGTCAAAAGTATTCCGATTTCATACATGTACGGAGCCACAATTTATTCTTCCAGCTGGAGGGGACAAAACCCTCAAATCTTACTGACACATTGAAGGCTACGAACAAGACTCTGTATCCAGACATCTTCACCTGTCTAGTTGTACTAATTACGATGCCAGTGTCTACCGCTACCGCCGAGAGGCAGTTTAGTATCATGAGACGCCTGAAAAACTACATGAGATCAACGATGCTCACAGAACGGATGTCTGGACTAGCCCTGTTGCACGCCTACAGACACATGGAAATAGATATTGATATTGTCATTAACGAGTTTGCGGCCAGCAAAGGCCGCAAGTTAGACTTGCTGTGAAATGTAGACTAGTTGAAATAAACGAAAGTAAAGCTATTCATCTCCATTTTTATGCTAAAATAAATGGATTTTCGTTGGTCAAGAAAGCTCTCCGGAGGCCCCCAAACGCACCAAATTGCACCATTTATTTCAAAATTTTCAGGGGGGCATGCCCCCTGACCCCCCTAGATTATTTTGAATCCACATTCTTTATAGGCTAGCTACGCGCCTGTAATATGGTAAAAATTGTAAAATTTTATACTCACGTGCGCGTTTTTTTATGTCAGCCATGTTTTTGCAGGAGTATGCGCGTTACGATAGCTGATGCTACTGCGTAAATCCGGAGTCATTTCGTTTTGCCTAACCAGTGTGATTATTAAAAATACTACCCAGTGTCCGAAGGAATCCAAATGAGACAAATTTTTCGAGGGAGATAACCTACTTTCTGAAATGGTATATAGCTATAAAATTGGTTCTGTATCTCTTGCTTGGTGGAGTGAGAGAGACTGTGTTGCGGAAACTACAAAACATGACCCTTTTTAGTGACCCAAAATGACATAATAGTACAAACTTCTAATGAAGTGTAGTTCAATGTATGACTTTGTTTTGTTTCAACCGCAAATAAATATGCAACTTAAGCTGTTGATTATGATTACTTTCAGCACTGCAAGTACTTTAAATGCTGTTAAACATCAATTGAGAATTTTGCAAAATCTATAACAAATCACTACCTTTAGTTAAACTCATACCATTTTTAGCTCACCCAAACCGAAGGTGCAAGGTGAGCTGTTAGGATGGGTGGGTTGAAGCTCCGTCGTCCGTTGTCTGGCGTCAATAATGGTCTTCTCTGAAACTACTGGTCAGATTTACTTCAAATTTACCGTGTAGAAGCCTTTTGACGTTTTTACTGAAATGTGCTCATATTATACCAGTTCACCCCCTTTAGGGGTTACCAGAGCTGAACATCTTCTTCTCATGCACCAATGGATGGATCAACAGAGGCACCAAACCTTTCAGTCTGATTTTATAGAATTTGTAGTCAACATGAAATGACGTTGAAACAAAGAATTTTATTAAGTTTTCTTTCTGTTACGTATAGACGTCCGCGACATTGTAAGTCGCCTGTACATTCCGTCGTTCGAAATGATATAGCTGGACTAGAACTCCCAACAATTATTGCAACTTCTTCTGGGCATACCAGCGTCAAGCATGCCTGGATTGCATTTCTTAAATTTAAAAGTACTATAACTGCAAAAAGGAAAAATGCAAATTGAATTACCGTCTGTAAGACAAGTAAGAAATACTACACGATTTACACAGATGTACGAATATTACGCGAGAAATGTAGAACCATATACGTGCAAATCGAGTTTCCACGATGTCAATGCGCATACACATCGGAAGTTTCTTTTTTTTGTTCAGTATGCGTATTATTATTATGAGTACCGCATTGGCATATTATTATTAGATTAAGGCTTATTCCTAAGTATCCTATTATTCTGCCTGATCAGCCGTTTAAGTCGGGTTGGACTTGCGATAATGAGACTAAAATTAACGGAAGGGTGATCATTAATAATCAGTTTACGCAGCATTATCGCAAGCCAATTACAACTTTAATATACGACAAAATTAATTACAGTGGTACAAGGTCTTAAACCTCTGAATAGCATTGATCGAAGGCAACATTGGGTTGTTAAATAACTAATAATATAAGGTAATACGCGTTCATAGAAACTCAAAATCTGACGTTTTCATATCAATTTGTTAATGCAAAAGCATATTCACAACGGTTTGAAAATGTAGAATGGATGTGATACAATTTTATAATGCGTGATTATTTAATTGATTTTTTTTCTACATGTGGTGTCTGTTATATTGATACCATATCATAATAAACATACATTTAGAACAAAACTTGTTTTTATACATAAAATTCACATAATTCTGAAAGTTATATAATTAACCAATTAACATAATGTCAGTCTTTCACATAAGCTCATTATGCAAGGAAATTTTAATAGTTGGTTATCCAATATGCCTTTTCACTTCAACAGAACAAATGACAGAATTCTTCAGTGATTTTCGTTCAACATATGTTTCATATAAGACGAATAAATGCGGAATGGTGTAGTATGAACAGACTCAAATTTGGTTAATAACACACCTGTACATGTATTGTACCTGAGGTTTAAACAGATATCCTATTTTTTAAAACAAAAACCTAGCAGGTATTATTGACAATAATTAATTTAAATAATTTGTTTTCTAAAAACGATAGGAGCCGTTGCTTTTACACAAGGATACCGCTTAATTCAGTTTAAAAAACTACGTATATTCTGGATGGCCATTGAAAAGAGGACTCGTTATGTTCTAGAGAGGATACTTCGTAGAGTTTTTATATATAGCATCAAATACGGAGATACTGCAGTGGCAAATTAAGTCAAATCAATTCCATGATCTAGTTTGTATCAAACTGTTCAGATTGCGCCAGAACCGCCTTACTTGATTCCGTAATATTTAATTCAGCAACCTTAGACTTTTCAGCATTTCTCAGCCACATTTAGTGACAACAAAGATATATTTTCACTGTGCAATATGTGTATTGCGTCCACGCAAAGAAACCAGTCAAATTATGTATAGGAGTATATCTAGAGCGCCAATTTATTACATTTTACTTACTTGATATCTTTTCATAGGAGTACATACAAAATAGTGACTAATAATATGACAAATGGAAGACAATAATGCAAATCGTGTTTAAAAAGTGATAAACAAAATCCTACAAAAATAATTATTAATGCATTTTATCGCAACAATAGGTCATTTTTCAGTTTCATGTATTTGTGAAAATGAATACATAGAAATTATTAATTACCTGGAGTTGTAACAAACTACATGTTTGTAGTCATACGATAACATTGTTTTCGCTACTTTTGTATTCCAAATAGAATTCTCTGTCTTGCTTGTATGAATACTTGTGATGATAACACACTAATACTAATCACTAATACTGATCCTCTAAATAGAAATATTTCTGTAGCGGTCATTATAGTCTGTTTAATAATGATGATTATCATTATCTCGCAATACATCTTTTAATATCGGAATTTGACGTATATGATTGTTGATTTCAATGTTTTATGGCTATCTTTAAAAAGTGTAACTGACATGTTATGTAATTGATTGAGCTCCAAAGATGTCGGTGTTACTACAAATTGTACTTTCATAAAATGCACATCATAATTGTTCATCACTAACGCTGGTTTCAAAATACTTATGTGATATTTGTGGAAAAATTACATTTCCTTAAGATACACAAGTGCTTGTTTCTTGTTTTGTTTTTAATAGGGTACGTGTCATAGTATAATTTGGTATACTAGTGACACTGAAATATATAAACAGTAGCGACAGAATGAATGGTAAAATGAAATTGATATTAATCTTAGGGTTAACATACGTAGCCATGTTCCTGCATAAATGTACTTACAATCGGTTAATGTGAGCATTATTCGGAAGAAACGATGTTTGATTAACAACGGAAATTAATATCGAAATAATGTCATTCTTTGATAAGTTGGTTATGTCCACTTGTTTTCTTGGGTTTTAATGGCTTTCTTATTGACGAGACACAACTACTTTAATTACTTTTTTTAAACAATAAATATTAAATTGGTTAGAGGTTATTAGCTTTGGAAAATGATATTATGGACCATTATTATCTGACTTTGAACACATGCGTTTAATTAACTTTCGTAGTAAAGATATTTTTTTTATCTTCCAACTATGCAGACAAATTATGAAAAAATAAGCCATTTATATTGTTGTCGAAGACGCAAAAACAGAAATATTATCAAAACAATATTTTACGGACTAAAAGGTAAATTAATACTTAAACATTTTAAAGATCTCTTAATTACTGAATGATCCTATGTAGGATGACAATGTTTTAACGTATGAGTCTTGGAAAACCCATGAGCGGAGGTTCAGTCACTAAATGCATAATTCACGAAGTTAGACGGAGGCTAGCGACAATTACCGAAGGTAATTTCCGAAGATATGCACGTATGCATACATGCCAGCAGAAGGGTTGCAAAATCAACAATACGCTCGGTACTCGCTACATAAGTAGACATTTGTTGGCATCGTAAGAACCAGGATATACCAACTTTAAACAATAATACCTTTACCTGAATCCAACATTTGTATTAGCATTTCGAAAATTCTGTCTGAAATATATTACATAATACTTATATAATTATTGTTCTTTCGGTGGGTGTAACCTTCAGATAAAAAGGACTTAGTTAATTTTAGTGATTTGAGCTTAGTACTGTATTACGCTTATTTTGTGGTGCTACGTTGATATAAATGAAACATTTTATCCGTACAAAAAGTAAAACATTTTACTGATTGATCTCTATAATAACGAACCTAACGATCACCGTATTCTTAATTATCGTATAATCCTTATTTCACAAATTATTTTCTCATGTTATTAATCATACTGCTTCATAAATCTATGGTCAGTTAAAATATGGCTAATCTTATTTTAATTAACCATAGCTGTATAAAGCAATCTGATTACTGTTGATAAGATTATTTAAATAATGCTCACATCACGCATCACGAAAACCAATATCAGATTAAACTCGCTATAAAAACAGAACCAGCACGACTAGTTTTTACATCGGCATAGCGCAGGGAGAAGAACATAATCGTATACAGTTAAAACAAAGAGCCTTTCACTTCGAACGAGAGTCATCTGAAACAAAGGTGCGTAATATTCTTTACGTTGAAGATCATTTCAATGTTTTTGCTCTTTGGTATTTCTTACACAGGATGAGTGTTACAGTGCTTTCGAGTTCTGAGTATTTTAATTGACATGCTTTCGGTGTTAAAAATCACTAAATAATATTGGGAACAAAATTAATGTATGGCTCTTAAATCTTTATACCTCATTTTTAAATCAGCTTTACATCTTGTATTAATTTCTACAATTGTAAGTGTAATTTTAAGTTAGCTTAAATATTTATCTTAATTTATCCGAATTTTTAATATTTACTAATGAGGATAGAGTAATTAATGCAATTTTTAAAAAAGATACGGGCTTCAGAAAATGTAATTCTCTTCATTGATATGGCTAAGTGTCTTTCAAAAAATTCTTTCTTCAACTTGTAGATTGTAATTTTGTCATAAAACATTGCTTTCGAACAAAGTCGAAATATGTGACTTTTCATTTCAGGTAATTTTGTGTTGAGATGTTTTATACAATTTTATTATCATAGGTCCATTACTTCTGCCTGTAATTGAAACGTAGCGTTAAAGCACACACAACATTTTTCATTTTTCAAATACACGCAGCAAAACTCATTTTATCTTTTAGATGCCTGTAGTCTTTGTCAGTCATTCAACATGTCCTTATACATATGATGTCATTGAAGATCTAGTAGGTAGAAACATCACCGAGGCAGATGCAGTAAAATGGCCATGTTCCTTACGAAAATTGTGGGTGGACATTTATCCGTTGGTGAAAATTGTACGATTTCTTTTGTCATATGGCACAACTGCCATAATCATTTCTGGAGTTTTATTAAATACACTGTCATTTTTTGTACTCATCAGTAAGTATATGAGAAAGAATGTATCAAATCTCTATCTAGCTTTTCTTGCTGTGTATGATACATGTTCCCTTACGTTCAATTTCATGATTGGAGTCATACGCGGAAACAGCGAGGCAGCCAACCTACAATTTCAACAAAGTGAGACATTGTGCACGTTCCATGGAGTAGTTGTAGAGTTGTTCAATCTGCTTTCCGTGTGGGTCATCGTGGCCTTTACAGTCGAGCGGTTCTTGTTCATAAAATTTCCACTAAAAGCGAGAACCTGGTCACCAAGGAAAACTGTCGTTGTGCTTGGTGTAATATCCGTTGTAATGACACTTATATCATTCCATAAAATTGCGGTGTCAGGTTTTGAAGGTGATTCTGTGTTCGGATACAAAGCTTGTAAGACTCGAAGGAAAATTTTCAAAGAAATTATCTATGTGTACGTTGCACTCAACACATGGCTACCGACTTTTGCTATTGTATTTCTTAACCTGTATATAGTATTCGAACTGCGCAGAAATAAGATTAAACGAAGTCGAATGGTCCAATCATCAATAACAAAATCAGACGAAAAAGCTACGACATTATTACTAGCTGTTTCAAGCACATATGTTCTATTTGTTCTACCACTTGGTATTGTTCAAAGCGTTGAATTGATATGGAATGGCACAATGACAGTCACACCCGATCACCCAGATTATGTAAATTTTATGTCAACCAAAATTCGTTTGAAGTGGTCTCGTGCATTTTTTTTCTTTTTTTATCAACTTAATTTCGCGATTAACTTTTTTTTGTACGTGGCTGCTTCATCAGCTACACGTTTTAGAGCAAATTTGAGGAGTTTGTTTGGAATAAAACGAAACATTGAAGAGTCAATGTTTACAAGAGCACAAAAACCGAACACTGTTGTTCCTGCAACGTCATCAACGGCAAGAAAGGAATCACATGAGGATGATGATGGCACAAATATCCGGGACGAGAATGAATCTCAAATTTAGACCTATTTCTATTAAATTTGTTTCATTTTCCCATTCAGTTATAATATTTGTATCTCACATTGTTTTATTTTTTTACAAGAATAACGATTACTCTGATTAAAATTGGAAATATGTAATATGACTTCCATCTCGACGATTTTAGCAGTGTTTGTAATACACATACAAAACTGACAAATAAAAAGCATCAAGAAAAACATTAAACAGTTTCTTTTATTTGAATGAATGTTTACGCTTGTCATAAGTAGATTGACATACAACATAAAACGATGATTTTGCATCCGATGGATGGATGGATGGATGAGTTCAAAATGGTTCAAAACAAGAATGTAAATATGATCCCGAAGCTGACGAAAAAACGAAAGATCATGTACATGTATTGTAAGTGTGACCTTACACCTAAAAGGAACTAAACTTCAGTGCAAATTGCCTAAATTGACTGTCAACAAACCCTTTATCTAATTCATATACTGCGAGAAAAAAGTTTAGCAATTTTTTTACGCCTTTGGTTTTCGTCAATAAATCAATGTCACTAAAACGTTTCCGTATTGAACAATTGTGCCCATTCATGGACAGCATGATTTCACTTGTTTTGGCAACCATTGTAGACCATCATGTAATCGTGAAACGTCACTTGCACAGCAAATCGGATGATCCTCCGCAGGTCACAAAGTACACAGTTTTAGAGCTTTCTTATCGTAAGCACATAAAACTGGAAAATAATCTTTGAAAATCAATGATGCGATGGCGTGGAATGACTTTTGAGTAACGTGAGAGAGCCATCGGTATGCTTACCGCTGGCAATGTCGGCAAGAAATGTTGCTCGACATTTCCATCGCCACAAATCGACAATAAGTCGACTGCTGAACAGATTTCAGCAAACTGGGAACGTCGCAGACCGACCCAGATCAGGCAGACCTCGTAAAACCGCGCCGTGGGAAGACCGTTTTCTCACGACATTATCTCGACGCAAAAAAATTCTTTCTAGTCGAAAGACTACCGGATCTCTCTCCCATTGAGCACTTACGGGACCACTTAGGTCGTCAGGTGAGAGAGCGCCATTACGTCAACAACTTGAATGGGTCAGGTTTCCATTGCAGGTCATAAGAAAACTGATTTGCAGCATGCGACGTCGTTGTCTGGCAGTCTTGGCTGCGAATGGTGGGCACACTAGGCATTGAGCCGTGTCCGAACTCTTACGCATGACCCCCCAAGTTCATTTCACGTACGCCGGAGACACCTCAAGATCATAAAATAACATTGATGCGAATCATTGGTGATAATAATCAAATATCTGAAAATGTATTTGGTTTTATGATTGCGTACCTACCTTGGCAGATCTAAATTAGCGCTTGCTGGATCAGGCTAATGGAAAATAGAAGTCCACTAATATAAATACGCTTAGAATACACAAATGAATTTATATTTACCACTGAATATAGCAGTAAATAATTATCTGTTTGCCGTTACTGTGTTACAATTGATGCGTGATACCTTGCATGACTTTTGTTGTCGCAACTGTGTCTGAGTTGAACTAAACCATGGTTATTGTATGTATGTAAATCAGGGTGTTATAACTAAACATGGTTATTGTTTTATGTAAAAAAGCAAATAAATGATTTATAAATAGGCGTCCATTCACTTTGTGTTAGTTGTGCCATGGGCTCCAGGTTCCTGTTTAAGGATCCTTGTAATGCATTTATCTCAGGTCCTAGTGGGTCTGGTAAAACACATTGCATAATAAAGATGTTAATCTGTTTCAAATGGTGCCTGGGCGTATCGTATGGTGTTACAAAGAATGGCAAACAGGGCTAAGCTCAATTACAAGAAAAGGAACCCAACATTCAATTCTAACCAGGTATTCCTGAGGATGATGGGGAGTTAGTGGAGGGTACCTCCATTCCACATTTGATTGCATTTGATGATATCCTTGGTGATAAAGACGAAGAGAAAATTAAATTATGATTTACACGAAATGGTCACCATTGTCATTTATTGTTGCGCTACTCCTTTTGATGGTAGCTTGTTTCTCACAGTGCTCGTGTCAGGATGATCTGTGAATGCGGTGCTGGTCTTGGACTCCAATTGATAAATACATGTAAATAAAAAGAGCCCAAATTGCAAAATAGATAGATCTATGTCAAAAGCCTATAATTCAGAGCAAATTTACAGGGGTGTTGGAGTCCCCGTGTTGCACTCGGTATTTATACTCCTGGGCAGTGCACACTGTGTTATTCACACTTTTTGTGTAATAAGTTACTAAGTAATAATAGGCGAATATCCCGGAGGCAACATGATATTCTAAAAGACTGAAGTCCTGGTTTAATAGACAAAAATAGCTATGCTATCTCGCCAATGATATTGTTGGGTATGAAAGATCTTTGTAGGGAAACTAGTTGACAAAAAGCTGATGATGCCTCGATTTCGAACTGATTTACAAGCAAGTAAGGCCGGGATTAAGCATTGTAAGAATAATCAGTCCAACTTTGTGTTTGGGAACAGTGACCAAACCATGCTGTGTGGAAAACATTTGGTCTGACACTTTGGACCCACAAAGGGAAACCCTGTCCTTCCAGACTGTATGTTCCCTTGAACATGTGAGTGAAAAAATCAACAAACCCTCGACAAATTATTTGGATTTTTTACATGTACGTTCAACCTTTCAGGCATTATCTACTAAAGATGAAGAGTGCGTATTTGATATTTACTTCCTACTGATTAAACATAATTTTTGCTCAGACGTTTTTCAATTGTGTCTTTCGGTGCATCAAATATTTAAGATTCAAAATATTTAACGAAGTACAAAGTAATCAAAGTTTTCTCGTAAATAGCGATCAGGCAAACCGATGCTGTCTCTCATAGAACTGTTTTCTTTTTCTTTCTTTTAAGTGAGACTGTGAAATTAATCCGCAACCTCTGAAATAAAATTGCATAAATTGTTGATCTTTGCAATAGATAACAAGTGCTTATTACTCTGTGTATTAATTTGCGTCCATCCTTTTACATCAATCCAACACTTGAAAAGAACGTTTTTTTTTTAAAAAAAAATGATGAAATATACAACAATACATTACACGGATGTACACTTATTTATATTCATTGGGATGATAAACACACATTTTATTTGCGTGCAAGAGATTATACTAGATTTTCCTAGTATAAAAAACATTGATTTATTTTTTATGTAATTAAACAATAATGTTCATCTTTGTGAATTATTTTGATGGCTGTTGTCACAAATTTGGCGCACTTGTCGTTTTATCTTAGTGAAATCTGCAGCGTTAATATCAGCAAGTTGTCAAATCATAGTCTGGGTGACTATGGCTGATAGCAATTAATCAAACCGGAAATCAGTATGCGGTCATATATATATATTTAAACCACCCGTTGTTATATGGATCTACATTGTTTTTACAGCTGTCTGGGGGTCAAACATGTTCTATATTTAATCAGTCATGGCATGTGACAAACACTAATTATCATTCTCACATTAAATTTTTAAACGTGTTCAGATTCACGTATAAAAATAAAATAAAAATGGCAGGTTCTATAATGGCTAAAACATTTTTTTTACAAGAAAGAATTTGTCATTTTAAACTTTTTTCTATATTTTGTAAGATCATTCTATCGCTCATCGATTTTTAAAGTTGAATACATAATATTGTCACTTTTTAAGATAAATATCGTTTATTAAATCCAATCTTGTAGATATGTGTGCCATTTATACATGTTTAATATTGTTGCTCATATTTGTTTAAGTGTCACAAATATATTATGTGTATAATAAGAGAGGATTATCATTTAAAACTATACTACTCAACATTTGCTAAGGATCACCTTTTTGACATTGCATATTTCAGTCCTATTATCATCATATTAAAATCATATTTCCGCAAACGATACACCTGTACTATGACCTCATAATTGTGTACTCAAGTTATCGATTTGTCTTGTACACCTTGCACAATAAGCACATGGAAAAGCATACCCATGGAAATTTGGTGTTTTATGGCGATGTGCTTTCACTTAAACGTGTACAAGCAGCAAGACTTCTCTCGTTTCGTTGTAAAATTGTGTTCGAAATTAGCCAACTATGGCAAATCAACAGGTTAGACGTCGTCTTAGTGAAGATGAGATGAACAGGGGTATTGGAATATTGGAGGCTGGCCGTTCACAAAGGCACGTTGTCAATGTCTTTGGGGTATCCCAGAGCGTTGTCGCCAGGATGTGGAACCGATTCCAAACGACCGGAGGTCGGGAACGTTCAACGACTCCAGCCCAGGACCGATTTATTGTCCTTCAGGCCAGGCGCCAACGGTTCTCGAACGCTACGACCTTACGTAACGACTACCAGAATGCAATTGGTGTGCGTGTAAGCACACAAACAGTTAGAAACAGGTTGCATGATGCTGGGATGAGGTCATGAAGGCCAGCAATACGCATTCCATTGACACAACGCCATATTCCAGAGCGTTTGCATTGCGCACAGACTCATGTCACATGGACAGTTAATGACTGGACTCGGTCCTCTTCACTGATGAGTCAAGGTTTTGGGTGGACTTCACGGACAGACGGGCTAGGATTTGGAGTCCAAATGAGCATGCGTTGCAGAACACGACCGTTTTGGTGGGGGTCCAGTCATGGCACTAACATCTTTTTAAATAGTTGATTAATGTGTTAATCAATTATTTTCAATTAATACCTTCCTTGGTATATCGATATCGGTCTTGTAAGTCTCGAGACTCCAGTATCAAAAATACTACCCAGTGTCCGAAGGAATCCGAATGAGACAGATTTTTACAAGGGAGATAACCTACTTTCTGAAAGGGCCTATATTAAGTGACGGACATTCCTCATGCATTCCACACTACCAATGTTACGCGCTTTAAGCTGTTACGCATGTGTCAATAACCACATATATACATTTTCTTTTAGGTCAACTGGGACTACGAGTTAAAATATGTATTATGTACCTTAATATTATTGGCTGTCAACATTGCTATACTCTTTCAATGAATTGTTTTATTTTCATTTTAAGCTTTGCTTCAATAATCTAACAATAAAGGTCTATATCAAATTAATCTTAGCCCAAATGCATATTTAATGAAATGTTTTGTTACTACACATTATTACAAACAATCAAACAAAAGTTTAATCAAATATACTGTTATTCAATTATGTATTAATTCTACGTGGTTCCGGTCACAGGTATGGCCTGTCGAATGCTGGTCGGTGTACGGGATGAGCATCCGTACCAACAACAACGTGGAAGGTAACAATCGTGTGTAAATCTGTCACAATGCATAAACATCATATCGGATAGTCATACATACATTCTGATGTTAAACTAATATAAACTAATTCTGTCAATACTATTTACAACAAGATACCTGTCGTATCGTTTTAGCAGTGAATTGCTTTAAAACTGTACAAGTTCAGTTTTAAAGCAATTCACTGCTAATACTAAATTAATAATCATATGTTCGTATATATTGCTGACTTTTAAATAATCAATACTGTCTGTACTATATTTTTACATTTCCCTTCATAAAATATCAGTATAGAACCGTTATATACCATTATATAATGTACGAAACCGAAGCAAAGAGTTTCTATAATCATAATATTTATATGTTACAGGGTGGCATCGACGTTTGAATGGCGGGTTGATCCGGCTGCTCAACGACGAGGCGAGCATTGCGATTCGGAACGTGTCTCTCGTCTGTGAGCAGTAATTGGGGCAGTACGCATATACTCATTACTGCAAGGAAAGAGATTCGTGTTGTGGCAGAAGTACCGGGACAACTTGATAAGTACAACTGGTCTAATGAAGAGGCTAAGCGTACTTTACAAGCCGGTTGTTCGTAAGAACGAGTGAACAGTTACAGTGAACTGTTGTACATAAATACATATACATGTATAAATTATGAAATCGTGTTAAACAGTGTTATTAAAGTGTTATTGATGTGTAGTGAACAGTGTTAACATTTTATAATCTTATGATTGTTTTGATCCATTTTGTTTTGTTTGATCGTAATAAGAAATCAGGTAGCTTGGTAAAATACATAAAATAGAAGATATTCATGTATAATTGACCTGGAATCATTTACTACTTTACTGTTTTACTGAAGACACATTATTAATTGTAATTACAGGGATTGAGTAACAAAGTGTAGTTAATTGATTTATTCACGTTGCAGCTAATTTGTAATTTTCATGTTAAAAAGTGGTCACGACAAATGACAATGAAATATGTACATTTGAATATCATACAATGAGGAAATGTTACATTGATAATGCGTCTCTATATTTCAAGTCAAGACTTGCAGAAATACAAGGAAGGAAGAAACTGAGCATAATTTTATTACATAGTATACAATAAATTACTGACATGATAATAAACCCTGCTGTAAATCCTATCTTGACAAAATGAAACACAAGACAGTGACGAGGCAGCACTGTCATCGTTCAAGATTATTGCATAATTGTAAATCAAATGATTTAAGGAACAATAATCAAGTATACATTATCACACAGACAGATAACTAATGATGAGCAATCACCGGTAAATACCTAATATATAGATTTTTACCTTAAAATCATCGATTATTTAATGAGTTATTTTAAGCTTATTTCCCTGATCAATGGACTGAGGAAGATATATAACATATGTAATACCAATTCATAAAAAGGGATGTACACAAATGCATTACCTATCCAAAAATAATCACAACCAAGTCTTTATGAGTCCATTCAAGGTCACAGGAGTCCATACATGGCAGGTTCGAGAAAAATTCCAATTTTAAGAGATTGCCTGTTCAGTTCGAGCCCCAGGTCCCGGGTATATACCTGTATGATTTATGGTCATGTAAGGACAGGTCCTGACCATCTGTTAATACCATTTTCGATAAACTAGCACACCCTGAGAGGTCGCAGCATGTCCTAGAACATCATATCCTGTCTGGTTTTGGCTATTTCACTATTTTGGCCTGTTTTCGGACCAGTTCGAACCCCAACACGCAGGCACGCTCCTATATGATACAGTGTGTATGGCTATCATTTAAGACCATTTTTAAGAGCTAGGGCCTTCTTGTCGGTCACAGTATGTCTTGCAAATTCTCAACATACGGTTTTTATATAGAAAATAGAACAAATATGAGTGTATGTCAGAGCTTTTCGAACCGGTCCGAGCCCCAATGACCTGGCACATACACATATGATACATGGTTGAGCAGGTATGGGTCCTGGCTTTAATATGATACCATACCCGAGTAGGGTAATAATGAAAGCCTGTTTACCGTATACTGTGGTTAAAGTATCAATATGCCGCCTCGCGCGCATCGACACGATGACTCATCAAATTGGGGTTCCGCATCCACGGTTTCCCACCATCCGCGGGCTTTCCCCGATATATTTATAGCCCGCTTATCTGCGCGTTATCGATCCAGCTATTAAATGATGCTGGATAACCGTACCATTTCACTAGCGATTTATTAACTTTTAGGGCGAATTATTTTCTCAATTCTAAATATTTCTTGGCTAGTTTTTTGTAGTTCTTCTTCGTAAAACGTGTCCTATATTTCCTCCCCGTTATCTTTTGTACGGCTGATATTGTAAAGATTTCTTCGGTCCACTTAGGTATATAACCCTTTTCGAACGTTTTCTTTTTCTTCGCGATCCTAACTTTATCGCCCGTCGAAAATTGCGAATTAAAAGATTTTATTTCGTAATGGTCAGGGTAAAGATTTTCTCCAATCTTCAATTTATTTTCCTTTTTTACTCGCTTCGACTGGCGTCATTTTTATTGACGAGTGTTTCGTATTATTATTATATCGATTAATGAGTTCGTCCGACACATCTATATTCGTCCTCGTGGAATTGACCGAAAAAATTTTCCACATTTTTTCTTTCATCGTTCTATTCCGTCTTTCATTCTAGATTTTTTCCTCATTTTCGGTGGAATATAACCGTAACCTCTTCAATCATAAAATTCTTTACCTTTATCGACCCACATTTTTCGTGGTTTTCTTTCTTTAAATATCTTTTTTAACGCGGCCGCCACCGATTTTCCGGTCTTGTCTTTAAACGGAACTAACCAACCGTACTTAGAAAAAAATATCGATAACGGCCAAAATTTCGAGAACGCCTGCATATCTACCAGGTCCGCGGCCCATATTTCGTCAATACAATTTCCGCGCACACATCTTTTAGGAAATTTTTTAACAACGGGCTTGTGTAATTCTTTAGCCATATCGTCGGTCCATTTTAACATTTTTTTATTCCCCATTCCCAATCTCATTTTTTTACCGATGACTTCATTAACCATCGATCTGTCCATTTTTTTTCTATTAGAGTCGGATTATGAATATTATTCATCTCCTCTATCATATTTTTATCGCATACCTTATTACTCGTAACGGTGTCTTTTGTTTTTCAAATAACGCACATCGTGATGATACGCGGCCTTATCGATCCTGTTTATAGGTTTACTCGATATAATATCGCGCTTAATTTCGATGTATTTATTTTTTATCGTCATTCGAGCCACGTTACTGGTTTCGGCAATTTGATTTATCGAAACGTTAATTCCCAATCTCATTTTTTTACCGATGACTTCATTAACCATCGATCTGTCCATTTTTTTTTCTCTTAGAGTCGGATTATGAATATTATTCATCTCCTCTATCATATTTTTATCGCATACCTTATTACTCGTAACGGTGTCTTTTGTTTTTCAAATAACACACATCGTGATGATACGCGGCCTTATCGATCCTGTTTATAGGTTTACTCGATATAATATCGCGCTTAATTTCGATGTATTTATTTTTTATCGTCATTCGAGCCACGTTACTGGTTTCGGCAATTTGATTTATCGAAACGTTTTTTCATTTTTGCCAAAAATATGGACACCCTAAAACGACCAATTTATAATGATAGTTATAAAAAAGTCGGTTTCGATCGTCACAAATTCGAAAAAAATTTTACGCAATCGACGTAATTATTTAAAGCATTTGTTTAGCCAACGACTCTATAACATTATCTTTCGAAAAAATTTGAATATTATATTCGCTCCATTTTCGGTAAATAACTTGCGATATTCTTTATACCTTTACTAGATCTAATTGATTTTATACTCATCGTTTCCAACTCCTTTTTAAGATTTTCCAGCCCCTTTTTCGATATCGACTCAATTTTATCTTCGACGTTTTTAAATGACTCTTTCTATTCGCGTTTGTTATCATCTACAAACTTGTCCACCTCTTCTTCAAGATCTTTCACCCCTTTTTCGATATCGTCCCTTAAATTCTGTTTAAGGTTATCTACAACGTTTTTAAATGACTCTGAACTGTTTCAAATCATCTAGATCGTAATCCTCGCCATCTTGTTTACTCGCCTTATCACAAACGATTTGGGAGTCGTATCATTCCCGTCAGCGACCATACCGAGATTACGTATCTGCTTCCCGTACATATCGATTTGCCCTCTTTTTAGGAAGTTGTTATTTATATAAGCTAAACTCACGTCGGAATCCGAAACGCGAGTTTTTGGCATTTGACAAAATTTATCAACAGGTATTTTTTTTAATATACGTAATTCATTTTAATTCTTTTAAAACGTATAAACATAAATGACCGCATATTACGGTTCCACTCGTTTGTACTTGTTCCGCTATTAGATTCTCATCAAAGACCGTTATCCCGTTATAGCTCGGTTTTGTCATCAATGTCTCCGCTTTCGTCTCATTATTAACCAACCTAATATCCGTTCTGTTTCTAATATTTTCCATCGTTTTCTTGAAAACGCTATTATTCATAAGTTTAAAGAAGTCCTTCTCAAATTCATTCGTCGCCTCAGTCCTGAGGTTCGTATTAAGTTCGATGTATCGTTTTAACCAAGCGGTTTCTTGAAATTTAACACCTCTATGAATTTTCGTAACCCTTAATCCCAAACTCTCATACTGTTTTAAGCTTTCGTAGCAAACCACGTATTTCTTTTTGTTGCGTAAATTCGGAATTAATTTGTCCTCTTTAACCGCCGTTTAATGTTCCAGGGCTAGAGGATAATCGTTGTGTAAATCGTGAAGTTCTTTCGGATAATTTAAGTCAACTTCAAGAATGCAAGAATGGTTTTTCCAATCGCTTAATTCTTCTCCGGCTATCCACTTAAATTCGTAAGTGGGAAGAGGTTTACTCATCGCCCATCCGTATAAATAATTCGCGTCTAAATAAGTTATATACTTTGAAGGCTCGTTCGGGTTGAATTTATCCTTCATATATATAAATATATATATTCGATTTCCCGGCCGTATCTAGTCGAAATCATAGATACGCCTCCTAGGGTACCATTTTTTTAACCATAAGCGACATGTCGGAATCCGTTAATAATAATAATTCCAGATTTACTTTCGTAATGTTTAAAGCTAACCCCGGGGTCGTGTAAAACCAAGCCGGGTCTCCGTAATTTCTCTAAAGTTTTCGAAGACATCTGCCAATAACAGCTTTATTATACAAATCGTGATAATCTTAATACTGAATTCTTTCAATACTTCCTTCGCATGCGCGTATTTTTCGTCGGTAATATCTTCGCCATTAAGACTCGAATAGAACGCTTCTTTCGTTTCATTTTAACCTCTCGGGAGAATCCATATATTCGTATGGGTATACGCCTTTCTTTAGAACTAAATCTAGTTGGTTTCCGCCGTAATACCCGGATACATTCGAGAATTGGTCTTTAGTTAAGTTGCTCGAAAGTTTATCTAAACTAGAAGCCATGAATTCATAACTGTCGATAAATCTATTCTGGTGATTTATTGGTTTTTGGTTACCCTCTTTATATGTATAGGAACCAACCTCGATTACTTTCGTAAAACTAATGTAATCTTCTTCGGTTTTGGCGATGCAGCTGATGTTCCCTTCGCTTTTCCCGAGATTCTTAATAAATAGATGGCTGTCATACCCGCTCAAATTGTGAAACTCTACCGGAGTAAATTTCGGTTTCCTGTACGTGAAATTACATTTATTGTGCGCTGCCCTTCTATATAGGTGTATGTGATCGGATTCTGTTTTTCGAACTTATCTATTATCTTTCAGCGATATTCTATACCCTTCATATTTAATTCGTTTACTTTACTTTTAAGAATTTTATCTATACGTTCGGGATGCGATTGTGTCGGATAAAGCGCCCTTAATACGGACCATAAGAAACATTGCTTTATCTTCATTTTACATGTTTATAATTGCCCTCTGCCCTACAAGTTGCTTTGGAAGAGGTATATAAGAACTTCCTCTCAGCGAATTATAAACTGAAGTATGAATCTCGAGAGAAATGATCGAACTAAAATCCAGCAACTACCCATATTTTGAAATATTGCCATCGATTCCATGTTTTTTGTCTATCGTAATATCATTTGCATCGGTTCCCTCGAGGATGACCTCGATATCGGAATGAAAATTTGCGGGTTTAATTTGTAAATGTTTACTATCTCCATATTACATTTAAGAATTAACTTATCCTTAGTTTGTGTCTTTTCTCTAAAAAGTTAATTACAATTTGTCGAACCGCGTAAAAACGATTGCCGGTCATAACCTCTTCTCCCTTCAATAACATGCACGGTTGTAAATTTCTTCAAAGCAGATCTACTTTCTTTTAACTGGAATTTTCGTTCTTCTAGTTCATTTTTAACCAAGTCTGATAATGACGGCTTCGGCTTTGGCTTATCAGGGTTTTTAGCCCAGTTAATCAGTTCATTAAGATTTTTACTGATGAAGCTCGTTAGATCCGTTGATTTAGATTTAGTACAGTCAAATGCTTTTTTACTACAGTAAGCGCCTTCTCGACAAATGTTTTAATATCACTTTTTGGGTTTTCGACGGACCTTGCATCGGCTCAACGCTTCGTGGGCTATATTCGTACCATCAATTAAATCGATTAACTCTGTCTCGAATAGCCACGAAGGCCGCATTGTTTCGCTAACGATCTCAATTCTCTTACAGGCATCATGATCTTTTATTTTATATACTATACAATATTTTCTTTCAGCCAAGTTTTCTTTAAATAAAATTTCTTCGTAATCAGCATTTGCGGGCTATATCGGAGAAAACCCGCTGATGGTGGGAAAACGCAGATGTGGAAAAACCCAATTTGATGAGTCATCGTGTCAATGCACGCTATCGCGCGTTAAAAGCGGCATATTGATACTTTAACAACGGATATGGTAAACTGGCCCAGAACTTTCATTATTACACAACTATGGTTGTGTAAAAAGTAGGGTGAACCACATGCCTCTACTGATTACAGCTGCTTCTTCCTATTGTATGACCATCAGACATGACTCCCAGTAGAGGTCGTGAAGGAAAAGACTGACCTCAACCCAGATGAGGGTTCACAAAATGAAGCATCCACAGAGGCCAAGATTGAGGTAATGAAGAAAAATTGTCAAACATTGTCAGGGACCTCTATTTTAAACATACAGAAAGTATACTTACTTACTTTATTCGATAAACATAAGGCATGAAGACAGTTTACAAGTTATATACATGTATATGGATAGAACATAGATACGTTATATTATAACATGAATGATATAAACATTCCAAATATTACATTGGTAATGGCGCACATATATAAATATAATGAGAAAAGTGCGAGACACATACAAACAATAGTCAAGTGTGAAAGAAAAATTAAACATAAACAAAACTATCTCGTAACCTAAAACTTTTGTAAATATAAACAGCAAGGTTTTGAATAGTATTTAAGTCAACAGATGTAAAAAGTTCAATGAATTCATTGAACTTTTTACAGAAAGCATATGAATGGCATAAGAAAATTTTCAATAAAAGAAATATGCTACAGGGGACGAAGTGTTATTGAAACACAGCTATATAAAAAAAATATCATAGGCATTGGACTATCTACAAATTTTATTTGTGATGTTACTGAATACTCCAAACCTTTATACAAATGTAATTTCTACTCCAGTTGTATACCAGATGCTTAGATATATATTGTACATATATAGTTTACAGATAAGTTCCTTTATGTATTACTATTAAATTAATCTTGATAAAACCAATGAAAGCAAGTTGTATTTTTTTGAAGAAGCATATTCAGAATTGTCGGACATTTGCACCATAAACTCTTCTCAATGATACAATATTTGACACAAATGCTAATACTAATTAAATGCAAGGTGATTCTAATTATGATTTAATGTAGCACCAGCCTGAAGTATCGAAAAGTTATTGTTCATTGGTGTTTTATGGTGCATCGACATCTAATGGTCATAGCACACATCAAAATGAAAAGGATAACAATGATAAGTCCTTTAATATGATAAACTTCTGTTGTGAATGTAAAAATGATAAAGAAGGAGTGCAAAATTTATGTTTTGTTCACTCATTAAAATTAAATTATTTTAAATTCATTATTTACTTAGCATATCACATCCCTCAAACAAATGTCCATAAATGGACAGCAGGAATAAATTCAAAAATTTATGGCACAATGTTCTCATTTTGTACTTTTATGTAATAATAATAGATTTAAAAATGTTTTATGATTTTTTTCTAAAATATGCCTAATTTCACAACACAGCTTCAAATAAGTCAAGCATGCAGTCACCTCTGACAGTTTTTATTTTAATGTAAATCTTAACTGAAGGTTTTTTGCACCTCATAGCCACAACTTTTGCAAGTATCCAGCAGTACGATAGAAAAATTCTGTGCTTTAGTTTCACCAATGATATGATTAAACAATAATCACATGATGTGCATAATCAATGATACGGTTGGCTAGGGATGCACCAAGGGTTCATAGACTGTTTACAGGGGAGGTTCTAAAGGCTCTAAGGACTAGTGTTAGACAATGATTATGTATAGAATCAAGGGCTTTTAACTATGACTTCTTGGCTAATCTATGTATTAAAAACCAGTGAACTGAAACAATTTTGGAAAAATTTTAAGAAAAAGTCACTGACTGATAAAGATATCCTGCAACATGTTTTTAAGGATTCCTTCTTCAACAAGCATTTTATTCGAAGCACTGACATCATTGGTGGTCATATTTATGATTCATTTAGTGCAATTTTAAATTCTGGCTATTATCCAAATAAGTGGACAGAACGGGCTATTTTGCCATTGCATAAGAAAAGGTTGCACTGGCAACCAAATAACAATGTATCCTGGCATTATTAACTATAATAAATCTAATTTGAAATCACTTTGAAATTTTAGATTTGTACAAAATATTGTAAAGCCTCATATTGTAGAGTTATCTGCTAATTCAGCTTTATTGTACCACACCCCATTATTGTCAATGGAGAGGAATGGTGGCCACAACATGATCAGTGGCTGTGATATTTACGATTTTGATTTTGCATGTATGTTTTCTATATCAACCAGTGAGTATCATGTCACACCCAGACTTCCAAAGTGTGATCATCAGGTTATTAACATCACCAAATCATATCCAGTCCATTTAGCTTTTTACAAAGCTTTTTTCACAATTCATTTGAGAAACACAGTTTTGCTTATACAAACTGTAACATAGCTCTGAATTTGTACACTGATCCCCTACTTAGAATAAAGTTACTGTCAAAAAAACCAGACCTTGACTCCATATTCTTATTTTCCACCATGGATGTCACATTATTATCAACAGTATTTTTATACTGGACTGTTTTCAGGTCCATAAATTGGCTTCAACTACAAAATTTCGCAAAATGTTATGAATACCGTATCTTCACTTACAGAATTACCTTCATTCATGAACAAGTCTGATAATAACTTAAACCATGAAATAGATTCTACTTTTGAAATTAATATTTCCAGGGATCAAGCTAATTTTTACTTGGTGAGGTACTACATATAGTTGTCATCATTATGTTTCAGGGTTCATTCTTGCGGGAATGGTGCTAAATGGTTGGGAATGGTGCATATTCAGTAGGAATCTGTGGACAACGGCACATCCTTTTTCCCCTGGATTAGGGAAATTACCATAAGCACTGGTAATCACTTGTTTTTTTACATTTGATGGTCTCTGGAAAACAAGTAAATTTAATGTGCCCCACTTTGTCCATTTTTTGTCTGGAATGAAACAAGATCAGTTACCAGTTTACCAATTTTAAATCCACTTAGTCAACTAAGAGGAATGTTAGCCCTAATAAGGTAAGAAAATACTAAGTTATTGCTAGGGCCCCACTTTTTCTCCAGCATGATCCATGTTTTTGTTACTAGGTGGGACAAATGTCCCCACTAGATTCTAGAATGAACACTGATGTTTAAACATTTATATTTCAAAAGACAACCCAAACTTTGTCTTGAAATAACTTGTGTATCAATATGTTTTATGTAATTTTCTAAGTAAGGCCAAAAAAAAATAGTCTTGGTTCAGGGAACCCGACGACCCTATTTTTTGCCCCCGACCCTAACGATTTTTTTTGGTCTGCGGATTAAAATTCCAGTGACGATGTTTAATTTGCCGGTACGGGTTTTACCTATAGCTCATTGTATCCGATAACGACAGTTCCATTTGCTTACGCTTTATAAACATGGCGCCGTCCATGTCGCACTCCACGTCGCTGATGTTGGCAATCAACATGGCAAATTGTAAACATAAAAAAGACTGCCAGGTTATGAGGGTTGCCCCAACCTCATCAACAGCAGCTGAGATTTTTGACAAGCTTCATGGGACGGAGGACGCCAAACGATATGGCGTCAAATTTCTTTAACATCGCTGGATGGGACATCTTTCTGGGAGGTAAAGATTGAAATGTTGAATCGTATAAATTTATATCACTAATTCTTGCAGGAAGGTGGAATTGGAGTCATTATCAAACATATTTATTTCAATTTCAATGTCTGATATTGAATCAAATGATATTGGCAATATTTTTACAAAACTTGGCCAATATTAATAGAAAAGTGACTGTCCAGGATTCTCACTAAAGTATCCCAAGAGGAAAAGTGTGTCCACTGCAAGACTCAAACTCATGGTAATGAACACAACACTAGGCGGCTCGTTCAAGCCCCAAACCTTACTCTTTTTCCCCTCTAATATCCCTTTAAAGGCATCGGATCCCTGCCATTTACTCATAAATTTTACTTGCCATGTCAGAATTACTATGACAGAATTCGCAAAAGGCAAATATGTACTACAAAAATCATTTGAATATGTGATAAATATATACCTTCATGAATATAAAAAGACTTTGTATTTATGAATGAAAAATGAATACACGACGTGTTCTCTTTTGTGAATTCTGTATGCAGGTTAGCATAGTATAGAGGGTGATTAAAAGGCAAAAGGTGCATAAAGAGCTAGGAATGATGAAATGATGAAAAATAATAACGACTAAACACCACATGTGCAATGTTAATCATTTGGTCAATGTTTAAACAATCGTGGGTGCATTAACTGACCCTTTTCACACTGAAATCAGTCGACTGATTAAAAATAATAATAATAATAAAAATAAACCTACCTACCCTCCTACATTTTTCTGGCCATGTTCCTTGAACCATGACTTTATTTGTGGCCCAATTGACTTATTTGATGTAAATGCAAATTCTTGGTAATAAGTAAAATATGTGAATAATTATCATTTGTATTTATTAGTCTGTCACATAGGCACTTGATTTTTGCATGATTTATATACACAAACAGACCTATTTTTTAAAATCTAAACTCATCAAACGGGGCCAACCATTTTTAATTGAGCAAATCTGATAAAAGTCCATATAACCATGCTACAGACCAAGTTTGGTAATGATCCATTCATTGGTTCATGAGAAGAAGATGATTACAGGTTTTTCTATTTTTAGCTCTAGTGACCCCTAAAAGGGGCCAACTGGTATAGTATGAGCAAATTGTAGTTAGAACGTCAAAAAGCTTCTGCACAGCAAATTTGAAGTAAATCTGACCGGTAGTTTCTGAGGAGAAGACCATCGTTGACGCCAGATGAAGGACGACGGACGCTGGAGCATCCACCTACCCATAACAGCTCATCCTGAATCTTCGGTTCTGGCGAGCTAAAAACACAATAATTTTTCTTTAGTACCCAATAGGGCACTTACGCTGTCTTAATTAATCTATATATCATAAGGTATATCCCATTTTGTATTTCTACTTTGTCTGTTATGTTGTGTTATCAGATTTCATAAGTAGTTTAGAACTTTCCTAGTATGAAGTATACGATTTTCGCATGTTTTTCTCAAACATCTATTTCTATTATGTGTTAGAATGAAAATATTCAATTTTAATACACTTCTAACATGAAAGTGTGCATTACAAAGCCTGTATGCAGTCATGATCCATATGTAGTAAGAAATCTTATATTTTTTTGTGTTTTCTGGTTATTCAGAGGTTTTCAGTTTTTCATAAATTTGTTCTAAATTTTTAATGTCACTATAATAATAAAAGCACCCCATACTGTCAATGTAGCATTTGTTGACACTATGTTGCAATATCACAAAAAATGAGAATTTAACAAAAATCCACAACATGAAGTATGCAGTTTTCAGACGCAAGTGATTTTGGCCCATAAGTTGGTCCCTTAAACGTCTGTTTTAACAACATATTAGGATGAAAATATTCAATTACAACATACATGCATAACACGAAGTAGACGATTTTTGGATTCAAAATGGTTCCTCAAAAATCTATTTCTACCACATATACTGGATGAAAATATTCAATGTTAATTCGTTTCTAATATAGAATGTGAAATTCCAATGCATATTTGTGAACTATGAAAATATGTAATAAGAAATCATGTGTTATTTTAGTGTTTTCCAGTTTTTTGGAGTTTTTCAGTTTTTCAAAAAATTCTGTCACTGAGCGCTTTTAGTCACAATGAAAATAAAATCAACTATAAAATTCTCTTATATATGATTATCACATATTGTCTGTGTAGCTTTTGTTGAATTTATATTGCAACATTAAATTAAATACAATTGATAACTTGAGACATACATTCCCAACATGAAGTATACGATTTTCGGACGCCAAATTTCGGCCGAAAAATGGTTCTTCAAAAATCGATTTCGACTGTGGGTATTAGAATGAAAATATTCAATTTCAATTCATATCTGATATTAGAATATGCATTTCAATGCATATATGTGCATTATAATCAATATATATTAAGAAATCGGTAGTTTTATATACGACTGTGTCATACACACCGTTAAATACAGTAAAACATTAGGTCTGATGTGGAATATAAATCATGGAAATTAAGTGCCTATGGTCTGTCAGTGCAATTTTCAAATTGTTTGTAAAACATATTTGCATGCAATATATATGTTCTTCATGTTAATTATCAACTCATGCTTATCAACTCATCCCCTCTCACAGAATTAAGCAAGTGTCTCCTAAATTTTACTAAATTACTACATTAATTCTAGAATTTTCCCTAGATTTATTAGATTTTTTGAGTTTATATTCTTTGACTATTGAATTAAACGTACTGTAAAACCTTAATAATGAAACTGCCTTTAAGACCCCAAAAAAGACAGCTGTAATAATGAGGTGGTAGCATTATCAAGTTGAATTATTGGGGTTATTGAACATCAGTCTGAAAATAAAACATCGCTTCAACAAGGTGGTTGTAATACTGATGTGGTTGCTATTTGAGGTGATACTGTTCTTAGTTGATTAAGTCATTTGAACATAATTATGTTTTATATTGTTATATTTAGATAGTAAAAAAATACTTGTAATGCCTAATTAGTTGATCTCACTTTTATTTGAGAGTTTAGATTTTCATTAAGTCTCAATTTTATTGACAGTGCGAAGTATTGACAGACAAACATGGTAGTCATTTTTCATATTTCAGTTTGTAGTAACACATAGAGACTGGCCATACTGTGTATACATTGTTTAATGAACAATTATTATACATGTATTATGTTCATGCATGTTTTTTGTTAAAATGAAGTCGCACTCAAACTGAGTGTTAAAGGATCACCTTCATTAACAAAGTTCTTGTACTTACAAGTACCTGGATTTTGTTGTTTACAGAAATACTGAGAGATGAAACAAAGTCATGCATAAATCAACTGCATAACAGTAGATTACCTTCCCATGCCTTGTCATCAACAAAACCATTTCTTTAAAGAATGAGAATTATCCAGAGAATGTCATAGTCTAGAACACATGCCCCTGACACTACATGATTGGGTCAGGCATATGGACAGAAAATGGCAGTGCCCAGAGGTAAGTATTTTTCATTGATAATCTGCAAATTTAGACCTCACTAATGTAGTGACGGGAAAAGTGTGCCCTGTACAGGACTCAAACCAACAACTAGCATGACTCTTTACCGTCTGAGCTGTGTGGCTGATTCTTACCCATGTACATATCACTTTTTTTACCATTTTTTTTACCATGCCTGTGTAAACCAGAAAAGTGCTCCCTGCATGAGACACTCATGACTACCAGAACACTAGCACAGTGCTCTACCAGAGCATAGCAGGCAGTTGATTTGTACCTGGTCTATGGAATAATGACAAGAATATTTTTTCAGAAGTGATAGACGACTGTTGTAGTAGTAAAACTAAAGAAAGGTGATCATCCATACTTTGGCCTGAAGGGGGGGGGCAAACTGACATGACTGCCCCCCCCCAAAGACCCACCAATATGAGACCAAGAGGCAACCAACTGGCAAGATGCCTCAGCAGCCAGTATAACGTGCTAAAGTAGTACATATAAGTGTAATTTATTTATAAAAGCTGTGTATTAAGTGTGAAGAAGGCCTTAGATTAAATGTTTTACCAAATAGGGTTTAAACTATGTTGTTTTGTGAGTTTAATGTAAATAAATTTGAAAATAGAAAAATAAAAATTAGTTGAAAAAAATATTTTGTATAACAAGGACAATAATTGAAATGAAAGAATGTTTTATTAAATTGTCAAAGTCTTCAAACTGTTTCTGGGGCAGATATCTCTGGCCCATGAGAAGAGGAAGATTTTTCATGTATTATATGTGAAAAATACATCAAGGGGAAACTGTGGAGAGTTGTTGTACTATTGGAAACAAGATGCTGCATTCAACAAACACATATGCCCCCAGTGGCATGCTTGACAATAGATTTTGAATCTAAATGAGGTCAATGTGTAAAGTATCAGCAAAGTTTCAAATATACATTACTGTCCTATATATTCAAATATACATTACTGTCCTATATATTCAAATATACATTACTGTTCTATATATTCAAATATACATTACTGTCGTATATATTCAAATATACATTACTGTCCAATATATTGCAAGTAAGAAAAAAACAACAAATCCCATAACAGTACCAAATATATGTGGTAACAACCAAACAAAAAATTCAGGCCTAAACAAAAAAGGTTTGTTCCCAGTTACAGGCCCAAAAAATATGGGTTGGTAGGTAGGGATTTTTTTTATGTTACAGGTAAGCACAGTGCAAGACGAAGCAGTAGAATGTAGTTAACAAAGAAATAGCCATTGATGCTAGGAGAAGGGCCTAATCTAATATAAAAAATTTGTACATCCAATAAAGGTCAGGGTCAATTTGAGGTTGGGTGATATGGGTGAATTACTTTGGGAATGGTCCAAGGCAACAACTGTATTTTATCAAATCATTCTAGTACGCAATGTTGGTGGTAGACAAAATGGTAAAATCTAGATAACCAAGAAATAGCCCATTTAAAACATTTTAAGTCCAATCCTATCTAAGTCGGTTTAATAGTGTTTAATGGTGCATAGACATCTAATGGTCATGTAGCACACATTCAAATAAAAATGAAGCAACAAGTATAAACTGTGTAGGATAACATATTAATAAAAATGAAGCAACAAGTATAAACTGTGTAGGATAACATATTAATAAAAATGAAGCAACAAGTATAAACTGTGTAGGATAACATATTAATAAAAATGAAGCAACAAGTATAAACTGTGTAGGATAACATATTAATAAAAATAACTGATAGTTTAGGTGGTCTTTATTTGGAGGTGGCTACAAACACAGGTTTGATATATGTATGATATTGTATATGTGCTTGAAGAATTGATTAAAACTTGCCTTGTTGAGCTACTCCTAAATGTAGTTAGTTGTTTATTTAAAAATATAAGTTAGAAGATAAATACTTTATGTTTATGTTTACTTTACAAATGAAAGTAATTTTGTCTGTTTTTATATGACTTATTGTCACTGGGATTTCATGCCATTTTTTAACAATCTTTCAGTTACATATGGTGACCATTTCACCCAACCTGGACTGTACACTAACCAGTTCTAAGTTACCCTTCCACAAGGAATGACAAACCTCTCCACATGTGGAGGAAAATTAACATTTTTGTCAAATTTTCATAGAAGGGGTATGACCTGCAGAGACTGGGATTCATACCCAGATCTCCGGGTTACAAGTCCAGCGCACTAACCACTGAGTCACGGTGGCCATGGCCTAAAAGAAAGTAAAACATAAACATAGTTAAAGGGAAGTGTATAAAGAAGTATTACAATTTACTGTTTAGTCTGATTTCATGTATGTAATCAATAATTGTTTCAGGCCTGACACTTTCAAAAATCAAAATCGAATAATTCGAATATTTCAGGTACACATTGCAGCCCTATTACTCCCCCAGTAGCTATAAATAGTCCCAAAGTGGGCACCATCCAGGAGAGGAAAGTTTTATTCTGCTTTTTTGTGTGTTCCTGTGTTAGGGGGGGTTTCCAGCTGTGAGACTATGAGGAAGCTGACATATTGGGGAAGGTAGAATGTTTTGTTATTATGGTTATGTGCACAAATTGTATGCGGTTATTACACAAGCAATTATTTATGTGTAGTTCTGTACTTTAGACTGATATGTTCCAAAGAAATGTGCCGATGTTGTCCATATGAATATATAGTGTCATTACTTAAAGAGCAGTAAAACTGTTATAGGGTTGTACAGAGATATGTATCTTATGTACCTTGTTTAGTGTCCTTGGGTGATTTGTTTGATTCTTTTACATCTTGATCAAAAAGATAATCACTCATAATGCCACAAAGTTAATACAGCCATTGTTTTATTCATGTTACCTATGAGCAGCAATTTATCAGTGAAGTTAACTGTGGCAACAGCAATATTAAACTGGATCTCATTCCACGCTTAAGTCCACCAAAGTACAGACAGAGTCAACAGGAACCAGATTATAGCAATATTGACATTATCTACTTTTATTACAGTGTTGATGATCTATCCTTATAACTAATGTCTTCAGACATATGAGGAACTGTTTAGGGTTACTTGACTTATACTTGAAAAAAGTAGCCATGTTTGGGGTCACTTAAGGCTTGAAAAAAGTAGCCATGTTTAGGATTACCTGATCAAACACATTTGGGTATAGGTAGGTAAAACCAGACTCTTAACATACTTTATAAGAATAATAAGTACAATTCATACTAAATATTTGCGTACCTTAGATAATGCAGTTAGAAACTTAAGGGCCGGCACCAAAAATTAATTAACCTTTACCTTTAGGCATAAGTAAGCCAGTAATTTACGTCACTGATGATGCTCTATATCAGTGTTACCTTTTACTCTCAGTTAAAACATGGCATTGGTGTAGATCAGGGGTTTTTCATGTTATATCAATGGCACAATAAAAATATACAAAATAAGAACTAATTTTAAAGATTGATTAGCCTGGCAGATACCTATCTTACTTTTCTGAAAATTTTAAGAGGCTAGTATAACCCACTCTTGAGATATGAACTGAAACATGCTCCCAAAATGGCCATTCTTTAGCATTGTGCAATCTCACTTGAAAAAAATACATAAAATATGAAATGCTCCCGACAAGAAATGATGCATAAATTACAGGTACAGATACAGTTTTAAACAGACTTCTGTCCTGTATGTTTTGCTGCTTGAATTAATGAAATCAGTCATAAATTATGGATTTTATAAGTAAAATACTATCAGCAGTGGTTTTGATTAAACACAAAAAATCACGCTTGATACATTCTAATAATTGATATGAAATAACAACTAAATTTAAATTGATATTAACCATTCAGTTATTTATTATGGTAAGTAAACAAAATCATGTTTCAGGGCTAGCCAAGGTTTTTACATGAATGATTCTTCTTTCATAAGGCCTAAACAAAAAAAGGTTTGTTTCCAGCTACATGCCTAAAAAAATATGGGGCGGTAGGTAGGGATTTTTTATTTTATCTTTTTTTTTACATATATCGGCAATACTGTATGGGAATATGTGCATAGTAATATTGATATTAATGAGTAGTGAAAATTACAATATAGCACTAAGATTTGGATGCCGTAAAAACTTCAGCAGGTAAAATATTGTGTAGGTCAGATAACCGAAAACAAACGTTTCTTAGGCCTAAATTCAAAATTTTGTAATGTCAATAACCATTAAAAGTTTTGTTGCAATAGTTTCATGGTTTCCCATTTTAAAAGTACAAATTCTACATTGGTTAATGTGTATTCATGTTATGTCTAAGTTGGCCAAAATTTGTATTGCTATATGAATTAACATCATTGAAAATTACTAAAATGTTAGACATTACACATAAAGGTATAAAAATGGAAGAAAACAATCTTTTGCAATATCATAGGATGGAAATGGTGGATACAAAAATTATGCATGCATGTTCACAAAAGCTGAACTTGATTTGTGTAGTGGATACCTGCTTCTGGTCCATTAGGTGAGGTCCCTACAACGAATTACTCCCATACAGCAGTGAAGTGTTTCATGACCAATACTGCAACCCTTCCTCCAAAGAAGTGTTGAATTGAAAGAAGAGTTTTGATTGTTGCTTTGTGAAACACTTCACAAGCAACGTTTTTTTTTCTTTTAGTTTTTTACTGACTTAGGTGTGCCAAAAATGGAGTTAACATACTTTTCAATGACAATGGGAGAAAGGTTTATGACTATGAATCTCAGAAAATTCTGCATAGTAAATGTTGAAGATGTTTGGGGTTGATTTGGAGTCTGATTCCACAAGTGTACACTTGGCTTTTTTAGGGGTGCCATGATAGTTTAGTGATTTTCATCAATGATGCTCCCCACCAACCATGGAGTCAAACAAAGGGACATGACTGACACAGGTCATGACAGGGATACATCAGTGATATACTCTGAGTGAAAGGCTTAGATTGGACAAATATATTCCTGCACAATGTTTTCAAACTAAAACTGTCTTTATGAGATTACATGTGTCAATCAAAGACCAAACATGTTACCAGATTAGCCCATGAGCCATTGCCTTCTATGTCATTTTTTTTTTAAAAAAAGTGAAATTGACACAACAGAGAAAAGACATAGCAATGGTCCAATGGTTTGGTATTTATGAAATGAAGAAGAGGAAATGAAAAATGATCTAGGGCACAGTATGACCTACATTGGTGATAGAACAGAGTATAAATGTGCAGTTCAAAGTTCCTTGGTCACTGTTATAATGGTATGGTCACACTGAATGTAAACCTAATGTAAACTAGTTTGACCTAGTTAATGCATACTTTTGAATTTCTTATTTTTACATGGTGTGAAAGCTTAATTAGTGGCAAAATCTTCTGTTACAGGAAAATGACATTGGAATAGTCAATGTTAGAGCACAAAATGCACAAATAAAGATAATCATGATGGAAGATCATGCAGAAAAAGTAAAAGATCACCTTGTGCAGAAAACTGGCCAGTGTTGAGCCAAGGTCTTGAGATTACATTACAGTAACTGATGTGGTTGTTAACATATATAATAACTGGACATCACTTTAAACAACAGCAAAATCCACAGTAACAGAGAGTACCATTTTTATCAATTTTCCCAAAGACAAATTGATCATATCCTAACATTTGAATGTGATAAAGCCATTTGAATTTGTAGCATTTCATAAGCAACAAAGATAATTAGTTTCCTGGGAGTGTTGTTTCATACAACAAAATGGTTCACTTGGAACTAAACTTTTATGTTTTTAGACATTGTTTTTTTTTCAGAAAATACCTTTTCAAGAAGTAAAAAAAACTGTTGTTGTAAGTGACATGTGTAGATGACAATATAACAGAACTTTCCTAGAAGATAAAACTTCATTATTAAATAGTTACTGTTCTCACATGTTACTGGCTGCCATGGAAAGATACTTTTGAAAATTTTATGGAAAATGGATCGTTTCCCCTTGAAGTTGTCTGCACAGAAAGTTTTTAAGGGCAGAAGGAAGTGTTTGAATTTGTTAAGTCATATTAATGGAAATCTCTATTAAATCTTCAAAATTTTCATTATTATTTGTTTCTGCACTTAATTCTAGTTATTGGTAAAATTTTAAATAGTTATATTAACACCCACAACTTAACCTGTTCATGTTATTTTTATACTCCGCCTGTTTCTTGGAGTTGTAAGTTTTCTGCTATAATTATATTACTTTTACAAATGTTCTCACTATTTCGGCAAATATAATTGTGCTAAATCTCTATTTGAGCATATCAATATGGAACTTTGCCAAAGAACTTCATCTTGTTAAAAAGGTCCATAAAATTTTACAGTTATAGGTTAAATTCTTGGACCTAAAAGTGAACTATCACTCAACTTTATATGCTTTATATGAAGTAGTTTTTATGTACATATTTTGCAAATGCCTTTTGTTGTTTTTTTTTCGGTTTTTAATTTAGCTATTTTTTTATGTGTTTAAGCTCAACAGGTAATTTTTTTCTTAGTACTATTGAGATACAATGGTGTAAATTATTTGACCAATATATTGTTACTTGAAATGAGGATTTCAATACTTTTTACTGCATCCTACGAAAAAGTAAAGTCAATACATCACACTACATCCTATTTAAGAGTTTAAGTCAAAATTTAAGTCAGAGACCCTAGGAATTAGTAATATATTTAATCACCAAACTTTAATCAATGTTGCACTCTATATTTTTTATGCTCAAATTAATTTGTTTACCCATGTAGGTTCATCATGGCTCTTTTGTTTTTGTATCCGTAAATTTAAAGTATAAGTTGGTATTATATAGAGAATATTATTATTTTGAATCAAATATGGATTGTTTTATTTCATATTGTGTAAGAAATATGAATAACCCTGTGTATTGGAAATTTGAAATGCTAAGCACACTTTGGGCAATTTATTCATTTTTCAGTCCAGTTATTGAGTTTGTTTACCCTTGCCACAATCCCATGTAAGTGAGCATTCACTATCTTTAACATAAACTTTAATGGGATTATAGCCAGTTTATATAATTTTAAAATAACATTACAAGGGTAGACTATTTTAATAAATGTTTATATGTGTGTCTATTTTTTAACTTATGATGTTTAGACTATTACAATAATATTAAAGAAGGGTTTCTACATTTTTTTATAACTATTTTCTTCCAATCTAACAGAATGAGGTTAATAGCTACATTGTGTCCATAGCTATTTTAGTTTATAAAATTGATATTTTTCTTTTATGGTTGGTCTAATTTAGGAATACATCATATAGTTGGTATAATAAGATATTAACTACCAGCCTATTATTCATTTAACTTAGGGCAATGTAATTAAAGAAATAAGTTTATGCCCAGTACTTTCCAATATGTCATTTTCATTTGCTTTTACAACATACATAAGAGAATGCAAATTCTTGAGTGAATCTGATGTAATGTTTGCTTCATCTGATAATCTGATTCACTTTTTTTGCAGCCAGTGCAAGGTTTTTTCTTAGCATTTTGGGAAACCCCCAGAATTGGTAATTTAGTGACATTTGGGCAAATCTTGGAAAAAGTCACATTGAACTTTTAAATAATTAATGAAATAAAACTAAAATCAACAAATATTACATTTATTTTTGTTTTTAGATATTGATAACTTCATTATCTAAGTGATTCAGAAATTCAATAAACATTTGAACAGCTGTAAATTATTGTTGGTTTCTTTTTTCTTTCGTTTTTTTTTCTTATTTGAATGGGAATTTTGCCTTGCAATTGGGATAAAACACACTTTTTGCCATTGGGAACACAACACATACTGGAAAGTATGATGGTTAAAAAAAATAACCCCCAGGGCCTAAATTGTACTTTATTAATATGTATTTAAAGGATATGAATTATACAGGACTGATAGTTATATAAAACTAATAATCATCCTCTGTGTAGTACCGGTAGATAAAACATTGGTTAAAATAAATAGGACATAAAAAATAATATCACTGTGTGAACTTGCTTGAAACTTTCTAGGGCCATAAAAATGAAAAGGGACAAAAATATAATAGCAAGTAAGAGCAATAATATATAGACAGGTTTTACAACTAAAATACTTACTACACAGAGATGTGAATTTTCTAGAAAACAATTGTTTTTAAACATCCTTTAATACTGAGATATGCCATTGATCAGTGATGTTGTTGAGTCAGACAAAGGCAACTATGAATAGAAGGGCCCAGCTATTACATGGAGTTAAAGGAAAAAAAGATTTCCCATGTTTCCAAAGACTATGGGTGTTATGGTCTTCTAAGTACATTATTCGTATAATGATATATTATGGTGTTTACACAGTTTGAAGGTTTTAAAGGGACAGTTATAATGTACTGATGGTCTGCTAGTGACCTTGCACTTTGATCAATCCAATTAGTTTTGTGAATAAGAGTTTAATAAAAAGAGCTTGTCATTGAATATTGAATATACAGTGATGCCAATGTATGTAAAAAAAACATAAAATACAAAATCCCTATCTACCGACCCTTATCTTTTTGGGTATGTAACCAGAAACAAACTTTTTTTGCTTAGGCATGATAGTATATATTTCAATAAAGTTAACTTTTTCTATAGTTTCCACTCATTTATGACATATGCAACAAATGTTTTTCTTCTTTATTCACAAATAATTCAGCTACAGTGAAATTATATTTTGAAAATTTCCTTATAAGTTTATCAAAATACACATTATTTACTGTTGTTTTAATTTTCTTGAAAAAGCATGAGAGAAATGTATGTATTTTGCAATTACCTGTATATATCTGATTATTGAGTGCTTTGTGTAGCTATTTTTATGTGCAGTCAGTGGTAATGGTTTGTGTAATAAGACCATAATTTGCTATTTTTTGCTAATTTTTTTAAATTCAGTGCTGATTAAGGACTCACAAAAATCTTAACTTGTAATACCAATATATATTAATATAACAGAACTCGACACTTCAGATTTTGATTTTGTCACTGTATCTTAAACTAGAATACAAAACAACAATCTAAGCATTAAAAAAGATCACAATTTAAAATAAGACTCCATAAAACATGATTTGCAAACTACAGCCATTAATCCTGGAAGTAGAATCTTAGAATACGACCAAGTAACCGTGACCTTGATAATATGGTGGCAGGCCATCAACCCAACTTTTTCAAAATATAGGACATTTTTGAGACCAACTTTAGGGCAAATGTAGGACATTTCCACAATTTTGACAATAAATGTAGGACAACTTTGGCTAAATATAGGACTTTTTGTAATCATGTTTCATGTGACACTATCACTGGGGTTCTACACCATTTTTCAACAATTTTTCAGTTATATACGGCAACCACTTCACCTTACCAGTTTTCCTGGACTGAATACTAACCAGCACTAATTTACCCTTCCACAAGGAGCCGGCAACTTCTCTACATATGGAGGAAAATTGACATTTTTTGTCAAATTTTCATAGAAGGGTATGACCTGCCATGAATGGGATTCAGACCTGGATCTGCGGGTTACAAGTCCAGCGCACCATGGACAGCATTTCATGCTGTTTTATATATATAAAAAAATGAAGTCCAAGACTGCTCAGAGTTCAAAGTATTTCAATAAAAACTTACTTCACTGAAAGCTATATTTATTTTAAGCTTTTATACCGTTATATACAGATTGATCCCATCAACTTCTGTATCTTGAAAATCAAATCTAACTCAGTCTTGGATCTTTGTCAAACACTGCCTGTTCAGGAGGCAGTATCAAAGAAGACACTTATTAAAAATCTCCCAGAAATGATGAAAATATAGGAAACAAGGCCCAAAATATAGGATTTTATAAGACTATAGGACATGATTGATAGCCTGTGGTGCATTTTTTTGGCTGACAGAGCTCAAAATTTAGGCACACACAGACACTTAACAAAATGGCATAATTGCTGCCAGAAGAGGCAATACAATATACTGATATACACTGAGTAGTCTTGTTAAATTTCTGAAAAAGTCATAATGCTCAATGTTATAGTGTTTTTATATTGTTGATATGGTGGTATATTTATGAGTCGAATGTTTTTCATGTTCTCTTGTTTTTGAAATACTAAATATATACCTAACAAACATTTCAAGTTATGCTTTTCTTTTAACATCATCTTATGAATTAAACATTGGCAATAATAGTTCATCCAAGGACTTTTGAAAGGTACTGTATATAAATCATTTTAAATATATTTCATCTTTTATTTAATTATTGAAATTTTCTTTACAGCTAAATATATTTTAAAGCTACAGGACATTTTTTCATGAAATACTTTTTTTACTAGAATGACTCCATAAAAATACCTACCTTATGAAATTGTACTTTATTTTATAAAAGAACAATCATAAATACAAAATCCATGTACGAAAGAATCTGCATTTTGAGCACTATTCCTTATGTAGGATTTTGTTCTCGGGAGAACTGTAACATAAATGGCTAAAACACGGTATTGGTGCTGATCAGGTTTTTTTATGTTATATCGTTGGCATGGAAAAAATATACATGATAGGAACTATTTTTGAAAATTGCATAGCTTGGCAGTTACCCATCTTACTTTCCTGAAAGTTTCAAGAGGTTAGTATTACCCATTCTTGAGATATGCATTGAAACATCCTCCAAAAATGGCCATTTTTAAGCGTTATACAGTCTCACTTGAAAAAAATGTTTTTTAAAATCCAAAATACTCTGAATTTCAAGGAGAATTGGTGCATACAATGGTACAGTTTTGCACTGTTCTGCAAGTTTTGTTGCTTGAATTATTAAAATTGGTAAAATATTACTTATTTTACAACAGATATGCTATTGGCTGTGATTTTGTTCATTATTATACTCAAATAATTAGTACAAAATAAGGGCTATTTAAACTTAAATTGACATTAATCATTTAGTTATTGATTATGGTCAGTAAAAAAATCATTCATGGTTCAGGGTTAGTCCTGGTTTTAGCATGAATGATTGTTCTTTTGTAAATATCGAGAAGAAAAATTTCGTAGTGTCTGTAACCATGAAAAGTTTATGTTGCAATAGTTTCATTGTTTCTTGTTTCCAAAGTGTTGATCTTTCATTAGCTAATGGGTATCCATGGATTATCTAAGTTGGCCAAAATTTGTATTGCTATGAATTAACATTTCTGAAAATTTCTACATAGAAAAAGTTACAGACACTACACGAAAGGGTATGAAAATGAAAGAAAAAAGTCACTGTTGCTTTTGGATCTAAAATTTTATTTTACTCTAGAGAAATACCTATTTTTTATGGTGTATTGTTGCATCATACATTGAACTACTGAGTAAAGTGCAAAAAAGTGATGTTAGAACTCTTATTATGAAATATTACATCAGACTTGTAGTATTGTCTTTATGAACAATTCAAGACAAAACAAGGTAACCCGGATTTCTTACCCTAGAAGAATTGTCCTATCTAATTTCTATGATTTTTACTATGTAACAACCCTAAGGCATGGAGAGAAGACAAAAACAGACCTCCAGTAATGACCCAGGTAAGATTTCGTTGTTCAGAAATATCTACACTGTATTTAGTAGTGTCTGTAACCAAAATCTCCATATTGTTAGTGAAAGGCCTTTTCCCCTGTATGTGTATGAAATGAAAAGAAATGATGTTCCCTTCTACATTTTGGATGTATAAGGCATACAACTGAAACATTTTTGGTCTGACAATTTTAGTTTTAATGTAGATACATGCCTTTGGCAAGATGTTCAAAAATATCTGTAAATGTACAATGGAAAAATATGTTTTTAACAATAAGTAGCACGGGAATAGTAAATTAAAACATAAAAAATGTAAGAATTCAAAAAGATGTAACAAAAATAGGACTATTTGTTCTAATAGTCAAATGGTTACAGACATTACGAGGCATATATACTAGACTGACGGTTGTTTATGATACTTGAAGTGATTTCTGTTTCTATCAGATACTTTGCTTTTAGAGATAGCTAATTTTAGAGCCACATGGCAACAACAGCAGATGTGAATTTGTGTAGACAAAATCGGTGAGGGTTCTTTTGCTATGGTCATAGACTTTAGTGAGAACTATGGATGTGTCTTCCAAAGTGAAGTAGAAACAGGATTCTTTGGTAGGAACCAAGTAACAATACAAAAATAATATTCATGAATGGACAGATGGATGTGCGGCGCAATATAAGGGGAAGAAAGCCTTTGCAGACATTAATCTGAGGAAAAACCCAACAGTAACACGGAACTATTTTGAAACATCTCATGGGAAGAATGTGTGTGATGGGCTTGGTGCAACTGTGAAAAATGCCCGCCACAGAGCTGTAGTCAGCAACAGAAAAGTGACTGGTTGTGCAGACGATGTGTTTGACTTCTGTACACAGAAACTGACAATGGACAATACATATATAGAAGCAAGCACAGTTTCACGAAGGGAGTTCATCCTTGTTACAGGAGCAAAACGAAATAGAGATGAAACAAATGTTCAGACACTTGTGGGTACAAGGAAATTACATGCTGTAACGTCTGTAGGAAGCGATTATGAACTGAGCACTAGAAATCTTAGCTGCTATTGTGAGCAGTGCATGGAGGGTAGTGGGATATGCTGCTTCAGCAAGCATGTTAATGCCTGAGAGATGCGGAAGTTGACAGTTGTTAGTGACACTTCAAATCAGACAAAAAAACAAGACAGCAAGCAAAATGATCAAAACCAAGCAAAACTAGAAAAACTTCCTGAGAAAAGAAAATCAACCGAAATTCAGAACACTAGAGCAAAGAAGAGTAGACTTCACAACAAGGTATTAACTGAGACAGGGAGACCAGCAGAATCCAAAAAATACAATCAAGGTGATTTTGTAGCTGTTAGACTAAAGCCTAAGAGGGACCTCTCTGTGTTTATTTTGCAGAAGTAATGGATGTCTTTGACACGGAAATTCGACTGAAATACACGAGAAAGTCAGGCAAATGGTACATCTGGCCTGATAAAGATGATTGTTCACAGGAGCCATTACATGTAATCTTGTGTAGTGTGCAAGCTCCAGAGTGAAAGGAGTCATTTCCAATTCAGAGTCAATGATTTGTTGAAGCTGAAAGCTGGTCTGGAACAGAATTACAAACATTTCTATCTGAAGTGAATACTATAGAGCAAGAACACAGCTTATCTAGAAAAAAACACAAGATCTCTATTCCTCAAGATATCTATGTAGTGTCTGTAACCAAATGTGTTATCACATATATATGTCTGTAAGAGTAGGCAATTTGGAGGAATACTTACTTAAAATGACTATGGTTTAACACACAATCATGAACATTTAATATTTTACAGTTTTCCATTACTGTCCAGGTTTAAACTTGTTGTTTTGTTCACATTTTTATCATTTTAACCTGCAGTTTGCATATATTCCTTCTGAAACATGTTTGCACAATAATTTCAAGCAATCAAAAATCATTTGGTATAACATTCTAGTCAATATTCTTTATCCTGCCTTTTGTATTGATTTTTTTCATGATTTAAATGATTCTTCAACTGCAATGAAGTGTTATAATTTGGTATTGTCTGTAACCAAATGTGTGTGCCTTGTAATTCTACCTTTCGTGGAAATTTGTCATTCTTTAGACCAGTATTGATGGTTTTGTTTGTTTTAATACTGTTCTTGATGTATTATAAATGGCTAGATAACCTTCTGGTAAGTCTTTTATGAATGTGAAGCAGAAGTTTCTAGCTTACTTATTTTTGGGTCTGATACCTGCTGCTTAAATGTTCTGAAATTTTTCGTTAAGATGTTTATCACTTCAAGTAAAGTTTTTTACTTTTAATGTTCATATCCTGTTATAGATGCTACAGTTGAAAAAAATAAAGTTTTGAAGTTTTTGCTGGTTTTTCTTGCATGTTATTGACCAAGTGCAGTGTCTGTAACTTTTGTTATACCATAGGATCAAAATGGTAGATAAAATAACAATGCATGCATACGTACGAAAAAATAAACTTGATCTGTGTAGGGGATGCCTTGAGCTTTGTAATTGAGTCAATATCAAATTTAAAACAAACACTTGTCCTCTGGCAATTTCTTCGAAAATGAAATAGATTTGAAAAGATTTTGAACTCTAAGACATGAAAGGCATTATAATCTACATGTATGTGTATAAATATAATGCAATATTCAATAATAAACCAAAAACAATGACATAAACATCCCCCAAACAAGCAGATTTTTGTTGTCCCTATATATTTTTATCAACTTTAAATCAGTTTTATTTGCATATTCGTGCATACGTTTCTTGTTGTGGTGTCCAAGATGTAAACTAGAAGGTATAGTCAGCTGCACAAATAAAGCAAAATAAACAATCACTATAATGCACTCTATTTTACTCGAAAATGTTGTCCCTAGCTTTTGCAATGTTATTGTCCTTCAAGTAACAAATGGTAGAATGTAACCTTGTCTTGCCGTGAATTTTCACCTTTGGACTCATTACTAGAAAGTTCAACCATCTTAAAATGGCGACAGTGGTGACTAGCACATGGTGACCAATGATTTGGAGAATTATTGCAAAATCAAGGTAAGCAAATGGAAGCGTGGCTTGTAATTGCGTCCTTAATGTTACGCATTTTGTCAGATAACTATATTGTTTAAGGATAATGCAAAATATGTATATTTTACAGCTAATTAACCAAGTTGAAATTGTGTTTTTAATATTGTGATACCCACCCGATATTAATACAATTACCCATAAATCTGTGTGTGACTCCTTCCAGTAACAATCCTTGCAGTAAGTGTTATTGGAAGGACTGATTTTGTTATTGCAATGACACTAAAATGATTCCTCCGCTTTGAAATGTTTATGTTTGTAAAATATGTAATTTTTTGTGCATAATAATTTTTGTTATTGAAGCACCTATGTAAGAAACTGACAGAAATAGCATTCGTCCTGGAGTTTTTTTAATATCAAGTATGTTTGTTATTTGAAAGACATAAAACGTTGCTGCGAGGACGTTGACATATATTTTTGATATTTTTTGTCTTAATAGAATGTATCAAAACTGGTAACCTTGTTCAACATTCCAGACATTGTACTACACAGGGCTGTTGGACATTTTTGTGAAAAAAAGTTTGCATACCTAGCTTGAGTCACTCTTGATATGTTTGCACGTTATTGCGAAGACAATAAAGCATACAGTGGAGTAACTTTGCATATTAAATTTCTAGTTCTCACAATACATGCGTGTACGGCATACATATTTAGGTAAAATGTAAATCGTTATAAATCTAATAGATTTGTTCAGACATTTAGATATATTTAAATTAAACCAACATCTGTTAAAATGTAAAACGTTAAATCCTGTTATTGTAAGGACCTCAACACATTGCTGCAATTGAAATATCCATTGCTTAACATTTCCAGCCATTTCAGAAAATGGGCATGTCAAATGCGAAACGACAGAGACAGTTCAGGCAACGTCAAGATGCAGACCACGAAAGAAGACAGAAATATTTGCAGAAAGGGAGGGAAAGATACAAAAAAGATTGCAAACAAGGAAAGGTCAAACCAATAGCACAGGGAAAAAAGGGCCATCAGAAAGCGATGGAGATTATAGAAACGAAAAGATGCTGCCAGAGAAAGAGATACGGGATAGACTAAAACAGTTGAATACGCCTCCCTCAACACCAGAACATGAACACCACAGCAGTAGACAAAAGGAGCAACACAAAAAGAAGAAACGAAGAGAAGAAGCAAAGACATATAGGGAAAGAAAAAAGATGGAACTCGAGATTCAGAAATTGAAAAGAAAGGTAGAAATGTACAAAAAGAGAATGTCCCGAAAACATTCAGATGTAAAAGGCAATCAACAAGATACTCCAAGAAGACGAACACGAAAACTGTTACGGAACTTTACACCGAAAGAAGTCAAAAAGTCTCTGTTTGGGTATCAAGTCTTGATAGAGGCACTTAGGCAGAAATATAAAGAAAAGCGTAAGAAAGAAAAAGCAAATTATGCTACAATCTTATGCAACAAAACACTGAAAAAGTACTACTTACAGAATGAAACATACAGACTTATAGGGCTAAAATCACGAAGGAAACGTGTGAAAAAAGGATATGACTCACTAACAAAACGCATTGCTGTAAGAGTGCATGCATTCTATACCCAAAATGACAACTCAAGACTAATCACCGGAAAGAAGCAAACTAAAACATACAAAAAAGTGAGAAAACAGAGGAGGATACTGCTTTCAAACCTGAAATCCTTGTACAGAATGTTCTTATCAGAGGGAGAGACCCAAATCAGTTACTCTGTGTTCTGTAGACTAAGACCATTCTATGTGGTATTTTCTAGGATAAGTGATTGAAATACATGCTTGTGTAAGACTTGCAACAATACTGAATTAATGGCAGATGCATTGAAGAGGGAATATAACTTGGTCATTTTTTGAAGCCAGCCATGGAAAGGGTGCACAAGATGCTGTCGTGGTGCATTGAAACGACAGGCTGATAATGCAATCAAATACGGGCAAAACATTACGGATGCCATGTCATTTTGTGATGCGATTCCCAAAGATTCATACGTCAAATTATATTTAGCGCCCGAGAAAAGCATTGATGATGTAAAACAGGCATTAGACAAGGTTGCTTTAAAAGCTGTTCCTGAGACATTGAATCTCCATCAGGTTATCTGCAAGATCCAGGACAGCAAGATTGCATACAGAAATTTAAGTTGCCATTGTGAAATAGAAAATGAACATACGGGGCATGAATTTCATCTTGCATCAATTTTAGATAAGACTGAAGAAAAAGACAGCTACATAGATAAAAACAACAATACTGTAAATCAATCCGATGATCAGTCTGAAACTTTGTGTGAAGGTACTAATGAACAGAATGATTTTAGTTCCCAGTTTCACAAGGTAACTGCAATGAAAACCAAACATGCGAACACAAACTTACAAACTAAGAAGATGACATGTAACAGAAAGAGAAACGAACAAAACTCAACAGAAAAAGAAAACAAAAGAAATTGTTGCAATGAAACCAATTATGAAGCACTATTACAGACATTTGAAAGATGTGAAACAATGGATGAGTTGGTACAAAATGTTAACATTATTCCAGGAATAGCAATCACTGTTAAAGCAGATGAATTGAGTCTGAACAAGAATGACCTTGACATTGAGTATGATGCCATAAGTGACGTACCAACTGATATAAAACTTCCAGGGGATACTGAAAAATTGTATCCAGTACAAGTAAATGCAGATGGAAACTGCTTACCGTCCTGTGGAAGTGTATTTGCTTTTGGTACTCCTGATAAAGGTGAAGAAATTCAAGCAAGGATAGGTCAAGAAATGGCAACGCATGAAGATTTGTACTTAAATGACGAATATCTACAGAAAGGGATGTCTGAAAGTCCTAAGTCTCTTAAAATACAATATGCTCAATACTCAGAGTATTACATTCCTGGTATAAACCCTGACAACAACAGCATAAAAGAGATATATAGAAAGGAAGTTTTATCTATAACAGAAAATAAGACATTAATGGGGATATGGCGGGCATTTGCCCTTGCCAGTGTACTCGAGTGTCCAATACACTAAGTGTATCCAAACAGAGGAAATGCAAATGTGCGACATGATTTAAACAGGCTCGTAATGCCACGAATGGAAACAGATTCTTGTCCAGTTTATATTTTATGGACAAGCACAAGAGAAGACATTCCCAATGAACTTTTGGTTCCCAATCACTTTGTTGCTCTTGTTCCTTTGAAAAGCAAACCTACAAGAGCAAAGCGAAAGTATGACTCAACTAATGTGAAAGATAAACAGACAGAAGACAATGAGCAGCAGAAACAAGCAACGGAACCAAAGAATACTGGCAACAATGGAACTGAGCCCAAAACAGAAGAACCAATCAACACTGAGAAGAATGGCAATGAGCACCAATCAGCAGAACCAAAGAACTCTGGCAACAATGTAAATGAACACCAAACAGCAAAATGAGAGAAAAGAGAAATCTTCAACATGGAGAACCAAATGAATCAGGCCACAACGACTGGATGAAGTGGGAAGTATAGCAATACGTCTTATTTTAATATATACTCCCTAGCAGCTGCATACAACAGTCCAACAACAAGAACAACCAAAGCCCATAAATGTTCTCCAAACCAGCTAACAACTTTTCCAGTTGTTGAAAATAACCAAGACACAATAGAACCAATAATACCAGGTAATGCAGCTGCTGCTTTCCCTGCAAGATTAGCTAATAGTTTACCGAGATTAGCTAATTGTTTTTAATCCATTCTTTTATACCGTCTTTTTTGGGGGGTTTAGGAGGTATGGGAGGAATGGTTCCACCAATTTTAGTAGGAATAATAGCTTCAACAATAACACCAATAATCATACCAAAAGCAGTTAAAAGACTAACAATTGTAATTCCTTGTTCTCCGAATAACGTTTTTATTCTCTCGGCTAATGTGGTGTCTTCTTTTAATATTTTATGTATAGTTTCCTTGATTCTATTTATCTGAGTACGTAAATCATCTCTATAGGTTTCAATTAATCCAATTCTTTTATTTCTATCATTCTCTAAATTTCTTATTCTGCTACTTATTCTCTCTATTTGAAATTCATCGTTGTCTCTGGTCGCTTGTTCTAATTTTTCTTTTTCCTTTTCTAATTCTTTATTTATTTCAATCATTTCAACCGAATTATCTACAAGCGCTTCTTTATTAGTAGTCATAGCATTGACAATACCATCCATTTCTCTCTTTACCATATCCACTTGTGTTCCTCGATCTCTATAAATCATATCGTGTCGTTCACCTATTTCATTAAAAGTAAATTTTAATTCTTTCACTGTAGTTTCAGCTGCATTGGGTAATTCGGTCATTTCTATATTATCAACATCGGGTAGGTTGTTTTTCATATTTTGTAATTTTACACGGGATTCTACCGGTAGTGGTTGTTCAGTTGTAGTTCTATAGTCGGGCAAGTCTAGTAAGTCTCTAATTGCATTTGTTGCACCTTTACCAATTTTTTGTTTCAAAGTTTCCAAAGTTATAAAACCAACACCTCGTTCTTTATTAATTTTAATTTCTCTATCTTCAACCTTCAAAAATAGTGTTTTATGATCTGGTCCAAGTTCAAAGTTATCAACTACACTATGGATATTTGTTGGTTTCAAGCTATACTTTTCTTCTATCCCTTTAATATCTTTCAACAATAGATTTTTTCTGATCAACTCTTAATTGTGCTCTTACATCATCGCCAATATCTAAATCCGCAATATGAGCACTTCGGGTTTGCATAGTTCTATTAAATTCATCATCTATAAAAGATGTTTCCTCTTCATCCATAACATCATAATCATCTCTATCAAATGCAGGATTGTCAAAGTCCATTCTACCACCTTCAGCCATTTTTAAAGTGAAAACGCTCGACTTGCTCGCTTAAAGTTAAAAAATATCTTTAAAAAATGTCGGCTTACGGAAATAAATTAAATCCATACAGAAAAATAAGAGAACCGCGTGGTGTTAGAGGTATTCGTCAAAGTGTTGTAATAACAAATAATCCTTCAACTATTGATCAAAATCAACAATTGTTAGTGAGATTTCCCAATCTAAGTAGTAATGATGTTATTGTTCCTGGAACAGTTAGATTGGCATTTGAAATTGAACTAAACTCTAAAGATGCGAATGCAACTATATTTCAAAACATAGGAAGAACAATAATTAAGAAAACCACAATTAGAATAAGTGGAAATGAAGTTATGTCCATTGATGATAGTGATATTTATCATTGTTATATTGATTTATGGAGATCTCCAACTGAACGAGTAAATATGGCCTATCAAGGCATCGGCAAACCCAATATGTTAAAACATAGGGTTGGGTCCAAAGGTGCTTCGGCGGACAAAGAAGATCAAGCTATTGCAAAAGCATATGGAAACAGGTTTTGTATTCCACTAGATTTTGAATTATTGAATACCCACATGCCATTTTATCAAGCTGGTCTTGGTGATAGACTTGAATATGAACTTACATTCAATGATTACAACAAAGTAATTAAATCAACAGATCCCGATTCAAGTTATTCAATCAAAAATATTTGCTTGGAATTTGATACCGTTTCTGATACCGGATTCGCAAGACAAATAAGTCAACAAGTTGGTGGTAAAATGGTTGTTTTATATGATAGAATACTTAGACACAGGAAAATAACACTAAAATACACTATGGAATATTAATCTAAATGTTCCGGCTAGAAGTATGAAAGGTATTCTAATGTTGTTTGAAGATCCGGAGAGAACATCAACCGAAACTTATTACAATCCTGAAATAACAAAAGTAGAAATGACAATAGAAGGAGTTCCAAATCAGCTATACAGTCAAGGAATGAAAGCATATCAACAGTGGGATAAATAAATTCTTTGCTTTGAATTCAAAACAAAATAAAGAAACAAATATGGTTATAAAAGATTTATATTTCACTGATACAACATTAGAAAAATATCTAACAGACAATTATGCATTGTGGTTGGATTTACGTTCAACGGATGATAACTCACTTCACGGTTCGGGAAGAAGAATTGAAAATGCATCAGAAGGTATAACAATACAAATAACGAAAGAAGCAGGAGATGATGAGACAATAAATGTTTATCTATTTGTTATACAAGATGCACAAATTAATTTTGAAGATGGTAGATTTAAAGAAATTAGTTATTAATAAATGGAACTACCTAAATATCCTCATTGTGCAATTATTTGCGGTCAAACCGGTTGTGGAAAGACTGAATTTGTTTTAGACTTACTTGAAGGTGAATATAGAAATGTATTTATGTATATCGTTATACTTTGCCCAACGATTCAATGGAACAAGGCATACAAAAATCGTGAGTGGATTGGTGATGTTAGAAACCCGAAAACAAAGAATGTAATTGTAAATCCACTAATCAAAGGTGAAGAAAAATTACAAGAACTACTAAGAATGTTCTTCAAAAAATATGCTGGTCATCCAACTCTATATATTATTGATGATTGCAGCGCTACAAAAGAATTAACAAAGAAAAAAGATATGTTGTCGGAATTGGCATTCTCTGGTAGACATGCAGAACAATCGGTTTGGGTTATATCACAAAGGTACAATTCAGTTTTGAAAGATTTAAGAGAACAAACAAAATGGTTATGTATATTCTACACTAAGGACAGGGATAGTTTTGAAAATTGTTTAAGAGAGAATGACGTTACTCCTACATTAGAAGAACGACAAAGAATAAAGGAAGAATTAAAAAAAATGAAACATAGTAAATTAATTTTGAAAACTGACCAACCTACCGATTATTGGGTAGTTGATTAAGTCAGAGCTTAAGTAATGCTTAAGTAATGCCTTAGTAATACTTTAGTAATGTTTTAGTAATGCTTTAGTAATGCTTAAAAATATACCTATAAAAATGGATGCTGAAGAATTGCTTAAGGAATCCGATCAAAAAGTGAATGATCAAAATATTGAAACAAAACGTGAAAGATTATCAGCTATCGTTGCAGGTGGAGGAAGTAAACAATATCTTGGTAAAGACTTACAAATGACAGATATTGATACAATGAAGAAGAACGACAAAGAATAAAGGAAGAATTAAAAAAAAATGAAACATAGTAAATTAATTTTGAAAACTGACCAACCTACCGATTATTGGGTAGTTGATTAAGTCAGAGCTTAAGTAATGCTTAAGTAATGCCTTAGTAATACTTTAGTAATGTTTTAGTAATGCTTTAGTAATGCTTAAAAATATACCTATAAAAATGGATGCTGAAGAATTGCTTAAGGAATCCGATCAAAAAGTGAATGATCAAAATATTGAAACAAAACGTGAAAGATTATCAGCTCGAATCCGATCAAAAAGTGAATGATCAAAATATTGAAACAAAACGTGAAAGATTATCAGCTATCGTTGCAGGTGGAGGAAGTAAACAATATCTTGGTAAAGACTTACAAATGACAGATATTGATACAATGAAGAAGAACGACAAAGAATAAAGGAAGAATTAAAAAAAATGAAACATAGTAAATTAATTTTGAAAACTGACCAACCTACCGATTATTGGGTATCTTGGTAAAGACTTACAAATGACAGATATTGATACAATGACACCAGAACAAATAAATAAATTATTCCGTAGATATGAAGCCAGATTGGGGGCAAATATGACAGATACATTGGGAAATACTTTTATTAATTTTTATGTTATGGGTATATCAAAATATTTTAATACTGCCAATCCATCAAAACTAAAACAAGATTTAGAAGATGATCCATTTATCCATCATGCTTTGACTAACGCATGTTGTGAATTGTATTATAGATATGGAATGTATCTTGCACCTTTTACAACCATGATAACAACAATAAAACATATAGTCTCTGGACCTGAGGAGAAACCTAAAGACGAAGAAAAAAGTGAAAATATTACTATATAAAAAGATGAGTGAAAATATTACGAGCGAAGTCAAAACTAAAAATCCAAAAAGAGTATTAGCGGGTAAAAAAGGTGCCGAAGCAAAAAAATTAAAAGCTGAATTAAAAATTAAAGAAATTGAATCAATGAAGAAAGAAAACATAAAATTAAAAGGGAGGGAATCCTCCCATACAGTCGGAGCGAGCTCAGAAGGAAGCCCGATAACAAAAGATGAAATTCAACATGTAAATATATTGGAAAGTTTAAAGATAAAAAATTATATATCTTTATATCTAATTGGAGTTGTCGTATTGGGAATATATATATATAAATCCAAACAACAACCAGCGATACAACGACAACCCGCTAAGAAAGAAATTGATAAAAAAAAGAAATCGACCCATTTGAATTTAACTAAATTTAATATTTAAAAAATGACTTCACAAATAGACGGAAAACAAACAGTAAACATGTTATATCATTCGGGGGTGATAAGTATTTTAACGGTTGGGTATTCGGAACTAGGTAGAAAAATATTAAGAAAACCACCTCCAAAAGTGGATTTTAATATGGCAGATATTGGAATGTTGACTACCGATATATTACTCGCAATATCAACAAAAGATATGTTGGTTAAACAAGGTATTATTCCAGCTGATATTATGAAATAAGCTCCTTAAAAATGGCAAGTGCAGTAGCAATGATGGTTGGTGGAGCAGTTGTGAATGCGTTAGCCTTTTCTGGTAGTAATTATTTATTTTCACATATGGGAAGAAATAGTGATGAGGAGAGAAAAAGACATAATAAGGCAATGGAACAATTGGAAGAAGCCCAGATTGAATGGAATGAAAAAAGAACATAAAGAATAGATTTTATTAATGAACAACTGAAAAAGGAACATCACGCTATGAATGAATTTGATAACGCCGATGAAGCAATGAAGGATTATTATTATATTACCGGTAAACAATTACCAGCTTTACCTCCGAAACCTATATTAAGTGATTTTTATATTCCATCGGAAGACCAGAAGAATAGTGAGATTGCATTTATTGTTGGTGGCATGGCGTTAACTGGATTTATTACGTGGAAGTTGATATAAAGCCATATGGTAAAGTATTTATTCCATCAACCAAGATATATCTTTTATCATCATATGGTGTTGTACTTTTTTTATTAACTTCACTAATATATATATTATGCTTTTTTGAATTCATAGTATACATTTTATTCATTTTAGTTTTACCATTAAATAGACAATCTTTATAATCGTCAAATTTTATATCTTTTTTAATTGTAGTTTTTCCAATTCCTTTTAATTTCTTTTCTTCTTTTATGTTTTGATTATGATCTAAATATGTAAAAGAATATGCTTTACTTCTTAAGTAAACTATTTCATTCATAATTTTTCCATTTAATTCATCTTTAAATTTTCCTACTACTTTTTTATTTTTTTCCGAATATAAAGGATGATTTTCGGGATAATCTGAGGTATCCAAATAATCTTGTATTTGTTTCATATCATCATAAATATCTTTTGTTTTAATTGATATGAAAACACTATCGGTATTTTTTACAATTAAAGGAAATCCACAATTAAAATTCCCAGTTTCGGTAGATAAATCAAAAACAATTTTTTCTTGTTTCCCCAATGGTATTATTTTTTTTACATTAGCAACTTGTTTTTTTTTTAGTTATGTTTAAGTAAAATATATTAGGTCTGACATTACATGTATTAATATTTGTATTATAACCTAGAGATGTTATAAGATAATGTAAACACGAAAATGTAATTTTAGATTTTTGTGTAAAACCAAAGTAACAATCTTTTCCCTTCTTATAACCATCTCCTTGGTAAAATCCCCTAAAAAAGAATAATTTATAATTATAATTATTATTAAGAATTTTATATGGAATATATTTTTCGGTTTTATCGCTATAAAATTTTTCAAATTTTTCTGCCATTACTTTAATATTTCCCTTCGGAATAATTCTATACACACGGGATGATCTCATACAATCGATTATTTTAAAATCAGTTATTGGGTAAATTTCTTTACAATATTCTAAACATTTATTTAAAAGATTTAAATCTTGATTACTTAAATTCCAGGAATAATGTGTTCCGTAAATTCCACTGCTTCCATCTGCTAAAAAGAAACCTTCAATAAAAGCTTTTTTCTCTTCCAAAGTTTTTGGTTTTAATTTTAAGAAATCTCTTTTTAAAGGAAGATTTAAATTTTCTTTATAACTGTCGTTAAATAAAAGATTTGTACCAAGTGTTAAATCTTTGGGTTTGATAATTTTGTTATTATCTTTAATTAAAGAATGATCTTCTGTAACTTCTACGAATCCTACCGATGTAACAACTCTAAACATTTCTTTATTTGTTTCGTGTTTAATTACAGTTTTTATTTTAGAAAATCCTTTACTTGTCCAAACTTCAATATTATTATTTGGTTTATGATAAAATTTACCATTTGAATATTCATATTCATCGGTAATATCTTCTATCTTACGAATAAATATTTTATTTTTATATCTTAGTATCAACGGAGTATTTCCTAAAACTGAATCGGAAGCAACAAGTTCATTTTTGGCCAAAATTCATTTATAACATTATAGTAAAATTGATACATTAGTTGTTTCGAATAATCCAATATAGCCTGTCCCAAATAAATAGGTTTATTAAATTTAACGGATGTAACATTATTAATTATAGCAACTAAATTATCATTAAATATTATTGAGTCTTTAAAATTTGGTTTGTTTATATATTTTTTTACTTCTTCTCTATTAGAAGATAATATAATCTCGCTTCTTCCTCTGATATTTTCTAATGTCTTTCCATAGAAAGCATTATTAATTAACTTCCACAAATCCTTTTCAAAAGCAGATTTTGATTTTGTTCTCTGCTCGGTATTAAAGTTAATATACTTTGCTAACCAATTTGATTCTTCAAAAGAAATAGTTCTATATACTTTAGTAACTTTCATACCAAGTTCAATATAATCTTTTAAAATACTATGATGAACAATATATTTCTTTTTATCATATAATGTTAAGAATAGTTTTTCTTCTTTACTTACAGGTTTATTTTCCTTTTCTAATAATTCTAACTGATACGGTGAAAGTTCTTCCTTGGTTACTTTTATCTTTTCTGGTGCCAATGGATATCTAATTGTTTTCTTTTTACATTCATCGGTGTATTCCAAATCACATTCTATTATACAACCTCTACCTTTCGGGATATTTTTTGTAATAATCTGGATTCTCTTCCCATTTAAAATCTTTAGTTGGTAAAGGTTGTGACATTGCCCAAGCGTATAAATTATTAGCATCAAGATATAACATAAATTTTTCCATCAGAAAATCATTTAAATCACCACCATTCTTCAATATTTCCAAACATTCTTTCATTTCATTTTTATCCAATATTCTATTTCCATCACCATGATAGTTGGGTGTATATTTATTAAAAGCTTTTACATGTCGTGGTCCCAAAACACCAGAAAATCCTCCTCTTATTCCTTTTTCAAACATTAATAACATATCATAATCTGTTAATAATTCTAATTCAACTCCTGTATATTTTAAACCACATTGCCATGTAAGTCCCGGGGCTGAATAACAATAACATGGATCAATTTCATGATGTTGTAAGAAGAAGTTTCTAAATTTCTCAAATGCATCCGCCAATATCAACACATCGGTTTTTAAATATAATTCGTGATAATCTTGTAGAGTTTTACATTTAAATATTTTCCATACATCTTGTGCGTGTTCATATTCTTTTTCTGTTATACCTTCTTGTTTTAAAGTAGAATAAAACTTTTCTATTGAAGGTAATTTTGTTTCTTTTAATCTTTCGATAGAATCTACATATTCATATGGATAAAAGCCCTTTCGTTTTAATAAAGCAAGCTCTTCGTGTTTGCATGTTGGAGATTCACTTTCTAAAATAGGAAAATTATCAATTGATTTAGCAATGTCTGATAGACCTTTCGACATAAATCTATAAGAATCTAGAAATCTTAATTTTTTAGAAAGAAGTTTTACTTTATTATATTCATCTTCGTATTTCATCAATTCTTCAATTATAAAGTGGAAATCATAATTAGAACCATTGTGAAAAAATACAGGAATTAATTTTGTTGCTTTACCTTCTTTGGTATTACAAGATTGGCATGCTGCACCTCGATATTTACCAGTATAATGACAATGTTCTCTTATTTTCGTTTGCGACTGGGAAGTTTCTCCAATTTGCATTTCGGGGATATGTCTATATCATATCCTTCATCCATTATTTTTTCTGTAAATATTATATCATTTCCTGTTTTTTTCTTTTACAGCTTTTGAACATCCTTTCAACAATTCTTCGATATCTCTTTCATTTTTATAAATCATCAAACCATCAAACACCAATGCGCCAACTTCAACACCTTGTTCTATTAAATAATCAAATGCCGCCATTAATGATTTGTTTTCCATATCACATAACAATAGATTAATTGCGGAACCTTTAATATTATAATCCGATCCTCTTTCTTTTTTTTGTTTGGTTGCAAGTTCAACCAAAGATGGGTTCAATTCGCAAACTTTATCTATTATTTCTCTCATTGCTTTGTAAAAATCGATAAACCAATCGGGATATTTACAATTCATATTTATTTCTCTTCCATTGAAAATGGCCAATAAATCTTTTTTTTGCATCTTCTCTAGATATATTTTTCAATTTACCATATTGGGCCAATAATTCTTCTCTATTATTGATATAATAATCTAGTGCACCACATAAAATTTTATTTTTATGACAATAAGACGATAGTAAAGTAGGGTGGGCATTCTTCATATCAATATCAATCATATTATCTTTACATAGTGTATGTCTAATTCTTCTACTCATATTTTGTAATCCTATTTTTTCATTAGTCCAATATCTTCCAAATTAATTACGTTGGTGATAAGACATAATACATTCTCCAAATTCATTAGTTCCATTTAGATATTCTTCTAATAGTTTTAGTTGTGTTTCATTATCCATTTGTTTTCCTTTAATGTATCTACTACCCAAATTAAATTTCTCCGGATTATCAACAATATATTTTAGTTTGGGTTTATCATTTTTTTCTCGTAATCTTATAGGCCTTTCGTTCACAGATTTAAACCTATCAACATTTATTTTTTTATATTTTATTATTTTCGTTAGCGCTTCGCTTGCTTCGAAAGTATTGCCACATATATAACAATTGGTTGCTTCTTGAAATTCTTTTTCTTCATATGTATTTAATTTTGTTTTTTTCTGTTCGTTAAGGCATATATTATAATTTATTTCTTTGAATATCTTCATTACTTTTTCCATATATTTTTTTACTGCATCATCACCAACATAAGAAAAGTATTGCGATTTATATATTTGTGGACAATCAGATTTAACATATATTCCATAACTATTTATTTCTTGTTTAAATATTGGATTTATGTAGGATTCGTTAGGATTTGGTTGAGATGACTTTATTGGAATATTGTTTGATTCAAAATCACAATAAGATAACAAATGGTAATTTATTTTTTAAATGATAATTTTTAAATTTAAGAATATTCTTCTCCGGTTTTACCATTACGGTTTTACAATATTCATTATCATAACATATTTCTTTATGTTTTATTAGTGTTTCTTCTCTTCGAAATTTCTGTAAACAATTTCTACATGTAAATGATTTATTATTATTCTTATCATACATAAAACTATCTAAATCTTTAATTAAACAATAATGCGTATTTCCATTACTTTCAATGTACAAGAGATCAATTGTCCGGTTGGTAGCATTTGAAATATAAACTGGATATAAAGATTGTTTATTTTTTTTGATTCTCCAAAGCAAATACATTGATACTTAGATTATTTTGTTTCTCTACTTTTGGGATATCTTTTATTTTAACAGGGTATTCAATTCCTTTCATGATAATTTTATTTTTTATGTTCCTTATATTTGGTTACTCTACGTTTATTCTCAGAAGCGGGATATAGTTTAGCCAATACGGACCAAAGAAAACATTTATTATCATTTGTATTTTTCACATTAATAATATTACTTGATTTAAATTTAAGAGGGATATAAGATAAAGCTTTCTGATAACCATATTTATATTGTTTTACTTTTACACTTTTAATATTTCTAAAAACAAAACCAGATCCTCTTTCTTGAAATTTATCTATCCAAGCTTCAAATTTATCTATTAGACTATCATAAAATTTGGATAAATTATTTTTTGATAGGATAACTTGAACAGGATGAGAGTAATGACTTTCTATTATATCAAATGACATAGGAGTTAAAAATTCACTTGTTATTGTTATTTTTATTTTCAAAGGAAATTTATTAATAACTATTTTATCTTTTAATAAGTTTATATATTTAGTTATATCATATTCATCTTTATCATCAATATCTATTTCAGTGATAAGGTCTTTAAATGATTTGGAGTTTTGGGGTCTCATTTTTAAAGAAACAATTTTCAATTAGGTACCTATTTTATAAAAAACAATTTTCAATTAGGTATCTATTTTCTATTTTCAAAATAATATTCATGTTGATAATCAGGATTTCTTAATATAAATTCTCGATAAGCTTTTTTATATTTTTCTTTATTATTTTGATAATGGTTTCGTTGCATGGGTTTGTTACATTCTTTACATGCCGATTTAACACCTATCGCTCTACTATTTGCTTTATGATATTCATTTAATAATTTGTACTCATTACACTTTGTACAAACTTTTCCTTCCATTATTTTTAAAGAAATCAATTTTAATATATTAAAAATGGAGCAACCAAATCGAATATATTGTTTACGTTGTAAAAAGCACACCGAAAATGATTCAGTAGAACAAGTTACAACATCTAATAATAGACAAATGTTAAAAGCTAAATGTTCCGAATGTGGATCTAAAAAAAATAGATTTACAAATAAATTAGCTGATGAATTACATCATAGAGTTGTGAAATCATTTCCCAAAAGACGTGTTAATGTTCATTCGATAGATCAAATATGGGCAGTTGATTTGGTAGATATGCAACAATATTCAAAACAAAATAAACATTATAAATATTTATTAGCTGTTATAGATGTTTTTAGTAAATATGGTTGGTTGATTCCTTTAAAAAATAAAACAGGAGTAACGGTAAGTGAATCATTTGAAACATTATTTAAAGAAAGAAAACCATTGTTTATTTGGTCAGATAAAGGATCAGAATTTTATAATCGACAAGTAAAAGAATTATTAAAAGATAATAACATAAAATTATATTCAACTGAGAATGAAGAAAAATCTAGTGTAGTAGAACGTTGGATAGGAACAATGAAACAACATATGTATAAATATTTTACTGCTAATGAAACTACAAAATATTATAATATATTAGATGATTTAGTTAAAGAATATAATAATACAGTTCATTCTTCAATTAAAATGACACCTGTTGAAGCGAGTAAAATAGAAAATGAATCAACTGTGTATGAAAATTTATATCCAGAAGAAATCGACAGTGGGGTTCCTAAATTTAAAGTTGGAGATAGAGTAAGAATAACAAAAAAGAAAGATAAATTTGAAAAAGGTTATACCACTCGTTGGACTAGAGAAGTATTTGTAATTGAAGAAGTTTTAAATACAGATCCTGTTACTTATAAAATAAAAGATTTAAAAGGTGAAGAAATTAAAGGTAGTTTTTATGAACAAGAATTACAGATTACGGAGTTTTGATTTTTACTTATAAAAAATGAGTATCTTTGGAATCAAGAAACAGAAACGAAAAGAAGATATTGAAAATTTATTGAATAAAATAAAACCCACCACCGACCTTGAAGCAAGAATAACAAAATTTCAACAAGATGTTCACAATAACAGAAGTGGAATGATGAATCAAATAAATATACAAAATGATCGCTATAATGATCTACAAGAAAGATTTAGAAAGCTAACAATAAATAATAATTCGTTACTAAACATTATTGATCAGATGCGGAAAAAAACTTATCTCATTGCAATAACGGCAGAATCAAAAGGTGCACTCACAAAGAACGAAGTTTTCTCACTAGGGAACGGATGTAAAACTAATTCTGTTGGCTATGTCATGATACGTCGGGGTCGAATATTAGGAATGGGTCTTTCAAGTAAATGGCAGAGTGGTAATGTCAAGGTGGGTATATCTATAAATGGAATACTATTAGAAGGTTGTGAAATTACACTTCATTCAACTACAAGAAAGCATGATAACTTCCAAAAGCCTTTTGAAGTTGATATTTCAAGAGTTATTAACTTTGTTTGCTTGAAAGGAAATGCAACAACGGAAAGCACCGTAGCTACACTGTTGATTGAATTATATTAAAATGCTTTAGATATGTTTAAGCAATACTTAGAATTACTATATTACGTTCAGTTTTCTTATAGCTTAGCTTAAGTAATGCTTGGAGTTGCTATAGCTTAGCTTAAGAAATTTCCATCTTTACCCGTGTGTAGACTTTCCAAGGGGATAAAATCCGACTATTTATTTTTTTATATCACATATATTCATACTTATATAATTTTTCATATTCCCCTGTCATTTTTAATCCCAGTGGATAAAATCCGACTAATATTACATTTATTATTATTATATTACATACATTCATACATATATATTTTTTTCATTTCCAAATAAAAAATATTTATTTTACAATGTCATGTTAGTTGTATAGGATATGGGCTTGTATGGGGTATTTGAGTGAAATTAGTACGTAATATGGGGAGGGGGGTAGTGGTTTGAGTGAATATGGATAGTAGTATAGGGTTAGGACGTGTCTGAGAGGGTTTGAGCGAGCGAAGCGAGTGAAAACCCGGTCGCCCAGGGGGTGACTCAGACACGTCCAAACCCTATACTACTTACCTCACAAACATTTTGCAGGAAAATAAAGTGTTAGATTTTAAACATTCCATTACCAATTACCATACAATAAGTGACAAGCAAGACGAACATTTATAGATAGATACCTCAGGAACATATTACAGTCTAACCTGTGTTTGCGGCCACCTCCGAATAAAGGCCACTCTGTGAATAAAGACCGTTCTTTAGATAAAATTTTTTGATTACTTAGAACAAACTGACCTCCGAATAAAGGCCACTTGTCAATAATGGCCTGGCCACATTTTGTCTTTACCAATGGTGGCCTTTGTTAACAGGTTTTACAGTATAATCGAAATGCATGTGCAAACAAATGTAAGCAAAACGGATTTCACAATGTTTAAATATACAATGACCATCTATGTTGAACCAATTAAGTCTCCGGTTAACAGAACAGAACAGAACAGAACAGAACAGAACATGCTGTATTATTTTGGATTTAGACAAGACAAGTTTATCATCCACAAATAATAACAAAATCGAAGGTTGAAGTATTTAAACATATATGCACTAATATAAATATATATAAACATGAATACGAAGTTGAATGCGAAGATGAAATTCAATTATCTGTCCAAATGTAGAAAATGAAGCCACACACCTATCCTTTTAAAATATTAAAACGAACTTTAAGAGAGCAATGTAAATATAACGCCAAACTGGTAAGTAATTGTTCACTTGATTTCTAGTTGGGGGGGTCTGAACAAGTAGGCTGGGGGTTCAAGGTCCAGGGCGAATTGTACGTTATGTTAATTTGTAACTGTACTCGCAAGTTATAGCACGCGTAGCCTGCGAAAATATTTTGACATTTATATATATATTCATGTAAATATCATATTTCATGATAGAAAAAACCTTTGCTTCGGCAATTTTAAGGGGGGTCGTACGCCGGGTCCGCCCCCTCTGGATCCGCCTATGTATTTGGTCGATGCAAGTATTGAAATGGTTAACAGCGTTTTCAAATTACATTATATTTTTCACACTGAAAAAATAAGTGAACCATGTACTATCCCAAAAGTTGAGTGTATCACATAATGGTGGGGACTTACATTGGATGTAATGTTTCTGTCATATTGTAGCTGATAAGTAAGTGTCAAGTCTGGGACTTGAACCAGTTACCAACAGACATGTACTCTACCGACAGAGCTAATTGGGATTCAATGTTTTAGCTGGAATACGACTTAAGCATACATTCGACAAATGTTAATCGTTATATTCAAATACAGCAAAGTAACAATCACGTGAATGATAGACCATCTCATTATAATGATCATTTATTTTTGGGCTGTTTTTTTAATACAAATGTAGTTCCTAATTTCAACTCATTAATGAGACTCTAAATATTAATGGCAATTTATTTTTGTCCTAAAGGTGGTCTTGATATCGTAGTTTTACTATAGTGATGTACATGTATGGTACTCGCATTTTACACCACATGTTGTACAACGCACAGAAAACACTAACTGGTACAAATGTATACTTAGGTCTATGCACAGTAGTTACTGTAAAATGAATTTATGTTCTATTAGCATATCTTGCTGTACGAAATTTTGCCGCCTTTTCCGCATTTTCCGTGCTCTTCCAGGGTCCCATTTTCCATGTTGCAATGCAACAAAGTATCTGTACAGTCAGAGTCAGCGGGAACCAGTTCAACAACCAGTAACATACTGGTTCTCGTTCACATGTCGCTTTCTACTTGTTTCCGTTTTGGACCGGAAGCCTAAATTCCCGCTCATTTGTACCTCAAGAATGGCGTGCGTTATGTATTTGGAATTGCACTTGCATAACACTGTGAGGAAACTTGTGTTTAGAAACTCTAAAGTGCGTTAAAATATTCGTAATTTGCATAATTGATGTCAACTAACTCGAAGAAATCACCGTTTTACGTGCACCAAGACTTCTGTGTTCTTTTTTGTTTTCAACTGACGCCAGAATTTGACTTTGACCCAGTGAATGGCGCGAGATGAAGATTTAATGCTAATAAAGTGATACCAGACAGTTTAGACACTTTTCATCTGTTGATTGACTTGAGTTGAGATAAAGGACCAATTCATTTTGTGTGGTGATATTTCTTTAATGAAACAACATGGGTGTTTTAGAAGATTCTATTGTGATGTGAACAGCTGAGGTTTGAAGTTTAATCAACACACTGGCGGACAATTTCAAGTAAGTTGTTGTTATTGTTCTTCCATTCAACTTGAAGTGGTGATATTTCTAGGTAATGGCTAATCATTAATGTACATAATTGATGTCTATACATCATAGAAGTTTAGATCAGGAGGAAGTAATTATACAGTGACTATTGATATCTTATTATCTGCAAATATCACTACTTATTTCTGTGAATTACTGTGTAATATAGTTTCAGTCACAAATTGACAATTCTACCCCTTTGATCTAACCTGTACTTGTTATAACTGTAACTTGTGACATTTTTAACAAAATCTAAAATAATAGTTTATTTACTTAATTTCTCATTTTTGAAATAATGAACATGAAACTATATTACATAATATTTTAATGATACAAAAATACTCTTCTGTGACATTGATCAACTTATCGTGAGTGTTTTTTCTATGATTTATTTAAAATACTTAATGCTCCTCCTAATGCTATCCTGCACTGTACATGGTGACAATATAGTCACCTCAGCACAACAAGGTTGTTGAAGAAAAAGTCTTACTAATTCCATTTATTTGGTGCAGCAAGGTTTTATCTTGTTTTATAAGTGATATAACAACATGATATAATTGTATTAATACAAAAAACAAGAAGATTTCAATTGTTTCAGAAAAAATTCATATCTCTTTAATTTGACCACTTTTACTTGAGATTGATCATAAATACCATCAATTCTGTTTATGGCACAAAATAAGAAGGCAACCAGTAACATAAATGTATAAATTGAAGTTATTTTTTTACTGTCATAAAAATCCATATAGTACTGTGATTAACACCCTTAATTCATCCACTGTAAGTTAGTGGTGTTCCGATTGTCGCTAATAATCGAAATTCGATCGAAAAGATTGACGTCGTCGACAATCGAGTCAAATTTACGAAGTCCTCGACGTTTTTCGTAGTTTTTTTATCCTTATGGTCTTTTTTCTTCTTTGGGTTAATTGTTTGCAATCCGAGTCATCAGGCGGACGCATGAAGTACATGAATAAGCGTTCTTGGATACGGAGCAATTCTAGTCAAACAGTTTGAAGTAACAGTTATTATTGATATGAAGAGTTATTATTTGTTTCATATTTGTTAACTATTGTTCAACTGTTTTATCTCATAGTTTTTGTTCCAGTAAAGTTATAGCTCTTCAGACTTCTTCTTAGTGCCATATTCTTCTGTATAGAACTAAGTTTACTAATTAAACTTATTTCAGACAGAAGTTCACAGAACTCCTGATGTGAACCTCTTAACCTGAATACATTTAGAAATTAGAACTGAAAGGTCATTTGCTGAACGCCTGAAATGTTTGAATCCTTCACAATGCAACAGGCAAGCTAATTAGCACAATGCACTTATCAATTATTAAAACAATAACAAAAGCCTAAATACAGAAGTAGGCAGAAAGCATTTATTACAACAAGTAACAACTGTTAAACAAACAATACAATTCGCATTGGGAAAATAATCGATTATAATCGATAATAGACTGGTTGGTACAAACCGATAATCGATTATGATTTTGTCATCCGATTCCAATCACTACAGTAAGTCAATACAAAAACCATACAATCCAGGCCTTTCTTAAATTTTGGGAAAAAATAACATTGTATTTTTGCAAAAGGGGAAGAAAAAACTTGATGCAAACCGAATTTTAGGGGAAATCTGCATGAATTTAAGGATTTTTCTTGAGGGGAAGACAAGGCCCTTGCTATAGAGGGAAAAAAAGCCCTGGATATATTATATAACTTATATCTCTACTTGATATCAAGGTGGTATTTACCTAGATATTTACTGTACTCCTACTTTAATGTACTTAGCAAGAAAAAAATGATTATAGTAAGTATTAATGGTTTCAATATAAAAATGCATTTCTTAAGTTGCTCTACAAACTAGTGTTGCAACATCGGTTCAAAATCATAATCGATTATCGGTTGGAATCGAATGGCACATCCTATGCGATTTTCCGATTATATAATCTGTTATAGTGTAGTAATGTAACATAAGTAGACCACTAGTGTTTGATTCTATTTATGCACCCTTTGGTTCCTAGCCATTCTCTGCTTTATGCTAGTTGGCATTGTAACATATAAGCATGGTGAATGGTGTGTTATCCATAAAAACCATTAACTGGGCTCTATTAACATCAAATAACCTGAGGGTTGGTGAAATATTTGTTTTTTCGTCTTGATCGATGATCCGCCATCTTTTTTTAAACAATGCAAGTGATTTCCCTTGAATGTGTGTTTAGTTTGCGGCACCAGTAGTTAGTAAACCGCGCCTAAATGAGATTGACTGATAATCGATAATGAAAAACTGCAATCGATTATCGGAATCGGCAGACATTTTCATGCCGCTAATCGATAGTATCTGATTTTGGTTTCATCATTACTACAAATTGACAATATTATAAATTTTCTGTTGAAATTGAGCAGAAAACTGTGAATATGGGTCATCTCCGGTTAAAAACTTGGTCACTAGGTCAACATACCCCAAAACCTTGTTAATGCTCTAGAGGTCACAACTTTGATTGAATCTTCCTCAAACTTTGTCAGAATGTTTGAATAAATGATATCTTGTACAATTTGTAACAATATTTACAAAAAAATATGTTTGTTGTACATGAACTAGATTCATTTGAATGAAATAAAATGTATTGATGTTTTTTTTTGCTCAGATCTTGAGGTTTTCTTCGTCCCCACTCAGACATTTTGCACGCAGGCTCTTATAGCATGCATCCATTAAAACAGATATCAAAATGTATTTCCTGGCCCTAGCACCGGGAAATAAGAAAAAATAATTGATTTCATGGCCCTAGGGTTTTATTTTCTATTTCTCAATAGATTTTTATGATATATATATCAAACTAAAGGCAAAGCTCTTAGCTTTCAAAAAATGTAAAATAGTTAATTTATCTTGTCCGAAAATGTATTTTTGAACAATGCGAAGTTAATAAAAACTTCTATAGAAATTTTCATGAAAGTTTGGGTCGGAATTCCACGACCCTAAGGTCTAATTCTTGATTCTAGTATTTTTAGCTCCCCTGAGCATGTAGTCTACTCCTGTGTCCGGCGTCCACATCAAACTTTGTCAGAAGGTTTGTTTTAATAATATCTTGGTTACATTGAACATGGGTCACCTTGGGTCAAAAACTAGGTCACCGGATCCAATCTTCAAAACCTTGTTAACGCTCTAGGGGTCACAGTTTTGATTGGAGGTCCACCAAACCTTGTAAAAATGCTTGTCTTAATGATATACTGGTTAACCCTTTACTTCATAGCCCCCTAGTCAATATACCTACTGTATACTGATAGTGGATTAGATAAACTGCTTCACTATCTCCATACAGGTTATTGGGAAAATGCTACTATTTTGACATGTGTCTACTTCATCACTTGATTACTATACTAATTATTAATCCAATCAAATTTGAGTGAACACAAAAGTTGTTCATAATTAAGTAACCTTTCTTATGGTATAAATTTTGTAATTGTAGGATAAATATTAAGGGAGATAAATAGGAACAAAAGTTACATAAATATTTCCAAGTGTATTTTTTTTCTTTTCTGTTTTACTGATTTGTTACCTGGTCATTTCATCACCTAATTTTGGTGCTAAATAATGGTTATATGAGTTCTAAATTATGCCAATTTGTTGATGTTTAAAATATCTTTCTTCTAATGTGGAAAGTTTTGATATTGGGCAAATATTAAGGGAAATATAAGGAGTACAAGGTGACACAAATTCTGTGGGATTTTGTACACATAAACTTTATTATTTTGCCATTTCTGTTCACAGGCACATGGTTTTCATCAAACATAATTCAATAAAAATATTGAAGAATGACTATAAATTATTCTCTCAATGTAGAATAATAACATATAAAATAGAATAATTTTTATTGTACATTTCATAAATTTAAAATCTCATATTTGAACTTACCATAGGATGGTCAAAAATTCCTCACAAGAAAATATGTTATGGCCCACTCCACTAAATTCATTTTTAGCTACAAACACTAAAACTTAAAATAATCTACTATCAAAAATGAGAAGGGTAAAATTGGCCCGCTTCCAAATTGGCTCTGAGCCAGTGATTGACTCTATAAGCTGAGGAATTTGTTTCCCATAATTAATGTCATCGTGACCCAGACAGTGTCTGGTAAATGTGTCAAGTTCAACTAATGCAGTTAAAACAATCAAAGGTTGTGTACATGTACCAAATTTAAGCAAGTTGATCATACCCTGTACATTCGTGGACAATATTTTTTATTGATCTTAAATTGTAAGGCCCCCAGGCACGGATTAAATCTACTGTCATATATTTTGTCAAGAAATTGTCACACATGCCAGATTGTAAAACTATGCGGGGGGGGGGGGGGTCATAAAACACCGGATGACACATTTTTTTTATAATAATTCAAAGACACATACTGTTTTGCCGACTTAATCTCCTTGATGACTGCATCAATTAGTACAAAATATGGTGAAATTTGAATTTATTTTCATGTGAACTTGCCGCGAGTCTTTGTTGGTATTATTGTTTTATGACTTCAAAGACAGGGCGGGAACAGTGGTGTACAATTTTTACAGCATCAAAGAATGTTTGAAAATATCAAAGAATTGATGTTTTACGTATCTTTCAACAAAATTTCCAGCATAATTGATGTCAAAAATAAACTGTATGTCCGCAGACAACCATGTGATCATAACTAACTGTGTAATCATCGAGTGATCGTATCGGCGAGTGACACGTCTTGTGTTTACATGGTATTTACGGCATTTTTTTAAATATAAACCAAATATTTTATTGGATGTTTGTCTTCATGAAAGATTGAATTTTATGACTGTAGTAATAAAAATCGGTGATATTTCTGGAAAAGGGATTTATTTTAAGTTGAAGATCAGACGCATGAAAACCCGGGATTATGAAAATCTGGTAGAAACGTGAAAACCCGGGATTATGAAAATGCGGTAGACACGTGAAAACCCGGGATTATGAAGTAAAGGGTTAAGTTCGAACATGGGTCATCTGGGGTCAAAAACTAGTTCACCAGGTCAAATCATAGAAGAAAACTTGTTAAAGCTCTAGGGGTCACAGTTTTAATTGGATCTTCAACAAACCTTGTCAAAGTGATTGTTTTAATGATATCTTGGACAGGGTCGGACATGGGTCATCTGGGGTGAAAAACTAGGTCACCAGGTCAAATCTTTGAAAAACCTTGTTAACCCTCTGTTTGCATTAATGATATCATGAACATGTTTGAACATGGGTCAGCTCTGGTTAAAAACTAGGTCACCAGGTCAAATCACAGGAAAACCATAGAACTTGCAATCTTTACTTGGGTGAGTGAAAAAGGGCCATCTTGTCATCTTGTTTTATGTTCGGTAGTATGATCAGATTTGTTGTTACTCGACCCCCACAGACTCTTCAGAGGTTACCAGATTTTAATGACTATATTTCGTATGTGATATGAACTACTAACCAAGGGCTTAAAATCTGTCTATAAAATCATTTTTTAGTTTACTTGTACTCTTTATGAACACTCATAGAAAGCCACTGAAGGAACAGTTCTATCAAATCATAAAATAATCATGCCAGTAATTTCTGTTTTTCAATTTAAGTTATTCAGTTTCCATTACACATACATATTGGTTATTTGCTAGTATTGATGTGCCATGGAGTACGGTGTTGACGATGAGGACGGGCCCATATAAATTTATACACGAAGTCATCGCTTGTATTAAACGCATCTTCTCTATCTAATATTATAATGAAGACATTTGGATTAGAATCATGCTTAAGTGTTCTTCTGGCATAGGTTAGATGCAAATGAACGTAACTCAGTTATGATACTTATGGAATCAGAAGGAGAATCCTGTTCAGAAATGTTAAGTGTATATGATTCAGATAGGTGCTTTTCGGATGTAAAGCGCTAACGTGCTCAAACATGTTTGATATGAAACATAGTCATACACAGTCAAACATGATCATATAATGGGAACAAAATTTATCATAAATACTTCTATTTGACCATTTATTTTCGTATAAAATGTGTATAAATACTGAAGAAATGGGAGTTTAATATTTCAAAGACAGTTGTTAAGGTAGATTCTGCATGATCATTCAATTCAATTCTTTACTGTGATATTATAGGCGACTGGCCCATACACAAACATATAATAACATGATTGATTATGCTCTGAAATTGCAAATATCAATAAGAAAATCTTGTCCTAAAACAAGACGAATTTAAAAAATTTACAGAACAATTTATCAGTCTTACAATTAACATATAAATGTAATTCAATCATATAATAATGATACATGACGATCCCTCAATCTAACAGCATGAAAAATGTACATAGCAATATTACGCACAACTTGTTTACATGAACAAGACATAAGGTTATAAAATGATTGTATACATGGATGGTTCAAATAATGCTCTGGTATGTACTGTGAACGTAATTCGGCATATAATGGGCATATCAACACAAAATGGAATTTGTCTTCAGTACAACCTCCACAATAAAAGCAATATGTGAAGTCCCTCGATATTCCATAATATCTTCCTTGTCTGGTCATTAAGTTGTGTGTTGAGCTTCTAAATGTGGCTAAACATGACCTAAATTTAGTATTATCGATGTCTGTAACATATTTTTCACTTCCATAATCCAATTTAAATTTAGAATAGTGGTACAGTTTACTGTTTTGGAGGCATCTAGCAAACCATGTCTGCTGATCTGTTAGCCGTTGTGTTTAACATTTAAGAAACATTTTTGTTTTCAACGTACTGACTTTCCTAAATATACCATAACCATTTGCAAATAGATTGTTTTTTACATAAGAGACCCAATTTGTTTGACCAATGTTATAAAGGTGTACAAGCATTTCATAACATAGGCGATCATAGCGATTTCTATTCATATTCAAAATTCTTAACCAAAATTTTATACAACTTCTATTTGAGTATATATGAAGAGGTAATCTACCTAGATTGCCTAACACAGCAGCATTACATGCATTTTCCCCAACATTTAAAAACCTTTTACATGCATAAATGTGAACCTTTTCTAAACCCCAGATTTCAGATCCATGTAATAAAACTGAGCAAACTTTAATCAAAAATTTTGAAAAAGGTATGAAATGGAATATTTGACAATTTATTAAAAGAATTTAGTATTTGTAATAACACTCTCTTTGTCTTAACTGACATAGACTGACATTTTATACAATGATAATCTACTAGTGAAAAGTACCCCAACATAAGTAAAATTTTTGACAATTTCTATTTCTTTATTTTTGTATAACCATTTCTCATTTTGAGATGAACGTCCGCCCTCCTGAATGATCTCAATGCTGACATAGATAAATGCTTTGCATGCTTACAATCACTATCAAACCAACTCTTATCAGAAACAGATTTATGGATAATATTGGATCTGGATTTCTTAAATTTCTCAGAACTTTCCAAGATTACTTTCTGAATTTCATGTAGAACTTCATCAGCAGGTATATTATGATCTTCTATCATCTCAAATATAACATTCAAACTACCAGATACTAAGCACTCAGATAGTTGGTTCATATATTCATCACAGTTGTCACTTTTGATATTATAGGCTATTGAGTCTCGTGTCTGCTTGATGTTGTTTGTTGAATTGTTCCTATGGGTTTTGTCTCCAAGGTGTAGTTTCAATGGGAGATGGGTGCTTTCTGTTCAGAATAACACCTCACATGTATTGGTGATTCTACTCACAGCTCTAGATGCAATGTAATAGTCAATTACGCTGCTACCATTTTTGTTGACAAAAGTATAATCACCAGAACCAAAACGTCCATTCAGTGTGTGGCAGCCAAAAGTTTTACAGAATAGCAACAAGTCCTGACCATTTTTGTTTACTGTTTTATCAGTCTAATTTCGTGATAAACCAATATCTCCATCCATTACTTTGTGCAAATCTCTTAATTCTGGTACAAAATGATTATTTGCTAGAGAATCATCTTCAATCCCAGTCTGTGTATTAAAATTACCACACAATAATAGGTCATATGTCAATAAATTTTTACTAATTAAAATATCAGCTTATTGTCAATACCATTGGAGTAATTTATATCATCATAAAAGGGAGAGTTATTTGGCAGAATATGTAGTGAAATAAAAATGATGTCTCTTCCAGTTTTTAGCATTGACTTGTCAAGGAGTAAAATCACTCCAGAATTAAAATCTTGACAAATTCTTTTAATATGATGCTCCACGGAGCTTTTAATCAATACAATTACTCCCCCAAGTGGCCTACCACCTATTTTTGAGTTTCTTGCATTGTGACAATCAATGGTATAATTTCGAAAAACACTTTTGAGATAGTCACTGTTAGTGTCCCATGTCTCCTGTAATATTATATCAAATTTACTAAGCTCTGTTACCAAATCACTTGGCGAAGATTTAGTTCTAAGGCCTTCAATATTCCATGAGATAAATGATACTCCATGTAGATGTTGTGGACTTTGACCTAGTTGCTAGTCTGTATTTTATTGCTGGTCCATATGTTCATGTTAATTATCATCATGTAGTTTAAATCATGCTTGAATATCCTACTTTTAAAACTGTTATTCTGCTTCTTAGGATACTTGATGAGTTCGTTCTCTTTATACCCATTGTACCTCTTCTTGTTTAGTTCTTTCAGTTTTTGCCTTTGTATATAAGATAAGTCATTTGCAATCCATATAATTTGTTCACATAGTTGATTTCTGTATTTGAACAGTTTGTATTTATCATCGGAATGTTTGAATCTAGCTAGAATCATTCTTTTTGACCCTTGAACATAATCACCCAGCTGCTTGGCTTCTATAGTAGTAGTCTCATCAAAATGTTCATCTCCCTTAGCAACTCCTAACACTTTGTCTTCAGTAAGAGTTTTCAGGTTACCGTTATCGGTTTCACACTCATCAAGTCCAAATATTCGCATATTTGGTTTTAATTATTCCATTTCAATTATATTCAACTGATGCTCTATCTCCTTGAGTTGTGTGTGGTTGTTATCATCATTTATGGATATTGCTGCAATTTCTTGATCAAGTTCATCTGCATTATAATGCAAATGTTCAATGTAATCTATTTTCAAAACACTCTTGATTTACCTTAATATCATTAATTTCTTGCCTCATAGATGTCATGACACTAGATACACTATGTAATTGCGACTTTACAATGACAAATTCTGATTGCATCGGATTGAGTTTGAATTGAGCTTTTCCAATAGCAGTCTTCATGCCTTCAATGGCATGAAGGATGAATTGAGTACCTTCCGTAGGACTGGATTTAATTCCCCCCACTGCGCCTGCCCGTTTACCGTGGGCTGCAACCCGTGTCGCTTAATTTGGGCTAAACGGGAGGTCATGAAAGCCCGTCCTGATCAATCGGCTGGTCATTTTTCATGTTATTAGTTCATAGGCTTCTCTTTTTAGAAAAAATGACCTAGAAGGCGGTGGCTCATGGGCTAATAGGTTTTTTTACTTGTATCTAAATAAGACCACCTGAAATTTTCCCTTTCTTTAAACTTCACATGTGGCATTGAATTTAATCAGAAAAGAAGTGTTGAGAATGATTAATATAAATAGTAAAGTGTATGAAATAATGTTGTGAGTGGTCTTTTACCTGGTTCAATTGTCCACATTGACAATTTATGTATAGCAGAGAACCAAGTCCATGATGGGTTTCAGACTGTGTTTGCAGGATCAAATGACTGATGACACTCTGTATATTCATCTGACTTGCTGTATGTCCTAATTCCACGATCCCCCTGCCCTGGTCCCGTTGTATGGTCTCATTCGCAGAAGTCTTAGTTTGTGGCACCACACTAAAATAACATTGAGGCAATATCTTGTGTAACTATAGGTGAACTATTTCATGATGTCCATCCTATATATGAATTGGTTCCGCTTTTGTGACTTTGTAGGGTGACTGGTTCCTGGTCTTAGTTATTTGATAAAAAACCTGTTTCTTTGTTTGGTACTACAAAATTGATTGGATTAGATACACTCCAGTGGTTTTTTCTGTCATGTGACTTTTTTCCCTCTCTTTTGTCATTGTCGAGTTGCAAAATGGCACCCATCTTGTTTTGATGACACTGTGTTGAATATATTGGAAACATTGATGGTGGTGTACATACAAAATTAGTGACACTAGTGATTTAATTAAAATTTAATAATTTAGAGTGATCACATAATTATAGAGCTCTGGACATTTTTTTCTTGAGATAGAGGACAACAAATTGAGGACAACTTGTTAAGAAGAGGGGAGGAGGAATCTCACATAATTATAGAGCTCTGGACATTTTTTTCTTGAGATAGAGGACAACAAATTGAGGAAAACTTGTTAAGAAGAGGGGAGGAGGAATCATTCAGATTAGGACACTTATTTAATAATTAAATTTTGTTGTGATATTGTGGTAATTCTTGTACATCTGAACAACATGTATATTACAAGAGCGTGAGTACATTTTAATTGATAAATAAACAAATTGCAGCTACTGTATTTGTAATCTGGGTAGATAAATTTTTTACCAACTCATATCATTGTAATTAGTTGCACATTTCCCCTGTCTAATATCATGTTGTTGTTGGCTTTGTTGCAGTTTTAATTGATCGATTCTTTTATTGAATTTCTGTAGTGGTTATTTTACAGGTAACAAGACTATATGGCCGGAACCACAGTTAGTTTAAATGCATTATATACCATTTTAAAGCTAAGATTTTAAACTATTTCGTTACGCAAATGATTTAATTACCTATTGGATAATTAGGCAATGAAATGCGTTCAACTCGAGTGTTTAAAATTCTATCATTTTTTTATCTTAGGAAAAGAATCAACAACGATTTTATTTTCAGTAACGTCGATGTTGATCGACTTTATTTCAACAAATAAACAAATAATCTGTAATGATATCCATATTGTGGAAATATATATGCCTACTTTTGTGTAGAGTTTTACGCTGAATTGATGCACATTTTGTTTTCGTAATGGCAGCCAGAATCGCATCATTTTAAAGCTGAGACTTTGAACTAAATAGTTATGGAAATGATTTAATTATATACTGAGGGTTTGCCTACAAAATTCATTCAAATTAGATGATCCATAACTCCGTCATGGTAACCGTGGCTTATCTGTGGTTGGCACGACAACTGAGTGGCAAGTTTTTATATCAGTATCTACTTTCGTTTCTACCATATTATCTACTGTTTTTCTCAACTCAATTTTGAATTTGTCATAGTCATTACATAATTTTTGTAGGCAGCTTGTTGTTTGATTTCTTTTCTTAAACCTTCATATAAGACTCTTTTCAGCTGCTCATCATCACTTTTTCATCTGATCTTCTTTCTGTAGGGCCCCCAGCTGGGTGGGGGTTAGAATTCCCCAGCTGTCGCACTACAGAGGGGTAAGACCCCCCCACTGTGCCTGCCCGTTTGCCGTGGGCTGCAACCCGTGTCGCTCAATTTGGGCTAAACGGGAGGTCAGGAAAGCCCGTCCTGATCAATCGGCTGGTCATGACATGCCCTAGGTCATTTACATTTTATTAGTTCATAGGCTTCTCTTTTTAGAAAAAATGACCTAGAAGGCGGTGGCTCATGGGCTAATAGGTTTTTTTTAGTAAAATGTATGAAAAACTTTTTTCCACTAAAAGTGCCTCTACTTCAAACTTGAAGGTGGCCCACTTTACATCTCCATATTATCTTCATCATAGAAGTTTGATAATTTCAGAAATAAAATTGACCATGTTGTTCCCTTTCACATAGTCTTTCTATGTTGGCCATTTTCCATGGAATCTTTTTCTTCTAATTTCAAAACCATATTTACCATATTAAGCAAAACACGCACGATTGTTAAAAGACACTCCGGCAGACCTAAGATTCTGGATTCGGTTAAATTTTGATCATGATCCGATGAAACAACCCACGGTACATGTATAAATATATGTTTACTACAGTAATTATAACTTAGATAACACATTTTATGGGCCATTTTTGGGCCTGCAATTTTTCATTGAAAAAATGTGAGTGGCCAGCAAACTTACATGGTATATTTGTCCATGGTATCTATTATAGATGAATAAAAATACTTTCACATACAGTAAAACCTGGAATATGGAACCATCATAAAAGCAGTCATAATAATGAAGTGGTCTCATTATGAAGTTGAATTATAGATGAGTTATTGGAAACTTGTCAGAAATTAGGTGGTCATTATAATAAGGTGGTTGTAATATTGAAGTGGTTGCTGTTTGAGGTTTTACTTTAGAAAGAGAAGTTTCAGCCCTGGTTACGTTCAATTCACTAAACCATTCTCTTGGATAAAGGAAATATTCAATATGAAATAGTTTTAAAAATAATCTATTATCTTTTCTTGGCATCTCTGTTTGTTTGTTTGGTGCTCGTGACAGGATTGTTTAGCCACAATCTCAACATGATTACTTACTTGTCGTTCCTGTTTTTTTCATACTGTTGAAAGAAATGGGTATTTCCAATGCAGCAACAAAGTTTTGAATCCATGAATGACCCAATCCAATACAAGTAAGATTCCTGAAACACATACATACTGTAATTATCAAAATATCTGTCACATTATTTTAGCTACTCAATAGATATGTATACAGCTAATTTTGGGTAGTGTAATTATTTATAAATATTTGAATGTTATAGCCAAACTTAGCATTATGATTATCTGATTTGTATAGTGTTTGGGTTAATCTAACATGGACTATTTCATGAATGTAAAGTGCTCTTTAATATACAGTGCAACCTCTCCAAAGAAACACCCTTTGGGAAACGCCAAATTATGTTGTTGAGAGGTTGCCGCTCTAGAGAGGTTAAACTAATAATCAAATTGTACAGTGGGGAAAAAGTATGCTGTTGTTCAGAGGAGGTTGTTGCTCAGGGGAGGGCCGCTATAGAGAGGTTGCACTGTACTTACCTTGGTTTCTATATTTCTGAAGGTACTCTCAAGTTTATACATCACTGTGTAAATATATACTCCTGTTCCAAGTCTACGTACTACATCACATGCATTCCCTTTTAGCGCTCTTCTTATCCCTAACAATATCTGGTCATGTGAAAAACTTTTTTCCACTAAAAGTGCTTCTACTTCAAACTTGAAGGTGGCCCACTTTACATCTCCATATTATCTTCATCATAGAAGTTTGGTAATTTCAGAAATAATATTGACCATGTTGTTCCCTTTCACATAGTCTTTCTATGTTGGCCATTTTCCATGGAATCTTTTTCTTCTAATTTCAAAACCATATTTACCATATTAAGCAAAACACGCACGATTGTTAAAAGACACTCCGGCAGACCTAAGATTCTGGATTCGGTTAAATTTTGATCATGATCCGATGAAACAACCCACGGTACATGTATAAATATATGTTTACTACAGTAATTATAACTTAGATAACACATTTTATGGGCCATTTTTGGGCCTGCAATTTTTCATTGAAAAAATGTGAGTGGCCAGCAAACTTACATGGTATATTTGTCCATGGTATCTATTATAGATGAATAAAAATACTTTCACATACAGTAAAACCTGGAATATGGAACCATCATAAAAGCAGTCATAATAATGAAGTGGTCTCATTATGAAGTTGAATTATAGATGAGTTATTGGAAACTTGTCAGAAATTAGGTGGTCATTATAATAAGGTGGTTGTAATATTGAAGTGGTTGCTGTTTGAGGTTTTACTTTAGAAAGAGAAGTTTCAGCCCTGGTTACGTTCAATTCACTAAACCATTCTCTTGGATAAAGGAAATATTCAATATGAAATAGTTTTAAAAATAATCTATTATCTTTTCTTGGCATCTCTGTTTGTTTGTTTGGTGCTCGTGACAGGATTGTTTAGCCACAATCTCAACATGATTACTTACTTGTCGTTCCTGTTTTTTTCATACTGTTGAAAGAAATGGGTATTTCCAATGCAGCAACAAAGTTTTGAATCCATGAATGACCCAATCCAATACAAGTAAGATTCCTGAAACACATACATACTGTAATTATCAAAATATCTGTCACATTATTTTAGCTACTCAATAGATATGTATACAGCTAATTTTGGGTAGTGTAATTATTTATAAATATTTGAATGTTATAGCCAAACTTAGCATTATGATTATCTGATTTGTATAGTGTTTGGGTTAATCTAACATGGACTATTTCATGAATGTAAAGTGCTCTTTAATATACAGTGCAACCTCTCCAAAGAAACACCCTTTGGGAAACGCCAAATTATGTTGTTGAGAGGTTGCCGCTCTAGAGAGGTTAAACTAATAATCAAATTGTACAGTGGGGAAAAAGTATGCTGTTGTCCAGAGGAGGTTGTTGCTCAGGGGAGGGCCGCTATAGAGAGGTTGCACTGTACTTACCTTGGTTTCTATATTTCTGAAGGTACTCTCAAGTTTATACATCACTGTGTAAATATATACTCCTGTTCCAAGTCTACGTACTACGTCACATGCATTCCCTTTTAGCGCTCTTCTTATCCCTAACAATATCTGGTCATGTGAAAAACTTTTTTGCACTAAAAGTGCTTCTTCTTCAAACTTGAAGGTAGCCCACTTTACATCTCCTTATTATCTTCATCATAGATGTTTGGTAATTTTGGAAAATAAAATTGACCATGTTGTTCCCTTTCACATGGTCTTTCTATAGAATCCATAATCATGGTGTGATTCCTTATTATATGTATAAGGTCCTCTGAACTTTCAAGTCCTAAGACTTTGCATGTATTCAGCAGTTGTTGGTCATTTTCCATGGAATCTTTTTCTTCTGATTTTAAAACCATATTTACCATATTTAGCAAAACACGCACAGTTGTTAAAAGACACTCAGGCAGACCTAAGATTCTGGATTCAGTTAAGTTTTGATCTTGATCCGATAAAACAACCCACGGTACATGTATAAATATATGTTTACTACAGTAATTATAACTTAGATAACACATTTTATGGGCCAATTTTTGGCCTTGGCTTTGGCCAGATTTGGACTTGTAATGTTTTTAATTGGGCTATTTCTTGGTTAACTAGATTTTACCTTTTCATACAGACAATAGTCAGAAAAAATGTAGTTTGACCATGATAGGTCTTCAAAATTAAGATTTAGGGTAGGTTTTGTTTGATGTCTTTGTTTTAACCTTCATATAAGACTTTTTAGCTGTTCATCATCACTTTTTTTCACCTGATATTCTTTCCATAGGGCCCCCAGCTGGGTGGGGGTTAGAATTCCCCAGCTGTCGCACTACAGAGGGGTAAGACCCCCCACTGTGCCTGCCTGTTTGCCGTGGGCTGCAACCCGTGTCGCTTAATTTGGGCTAAACGGGAGGTCAGGAAAGCCCGTCCTGATCAATCGGCTGGTCATGACATGCCCTAGGTCATTTACATTTTATTAGTTCATAAGCCTCTCTTTTTAGAAGAAATGACCTAGAAGGCGGTGGCTCATGGGCTAATAAGTTTATTGACACATTCTCAAATAGCAACCACCTCAATATTATGACCACCTTGTTAATATGACCACTTATTATATATTTTTATTTTCTATTTATCTATAGACAAAATGTTGTGTGCGCTTCTTCTCAGAAACAGCTGGTTGGAATTTGATTAAACTTCACCAACACATTAGGCGTTAGGTCTACTTGCGCATATTGTGAAAAGAAATTATACAGATTTTATTTTCATGGTGTTATGCCCCTTTTTATATTTTCTATAGAAGAAATCTTGTTTTCGCTTCTTCTCTGAAACGGTTAGTTGGATTGGTGTGAAACTGCGGACACATTCTCAAATAGCAACCACCTCAATATTATGACCACCTTGTTAATATGACCACTTATTATATATTTTTATTTTCTATTTATCTATAGACAAAATGTTGTGTGCGCTTCTTCTCAGAAACAGCTGGTTGGAATTTGATTAAACTTCACCAACACATTAGGCGTTAGGTCTACTTGCGCATATTGTGAAAAGAAATTATACAGATTTTATTTTCATGGTGTTATGCCCCTTTTTATATTTTCTATAGACGAAATCTTGTTTTCGCTTCTTCTCTGAAACGGTTAGTTGGATTGGTGTGAAACTGCGGACACATTCTCAAATAGCAACCACCTCAATATTATGACCACCTTGTTAATATGACCACTTATTATATATTTTTATTTTCTATTTATCTATAGACAAAATGTTGTGTGCGCTTCTTCTCAGAAACAGCTGGTTGGAATTTGATTAAACTTCACCAACACATTAGGCGTTAGGTCTACTTGCGCATATTGTGAAAAGAAATTATACAGATTTTATTTTCATGGTGTTATGCCCCTTTTTATATTTTCTATAGAAGAAATCTTGTTTTCGCTTCTTCTCTGAAACGGTTAGTTGGATTGGTGTGAAACTTTGCGGACACATTCTCAAATAGCAACCACCTCAATATTATGACCACCTTGTTAATATGACCACTTATTATATATTTTTATTTTCTATTTATCTATAGACAAAATGTTGTGTGCGCTTCTTCTCAGAAACAGCTGGTTGGAATTTGATTAAACTTCACCAACACATTAGGCGTTAGGTCTACTTGCGCATATTGTAAAAAGAAATTATACAGATTTTATTTTCATGGTGTTATGCCCCTTTTTATATTTTCTATAGACGAAATCTTGTTTTCGCTTCTTCTCTGAAACGGTTAGTTGGATTGGTGTGAAACTTTGCTGACACATTCTCAAATAGCAACCACCTCAATATTATGACCACCTTGTTAATATGACCACTTATTATATATTTTTATTTTCTATTTATCTATAGACAAAATGTTGTGTGCGCTTCTTCTCAGAAACAGCTGGTTGGAATTTGATTAAACTTCACCAACACATTAGGCGTTAGGTCTACTTGCGCATATTGTAAAAAAAATTATACAGATTTTATTGTCATGGTGTTATGCCCCTTTTTTATTTTCCATGGACAAAAGCGCTTCTTCTCATAAATGGCTTGTAGGATGTTGTAGGATTTTGATTAAACTTTACCAACACATTAGGCATTAGGTCTACTTGCACATATTATAAAAAAAATTATACAGATTTTATTTTCACGGAGTTATGCCCCTTTTTATGTTTTCTATAGACGAAATCTTGTTTTCGCTTCTTCTCTGAAACGGTTAGTGTGGATTAGTGTGAAACTTTGCTGACACATTCTCAAATAGAAACCACCTCAATATTACGACCACCTTGTTAATATGACTTAAATCTTTAAAAAAAAATGATATTGTTTAAATTAATCTTTGTTGTGAATGTATAAATTTTTTATGTGTATTTCAATAAAAGATTTCATTTTTATCCCAGCTTACTTCTAAATATTGCTTTAAACTTTTTTAATTAGGATTTTTCATTAAAATATGCTTTTTAAACGTTTTTATTTAGGATTTCTGTTTAAAATTTGCTTTAAAACGTTTTATTTAGGACTTTTTTAAATTAGCTTTTTAAAAGTTTTTTTTTTAGAAAAGCAAGGTAGACCTCTGGCATGGCTTAAAAACCTGTAAGTTACCTTGCTTTTCATTTCGATTTCCTTTTTAACGTTTTTTTTTTTTTAGAAAAGCAAGGTAGACCTCTGGCATGGCTTAAAAACCTGTAAGTAACCTTGCTTTTCATTTCGATTTCCTTTTTAACGTTTTTTTTTTTAGAAAAGCAAGGTAGACCTCTGGCATGGCTTAAAAACCTGTAAGTAACCTTGCTTTTCATTTCGATTTGCTTTTAAACTTTTTTTAGAAAAGCAAGGTAGACCTCTGGCATGGCTTAAAAACCTGTAAGTAACCTTGCTTTTCATTTCGATTTGCTTTTAAAAATTTTTTCAGGATTTTTCTTTAAATTTTGCTTTTAATATTTTTATTTAGGACATTTAATTAAAATTTGCTTTTTTAACATTTTAAGGAGGACTTTTGTTTTATGTTTACTTTTAAACATCTTTTATTCTTGAATTTTGTTGAAATTTTATTGATTTTTAAACGTTTTTTATTCACTTTTAAACACTTTTATTGGGGACTTTAAAACGTTTTTTCTTTACAATGTCATTAACATTTTGCTTGATAAACATACCAGTCAAGAAACTTCTGTCAGTTCAAAAAGGGACATAACACTGACCAGTATCATACTTTCACATACAGTAAAACCTAGAATATGGAACCATCATAAAAGCAGTCATAATAATGAAGTGGTCTCATTATGAAGTTGAATTATAGATGAGTTATTGGAAACTTGTCAGAAATTAGGTGGTCATTATAATAAGGTGGTTGTAATATTGAAGTGGTTGCTGTTTGAGGTTTTACTTTAGAAACAGAAGTTTCAGCCCTGGTTACGTCAGTCATGACATCATTCTTGTAGGCAGCTTGTTGTTTTATTTCTTTTCTTAAACCTTCATATTAGACTCTTCAGCTGCTCTTGATCACTTTTTTTCATCTGATCTTCTTTCTGTAGGGCCCCCAGCTGGGTGGGGGTTAGAATTCCCCAGCTGTCGCACTACAGAGGGGTAAGACTCCCCCACTGTGCCTGCCCGTTTGCCGTGGGCTGCAACCCGTGTCGCTCAATTTGGGCTAAACGGGAGGTCAGGAAAGCCCGTCCTGATCAATCGGCTGGTCATGACATGCCCTAGGTCATTTACATTTTATTAGTTCATAGGCTTCTCTTTTTAGAAAAAAATGACCTAGAAGGCGGTGGCTCATGGGCTAATAGGTTTTTTTAGTAAAATGTATGAAAAACTTTTTTCCACTAAAAGTGCCTCTACTTCAAACTTAAAGGTGGCCCACTTTACATCTCCATATTATCTTCATCATAGAAGTTTGGTAATTTCAGAAATAAAATTGACCATGTTGTTCCCTTTCACATAGTCTTTCTATGTTGGCCATTTTCCATGGAATCTTTTTCTTCTAATTTCAAAACCATATTTACCATATTAAGCAAAACACGCACGATTGTTAAAAGACACTCCGGCAGACCTAAGATTCTGGATTCGGTTAAATTTTGATCATGATCCGATAAAACAACCCACGGTACATGTATAAATATATGTTTACTACAGTAATTATAACTTAGATAACACATTTTATGGGCCATTTTTGGGCCTGCAATTTTTCATTGAAAAAATGTGAGTGGCCAGCAAACTTACATGGTATATTTGTCCATGGTATCTATTATAGATGAATAAAAATACTTTCACATACAGTAAAACCTGGAATATGGAACCATCATAAAAGCAGTCATAATAATGAAGTGGTCTCATTATGAAGTTGAATTATAGATGAGTTATTGGAAACTTGTCAGAAATTAGGTGGTCATTATAATAAGGTGGTTGTAATATTGAAGTGGTTGCTGTTTGAGGTTTTACTTTAGAAAGAGAAGTTTCAGCCCTGGTTACGTTCAATTCACTAAACCATTCTCTTGGATAAAGGAAATATTCAATATGAAATAGTTTTAAAAATAATCTATTATCTTTTCTTGGCATCTCTGTTTGTTTGTTTGGTGCTCGTGACAGGATTGTTTAGCCACAATCTCAACATGATTACTTACTTGTCGTTCCTGTTTTTTTCATACTGTTGAAAGAAATGGGTATTTCCAATGCAGCAACAAAGTTTTGAATCCATGAATGACCCAATCCAATACAAGTAAGATTCCTGAAACACATACATACTGTAATTATCAAAATATCTGTCACATTATTTTAGCTACTCAATAGATATGTATACAGCTAATTTTGGGTAGTGTAATTATTTATAAATATTTGAATGTTATAGCCAAACTTAGCATTATGATTATCTGATTTGTATAGTGTTTGGGTTAATCTAACATGGACTATTTCATGAATGTAAAGTGCTCTTTAATATACAGTGCAACCTCTCCAAAGAAACACCCTTTGGGAAACGCCAAATTATGTTGTTGAGAGGTTGCCGCTCTAGAGAGGTTAAACTAATAATCAAATTGTACAGTGGGGAAAAAGTATGCTGTTGTTCAGAGGAGGTTGTTGCTCAGGGGAGGGCCGCTATAGAGAGGTTGCACTGTACTTACCTTGGTTTCTATATTTCTGAAGGTACTCTCAAGTTTATACATCACTGTGTAAATATATACTCCTGTTCCAAGTCTACGTACTACGTCACATGCATTCCCTTTTAGCGCTCTTCTTATCCCTAACAATATCTGGTCATGTGAAAAACTTTTTTGCACTAAAAGTGCTTCTTCTTCAAACTTGAAGGTAGCCCACTTTACATCTCCTTATTATCTTCATCATAGATGTTTGGTAATTTCGGAAAATAAAATTGACCATGTTGTTCCCTTTCACATGGTCTTTCTATAGAATCCATAATCATGGTGTGATTCCTTATTATATGTATAAGGTCCTCTGAACTTTCAAGTCCTAAGACTTTGCATGTATTCAGCAGTTGTTGGTCATTTTCCATGGAATCTTTTTCTTCTGATTTTAAAACCATATTTACCATATTTAGCAAAACACGCACAGTTGTTAAAAGACACTCGGGCAGACCTAAGATTCTGGATTCAGTTAAGTTTTGATCTTGATCCGATAAAACAACCCACGGTACATGTATAAATATATGTTTACTACAGTAATTATAACTTAGATAACACATTTTATGGGCCAATTTTTGGCCTTGGCTTTGGCCAGATTTGGACTTGTAATGTTTTTAATTGGGCTATTTCTTGGTTAACTAGATTTTACCTTTTCATACAGACAATAGTCAGAAAAAATGTAGTTTGACCATGATAGGTCTTCAAAATTAAGATTTAGGGTAGGTTTTGTTTGATGTCTTTGTTTTAACCTTCATATAAGACTTTTTAGCTGTTCATCATCACTTTTTTTCACCTGATATTCTTTCCATAGTGCCCCCAGCTGGGTGGGGGTTAGAATTCCCCAGCTGTCGCACTACAGAGGGGTAAGACCCCCCCACTGTGCCTGCCCGTTTGCCGTGGGCTGCAACCCGTGTCGCTTAATTTGGGCTAAACGGGAGGTCAGGAAAGCCCGTCCTGATCAATCGGCTGGTCATGACATGCCCTAGGTCATTTACATTTTATTAGTTCATAGGCCTCTCTTTTTAGAAGAAATGACCTAGAAGGCGGTGGCTCATGGGCTAATAAGTTTATTGACACATTCTCAAATAGCAACCACCTCAATATTATGACCACCTTGTTAATATGACCACTTATTATATATTTTTATTTTCTATTTATCTATAGACAAAATGTTGTGTGCGCTTCTTCTCAGAAACAGCTGGTTGGAAATTGATTAAACTTCACCAACACATTAGGCGTTAGGTCTACTTGCGCATATTGTGAAAAGAAATTATACAGATTTTATTTTCATGGTGTTATGCCCCTTTTTATATTTTCTATAGAAGAAATCTTGTTTTCGCTTCTTCTCTGAAACGGTTAGTTGGATTGGTGTGAAACTTTGCGGACACATTCTCAAATAGCAACCACCTCAATATTATGACCACCTTGTTAATATGACCACTTATTATATATTTTTATTTTCTATTTATCTATAGACAAAATGTTGTGTGCGCTTCTTCTCAGAAACAGCTGGTTGGAATTTGATTAAACTTCACCAACACATTAGGCGTTAGGTCTACTTGCGCATATTGTGAAAAGAAATTATACAGATTTTATTTTCATGGTGTTATGCCCCTTTTTATATTTTCTATAGAAGAAATCTTGTTTTCGCTTCTTCTCTGAAACGGTTAGTTGGATTGGTGTGAAACTTTGCGGACACATTCTCAAATAGCAACCACCTCAATATTATGACCACCTTGTTAATATGACCACTTATTATATATTTTTATTTTCTATTTATCTATAGACAAAATGTTGTGTGCGCTTCTTCTCAGAAACAGCTGGTTGGAATTTGATTAAACTTCACCAACACATTAGGCGTTAGGTCTACTTGCGCATATTGTAAAAAGAAATTATACAGATTTTATTTTCATGGTGTTATGCCCCTTTTTATATTTTCTATAGACGAAATCTTGTTTTCGCTTCTTCTCTGAAACGGTTAGTTGGATTGGTGTGAAACTTTGCGGACACATTCTCAAATAGCAACCACCTCAATATTATGACCACCTTGTTAATATGACCACTTATTATATATTTTTATTTTCTATTTATCTATAGACAAAATGTTGTGTGCGCTTCTTCTCAGAAACAGCTGGTTGGAATTTGATTAAACTTCACCAACACATTAGGCGTTAGGTCTACTTGCGCATATTGTAAAAAAAATTATACAGATTTTATTGTCATGGTGTTATGCCCCTTTTTTATTTTCCATGGACAAAAGCGCTTCTTCTCATAAATGGCTTGTAGGATGTTGTAGGATTTTGATTAAACTTTACCAACACATTAGGCATTAGGTCTACTTGCACATATTATAAAAAAATTATACAGATTTTATTTTCACGGAGTTATGCCCCTTTTTATGTTTTCTATAGACGAAATCTTGTTTTCGCTTCTTCTCTGAAACGGTTAGTGTGGATTAGTGTGAAACTTTGCTGACACATTCTCAAATAGAAACCACCTCAATATTACGACCACCTTGTTAATATGACTTAAATCTTTAAAAAAAAATGATATTGTTTAAATTAATCTTTGTTGTGAATGTATAAATTTTTTATGTGTATTTCAATAAAAGATTTCATTTTTATCCCAGCTTACTTCTAAATATTGCTTTAAACTTTTTTAATTAGGATTTTTCATTAAAATATGCTTTTTAAACGTTTTTATTTAGGACTTCTGTTTAAAATTTGCTTTAAAACGTTTTTATTTAGGACTTTTTTTAAATTAGCTTTTTAAAAGTTTTTTTTTTAGAAAAGCAAGGTAGACCTCTGGCATGGCTTAAAAACCTGTAAGTTACCTTGCTTTTCATTTCGATTTCCTTTTTAACGTTTTTTTTTTTAGAAAAGCAAGGTAGACCTCTGGCATGGCTTAAAAACCTGTAAGTAACCTTGCTTTTCATTTCGATTTCCTTTTTAACGTTTTTTTTTTTAGAAAAGCAAGGTAGACCTCTGGCATGGCTTAAAAACCTGTAAGTAACCTTGCTTTTCATTTCGATTTCCTTTTTAACGTTTTTTTTTTAGAAAAGCAAGGTAGACCTCTGGCATGGCTTAAAAACCTGTAAGTAACCTTGCTTTTCATTTCGATTTGCTTTTAAAAATTTTTTTAGGATTTTTCTTTAAATTTTGCTTTTAATATTTTTATTTAGGACATTTAATTAAAATTTGCTTTTTTAACATTTTAAGGAGGACTTTTGTTTTATGTTTACTTTTAAACATCTTTTATTCTTGAATTTTGTTGAAATTTTATTGATTTTTAAACGTTTTTTATTCACTTTTAAACACTTTTATTGGGGACTTTAAAACGTTTTTTCTTTACAATGTCATTAACATTTTGCTTGATAAACATACCAGTCAAGAAACTTCTGTCAGTTCAAAAAGGGACATAACACTGACCAGTATCATACTTTCACATACAGTAAAACCTAGAATATGGAACCATCATAAAAGCAGTCATAATAATGAAGTGGTCTCATTATGAAGTTGAATTATAGATGAGTTATTGGAAACTTGTCAGAAATTAGGTGGTCATTATAATAAGGTGGTTGTAATATTGAAGTGGTTGCTGTTTGAGGTTTTACTTTAGAAACAGAAGTTTCAGCCCTGGTTACGTCAGTCATGACATCATTCTTGTAGGCAGCTTGTTGTTTTATTTCTTTTCTTAAACCTTCATATTAGACTCTTCAGCTGCTCTTGATCACTTTTTTTCATCTGATCTTCTTTCTGTAGGGCCCCCAGCTGGGTGGGGGTTAGAATTCCCCAGCTGTCGCACTACAGAGGGGTAAGACCCCCCCACTGTGCCTGCCTGTTTGCCGTGGGCTGCAACCCGTGTCGCTCAATTTGGGCTAAACGGGAGGTCAGGAAAGCCCGTCCTGATCAATCGGCTGGTCATGACATGCCCTAGGTCATTTACATTTTATTAGTTCATAGGCTTCTCTTTTTAGAAAAAATGACCTAGAAGGCGGTGGCTCATGGGCTAATAGGTTTTTTTTAGTAAAATGTATGAAAAACTTTTTTCCACTAAAAGTGCCTCTACTTCAAACTTGAAGGTGGCCCACTTTACATCTCCATATTATCTTCATCATAGAAGTTTGGTAATTTCAGAAATAAAATTGACCATGTTGTTCCCTTTCACATAGTCTTTCTATGTTGGCCATTTTCCATGGAATCTTTTTCTTCTAATTTCAAAACCATATTTACCATATTAAGCAAAACACGCACGATTGTTAAAAGACACTCCGGCAGACCTAAGATTCTGGATTCGGTTAAATTTTGATCATGATCCGATGAAACAACCCACGGTACATGTATAAATATATGTTTACTACAGTAATTATAACTTAGATAACACATTTTATGGGCCATTTTTGGGCCTGCAATTTTTCATTGAAAAAATGTGAGTGGCCAGCAAACTTACATGGTATATTTGTCCATGGTATCTATTATAGATGAATAAAAATACTTTCACATACAGTAAAACCTGGAATATGGAACCATCATAAAAGCAGTCATAATAATGAAGTGGTCTCATTATGAAGTTGAATTATAGATGAGTTATTGGAAACTTGTCAGAAATTAGGTGGTCATTATAATAAGGTGGTTGTAATATTGAAGTGGTTGCTGTTTGAGGTTTTACTTTAGAAAGAGAAGTTTCAGCCCTGGTTACGTTCAATTCACTAAACCATTCTCTTGGATAAAGGAAATATTCAATATGAAATAGTTTTAAAAATAATCTATTATCTTTTCTTGGCATCTCTGTTTGTTTGTTTGGTGCTCGTGACAGGATTGTTTAGCCACAATCTCAACATGATTACTTACTTGTCGTTCCTGTTTTTTTCATACTGTTGAAAGAAATGGGTATTTCCAATGCAGCAACAAAGTTTTGAATCCATGAATGACCCAATCCAATACAAGTAAGATTCCTGAAACACATACATACTGTAATTATCAAAATATCTGTCACATTATTTTAGCTACTCAATAGATATGTATACAGCTAATTTTGGGTAGTGTAATTATTTATAAATATTTGAATGTTATAGCCAAACTTAGCATTATGATTATCTGATTTGTATAGTGTTTGGGTTAATCTAACATGGACTATTTCATGAATGTAAAGTGCTCTTTAATATACAGTGCAACCTCTCCAAAGAAACACCCTTTGGGAAACGCCAAATTATGTTGTTGAGAGGTTGCCGCTCTAGAGAGGTTAAACTAATAATCAAATTGTACAGTGGGGAAAAAGTATGCTGTTGTTCAGAGGAGGTTGTTGCTCAGGGGAGGGCCGCTATAGAGAGGTTGCACTGTACTTACCTTGGTTTCTATATTTCTGAAGGTACTCTCAAGTTTATACATCACTGTGTAAATATATACTCCTGTTCCAAGTCTACGTACTACATCACATGCATTCCCTTTTAGCGCTCTTCTTATCCCTAACAATATCTGGTCATGTGAAAAACTTTTTTCCACTAAAAGTGCTTCTACTTCAAACTTGAAGGTGGCCCACTTTACATCTCCATATTATCTTCATCATAGAAGTTTGGTAATTTCAGAAATAATATTGACCATGTTGTTCCCTTTCACATAGTCTTTCTATGTTGGCCATTTTCCATGGAATCTTTTTCTTCTAATTTCAAAACCATATTTACCATATTAAGCAAAACACGCACGATTGTTAAAAGACACTCCGGCAGACCTAAGATTCTGGATTCGGTTAAATTTTGATCATGATCCGATGAAACAACCCACGGTACATGTATAAATATATGTTTACTACAGTAATTATAACTTAGATAACACATTTTATGGGCCATTTTTGGGCCTGCAATTTTTCATTGAAAAAATGTGAGTGGCCAGCAAACTTACATGGTATATTTGTCCATGGTATCTATTATAGATGAATAAAAATACTTTCACATACAGTAAAACCTGGAATATGGAACCATCATAAAAGCAGTCATAATAATGAAGTGGTCTCATTATGAAGTTGAATTATAGATGAGTTATTGGAAACTTGTCAGAAATTAGGTGGTCATTATAATAAGGTGGTTGTAATATTGAAGTGGTTGCTGTTTGAGGTTTTACTTTAGAAAGAGAAGTTTCAGCCCTGGTTACGTTCAATTCACTAAACCATTCTCTTGGATAAAGGAAATATTCAATATGAAATAGTTTTAAAAATAATCTATTATCTTTTCTTGGCATCTCTGTTTGTTTGTTTGGTGCTCGTGACAGGATTGTTTAGCCACAATCTCAACATGATTACTTACTTGTCGTTCCTGTTTTTTTCATACTGTTGAAAGAAATGGGTATTTCCAATGCAGCAACAAAGTTTTGAATCCATGAATGACCCAATCCAATACAAGTAAGATTCCTGAAACACATACATACTGTAATTATCAAAATATCTGTCACATTATTTTAGCTACTCAATAGATATGTATACAGCTAATTTTGGGTAGTGTAATTATTTATAAATATTTGAATGTTATAGCCAAACTTAGCATTATGATTATCTGATTTGTATAGTGTTTGGGTTAATCTAACATGGACTATTTCATGAATGTAAAGTGCTCTTTAATATACAGTGCAACCTCTCCAAAGAAACACCCTTTGGGAAACGCCAAATTATGTTGTTGAGAGGTTGCCGCTCTAGAGAGGTTAAATTAATAATCAAATTGTACAGTGGGGAAAAAGTATGCTGTTGTTCAGAGGAGGTTGTTGCTCAGGGGAGGGCCGCTATAGAGAGGTTGCACTGTACTTACCTTGGTTTCTATATTTCTGAAGGTACTCTCAAGTTTATACATCACTGTGTAAATATATACTCCTGTTCCAAGTCTACGTACTACGTCACATGCATTCCCTTTTAGCGCTCTTCTTATCCCTAACAATATCTGGTCATGTGAAAAACTTTTTTGCACTAAAAGTGCTTCTTCTTCAAACTTGAAGGTAGCCCACTTTACATCTCCTTATTATCTTCATCATAGATGTTTGGTAATTTCGGAAAATAAAATTGACCATGTTGTTCCCTTTCACATGGTCTTTCTATAGAATCCATAATCATGGTGTGATTCCTTATTATATGTATAAGGTCCTCTGAACTTTCAAGTCCTAAGACTTTGCATGTATTCAGCAGTTGTTGGTCATTTTCCATGGAATCTTTTTCTTCTGATTTTAAAACCATATTTACCATATTTAGCAAAACACGCACAGTTGTTAAAAGACACTCGGGCAGACCTAAGATTCTGGATTCAGTTAAGTTTTGATCTTGATCCGATAAAACAACCCACGGTACATGTATAAATATATGTTTACTACAGTAATTATAACTTAGATAACACATTTTATGGGCCAATTTTTGGCCTTGGCTTTGGCCAGATTTGGACTTGTAATGTTTTTAATTGGGCTATTTCTTGGTTAACTAGATTTTACCTTTTCATACAGACAATAGTCAGAAAAAATGTAGTTTGACCATGATAGGTCTTCAAAATTAAGATTTAGGGTAGGTTTTGTTTGATGTCTTTGTTTTAACCTTCATATAAGACTTTTTAGCTGTTCATCATCACTTTTTTTCACCTGATATTCTTTCCATAGTGCCCCCAGCTGGGTGGGGGTTAGAATTCCCCAGCTGTCGCACTACAGAGGGGTAAGACCCCCCCACTGTGCCTGCCCGTTTGCCGTGGGCTGCAACCCGTGTCGCTTAATTTGGGCTAAACGGGAGGTCAGGAAAGCCCGTCCTGATCAATCGGCTGGTCATGACATGCCCTAGGTCATTTACATTTTATTAGTTCATAGGCCTCTCTTTTTAGAAGAAATGACCTAGAAGGCGGTGGCTCATGGGCTAATAAGTTTATTGACACATTCTCAAATAGCAACCACCTCAATATTATGACCACCTTGTTAATATGACCACTTATTATATATTTTTATTTTCTATTTATCTATAGACAAAATGTTGTGTGCGCTTCTTCTCAGAAACAGCTGGTTGGAAATTGATTAAACTTCACCAACACATTAGGCGTTAGGTCTACTTGCGCATATTGTGAAAAGAAATTATACAGATTTTATTTTCATGGTGTTATGCCCCTTTTTATATTTTCTATAGAAGAAATCTTGTTTTCGCTTCTTCTCTGAAACGGTTAGTTGGATTGGTGTGAAACTTTGCGGACACATTCTCAAATAGCAACCACCTCAATATTATGACCACCTTGTTAATATGACCACTTATTATATATTTTTATTTTCTATTTATCTATAGACAAAATGTTGTGTGCGCTTCTTCTCAGAAACAGCTGGTTGGAATTTGATTAAACTTCACCAACACATTAGGCGTTAGGTCTACTTGATGCTTTACCAACACATTAGGCGTTAGGTCTACTTGCGCATATTGTAAAAAGAAATTATACAGATTTTATTTTCATGGTGTTATGCCCCTTTTTATATTTTCTATAGACGAAATCTTGTTTTCGCTTCTTCTCTGAAACGGTTAGTTGGATTGGTGTGAAACTTTGCGGACACATTCTCAAATAGCAACCACCTCAATATTATGACCACCTTGTTAATATGACCACTTATTATATATTTTTATTTTCTATTTATCTATAGACAAAATGTTGTGTGCGCTTCTTCTCAGAAACAGCTGGTTGGAATTTGATTAAACTTCACCAACACATTAGGCGTTAGGTCTACTTGCGCATATTGTAAAAAAAATTATACAGATTTTATTGTCATGGTGTTATGCCCCTTTTTTATTTTCCATGGACAAAAGCGCTTCTTCTCATAAATGGCTTGTAGGATGTTGTAGGATTTTGATTAAACTTTACCAACACATTAGGCATTAGGTCTACTTGCACATATTATAAAAAAAATTATACAGATTTTATTTTCACGGAGTTATGCCCCTTTTTATGTTTTCTATAGACGAAATCTTGTTTTCGCTTCTTCTCTGAAACGGTTAGTGTGGATTAGTGTGAAACTTTGCTGACACATTCTCAAATAGAAACCACCTCAATATTACGACCACCTTGTTAATATGACTTAAATCTTTAAAAAAAAATGATATTGTTTAAATTAATCTTTGTTGTGAATGTATAAATTTTTTATGTGTATTTCAATAAAAGATTTCATTTTTATCCCAGCTTACTTCTAAATATTGCTTTAAACTTTTTTAATTAGGATTTTTCATTAAAATATGCTTTTTAAACGTTTTTATTTAGGACTTCTGTTTAAAATTTGCTTTAAAACGTTTTTATTTAGGACTTTTTTTAAATTAGCTTTTTAAAAGTTTTTTTTTTAGAAAAGCAAGGTAGACCTCTGGCATGGCTTAAAAACCTGTAAGTTACCTTGCTTTTCATTTCGATTTCCTTTTTAACGTTTTTTTTTAGAAAAGCAAGGTAGACCTCTGGCATGGCTTAAAAACCTGTAAGTAACCTTGCTTTTCATTTCGATTTCTTTTAAACGTTTTTTTTTAGAAAAGCAAGGTAGACCTCTGGCATGGCTTAAAAACCTGTAAGTAACCTTGCTTTTCATTTCGATTTCCTTTTTAACGTTTTTTTTTTAGAAAAGCAAGGTAGACCTCTGGCATGGCTTAAAAACCTGTAAGTAACCTTGCTTTTCATTTCGATTTGCTTTTAAAAATTTTTTTAGGATTTTTCTTTAAATTTTGCTTTTAATATTTTTATTTAGGACATTTAATTAAAATTTGCTTTTTTAACATTTTAAGGAGGACTTTTGTTTTATGTTTACTTTTAAACATCTTTTATTCTTGAATTTTGTTGAAATTTTATTGATTTTTAAACGTTTTTTATTCACTTTTAAACACTTTTATTGGGGACTTTAAAACGTTTTTTCTTTACAATGTCATTAACATTTTGCTTGATAAACATACCAGTCAAGAAACTTCTGTCAGTTCAAAAAGGGACATAACACTGACCAGTATCATACTTTCACATACAGTAAAACCTAGAATATGGAACCATCATAAAAGCAGTCATAATAATGAAGTGGTCTCATTATGAAGTTGAATTATAGATGAGTTATTGGAAACTTGTCAGAAATTAGGTGGTCATTATAATAAGGTGGTTGTAATATTGAAGTGGTTGCTGTTTGAGGTTTTACTTTAGAAACAGAAGTTTCAGCCCTGGTTACGTCAGTCATGACATCATTCTTGTAGGCAGCTTGTTGTTTTATTTCTTTTCTTAAACCTTCATATTAGACTCTTCAGCTGCTCTTGATCACTTTTTTTCATCTGATCTTCTTTCTGTAGGGCCCCCAGCTGGGTGGGGGTTAGAATTCCCCAGCTGTCGCACTACAGAGGGGTAAGACCCCCCCACTGTGCCTGCCTGTTTGCCGTGGGCTGCAACCCGTGTCGCTCAATTTGGGCTAAACGGGAGGTCAGGAAAGCCCGTCCTGATCAATCGGCTGGTCATGACATGCCCTAGGTCATTTACATTTTATTAGTTCATAGGCTTCTCTTTTTAGAAAAAATGACCTAGAAGGCGGTGGCTCATGGGCTAATAGGTTTTTTTTAGTAAAATGTATGAAAAACTTTTTTCCACTAAAAGTGCCTCTACTTCAAACTTGAAGGTGGCCCACTTTACATCTCCATATTATCTTCATCATAGAAGTTTGGTAATTTCAGAAATAAAATTGACCATGTTGTTCCCTTTCACATAGTCTTTCTATGTTGGCCATTTTCCATGGAATCTTTTTCTTCTAATTTCAAAACCATATTTACCATATTAAGCAAAACACGCACGATTGTTAAAAGACACTCCGGCAGACCTAAGATTCTGGATTCGGTTAAATTTTGATCATGATCCGATGAAACAACCCACGGTACATGTATAAATATATGTTTACTACAGTAATTATAACTTAGATAACACATTTTATGGGCCATTTTTGGGCCTGCAATTTTTCATTGAAAAAATGTGAGTGGCCAGCAAACTTACATGGTATATTTGTCCATGGTATCTATTATAGATGAATAAAAATACTTTCACATACAGTAAAACCTGGAATATGGAACCATCATAAAAGCAGTCATAATAATGAAGTGGTCTCATTATGAAGTTGAATTATAGATGAGTTATTGGAAACTTGTCAGAAATTAGGTGGTCATTATAATAAGGTGGTTGTAATATTGAAGTGGTTGCTGTTTGAGGTTTTACTTTAGAAAGAGAAGTTTCAGCCCTGGTTACGTTCAATTCACTAAACCATTCTCTTGGATAAAGGAAATATTCAATATGAAATAGTTTTAAAAATAATCTATTATCTTTTCTTGGCATCTCTGTTTGTTTGTTTGGTGCTCGTGACAGGATTGTTTAGCCACAATCTCAACATGATTACTTACTTGTCGTTCCTGTTTTTTTCATACTGTTGAAAGAAATGGGTATTTCCAATGCAGCAACAAAGTTTTGAATCCATGAATGACCCAATCCAATACAAGTAAGATTCCTGAAACACATACATACTGTAATTATCAAAATATCTGTCACATTATTTTAGCTACTCAATAGATATGTATACAGCTAATTTTGGGTAGTGTAATTATTTATAAATATTTGAATGTTATAGCCAAACTTAGCATTATGATTATCTGATTTGTATAGTGTTTGGGTTAATCTAACATGGACTATTTCATGAATGTAAAGTGCTCTTTAATATACAGTGCAACCTCTCCAAAGAAACACCCTTTGGGAAACGCCAAATTATGTTGTTGAGAGGTTGCCGCTCTAGAGAGGTTAAACTAATAATCAAATTGTACAGTGGGGAAAAAGTATGCTGTTGTTCAGAGGAGGTTGTTGCTCAGGGGAGGGCCGCTATAGAGAGGTTGCACTGTACTTACCTTGGTTTCTATATTTCTGAAGGTACTCTCAAGTTTATACATCACTGTGTAAATATATACTCCTGTTCCAAGTCTACGTACTACATCACATGCATTCCCTTTTAGCGCTCTTCTTATCCCTAACAATATCTGGTCATGTGAAAAACTTTTTTCCACTAAAAGTGCTTCTACTTCAAACTTGAAGGTGGCCCACTTTACATCTCCATATTATCTTCATCATAGAAGTTTGGTAATTTCAGAAATAATATTGACCATGTTGTTCCCTTTCACATAGTCTTTCTATGTTGGCCATTTTCCATGGAATCTTTTTCTTCTAATTTCAAAACCATATTTACCATATTAAGCAAAACACGCACGATTGTTAAAAGACACTCCGGCAGACCTAAGATTCTGGATTCGGTTAAATTTTGATCATGATCCGATGAAACAACCCACGGTACATGTATAAATATATGTTTACTACAGTAATTATAACTTAGATAACACATTTTATGGGCCATTTTTGGGCCTGCAATTTTTCATTGAAAAAATGTGAGTGGCCAGCAAACTTACATGGTATATTTGTCCATGGTATCTATTATAGATGAATAAAAATACTTTCACATACAGTAAAACCTGGAATATGGAACCATCATAAAAGCAGTCATAATAATGAAGTGGTCTCATTATGAAGTTGAATTATAGATGAGTTATTGGAAACTTGTCAGAAATTAGGTGGTCATTATAATAAGGTGGTTGTAATATTGAAGTGGTTGCTGTTTGAGGTTTTACTTTAGAAAGAGAAGTTTCAGCCCTGGTTACGTTCAATTCACTAAACCATTCTCTTGGATAAAGGAAATATTCAATATGAAATAGTTTTAAAAATAATCTATTATCTTTTCTTGGCATCTCTGTTTGTTTGTTTGGTGCTCGTGACAGGATTGTTTAGCCACAATCTCAACATGATTACTTACTTGTCGTTCCTGTTTTTTTCATACTGTTGAAAGAAATGGGTATTTCCAATGCAGCAACAAAGTTTTGAATCCATGAATGACCCAATCCAATACAAGTAAGATTCCTGAAACACATACATACTGTAATTATCAAAATATCTGTCACATTATTTTAGCTACTCAATAGATATGTATACAGCTAATTTTGGGTAGTGTAATTATTTATAAATATTTGAATGTTATAGCCAAACTTAGCATTATGATTATCTGATTTGTATAGTGTTTGGGTTAATCTAACATGGACTATTTCATGAATGTAAAGTGCTCTTTAATATACAGTGCAACCTCTCCAAAGAAACACCCTTTGGGAAACGCCAAATTATGTTGTTGAGAGGTTGCCGCTCTAGAGAGGTTAAACTAATAATCAAATTGTACAGTGGGGAAAAAGTATGCTGTTGTTCAGAGGAGGTTGTTGCTCAGGGGAGGGCCGCTATAGAGAGGTTGCACTGTACTTACCTTGGTTTCTATATTTCTGAAGGTACTCTCAAGTTTATACATCACTGTGTAAATATATACTCCTGTTCCAAGTCTACGTACTACATCACATGCATTCCCTTTTAGCGCTCTTCTTATCCCTAACAATATCTGGTCATGTGAAAAACTTTTTTCCACTAAAAGTGCTTCTACTTCAAACTTGAAGGTGGCCCACTTTACATCTCCATATTATCTTCATCATAGAAGTTTGGTAATTTCAGAAATAATATTGACCATGTTGTTCCCTTTCACATAGTCTTTCTATGTTGGCCATTTTCCATGGAATCTTTTTCTTCTAATTTCAAAACCATATTTACCATATTAAGCAAAACACGCACGATTGTTAAAAGACACTCCGGCAGACCTAAGATTCTGGATTCGGTTAAATTTTGATCATGATCCGATGAAACAACCCACGGTACATGTATAAATATATGTTTACTACAGTAATTATAACTTAGATAACACATTTTATGGGCCATTTTTGGGCCTGCAATTTTTCATTGAAAAAATGTGAGTGGCCAGCAAACTTACATGGTATATTTGTCCATGGTATCTATTATAGATGAATAAAAATACTTTCACATACAGTAAAACCTGGAATATGGAACCATCATAAAAGCAGTCATAATAATGAAGTGGTCTCATTATGAAGTTGAATTATAGATGAGTTATTGGAAACTTGTCAGAAATTAGGTGGTCATTATAATAAGGTGGTTGTAATATTGAAGTGGTTGCTGTTTGAGGTTTTACTTTAGAAAGAGAAGTTTCAGCCCTGGTTACGTTCAATTCACTAAACCATTCTCTTGGATAAAGGAAATATTCAATATGAAATAGTTTTAAAAATAATCTATTATCTTTTCTTGGCATCTCTGTTTGTTTGTTTGGTGCTCGTGACAGGATTGTTTAGCCACAATCTCAACATGATTACTTACTTGTCGTTCCTGTTTTTTTCATACTGTTGAAAGAAATGGGTATTTCCAATGCAGCAACAAAGTTTTGAATCCATGAATGACCCAATCCAATACAAGTAAGATTCCTGAAACACATACATACTGTAATTATCAAAATATCTGTCACATTATTTTAGCTACTCAATAGATATGTATACAGCTAATTTTGGGTAGTGTAATTATTTATAAATATTTGAATGTTATAGCCAAACTTAGCATTATGATTATCTGATTTGTATAGTGTTTGGGTTAATCTAACATGGACTATTTCATGAATGTAAAGTGCTCTTTAATATACAGTGCAACCTCTCCAAAGAAACACCCTTTGGGAAACGCCAAATTATGTTGTTGAGAGGTTGCCGCTCTAGAGAGGTTAAATTAATAATCAAATTGTACAGTGGGGAAAAAGTATGCTGTTGTTCAGAGGAGGTTGTTGCTCAGGGGAGGGCCGCTATAGAGAGGTTGCACTGTACTTACCTTGGTTTCTATATTTCTGAAGGTACTCTCAAGTTTATACATCACTGTGTAAATATATACTCCTGTTCCAAGTCTACGTACTACGTCACATGCATTCCCTTTTAGCGCTCTTCTTATCCCTAACAATATCTGGTCATGTGAAAAACTTTTTTGCACTAAAAGTGCTTCTTCTTCAAACTTGAAGGTAGCCCACTTTACATCTCCTTATTATCTTCATCATAGATGTTTGGTAATTTCGGAAAATAAAATTGACCATGTTGTTCCCTTTCACATGGTCTTTCTATAGAATCCATAATCATGGTGTGATTCCTTATTATATGTATAAGGTCCTCTGAACTTTCAAGTCCTAAGACTTTGCATGTATTCAGCAGTTGTTGGTCATTTTCCATGGAATCTTTTTCTTCTGATTTTAAAACCATATTTACCATATTTAGCAAAACACGCACAGTTGTTAAAAGACACTCGGGCAGACCTAAGATTCTGGATTCAGTTAAGTTTTGATCTTGATCCGATAAAACAACCCACGGTACATGTATAAATATATGTTTACTACAGTAATTATAACTTAGATAACACATTTTATGGGCCAATTTTTGGCCTTGGCTTTGGCCAGATTTGGACTTGTAATGTTTTTAATTGGGCTATTTCTTGGTTAACTAGATTTTACCTTTTCATACAGACAATAGTCAGAAAAAATGTAGTTTGACCATGATAGGTCTTCAAAATTAAGATTTAGGGTAGGTTTTGTTTGATGTCTTTGTTTTAACCTTCATATAAGACTTTTTAGCTGTTCATCATCACTTTTTTTCACCTGATATTCTTTCCATAGTGCCCCCAGCTGGGTGGGGGTTAGAATTCCCCAGCTGTCGCACTACAGAGGGGTAAGACCCCCCCACTGTGCCTGCCCGTTTGCCGTGGGCTGCAACCCGTGTCGCTTAATTTGGGCTAAACGGGAGGTCAGGAAAGCCCGTCCTGATCAATCGGCTGGTCATGACATGCCCTAGGTCATTTACATTTTATTAGTTCATAGGCCTCTCTTTTTAGAAGAAATGACCTAGAAGGCGGTGGCTCATGGGCTAATAAGTTTATTGACACATTCTCAAATAGCAACCACCTCAATATTATGACCACCTTGTTAATATGACCACTTATTATATATTTTTATTTTCTATTTATCTATAGACAAAATGTTGTGTGCGCTTCTTCTCAGAAACAGCTGGTTGGAAATTGATTAAACTTCACCAACACATTAGGCGTTAGGTCTACTTGCGCATATTGTGAAAAGAAATTATACAGATTTTATTTTCATGGTGTTATGCCCCTTTTTATATTTTCTATAGAAGAAATCTTGTTTTCGCTTCTTCTCTGAAACGGTTAGTTGGATTGGTGTGAAACTTTGCGGACACATTCTCAAATAGCAACCACCTCAATATTATGACCACCTTGTTAATATGACCACTTATTATATATTTTTATTTTCTATTTATCTATAGACAAAATGTTGTGTGCGCTTCTTCTCAGAAACAGCTGGTTGGAATTTGATTAAACTTCACCAACACATTAGGCGTTAGGTCTACTTGCGCATATTGTGAAAAGAAATTATACAGATTTTATTTTCATGGTGTTATGCCCCTTTTTATATTTTCTATAGAAGAAATCTTGTTTTCGCTTCTTCTCTGAAACGGTTAGTTGGATTGGTGTGAAACTTTGCGGACACATTCTCAAATAGCAACCACCTCAATATTATGACCACCTTGTTAATATGACCACTTATTATATATTTTTATTTTCTATTTATCTATAGACAAAATGTTGTGTGCGCTTCTTCTCAGAAACAGCTGGTTGGAATTTGATTAAACTTCACCAACACATTAGGCGTTAGGTCTACTTGCGCATATTGTAAAAAGAAATTATACAGATTTTATTTTCATGGTGTTATGCCCCTTTTTATATTTTCTATAGACGAAATCTTGTTTTCGCTTCTTCTCTGAAACGGTTAGTTGGATTGGTGTGAAACTTTGCGGACACATTCTCAAATAGCAACCACCTCAATATTATGACCACCTTGTTAATATGACCACTTATTATATATTTTTATTTTCTATTTATCTATAGACAAAATGTTGTGTGCGCTTCTTCTCAGAAACAGCTGGTTGGAATTTGATTAAACTTCACCAACACATTAGGCGTTAGGTCTACTTGCGCATATTGTAAAAAAAATTATACAGATTTTATTGTCATGGTGTTATGCCCCTTTTTTATTTTCCATGGACAAAAGCGCTTCTTCTCATAAATGGCTTGTAGGATGTTGTAGGATTTTGATTAAACTTTACCAACACATTAGGCATTAGGTCTACTTGCACATATTATAAAAAAAAATTATACAGATTTTATTTTCACGGAGTTATGCCCCTTTTTATGTTTTCTATAGACGAAATCTTGTTTTCGCTTCTTCTCTGAAACGGTTAGTGTGGATTAGTGTGAAACTTTGCTGACACATTCTCAAATAGAAACCACCTCAATATTACGACCACCTTGTTAATATGACTTAAATCTTTAAAAAAAAATGATATTGTTTAAATTAATCTTTGTTGTGAATGTATAAATTTTTTATGTGTATTTCAATAAAAGATTTCATTTTTATCCCAGCTTACTTCTAAATATTGCTTTAAACTTTTTTAATTAGGATTTTTCATTAAAATATGCTTTTTAAACGTTTTTATTTAGGACTTCTGTTTAAAATTTGCTTTAAAACGTTTTTATTTAGGACTTTTTTTAAATTAGCTTTTTAAAAGTTTTTTTTTTAGAAAAGCAAGGTAGACCTCTGGCATGGCTTAAAAACCTGTAAGTTACCTTGCTTTTCATTTCGATTTCCTTTTTAACGTTTTTTTTTTAGAAAAGCAAGGTAGACCTCTGGCATGGCTTAAAAACCTGTAAGTAACCTTGCTTTTCATTTCGATTTCCTTTTTAACGTTTTTTTTTTTAGAAAAGCAAGGTAGACCTCTGGCATGGCTTAAAAACCTGTAAGTAACCTTGCTTTTCATTTCGATTTCCTTTTTAACGTTTTTTTTTTAGAAAAGCAAGGTAGACCTCTGGCATGGCTTAAAAACCTGTAAGTAACCTTGCTTTTCATTTCGATTTGCTTTTAAAAATTTTTTTAGGATTTTTCTTTAAATTTTGCTTTTAATATTTTTATTTAGGACATTTAATTAAAATTTGCTTTTTTAACATTTTAAGGAGGACTTTTGTTTTATGTTTACTTTTAAACATCTTTTATTCTTGAATTTTGTTGAAATTTTATTGATTTTTAAACGTTTTTTATTCACTTTTAAACACTTTTATTGGGGACTTTAAAACGTTTTTTCTTTACAATGTCATTAACATTTTGCTTGATAAACATACCAGTCAAGAAACTTCTGTCAGTTCAAAAAGGGACATAACACTGACCAGTATCATACTTTCACATACAGTAAAACCTGGAATATGGAACCATCATAAAAGCAGTCATAATAATGAAGTGGTCTCATTATCAAGTGAATTATAGATGAGTTATTGGAAGCTAGTCAGAAATTAGGTGGTCATTATAATAAGGTGGTTGTAATATTGAAGTGGTTGCTGTTTGAGGTTTTATTTTAGAAAGAAAAGTTTCTGCCCTGGTTATATTCAATTCACTAAACCGTTCTCATGGATAAAGAACAATATTCAATATGAAGTAGTTTTAAAAATAATCTATTATCTTTTCTTTATATCTCTCTTTGTTTGTTTGGTGCTCGTGATCAGGATTGTTTAGCCACATCCTCAACATGATTACTTACTTGTCGTTCCTGTTTTTTCATACTGTTGAATGAAATGGGTATTTCCAATGCAGCAACAAAGTTTTGAATCCATGAATGACCCATTCCAATACATGTAACATTCCTGAAACACATACATACTGTAATTATCAAAATATCTGTCACATTATTTTAGCTACTCAATAGATACGTATACAGCTAATCTTGGATAGTGTAATTATTTATAAATATTTGAATGTTATAGCCAAACTTAGCATTATGATTACCTAATTTGTGCAGTGCTTGGGTTAATCTTAACATGAACTATTTCATGAATGTAAAGTGCTCTTTAATGCACGGTCATTTTCAACTGAGGCTCACTGGTTAAATTCAGAGTCAGAAATCTGATATGGTGATGAATGTGAAGTACAGCATATTGTTGTATACTTAATTTTGTAAACCAGTCACAGTTTATTATTTGTACCATGTGACTGTTCATTAGCCTTCCGCTTTGGCTGCACCTGGTTGCTAACATATTCCATATTCACTCTGACTACTGAGTGACAAGTTTTAATATCAGTATCTACTTTCGTTTGTACCATATTGTCTTCTATTTTTCTCAGCTCAATCTTGAATTTGTAATAGTCTGTCATGGCATCATTCTTGTAGGCAGCTTGTTTGATTTCTTTGTTTAAACCTTCATATAAGACTTTTTAGCTGTTCATTATCACTTTTTTCACCTGATATTCTTTCCATAGGGCCCCCAGCTGGGTGGGGGTTAGAATTCCCCAGCTGTCGCACTACAGAGGGGTAAGACCCCCCCACTGTGCCTGCCCGTTTGCCGTGGGCTGCAACCCGTGTCGCTTAATTTGGGCTAAACGGGAGGTCAGGAAAGCCCGTCCTGATCAATCGGCTGGTCATGACATGCCCTAGGTCATTTACATTTTATTAGTTCATAGGCCTCTCTTTTTAGAAAAAATGACCTAGAAGGCGGTGGCTCATGGGCTGGTAGGTTTTTTACTCGTATCTGACCCACCTGAAATTTTCCCTTTTTATAAACTATAGCCATCAATATTTAAACTGAAAATGAAATTTATGCATAAAAAGTGATACTATGGCCATGTTAGAAATCATTTTAGCATGAATGTGGGTATTGAAAAATGTAATTACAAGTAAAACATATACACATTATAAGAAGGCAGCAAACATTCTTTTAGCAATGTTTTAGATTTTTATTAGAAACTTAGGTGCCATTGTTCATTTTTGCTTGATAAACATACCAGTCAAGAGGGGACATAACACCAAGGTTTGAATTTAGCGATATTTTCTACTAGCTAAAATTAGTTTATTCCTTTTTTGTTTACTGGCTAAAATGAAAAAAGACCAGCTGTAATTTAGAACGAAATTTTATTAACCTATAATTAACAAATTATTAATTTCTTGGGCCATGTGGAGTTTTATTTGACCTCTTCTTCCTCTGACAACTTGGTCACCATGCTCTCGCTTAAATATGCGAGTGACTTTTATTGCCATTTTTTATTCCAAAATTCTACAAGCTATTAGCGAGTATGTGCAAACCCTGATTACCTAATTTATATAGTGCTTGGATTTAATCTTAACATGCTCTTTCTATTTGACTTTATTGACACTTATTGATTGATTTTATGCCAAGATAAGTTAAATAATAGGGGAGTTATTGATAGTCAGTCCAAGAATAAGTGGTCATTATAATAAGGTTGTCTTAATATTGAGGTGGAAGCTATGTTAGGTTTTACTGTATTTGTACTCCTACAAGATTGTCTTTTCCAGTCAGGTTCTTGTTCAAATATATCACTGTTTTGTTCAGATCAAAGTAGTTCAACCTTTAAGTGAAGCCTTTAAGTGTATAGAATTTATATTATGGATTAGAATAGTAGTATATTTCTACATGCAACATATAGCATACAAAGGTAGACAATTCAACAGTAATAAATACAGTGTAAACTCTCCAAAGCAACACCTTTTGGGAGAAACAAAATTATGCTGTTGTTGAGAGGTTAAATTAATGAATTAGTCATACAGTGGAAAAAAAACATGCTGTTGTTGAAATCATAGGAGGTTGTTACTCAAGAGAGGGCTACTCTGGAGAGGTTGCACTGTATAACATATAGAACACTTCACCATACATGAAAAAATCATAAACCTACCATTCAATTCAATAGTTGAATGACCACAATACCTACCATCTGAATTTTAAAGCCTTGAAAGTTATTTTTTATTCCGTTAGAAAAATGTTGGTTTCTATTAGAATTCTTGACATTTATTGATTGATTTTGTGCCAAGATATCAGCTTGTTGATTTTATTCTAACATATTTACACCACCAATTGCATTCATTATAATTTCTGTGAGAAGCATTTGATAAATTAATTTGAGGAGGATACACCACATAAGCACTTTCTGATTGTTCTGTAGTTTCAATTCATTTTAGCCTTGACTTCGGCCGGATTTGGACTTGTAATGTTTTAAATGGGCTTGGTTAACTAGATTTTACCTTTTCATACAGCACAATCTCTGCTTACTGTAACGTTTTGATACTTAAACAGTTGTTGTCTTGAAACATACACAATCCACCCATATTAACCAACGTCAAATTGACATGTACAATTACGATGTTGAGGCTTCCAATTTGTACTAAATTATTTTTGTATTCTGTAAATATTTAATGCTGTTCACAACACACAAGCAGAGACTGAATTTACATCAAAGAGATAATGTAAAATAATCCTCCAGAGCATGTGTATAACTTTACTAACTTTTATTACCTAAGAATACAGTTTCGTACATTTTAACTCTACAAGTTTTGTTGAGAGGTTGTTGCTCAGGAGAGGTTAGATTAATAGTTAAAATTATTATGGGACGAAATCATGCTGTTGTTGAAGGGAGGTTGTTGCTCAAGCAAGAGCCAATCTGGAGAGGTTGCACTGTATTGCAAAAGATTTTTTCTTGCATTTTATAACTTTTTATGTGTAGTGTCTGTTATAAACCTTATCTAAGTTGTAATTTTTAATGATGTTGATTCAAAGCACAACAAATTTTAGGCTACACATTAGTGAATGCAGGATTTATACCCTTAAAATGAGAAACAATGAAACTATTGCAACATTAACTTTAAATGGTTATGGTCATGAAGAATTTTGAATTTCAATATTTACTATAGAACAATAATTCTTGTAAAAACCTTGGCTAGCCTGAAACATGAATGCTTTTTTACTTACCTTGATAAACTGTTATTTTGTATCAATTATTAAAATATAACAATAAGTGTATGTTTGATTTATTGTGTTTAACCAAACCACTGCTGATAGCATTTTGCTTATAAAATATTTAATTTTTGTCTGATTTATTAATTCAAGTAGCAGAACTGAAAGTACAGGAGTCTGTATAAAACTGTTCCAATTTATGCATCATTTCTTATTGCAATTAAGAGCATTTAGTTTTTTAAATAATATTTTTTCAAGTGAGGTTTCTTAATGCTAAGAAATGGCCATTTTGTGGGCATATTATTATGTTCGAGAAATATGAGAATGAATATCCTAAATCTTAATGCTGTTGTGGTGGTTGATGTATGGTATAGCTGCTAACTGTAGAATGTGAATTAAGATGCTTATAAATATCCAGATGTTGCTGATGATTGTTGTTCTTTAGATGTTGTGGATTGAACACAAAGTTCCCTGTATCTTCAATATGATTTATTTATCAATAACAGCAACAGTTTTAGAGTTCCTAATTTTTAAAATTAACACCAACATGAAAATAAGAACACAATGTGTCAGTCAGAAATATTTTACTTTTATATAATAATACATAGAAAAGACATAATACTTTTCATATACGTTAAAAAATTGATGATTTAAAAATGAAATTGCCTGCTTCAATTATCTTGTTTTATCCAAAATGTCCAGTCTTTTTAAAGAAATGCCATCTGCCAATAAAGGCCACATTTTGTCTTTCCCAAGGGTGACCTTTGATCACAAGTTTGACTGTAATTAAACAAGTTAAATACAATATTATTTTTATGTATTCATTTTATATTTATTCATCTATAGCATATAGTGCTATTGCCAGACCCATATTTAAACCAAAGCAATCTAGGGGGTCTGGTGCTTTCTTGAAATTTTGTTTTTAAATTTTCCCCACATTACCTGCCTGGATTTTAACCAAGTAATGCACCTCATCGTGCCTCATTGTAGCTACAATGGTGTCATAACTATGATACAAATAAAGCTTACCAGTTTTGTGAATCTTATACGGAGTAACGAAGTAACGCTTCAAATCATTCTGGAAATACTGTAAACTGCTGATCCTGCAACATTAAGTGAAGACTTGAGGTCAAAAGAATTATGACCTTTAATGATGTCACAAGTAACAATAAGATGCTCCTTAACACTTTAATCTCATCCTTTGGCCTTGATCATTACATTTTTACTCCAAATAGCTTAACTTTTAAAAAAAACTTTTGTGCTATAAGTGGATATGTGCATATATGTTTTGTTCTTACTCAGTGCATTAAATATTTTATGGAAAAATCATTGGTGCAGTAAGAAGATAAGTGCACGTATTTACTTACTGCACCAAACAAAATAAACAAATATTACAATTTGAGATTTTCTTTAAAAATGGAGTTTAATTAAACTATCACTCCAATACTTATTAAGATAAGTATGGCATCATTTTGAATCACCCCAAAGATATTATTTTTGTATTATTGTACTTTTACTTCACTACTCAGGTTATCTTATAGAAGAAAATGACAGAAAATGGTGGGGCAAATTACTGTTTCTTTTTCAAAAAATCAAAGTCCACAAATAACTGCGAAACTGTTCCATCTGCATTTTTGAAAACTGTCTGCATTAGCAATTCAAAGTGTTCTGGATCTTATATTCAGAGAAACTTTTCATAATTAAATAAGAAATAAGTGAATGGCTATTTTTTTTTCTAAATGTTTTATTTTTATAAAAAATGTTACTTAGAAAAGTTTCATGGCCAAATTTGAAAAAGAACGTCAAACTAAAATGTTAGACTGTATCAGCAGATTTTATTTTTAAATTAAAATACATTTTTCATATTTTACTAAAATTTTACTAGCAAAGTATTTTCAACAAGATGTTTTTGATGAAATATGCTACTTAGGACAGTATTCTAGCCAAATTTGACTACATTCTCTAATTATTTTATTGTGAAACTGTTTCAGCTTCTTAAATTTTTAAACTAGCATTATTTACTGGCAGGTTTTCTTAATTATAATAGTCCACCACAACCTGTAAATGGTCAAAGATCTGTTAACTCCATTCTGTAGGGCGAGTGACATTTTGGAATGTTTCAGTTGTTTCCGCAATATATAAATAACAGTTATTTGTCCATTTTAATTGAGATTAAGGTTATGTTTAGACAAATACTTAGTCATTGTATTACTTACCCCTATTTTAAAGAGTAGAACAATTCTCGACCTTTCGTCACGCCTCACATACCGATTTCTGTCTATAATAGTATGAATAATTATATAATGAAATTTGTAAGAATGAATTTTAATAAATAATTATTTTGAGGTTATGTCATGACAAGATTATCTCATTGTCTGACAGGTTTCATTATAGGATTAGTCAAGGATACTGAAAGGTGAAAAGAAAAAGAAACAAAATTAACTGTATGGTTTTTATATGCCCAAAAATGTGATATAAATTTTGAGAACTGATATGAATATTATTGGATAAATTTACCATTCGAACAAAATTAATCAAATCATTTATTGATTGGTATTCACCTTTCTAATATTAAAGATATCCAAATTATCAATGATTTGGATAGTATTGTTTTTAATTAAGTTTATTTATCAGACCATATCTATGGGGCTGTACCATACTGGTCATTTACAGTTAATGACTGTCACACTATCTATAATCAATATACTCTGCACTTGAATACAAATTTGACGTTTATATGTAAATATTATACAGCACTTCCAAAAAAATAATGTTAATTGTTAATCACTTACATTACGTTACAATAAACACTCAAATTTTGGAACATGATAGATCAGTGGCAATGAGGACTAAGTTTGGATTGTCTTTTATATTGGGAATATTTAAACATAATAACAAAAGTGATTATCTGACTTGTCTATGAATGAAGGTAATTCTAAACAGCGGATATGGGCCATATATGTGGATATTACTTTTATTTTCACTTTTTATTTTTGCATTTTATATACAATTATGGTGATTTCTATTTGTTATTATTGTATATAACATATCTGATCATTTTTTGACATATAGAATTACTTGTAAATATTTGTATTACTAACATCTAGTACTAAATGATCTCAGGTTATGTATATGTTTGAGGATATTTCTTGTCACTGTCACACCTCCGTTTATCGACGAAGCATCAAGGTGTATTGATCATTTCCCTTTATATTTTTATAAATTATACTTTTTAAACTTTTCTTTAAAATTTGCCTTTTAAACTTTTCTTTACAATTTGTTTTTTAATCTTTTTTATTTTCTTTAAAATTAGCCTTTTAAACTTTTCTTTACAATTTGTTTTTTAATCTTTTTTATTGTCTTTAAAATTTGCTTTTTAAAGGTTTTTTTATTTTTTATTTAAATTTCGTTTTAAATGTATATATTTAGAAAAGCAAGGTAGACCTCTGGCATGACTTAAAAACCTGTAAGTAACCTTGTCTTTCCTTTTTAAAATTTCGTTTTAAATGTATATATTTAGAAAAGCAAGGTAGACCTCTGGCATGGCTTGAAAACCTGTAAGTTACCTTGTCTTTTTAAAATTTCGTTTTAAATGTATATATTTGGAAAAGCAAGGTAGACCTCTGGCATGGCTTGAAAACCTGTAAGTTACCTTGTCTTTTCTTTTTAAAATTTCGTTTTAAATGTATATATTTGGAAAAGCAAGGTAGACCTCTGGCATGGCTTAAAAACCTGTAAGTTACCTTGTCTTTTCTTTTTAAAATTTCGTTTTAAATGTATATATTTAGAAAAGCAAGGTAGACCTCTGGCATGACTTAAAAACCTGTAAGTAACCTTGTCTTTCCTTTTTAAAATTTCGTTTTAAATGTATATATTTAGAAAAGCAAGGTAGACCTCTGGCATGGCTTGAAAACCTGTAAGTTACCTTGTCTTTTCTTTTTAAAATTTCGTTTTAAATGTATATATTTGGAAAAGCAAGGTAGACCTCTGGCATGGCTTGAAAACCTGTAAGTTACCTTGTCTTTTCTTTTTAAAATTTCGTTTTAAATGTATATATTTAGAAAAGCAAGGTAGACCTCTGGCATGGCTTAAAAACCTGTAAGTTACCTTGCCTTTTCTTTTTAAAATTTCCTTTTAAACATTTTTATTTAAAAAAAAAGTCAAAAATTTTATTGTATGATATATTTGATTTATTTTACCAACATTCCTTTTGAAATTTTTGCAATATGTATGAAATATTACCAATACACCTTTTTGACGCTTGGTATATTAATTGGAATGTAAGAGTGACAAGAAATATGCCCATGTATCTAATTACAAAACTAAATATGTTAAATACAATAATAACAAAAATGACCATAATTACATTTAGATTTGTTGTTGAGAATTTAATTTAATTGTCATGTAAAATTTGTTTTTATCCTGAGCTGAACAATTATCAGAATAAAAATGAATCTTTTGTGCCCAGTTTAATTTTTCTTGATGAAACTATACACAGCAGAAGAATCAATGAAGCTATTAATATATATTTGGATGTATTCTCATGGAGTTATGCCCTTTTCTTATTTGCCTATAGACAAAATCTAGTGTGCACTTCTCCAAAACGGCTTATTGGATGTTTATAAAACTTTGCCAGTACATTAGGTATTATGTCTTTTTATGAATGTGTTTTATAAAATATTTGGATTTACTTGCATGGAGTTATCCCCCCTTTTTATTTGTCCATACACAAAATTGCCCCAGCTGGGTGGGGGTTAGAATTCCCCAGCTGTCGCACTACAGAGGGGTAAGACCCCCCCACTGTGCCTGCCCGTTTGCCGTGGGCTGCAACCCGTGTCGCTCAATTTGGGCTAAACGGGAGGTCAGGAAAGCCCGTCCTGATCAATCGGCTGGTCATGACATGCCCTAGGTCATTTTTAATTTTATTAGTTCATAGGCTTCTCTTTTTAGAAAAAATGACCTAGAAGGCGGTGGCTCATGGGCTAATAAGTTTTTTTACTTGTATCTGAAGAAGACCACCAGAAATTTTTCTTTAAACTTCACATGCTATACGGTCTGATCTTTCCGGTATGAAATTGGAGTATGTAGATGTATTTTACGGGAAACATTGCAAGAACAATCCTATTACTGTGCAACCTCTCCAGAGCGGCCCTCTCTTGAGCAACAACCTCCCACTGTACAAATTATAAATTTCTGAGATATTGAAATAGAGGCTGAATTTTTTGACGTACCCAAAATAGATGCAAAAGTGTTTATTCTTGAACATTACAAAAAGTATACATTTTATCATTGACAATTTGCATTTTAAATAAAAGTGAGTTAGTTGTTAGGATTCTATGAATGATTCTTGTCTGGAACCACTGAATATATGAATCTTTTGTACAATCAAACACATAGCTATATATTTTTATTTGCTGTGTATATTTTGATGGTCTCTTTGACTTGTACTTAAATCTGTGACTGAGTACTTTTATCACTGCTTTTTATAATCTCTCTGCATAAATATGACCCATGAGAATTCTGTGTTCATGTTGTTATGGAAATCTTTAACAAAACTATTTAAGGCTAATTGTGTTGCCTTATGAATATGAGGGTCTTCTACAAATTGAACTTTGCATTTTTTCCAAGTATTTATATGTTGGACAGCTAAAGTTGCATGTATGACGTTGATAATGAATGTGTAAATGGTGGTTTATTATTTTATAATTTAATATTTTATTGAAAGATTTTTTGTATGTTAATAATAACTGAGATTTCTATTAGAATATAATTGTGATGTTTTCTGCAAATTGATTATACAAATAGGGTGTCAACAAAAGTAAGTTAATTATTTTTATGTCCATTCCTTAAAAAAATATGAAGAAGAATTTTGATCACTAGTAAGGATAAGGAGTTTATTAGGGGCCGCTAGAGCTAAAAATGGAAATACCTTTTAACGTCTTCTTCTCATGAACCAATGGATGGATGATCACCAAACTTATTCTGTAGCATCCTTAGATGGTCCTTTCTCAAGTTTGCTCAAATAAATATGGTTGGCCCCTTTTAGGGGCCGCTAGAGCTAAAAATAGAAATACCTCAAAATGACTTTTTCTCATGTTTCTATGGATGGATTATTACCAAACTTGGTTTTTAGCATCTTTAGATAGTGTTCTATCAGATTTGCTCAAATAAAAATGGTTGGCCCCAATTAGGGGCCGCTAGAGCTAAACATAGAAATACCTTAAAATGACTTCTTTTCATGAACCAGTGGCTGGATCATCACCAAATTTAGTCTGTGGCATCCTTCAGTCATCACAAATATTCTTTTGTAGTATCCTTTGATGGTCCTTTATCAAGTTTATTATTGTTCCCCATTATTTGCCCACAAGTGTACCTTTATTACCTTTTTAGTAACAAGTTAATTAATATTTATTCTGTTGAGCGATGCAGGGCCATCATGGCCCTCTTGTTCATAAACTGCTGATGTTCTTTTCAATTTTTTAGTTTATGTGGTAATTATTTCTATGTAGATAATTTAATAGTGGTTTGTAACTTTATTTTCTGTCGCACTTTTTTAGTTTGGAGGTCAAGCTGTTTTGATAAAACGTTAACCATTGTTTTTATCCAAGCTTTTTTACGTAATCTGATCCAAATTATGTTGAATTATCTCCCCTTGAAATCAGGATTGCTTTTTCTTAGTGCTTGTATCTTATCTTTGTAAGCTTTATTTTCTGCCTTCTTTTTTCTCTTTTAGTTCTTGTAATTTCACTTGATATTTTGGGTCACTCCTAAGTTTCTCACGGTATTTTCTTACTCTGTCTCTGGAAGATTCTTTTGGTTTAAGGTCATTGAGGCATTTGGTGATAAGAAACTAGACCTTAATGCTCTTCTAATGTTTGACAATGTCACATTTAACTTTTCTATGATAAGTTTAAGATACAGTTGTTCATATATTACCTGTAAGTAAAGAATAAAACTCATAAGTTTTTAGAATTACATATTTTACTGAGTGTAACACTTTCCACTGTCTTTATAAAAACTGCTGATTATTAATGTGAACTTGTTTAGCTCTTCTAACATTAATTCCAGAGTGATGTTATACATAAGTATATTAAAGGTATCAATGAAAATAAAATAGTTTGACATCACAAAATTGAATTCTAGTGAAACACTCCTGTTTTCACTTATGATCACATGTGACAAACATTTGACTGCTGGAAAAAAGACTCTCTTCACTGATGACAACCATGATGTGTGCTCTCTTGAAAAATCGGCAGAAATAATCAATATGTGTGTTAAATATATTTGAGAAATTGGTGATAAATATGAAATAACCAAGTGAGTTGTATGACATACACATAAATGAAGACTGTAGTTACAACAGCCAAACGAGTCAGTTAACTAGTTTCTCGCATATAATTGTAGATAACGTTTGTATTTCATGCAAAATTCTGCAGGTCAATCCTAGGTATGCCTTATTTTCAAGAAAAATTTGCCAATAAGTCATGGTAAACTAATTCTGACCCTAAAGATTGAACAAATATGTTAACTGTTGACCATGGGTATCTCATTTTGTACTGGTAAAAGATTAAACACTTTTTATTTTGTGGTTTTGTATTACAGTGCAACCTCTCCAGAGCGGCCCTCCATTGAGTGACAACCTCCCTTCAACAACAGCATGCTTTTCCCCCGCTGTATGACTTGACTATTTATTTAACATCTCTAGAGCGGCAACCTCTCAACAATGACATAATTTTGCGCTCCTAAAGGGTGTTGCTTAGGAGAGGTTGCACTGTAATACATTCCTGAAATATGACTAAAAAAATTCACACGAAAAGTGTTACGCTCCTGTTTTTCGGAATGTTTTTATTGCACCATTTGCAAATCGTTCATTCAAAAGAAAAAATATTTTACATTTAAGTTAAGAATATAGAAATACAAATTTTAGGATTTGAAAATTTTTATAAATATTGAGTTATTTTTTAGTTAGAAGTAAATTTTGAAAAACTCTCATTGTTTTAAACTACCCAACCACAGACCTGTTTCAATTTTAAGCATTGTGTCTAAAATTTTTGAGAGAGTTTCTGTGAATAACATTATTTGGTGAATATGGATGTAAATGAGGAATTTGACTTCCCCATAATACAGGAAGACGTTCTCGCGGCAATTTAAAAACTTAGGACGCAGAAAGCTTATGGTGTTGACTGTATTCTTAACAAATATTTTATAGAATGTGGCGATATACTTACTCCATATTTATGTGACATTTTTAATGTAGTTATAGAATCTGTTTTTTTTCCTGATATTTGGACAATGAACACAATTATACCTCTATTTAAAAAGGCTACCAAAACAACGTTAGCAATTGCAGGGGATAACTCTCTTTAGTTGCTTGTCCAAACTTTTTACAACAATTTTGAATGAAAGAATAATGTCTTATTGTGACAAGTATAATTATATATCTGATACCCAGTTTGGTTTTCAAAAGGGTTGGTCTACTGTCGATGCGATATTTGCTTTAATGTCAATTGTGCAACTCTTCTTGAATAATAATAGTCATCTTTATGTGGCCTTTATCGATCTTAAAAAATGTATTGACAGCATATATTGAAACGCATTGTATAAACTTTTTAAAACTAGCATTCACAGAAAAGTACTGTCTATTATCATAATTAGTATAGTCATATTAAATCCTGTGTAAAACACTGTAACAATTTCTCGGAATTTTTCGGATATTCTGTTGGTTTACGGCAAGGAGAGGTCTTGTCACCAGTTTTAGTGTCGCTATTTTTTGAAGATCTTGAAATGTATTTGCAAGGAAATACCAATTTAGGAATTTGTATTGATGATATTGTTTTGACGTTTCTGCATTTTGCCAATGACATGGTATTGTTAGGTAAGTCGCCTAAAGATTTACAAGAAAGTTTGGATTTACTTTTCGCTTATTGTAATACTTGGGTTTTAGAAGTTAATCTTGACAAAACAAAGGTAATGGTTTTTAGAAAAAGCGGGAGAATATGTTTACATGAAAGATGGTTATATGGGGGCGGGGAGGTAGAAACGGCTGACACTTTCATGTATTTAGGAACTGTTCTTAAATACTCGGGAAGTTTTACTTTAAATAACGATCATTTGACTGGTAAAGCCCTTAAAGCACTTAATGTTTTATTATTTAATTGCACAAAGATCACATTAGAACCTTAGAGTGTTATGTCAATTGTTTCATGCATTTGTCGGTTCCATTCTTCATTATTCTGCAGAAATAGGGGGGTTTTCGAAATTGAAAGAAATTGAGCGTATTCATTTGAAGTTCCTGAAACATATTTTGAACATTAGAAAAAGTATATGTACAGGAGGTGTTTACGGTGAATTAGTACAATATCCACTCTAAATAAGTCATTTTTATAAAATTATTTAATACTGGTGTAAACTCTTACAATCAGATAACATTATATTAGTTACACTTTATGACTGTAGTCTTTAATGATTGCAACTTGGGATACAAAAATTGAGTATCTAATGTAAAGTCTTAACTTGATGACTATGTTTTTTCCTGTGTGTTAATGATCCAAGTAGTATTTGTCTAAAATCATTTCCTGCAATTTTTAAGCAATGCATAATCGATACTTTTATTCAAGAATGGATAGGAAATATTGATCAAATTCCGCGCTTACCGAATACAGGCATTTTAAAAATACATTTTTGTACGAAAGATACCTGGATTTTTTGCCAAAGGATGTACGTTTTCAAGATTTACAAGATTTAGAATATCAGGTCATAGCGTTCAATCTGGCCCATATGGTCGTAATAATATTCCAAGAACTGAAAGATATTGTTTATTTTGTAGAACTAGAGACATCGAAGATATTTTTCATTTCATTTGTGTTTGCCCATGTTATTTTTTGTTTTAAAAGATGTTTTTTTAACCGTAACTGTTAGACCCTCTGTTCATAAATTTAATCACTTAATGAGTTCTGGTGAAAATTCTGTGGTATTAAATCTTGTCAGATTTATTAAATTGGCACTTAATGTTAGAAACTTTATTGAAATTTGACTTGCTAGCAAACAATATGTTACTCTCAAATGTTTAAATGTTTAAATTTTCCAAAATTTCCTGTAGTTATTGATTTTTTAAATGTTGTATACCAAGTCATGATCAGTATTGGATGACCTATGACCCTAGACGCAATATCTTCTACCAAATCATGAAAATGTGCCACACCCAGGTTTTGAACACAAACCCCAATATTCCTAGATTTTATGCTGTACCAGTTGAATTGGTGCACTCAACACACTATGAGCAGAAGTTGGCTCTTACTTAATGATGAACATTGAATCAGTTATGTCATGTTGTTGAAAGATGTGTAGTATCCTTTATCAGTGTTTAAGTTAAATAAGTTCCCCAGTTTTACAGGTTAATTGGTTTGGTTTTTGTATTAGAATGGATTAGGTCTGGAAAATAGTTTAATTCTGCTGGGTCGATGCATGGAATGTTATGAGGTAAAGACCATGTGATCATAGAGAATCAACTGATCATGGTTATTAACATATGAGCTATGCTGTAATGATATTTATTGCCACATTCTTTGCTTATCGACAAATCTTCATTGAATTCATTCTGTGATAAAATGAAATCTTAGGAGTTAATTGCTCTGACTCAACTTTTGTGTTGGTAAGTGAAATCTCTTCTGGGTAATTGATATTCACGAAGTTTATCCCAAAATTTTCTGCATTCATGTTTTGCTTCGACAGTAAATTGAAATTTTTAATTTATGAACATGATGATATGCAATTCTGAACCTAATTTAGGCCGTGACCGTGGTCCAGTGGTTAGTGCACACGTAACTTAGCAATTTGAGTTCAAATCCTGGTTCCATTAGGTCATGCTCTTCTATGAAAATTTGACAAAATGTTGATTGTCTTTTTCCCTGCCACTCTCTTGTGGGATGTTCAGCACAGGTCCTTTTTAACCACCCCTCTCTTGTGGGATGTTCAGCACCACTCCTTATTACCTGCCCCATTCTTGTGGGATGTTCAGCACAAGTCCTCTTTACCCACCCCTCTTGTGGGATGTTCAGCCGAGTCCTTTTTACCCAACCCTCTCTTGTGGGGTGTTCAGCACAAGTCCTTTTCACCCGCCCCATTCTTGTGGGGTGTTCAGCACAAGTCCTTTTTACCCACCCCTCTCTTGTGGGGTGTTCACCACAAGTCCTTTTTACCCGCCCCATTCTTGTGGGGTGTTCAGCACAAGTCCTTTTCACTTGCCTCTTTCTTGTGGGATGTTCAGCACAAGTCCTTTTCACTTGCCTCTTTCTTGTGGGATGTTCAGCACAAATCCTTTTCACTTGCCTCTTTCTTGTGGGATGTTAAACACAAGTCCTTTTTACCCGCCCCATTCTTGTGGGATGTTCAGCACAGGTCCTTTTCACTTGCCCCTCTCTTGTGGGGTGTTCAGCACAAGTCCTTTTCACTTGCCTCTTTCTTGTGGGATGTTCAGCACAAGTCCTTTTCACTTGCTTCTTTCTTGTGGGATGTTCAGCACAAGTCCTTTTTACCCGCCCCATTCTTGTGGGATGTTCAGCACAAGTCCTTTTTACCCACCTCATTCATGTGGGGTGTTCAGCACAAGTCCTTTTTACCCACCCCTCTCTTGTGGGGTGTTCAGCACAAGTACTTTTTACCCGCCCCATTCTTGTGGGGTGTTCAGCACAAGTCCTTTTCACTGGCCTCTTTCTTGTGGGATGTTCAGCACAAGTCCTTTTTACCCGCCCCATTCTTGTGGGATGTTCAGCACAAGTCCTTTTCACTTGCCATTCTCATGTGTGATGTTCAGCACAAGTCCTTTTCATTTGCCTCTTTCATGTGGGATGTTCAGCACAAGTCCTTTTCACTTGCCTCTTTCTTGTGGGATGTTCAGCACAAGTCCTTTTCACTTGCTTCTTTCTTGTGGGATGTTCAGCACAAGTCCTTTTTACCCACCCCTCTCTTGTGGGGTGTTCAGCACAAGTCCTTTTCACCTGCCCCATTCTTGTGGGGTGTTCAGCACAAGTACTTTTTACCTGCCCCATTCTTGTGGGGTGTTCAGCACAAGTACTTTTTACCTGCCCCATTCTTGTGGGGTGTTCAGCACAAGTACTTTTTACCTGCCCCATTCTTGTGGGGTGTTCAGCACAAGTACTTTTTACCTGCCCCATTCTTGTGGGGTGTTCAGCACAAGTCCTTTCTCACTTGCCTCTTTCTTGTGGGATGTTCAGCACAAGTCCTTTTTACTCACCCCTCTCTTGTGGGGTGTTCAGCACAAGTCCTTTTCACTTGCTTCTTTCTTGTGGGATGTTCAGCACAAGTCCTTTTCACTTGTCTCTTTCTTGTGGGATGTTCAGCACAAGTCCTTTTCACTTGCTTCTTTCTTGTGGGATGTTCAGCACAAGTCCTTTTTACCCGCCCCATTCTTGTGGGATGTTCAGCACAAGTCCTTTTCACTTGCGTCTTTCTTGTGGGATGTTCAGCAGAAGTCCTTTTCACTTGCCTCTTTCTTGTGGGATGTTCAGCACAAGTCCTTTTCACTTGCTTCTTTCTTGTGGGATGTTCAGCACAAGTCCTTTTTACCCGCCCCATTCTTGTGGGATGTTCAGCACAAGTCCTTTTTACCCGCCCCATTCTTGTGGGATGTTCAGCACAAGTCCTTTTTACCCACCTCATTCATGTGGGGTGTTCAGGACAAGTCCTTTTTACCCACCCCTCTCTTGTGGGGTGTTCAGCACAAGTCCTTTTCACCTGCCCCATTCTTGTGGGGTGTTCAGCACAAGTACTTTTTACCCGCCCCTCTCTTGTGGGGTGTTCAGCACAAGTCCTTTTCACTTGCCTCTTTCTTGTGTGATGTTCAGCAAAAGTCCTTTTTACTCACCCCTCTCTTGTGGGGTGTTCAGCTCAAGTACTTTTTACCCGCCCCATTCTTGTGGGGTGTTCAGCACAAGTCCTTTTCACTGGCCTCTTTCTTGTGGGATGTTCAGCACAAGTCCTTTTCACTTGCCTCTTTCTTGTGGGATGTTCAGCAGAAGTCCTTTTCACTTGCTTCTTTCTTGTGGGATGTTCAGCACAAGTCCTTTTTACCCACCCCTCTCTTGTGGGGTGTTCAGCACAAATCCTTTTCACCTGCCCCATTCCTGTGGGGTGTTCAGCACAAGTCCTTTTCACTTGCTTCTTTCTTGTGGGGTGTTCAGCACAAGTCCTTTTCACTTGCCTCTTTCTTGTGGGATGTTCAGCACAAGTCCTTTTTACTCACCCCTCTCTTGTGGGGTGTTCAGCACAAGTCCTTTTCACTTGCTTCTTTCTTGTGGGATGTTCAGCACAAGTCCTTTTCACTTGCCATTCTCATGTGTGATGTTCAGCACAAGTCCTTTTCACTTGCCTCTTTCATGTGGGATGTTCAGCACAAGTCCTTTTCACTTGCCTCTTTCTTGTGGGATGTTCAGCAGAAGTCCTTTTCACTTGCCTCTTTTTTGTGTGATGTTCAGCACAAGTCCTTTTTACTCACCCCTCTCTTGTGGGGTGTTCAGCACAAGTACTTTTTACCCGCCCCATTCTTGTGGGGTGTTCAGCACAAGTCCTTTTCACTTGCCTCTTTCTTGTGGGATGTTCAGAACAAGTCCTTTTTACCCGCCTTATTCTTGTGGGATGTTTAGCACACGTCCTTTTCACTTGCCATTCTCATGTGGGGTGTTCAGCACAAGTCCTTTTCACTTGCCTCTTTCTTGTGGGATGTTCAGCACAAGTCCTTTTCACTTGCCTCTTTCTTGTGGGATGTTCAGCAGAAGTCCTTTTCACTTGCTTCTTTCTTGTGGGATGTTCAGCACAAGTCCTTTTTACCCACCCCTCTCTTGTGGGGTGTTCACCACAAGTCCTTTTCACCTGCCCCATTCTTGTGGGGTGTTCAGCACAAGTACTTTTTACCTGCCCCATTCTTGTGGGGTGTTCAGCACAAGTCCTTTTCACTTGCCTCTTTCTTGTGGGGTGTTCAGCAAAAGTCCTTTTTACTCACCCCTCTCTTGTGGGGTGTTCAGCACAAGTCCTTTTCACTTGCCTCTTTCTTGTGGGATGTTCAGCACAAGTCCTTTTCACTTGCTTCTTTCTTGTGGGATGTTCAGCACAAGTCCTTTTTACTCACCCCTCACTTGTGGGGTGTTCAGCTCAAGTCCTTTTAACCCGCCCCTCACTTGTGGGATGCTCAGCACAAGTCCTTTTCACTTGCCCCTCTCTTGTGGGGTGTTCAGCACAAGTCCTTTTCACTTGCCTCTTTCTTGTACGATGTTGAGATGATTGCAGTACTTTCTCTTATTGTAATTAGCATATTTCAACTATGTGAAAAATCATGTGATAAGGTCATAGGTCAAATAACCAATATAGTTCTTTCCTTAGTGAAGGCTCTAACAAAATGTCAACCTCTTTAGAAAAACACTGACATAATATATAACATGTAAAATCCTGATAATGAGGCCATCTTCCTGACCCGAAAAATCGATCATAATAATAATTAGGTGGTCTCATTATCAAGTTGAATGACAGGTAGGTTATTTAAAGCAGGTCTGAAATTAAGGTAAGACTTGGGTAATGGGCAATATCAAGAACCTAAAATTCTGTTGTTATTTTGTATCATATTGTGCATCTAAATCCAAAATATTTAAAAAATTTACTGCATTGTTTAATAGTTATAAGCAGTTTTTGTAAATACCCATTTTCAACTATTAAGCGGCAAAATAGTCTGACGCCTTATTTTACACAATACTTTTTTTTTCTTAAAACAAGAACACATCAATATGTTTCAACAAGTACATGATAAAAACTCAAAATGGTGCTTTCAGGATTTGCATGTTTTCATCAGAATTTTTTCATATTCAAAATTATGCATTCAAATTCATGCAACTGTGTAAATTTGGTACCAAAATTTTTCTTCAAAGTGTATGTATTAATATATGTAAAAATGAAACACTTCTACCGTCTATTTTTTTTCAGACAAATCGAAAAACAAGTCTACCCCTTTAATTTTTTCATGCAAAAAATGCTTAAAATGTCTTAATTGTGACTAGACAGGCAATTTTTCGTCCAAATGACATACCTGGTCAAAATTAAGTTATCATTTTCTTACATGAAAATGTGTGCAGATTCAGTAAACAATGCTTTTTTTAACACCTTAAAGTATTTTATGGGATTTTTGGAGGTTGTAATGAACAGACAAGTAGTTTTTTGAGGCCATTTCGGACTATGTTTGCCCATTACAAAATAAAACATAAAACATAAAAAAATATTTAACATTTTTTAATTGCAGAAATGTCATAACAACAAGCAAACACAACTTTATCAATCGAAATTTACATATTTAATGTTAATCAACAATTTGGTTGCCATGGCAACAAAAATATGTGAAAACACCAAAATTGTGAGTCTTTTTGCAGAAACTGCATCTAAATTCAATTTATTTTTTTCTTTTTGGAACTGACAAAAGCCAGTCTGTTTATTTCTAAATGACAACAACTAAAGAACAATTTAAGCAATACAAAAAACTGTTTGACATTACATGTGTAAACCAAAGTAGAATTGTGCACAAGTCATATGGTAAGCACAATGTTATATATGAGCATGATACAAGTATATATATTCATTGTAGATATGGTACGATGACATATACTGTACGAAAACGTTTACTTTTTAATGTATTGTATAAAAGTACACAGTAATGGTTTAAACATAAAAAGGCATGTTATACATTTATTATACAATTCTTTGTAGCTCGTTTCAACAATGTTAGGGTTAAGGTATCGTGAGTGGCTATATGATGATATCAAGTTTTACTAATTTATAGTTTTAAAAAGTCAACCATAATTGTATGCATTAATAAACCCACTATACAGAGTCTATTGCAAGTGATTTGAAACAAATATTTTACTTGGTCTGTCTTCTATAAACCAATATCGCACGTAATTTTCATATTTTTGAATAAAGATCACTACTCTGTATATAAGGATATATTAGAACAATTAGACTTAAAATAACAATCATGGTATCATGCAGGGAACCGTGTCACAGATTTTTGATAACGCCTTCCATTCAATAGATATTTGACTTTAAAGAAATTCCGTAGCCTGAACCCCGCTGACAATTACGTAATACGTCATAGATAAAAAACGAAAATAAATATCAAAATTCTGTGACACGGTTCCCTAGATAAGCATTTCCGCTACAAAATACCGAAAACCGCTTTGAAATCCATCTTCAAATAAGGCGGCAATCTTTGTTCAAAAATAGCACCCACTGCGTTTTTTTCTAAGCGAGAAATTAACAATAAAAGTGTCAGATCATTATCACCTTGTGTAATCAACAATTATTCTATAAATTAATACAGCCTACTAAAATTTGATAACCAATCAAATTCGTTCATCGTTAGTGGATCAATTAGTGAAACCGCCCACCATTTTAGATGACTCTAAAGAGTTGAATTACGAATTATTTGTCAAAATAGTATCATATCGTACCGATGCAATACACAGTACATCAGATTTCTCGTCAACCGAGAGGCTCTCAACGGGGAAAACGGCTGATTGGGAAATCGAGTTGTAGATGGCTGGGGAAACCGCTGTATAAATTAAATGAAAGGTAGCCATGCATTTAGTGTAAAAATAAGAACTTAAGATGTAATTGATTTGTAGAAAAGTGTCTATGTTTTATGTCTGTTAATGTAATCATTTAAAAACATACTGATATATAAAGGTAATTGGATATACAACAGAATAGTATAAGATTCTCGAAAAACATGCACGTCCGATGTCCATAAGACGTTACTGTTTTTCATCCTATTGTTTGTTTGATAGCTTTCAATATTTTACCAAAATGTACAGAGTTGCTTAATAAAAGTGCACTCTGAAATAACTTTATTTTATTGATTACATCAATGAATAGCGAAAATAATAATTTTCGTTGACTCAGTCTCCCTGTATTAATTTACTGGCAATTCAAATATATTTTAGTTCTATAACTTTAATTGTGTTTGAAACCTGACTCTGGAATATATAAATTTAATTAAACTTGTAAAAATGGTACACCATAACATTAACAGGGTAACTATCTTTGACAGCTCGTTTTCTTATCGTGCGCGTTTTATTGCAAGGTGCATGAAGTGTCTGCAAACCATATTGCTGTTTATTATATCTCACGCCAAAACATAAAGAAATATGTGATGCGACATATATAAGGTCTAAATTGACCCATATTGATAGTATAATTAACATATTAGACCACCGTTCTGGATCAGTTATTTCATCATATATTTTATATTAAAAGTACAATCGACCAAGGTGTTAATGAATTCACACCTTTCTGGCACATCAAATGATTGTTGCAGTTATATATTTATTACGTAATTTTCCACCATAAAGTTTCCATTTTCACAATATGTCACGTCACTATGGTCAAGTTTTTTACAGGATATTGATTTATGCAGTTCGGTATCTTTAGCATTCGTAAACCAATTTCTGCGAGAAAGAGATTTCTAACTACATTTTCACTTTTTGAGAACACTCTAACACCTTGCTTAGCCTTATTTTTCTTATTTCCCATTTTAATCCGCTTGATGTTGATAATCTGTCGAATTTTAAATACTTATGTTAACATACGGCAAGCGATACCAAATTTAATATCGATTGATGCAAATTTGCCCTTAAGGAGCCCCTTACAACGCCGCATCCTAGATCGTTCTCGCTGATAAAGTGGAGTCGATATGGGGGTGCAGTTTTTATCGCGATAAAACACTATTTTTGCATATTCGGATCGATTTTTTTGTTGCATGGTATGATAGTATGATATTTAATTATTGTTAATAACTTAAAATGTCATTTTCGCTTATTTTTACGTTTGTAGCCACTTACGCTACCTTAATCTAAAACATAAAAAAGTCTATTCTCCTGGGGTCAGTACCTAAGTCAACAGTTCAAGTCATTGGAAAACCTTGTTAACGCTCTAGGGGTCGCAGTTTTTATTGGATCTCCACCAAACCTTGTCAAAATGCTTGTCTTAATGTTATCTTGGACAAGTTTGAACACGGGTCATCTGGGGTCAAAAAGTAGGTCACCAGGTCAAATTATAGAGAAACCTTGTTAACACTCTAGGGGTCACAGTTTTGATTGGATCATCCTCAAACTTTGTCAGAGTGTTTGTATTAATGATATCATGAACAGATTTGAACATGGGTCAACTCAGGTTAAAAACTAGGTTTTTCAGGAAAACCATAGAAGTTGCAATCTTTACTCAGGTGAGCGAAAAAAGGGCCATCTTGGCCTTCTTGTTTGTATAGTCACAACAAAAATATGATTTATAGGTTGCATATGCAATATTAACATGTTGACTCATTTGAATTCTATATGTCCGATTTTATATCCGACCAGAAAAAATTTAAATATCCTCTTTGGTATTGATAAACCACATTGATAAAGAACTGGTGAAAGTTTAACCCATCTTAAGTATTTACAGTGTAGCAAAAAGTGTTTGGTTGTGTCAATGTGCCCACATGAATTACAATAAGAGTTGTTTGAAATTTTCCATGTAAATAAGTTTTCCTTAGTTGCAATGATTATATGTATTAGTTTAAAGCGGAATTGTTTGACTCTGTTGTCTTTCAGAATTTTGTTCAAAAAGTTGTATACATTGTGTTTCAAGATTCAAATTACGGTCCCAGTAGTTATGAACATACGTTTTTCAAAGTGATGTTTTACAAATGCAATTTAAATTTCTTTATTCAACATGTTTATAAAAGAGGCAATTGAAACTTTTTTCAGTCAGTGTAGTTTTTACTTGTGATTTTTGGAATTGTCTGGGTTTATTATTGTCAACCATGCTCTCGGAGTAGATTTCTTGATGGAATAAATCTCACTTACCCAGTTACATTTTTTGTTTAATTTATTTAATGTAGATCTTTCATTTAAAGTGTACTCATTGGATAGATTGTCATTAATATATATATACATGATGTTGGATTCTATTCCGTTATGAAATATAAGACATTTACCATTCTTTTTATGTATTTGTTCCCCCAAAGAACTTGCTTGCATATTTCATAGAATGTCTTCAACTTAGTGTAAGGTACACTATTTTGGGATAGAAATGAATTCCATATTTCGATTAGTTCTTTGTAAAATATCAGGAAAGGATTTTTTGGTTTTTGTAAAGACTTATAAGAATCGATATTCATGTTAAACAGAAGTAAATTATTACCAAATTGGTTAAGAAATAAGAGTGGTATTATTTTCCAAGATGCTTTTATGGCGTTTTTCAAAAACTTCACCCATTTTATTTTTAACATTTCAGTGAAAATATTGTCATCTCTGTTTTTATTTCGTCCTAGCCACATGCCTTCAGTTTTGTTTACATTAAGTTTTAAGGCTGAATGGTTTCCAAAATTATAAATGATATTAAGTGCCTTTTTAGCATGATTTTCATGTTTAGGGAACAATGTAGTATCATCCGCTAACTGACATATTTTAATTTGATTAATTAATTGGCAGTTGAGTTTCTAATTTCGGTCGCGAGAATTTCTGCAACTCTAACGAACAATAATGCAGATAGTGGACAGCCTTAATGGATTCCATGTGATAAGGACAATGGGTTGGACATCCAACTGTTGTTAACAACAATTGAAGATATTTATTTATAATACCTCTGTCCATGGAAAAATGTTTCTTAAAAGCCAAATTTCTTTAAGACTTTAAAAAATAAAGGACTATTAGACAGTGTCAAACACTTTTTTAAATCGAGAAATAATAATATGCCTTCTGTATCAAGTAAATTGGTATAATCTATTATATCTTGGATCATTCGGATGTTGAAGCCAATAAATCTGTTTTTTATAAAGCCTTGTTGGTCATGACTTATTATTTTAGATAATAGGTATTAATAGGTATGACATTTCACAAATGCACATCATTTTATCTCTTTTTTACCCATTTTATGTATGCTATAACACGTTTATTTCAATTTAACAGCTGTTACTTTCTTATTTATCATGTTGTTCATAAAATGACAAAAGTGTATAGTATATAAAATTCAAATTTTGTTCTGCTACTCTATAAATCCATTTCATGAGTTTGATTCTAATGCATAATTTAATATATTAAGAATAATGGGAGTACATTGAGATATCTGCTGCTGTTCAAAGAAGGAAGGCACATTTTAGCCTGTAATTTTATCTTATTAACCAATTCTAATGTGACTGTTTTTTTTTATTACTGAATTAAAGAAGGAAAAGAATGATGCAAAATAAGTGACTGCAAAAACATCACTACAATGAGCTCCAGCTTGATAATTCTCTACATTGAGTAGAAATTAGAACCTTGCTGAAATTATACCTTGCTGTCACAAATTAACAGACTCAACTCAAGGTTTGAGCACTATGATGAGTCATTAAATGTTTCATGAAATGCAACTCAAATTATCACTCATCTTGATTCATATGATGAGTACACTAATAAGTTACAACAGTCTTAAAATTTTTGTGAAACCGGGGCCAGGACTTTTGTGTAGTTTCGTATAAAGAATCACTTGTTTTGTTTCTGAATGCTTTATTAGACCTTCACATACGTTTGCTTCATAATGGGATAGTATGTGTTTTAATTGAAGATTATTTAAGTATAATTCAGTATCAATTTCTTCTGATGAACCCGTGTGAAGCCGTTCGTAGTTCTGAACAGTTTCCTTTAGTACCAAATCGTCTCTCATGATCGTTTGGTCGTTTATTTTTAAAGAACGAATTAATTTTCTATATTGTCGAGATTTTTCAAGGTTCATAAAATATTTAGAATTTTTTTCTCCCTCAACAAGAATTTGAATTCTAGACCTTATTTGATCATCTCTTGATTTGAAATCGTATATTTGTCAGCTTCTAAATCATTAATTATATTTTAATTATTGTTAGTACTTGGTAAAGAGTAAATGTGTTTTAACTTCTTTTCTTCTTTCCTAAATTATGTAATTTATTGTGCCTGTCCCGTTATTTTTGTTTTGTGAATTATGTAGTTATGGACTTTGTTTCAATTTTGCCAATTTCCCATTTTATCAGAGCGTTTTCTATATTTAAGTTACTACATGAGTCGATAACTTCGCAAATTAAATTGAAATAGTATTCATTGTCTAAATGGGTGTTATTGAGTTTCCAATAGCCCAGTCCTCTATTTTTTGGATATTTCAATTTCAAAGATAAAGCCATATGATTGGTAGAATTATTTCATTATTATTATTATTATTTTATGTCAGGTTAAAACACAAAATTACACAAGTTACACAACTTAAGTATAAAGCATGAATACAACGGTTATGACTAGGAAATAGTTAAAAATTGATACAAAAACCTCTAAAATCTAACTAATGGATAAAACTTACCATTATAATTTCATGAACTAAAACAGTATTTTATCACATTTGACATTGGTTTCAAAGTGTTACGGATTAAACTGTATGCCATAGAAACAATTTGCAACTTACACTGACATAAAAAAGACGATTAGAATGCATTTTAGTTTAATGATGAGTAACTTGAAATAGTGTGTAAAAACCTTGGATAGCCCTTGAAAGCCTGGAGCTTATTTCTGATGGGGTCCGTTGATTATACTTAGTATTATTACTACTATACTCACAACAAAAAGCAAAGCTGAAACGAAAAGGGATTGTAAGTTACGAACAAAACTTGTTTCCATAATATATATATACCATAATGACTGGCTAAAGCGTTATACAGCTTTTCTACTTAGATATTATTTAGATCTAAATAAATAATTTGTTCAGAATACAACTATGATGTGTCTAGACTTAGAAGGTGGTTTTTGACAGCAATTTTTAACTTGAATTTTTCGTCTATCTTTTTGATTGAATCAGGTAATGAATTCCAATTGTTAATTGCACTATAATAAAATGTGACATTGTCTTTTCCATAGCATTTGGACACTCTAAAATTGTATATAGTGGACCTTGTAGAATATGAGTGGGTATCCTTAACATGCGCAAAATTCTCTCTCATATATCCTGGACATTTGTCATCATTTATAATTTTAAACAAATGATTCAATCTTAACTGCTTGTTTCTATTTTCTACATTTAAAAGTGACATATCTGCGAGGTTAGACTGGTTAACTCTTTCTCTTGGTCCCATGCCAAATATAAATCTACCAATTTTGTTCTGGCATATTTGTAATTTGTCTTTGATTAATTATATAATTAATTAATTAATACACACTGGTCTGATATCTGAAAAATTTCTCAATTGAGTTTTTCCTTTTCCATGTATATTGACATCTATCAGGGTTTATGTTTCTCCAAACTTCCTTAAGATTATTTGTTTTCATTAATTCAGGACGATGTTTCCTTGGTTTACTGTTTTGATTTTGTGATAACGATTTCCAATCTCTTTTGTCAAGAGTCTCATTAAAATCACCACCTAATATGATAATCCCACTAGGCTTGTCGGATAAGTTTTTATCTATATTTGTGAAAAACGAATCTCTAGATCGTTTGTCATTAGGTGCATAAATATTTAAAAGTGAGCATACAGTACCATGTATTTCTATATTTAATAGTAAGTATCGATTGTTTATATCACTCATTGTATCGATTACTTTACATTTCAGTGATTTATTTAACGTAACAGTACATCCCTGACTGGTGGATTCCCCAAATGAATGAAAAAAGTGCCATTCTAAACATTCTGTCATTATAAGTTTTGTTGTAAAATGAGTTTCCTGTAGACCTTGACAGTTTAGTGAAATTTAATGTATTATTTCTTTTGTATCAGACTTGTGTTATGGTAAGTTTAACCATTTGGATAATCAGCATTCTTAAAAGCATTATAACAGTCATGGTTTTGGTCATGAAATAATGATTCAGATGTAGGCAAATATAGTTAAGCATAAATACATCCAGGGTAGATGTAACATGTACATAACTTTTCAGGTATAAATGTATGAGTGGTAGTGAGTGGCATGTATGTCTGACAGCGGGAATTGGTCTCATCAGACAAAAATATGCGTTAAATATGCATAAACATGTATGTATGATTTGAAAAACAAATAAAAAGAGCAAAAAACAACTGAAGTGGAAAGAGAATTATGATTAAACATATATACGTGTATATGAACGTGTTCTGAGAGGAAATAAAACATGAGGTAAACATAAATACATGCGAAATATGTTAAGTAATAACAGTGTTTTACTATTCACAATCTTGTATGTGAAAATAAAATCGTGGTTAAACAAGAATGTGTGCGGAGCATGTATTTCAATAGAGTTTTGTGTATTGGGATAATGAAAAAAAAAATGTCACAAGTTCTATAGTCTGTTTCTCAGTGGTAATAATTCTACACAATGTAAGTATATGAAAAACAAACATGAATGAAAACATCACATTGAAAAGTAAGTAAATAACGTTTTACACGCGATATTCTTGTAACTACTAAATAACTATTGAACAGACTAATTCTAGTAATAGTAAAACTATGTATCTGATTATACTAGTTTTGGCATAAGTTAATTATTTACACTACATCTTAATGCCTGCAACTCTAGTGTACAAATCATAATCACATATTCGTGAATCAAAGGTCCATTGTTTGAAGCTGTTAATCGAATGACTTTGTGTTTAAAGCACATAAAAATCATTTCCTAGGTGGTTTAGTATTGGCAGTGTTTATCCTAGAAATTCAGAATAAGGGGTGAATTTCCCCTTGCATAAAAAATAGGGGGGGGGATTATCAAACACATGGGGGACCAATATCAAACACCAATGTTTAAGTATTTCACTTGTTTAATGTTTTAACTCTTACATTTTAACATGTTCAACTGTTATTATAATACTACTGTCAGACTTTTTATCCACTACAAGTCTTAATCAGCACCGGTTTTAATAAAGTAATCTGTAATTCTTTTCTTAGACATAATTCGTCTAATTATTTCAACTAATTAAATTCTTTGAATGAAAATATTCTATCAATTCATGAAATACATATGTGCTATAATGGTTGCTTAGGCACAGTGATAAAAAATCAACAAATTTGCTTGATTTTTACTAGAACCATTGAGATAGTCTACTTTATATTAGAGTGACTGAGTACAAAATAGACTAGAATATATAATTTTCAATTCTTAGTTTGAATAAAATGTCAAAAAATTAAATTTGGTCAATTAACGTGTTCCCTAACAAAATAAGTTGCTCTAGTAATATCATACTTCCTTTGCCTTTCAACTGTTTTGTAGAAATCACTCAACCTAAAGAACATAACAAAACAACATGTCTGCGTTATGTATTATCAAGTTTTATATGCTCCTTATGAAGACATGGTGCAGTAAAAATTCTATTTGTTTATTCTATTTATTTATTCCGGTACCCTTCTTTAACTGATATATTTTTTGTTAAACAACCATACATGCGCTTTTAATATAAACATATATGCATATGAATGACTTGTCAAGGAAATGATGAAATCAGTTTATTAAAATCATAAAAAATGATTTTTGCAAGTTTAACTGTCTTAAATGTTGTAGTGAAATGAACTTAGTTGAGTTTAATTGCAAATAATGTGAATTGTACTTCCTAGAGCAGCGAATTAGCGGTCGTTATTTTCCTTCATAGTGAATTTAAATGAATTAACAAAGAACTTATCTTAACGATTTCTTGTAAAGTATTCGTATCCTTATGTAAATACATACACTCGCAGATATGACTTGAATTTTCTGAGCATGAAGCGAAAGTTGACGTTTCTCACCACCAATGTGTTTCAATTAATAATTTCTAAATGCCCACCCAACGAAACTTAATTCTTGGAAGATACCAAATAAGTGAATTAAATATTAGAATTGACAATATTTACAGTTGGTCTACATGAAGAAATCAAGTATTCAAAGTCAATGTTGGACTGAACATAAGTTGAGAAATAACAGATTGACGTTGTGATTCGTATATCAAGTTCATCGAAGCATTGTAAACAATTGACTAAATCTAAAAGGTGCTTATTTTTAAGTGCATACAACTTCATTATTTTGACTTGTGTTTATGAACATAATTAGTGGATCATTTTGTAGAAGCAAATTCGATTTTCAAACCTTTTTAGTATTTGTCGGGCCATTAACGTCCAAGAAAACCTAATACAACATTTAATTAAAAAGTGTACATTTATTACATCATGGTTTCATCTTAATATTATATACAATAGTACAATTATTCCTTCTTTGCAAGGCTATGTACATACATTTTGACTTTTTAAATGTTATAATAAATGATTTCGTAAGACCTGATTTAGTGTAGATGGAATATCATTTTGCTGTCTTGTGAGGAGATAACCATTATTTAAGGAAATCTCGCAAAATCTCAATTTAGCCTCCAATGCACATTCAATTTTTCATTTTCAAATGTTCTTTTTCTACATAAATTGCTCTAAATGATAGATCATATCTTTCTGTTTATCAACATACATGTACATGTATAGATGCATTTATATAACATCATTGAATTCAAAACAGCAAATATTACACAGACATTATATAAACTACCTAAAGTCTGTTGCATATTGGATAATCTTAGGTCTTAATCTGCATCGATAAATATTACCACCCACTGTTGTAGAACTCAAGATTAAATACAGCAGATACTAACAGCAATTAATTACACTAGCTATATATTGGTGTCCCACTGATTCAGACACCATAAAACTGATCTAATAACAGCTTGGTATGTTCATAGTGCACCATAATACAGGTCCTTTCCGTTTCTGTTGGGTTTTTTTTTTACCCGGTCTCTCAGTACAATATAAATATCAATTATTTCTTAAGTATATCTACATTGTAATGCCAATATGTGTTTATAAGTATTACTTGTCACATTCCAAATTTGATTATGTAATGCCCTTTGATGTCTGTAACTAACGTTATTAATGTTAAATAAGCTACAGATAAATATATTTAATCTTTTTTTAAAGGTTCTTTCCGTTCAAACTGCCATTGTGGGGTTCTTTTTTTTTAAATTGTGTGTAGTTAAGGAATCTTTATTGAGGGGTTAAAAACATCAAATGGGAAATCAATGGGATAACTCCATGCTGTAGCTCTCATAAGTATGTCCGTCCGCCTGTCTTTTTGTCTGTCCGTCCATCTGTATTCACAATCTTTTGTGCGCTTCTCATGAATGGCTCATTGGATTTTTAGATAACTACCAAGATATTATGCATTAGGTCATCTTGCACTTATTGTAAAAAATATTCAGATTTATTTTCATGGTGTTATGTAATGATGCTGGCCATAATGACGATCGTCATTATAATGATAATGAGGCTGACATTATGATGATGACGACAGCGATGTTGATGATTGCATTAATTATAATCGTAGTGATAAGCGTGATACTGTAGATTCTGCTTCAGATGATCTCCGTAATTATAGTTATAATGGTTGTTATATAAGGATTTCGATGATAAAAATAAATTGGTTGCCTTGATAGTGATGATAATTGTGGTAGTTGTGATGATGAAAATGATGATGATGATGGTAATGGTTGTCATGCTGTTCATCTTGAAGATGATGACCATCAAAATAATTGCAATAATTAATAGTTATGTTGTTGATGGTGGTGATGATGAGCAGAAATATGGCAATGATAATAATTAATTGATGATGATGATTGCGATGATGTTTGTGATTATTTTTTATTCAAAGCTCCATAATTTTCTATTAAAACGTATGTGACATATATGTTTCAAGCTTTTACAGTGAAATTGAGCAGACGAATATATCATATAAGACATATGTGTTACATATTTGATTTGTGACATGTACGGCTCAACAGTGGCCTGCTCTTCGTGGGCCATATCTTCAACCTTCACCCCAGCACTAACGCAGCACCACCAACAAAATTGGCTCGCAAAATATAAAACATCACCAAAATTAGGGGGTACCAGATATATGAACTTAAATTCTATCTTCAGTTTTCTTCACCTCATTTTTTACGCAACCAAATACGTACAATTTTTATTGCAATATCTCAAAGTCTTCCTTATGACAGTGCCAACATCCCGTTTACATAGTTTTTCACCACAGCTCGGGTTTAAGCCCCGATAACCAAACTCTTTTTCTCACACTACCTCAAATTGTACCTGGCACATTTTAGTTAACGTGGCAAGCAGGCATTCAGTACAATGGCTAATGAATGTATATATTACTACCTTCGTACAACTTTCGTAAATAATTAGACTAACAAAATTTTGATTTAGCATTACTTATATAAATGATGAAAATTCTAAAATGTAAAATATCAAATGCAAGTTTTTTTAGACTAAGTATGATGAAGGTATTATCATTATTGTTTTTAACACCTTTATCAAAATAAAACTGGACCCAGGTAGGTTTTGATTACAAACTACATGGTACATTTCCATCTGTAAATATTTTTATAGCTCATAATTAGATAAAATGGAATTACCCACCATCACCTTGGGGCTCGAACTGGTTCTAAAATCTCCAACAAACATCCATTTTCAATCATTTTCGCTGTAAAAATATGTACACCTTCTAAAGCATGCTATTGCTCCATGGGGGTCCCAGTTACCTACATGAGGTATCAAATGATAGCCAAAACCTATACGTACACGACCATGTGTCATATAGGTATGCACTATTAACTTTTTGGCTCAAACTGGCACCAAAACCTCTCACAAGTGTCCAATTACTCATACATGCAGTTTCTATATATATAAAACCCTGTATGCACACCTTCTTAAGCATGCTATGCCCCCACAAGTGTCCCAGGTACCCGGAAACGGCCTCAAACGATGACCAATACCTATACCTACACAACTTTTGTGACATATAGGTATGCCCCATAACATTGGGATTTGAACCAAATGCCCCCATGAGTGTCCCAGGTACCCGGAAATGGCCTCAAACGATGACCAATACCTATACCTACACAACTTTTGTGACATACATGTATGCCCCATAACATTGGGATTTGAACCAGGTCCAAAATTCCGGACAAGCATTAATTTTCTCATATTTTCCATATAAAAAATGCGTATGCAGACCTTCTTAAGCATGCTTGTGACCTCCACGGGTTCACATTACTCAAATATGGTCTTAAATGGTAGTCAGTACCAATACCTACATCGCCCGACATCAGGTATTAGTTAGGATCAAATCATTGGGGCCCAAACCAGATCAAAAACATATTCAAATCAGTCAAATATTTACAATGAAACTCTTTTGACAACATTCTTAGACGTGCTGTGATCTCAGGAGTGTCCTAAGTTCTGGTCTTAATTGATGACCAGGTCTCATACCTACCAGACCATGTATCAAACTGGTATGCACCAGGTCTTTGGGACTTATGCCGGCTCCAAAATCCTCCAACAAACCTTCAAAATACTGATGTTTTATAAATTCATGCATGACCTATACCAAACATGTATCATGTACCTGGTCCTAGAGCTCAACCAGGGTAGAAAATGCCTGACCAACCTTCAAAATACTGAGGCTTTATATGTTCAAATCCTTTTGGTCAACATTCTTAGATTTGCCATGACACTCAAGGGTATTGTCTTTATTAAACGATATCCGACACCCATACCTACACAACCTGGTATCATATGTGTATGTAAATGGTCCTTGGGACTTGAACTGGGCTGAAAACCTTATACAAACCTTCAAATTGGTGTAATTTTAGTCTTAAAACGGCTTTTGTCAACAGTCTTAGGCATGTTATGACCTTCAAGATTCTCCCAGCCACTCAGTTATGGCCTCACGCGATAGCTAGTACCCATACCTGCACTACCGATATTATATGGGTACCTGGACCTAGGTGCTCGAACCATCCCTAAAACCCATGACAACCTTCGAAACAGTGATATCTCAGTATGAGCACATTTTTTTTCAACAGTCTTGGGCTTGCTATAACGGCAAGAGTTATCCCAGCTACTCGGTTATGGTCTTAACTAATAGCCAAGACCCACATCTACACAACTGAATATCCTATGGCTTTTCGCCGGGTCCGTAGGGCATGAACTGACTGCAAAACCTCTGACAAACCTTCATAATACTGATGTTTTGTTAATTCGAACCCTTCTGGTCTACATTCGTAGACATGCCACGTGTTCCGGGACTATCCTAGTTACTAATATATGGTATCATATTAAAGCCAGGACCCATATCTGTTCAACCATGTATCAAATGTGTATGTGTGGGGTCATTGGGGCTCGGACTGGTTCGAAAACCTCTGACATACACTCATATTTATTCCATTTTTCTATATAAAAACCGGATGTTGAGAATTTGTAAGACATACTGTGACCCACAAGGAGACCCTAGCTCTTCAAAAAATGGTATTAAATGATAGCCAGTACCCATACCCACTGTATCATATGGGAGTGTGTCTGCGTATTGGGGTTCGAACTGGTTTGAAAACAGGCTAATATAGTGAAATATCCTTGCAAAAACCAGACAGGATATGACGTTCTAGGACATGCTGTGACCTCTCAGGGTGTGCTAGTTTATCAAAAATGATCTTAACATATGGTCAGGACCTGTCCCTACATGACCATAAATCATACAGGTATATACCCAGCACCTGGGGCTTGAACTGAACAGGCAATCTCTTAAAATTGGTATTTTTTTTGAAAATCATTATACCGGGCCTCCCATATATGGACTCCTGTGACCTTGAATCGACTCATAAAGACTTGGTTGTGGTTGTTGTTGGATAGGAAATGCATTATGCATTTGTGTACATCCCTTTTTATGAATTGGTATTTCATGATATTATATCTTCCTTAGTCCTTTATTCAACCTATATCAAATAATTTATTTATTGAATAATCTATGATTTTAGGGTAAAAATCTGTATATTAGGTGTATACTGGCAATTGTGTCTCATCAAAAGTTATCTGTCTGTTTGATGATGTGCTTGCTTGATTATTTTTGCTTAAATCATTTGATTTATAATTATGCAATTATCTTGTACGATGACAGTGCTATCTCGTCACTGTCTTGCGTTTTATTTTGTCAAGATAGGATTAACAGCAGGGTTTATTATCATATCAGTAATTTATGGCTGAACACTATTTAATACGATTATGTTCAGTTTCTTCCTTCCTTGTAATTCTGCAGGTCCTGACTTGAAATATAGAGACACATTGCCTATGTGACATTTTCTCATTGTACAATATTCAAATGTGCTTATTTCGTTATCTGTCGCCACCTCTCAAACTGTAGTTTTTAACATGATAATTCCCTATTAGTTGCAAACTGAATAAATAATTCAACTACATTTTGTACAAATGTTACTCAATCCCTGTAAATGCAAACAATAAGCGATCAAATAGTTTTATACCAATAAATTATATCGTTCATATCCGAGGATATGAACCATATTGTTCCCTCCCTTAATAGTGTTTATGTATTTGGCCAAATTAGGCCTACATTATTTCTGTCAAAATATGTACACCGATCTGGTAAACAAACATGCGTTATTGTGCATACCATTTCTAAGTATTCCATGTATCATATAAACTCAATACTAGCTTAGAGAAACAATAAAATGTTTTTATACAGAAAAGTCATATTCGATCATACCGCGGATAGGAGGGGTCATTTCATAACCTGTTTGGTCGTTTTGTAACCGACTGTTGGTCATTTCGTAACCGGAGTTTGTAATATGTTTGGATGATGAAAGAAACATATATTTATATGTTAATATTTAGTATTAATATGTTTGGAATCGTAAATGGAATTTCTGAATAAAAATTGCCATTGATGAAAATTTTGCATATTAGCTTTGTGAAAATTTAACAGACAATTTTAGCATTGTTTTTTTAAAACCCTTTTTAAAGTTTAGTTTAATAAAGTTTTATATTTCAAAAGTGAGTCTGTATATTCTAAATGTAAATTAATAAAGAAATATTTTTGTTGTAATTAACTCTAATCAAGCCTGGATGTAGGATGTGTTAAGTTCCATTCAAATCAGTGTGAAAAAACTCAATAATTACCGGTTGACAAAATCATTGACCATGATGTGGTATGTCTTTGAAATGAACACATTGAAATATTGTATTTATATTCTATTGTGGTATGTAGTGTAGTATGTATTGAAAAATGATCTTTTACTGACATTGATTATGGTGCATTTCTCGCTATTTAGTGATGTTAATAAGTAACACATAATTTAGTAGTCATATAATTATTAATATTTTTTCGGATAGTGCAAATGGACTTCAAGAAGGACTAGATTTTTTATCAGACTATTGTAATAAATGGAAATTAGTGGTCAATATCAATAAAACTTAAATAATGATCTTTAAGAAAGGTAGAAAGAAATTGAGAAATAATAATTTATTCACTTATAATAATAATAATAATATCGAAATCGTTAGCCAATTTACTTACCTAGGCATAGTTTTTACAACAGATGGTTCATTTGAGAAAACTTTTGAAGCTTTAAGTGGACAAACATTGAAATCTATTTATATAAATGAAAACGTATCTGAACAAATTTAATAAATTAAGTATAAGCCACTCATTAGATATTTTTGATAAATTGATTTTACCTATTCTTAATTACGGATCAGAAGTGTGGGGATTTTGTAAACCATTCATGTTTGGAAACCATTCATTTGCAATACTGTAAACAATTACTTGGAGTAAAAAACAAACCCAGAATAATTTTGTTTATGGTGAATTAGGGAGAATACTAACAAGATTAATTAATATCATTCGTTTCTGGCTAAAAATAACTTGTGTGGAAAGTTGTAAACTTATTAATCAAACATACCACCTCATGCTAAATGATATTGATAGAATGAAAAACATTGTAAACTGGGTGTCAAAAATTAAGGACATTCTCCAAAACACGGGTTTTCATTACGTTTGGCTTAATCAAGGAGTTGAAGATTGTGAACCATTCATTAAGATATTTTCACAAAGAATAAAAGATATTTATATTCAGCAATGGAATGCAGAAATAAATGATTCGCCTAGAGCTAGTACTTATTGTTTAATCGGAAATTTCGGCTTTAAACCCTACCCTAAAAATAATTGATATTCCAAAATACAGACATGCTTTTTCAAAATTACTGATGTCAAGTCATTGTTTAGAAATTGAAAGTGGAAGATGGAATAAGCCTACTAAAATACCTAGAAATGACAGGAAATGCAAGTTTTGTAATTCTCTTGAAGATGAATTTATTTTATTTTAGAATGTCATTTATACACAAATATTAGAAAAAAATACATTGATAAATATTACTGGAAAAGACCAAATTTCATTGAACTATTTTCATTGGATAACGAAACAATAATTAAACAACTTTTGGTATATATTTATAAATGTTTTAAATTACGTGATGATACCCTGTATCGATGATATAAAAAATGTTGGCTTAACACTTTTCTCTCAAAATCATACAAATAAGGTTAAATTGTATTTCTTTCTTGACTTAAAATCTTTTATTGTTATCATTAATCCTATTTACCGCCTATTACCATTATTACTTGCTCAGAAAATTTATAAATATTTTTTGTTTTGTCCAATTGTAACTTACATGTGATGTATTGTATTGTATTTGTATTTCATCAACACGTTAACTGTTGGGCTTTATGCCTTATGTTTGAAAATAAATATCTATATGATACAATATCTATATGTAATCTGAAAATGTTAATATAGAGAGGTACTTCAATTGAATTTGTTTCTAATGTCGAATTTAAACATTACATTCATTATATAGTCATTTATTAACCAACATGGGATATGTGAAATAAAAACAATACATCAAATATTTTACTAATAATAATACTTTTTATTGATATAAAAATATAACATTCATAATGGAATGAGCACATTATATTAAGAGGACAAACGAAATGAACGTAAGACAGTACAATATCTACATAAGACAAACAATAAGATGACAAACGAATTGACAAATAAATACATGCACATACACACTACACACTAAATATATGGGATAAATTTTGAAGTATCTTTTCCGTTGATATGCCCCCCATACTGTACTTATCCCACTCCTTAAATATTCTACCTTGAATGTATCTTGTGCATTTTGTTGGACAACTTATTGGCGCTTACTAGTTTCTGTTCAGTCTTCACCAGGGCAGCCTCCTGGTGCAGAAGCTGAACCAAGACGTAAAATGGGGGAGGGTGCGCAATCGTGGTATTTAGTCTCCTGTGCCAACCTGAAAATGTATAGAAGAAAATATGGAAATATTGTCTAAATCAGAGATCCTTAATGAAAATATAACAACTCCAGTATGGTGCGCTGATAACATGATATCAAGTTTATCTTTAATGATGGAGCATTAGAATTATTAATAAGTAAAATATTATCTAAATCAGAGATCCTTTATGAAAATATAACAACTCAAGTATGGTGCACTGATAACACGATATCAAGTTTATCATTAATGATGTAACATTAGAATTATTAATAAGTAAAATATTATCTAAATCAGAGATCCTTAATGAAAATATAGCAACTCCAGTTTGGTGCACTGAAAATATCATTAAAGTATATCATTTATGATGTATCTTTAGAATTATTAATAAGTAAAGTAACATATCATTTTATTATTTATACTTTAACAGACATTTACACTAAATGCTGAATTACTGTACTATAATATTAATTTTGGTCTAATGTAATTTATTCAACTTACTTGATCCTGTCTACAGACGACGCACTGGAAATCTAATTGTATACATCCCTTCCACATCTTCTGATACTGGTACTTAGAGATACCAGAAATGAAGTAAATGCATTGGTCAGTACAATTAAAAACAATTGTCAAAAATAATACAAATGCAATTTATTATTCTTAAATTATTAATTGTATTATAAATTATTGTATGCTGAAATATACGTCAGAATCAATTATCATCAATGTGAGATCTGTAGCTAAGATAATCATGTACAAGTGATCATTGGATTAAAGTGTTTGTGTCACGTGTCGACAATATAAACTGTTTATTAAATCAATGACGCATTTCTTTAATTGCAACCCGTCAAGAAAAACAAAATCTATCAAAAGTATTTAATGACCACTAAATTGATTTAGGTTTTTTTGTAATTGTATCAAATATATTATATGATTACATCTTACAAGTATCAGATTCAATGTGCTGTATCAAATATATATTATATAATTACATCTTACCAGTATCACAACCACGGTACTGTATCAAATATACATTATATAATTACATCTTACCAGCATCACAACCACGGTGCTTATCAATTATATATTATATAACAACATCTTACCAGCATCACAACCACGGTGCTGTATCAAATGTATATTATATAATTACATCTTACCAGCATCACAACCACGGTGCTGCCACTCGCCACAGGAGTCAAAACTCGCTGCTTGGTGAGGATCTGAAACAACTTTTCTACAATGTTGACAATGCGATTGTGAACTCATGATTAAGAGTGATGACTTCTGTCATTGCTGCAGTTAATATTTGGTTCTGACCTAATGCATCTTCAGTTTGCAGTCAAACTGCGAGTTAAACAATAATGACAATTATTTTAATTGACAATTAAGTATGCCTTATTACAGTAAAGGTTTTGATTGCAATTTTCTGGTGACAACTAGTCACGATTGTATTAATTAAAGACATTCATTTAGTTACTGTTATTATTGTTTGTTTGTTCTAAACTTGTTAATAACGTTAAATTAATGTGCATTCAGTTAATAATCACAAACTTAATACACTATTAAAAAAATATACATTGATATATACATATATACCAGCATACAAGATTATATAATTATAAAATTTAACAAAATTTATCCAGAAAATTGGTCTTCATTAACAATCTCTTTTTCATTACTTAAGTTGAATATAAATCTTTTACCAAAAATATGTTACATTTAAAATATCTTTATTTTTGAAATATAAAAATTCATTTTTATTCAGAAATATGTGTTTCTTTCATCATCCAAACATATTACAAACTCCGGTTACGAAATGGCCAAGACTTTTTCCAGCAGTTACGAAATGACCAACAGTCGGTTACGAAATGACTAAATTTGACAGGTTTACAAAATGGCATGGTTACGAAATGACCAGATCCCATATATAGTTATCTGTCTTTTTTTGTGTAAAGACCAAATTACGCCATTTCTGATAAACTGTCTCCACCAATCTATTAAACAAATAATACCGGATCGTGTTGAACATTTCAAAGTACTTTCATATGTCAAGAAACAATCAAATATTGCTACATAGAAAAGTCATGTTTGATCATATCTGCAGATATTTTTCTCTCACAAATTCTACTTTTGTCTCTTCCGATTTTGAGAATCATTACCAATCATTTTAATTAATCTTTTAAATTAATTGTCTGTGAAGAGAAACAGTCGCACGTGTTTATAAAAAGGAAATTCAAGCCGATTCCAAACGACTTACTCGGTAATCCGGGGATAACTCGTACTCTAGTATTTTCATGCTGCGAATAAGGGCAAAATGTCTCATAAATCTAATAAAATACACACGAAATTAAGTGAAATGTATCAAATTATAAAACTAAATCTGCTAAATACAATAATAATGAGTAGAAATGACTGTAATTGCATATATAGTGAAAGAAAAAGTGATATCTGCATATATCCGCATATATGGCCCATATCCGCTGTTTAGTCATACCCTTGTAAACATGCAGGATCAATTAAGAGGCTGAAATAATTCTCTGCTGACCACTGTGTACAAGAGATAGTATCAGCCTATTAACATGCGGAATGAATTAAAAAGCAGAAGTAACCCACTAAATATACAAAATATCTTCATTTATAAATCTGTAAAATTTATATAATTTTGTTACAAATGTTTATGGAGATAAAGGATGCACAAAGATCTCTTATGAACATTATCATGTCAAAAATCTTTCCACACAAGAAACCATCATTCATGTAAAATAACAGCACTTAAGTCTCTACCTTCTGTGGCAAGTTCAACAAACATTAAATGAGTATTGTTGTTTTTATAACACAACAGTCAACAGTCAATGTTCTGTCACAGTGGTTACAAGTAGTTACTAAAAAACTTCTCACTGGAGTCAGTTTAAATATGCTTATCATAAGACTTCAGTTTAGGATAAGTATTCTGCTTAATTTGTAACAATACATGCAATGTTTGGCATGTACCCGTATAAGGCATATGTCTTGACTGCATGGAGACTGTCCTGAATAATAGGATTAATATTAAGTATGAGTAAATGACTTTTTAAAATTGACATGAAGGCTTTGATAAAATGCTTTGAAAAACAACATAGATATTTATGATGATGATGACTACTATATTTTCATTCTGAGTGCAATACTAATTTGGTCTTGTGGTTTCAGACATTCTAAACAAAACTGTCACTAATACCAGGTAATTTTATGTCGAGCATGCTAGAAAGTATATACTGCAGTATGGATCCTGAAACTGAGCTACTTAAGCTTCATGAGTTAATAGTGATGATGCTGAAACTTAATATTATATGTTTTCAATACTCAGTAAAGATGTGATAAGATGGTCGTAATTTTAATATCGACAGCTCGAATTGACGTTACCTGAGACTAACCCCATCAAATATTGTGATGACAAAAACACTTCATAATAAATAAAATGTATGCATGTTGTGAACCATAACACAGATTTTTAAGTAATATTTGAACATTTTCTTTTTTGCTGATTCATCATCTGACAGATGATCTGTTGAAATTGATGAACTTACCGACAACAAGCTTTGTATTTGCTGTGAAATAGGGCATGCCTGTCTTTTTCACTCTGTGTGTCTTGCCATATGGGGCTTGGTTTACATGTTTACAGTCTTGATTGCTGGATAAATTACACAGGCCTTACCTCTTTGTTGTTATGATAAGGTGTGAGTATTGAGGTGGTCCCTATGTGAGGGTTTACTAAAAAAGTTCTTTTATATCAACAAATACATGTTTATATGTATGAATTTTAAGATCTACCACTTTTGTTTAAAGCGTGTATTACAACTTATTTCATCCCTCCTGCAAAATACTGTTGTATTATTCTCAAAATCAGCAAATTTATTTTTGTAAGCCACAGCAGCCTATATGATTTCACATTCTAATCATATACGGTTCCTATATTGCGAAAATCTCCAATTCAGCTTGTTTCAAAATCATACTTTCAAGTTTTTTTTATAAAGAATATTGTGACGTACCGAGAGGTTTCCTTATAATTGTTGTGAATTGTCACTTATTCCGAAATTCAAGATGTATAGTGTGTGTGTGCATGTGTGTGTGTGTGTGGGGGGGTGTATGTAAGTGTGGACCAAAATTGAAATAATATGCACTCTGGATAAAAATTGCAACAAGAAAAATGTTACTAAGTAGATAAAATTAACTTAAGTGAATAAAACACAACTCCAAGTTGGAGTAGAATTTCTATTATTTACTTCAATATAATCTTATATTGCTCAAAATAACTAACAAAACTATTCCATAAGGTAGTCAAATACATAATATATCAAAACGTAATTATTGACTAGACAGATATAAATACAATAAATATCCAGTATGGTTCACAGTCAAATAATTGTCTTAATAATAGAAAATGCATATTATCTAATTCCCTGGTATTATTAAAACAACCTTTAAATAACTTAAATGCTTTTATACTAACTTAAATAAAGTGTTAATAAGGCAAAAATGTCATTTTTAGAGTAAGACAAAAATTGTTTTACACACCTTAACTGTATGAAAATAATGGCCAGAGTCCTTGAAAATGCTCTAGTTCGGCCTTTTATACAGCACAAAAAATGCATATAAAAATATGTGCAGTTTAGAGCGCACTAAAAAATATGCACAGTTTTAACCATAAAACAGTTCCCAACGTAAAACACGCAAAACTAATCTGTGCAGTTTTCAACGTAAAACACAAAAAAAAACTGTGGGCTTTGGAACACTAGCGCGTTAGACCAGGCGTCCACTTAGAAGCGGAAGGCGTCCGGAAGCGATTCGGTAGAAATATTTTAATTCCGCATACCTTCCGCGACAAGTTCACAAAAATATATTTTGATTCCAATTCGTCCTGTGCGTGTCCGAGAGTTGTCCGCTGACAAACTGCGGACTGGTGTCGGACAACATTACGAGAGGTTTACGACAACCAAGATGCAATCGGGACAATTCCCGGTCAAGTCACGGAAACGAGATACATGTACAATGCAACAAAAGTTTGACATGTGTTCTATTTTTGTCATTCGTCCGCGTTTTACAATGGAGGTCATGCGTCTTCATGTAGCGGTGTTATTAGAAATGGAAGCAGAGCGAAATAAACAACTGGCATTGCTTTTAGCCGTAAAAAGAAGACAACGGCGACACAGATGGTGGGTGAGGCCTTGGCTAACCGCTGAAAGAAGACTCCGGTACGGTCAGTATGAACCTTTAATGTATGAGTTACGCACAGAGGACGTTGCATCTTTTAAAAAAATACCTCCGCATAACGCCAGACATGTTCGACGAGGTCCTTCGGCGTGTGACACCCAGGATACAGAAGAAAGATACAAGGTTCAGAAATGCAATACCTGCTGGAATGAAACTGGCCATCACATTGAGATATATGGCAACCGGTGATACCTACGTTTCTATTGCATATGACTTTCGTGTAGCGTCTGAAACAATTTGTCATTTCATTCCGGAAGTGTGTGAGGCCATAGCTAGTGAATACCGAGAAGAGGTCTTGTCTTGCCCACTCACCCCAGATGGGTGGCTGGAAATTGCACAGCAGTTTGAAAGAAGATGGAATATACCTCATGCCTTAGGTGCCTTAGACGGGAAACATATAGCGATAAAGAAACCTGCTAATTCAGGTAGCCTCTACTACAATTACAAAGGCTTCTTTAGCATAGTGCTTATGGCTCTGGTTGATGGAAATTACCGATTCTTGTGGTGTGATGTTGGTGGACTTGGTCATCAGTCCGATGCTCAAAATATTCAATAACTCCGAATTGAAAGCCTGCATCGAGGAAAACGTTATCGGTTTTCCACAACCATCTCGTCTACCGAATGATGACAAGTCAGTGCCATTTTTCATATTAGGAGATGACGCATTTCCTATGAGGACGACAATGATGAAGCCCTATAGGCGTGCTAATCTTACCTACCAACAGAAGATATTTAACTACCGTCTTTCCCGTGGACGTCGTGTAGTTGAGAACGCTTTTGGTATATTAGCATCTCGTTGGCAATGTTTGTCAAGAACAATGCTGCAAACGCCTAAAGTGGTTAGAGTTGTAGTAACTGCTTGTATTTGTCTCCATAATCTTATTCGAATTAGGTATTCTGCTTTGGATCGAGGTCAAATGGATACTGAAGATGACAACCACAACGTAGTGCCAGGAGCATGGAGAGATCGCACACAGGGTGATGATGTAGATCAAGTTGTCAGGGGCAGAAACGTCGACAACACAGCTGGCAAACAACAGAGAGAGTACCTAAGCATGTACTTTTGCAGTGAAGCTGGATCAGCTCCTTGGCAGGACCATATGCTTTAAAAACGCTATATTGTTATTGGCCTGTTTGAATGTGTGATGTTTTCCGTATGGAATTTTGTGTTATTATGCTTTGCTTGAGAGATTATAACATCAATATGAACAATTCAATTCCAAGCAAGACATTTTTATACAAATGAACCACTGTAATTGTAACATTTTGTGATTATTGAGTAACATTTGCCTTATTCACTATAAATGTTATGTTCAGAATTAAAGTTGTTTGTGTATCTAATACCCGCATCAAACATTTATTCAAGTATGAAAGTCTCGCTTCAACATCGATCAGTCAATAGTTAGTTAAGACTTGTAGATGCATGTACAGTATAACCTCCCAGAGCAACACCCTGTGAAAAGACAAAAAGGGCCTTTGTTCAGAGATTGTTGCCCCGGAGAAGTTAATTCAAACATTTATGCTGTCTTTGAGAAATGCACTTTACGGTTGTTCAAGAGAGATGTTGCTTTCGAGAGGGCCGCCCTGGTGATGTTACACTGTACATGTATTTTGTTTCCTCACCAGTAAATATGAACATATTCAATTCGGTACCTGCTATGTGACTAATACAGGAAACTTATTATTCAAAATTCTGCACCCGCTCCGGGCGTGCGTAAAGACTTCCGTACGCCTTCAGTGTGCCTTCTGCATTGCTTCGTAACACTTTCGTGTTTGTCTGCAGAGTGTCAGCACAAAAGTAGCATTCAGGAATGTTCGCCGACGCCTCGCGGACAATGAGGACAACGTGCCGAAGGTGCCAGGACAGATATGTCCGCATAGAAATTTTAACCTCGATTAAAATTTTGACGCGGACAAAATTATCGACCAGGACAACGCCGAAGCGTTAAGACAATGCTGGGACAATACTAGGAAGCTGTCAGGAATACACGGAAGCTTTGCGGAATGCCCTATTTTGATTCCCCACCATGTCCGCATCAAGTCCTGGCTCAAGTGGACGCCTGGTCTTACTGAACCATGAACGCTGGCTCCGACTTTTAAGCAAAAATATTGGCTACATAGCCTCAAAGATACAGATATTAAGCAATAAAAATGAATTAAAAGTACATGAAACTTACATTTAAATTAAATTAGAGACATTTAATGACTTGACTGTACTATGCGATTTAAAATCAGGATTAAAACTTACCAAAAAATTGAAGATTTGTTCGAGATACAGTGAAAAATATGCCTGACGTCGCAATGATAAACAACCTTGCATGCACTGCGAGTGCTAAAAATAGATATCTGGGATAATGGCTGACCGGGTTCACACAATGTTCCCTACGATGACAAATATTTCAATTTAACATGTAGATCAGGACTGTCAAAAGGTAAATATCGATTGCAAAAATGTCTGTACACTATGTTTTGACAGAAAAATGCACGAAATTGTGATGACAAGGTTTACAATGTGAAAAAATGTTTGCAAAAGGAAAGAAAACAAATGTGTAAGTTAAATACTAAATAACAGATGAAACTGGGGCATGACAATATTGTTTTTTCATTCATAGGAGTTGTTATGTAGAGATATAATCTCAAGCAGAACTGTCAGTGTGGAAGCTGTTGTGTTATCATGATTTTCATTTCTCTAGACTTAAAACATACAGCAAAATCTCACATTACAACTACCTTGATATTATGACCACCTTGTTTTTAATGACTTCTGTCTGATTTTCAATAATTCCCCTATAATTCAACTTGGTAATGAGACCGCCTCATTATTGAAACTGATTCTTCGGCTCACAAAGGTGGTCTCATTATTGTATAAATTGAGAATAATCTCAACAAGAGAAATTAGTGTAAAACCAAGTCCTTGTTTGTGATGTACAGTAAAACCTGTGAACAAGGTCACCCTTTGGAAAGACAAAATGTGGCCTTTATTGATACATGGCCTGGATTTGGAGGCCAGTTAGTTCTAAATAATGAAAGATGGGTTTTCCAGGAATGGCCTTTATTCACAGGGTGGTCTTTATTTGGGGGTGACTGCAAACTCAGGTTTATTGTATATCTTATTTCAGAATTCTAAAAAATCAGTTTGAATTTGTGATGTATTAAGATGTTCTCATTTCATTATTTTTTCTCATTTCAGAACCGTCCAAAACCTGTTGAGCCGATTGATTATGAAACATGTGTTAACACCAACTATTATACTCCTACACCACTCCATATATTATACACCAACACCATGCCAGATATTATACACCAACACCACTCCATATATTATACACCAACACCATGCCAGATATTATACACCAACACCACCTCAGATATTATACTCCTACCCCACTCCAGATATTATACACCAACACCATGCCAAATATTATACACCAACACCACTCCAGATATTATATACAGACACCACTCCAGATATTATACACCAACACCACTCCAGATATTATACACCAACACCACTGGATAATTTACACTATTCTGACTTCACAGTAAGCGTTCACACAGAAATATTGCTCATGACGTTACTAAGGAAGTCGTCATGACGTTATGTACAGTTTATTAAACAAAAAACCTAATGAAATTAGCAACATAAATACTGAAGAACAAAGTTCTACTTCACAATAACCCTCACAGAGAATTACTCATATTTCCACATGATGATGTACAAAGTCCTGTAAGTATTTCGCTGTGTTAATCAATAGTACAGATCATGTCAGGAATCCAGGGTTTATTAAGTAGATACTGATATTCATATGACATGAATTCTAGGTGATCCTTAGAATGTTGTGAGTTTATTGCTTAACCATAATCAATCTTTTCATAGATGGTTGATATCTTAAGTCTGATATATTGTTTGGGGATTTTAGGCTGTAAAAATTAAAAAACAAAAAGTTATATGCCAATTACCTCAACTACTATTTTGTGAAGATTGGTTTATAAAATTTTTAAAGTAAGTGATTTGAGTTTAAACCTCAAAAGGAATCTTGTAAGGAGCAGTAAAATACTTAATTTGGCCCTTATTAAAGTTTGGCCATATCTGGGTTTATAAAAATTATATCTCCTCAATATGGCATCAACACCAACCCTTTTATTTTTGTGGCTATTTTTTCAAATAAACTCATCAGTAGTGTATGAATAAGTATATTTAAAAAGTTTGGAGATATGTGTCTTTGTGTCATGTGACTCCTGCAAATATGTGACTTTGTGTCATGTGACTCATGGAAATATGTAACTTTGTGTCATGTGACTCCTGCGAATATGTGACTTATTGTCATTGGGGTTTAATGCTGTTTTTCAACAATTTTCAGTTAAACATGGTGACCAGTTCACATAACCAGTTTTCCTTGACAGTATACTAACTAGTTCCAATTTACCCTTCCACAAGGAGCCAGCAACTTCTCCAGATATGCAGGAAAATTGACATTTTTGTCAAATTTTCATTGAACGGTATGACCTTCTGCAACCAGGATTCGAACCCGGATCTCCGGGTTACAAGTCCAGCGCACTAACCACTGGACCATGGCCACAGCTATGACTCATGAAAATATGACATTGTAACTCTGTGTCATGTGACTTATGGAGATACATGACTTTGTTTCTTGTGACTTGAAACTAAATACACATAAGAACCATAAAATATCTTTTAAGTATTCCATAATGATCTTTTATTGTCTTGCAAAATATGATTATTTTGATCCATTAATCTAAGATATAAATTCTGTATTATAAGTCTGCGTCTTGGAATGAGGACAATGCAGCACTTGATACTGAAATATGTACACTCAGCATGATATTTTCAGCTGTACATTGTCCTTGCATTAAAACTATTATCTAAATGCTGTATTAACAGGTTTTTTTGTTGCTTCCAAACAACATGTATAGAACATTATATATACAGTAAAACCTCAAATAGCGACCACCTCAATATTATGACCATCTTGTTACAATGACCACTTATTTTCGAATCGGCTTTCAATTACTCCCCTGTAATTTAACTTGATAATGAGCTAACCTTATTATTACGACTGATTTCCTGAAGGTAGTCTTATTATCAAGGTTTTACTGTCAAGGTTTTACTGTACATTTCAGGTAATTAATGAGCATTATAGTTTGTCAGAAAATTGATTTCTTTTGTTCTTGACTTTGAGCAAAGATTATTTTGAAGACTATTCATGTTTTCTTGTTGTGTCTTTGAAAATCCTCAGCATGTGTTCTATTTAGATAGATTTCAGGTTTTTTTCTCAGCATTTTGGGAACATGACCCACCCTGCAGAATGGGGAATTTTCGCAACATTTTGGACAAAATTGGGAAAAAGTCACACTGTATAGAAATAACGTCAGAATGGTGTAACTGTCGAAAAAGGTAACTGGTCAACTTGTACCTTAGTCAACTCTTACCCTTTTTGGTCAACTCGCTCCCTAAGTCAACTCATACCTTTGTCAACACATACCCTCCTTATATAAAGTATTTTATTCTTAAATATTTATTTTCAAGATTTCATGTTTACTTGTATGTGGATCTATAAAATGCCTCACTGTTGTTGTTTACTAGTTTTACTAGTTGGACGTTTATAATTGCAAAGCTCATCTCGTTGTTGAGATTACTTGATTCAATATTGATCATTATTATTATTATTACTATTAGATTATTTAAGCATAGTTTAATATGAAATTAAAAAAATTCATTGAAAGATGATGGTTACCTTCCTCTTTAGTGTAGCAATGTTGACAGCTGATAATGTTAATGTACATAATACATATTTTAACACGTGGTCCCAGTTGACCAAAAAGAAAAGGGATATATGGGGGTATTGAAACGAACGTAACATACGTAGTGTGGAATGCATGAGGAATGCTCGTCACTTATGCAATTTATGTCTCCATTTCCTTTGAAACAAACACCTTTATTTGTTTAATCCTTCCTTATCATTTAAAGTTTAATTCCAAAATTGCATATTAGATAAAAGCTTCGTACTGGAAAATATATTTATACTTATTTAACTGAGCTGACAAATAGTTTTTTTCTCTTCATTTTTCCTAGTCTTAAAGGCCACAATAGTATAGTTTTAGTTTTATCACAATTCATCACATTATTATGATATAGAAAAATGAATCATGCTAAAGTAAAAATTAATTATTACTTTGGAGAAAAAAATTCAGATCTTCAATGCTTTATAAATGCTCATAGCCAATGATCATGCAAGTCTTCGTGGAATATAACATACACCATTTCGACTTTGAACTAAGCAGTTATTACCATTTAAGATTTAAATTAGATCACATTTAGTGTATAGGAAAGATAAAATCTGGGCGTTTATTGATGCTTCTGTAAGAATTATATAATGATTATACCATATAATAAATGAATGAAAAGGAAATACATTAATAAAACGCTTAACAAAACTTGCCTGTGTCACATATGCAGTGCTCTTGTCACACACATCACAAGTGACGGCATGCTGCCCCGGCCGAACCACTTGTCTACAATCCAAAAACAAATCAGACATAATGAACACTAATAATGATGATAATTAAATCCAAGAGTCAAAGAAAACTAACATCTCTCACTCAGGTAATGACATTTTTTAGGGAGATGTTATGAGTTTGTTTACCCTCGCCTTCGAGTTATTCCCATATGGTGAGCATTCACTATCTTTAACAATAAAATATAGTACAATATATAGCCTATTTTTATAAAAACAATTTTTAAAACAATCTAGTAGGGGTAGGTTATTTTGGTGAACATTTGTATGTGTGTCTATTTTTTAAATTATTATATAATAACTATTATAGTATACTGTTTTATTTTATTACTTTTTTACAGAAAAAAGGGGGATCTATATTGTTGTATAACTATTTTATTTTATTAATTTGTTGTGATAGCATTAACTTATTTTAGTAAAAATATTCTGTTTCACTGTTTTATTGATATAACTTATAATTAACTATTGTATTTTATTTCTTGATTGATAAAAACAGGGAAGGGGATCTTTGTTATTTTTTAACTATTCTAATTTAAATTCTCAAATTGGGATTTATAGCTATTTTTTCTAACTTAGCTATTTTTTGGATTTTATTAAGAAATGAGTTGATTTTTCTGTTATTAACGCTATTATGGTTTCCGTGAATCTTAAATTACTATTATTAACACACCCCTTATTAGCGCCATTAATTTAAGTGATAATTACCCTCTTCAAATAGGACAATTAATCCATTATAGAATAAAATATAATTCTTTACTTTAATCCCTATACTTCAAAACTACATATAAGAAATTTCAGAACATGCCAACATTCTACATATTGAAAAAATACAATATTCTTGTATGCTATTTTAAATAATAATAATAATAATGACAATAATAATATACAAAAAACATAAAATACATACATAGATACCCTACAATACATATGATGGATTGAATAACGAAAGGGTACGAATTGACCAAAAAGGGTACAATATGACCAAAAAAGGGTACGAGTTGACTAAGGTACGAGTTGACCAGAAAACTTGAAAAAATATGCGATCAGTGATTGTCTTCGTCATGATATTTGCACGTGCTACTCTTGACCCCAAGCATGTTGTAAAAATGGCAAAAAATATATATATTTTTTTTCATTTTATTCTTCTCATTTGAATTTGAAATTTTTGCAATTTGCGATTGGGAAAACCATACTTTTTGCCATTTGGAATGCGACTGAACATAGGTCATCAAAACGTCCCCCAAAAACCCCTGTTGGATTTTGAAGACAAGTCAATTCTTATTGATTGTAGAGTTTAATGAAGAAATGATTACAGTAAAACCTTCCATTTATGATGGATCTATGATTTAGATATTACAATGTATCAATCTAGATGATCATCTGATCAGAATTGTTGTCTACAGGAAGTACATTTTGCACCTTCGAGGAATTAGGACAGAGCTGTCGGCTGTGTAACTGTGTGCTGATTATCATGCATCACCTTTTGCTCCTAATCAGAATTCGTCAATCATATTCTTAGACAGTCTGGTGCAAAGTAGAACTCTCAGCCATTGTTAAATGTTCTTTTTTGAAACTTTTAAAAGTTCTTGGAATCTTGCTATTAATCAGTCTTAAATAATCATTAAACTTCTTAGAACATAAAAGATTTTATTTTTTTCCAAGAGAATTGGCCTTTTGTCTGTTAAGTTTTTAGGATAAATGGGCTTACTGCATATCCTTGCATATTACAAGTGATAGTCACCCACCTCACAAGAGATTTTAGTATTTCAGGAGAAAAATATTGTAGTGCTTAATTCAGTTCATTATAATGTGTGTCATTATATACCTATATTTCAGGCCCCTACTACTGCTGAAAAGTTCTGCACTGTTCGTTCCACCATCCCTCAACTGTCCAATGAGAGAACAGGAAATCTGCTGGTTGATGAATGTCTCCAAACATACACCACACATGTCACTTGGTCATATTTAAATACAGCAAATACTCCCAGTCTTACCAACACCTTCCAAAGTGAGTATCTATTGTGTTATCTACTGTCAAACTTGTGAACCAAGTCCACCCTTGGAAAAAAACAAAATATGACCTTTATTGACAGATGGCCTTTATTTGAAGGTCACTTTGGTCTGAATAATCAGTGACAGGTTTCTAACCATTGCCTTTATTCACAGTGTGGCTTTTATTCAGAGGTGGCTGAAAACACGGGTTAAACTGTAGTATTCTACCCTAAAACTCATTTGGTGGCATAGCATTGCTCTGGAACTGACTGCCTGTTGTGAGTTGAAGGAGAAAAATACAATGTGTGTCATGTTTGATAACTATTTGTAAGAAAACTTCAAATAGCTGCAGAATGTTTTTTTCTTAATAACATTTGTTACCTTAAATGTTTGATGTATTAAAGACACTAAAGAAAACTGATTTTGTATGAGATTACCATATGTGACTAGACAGGCAATTTTTCATTCAAATGACGTACATGTACCTGGTCATAATTGAGTTATTTTCTACTACAAAAATGTGTGTAGATTCAGAAAACAATGCTTTTTTAACATTTTCAAGTGTTTCGTGCGATTTATGCAGGTTTTAATGAATGCTATAGCAACAGAAAATGTATTTTTTGAGGTCATTTCTGACTATGTATGCCAGTTTAAAAATAAGACTTAAAACATACAACACTTAATATTTTTTTTTACTTGCACCAATGTCATTACAAAAAGCATATACAAGTGTATCAGTTTAAATATACATGCTTAATGTGAAGTAACAATTTGGTTGTCATGGCAACAAAAATATGAGAATGCAGCAAAATCGTTTGTTTTTTTGCAGAAACTGCATCTGAATTCTATATATATTGCAGAAATTGTGTCCAAAACTAGGACAGTCCTATGAAGTAAACAATGCAACAAATGTAACTCACCTGCACTTTAGATTTTATTATGGTTAAAAGTTTTCTGTAAAATCGGGATTTATTGATGAAGAAGAAAACATATGCTTACCTGGCTAAATGTCATCATGGAGGGTTTAAAATCCATGAAGAAAGTCGCAAAAAACTATGAGCAAAATGCGAGTTAATTTTCCTATCGAAAACCGATAGATGCAATTTGGTATGGCCTTATATTTAGAAACAAACAATAGTTCAAAAGCCTAAATTTGTTAATGCTCACAGTTGGTTAGAACAAAGTAATGGTTCTTTGTCACAGAGATAGTCCATGCTGCATTGAAAATAGTATAATTCACGGAAAAATTGGTGAAATATTTGCCAAAAAACATGTGAAACCTTCCAAGCATTTTACAGACAATGGTCATAATGTCATTTGGAAGAAAAGTTGCTTGGCGGCACACATATATATCAGTCTTTGAGTATGAAAAATGTATTGTAATTGGTCTCTATGTGAAGTGTGTTTCTGTGAGGTGAAGAGTTAATGTATATTATTGATAGGGAATTCATAGAGTGATAAATTACCTATTTTTCTGTTTATATACTTATGGATACTTAGCTGCAGTTTGATGAAAAAAAGAGTAAGAAAATAACGAAACTAGCCTCTTTAATTGTTAATTAATTGGGAATCTAAATTCTTCTTAATAAAATCTTAATTTAGCCTTATGAATGCACATTTTATGAAACAATTTGTAATGAATTAATTTGGGGTCAAAAAAGGTCCTTCCAATGTATTTGGACCCTCTATGTTAAACTGGTATTGGAAATGAATCTTTGAAAAAAATTGCGTTCATTTTGGCATAGGAAGACAAAGTACTCTTTGAGGCCAGTGACTAAATTATATGGTATATGTACGGCCACACCCTTGTACATGGCAGTGGTCATTTGAGATATATCTGTCTTCTTAATATATTTTAACAGATCTTTCATATTTTCTCTATATTTCAACTTGATAATGAGACCACCTTTATATTTTGACCAATTTGTTTGGTACCAGTATTAGCGGTCTTAATATTGAGTTTTAGCTGTATATTTTATGATATTAAAGATAAAAAAATATTTAACAGGTCTTTTCAAATGTGTGTGAATTGTGTTGAAGTCAAAAAGTTTATTTGCTGATTGATTGATATCTGTACCCTCCAGACTTCATAAATCACAGAATCCTGGCTTTAAGAAAAATTGTTATTGTGTATGTAAATGATACTTATGTTACATATTTGAGCTAGCCAATGAGAATGATCTGTTGGATTCATTGGAAAAGATGAACATATTTTTCTGGAATCTGATCTTTCAGTGAACATATTGCTCTTTATATCTGTGTTAACCTTTTATTTTCATCATATCTTTTATTGCCAGTTATACTATATAAATGTGCCTCTTAATTGCTCCATAATTTTTAGAAAAAAAATGCATAAAAGAAAATTGTGGCTCCATGACTACAACAGTAAATACAGTAAAACTTCGTTATTACGAGCATCGATATCACGAGCTCCAGGCTTATCTCGAGGAGATCTTGAAGTCCCGTCATTTTTTGTTCTTAGTTGTATATAAATTTCCATGTTTATTACGAGCATCGTTATCTCGTTATCTCGAGCACAAATCATGGTCCCTTGACTTATTTTTAAGCGTTAATTACCTCGATTACCTCGAGGGGTGTCATTTTGGATATCGTTCGCACCTGCGCGCCGGCGATCGCCGTGTTTTCTACACATCGTTAAAGTTACGCAACAAAAGAGCAAATCTTAATCGAGTACTTTGTTTTTCACACATTGTTAAAGCTTCACAATAAAAGAACGAATCTTAATCGGGTACTTTGTTTTTCACATGTTGTGACATAAAATGACAATGAAACATGTACATGTATTTGTCTGTTGAAAGTTTGCAGTAAAAATTTTAGATCAAAGACTAATAATTACTGAGAATTTAATCACGAGACCTTAATTATGAGAACTTAATGACAAGTTTGAGAAGCAGATACTAATAAAAACAGAGACAAATCTTTTATTAGCATGCTTCGTTTTTGCTACAGACGTACATAACACATGTATCTTTCACGATGTGTCACTGTGACGTTTCACCGCATGTCAGTGACACGATATTCGGACATGACATCATACAATTGAAAACACGAAAAAATCGTTGATAAAGTACTTAGAAAAAATGATCAATATATATTTCAGCAATCAACTATCATGTTTATTTACCTTAGACACCATAGAGAACAATTTACGTAAGCATTTCGTATTATTATCGTAAACACGCCCATTTATGCGCATGATGCACAGTTTATTTTCAGTTAACAAACAAAAACCTCATTATTACGAGCACTCGGTTTATCTCGAGCATTTCGTATGTTCCGATGACTCCTCGAGATAAAAGTAAAACGAAGTTTTACTGTATTCAGATTGTACAAACATTTAATTTAATTCAATGCCGCCAAACGTTCCTCAAACTGTGACAAATCTAAAAAAGATTCTTTGAGGGAATCTGGGATTCCTGAAGGCCTTTTTTAGAGGATTGTCAGTAGTTCTGGTCACGGGGAATTTATCTGGGTATTGTTGGTAATTCTGGTCTTGAGCATTTATCGTGGTATTGTTGGTAATTCTGGTCATGGGGCATTTATCAGGGCGTTGTTGGTGATTCTGGCATTTTGTGATAGTATTTAGACTTTGTATTGATAATAGCAAAAAAAATCTGGTGATAAAAATAAGCAGTTGATTATATTACTTTGTTTTTGCATTTTATCTGCAGTTCTGAGAGCAATTTTATGAAGCAGTCCTTGTGCGAACAGTTCTGTTCTAGAAATATCGTGATAAATAGTGCCCTCTCTAAAATATCGTGACAAATAGTGCCCTCTCAAAAATATTGTGACAAATAGTGCCCTCTCTAAAATATCATTACAAATTGTGCCCTCGCTAAAGTATTGTGACAAATAGTGCCCTCACTAAAATATCGTAACAAATAGTGCCCTCTCTAAAGTATCGTGACAAATAGTGCCCTCTCTAAAGTATCATTACAAATTGTGCCCTCGCTAAAGTATTGTGACAAATAGTGCCCTCACTAAAATATCATGACAAATAGTGCCCTCTCTAAAGTATCATGACAAATAGTGCCCTCTCTAAAATATCATTACAAATTGTGCCCTCGCTAAAGTATTGTGACAAATAGTGCCCTCACTAAAATATCGTGCCAATAGTGCCCTCTCTAAAGTATCGTGACAAATAGTGCCCTCTCTAAAATATCATGACAAATAGTGCCCTCTCTAAAAATATAGTGAAAATAGTGCCCTTACTAAAATATTGTGACAAATAGTGCCCTCTCTAAAATATTGTTGGTTTGTTGTGACGTGACAGATTCATTAAATAATTCCTCTTCCTTAACATCTTTTTAGCGATTTTGACAAACAAAATTTGTTTTATCTTTATCTCAGCTTTTTGTTTTTAGTGCTTGGTTAGCCAAAAATGCAAGTCTGCCTACCTACTTTCTGTTTAAAGTTTGGGTTGCACAAACGGAAACCAGTCCTTGTTTTGGGATTGTCTTGGAGTGGTTAATTTTTTATCAAGCGTAAGTCAGTCAGAGTTCTTTTAATGTATGTATAACACAACAGTTTAGAAGATCAGCTTGAGTTATCAACACACTCATTTTTAAGTTTGAAATATGTATAAACTTTTCATCCATTGAGTGGAACAGTTTATGTCCTGCTAACAAAATACTGATACCGAACAACATTACCTTGGTTAAAAGTTTTCCGGAACCTCTGGTTTTCCCAGGTCCAGACCCTACTGGTTTTTATTTAAAAGTTAAGATTTCCGGTTTTTTTTTGAAAATTTTCAACTGTCACCCTTGCATTACTGCAGTAGCATCTGCTATAACAGCCCCCTCCTCTGCCCTCTCTTTGATACCTACAGAATACGGAATACTTACCATTGATTTTATGTGAACTAGTTTTTGTTGGTGTTTTTTTTCTCTCTTGATGTCACGGTGTGGTTTATTCTTGGTGTTTGATTCTGATGTAGGTTATTAATAGGACCATTACTCTCATGATTATACATGTGGCTGTTTTCTGACATTGATAATCAAGTTCTATATTATTTAGAACTATAACTTATTCATGGGGCTGGTTCCACATTTATCTTTTACAAAGACCATACCTCATTTCTGAATAATGGAACCAGTCTTCTTTGATGTGGACTGGTTCAGTGTTAATTTGCATTTTTTTGTGATTCACAATTCATGAATAGTGTGAACATTCATTTGATGGTTCTTCTTGACTGCTTAAATGTCATTCTGTTTTAGCTAAATTTAAATTTCACATAATCAGATTACTTTGCTTTGAAATGTAGTGTAAGATTATTTTTATTATTTGTACATGATTATCTGCTAACGTACTTTATATATGCAACAATGTGTGTGTGTGAGTGTGTAGAATAGTGTTGGAAAACATGCATTCCTGATTTTAAGTCTACTATCATATTTGTAGAAACAACATAACAATATTATATTGATAACAAATAAAGTATGAACATTTGAAATCTCAAGATTTGGTACAGCTATTGAATTCATAAAAACTGTAAATTGATTAATATATATTTATGATGAACTTACACCAAATTACTTCTTCAATAGAGTTGCAATTCTGGTTTTACTAAAACAACTGTATTTAAAGTTTGATGGAGTTAGCCGAATCGAAGTTGTTACACTGCCAAACTGACGGATTGAAAGCTGCTAACTGAAGCTCTGTCCCAGTATATATAGACTTAGGCATGTTAATTCCAAATTGAAATTTTACGGCCGTTACACTCTGGAATCATTAACATCCAATCATAATGTAGAACAGATTTTATTGTCCAATCAGAATGTTCCGCTAAAAGGACTTATCACAGTTCAGGTACACTATTAATAATGTAGGTCTGCCAATGCAGAAATGGAATTGCATGAATTTAAAAACATAAGTTCTCTAAAATTAGCACCATTGCAGTTTAAATGAATGAATAGCTATTAACCAGTTTATATGATTCATATTATATTAACCAGAATATGATTGTCAATGGATTAATGCTGGATCCTGGATAGGGTAAAGGCAAACATCAGAATGACAGACGAATTCATCTTTCACTTGCAAGTCTTATTCTGATGTTAAAATAAGGGTGTATAGTCATATGCTGTATATACATAACAGTAGATTCTTGTTTGAGATGTGTAGGCATGGAGCTACAGTATAACGGGTCAAAGCGGCGTATCTTTGTGGAAAACCATGCAAAACTGACCAACTTGGGACTACTTTTTACTTTCGCCTCAATTTTGTAGAATTCAAGACACTTTCAAACACTAAAAAATATGAAAGTTCCCGAGAAAAGCTATTGAAATTTTTAAATAACTGCTGTGATTTAATTTACTATAGTGACGCAGGTTTTTTTCACGAGTAGGGGTAGGAGCTTGTCTTAAATTTGGGGAAAAAATAACACAATATATTTGCAAAAGGGAAGAAAAAACTTGAAGCAAACTGAATTTTAGGGGTAAATGAATTTAAGAATTTTTCCTGAGGGGAAGAAGCCTGTAAACGTCCCTTGCTATAGTAGGAAAAAAGCCCTGGAACCACTTGTTTTCACCTGGATGTACTTAATGTCTGAAGGGTATTTGACAATTTTTAGCTAGCTTCACTGCCATCTATTTCTGCATCTTGTTCAAATATGTGTGTATATTCAATAAACATATACAGTAAAACCTCAAATAGTGATCACCTCAATATTTCGACCACATTGTCATGATGACTGCTCATTTTCAGACCACTTTTAATAACTCCCCTATAATTCAACTTGATAATGAGACCACCTCATTATTATGACTGATATTTTGGGTTGTGAAGGTGGTCCTGTTGTTGAGGTTTTACTGTAAATATGAAAACTGAAAACATTTTGTGCATTTAGTGATGCATAATAATTGAGCAGTTTTTATTATATTGATTGTCTCACAATCTATCCAATGTAACCACTACAGATGACCTCAGAACGAGTACATAGGCCCTAGGCTTGGCAAGTAGTACTGAATATATATTCAGTCAAAAGTAAGTGAATCGTATCGTCGGTCACTCAACAAGAATTGTTACACATTTGGTACTGTATTTTGTTTTAAAATCATAAATACATTCACAACATTTCAGAAAAATATAATTTATTTGATTCTGTTCATTCATAAGTTAGTCATAAACACTATTAATGTGCAAATGAATCACTTGACTGGTAGTAAGTGGCCAATCAGATAATGGGATTTTGACACACCTTCTGACACAGTCACTTTATCTTGGACAACAGTTGGAGATCATCGACGAATATTGTTTTCCATAAGACTTTGGACATTAAGGCAAAATTTTCATAGCTTATACAAATGCAATTACATATTTTGTTCATCGGTTGTTGGACAAGCCATGTATAAATGAAATAATTGAGTCAGATCCGTTTATTTAGGGTTATATTCAAAATCACATGCATAGTATTAGTAATCTGCTCGTACTGGCTTGAGTTTGTTGTAATGATTTAAGGAATATATGCCATTTTCAACAACCTTGCTGTTGGTTTTACTCTGTAGTGACGTGGTTGAGTGTCCACCTACTGTGGAATTCTGGGTTCAATCTCAGGATTATTATTTTTTGTCACTCCTTTCGTAAACAATATTATTGTGCGAACTCATGACGTGACTGGCAGTAGTTTCTAGTATTCAAAAATGCATTTGATTATATTATTTAATCCTGAAGGTATTTGGAGCTGTCCAATATAAATGATTACAATATTGAAACGTATTTTTTTTCTGCCCAACATTAATGACTACAATGTTTAAACATGTTTTTTTCTGTCCAACATTAATTATTACAAAATTTAGACGTGTTTATCTCTGACTGCAGCAATATATTAATGCACAGAAACTAGGTCACCAAAGCGATCACCGCCATATTTGTTTACATTTGAAGCAAGATGCACATATATTATTTGATGAATACGGACATCTAGAAGAAGTTGTAAGTAATATTTTTAGCAATTTTGATGGAACAAATGATTAGATTTCATTGAATGGGATAAACAGTCTTTATAAAAATGTGTGAAATAATCATGTGTGAACCATGACTAATTTGGTTTCTGCTTTACGTTTGAAGAAATAGTTTCAAGTAGTCAGGCATTTGATTATATTATTCATGCACGACGGTCTGCTCAACTGTCGAATATAAATAATTACTAGATGTAAACATTTATTAATGAATATAACATTCATTCTGTTTCTTTCTGACTGCAGCATCATGATAGGTCACTGAAGCGATCAAACCCCAGCATTTGTTTACATATGAAGCTTGATGCCGATCAGTTATTTGAGGAATACAGATATCCTGAAGAAATCGTAAGTACTTGTTTGTTGCAATTTTTTGTAGAAACATTATTGACTTATAAACCCTGTCTAGTACAATCGTAATAGAGGCTTACAGTATTGACAGATAGGTAGGTGAATGTGATACTGGCCAGCTTGTTCTTATGAGACAGTTGAGGGTAATTGACAGTCTAGAATATAGTAGAAGAACTTAAAACTGTTCACGCAGAAAAAAAACAACAACAGAAGTTGAACTTCTGTTTGTTAGCATGATAACAAGTAACAGTTGATAGAACGGTAGCAATTTCTAAATTCTATTTGCATTTGCTTTGCTATTTTGTTGGTCAGTACTGCGCTGAAGGTTCAAAAGCAACTGTTGCTAATTTTTTTAAATTTGAGTTTTTATGTCTGTGCATTCCATTTCTGTGCATATCACAGCTTTAAAACTTTGCAAAATAATTTCTGTTATGGTCTTTATGGGAACATAACTTTGGATAAAACCTTTTATGTATTATGATGTTGGAGTTTAATTTTTTACATATCATTATATGGTCTTGGATTGAATTTTATCATATGATCCTGAAGTTGAACTTTGTATTATATGATCTTGGAGTTGAACGTTTTATTATATGATCTTGGAGTTGAACGTTTTATTATATGATCTTGGAGTTGAACTTTTTACTATATGATCTTGGAGTTGAACTTTTTATTATATGATCTTGGAGTTGAACTTTTTATTATATGATCTTGGAGTTGAACGTTTTATTATATGATCTTGGAGTTGAACGTTTTATTATATGATCTTGGAGTTGAATGTAATGTTATATAATCTTGGAGTTGAATTCTTTATTATATGATCTTGGAGTTGAATGTTTTATTATATAATCTTGGAGTTGAATTCTTTATTTTATGATTAAAAAGATTTAGATTTATTTGATTAAAAACTAATCAATCTTGAACATACATGAATTTTCATAAACCTGACAGATGAATTCATGTCATATTATCTTTGGTCAGTTGAACTTCACGCAACACAAATTTTGGTCTCAAATCAAGACAAATACTTTAGGGTTGAAATGTTTATAAATAATGATAGTTGATATGGTTATTCATATAGTTAAACGGTTGTAATCATACAGTTAAATTAAATTTGTGCAGTTCCTTTTTGGACTTGCAATTAAAGTATTGAACAATACCTAAAATTTGTTTGCAATGAAGAGAATTCATTTTTGTATTCCTGGTTATAACACATTCATTCCCTTCAGAAATTCATTTTCAAATAAAATTGTTCAGACTATAATTGTGTATTTTGTTTCTGAGACTTTTGATGTATTCATTTGCATTAACACCACTTAAACATGATTTCATGATGTAAAAAATCCACTGTGATGCAAATAAAAATTGGTACAGTTGGTAGATGATAAAATTTACATGTGTGCATTATAATTCATAAATAAAATCTGTTCTGACTAATGATTTTTGGCATGAAGTGGGTGTGTTTCTTTCAAAGAAAGGAATTTTTATGATATTCACCATAACTTCCACACACAGATGGAAAGATTAATCTGCTGTAATCTGAGTTCGATAAAAAATTAAAATGGTCTTCACACTTTTGTGTTCTGCTGACTACAATCAAGGTGCTGAATGTTTTCCTGCAGAAGCTAGGGGTAGACAGTGTGTTCCCAGTTGTCTTATGTTCTTATTAACTGCCACATATATTGAACCGTGCACAAGTGTGTAAACCAATGACTTGAATGACATAATATTTGCTAGTAGCTTCTTGTACTGTGCTCTTTGTCATTCAGGTTTAGCTTCTGGCTTAGTGGATCCACTTAGTATACCAGAGTGTATTTCATACAAAAGGAAAACGATGTCTGTCATAAGGGTGTTTTGACTGGGTTTAGGTAACAGCATATACTAATAGATAACCGAACATACTACGGTCTTCATAGTGCCTTGTTGCTCTCTTCTGGGTGTGGATTGAATTCTATCATTGCGTGTAAAGTTGTTTCTGTTGGTATACATAGACGAGGGTCTTCGTTCTACATTTTTGATAGCCAATCTCGTGATGAATATGGGTTAAGCTCTTTTAATGAAACATGTGTCCTATGAGTTTTGCAGTCCAGGAGTTAATAACATATTTTCGGTAATTGTCAAGGTAATAAGGTATATCTGAAAGTGGCTCTCAATTTCACTTTCATACTTTCAAGTTCAACACCACTTACAAATATACTCCATTTTCTGTGAAAATTCTGGAAAATAGAACAGGTTATAAAATTGAGACCATACGGAAACGTCAATGTGAAAAGTCGCTTAATCTGCCAGAAAAAATGCATCATCTTTTAGAGCAGGGACCTTTGATAAGTTTTGTAGATGACAGGAATGTAGAAAATATCCCAGAAAATAGTTTATGCTCTGAAAATACACTAATTTCATACTTTGATAAACTGGTTTCTGCTTGTCCAGATTATGTTTGTTCAAGTTGCACTCAAACATTTTTCAAACATTACATGAAAAATGTGGAAGAACTATCAGACAAGAATAAGACTTCCTTGTTCCAGTTTATCATGGAAAGGAAGAATGTAGGCAACATTGAATAGGTATGTCAGCTTTGTTTTGATTATGCTCGGCTTGGAAAAGTTTCAAAGTTTTGGGTAAAAAATGGGTCGCAGTTTCCTGAAAAGCCAGCTGAGCTTGATTTATCCAACTTGGAGGAAAGACTTGTGTCTCCTAGATTACCTTTTATGCAACTGTGTGAAATGCCTAAAGGTGGCCAAGTTAACCTGAAAGGCAATATTATAAATGTACCTGCTGATGTTAATAGTACAATTAAGTCATTGCCAAGATTGATAAGTAAAAACGAAACTGTAATGTTGAAATTGAAACGCAGATTATTGTATAAAGATCATGTTGCCTTTGAAAGCATAAGGCCAAATAAAGTTTTTGAAGCAGCACTATGGTTGGTATCTAATAGTTCATTGTTCAGAAATGAGGGTATTGTTGTAAATGAAACCTGGCTGCAGCAACCTTCTGAAATGACCATGATGTCAGTACAGGAAATTAACAATGAAGTCACTATTGGGAGTGGTAATGATGATGTGGAGCAATGTGAATCTGATTGGATTGAAGAAAATTTTATGGACAAGTAGTCGAGGGTTGCCGGCAGGATGGTGGCTTCTCGCTATGCACATGCTGTGGGGAACTCGCTTGTCGGCAGTGAGCCCCTTCTCTGTAACTCTCGGGCAAGGATACTGGGTATGTGATGGTGATAGTCGTTGCAATGCCAGTATCCTCATTGAAGTTGATTGAACACGAATTCCAATATAGAGTTTATATTTCCTTTATATTTACTTGTGAAGAATATTAAATGAATGTCACATAAATTAACTAGCTAGCACCTGAATAACTTTATTTTAGCTAAATTCTAATTATTTCCAACCATAGAATAGATGTTTACTTCAAGACGTAAAATGTAAGACTGTGTATAAAATAAAAAAAATTAAACTAAATAAACTAAATGTTATGACAACAATATTGTATTTAGTGTAGACTTGTGAATTATTTTTAATCACATAATCAGAATGGCTTGGATAGATAAAAGGGACTAAGGAAACAGGATATTTGCATTAATCAAACTATAATGTAATAAAGTGAAGGTGCTAAAATTTGCTCACTTAAAATTTTGATTTGTCTGTACAAAAGTTGACAAGCTATTAACTGAGAAATTCTTAAGTAGGAAAAATGTAAAAAACATCAAAAAGAATTTATCTAATTAATTAGGTTATTATGCAACATACACTTTTTACACACCAAAATGCTGTGTTACACATCACCCTTCCTTATAAAAATGATTGACCTCAATCAGAAAATCATTGACATTGAGGATAAGAAAATACATTGGATTGACATTTTAAAAAAAAGTCACAAATAAAATGTCACAATTACAGTTATTATACATTTAATTATCAAATATTTCACGCATTCAAAACACATTCAAAAGCGGCATGCCTCACTCATACACACATGCATACAATTTTTCAACAATTGTTTTAACAGAGATACTAAAAATTTTCTTCTTTTTTTTGGAAAATAACACTGACTTGAAAATTTTATTCATTAACAGCACTTAAATAAGTCAACTTTTCCTGGTATTTTCTGTTTATAATATTTACACATAAAATAATCAGTTATCTAACGATGTGCACATCTATATATACAAAATATTTTATGAATTTAAGAAATAGAATTCAACTTGATATTTCTAGGGTGATAATGAGAACATAAGACATTATGTAACAAAATTATCACTCAAAAAAAATCTTGTATCGAACATGAGATACATGTTTTTTAAACAATACAACAGTAATTATCCAAGTTTTATGCAACAACAATAAGATAAATTGCAGTCCTTAAAACATAGAAAACAGATGTTTTGGCATTATCATAATTATATGATGCATGCAACATTAACTGATAAACCTTCAAGTACAATTCAATAAATGATGTTTCGTGGTACCTTTATACACATATTTCATTAAACATTCTGATATGTTGAGATTGTAATATGACCAAAATGGCTATGCAAACAATACATCAAATCTCCCATGTAAATATAATCAGAATCAACAATTCTTGCTAATAATATGTAACATTTTCTTAGTGGACAATGACTGAAGATTAATTCATGCAACTTAATATGTCAACCACTTTAAGTATTATTCATAAATATTGTTTATCACACAATATACATTTCACCTTTTACAACAGACTATACAATTTACATTTTTCACGGTAGAGTTTTAATATTTACTATGCTACTTCTCCAAACTCTCCATTTATTACAATGTTATCATGTTACAATGTACATAAGTTTGATATAACAATAAAATTTGAAGTCATATATGTATATATGTAAGTGTCACTAGAATCTACTCTCTTGAACACAGTAAAATGAACACATTTTGTTAAAATGGTAATATGAAATTCAAACATTTACTGGTACATTCCTAATGATGCATAGAATCTGTTGCTATAACCAAAATAATATTCTGCATACTAAACAGTATTGTGTATCTTTGATACTTTACCATATGATCTAATGTAAGCACATACCATAAATGGAATTTACATTTTTCATGAGAGCAATATTACTTAAATGAAATTGTTAGACTTGATTGTTCTTAAGTACATAATTAAACACAATTTAAAATAAATTTTGATATTTCTGCGACTATGTGCTATGAAGGCTGATTTACAACATCAATTAATAATTCTGATCATTTTTCCTTCTATTACCTGACTAATGTCAAGTATACCAGTGTTGCTTTGCCAGTCTGCATAATCAACATGCTTTAACAAGTCATAGAGTTTATTAAGATAGGGTTGCATCATTTGTTTTCTTTTTGAAATCTTAAATGGAACACAACTTACAGATAATTCATTACCTTGATTTAGGACTAGACGTTGATTTGACATATGTTTCAGTATAGCCTGTAACATACAGATTTCTATTGGTGTAGTATTTTCTGTCAAAGGAAAATAGATGCACTCCAGGTACTGACTGGAAGAATTTATGAGATCCAGGCAATGGTCTCTTTCTCTTTTTACCAGCCATAGTCCTGTTAACATGGTATTCTCTGATAAAGACTTCAGGTATAGAAGTGGCATATTCCCAGGAACTAGGCTTTGTGGGTCTTTCCATTGAATCCTATAATACAGGGTGTTTTTGGCACACTGGGAGGATAGAAATTTGTCTATTTGATCAACAGAAGATTTAGATTGATCTGGTTGATTGAGTGAAGTTTCTGCAGAAGTTGTGGGGGCTGCGTTAGGTTGGTTGCTATTATTGTCAGTTGAGGTACTTGGGTATGGATGTTGAAGCTGTTGTTTGTTAACAATGTTATTTTTAGGTGTTAGTTGTTGGTCAGATCCTTTTGTTTTTAAACTATTTTTGACTTGACATTTCTGTTTGCCAGTTGTTTTCTGGTTGTTTTCCCTTTTTTGAAATGCATTTTGTTTGATCTGGGGTTTGGTGAGGAACAGGAGTTTGATTCGCGGGGGCTTGGGGAAGCACAGGAGTTTGAGAGTCATCCAGTGTTATTTCTTCAGCATCTAGAGGGTCAGTAAGGTATTCATACTCAGGTGGTGGATTTGTAGGCCTACATGATGGGTCAAAATAATGAGGGGTGGCATTTACCATAACTTTAACTTCACGGTTGTTACTACATCATCACTACATTGTTCGGACCAACATATGTGATATAGTATGGTCCTACCCATTTTTTATGAAGCTTAGGTGCCATGCCTACTGGCACTTTGGTACAATACAACCAAACTCTATCAGCAGGTTTGAAATCTGCTGGTCGACTACGCTTATCATTTTGGTGTTTGTATTTTTCTTGGGCATTTTTAATGTTTTCAGCAGCTATTTTCCTTGGAATTTCTAAATGCTGTAGAACTTGAGCCAGATGAGTTATAAATTCTGTAGATAGAGTGGTCTTGGGTGTTAGAGGAGTATCAATAGGAAGAATATTGGGTTGACTGAGTTCCTGGGGTGCTTCTATAAGTCATCATGATTGAAGGAAGCAGTTCTGACCAATCATCTTGTTTACCTTTACAATACAATCTGAGAGCTTGAAGAATGAAAGATTGGTGGAAGCACTATCCATTCGGCATTCTGCATTCCAGCTTACCAAAGTTTTCAATTCAAACCTCTGGACATGCAGCAGTTGAATACAATGCAAGCACTTTATGTGACATGAAAGTTGAATGAGATCTCTATGGTTGTTGAGGCATGATGAATTATATTAACCTTAGGTTGCAGGAAATAAAAGGTTGCACTAAATTTTTCGGAAATGTCAGTGTTTTGCAGTTGGTGATCTTTTTCTGTTGAAACCTGTCTCACAATCATCTCACAATGACACTATTCTTTCAGATATAGCCTCTACTGACAAAATTTACATTGAAGCCATTGACACTGTTTCTGGTAATGTTAGTTCTTCAATTCATACTAAAATTCTTTCAAAAATTCCTCGGGATCCTAGAAGAACAATGGGCCTACAAAAAAAACCCTAGTTCTTGGGTTAGGCATGCTCTATGTGCAAACGTAGACACCACTGATGGACTTACAAATGGTGCGCCTTGTTGCATTAAGAAATTTGATTACTAAGTTGAAAATTCATGCAGATGTAGCATAGTTTGGGTCAAGTTTGGTGATGACACAATTGGCAGAAGCTGGCGAGTCAAGTATAAGCATTTATATCAAAATGTTATAGAAATGTCCTGGTATTCATATTCATGATGCTTGCCTTAGTAGGGTGACTAGTCTTTCTGGTGTGCATGTTTTAAACCTTAACCCTACCAAAATTAGTGTTTCACCAGATGTTCAGATGGAAATGAAACGTCTAAGAACGCATAGGCAAATCTCTTTTCCTGAGATTAGAAACCCATCTACTCATGTAATTAGGGTATATTTTCAGAATTGTAGATCTTTAAGGAAACACATTAAGGATGTCAAAAATGAACACACCTTATTGTCTGCTGATATGATTGGTTTGTGGAAACAAGGTTGAGCACATTATCTGCTGAATTTGACATTGATGGCTTTAAAATATTGGCAAGGCCAGTCAGCTCATGGGATTACAGTTTATTTCAGAAATAATGTAAACATTCCTTTTTTTGGATTCAAAACTGTATCTGGCATTGAATACATATTGGTAGCTGTGGGGGGAGATGTTGTTATCAGTTTTGTTTATTGTCCCCAAAAAGTGGCAACTATTCCAAATTTCGGTGTTTTCCTGTCTAAAATTGTTGAAAAGGTGTATGGACATTTTGTCCAATATCAGAAGACTGGCAAACTTGTACTAATGGGAGACTTCAATTATGAATACTTAGAAGATAGAAGTATTGCACAACTTCTTAGGGGCACTTTTAACTTGAAGCAGTTGGTTGATCAAGTGACCACAGACTATGGTAATTGTCTAGACCATATTTATACTGATTTGGTTTGCATCATTTAACCAGTGATGGGACTTTTGAATCCTATTATTCAGCCCATGAAGTCTTATATATTGATTTCAAAATACAGTCATAGACTTACATAAATGAATAGTTGAAAGATGGACAGCCATGTACACACGATATTAATGTAAATTACAGATAGCCATGTACACACGATATTAATGTAAATTACAGATAGCCATGTACACACGATATTAATGTAAATTACAGATAGCCATGTACACACGATATTAATGTAAATTACAGATAGCCATGCACGCACAATATTAATGTAAATTTTATTCACTTTTGAACCAACACCAGTAAATAAACAAGAATACATTCTTTTAGCTGTTTATGTACTGTATTGGCAGTGTCAAATTGTTTAAAATTGGCCATAAATATCAAACAATGCATGCTAAATATTCCTTTTTCATGTCCTTCGGGTATCAGTTCCGTAGATATCTTATTATAACAGAACAAAGTGTATATACTGTGCTCCCATTCTCATAGAATATTGGAAAATCGGGCAATGATAAAAAGTACTGCACATATTCATATTTCCAGTCCAGTACAAGAACATGCTTCAAAAATGTTTGGTATGTGTATGCTTATTTGGGAACTCCATGGTATGTACTGAAACAAATGTGAGCTATTTTTTCTTTGTTATGGATTGCCTGTGATTGAGTTATTCATTGGCTGAAGTCATCGATAATACATACTGCCATTCAGTTATTAACCAAATATATTTTACCCCTTCATTTCCAATCCAGCGGGTAATTTAGCCTTGAAAATAACTAGTAGGAATACTGTATGTATAACCTGTAATGTGTAAATGAATAATTATGTGGTTATACATGGGCACTAGTAATTTCCAATCTTCCCTGCATTACAAATAATACTATTACCCCAGCATCATAATGAAAGCATCCTTAAATCCTGGAAAACGTGTAGACATAAATGAGTAACATACAGTAGATTTTACATGCATCAGATTTTAATCAAAACTTTGGCATGTCCATTAGTAAGTTTCTTCACCCACTGAATAGGAATACAACAATTGCTTACTGTTTGGTTTATGGCAATTTATCTCTTTACAAGACTGTAAAAATTGTTCTTTATATTTCCAGATGACTACACTCAAATCTCTATTTGAAAATAGGGGACTGGTTCTTACTCTAAACAAGTGAAGGTAAAGGTAGTGGTAAAGGCAGACCAGGCTGTTGAGTATAAGAGACTAGATGGATCTGACAGGCAATCACTCAGCACAGCAGTTAGTGATGGAACTACCATCATTAAGTGTGTGTGCTTCGATGTAGCAAAGTTTGCTAAATTTGCACCTGGTAACATTGTGATACTAAGAGAAGTTATAAGAGAGAAGAAAGATGACAGAACATGTATTGTTGCTATGAAAGCAACAAAAATATTCTTGTCAAATGGTTTAGATGTGGCTAATAGTCATGGAGATGAAGGACGTCTGTTGGTGAATCCCTAGCAGCTGAGGTACTGCCAATTACAGATGCATTGCAATCTCCTGTAAAGAAGAGGGTTTCCATTGCCGTGAAAATTGTGCAGGTTTGTCATTATTTCCTCAGTAAAATGTTACAAATAACAAGTTGGTTAATTTTATGTACAGTATAGATCTGTCCTACTCAGTATCTCACATCAGGTATGTTCTATCATATGGAAGCCTAGCACCTTCTGTAATGACCACAAAGTCTGCTTTGGCACAAAGCACTCAAGTGGCACTCAAATAACTTGTGCATATGGGTTTTATTTTTATGTTTAGCTGGTAACATCATACTTACAGGCCTTAACTCAATCTTGAAAAAGTATTTTAAAACTTCAAAATTATTTACAATGCAACTACTGGTCAGAATTTAATTACATTGTAAACATATTCAATATAAAAACAATACAAATTAAATTAGTTACCATGTAACATTACAAGATTGCAACATTATTAATGATGTGTGAGTTAAGTGTCTGCTGCTTCATTTTTTTGACCATGCAGACATCATTGAAATTTAACATTTCTAATTTTCAGAAACTCTATCCAAATATACACTGTTTTCAGTGGTTAATATTTAAATAAATTATGCTTGACAACATTTTTTGAAAATCTTGCTCATTTTTCACCAGGAAGATGCACGCACTGTGCAGGTAAAGGGGTCAGAAGTACCCATTAGGACGATGACTGTTGAGCACTATACTGGCATAGTCAAGGTGACCCTGTGGAGGGAATGCTGTGATGCTGAAGTGAGGACGAGGGAATTTGTCTGAATAACGGCTATAGTGATTAATGTGTACAAGCAGAAAACATCTTTTTTCAACAACTTACAAAGCACAAATTGAGGTATTATAGTTCACCTTCCTAGTTTATTAGTCTCTTACTTTAAAGCAATTTTATTCAAAGTGTTTCATCTATAAATAATATGAAGTATACTATTAACATTTGATAATTTTCCTCTATACCATTATGCACTGTATATATTGTGATGTGGTTATACTGGCTGTTAAAAGTGTAATACTTGAACTTTAGCAGAACACTTCCAGAAAACTCTTTGTCTTTAATCATTTGAGTTGTTGAAAGTGTGTAGGCTTAGTGCAGTAATTTACCTGACTTTCAGTGGCATTCATATACCATATATAAGTAGTTTGATTCAGAATATCAAACTATACATTGCTTTTGATTTTCTTGTTATAAGAAATCAGCTGCATAGAATTTTGCTGTTGGCTTACTTATAAGTCATGCAAATAATGCTTGCTAATAAAATTAATAATATTAAACTTTTCTAATTAAAAAAAAAAAAAAAAAAAAAAAAAAATATTTTTGATTTGTCTGATATTGCATTGCTTGTTAACTTCTGATCTCATTGTGCTTACATAGACGTTAGCTCCAAGAAGTTGATACATTCAGTGCCATATTAACATTTGCCTGAATCTACATGAATTTCTTTTATTTTCAGAAATTTGAAGCTTCAGTTACAGAGAGATTGATTGTCACCACAGGTGTATGTGTGCAAAATAGTAATGCGGAATTACTACTGAATAATGACGAAGTTACAGCAGTACCAGCATAATTGCTAAGTCTTGCCATGCCAAATATGCAAGATGTGGAAAGCTTAACTGCTAATGGACCTGTAAGTTTTAAAATTGTGCAAAGAGGATCAGAAGTTGGAGGTATCTCTGCTGTGTAAAATGTTTTGCAGGGATTACCTCTCTTTTTTCATTAAATCTGTCAGGGAAGTTATCAAGGTTAGCAGAAAGACTGGAACAACAATAAAGGATGGGACAGTGGGAAATACTGCTTTTTATAGAGAATTACTACCTTTTATTTTTTGGTACAGTTAATGGCCAAAAGGTACAAAATTAATTATGATGTATTACAAAAGTGTTCTCTATTTTTATCATTATAAGTGGTTTGTTCACTACTGTGAAATATTTAATAATCAAAGTCTACAATATACCTCTAAAAGCACTGAAAATTTATTCCTTAAAACAGCATTTTTGACTTTTGAAATCAATAAAATAAAGCTTTTGACTCATGAGAATTTGCACCAAAGGGTCTAATTTATAATAAAATTAGATGGGAAATTTGTTGACTTCAAATTATCATCAGCCAAGGATCATCTTTGACCCTTAACATTTGATGTCCAGTGAAAACCCTGAATATAAAACCCTGTATATAATACCCTGTATATTTTACTGTCATAAATGCAGTTCCTATTACTCAAAATTATCAAAGTTTTCAGTTGTATGTCGTCTTTTTGTTTGTTTTATAGTTCCATTGATATTTTCCAGTATTTCCCACTTTGTCAATATGTGGTTTATTTTCTGTTATGGGAATACGTGAGCTTTGACGACCTTCGATATATTGGATGGTTAAAAGCACTCCTGGTTGTTTGCCAATACAAAATACAAGTTTTATAAAATCATAAAATCTGGTTTGAATCATACTTATTGCTTTTTCTTTTTGAAGCCCAATTGAAACGTACACTTCATCTATTTACAGTTTTATCAGGATGTGTTTATAATTCTGTATATAACATATTTAGCTCTAACCTGGAGTGCAGTAGCTTTAACATTCTTTCTAGTGTGTATATTTTGTATATTTATTTTTGATATTCATTTTTATTGTTACACTTTTTTGCATGATATTTTTCTTTAAATTTAAATACTTAATGCAAAAGAAACTGTGCAATTCTTATGTTCAGATACTCATTGACTGTTGGCATGTTTGAGCAAGTACTGTTATACTTTGTAAAATGAAGTTACAAAAAAAAGAAAACTGCACCATTTTTTTGCACTTTAGTGAAGTTTGTCATACTAAGTTATGCCATTATGTCAAGTCACTTTATTTGTTTGAAGAGAAAGCCATCCTTAAAAAATGGTTAGTTTGCCACTTCCAACCCATACTTTTTTGGTTGGGTCGGTAGGTGGGTAAATTTTTTTTTTTCCTGTCATGAACATACACACTCTTTACTTGAACTCAAATTTTTACAATCCTAGTAATAAAAGACAAAGAAATATATGCATTTTAATACAGCATTTTAATTCTTCAGTGTATACTTTTTCTTCATGTATATATGTTCAAATGTTCATAACTGTTAAAATGTATTTCATTTTTCATTTTAAAGAGCTCGTTTGTAAGGGCTCCATACCAGCATTCTTGCATGTGTGGTTACGGGGTAATACTACCCTAAATTTTTACAAGAGTTCTTGATATTTCCCTGCATTTTATGTGGCACAAATACAATGTCATTTCTGACGATGCTTGAAAGAGCTTAGTATAGAATATGTTACAGGGTATGAGCAGGTTATCTGGAGCCTTACAAATACTTTCCCATATTTATTGCCTGAAAGTTAAGGACAGCATTAGGACAGAATAATGTATTAATTTATTTAATTGAAAACTACTGTGAAATTTATCAACTTAAAGAAAATATGAAAATCTTAGTTATTAATATTATCAATAAGTTTCTTTATAGACATGTATCTGATTTTGAACTTGAAAATCACAATGTAAATCTCACCATTCTCATCATGCAAATTTAATCATAAAATAAAAACTGTAGATGAATGTTGTTGTTGTTTTTACTTTATATTACATTATTACATTCAGGAGCAAACAGAGCACCACTTGAAAAGTCATATCATACAAGCTGTCTAGTTAGTAATACCAACAAGTCAGCTTGAATGATACGACTTTTCAAGAGGTAAGTCTCATGACCCTATTGTCATGCTTTCAGCATGTATATGCAGTGTTGCTTCAGCATTCCATATATTAAGATACTGTAGATTGGCTACTTGAAATATGGTTACAAGTTATGAACAAGATATCACTATCCCTGATGACGTGCTGCTTTTGTAAATTAACTGCAAGACAAATATGTCCAGAAAGAGGGCAGTATTTCATTTGAGTTGATGGATAATTTTTAAACCTTTCAAGGTTATACGTACCTTGGTTTATGATTTTTGACAAACTGATTGTATTATTGTGCTGAGTCAATAACATAGGACTGATTTGTCTGATTTTAGCTGTTGTAAACCTTTGCTTGTGTCAGTGCTGTCCTCTTCAATCTTGTTAATCTTTATAGCCAAAGTGACACTATATTATGTCCTTGGTCATATGTTCGACAATTTCATATTTTATCTCTTGAAGCACTTCAAGGAAATATAAATGTATAATTGTCCAATCTATCTCAAACCACTTGAAGAATATTTGTAAACTTAGCTAGATGTTCATCTAATCAAGACATACAGCATGAACTGCTGGTGATGTGTGGTTATAATGAAGACATACAGAATGACCTAGTGATGTGTGGTTATAATTAAGACATACAGAATGAACTGCTGGTGATGTGTGGTTATAATTAAGACATACAGGATGAACTGCTGGTGATGTGTGGTTATAATTAAGACATACAGAATGAACTGCTAGTGATGTTAGGTTATAATTAAGACATACAGAATGAACTGGTAGTGATGTGTGGTTATAATTACTGGATATTTATCATCATATATCTGCCCACATTTGAATTGTCAACACTTCAGGTACCACACTTAACATCCAATTGTCATAACACGTTGAATGATTGTTCAGTGACTTCTTCATTCCATTTGCATATGAGTCATTTGGGGTAAAATACTATAACACCAGGACAAAGCCTATGAACACCTTGGGAAAACTAAATTGTCACCTAGAAAGTTGCCTTTCAATTGATTGATTACAAAAAGTACATAAAGTGCATAAACATATATATTGTATTCACATAATTATGATAATTATGTTTATCTACTTCGTGTTCTTCAGAGACTATCGATCCTCCAGTACTTTCAGTGCTTTGATTCTCTATGTAATTAACTGTCCCATAAAACTATTATTTGAAAACTTGCCAAGGTTGCAACATGATGTTGTTGGTACAATTTTAGACCACACTTTACTAAAACATTAATTATTTACTTTTGGTTTGTTCAGTTATATAAAGCTTCATCCTAAAATTTTGAACTTAAAAATCTTTCTCTATTAGATGTTTGTTTTTATTTGTTTTTATAACTTTTTTTTAAAAAAAATTTGTTCGTGTTAGGGATACAAAAATCTATATTTGCAATTTTTTTCTTGTTAAAAATGCTTCAAGTTACACAAGACCAGTCTCGGAATGAAGTGTTACTATTGGTTGACTCTTAGACTGTGCTCAAACACAGCCAATCATATCCTCCAGTCTTAAACTTTGTTTGAGGACTAGTCTCAGAATGAAGTGTTACTATTGGTTGACTCTTAGACTGTGCTCAAACACAGCCAATCATATCCTCCAGTCTTAAACTTTGTTTGAGGACCAGTCCAGTTAATGAAGTGTTACCATTGGTCAGCTCTGAGACTGTGCTCAAATGCAGCCAATCAGATCCTCAAATTTCAAGATTTCATTTTATTTTTCCCCCATTTAGGATTATGATTTTGGATAATTTAAGTATAAGAATGAATGAAATTAGTCTATGATTTACTTTTTCAGGATTTTATGTTGTTGTTTTTTTTTACTGTATTTCAGATCTATACTTGCAGTGAATTAATCTAACCAGTTTTCTTGGACCGGCACCAGTATTAACCTTGTTCTCTGTCAAATTTTCCGTATAAACTGTCAGCAGTGGAGGACAATTAGACATGGTGACTCAAACCAAATTGTCACATAAAGCATGTACAGAAAGATTAAATACTAATGATTGTTTTGTTTGTTTCAGCATAAAACGTCCCTCCAATCTTCTAGATTGATACTGAACTTGATGAAAGAGATTTTGAGGTAACATTTTATTCATATCTTACCTATCCTTCAAGAATAATTCTATTAGAGTAAAACCTCGATTTATGACCATGTCATTATTACAACCATCTTAATATAACGACCACCTCATCACTCAATTTAGACCAGTTTTTTCTATATTATTTCTATATTTTAACTTAATAATCAGACTACCTCAATGTTAAGTCCTCCCTTTCCAGGTCCAAATGGTGGTTTAAATTTCGAGATTTTAACTGTCCATAGTGTTTTTTATGACAAAAATCTGCTCTTGACCATTTGGTATCAGATTAACTGTGCATTGTAATCAATTTACATGATCCAAAATTTATTCATATAATTTGAAATAAAACTATAGGTAAATCTCATAGCAACCTTCACCTTATTAAGACCACCTCATCATAATGACCACCTCATTATACATTACATGTATACTGACTGATAGAGTCCCGTCAAACATTTTCGAGCTCAGGAGTTTAAGACCTTTTTAGATATGATTTTACTGGAACTAGCTGGTGATATTAATACCAAGGTGATTCTAATAACTTGTTCTATCATTATATGTCTGTGAGCATTGTTGTTTTTAGTGGGAAGTGACTTATTCAGTGAAACTTGGTGTATCTATTTAAACTATCAAGTACAGTGTGTTTACATGGACTTTACATGCAATACACATTGATGGATTAACTCAGGTGTATATATTGGTTTGACTATAGGACTGTGTTGACTCATTGAAGTGTTAATTTAAGCAGGGAAGGAAATCTTGTTACCATTTCTAAAAAAAATATTTAACAGATTGTACCAATCTGGTGAATTTCTAGAGACCTGGACAAGTGCATTTTGGTTCCAATTCATAAAAAGGGCAGTCTTAATAATCCAGATAATTACAGGGGTATAGCACTTATTGATATTTTTAGTAAAATTTATATAAGCATGCTAACTAAAAGAGTGACTTTTTATTCTAATGCTTTTGACATAATTACTGAGTCACAGGCAGGTTTCAGATCTGGATATTCTTTAGTTGATAACAGTTTGATATTATATTCATTAATTAGTGAATACATATGCAAAAAACGTAATACGTTATACGTAGCCTTTGTTGATTTTAAGAAGGCTTTTTATTCTGTCAATCGTTCAAGGATGCATTTAGCATTAATACAAAATGTTGTTAAGGGTAACCTTCTAAGAGCTATATTGGCTGTTTATAAAAATGTCAAAGTGATTGTTAAAAATGGTAATTCATTCAGTGACCTTATTGATTGCCCAGTTGGCTTATATCAGGGTTGTAAATTAAGTCCTATTTTATTTTCATTGTTTATAAATTTTGACTGGTGTGCATGGAATTCTATTAACCCCTGGCATTGCAGAAATATTTCTTCTTATGTTTGCTGGTGATGTTGCTATACCATCTGATACTACTATTGGACTTCAGCTGTACATGGGTACTGCTCTGATTGGACATTGAATGTTAATGTCAATAAAACAAAGGTTGTAGTGTTTAAAAGAGGTGGTCAATTGTCACATGTTGAAAAATGGTACTATGATGGTATTTTACTTGAAGTCTTGAATTCCTTTGTATATATTGGAATGAATTTTACAAACAGATTATCTATGTATCAAATGGCTAACCATAATGCTATAAAAGTCTCATGATGTATTTTTCAAAATTATTGATTCTAAAATTTTATCTATATTGTTATATGGAGCTGAACTATGGGATACTGAGAAATGGACTACATTGAACATGTTAATTTATATATCTGTAAGTGTTTCTTAAATGCCCCCATTGAAATCATGTAATAATGTTATCACAGGAGACTGTGGTCATTTTCCTCTTTATATGATGTCAGCTAAACGATGTATAACATTTGGATAAGGATTTTAAACATGCCAAATCATAGATATGATATCATGGAAACAGTGTCATTTCATGTTGACGTATTATGGTTGTCAAACTAGCTACTAAAGTAAGATGTAACTTATTTGAAAATGGTTTTGGCTATATATGAAACAGGCAATGTGTATGAAAGTAGATTGAAAGATCAATTTATACAAAAATGGCATGAAAATTGCTTGAGTAATAAGAAATTGGATTTCTATACTAATTTTAAATAATCTTTTGAGTTTGAACCCTATATTGACTCTATTCTAAATTCAGAAAATGCTTAATAACATTTAGAGCTTCTTTTAATGTGAAAAGGGAGAGAACTCGGTATACCAAGAGACCAAAGACATTGTTTGTTTTGTGACAATATTGAAGATGGATATCATTTTGTTTTGATTTGCCCTAAATATCAAGATATACGTATTTCATTTTTATGAAAACAGTATTATGAATTCCCAAGTAAACAAAAATTTTATAACCTTATGTCTAATAGGAATAGCCAATTGATTAGAAGATTGGCAATGTTTTTATATAAAGCATTTGAAGTCAGAACAAAAAGTTTCAAATGTTATGTAATAGGATATATATCTGCCAACTCTGTCAGTCAAACTATTTGTACTATGTATGTTGTTACATGTATGTGTCTGGGCCAGAGGCCTAGAATTACAAATAAATACATATAATTTGAAGTTAAACTATAGGTAAAACTCATAGCAACCTTCACCTTATTAAGACCACCTCATTATAATAACCACTTATTCTCAGACTGATATTAAAATTTTCTCTATATTTCTACTTGATAATGAGACCACCTTGATATTTAGACTTACTTGTTTGGTACCAATATTAGTGGTCGTAGTATTAAAGTATAACCTGAGACCATTATACACAGAAATTGACAATGGAAGTGAGATCTGAAATAAAGTGTCATCGCGCATGTGCATTGAGAGATACACGATGGCAGTTAGGATGAAAACGTGAAAATGTTGGTTATGTTCTTTACCAAATTATCAGCGACAAGCGGCATTTATCCATTATATTTTTATACGAACATCAATCTTAAACATTTTATTATTGTTTTCCATCAATATTTTTCTCAGGTATTTTTAAAGAATGTTCTCAGACCTGTGATTTTGACTCTCTGAGCGTTATGATTTGATTAAAATGGTGCATTCTGTTATTTTGGGTTGAGTGGTCGTATTCATATCTTATACGTTTTTAAATAAGTCAATTTTTTTGCTGTATGTCAATGGATATTTAAAGTTTAGACATATGGTCATGTAATAGTGTGCATATTTAAGAACATCGTTCTGATTTAAAGTTTAGACATATGGTCGTGTAATAGTGTGCATATTTAAGAACATCGTTCTGATTTAAAGTTTAGACATATGGTTGTGTAATAGTGTGCATATCTAAGAACATCTTTCTGTAAGAAATCAGTGACCAGAAATCTGGAAATAGTTGAAATTGCTTTTGTCCATTCAAAAATATGATTTTCATCATTGAATGGCTAAAACCATTAAGGCCAGTGTCATTAGATGAAAAAAAATATTTTGAAGATAACCCTGATATTTATCGCAAATGATTTGAGAAGAAAAACAGCTAATGAATCTGGGTAAAAAACAACCCTCTAAGCTCTTATGAAATGTTCCCCCTGATCATTACAAGTTCATAAAATGCTTACTCATTTCATCTGCTCAATTAGCACCGAATTATTATCTTATATAACTTAATATAGGTGGGTCATTAAAGATTTAAGATCATCTGAGGCTGATTATACAAGATTATGTAATCAAACTGGGTCACTTCCTGGACCCATATGCTGCTGTAGTAGTCTGTGGATCTTATCACAGGTTGGGCCAATAAACAACTAATCAGCAGACCATGTGACACAATGTTGTAAAACAGGCCCCTGATTAACAATGTATTCCATGGGTTGTATTATTATTATTATTCATATTTGTATTATTATACAGTTTTTGTTATCATATGTACAATATTTTATCTCTTGATGAATTGATAAGAACATGGATTTATAAGCTGTGACGACAAGGAAACAGTAATATAAAGATTTGTGATTGTACAAGTGTGTTATACCTTTTACATTTTTTGCATGTGTCTACGAAGTCCTGACACAGAAGCATAGCTCTTCTCACATTTATCGCATTTGTACCGTCTCTTTTAGACACACTCCCCCTTTGTGCCACAAGTCTTCGATTTGGAGTTAGATCTAGGAACATCATTTTTATGGTACTCTCATAGTCACTGTCAGAATAATTAAATTCTCTGTCCATAAAGTCACCTAAATCTAAGTCCGAAAAATTACTGAAATCATCCTTGGAACACGCCTTGATAGACATGAACTGTGTCACTTAGCTTAATTTAGTAAATATTACATACAGGATCGTTATAATGATGTGGGAAATGAACGTTGGTTTTAGAGTTTGCTTGATAAAGAATGTGTTTGTTGACAAAAAGAAATTCTGATTGGCTGTTTAGTTAGACAAAATAAGGGCTAATTGTGTGGAATTAATTGTATTATCTAGAAAGTTTAGTAACTGCATAATTGAGCAGTTATCTTCAAATTGCGTGGCTCGAAAAACATAAAACATTGGTTAACTTTAACCAATTGGTTAATTTAAGCCAAGGTTAGATTTAACCATTTTGGTTTACTAACCATTAAATAAATCATTTAAACATTTAGAAAGGGCTGCCATTTTGGTACTGGTTAACGTTTATGTTAAGATTTAACCAGCATCTTAGACTTGGGTTAGATTTATTTGAGCTTCAACAAAAACAAAATTTGGTTAAACTTAAACAAAATTTTCTACAACAGCTAACCAACAATTTAACCAAAATTTTAACCTAATCACTGATTTAACCCAGTGGTTAAAGTTAACCAATGTTTATACAATTGGGTGCAGATAGACAGATAGAGTACTACATTTCCTGTAATTGCTGATTCCAGGCACAGAGAATGTTATTATTAAATCAGTTGTGTCTAGACTGGTTCTGCTCTACAGTATTATCATGCACATTATCCTTGACTGGTTAAGGAATTGAGACACGGTCTTGATTACATCTATTGTGATTTGAAATAATCTGCAAGTCCTATAAAGCCTTGATTTGATCAGTATGTCATGAATTTTTAACTGCATTTTGTCAAGATAAATCTATGATATGTGTTAACTAGGGATGGCAACAAGTAATCGGTTAATTGAGCACTCAATTGAACTTCGGAGTATCGGTTAACAAAATTAATATTCGATTACTCAGTAAAATTAACAAAATGATTTCTTTCTTCCTGGGATATTTCTATGTCTCAGATATTTCTCTTGGTCAACATTTGAAACATAAAATTGTAATCCAAACATCCTGGCTCAGGTATGAAATTCATACAACTTGATAATATTAAGGAGGCAATCATCAGTGTTGACACGGATTTTCTCCACCGCAGGGTTACTCGTAAATAAACTTTGTAACAAACTTTCATTAGAGATAGTGGACAAGATTATATTCTTAAACATAAATTAATCAGTGTTCTTAATAATTGTGAAAATTAAAATTGAACAAACAAAACGAGTCAGCACACACATAAAATCTAATTTGAAATATGTGCCATATTTATTTGATTGAAACTGTGAATATCGGTGTATCCAACATGTACATGTAACATGTAATCGTTGATTAAAAAGGTGTTTATTGAATATAAACATAAAAGATGAGTTTTACAAATTATTAACACTAGCTTGAAATTATATATGAGCCAATTAAATGTTGTTTATGTATAATGTTGTTGATTACTTTATTTTCCAAGTTACTTCCCTAGTATTTCTATTAATGATATCTATTCCTTGAAGCAGACGAAAATGAAAGTAGATTGTGGTAATATTGAAGAGCCCCAGTAATCTTCTGAGTAACCGAGTACTCGATCAAAAGAATGACGAGTATTTGAGTATTGAATTTGGTACTCGTTGCCATCCCTAGTGTTTATGAAATGAGCGTGGAAGTGCAGTGTGTGTGAAAAGTGTAGTGTGTGTGAAAAGTGCAGTGTGTGTGAAAAGTGTAATGGATGTGAAAATTTGAAGTGTGAAAAATATGATGTGTTTGAATAGTGAAATGTGTGTGAAAAGTGAAATGTATATAAATTTATCTTTCAGGATTCCATTAGTAGAACTTATTCTAGTGCATCTGTCAGTCAACCACAGATAACGACAGCTGGTTAGTTATATAATGGTCCAGATAGTGGAATGGATACTGTTATTAGTTTTACCAGGGTGAGAATCTATTCTTAGAAATATTACATCCACGGGAGGCAAGTCTTTGTTGTATTAGAATCTTACTGCTTTTTAGCTCAACTGATCACGTAGTTCTGATTGGAGGTTCACCAAACCTTGTCAAAATGGTTGTCTTAATGATATCTTGTTAAATTCGAACAATAATGAATGAAACAATGTTTTTTTCAATGGTTTTCTTTTCTTTAATAAGTAACTGGGTCTTCATTACGCAAAATTCCTCCAGAGTACAAAATTAATATGCCCATACCATGTGACTCAGGATTTCAACGAAACAAAACATCAGGATTTTCCCTAGTTTTTTTATTTGGGAGTCCCAAGACTTGCATGCTTGCCATTTTGGGGGTCCCTGATAATTTATTAGGGTCCCCGCATAGGATCATGTTTTATTTATGGATGTTACAATCATCTAAAAATCTCCTGTTTTGTATCACAAGATGAATCACTTTCATTATCATTACTGTCTTTCTTACTGTTTCCTGAAGTGAAAATTTGGGATTTAGATGCAGATGCAGGGACTTACCTGCTAAAAAAAAGCCATGAAGTGTTTTTTGAGTTGCTTTCAATATCCATTTTTCCTTGGTAGCCTCTGATGCCATTTTGACAACAAGTAAAAATGTTAAAGACTCCCTTATTTAAATTATGTGTCTCTCTGATACCGATTTCAGGAAAAGCAAAATGGTTTTTACATGGGTCCCAGGTACACATGTTGGTTGAAAATGTGGGTCCCTGATGAAAAAGTTGCATCAGAGACATAGGCTTTCTGTGTCTGGGAAAACTGTGACTTTTCGGTAATACGACAATCAAAGTTCATCAACAAATTGCTCGATTTGAAATCTTCAATTTCACATAAGATCTTTATTTCTTTATCAAATATTATCAAATACAGTGAGGACTTAGGCCAAAAGTTTGCCATGTTATGTTTTTTTTGATAGATGAACAGCTTAGCCCAAAAACTGGAAAACTGTAAGTGATACTACTACTGCTGGTAACTGCTAATTAGAATATTTTCAATATTGCGTAGGTCTGAGGAGAAACAGCTACTTCTCGTTATGCAGACAAACTTTCAAAAGCACTTGTTGCGTAAATATGGCAATGAAGTATGCTTGTTGGATTCTACATACAACACCACCTAGTATACTGTCTCTCTGTCATTTGTATATGTAAAGATGAATGTTGGATACCAGGTTGTTACAACTTTTGTGTTGACTAAAGGAACTACAGCTAACATAACTGAGGCATTGAAAGTTGGAATCCTGGGTGGAATGCAGAATACTGGGTCACAGATTGACCAACATGAAATCACAGCCCTAGGGAACGTTTTTATAGGTATAAACATTTGTGTGTTAGTGATGTAGTTCTGATTGTTAGTCATCTAATAGTTTGTTTTAGTTTGTGCTTTTACTAGATTATCAAATTTTATCAGGGAAATTTCAAAGGAAATCTGCAGATTCAGTTTCAATGGAAAGGGCTTTTACAATATAACTTAAAGTATGTGTTACTTAAACCATTTTGTCTCTTGAGCTATTCTCAGCCCTGTCAAATAGTTTTTCGTAGAAAATGTTTAGAAGATATCGTATGTGACAAAATCTTTTCTACTCCCTTTTAATCAGACATAAAAACATTTATTCATCACTGATGTTACTAGATCTAGCAGTTGATTTTCTATGCATTGTCAAACTAGTATGCATGTTTCTATTAAGTGGTTCATGAAAAATCATTTAATTTTTTGTTAGATTACATTTTATGAAACTTGTTGTATCATTACTTTCAGTTACAAATGGGTCAGTTTGGTTTGTGGTAGTTTTTGCATTGATTGAGACTGGGCAAAAAGGTTATTGATGTAGTGCATGTATCTGTTATATTTGTTATAGGAACGCAAGTATTGTTTGCTCATTCCACACAGAGCAGGCCTGGCAGAGATGGTTAGGTTCCAAAAAGAATGGAGTGGGGGACAGCAAAGAAATCATCTTAAAACAGTGAGACATTAATTGAAGTTGCTCATGTTTATATTGCCTGATTCTTGGCTTATTTACTCAACCATGCATGTGAGCATTTAATCATTATGTGTGTTCTGAAAAAACTTGTTATTTTGGGGGTTATTAGTTCAGAGTGAGCTATTGTGAAGGGCCTCTGTCAGGCCCACACTAGAGGACACATTTTTGGTCAAAGGGTTACGAATATTGGTCAGTGGCTAAGTCTTTATGATATCTCGGACAAATTTGAAAAAGGGCTATGTGGAGTCAAAAACTATTCCATTGGATCAAATAGAAAAAAACAAACTTATGTATACTCTAAAGGCCACATTTTTCATCAAGGGGTCTTGAAAAATCTTCATGTTTATTTGTTTAGATTAAATAAAAAGTTAAAAGAATTTTTAGTTCAATACATTATATTTTGTACATTTGTATCTGTAATTGCAAAAGCCCAAACACTCATTATAATCTTAGGCTGAAATGCTGAAGGATTAAACACTGCCAAAGTGTTTCTGCAAGTGTTAATGCATGAAAAACTGCTATTCTTGTGTTCATTTTTGGTATAAATATGAGGGTTGTTCGATATGTAATATGTATTTTACGATATTTCGAAAGCATCCGTGGTGCAGTGTTTAGTGTGCTGGACATGTAGCCCGGAGATTCGGGTTCAAATCCCGGTCACGGCAGGTCATACCCTTCTATGAAAATTTGACAAAAATGTCGATTTTCCTCCATAAGTGGTGAAGTTGCCGGCTCCTTATGGAATGGTAAGTTAGTACTGGTTATTTTACAGTCCAGGAAAACTGGTTAGGTGAACTGGTCATTGTATATAACTGAAAAAATGTTGAAAAACGGCGTTAAACACCAGTGACAATATGTCACATACAAACATTTATTCAAGTGTCTCTTTTTTTAGTGAAATTATTTACAATTTCAGCATGTATGTCTAACACTGTTGGTTCAGTCAGCAACTTTATTGATTGTTCTTCTGCAATAATGTCAGGTAATTACTTACAAGTAGTTTGGGATAAAATAGCTTCCTTAACAGAAAATTATAGTGCTCTACTATGAAAATGAAATTTTTTTTTTTGGTTTGTTTTTGGATAATTAAGTATACAATGTCTTTCATTGTTGCACACATGCATGTAGTGATAAATATAATAGCATATCATTTCATCAGGATAATTAATGTCACATTACACTAAGAAACATGTGTAGAAATTGATAAAATCTAAATGCCAATGTTTCAAATTAAATGGCTACAAATGATGTCAACTGTGATATACGTTAAGGCATTAGATTTACAGTCATTTGATTTAAAGTGAACAATTGAAAATTTCAGCTGGCAGTCAAAAAACCCAAGACATGCTGCTGTATGAAAATGGTCAGAGTGACTCAACAATTCTTTCAGGTACACATTTGCAATGGTAAATTATATTAAAGGACTCAACACAAGTTTTTAATTCCATTAAAACAATACATACATTTTATAAATAAAAAGTTAATATGAAGAAGTATGAGAAAAATGTATATATATTACTGAAAATAGTCTTTGTTTGTTCACTTATATAGATTATTCACATTCTTCATCAAATTCTTTAATTTGAAATATCTCAAGTTACTATTAGGCAGAAAGCCTGTCAATGGCTTGGAACATTTTATCTGTCATTTTTTGCTGCTCATAAAAGTATATACCACATAATCATAGGATTGACATGCAGTACAATGATACTGTTATGTCTGTAATTTGATAAGTCCAGTATGTTTTGTAAGGCATTATTTCTAGCATGTATCATAGTAAAAATTGCATCTGTAGTTAATAATAATGTAACATTCAATGTTCAGTTATGAAAAGCTTTAATTGAACCAGGTCATAAGAAACAGCTGAAAACATTTTCCTGGTAATATAACAGAAAAAACGACAAGAATTTTCAATGCAGCATTTTCATAGGTGTTATTGTATCCATGCAAATGAATGAGTAACATAAAAGTATTTACTGAACACAGCAAAAAAAGCATTCAATGCACATTTGCACTTCAGAAGGAAAGACACAAGAATACAAATTTAAAAACAGTCAAAAAAGTGTATTATCACCGAGTCAGTATATAGATAATAAATGTCATTTATAAATTTCAGTCACACAACCCAAAGATTGTTCCAGCAATGCAGGATAACTATTCTGAAAGTACTGGGCCAGATGTCCGGTAGCCAGGCACCATTAATGGTATTTATTATTTATATATGATTTACTCAATTTTTCATTTGGTCAGACAGAAATTCTAAGTTTTCCTGTAGTCTAGTGTTATCTGTGTTGCAGAGGCACGTTATGAACTAACAAAGGTTATATAGTAAGAATATAATACTGTGAAATATGATGGTGATACCTCTAATCACTGGTTAGCACTTAAAGCGTGAGGTTTTGTGAAGTTTACATACAGAGCATAACAAGTTGCGATTTGTAATGGATTTTTTAATTACATAATGTTTCCGCTCATAATCAGGTCAGGGCAAAATCAAAATAGACAGTGTGTTTTAAAAGTATTTGGTTTTGGTCCGGACCATATAGTATGATAATAATAATATGAATTATTATAATTCAAAAAAGATGGTAAATGCACCATAAATTTGGTTTTATATCCATACACGTGAACTCTCCTGATTTAGGGGTGAGATTCCCGATTCCAACCTCAAAACCTCTGTATCCCAATTGGGAAAAACAAACTCCCAGTGTTTATCTTTTCCACTCACAGGCTCGGTTTTCCAATATATTGCTCCAATTTCTCTCATAAAGTAAGCATTTTGTGGTTGCATGAAACGCATCTACTTTCAACGATCAAAATTATTAATGTTCTTTGGGTATAAATTTATTACTAATTTATTAGACGAAACAGACATAAATAGTATATACAATGTATATATAAGTAATTCAGTAATCTATGAGAGGGATGCTTTTCAAGCGCGATTTAGTTTCATTTCAAATCTCCCTATTCCTACCCCAATCTCCTGCTTTGAAAATGCTGAACTCCCACTTTGCCATCGAGAGAAGTTCACAAAACTGATATATGTATATTCACATGTTAAGATCGATCTTTAGCAGGAGTATAATTTGGATGAAAAAAAATAATGAAAAAATAATCAATCCTAAATGAATACGGCTTTGAGGGATTCATTGCCTCATCAAGATTGGCTTTAAGGTAGCGTAAGTGGCTACAAACGTAAAAATAAGCGAAAATGACATTTTAAGTTATTAACAATAATTAAATATCATACTATCATACCATGCAACAAAAAAATCGATCCGAATATGCAAAAATAGTGTTTTATCGCGATAAAAACTGCACCCCCATATCGACTCCACTTTATCAGCGAGAACGATCTAGGAGGCGTTGTTAGGGGCTCCTTAAGGGCAATTTTGTATCAATCGATATTAAATTTGGTATCGCTTGCCGTATGTTAACATAAGTATTTGAAATTCGACAGATTATCAACATCAAGTGGATTAAAATGGGAAATAAGAAAAGTAAGGCTCAGCAAGGTGTTAGAGTGTTCTCAAAAATTGAAAAATGTAGTTAGAAATCTCTTTCTCGCGGAAGTTGGTTTACGAATGCTAAAGATACCGAACTGCATAAATCTATATCCCGTAAAAAACTTGACCATAGTGACGTGACATATTGTGAAATGGAAACTTTATGGTGGAAAATTACGTAATAAATATATAACTGCAACAATCATTTGATGTGCAAGAAAGGTGTGAATTCATTAACACCTTGGTCGATTGGACTACTAGCATCTAATGTACTTTTAATATGAAATATATGATGAAATAACTGATCCGGAACGGTGGTCTTATTGAAGTGTGATATTGATATCATACTCTAACGCCTTGCTAATTATACTATCAATATGGGTCAATTTAGACCTTATATATGTCGCATCACATATTTCTTTATGTTTTGGCGGGAGATATAATAAACAGCAATATGGTATGCAGACACTTCACGCACCTTGCAATAAAACGCACACGATAAGAAAACGAGCTGTCAAAGATTGTTACCCCGTTAATGTTATGACGTACCATTTTTGCAAGTTTAATTAAATTTATATATTCCAGAGTCAGGTTTCAAACCCAATTAAAGTTATAAAACTAAAATATATTTAAATCGCCAGTAAATTAATACAGGGAGACTGGGTCAACGAAAATTATTATTTTCGCTATTTCATTGATGTAATCAATAAAATAAAGTTATTTCAACGTGCACTTTTATTAAGCAACTCTGTTTATTTTGGTAAAATATTAAAAAGCTATCAAACAAACAATAAGATGAAAAACAGTAACGCCTTATGGACATCGGACGCGCATGTTTTTCGAGAATCTTATATTATTCTGTTATGTATCCAATTACCTTTATATATTAGTATGTTTTTAAATGATTACATTAACAGTTATAAAACATAGACACTTTTCTACAAATCAATCACATCTTAAGTTCTTAATTTTACACTAAATTCATGGTTACCTTTCATTTAATTTATATAGCGGTTTCCTCAGCCATATTCAACTCGATTTCCCAATCAGCCGTTTTCCCCGTTGAGAGCCTCTCGGTTGACGAGAAATCTGATGTACTGTGTATTGCATCGGTACGATATGATACTATTTTGACAAATAATTCGTAATTAAGCTCTTTAGAGTCATCTAAAATGGTGGGCGGTTTCACTAATTGATCCACTAACGATGAACAAATTTGATTGGTTATCAAATTTTAGTAGGCTGTATTAATTTATAGAATAATTGTTGATTACACAAGGTGATAATGATCTGACACTTTTATTGTTAATTTCTCGCTTAGAAAAAAACGCAGTGGGTGCTATTTTTGAACAAAGATTGCCGCCTTATTTGAAGATGGATTTCAAAGCGGTTTTCGGTATTTTGTAGCGGAAATGCTTATCTAGGGAACCGTGTCACAGAATTTTGATATTTGTTTTCGTTTTTATTTTATGGCGTATTACGTAATTGTCAGCGGGGTTCAGGCTACGGAATTTCTTTAAAGTCAAATATCTAAAGAACGGAGGACGTTATCAAAAATCTGTGACACGGTTCCCTGCATTATACCATGATTGTTATTTTAAGGCTAATTGTTGTAATATATCCTTATATACAGAGTAGTGATCTTTATTCAAAAATATGAAAATTACGTGCGATATTGGTTTATAGAAGACAGACCAAGTACAATATTTGTTTCAAATCACTTGCAATAGACTCTGTGTAGTGGGTTTATTAATGTATACAATTATGGTTGACTTTTTAAAACTATAAATTAGTAAAACTTGATATCACCATATAGCCACTTACGATACCTTAAAACACATAATGCACTGATCACAGCTGATGCAAACTATTACCGATGTAAACTACCAGTTACATGTAGAATCATACATCTGTGTACTTTATATGTACTTTTATCTGATGTTCTGTGTACTTAATACATACTCTTATCTGATGTTCTGTGTACTTAATACATACTTTTATCTGATGTTCTGTGTACTTAATACATACTTTTATCTGATGTTCTGTGTACTTAATATGTACTTTTATCTGAAGTTCTGTGTACTTAATGCATACTTTTATCTGATGTTCTGTGTACTTAATACATACTTTTATCTGATGTTCTGTGTACTTAATACATACTTTTATCTGATGTTCTGTGTACTTAATATGTACTTTTATCTGAAGTTCTGTGTACTTAATGCATACTTTTATCTGATGTTCTGTGTACATAATACATACTTTTATCTGATGTTCTGTGTACTTAATACATACTTTTATCTGATGTTCTGTGTACTTAATATGTACTTTTATCTGATGTTCTGTGTACTTAATATGTACTCTTATCTGATGTTCTGTGTACTTAATACATACTTTTATCTGATGTTCTGTGTACTTAAGATTGAAGGACTGATTTTATGTTTTAAGGATGTGGAGTGTTTGCCACAAGAAACTTTAACAAAGGGGATTTTCTTCTTGAATACCTAGCAGAACGTTTATCTAAGCCAGTAACTGAACATGAATACCTCTTTGGATTTAGACATAATAGGAAGTACCAATGGTAAGTTTTGATTAACAGTCTTATTACTGTAAATCCTATATTTATATTTTAAAAACGTTTTAAGTAAATACCCATAAAACCACTCTATCAAGGCTTTAATACTTACATTTTTATGTTACAATGTGTTGAAAAGTTTTGTATGACTTTAAAAGACTTATTAACAATGCAGTGTTTCTGCATGAATGACATTTAAAATGATTATAAGTATAAGAATTATTCATAATGGTGATGAAAATATTTTTGGTGTTTGTATAATTTTGCCTATGCACAGATATCAATTAATATGAGCATTTAAAGCAATGTATGATAGTATGATAGATCACCGATTCTAGATTATGGCACTTGAAGTACTTAAAATTTGCCTAAATTAGCATTCTCAGCTCATTACCTTTTATCCAATGAATTTGGGATTTGTAACTGTCCACAGAAAACCTGATTTTATGTGAATGTCATGACCTTTGTCTGATTCTTGTTTTATATTTTACAATGGATTGATGGTTCTAGTAAACAATACCTTGGAAGTTTTGTTAATGATACCAAGTAGGGGTCTCGAGAGAACAATTCCAAGATGAAAAGATTAGGATTAACAACTATCCCTGTCTGTGTCTATTTGCAACAAGTGACATAAGCCCAAATGATGAAATAAGATATGACAATGGTGATGACACATCCAAGTTGTTTTTGGAGAAAACAGGTGTTTATTATTTTGATAAAATTATAACTGTTAGGAGGTTTTTAAGTAAAGACAGTAGGGGTGTAACGGTTAAAAAACGGTTAACATTGCAATACGAATTCTGATGGCTTTATACATATATATATGATATTATACATATATATATATGATATTGATCCATTTAAGGCGATGCATGTGTATCAATTCCTGCTTTGCTTTTCTGTGCAAAAAAAAAACAATACGTATTACAATATATTGTCCAAAAAGTAAGGATTTTGGAATATTTTGGATTCCAGAAGTAAGGGATTATGTGAACTTGTACAGGGGTTCAACACTGGTGGTTCTTTAAAGGTTGTTAATGGAGATAGGGACAGGTTAAAGCTATTACATTTTATTGGTGGTTCAGACATTTTGCATCAAAATGAAATATGGTGAAAATTTCAAAATGTTTCATAATATTAGGATGTCTCAATAAGTTTGATATTTTCTGTTCTGTTCAGATTTCAGAAGTATGTTATGATATGAAAGTCTGGATTATCCAAAATTTCTGAAAATATTGTTCAGAATTTAGAAGTTTTAGAATTTGAATTTTTGTTTTACATAGTAATAAAGTGTGCAATTTTGTGACCAAGATAATTATTAGGATTTCAGAAGTTTAAGATTTCAGAGGTTTCAGAATTTCTGGAGTTCTACTGTATTATCTAATTATTTTCTTTATGTATTTATTGGAATTTTGTTATCACACATTATTTTTTGTTAATGAACTCTGTATATACATATTTTGCCTCAGCTTAAAACTGTACAATTAAAAATAAATAAATTCTTCTAAACATTGATGATTTTTTTACATAAAATTAAAAGTCTCTTTGTATAGATTTCCGTTGATGTAAAATATTAAATAGTGTTCTTTTTAATTTGATAATATTTTTATACTGCAGATGAAGATACTGATGATGATCCATTTTATTTAGAAAAGGATAGGTATGTGTCTGAAATTTTCATACTTTTCAGCTCAAATGTTAGTAAGTAATAAGTTAACCATTTTGAAACATAATGTTACTGATGGTACATGGATGATTTTCTGATTTAATGAACATTTAGACCACACAGTTTATATAAATGAATGACCCAAATTTGTTGAAAGTTGACAAAGACATCACTTTTGTTTTTGTCCTTAATATTATTAAAAAGAACGTTCATGTTCAATTTTTGTCATATTCTACTATTTTTTTAGCTAGTGATTAATATATTTTCATAGTCTATGAAAATTTGGGAAATTTCATATACCTGTTATTGACTTGAGAATATTTATTTTTATGATATTAAGTCAAACATATTTTTTATCCACAGTGCAAAAACAGAAGACAATCAGAGCCTTGAGACAGCAGACATAAGTGAACAACATGTACAGGTAAACTTTTTTCAAAAGTAATCATATCATGCTATATCATATAAGTTACTTCAGAGGTACAGAGGCTTCTCACTCTAGTACGAAAAGAAACCTAACTCTGTTATCAATATTATCAGAATTGTGCTGCTTTTTAACTTACACTGAAATTCCAAAGCATAAAACCTGCTCTGAACAGTAATCCCAATGTCAATAACGATGACATCTCACGCTCTTTCCAGAAATAAAAGTCTTTGGGCTTTTTACGCTATAGTGATCAGTTAGTCAACTCCGGCGTCTGTTATGATATGATAGTTTTGGCCAGTTATTATGTATATATTTGGAATCATAGATAAAGGTTGCTGGTTTAATAATTTGTATAATGCTAGCTTAATATTATGACATTTCAGTTTGTTTCTAAAGTGTTTTATTTCATTTATTTTATTTCACTCGCAGGAGTTCAAGAAAGTTGGTGATGAATCTGAGTTGATTATACCATTAATAACATCCAGCAACAGTCAGTCCCAAACAAAGAATGTACCGAGAATTAAGAATTCTGTATATAACAGAGTATATGACAAGAAATTCTACTGCTTGTTGTGTAAAAAAACACAGACAAAACTGAAGAAACATGCTGAAAGGATGCACAAAGGTGAGAAAGAAGTGATTGAAATGATAAATGGAAATGTCAAGGAGAAACAATGTCTAAGATATGAAAAAATAAGGAACATTGAGTTCATTAACATTAACTGTTGCATTAATGCTACCGCCGAAGGTAAAAAAGGAACTTGGATTTCTTGATTGAAGAAAGGGAAAGTATAATGCTTGTGCCAAATCCCTACTTGTTCCCATGCTTATTATCAAGTGGACATCTGAGAGGTACAGTCTGTTTACGAAAATTTGCTAGCTTGTGTGGGGCTGTTCAACCACTAGGATTAATAAGTATCAAACTGCGCAAACAACTGGCCACTCTTTCACAGATAATGAACCTTAAGGATAATGAAATGGATATTCTCGCACAGTTTTTAGGGCATGACATAAGAGTTCATAGGGAATATTACAGACTCCCTGAGGCAACAGTACAAGTCGCTAAAGTTTCAAAACTTCTGCTCTTGCTTGAAAAAGGAGAAATTCAGAGGTGCAAAAGCCTTGATGAAGTTGAACCAGGAGATGCTGTTGAAGGTGTGTATTTACCATAAAATTAAGGCACCTGTTTTTATTGAAACCCTTAAGTTTAGAATTTTTTAGTATACTGACTAATTTGATACGAAGTCGTTCAGATATTAAATTTTTCTTAACAGGAGATGAGATGCATTGTAAAAAGGACTCGCAGGATACTTTTTTAGTCGGAACGTCCAAAAAGCTTGGGTAATGTTTATTTAACCTTCTACAGACTGCAAGTTGAGCCACAAAATCAGGTTGGCCAGTTATCATGGTTTTGTACGTCACTAAAGTGTCTTCTTTTGGAGCATTTACGTTTAAAAATGATGCTAAACAACTTTTATCATTGAGATATTTTTAATGTTTATAAACATTAAATTTGCATTCAAAGCATTGCACTCCCGGAAATTTGGAATATGCATACACTATACAAAAATTTATAAATTCATATTCTAGCAACAGTGCTCTGTATACTGTTTCACTCCAGTTGATGTTTTTATAAGATAAACCAAGTATGTACATCTAACTGCCTGCATTTGCTTTTCTTTTATAGTAAGTTGAATATAAAAGTCTTTTTACTTGTATTATTTGATTAAAAAGGATTTACAAAACTTTTAAAAAATAAAAAAAAACACGCATAAGATTTTGCTACAAAGTGGGGAACTTCACCTACTCAACAATATGGGGAACTTGCATAAATTGGAAATTGTATAAACCATAAAATTTAGTTCATGTTCTTGATTTGTAAATGGAGCTTATAAAATCTCGTTTCATAGCTCCAAATGACCACTTATCATTTTTGATTCAACTATTCATAGAATAGAGAGAGCTACTATATGGATTTTTTCATTCAAACTTGCTATATACATGGTATATGAAGACCTAGCATAGGGGTATAATAAGGGGCCACAGGTTTAAGGTCAATGTTACTGTTCCTAAAGATAGAAAACATTTTTCTTCAAAGAACGTTAGTTTGAATGAACTTTTTTCTAATATTTTCAGTTTGGATTAACATTTCTTTATCTGAACTTTTTACACTATAGTTTGTATATAAAAAGCATTGGATTGCATTAGGGTCTATTTGGTATGTTTTTAAGCTTAACTTTATGGATATCTTATAGATGGTTTTGTATATTTACAACTTTACCTTGTCCTCTGACAAGTGTACTGAATAGTTGAGTGGGCTGTCCTTAGACAGCTCTTGTTTTAGTACCTGTGAATAGTTATTGTTATGTTTTATGGATGATAACAAGATTCTAACTGTTTTAATATCTTCATTGATGACTGATTTAACACATGTTGTAATGACCAAAGCTTGAGTGAGAATGCCTGGGTATCAGAGAGACACATGCATAATATAACTGTTGTACAGCAATTTAGAAATAAAGATTAAAGGGAGTTAACACAATTACAAGCATGAAATGTTACTTGAAGAGTTATCTTTTCTTGATACCATAACAGTTATGTAAGAGTATGTTCTGTTAACTTATTGGTGAACAGCATCCTAATTGATACAAATATTTAATTTTTTTGCTTCAAATCTAGTTTCATTAATAAAACAGACCATTTTGTTCATGAAATGCAGAAATGTTAGTGTAAAATTTTAAACTATCCTTAGGCAACAGTAGGCATGTGGTGAGTGAGGAGGTCTGTCTGTTCTGGCACAATAAAATCATATGTTGATATAATGCTAAAAATATCCAGTTTTTGACCACAGCTGTTTATAGAATAGTAGAAAAAAGTGTAAATTATGATTTTTTTCAGATTTTCAGCTTAGTGATGAGGGGGAAACAGATGAAGATTAGGTTCAAGCTTTCAACTCCTAGACAATTCTTCCATTCCAGTCTCTGATAGAGCTGAGCCTAATTGCCTTGATACAAGAGATGAAGATGTGGCAGCTGAGCCACCTGCCCTTGATACAGATGATACAGGAACTGGCAATTCTAAAAGTATTGATCTTCATTATATAACAATTATTTAGCTCAGATGTTCTATGCATTGTGACTGCTGTCAGGGTTGGGTTCATTTAGGGACTGAAGTAATTAATAAAATTACCCAATTTATTTGATTTTTTCTCAAAATTTTAGTTTTCTCAATATATTTCATGTGTGAGTTTTCATTTTTGGGTTCCCCATTTAAAAGGGGACGCAACTTTCTGTTATCATTTAAAAATATGAAAATAATGTTGATCTCAAGATGCAGGGACAACATCTTTGTGATCATCACTGGAGTATTACAACATGTAAACATGAAATTAAAGTTTTGTACATTGAACTATTAAAAAACTTTGTTAATTGAAATATTATGGTTGAGTCAAACAAATATACTATTAGGCTAATATGGCTTGGCTTTGTTGTGCTCTTCTTGCTATGAGTACCTTTAAATATAATTAATGAGTCATTGGAATTGCACCTGTGATTCTACTGGTGTCAACTTTTACACAGTCAAATAAAACAAAAAATGTCTTTAAAAAGACCAACAGTATTTGTCTTAAATATTTTATGATAATCTGTCAATCTTGTCTTTACTGTTCACCAGTGCCTTTACAGACAATCAAAATGCCTGTTGATGAAACATTTGTTCAAATATGGGTACATTTTTGCTTGTTTATTTTTCTGGTTTCTTTGCTTCATGCTTTGAAAGATTTTCTTCTCAACATTTATGTAATATTGTTGCTATTTTATATATTTCAGACTATGGTGAGGATGATTTATGGGTGTTTGTACAAATACTTGAAGGACCCCTAACCAGTGCCAGTACAAACTGATATGATATTAGCAGAGTTCTTACAGCTGAAATCTAAAATAGTTATCAGGTATGTGTAGCTGAAGTTTGTTCATTTCCCACAGTGCTTATTACCCACATGCATTTTTATTTGTGAAGTTATTATCAACTTTTTTTTGCCTTTCAGGAGAGAAAAGATTGATGAAGCTACTTAGTAGGTAATAGCTAACAGATACAAGAGGGATTATCCCAATTTCTTTCCACTCATAGAATTGCTCTTGACCATACCAGCCAGTTCAGTAGGTGCTGGAAGAGGTTAAAAGGTAATAATCAGCACAGTTTTGTTTTTCAGAATTGTTTTCTTAATGAAATCTGAATAGGAGATTATTTTATCAACACGTAAATTAAATTCATGGATTTATGGATGAGCATTGAAGTCTGTAGCAGACTAGCTCAGTTTATAGAGAAACACATACAAAGGTATGTGTCAGCCTTCACATAATCCTTTCAACATGCTTCAAAATTGATCCTGTCACTATGCTTCAGAATTGATCCTGTCAACATGCTTCAGAATTGAACCTGTCAACAAGCTTCAGAATTGATCCTGTCAACAAGCTTCAAAATTGATCCTGTCAACAAGCTTCAAAATTGATCCTGTCAACAAGCTTAAAGACTTTGGTACTTATACACAATGTGATATGGAAGTGTTTTTTATGACATAGGTGATGTTATTTCCTGTTTTCTAAGTTCCTATTTAAGCCTTTTTGATGGCCCTGTTGAAACACTTGTTTCTATTCATTACAGTGCCATTAATTTTATGCGTTAAGAAATCTGAGAAAGAGCCATTACGTCAAATCACTATGGGAGAAGTGGTGGAGGAAATTAATCCTGTGGAGGAGCCTTAGGAGCTTGAACCTATAGAAATCATCATGGACAACACATGAGCACCATATAAAGGTGATGAAAATGATCTCTCTACCTTGTATGACATAAGAGAGATACAAACTAAAGAATACAGACTGTTTAAATCATTTCTACTATTAAAACAAAAGATGAAATGAAATCAGAGAACCTGAGAATTCTTGTTTGTTCTGAAATGTTTGAGACAAGTGCAGAAGTCTAGGGAAATTTCGAAGTTCGAAGCTACTTGCCCCACAGACCACCTGTTCTAAAAAGTTAGTTTCAAACCCTGTTGATTGTATTACAATATATGGAGGTGCAAGTTTGGGTGTTTATATGCACTTCAGCATAGTTGAAACAGTTAGATTGGTTAATGTTATTTATTTTTTCACTTTCAGGATGCTCCATTTCCTGCTATTATGTCACAGATTACTTCTAAGGAAGAAGTTGAAGATAGTCTAGTCATGTTGATACACAATGATAAAACTCAGATCTGATGATGCACCACATGGTATCAAGTTACATACTGTAGATATAGTAGGTATGAGTACTATAAATTATATTTTAACTATAAAGATTATAAATTATATTTATTATGTATGTGGGCTTTATATTGCATATAAATTGTGTTATATATTACATTAAAATATGTTGTAAGATATTACTGAGGTATAAATTGTGTATATATTACATTAAATAATGTTGTAAGATATTACTGAGGTATAAATTGTGTTATATATTACATTAAATAATGTTGTAAGATATTACTGAGGTATAAATTGGTTATTATTTGTTGTATTGCTCCTTTAATGATGTCGTCTTGTTTTGTTTGCTTTCTGTAAGCTATAAATGTAATGACAAATTACATAGTAAAAAATTTGTCTGTCTCAAAAAATAATATCTTGGGACATCTTATGTCTATATTGTGCCAGTATTGAACTTAATGTCAGGTAAACTGTTAAAATTACATCAAGATTCAAAAGGTTTTTAGACATTGTGCAATCTAATTCTAGGCACTCCCAAATCTATTCATTTGGGCTCCTGAAATAAAATGCTTAGATAGTGATGTTTTTTTTTTCATTCAGAAATTGTAATAACCAGATAACATTTAAATGCCGTTACGCAGCAAAACTTCACCTAGTGACTGTTTTAATATTAAGAACATCTCATTATAATGACCACTTATTTTGGCGACAGTTTTCAATGTTTAAACTTGATAATGAGGTCACTTAATGTAAGACCTGTATTTTTCAGACATAAAGGTAGTTTCAATATTGAGGTATTACTGTATTGATCTGAGGTGACAAATACTGCCAGTACAATGATGGCATGTAGTCTATGCTGAGCTGTTGACTGTATAGTATTTTTTGTATTGCAGAACATCATATATATCATGGATTAGAAGGTTCATTCTCTCGGGATTCATTCACTCAAAATGACCTAGATGTTATTGAACTTGTTGTACAAAGTCGTGGATCAAAACACAAGGAATTAATATAAGCTCATAAGGTTTGTTGATACTTTATTGGACTGAGAATTTATTTTAAATTTTCTGTGGCTAGAATAAAATAATCATGTTCAGGGTTACTTTGCCTAAAAATTGGGTAGGTAGATAAAAAATCTTCTTTTCTAGCATTTTTCTAAACATACCTTTCTCGGGAATAGAACTAGTAATGATGTAACTGTGTTGCTCTTTACAGTAGATTTAAAGCTGAGAATAGAATTAGTAATGATGTAACTGTGTTGCTCTGTACAGCAGATTTAAAGTTGAGAATAGAATTAGTAATGATGTAACTGTGTTGCTCTGTACAGCAGATTTAAAGTTGAGAATAGAATTAGTAATGATGTAACTGTGTTGCTCTGTACAGCAGATTTAAAGTTGAGAATAGAATTAGTAATGATGTAACTGTGTTGCTCTGTACAGTAGATTTAAAGTTGAGAATAGAATTAGTAATGATGTAACTGTGTTGCTCTGTACAGCAGATTTAAAGTTGAGAATAAAATTAGTAATGATGTAACTGTGTTGCTCTGTACAGTAGATTTAAAGTTGAGAATAGAATTAGTAATGATGTCATTGTGTTGCTCTGTACAGCAGATTTAAAGTTGAGAATAGAATTAGTAATGATGTAACTGTGTTGCTCTGTACAGCAGATTTAAAGTGATTTAATTCTTTGTCATGATTGCAAATATCAATGTGTATAGTGATCAAGAAGGTCGCCATTTTGTTTCTGGTACAATTTGTCCCCAAATGTTTTAGTTGAAATATGTACTGCAGTTTTACCAAACAGAATCATGTTTTATTAGGCAAAAATGATCTCCTTGTTACTTTGTATATATTTCTGACTTTTATACCAGGCCAAATCATTTTGGGTATAGGTTCCTGGTTGTAAAGTCAGGTGATGAGAATTAAGTGCAACCTATTCAATGGTCAGTATTAGTTGTTAAGCTGTACTGGCTCAGTGCCTAATTCCAGACAGTTTTGGCTGTTTTTTAACAATAATTATGGAAATATCTGTAGCATCTGCATAAAATTTGAACTGAATAATTTTGGGTTCATCATACCCTATAAATTTTAGAAATCGTACACTGTTGCCTTTGTCCTATAATATTTCAATGAAATAGGTCCGTACACAGTGTCCAAATAGACATCCAAAATCCTAAATATTCGGACAGTGTTTAAATCCAAAATACAAATTAATTCAGTGCTGAAGATGAAACTAAGAAATACGTTACTTTCAGCATCACAACTAAAATCTTACCTGCAAATATGGATTTGTGTATTGTTTTGATGCTTTGAAATAAGTTATTAATACTGTATTGGTAAATCGAACAAACATATCAGACATCTTCAAAGAACAATTCCACCAATTACAACACTAACAAGAGGGTAAGACAATAAAGGAAAGAAATCTCTGTTCTTGAATATAGAGTGCAGGCGAAGTATGTGAAGTGTTATTTATAATTATGACAACCATTTCACAAGTGCTTAATGTGTAAATATGCATGTCAGACAAGGCATATAAATGAAATGTATAATACATTCTAATGAACAGAAATGCATCATTAACACATTAAGGACATATTTATTTTGCGGGCCTCTGCGGGCCAAGATAGGTCCACAGTTATGGAATGACTTATCTCCTAGTCTTAGACAGTATGTATCTGTAGATACTTTTAAATGACGGTTGAAGTCATATTACTTCGAGGACTATTTTTCACTGTTCTAAGTTTTCGTTAAATCTCCATGACTCTTTTACTTTTGCCTGTCTTTTGTATTTATTGTCGTAATCATGTATTATATATGTATTTATCTGTTTGATTGTACAACGCCATTGAATATGTTTTCTATATAGAAATAGGCGTTTAAGCAAATAAATAAGTTTCAAGTTTTTTGAATTCTAATATGACTTTTCTGGCACATTTCACAGCACTTAGTATCAGAATTATGTTTTTAAATACTTCATAATGTTAAATTAAACTGTTAGGATTGTAAATAGATATAATATTACAAAAATTTGATCGCGATACGCATCCACTATAAAACACATTAGTAATTGTTGGGCCAAACTGAGATTTTCCACATTTATTTGTCTGAATCTGTTTTGCATTTTAGACCCAAAATCGATCAAATTTGAATGGGGCCCATTTTTGCAATTTTTACTCAAAGTTGGACTTCGAAATTTTATGGAAAATTTCAATTTTGATGCCAATAAACTGGAAATGGCCTTATCTAAAGAGATTCTATACTTGTTTCATTTTATCTTTTGTTTTTATACCATTCATATAAAATATGGAGACTGTCAAATAAATAATTCAGAAAAAGATGCGAACATTATATTAACAACAAAAGAAAAGCAATACATCACACATGGGCATAAAATGATGTTTCACTGGAATTAAAAAATAGCACAGAATGCCTGAATTAGCTACATACTTGAAATATTACAATAATAATAATACACCCATTTTTGTGAAGGGGAAACTTCGGTGAGCAAGAAACCTTCATTAAGAGAGTCGGTCACTAGCTGACCAATAATAGACCAGAATTGTTTGTAAAACTCACATGTAAAGCTGTCTAGCTGTAGACTTTTATCAGTTTTCATGGAAGTACTTGCATTTCACATTCAGAAAGGCTAAGGAAACCTTCACATAATTTTACTTCAGTATCTTGAGTACATAATCAGGATTCGACTCATTAATGTATGTATTGATTTCCGCTGTATTGCAAGAATTTGACTTATAAAGCATTTCATAAAATTCAACTTCTTCTTGTAAAATTAATTTCATGTCGGTTATGATTCGATCTCCCACTTTTAAAGTACTTAATGTCTTTCGAGACTGTCTCGATTTTTCGAGGGTGAAACAATATTTAGTATTATTTTCAAATTGCTCCAGTCGGAATACTTTGGTCTTATTTGAGCACCTTTGTTTTTTTTCGTTATAATAAGTTTGCAATTCAATTCCGATATTTCGAATACTGTTCTTCACATAATCTGATTTTGGGCCAATTTCATGAAGTTCTGTGAGTTCCTTTTCTAATAATCTTACTCTTTCTTTTTTGCATTTCGATTTTTGTATGCAATTTGTAGTAATAGTGTCATGAATTTTAATTTTACAAATTTCTCATTAGGTTTGTTTTGTTATATTTTTGTGCTTTCTGGAAAATGTATTTAATGTATTATTCATTAGCTTGATGTATTCTAAATCTTTAAGAAAACTGTTGTTAAATTTCCAGTATCCTGGTCCACATGATTAAGGGGAGTTAATCTAAAGAAACTGCTTGGTGATCAGTAATTGAAATTTGCCCAGGTCTTGTGTTGTTTCTGATTACGTTAGGTACTAAATTCTCGCTAATAAGCCAGAAATCAATTCTACTTTTTTTTAAGCCTTTAGTTCTTCTCCATGTGAATTGTTGTTTATTACTTTTTAAAACACACCAAATATCACTCAAATTATGATGCTTAATCTTATTTGTTAGTTCTGTATTAAGTTTAGTTTGTTTAGACCTTGAGATACGATCAATAGTGGAGAGAGATTCATTAAAATCTCCGCCTATAATTATCATTCCTTGAGATTTTTTATTAATGAATTTATTGAGTTTTCAAAAAAAAATATATTTCTGTTTGTTTTGTCATTATATGAGTATATATTGATTAGGCTGTAAATGTTTTTATGTATTGATGTATTTATAAGTATGTATCAACCATACTCACACGCTTTAATATCTAAAATGTCATAACTCATGGTTTTATTAAAAAGATTAGAAACTCCTGTACTAGGGGATGTACGGAATGAATGAATACTTTCCCAATCTTTAATGTCATAACTCATGTTTTTTTTAAAAAGATTAGAAACTCCTGTACTAGGGGATGTACGGAATGAATGAATACATTCCCAATCTTTAAATTCATTCATTCATCAAGACTGTTGTTTATGTCAGACATAAAATCTGTTTCCTGTAGAAACGTAATGTCTACCTTTTGTTTTGGAATATGTTGTAATGATCTATTTCTCTTATTTTTATTTCTTAAGCCCTGTGCATTTAATGAAAGGCAGTGAATTCTGTTGGACGTCATTTATAATCAAATATAAAAATCAGAAAAATGTAGTTGCTATCAGTCTAAGTATAGCTAAAAATTTGTTTCAATATAAAGATCAGTACAAACGTGCTTGTATAAACAACACAACTTGCTCGTTTGCACTGTCTTGTGAAAACAAACATACTAGTGTATTGTACATTTGTTAATATCAATATATGATCTATGTACAGTATTATATACTTATTACTACATGTACTACATGTCTAGAATGTCTAGAACATTGAGTGTTAAAATCATAATTATAGTGTTATGTCGTATATTTGAGTGATCACAATAGCCTACAAGTAAATTCGGTACAATATTTGTAATGTATGATCATTTGTGTGTTATTTTACTTTGTAACCCATTAATAGCAGAAATGTCCAATTGCTTTATAAAGCTCTCCATGTTTGATAAACTCCTTATAATGCACTTTTCTATCACCAAATAAACTGTTCCGGAATAAATATTTACATTGCCTGAACTGCGTTTATATTCTGATTGATTGTATTATACTTTAATAGTGATATAGTCTGATAATAATATAAATATAATTAATTATCAGCACAGATGAAAAAGGCTATGCCTTAGCATGGCCACTTACTTCCAAAAAACAGTACACAGAATATATTACATATGAACAAAGTCACTGATTTCAGTTTATAGATATTGTCGTCTGCTAGCGTTTGTATACTTCAGAATTTAACAAGGACCTCACCGTGCCTCAATTTGACAGGCACGTGCAGTGTGATGTCATCCTTCAAGTTACCATGTATTTTAGTGAAGCGGATATTTGTAGCAATATTCGGCTGTTTATACTTACTATTTATACTATATTACCATGACAGTCGCTCACGTCAATACTGATTGTTTCACTGAAAATCATGATCTCGAAGACTCTTTTTTAAAGTATCCAAAAATTTAGGATCTGTCCAGAATTAGGCACTGAACTTGTAAATCAACTAATGGGGGGTCGGGGGACTGTATGGTTCAAGTCTCCAAATTCGAAATGTGTAGTATTAAAATAGTTAATAAATATTAAAATAGTTAATAATATTAAAATAAATTACATGTTAAATACTGAATATAATGGAAATGCTTGCTGTGTAAATGAATTCATTATGTTGATTTTGTGTTACTGTTAATTATTGATGTCTTTTGCTTTAAAAATGTGATTTAGTGATTTTTTGTTTTAATTTTAAAATTGTTTCATTAATTTCAATGAATATTGTCATGATAGCACTATGTGAGGTATTTTCTTTTATAACAGAAAAAGCCTATTTCCTTGCTGATGGATGAATACACACACAGGATGAACATTGAAGTCAGTTACATTCAGATGTTTTATAACAGTGAACCTGTGTTCCCTTGCGACATCTCGGAATCACTTGACATGGAGGAAGGGGACATGTAAGATGTGAAAAAACGTAAGTGCTTGTTTTGTGATAATACAGGTATTCTTCTTTCATTGTAAATGAATTCCCACAAACACCAACATTGTCAAAAATTAAAATGATTTATAGTTTTATTTGGCTGAATTGATTGAAATAATTAAAGTGGGCAGTTCCCAAATTGTGATTAATCTATTGACAGAGTTAATGGCTGTAATGGAGACATGTATTTGTTATTACTTTTATACTTTTTTGTCCTCTGTGAAAATAATATTTTTTTAGATTAAATAAATTTTGTTCAAGATTCTTCAATTATTTTATTTTACAAATTTTGGAAAGCTTCATCAAAATATGATTTACACTTCACATAGATTGTAAATTACATGTTAAATACTGAATTGACATTAATGTTATCGAGACTTGCACCTGGTCGGCTTTTTTTTTGTTAAATATGTAAACCCCAGTGACAACATATAACAGTCTTATATTACAAATCTCATGCTTAAACTTACATGATATTAATTTGGTTGATATTTTAGTAATTACTGTGGTATCATTTAATGCTAGCTGGCTAGAATTTTCATGTAAACATTAAGAAAGACAAGTTTGCGTGGTCTTAAATTCACACATTCTCAATTTTCGTTAAAGGCACATCTGGTAGTTACCACTGTGCATCTTTGAGTGCATTTTCTTTGCTATTACCAGAGCAACAGATAAGGTTTCTCAGTGAATTGAGTATTACTCCATCATTTCATTTTGAATTGGGTATTTGCTAAGTATATTTGGGTCTCCTGAAACCTGTTTGTCTATGATTTTTATATCAATTGGGAATTCATGCTCTTACTTATCAAGTCTAAACTGTACATATTTGGTTGTTTTTGAACTGTATCGCTACAACGTTTGTCCGAGACTATGAGGAACAACTGACAGGCGAAAATGACTATATGCATGTATATTCATGAAAATTGATTTCGATACGCATCATGAATATTTTAACTGGGTATTTTGCTTTTGTAATTGCTTTTTGATACGCATCTAAAATAGTTTCAATTGCGTATTTTGTAAATTTAATTGAGTAAATACGCAAATACGCAGCTTATCTGTTGCTCTGTATTACTGTACTTTTTCTTTAGACTCTTGAAATTCAGAAGTTAATGGTTATGTATTATTGCAGTCAATAATTTGTATATCATTTGTTGTGTGAAATTAGCAAAAATCACTGTGTGAATGATAATGATACCACAGTATTTTTTGACAATGTTGGATTTTTAACAATTTTTTATTATTTTTTTTTTCTCTTTTTTATTTCATTCTTTTCGCAAATGCACTAGTGGTTCTCCTATACTGTTACCTTAACAATCAGAAGAAAGTTTTGTAAAAAAAGGAAAAAAATTGTACCTTATGATCAAAGGGAGGTAATAATTGTGCAAAATTACCTCCCTTTGACCGTAAGGTACAATTTTTTTTTAATGTAGTGTGGAGTTTTCTTCTGGTTGCAATAGTAATAGTATAGGAAAAATACTAGTGCATTTCCAAAAATAAAAAAAAATATTTTTTTTTTAAAAATATTTGTTAGGTTGTAATTTTTGTTCTTGTCACTTTCCGTCAGGTTAGGGTGTTACTAGTGCTCCTGTTAGTATGTTAGTGGTGCTCATGTTACTTTGCATGTTAGTGTTAGTCGTGCTCATGTTAATTTGCATGTTAGTATGTTAGTAGGGTTAGTTACATACATGTCATATACAATTTTATACAATTATTTATACATATATAAATTTTCACCTACCTCTGGTGGGGCTTGAACTCACGACCTCCGGATTGACAGTCAGACAGCTTATCCACTGCGCCACAAGCCCACACATTAATCTTGATTCAAAATTTCATATATAAATTTACTATAGGCTATCAAGAGGCATTGTAACAGCTATTTTCATTGGTTATGTCATGTCACATGATCCTCTGATCTGTAAAAGCTGTTGTGATTGGCTTATCATAAGTCAGCATGGCTGACAATTTTACAATATAGTTTGTTGGATTTATTTCTGGATTATTAGCTTGTAAGTAGATTTTATGATTTAATATTGATGTTTAATGACATGAAATTGTTGTTTTTAATTAATTGCTGGATAGTTTTTCTGTAGTTTAATGTTTTTAGGTAATAATTTCATTTCTTTACTGTGTGTCACTGAAGGTCATGGGTTGTCCAAGGTCAGGCACTTGTTTCATTGTTATTTATTTATTGAGATTGCAATTTTTTTGCCAAAAAATCTTCTTACCCATTGTTTTTAAGTTTAGTTTTATGTGACTTATTGTCATTAGGGTTTTACACCGTTTTTCAACAATTTTTCAGTTATATAGAGTGACTGGTTCACCTGACCAGTTTTCCAGGACTGTATACTAACCAGTACTAACTTACCCTTCCACAAGGAGCCGGCAACTTCTCCACATATGGAGGAAAATCGACATTTATGTCAAATTTTCCTAGAAGGGTATAACCTGCTGCGACAGGGATTCCAACCCGTATCTCCGGGTTACAAGTTCGGCGCATTAACCACTGGACCATGGCCGCAGTTATATCCATTGTTTTTAAATATTAAACGTTTTATTGTATTGATTCTTTGGTTATTTTCAGCTGATCTATGTTAATGTCTGAAATAAGTACCTTTTTTTTGAGAATTGAGACTAATTTGGCCCCAATGACTGTATTTTGGATTTTAGAAACTTGCCTGTTTGAAATACTCATACTTGCATACTAAAATATATTGGTGTACAGTTTGAAATTGTTGATATTACGATATGAAAATGATTAAATATGAAAGTTGGTTTTGTGTTTATTGTTGCAGTATTTTGATGTCAATTTTCTATATACGGTGGAACCCCTCTGAGCTGTCGAGCCCGGGACCAGGTAATTTGGCCAGTTTAGAGGGGATTTTTGAATTACATAGTAATGAATTCTGGATCAGAACATTTGGCCGATTTAGAAGGGAATCCGGTTTATAGAGGAACTGGTTTAGAGGGGTTCCACTGTATACTTTGTGAACATGTTACTAATATGTTGGTCATGGTGTGTAGTAAATTTCAGGTATTGTAAGCTGGACAGGGATCACATTGTGGTTTGAAATGATTTCCTGACCACACCTTTGATTTACTTCGCTGAATGAACCAAGAGATTTGATTATTGAACGCAATACAGTAAAACATGGTTATAGTGAACTTGGATATGGTAAAAAAGTACTTATTTTTTCCATACACACCTTTCTTAATTTCATTAATTATGGACATACCAGTAAATGTAGTAACTGTGGTAGTGTAATGAGACAGATTTCTGGTACAGAATTTTAAGTTATTAAAAGTAAACAAGAAAATATTTGTGTTTCCACAGTCACTATTACCATGTTTTAATGTGTACATTTATTTTTAAAATTCCATCAACAGCTACCAGTGGTGTTAATTTTATTGTCTAAAACACATAAAACAATCGTAATGTATTGTTTTCCAATGTCCAGACATGAATCCTATAATCTAGCTGATCTCTGTACTGAATACTTGTTTTTTGTTATTCTTAGTTTTTTTCATGAGATAGAACAGAAAATACATGTTTTCAAGTTCAAACAGTCAATGTAAAACCATTTAATGAACAAATGCTGCATTGCCACCAAACCAGGTTTTCAACTGTTTTCCTATTTTTAGTACAAGTGACCTTGACCCACAGAATCCAAATAAAATCCCAAGCCAGACTAATATACAAGTATACAGTTACAAAGATCAGATTCTAGCTTATATTGGAATATACACATTAAAAATACAATACAACACACATAAAACAATTATATACACTATTAGACCATCCTTAAAATAAAATTCAGTCATTTTATTTTTAGTTCAAACTTCTAAAAAATTACAACGTACTAAATGATTGGAAATAATTAAAAAAGACAAAATACTTTCAGTTTTGCACATGTGTTATAAACAATAAATGTCCAGAAGTAATGAAAATATTGGCAAGGAAAAAATGACCAGAGACCATAAGGTATGGTGTCAGTAGAAAGAGCAACATTTTTCCACATCATAAAGTCTTACACATTTCATTATAAATTTAGCATAAAAAACAGGTGTAAAATACACAATTCAAATTTCATTTGACTTAGTTTTACAACAGAATCAAGAGTTTCACCGAGATCAGGTAAGTATTCAATATTTGAACAGGTGTAAAAAATGAAAAAAGACTTAATAGATCATGTTAAAAAATGTTCTTAAGTTAAAAACTGAATTCTCACATTAAAACCTGAACTTCAAACATCAATTAACTTTAGTAAATTGGGGGCTAATGAACTAACCAGTGTTAACAATGAATCAATTACATAAAAACGTCGACCAAACCAGCAAATATACAAAGGACCATAATGCAATCAATTTGTGAAAAACTTGGTAAGCATCCTTATAAAACACAATGTTCCAATCAAAATTGTAAAACAACTAAAATGAAGAACCCATCAACAGAAATATTATACTGTTCATAATTAAAACTGTTCTTTATGGATCATGTAAAATCCATGAAAGTACTTGATAGTAATTATCAGTTCTCTCCCCTGATAAAAAATGCAAATGGTGGACAAAATTGACAGCACAAAGAAATTGCTCTTAAAATATATAAACAGTAGCACTAAGGATAAAAAACAGCACAGTCCAGCATTCCTGTATGCCTACCTCATGTATAAAAATCAATCCTTCATTACAGCATATCACAACATGAATAATTTGTTTTGCAAATTTTATAAACTTGGAGAAAAATCTTTCAAAGTCACTTTGACAAAAAATTTTCGTGTTGCAGACAAAATGACAATGTACAGAAAACACTTCTAAATCACTGATACTAATTCAATAATTTAAGAATGTTAATATTCAAAATGGTACACAATAATGATATGTAAATCACTACTTAGATTAAAGAAAACCATTTCATGAACCAAAAGGAAACAAGAAAAATGAATGAAAAACAGCAGGAAGTATTTATGCGACCATTTCAGTTACCATGGCAACAACATTAACTTATTTAATCAAGTAAAATAAAAACAAAATTATAAACCCAATAAAAAGCAGTCAGACAAGTTTGGCTAACTACAAATAATTTGCTTTTGAGTTTAAAAAGTGCTATCTTAGTTTAAATATATCAATGAAATGACACCCAGGTGTATATAGACAAATAATATGCATATAGACTGTAACCACACTGTATCTTCTGAGTGTTGTTGTGTTGCAAGTGGTCTCAACATACTGTAAGACTTGAAACAGAGTAGAGGTCCACAATGACAACTGGAAATAAAAAAAACAACATACATGTATCTATGACTCTGATAAGTACAAATTTTTTGTAAGTACAAACACACTCTGTTTTATAATCATACAAGGAGAAGTTATATATAGATTATTACAAAATTGAATGGTTTGAATCACAGTTTTGTTTTTATGTGACTTATTGTCACTGGGGTTTAACGCCATTTTTTTCAACAGTTTTTCATTTATATACGGTGACTGGTCCACCTAACCAGTTTTCCTGGTCTGTATACCAACCAGTACTAACTTCTCCTTCCATAAGGAGCCGGCAACTTCTCCACGTATTGAGGAAAATCAACATTTTTGTCAATTTTTCATAGAAGGGTATAATGGCCACAACCGGGATTCGAACCCGAATTTCTGGCTTCTATATCATTTGAGGACAAACTGCACCACTGACCAACCAACCAACAACCAGGGTGATTCAAGGATACCCTCGAAAATTCGTTTGTGAGGGTATAACAATTCATGTCACAATACATGACAAGCAACAATGGATATGGTATTCACAATAAATATCCATAATTGCTGTATACTCTGGTCAGCTAAAATCTCCAACAATCCTGATTTAAAATAAGAACTTACACATTCTCAGTATGTTTCATATAAACCACAAGTATAGTCAACTCAGATTCATAAAACAACAGTGGTATTCAAAAGAAGCAATCATTAAGAAACAATAATTTATAAACAAGTTTATGAGTTTACTGATTATAACACACTTAAACTGAACAGTGAATAACATTACAATAATAATTACAGGTCAGTATAGCTAACTCTTGTTGTTAAAGTTAAAAGTATTTATTTTAAGATTATCTCCCTCAATTAGCAATCAACAAACAAATTCAGACTAAACAAGTAAAAATACAGCAGCTTACCAATGAAGTTTTCTTGTTTTTATATGAAATTCAACATAAGAGTTTCACGATCATTCCATGGTGGTTCCTTTAACAACACATCTAAAATAAAAACAGAAATATTTCCATTGACATCAGATCTTGAATACTGCAGTACAAAACAATGTATTCAGTTTATTTTAAACAATATGATCACACCTGATGTTATTTAGAATTATGCAGACACAAGTCAGTATATTTTTCAATATGGCACATGAAAAATTTGCAGGGAAGAACTAGTACTACAGTAGAACACAGTAATAGTGAATTCTAACAGACCCACATAATTACTTTAATTATATCCAAATTTCACTATACCAATGACAGTGAAATAATAATATGAGGGAAGATACTCTCAGTAGAATATATGAGTCAGCAAGTCAAAGGTGGCTAAATGTCTTGGAATGCCACATTCAAACTGCTCTATGCTCCCTAATGGAGCTATCATTTCAACTAAGCCCTACATCAATATCTACAAGGTAATAATAATCATCAGGGTGGCCACAGAAATTTTGAAATTTCCTGAAAATTCCCCGATTTTCCCTGATGTTATCACAGTGGACCAGTTCAATGATAGCACTGTCTGTATGGCTTCTGACCTCCCCATACAGCCATATCTTCACCACCAAACTATTTCTTTATTCATATTTTGAATTGTAATACATTTTTCACACTTACAGAAGTACCAGAAACATTTTTAGCCAAACATTAAAGTTTAATCTTGCGCAGTAACTAAAATAAGTTCCACCTGGGAACAACTGCTGTAGGACAATAATTAGATACACATTCAGTGATATTAGAAGTACTTATGTAGCATTAAAACCAAACTATAATAATGTCCATTCAAGCAAGAAATCATTTGCTGTATTTTTATATCCCAAAATATTCTCACAAGTTTATAAAAATGTTGCTATCTTTCTACATAACAAGCTTATTTTTACTATTAAAATAAGAAAGTAATAATTTAATAAAAGAATACTGAAACACAAGAGGGCATTACATACAAGAGAATGTCTAATTCAAGCAGAAAATACAAATAAATCACAATCAACTAATAGCATTATGCATTAAGCCATAGCAGGAAGAACTGAAAGTGATAAAGTATACATGTACAAGTATATTATGAACAGAGCATCAAACACATTTACATATAGTGTAATGCTCTAGGGGTGTACATGTCTATCGGGTATGGTCACCCCAAATACTTTCATAACTGCCCAGATCAGATAGAATTAAATATATGTGCTTAATGTGAGTAGCGTGTATAAAAACAGACATAGAATCAGATATATGTGCTTAATGTGAGTAGCGTGTATAAAAACAGACAGATAGAATCAGATATATGTGCTTAATGTGAGTAGCGTGTATAAAAACAGACAGATAGAATCAGATATATGTGCTTAATGTGAGTAGCATGTATAAAAACAGACAGATAGAATCAGATATATGTGCTTAATGTGAGTAGCGTGTATAAAAACAGACATAGAATCAGATATATGTGCTTAATGTGAGTAGCATGTATAAAAACAGACATAGAATCAGATATATGTGCTTAATGTGAGTAGTGTGTATAAAAACAGACATAGAATCAGATATATGTGCTTAATGTGAGTAGCGTGTATAAAAACAGACATAGAATCAGATATATGTGCTTAATGTGAGTAGCGTGTATAAAAACAGACAGATAGAATCAGATATATGTGCTTAATGTGAGTAGCGTGTATAAAAACAGACAGATAGAATCAGATATATGTGCTTAATGTGTGTAGCATGTATAAAAACTGACAAGGAGTGTTCAGAATGATTGAAATAGGAAGTATTCTATGTGTTCATTCCACTTCAAATTTTATGTGTGTTGAACTTTGTAAATTCGAATAAAATGGATCTGTGGTTGTGTACAGCAAGTTTTAGCAAATTATTTTTAAGAAAACTTTAATAAGGCACGAGACTCGGTGAAGTTTGAACGAAATCTACTAAAATAGATAACAAATAACATAGACAGCTTATTAGTTGTGGTAATAAATGAAATATAAGGATCAAAGACTGCACAGAAATCTCAAATTATGACTGAAAGTAAGAATCCACTACAGTTAAAATTAACTTGTGCATTCACACTGAAGGCTCCCACAGAATTAGTGTTTTAAATTACAATGAATTGACTCAGGTAACAGTTCAAGAATAAAATTATAGTTTAAACATCACTACACAGTATAGCTATACGTTGTACTTTATTACTTTAAAAACAAATAATAAGAAAAATAGATCTATTTATAATCAATCATCTTGATTAAATGTGAAATACCGAAAGGACTTATTTTAATAAATAGTTTTTTTTTGTATTCAATTATTTTTCCAAAGTTTTAACGTACTAAAAAATGAGCTTGGATTGATGTTAAAATTTTAATAAGGAAAAATCCTAGAAACGGGCCTTACTCTACGAATGCTAAAACCCAAGTCCATGATCGACCAAAAATAGTCACTTTTATACTGAGACCTGGTTGAAATAGGTAAAAAAATGGTAACAACGGCCGATTTTGGGTAGATCTACCATGAAATGGTCAGGTAGCGACCAGAAATTGGTAGCGGCCAAAAATTGACTGCAGCCGAAATTTAGCATCGACAAGGAATTGACCGTTAAAGTAAATCTATAAGCAGAAAATAAAACAAAATCTAACGTGGACCAAACTATGTAAAGAAAAATATGCATTATACACATAACAATATATTAATACAAACATTTACTTTCAAAGATGTTTTTTTCTGTACATTTCAACTGCTTTTTGATTGTTTATAATCAGACAATTTTAAAATAATATACCCATAATTCTTAGCGAAAACATGGCTTCGTGTTGACTTTTAGCGAAGGTGAAAGCAACCAATTTAAAGAAATAGAGCAATTAGACTGTGGATTCACTCAGAATTACTCGACTAAAATACAGATTGAGTACCTATAGTACTGTACGGACCACAAGTCTGACTTGACAACAAAAATAAAGTCAGGAGAAACTTTAAAAAGAGATAAAAGTCAGTCATTATTTATTTACATATGCATGTTTGATCTGCTATTAACTTAGGTCAAACTATGAATCTAATTCATGGTGACTAGCATAAACTTCAAATAAAACTTGGAGGCCTCAGTTTACATGGAAAGGTAGGATATTTTCAAGTAACATATTTAAACTAATGTAAGTACTTAACAGATTCAAATACGTGGGGCATATCAATATTATTGCTCTGATAGTTAACTGGACAACTCTTACACCATCTGCCTACAAGTTTCAGTCAAACATTTACAATGTATTTGTTTTGTTTTTATGTGACTTATTGTCATTGGGGTTTAACACAGTTTCTCAACAATTTTTCAGCTATATGCGGTGACCAGTTCACCTAGTTTTCCTGGACTAAATACTAACCAGTACTAACTGATCCTTCCACAAGGAGACGTCAACTTCTCCACATATGGAGGAAAATGGACATTTTTTGTCAAATTTTCATTAGAAAGGTATGACCTGCCAAGACCAGTTACAAGTCCAGCACACTGACCACTGGATCTCGGCCGCAGCCCCAGTGAAAAATTAGTAATAAAGCAGGGTTACTAACACTAGCAAGTTTAAGGGTTATTTTTTAAGTAACCGGAACATGACTACTATCAAGTTTCAGTGAGCTATAATTACAATGTTAATGTGGACTGTTCTGTGACTGTATTACGTTTTAGGACAAGCTAGTTCTCATTCGTATTTATCAAAATAAACATGAGTCATTTTTGCTACAACAAACAATATGATACATTTCTCATCTATCAACCCACTTGGAGCTAAAATTCAATGTCAGTAAAGGGCAAACAAAATGTTCCTTAATTTAAGTGAAAGCAATGTGAACCCAGCCAAGTATACTAGCATGAATGAGCACAACAATATAGTAAATATATGTAAAGCAGAACAAGAGCCATTCACATGTTCTTTGTCATTAAGTTACACTCCATCAATACAAAACATTCATGTATGACATGCCTTAATGAACTCAGAGAGAGCTGGTAAGGAAATACTATCCGCCCTCCAAATACAATTAATGTTGTTGTTGGTCTAAAACACCATAATCCCAAAAAAACACAACCACTTGGTTATGATTTTACAACCAGGTAGCTTTGCCTTACAACAATCTGAATCCCAATATTGACACTGATGATTAAAACTCATCATCACCAACATCAGAATAAAGTTTTGAGCTCTGAGACAAGGGTTACCCACTTCTATGATAGCTTCTATTCACTTAAATTTTTTCAGTATTTTAATAATTTCATAGAATATATACTGATGAACAATACTACCACTTGTAAATGGTATAACTTTAAACACATGAATTAACATTAACCTATAGATACACAGCACATGGCTTCATAATGTATGATACAGAAATAAAGCCTTTTAGTATAGAAACAAAACAAAGCTACCAGTAGTCATAATATTCTCTCATTATTTGAAATACCCTGATAATTCCCTGATTTTTTCAAAATTTTCATATTCTCTGACCCCCCCACAGGGAATTTTTTCATCATTTTTTCAGAGTGCAAGGCCACCCTGATCATATTTCGCCAATCTATGATATAAATATCTCCTTCTCAACTTCTCACTTTGTGAATTAATTGGATATTTTGAGCTTGGAGACTGTTCTCAAGTTTTATAACTTTGAGGCCTGTACCAGGACAGCCCCAATCTTTAATGGATTTTAATGTATAAAAATATAAACTTCACTTGTCCTCAGTTCAAGTGAATTATTTTCACACATTGAGTACTTACTTGTGAGTTTTACCACAGTCTTAAGTAGAGACCAAACAAAGTTTAAATCATTCTTCTTCATGGTCACACATGTATAGTGCTGAAAAAAGAAAAAAAGTCTGACTTTACGAACCAGTCCTAAATGTAATATTTACATATGAAACTTACAGACAGAAAAAAAAACATCAAACATTTATCATAATATCAATGTATTAAAAATAATATTAGTGTGCTTATTATTGTTATAAACTGGAATTTTCCCTTCTATATCCTGAAAGAATACGAAGATAAAGAACATAAAGAATATCATTTATATTTTCCTTTAGTTTGTGGCTTTATGTTAAAACATGTTCTCAAGTTTTATTAACTCTGGGTCTGTACCAGGACAGCCCTAGTCTAATCAATTTTTATAGAATCAAAATATTACATACATTTTTCACCACATTAAGTAAATGACTTGCCATAAACTGAGAACTTACTTTGCATTGACTTTTTCATCACTAATACTAGATTCTATAAATAACATCTGAACAATGTTTAAATTACCATTCTTCACTGCCACATGTAGTGCTGAAATAAACAACAACAAAATGCCCTTTACTTGTCAGTCCAATATACACAAAACTTGAAGATAGAGAAAATACAACTTTTATCATAACTTCAATATAGTGAAAAATAATGACAGTGAGATGATTCTCTATTGTTATGTAAACTGGAGATCTCTATATTGTCCTGAAAATTATGAAAAGAGAAAACATGGTCAACATAATAGTGGTAAAATGTAGAAACTAAAATTTAATGTTTTGTTAGGAAAAATCATAACTGTTTTTTTTTTAAACTCATAGATAATATTTTTATGAGAAGTTTTAAAAGCAAAATCTTAAAGACAAGAATTTGAAACAATCATACCTGAGTATAAACTTCAGCATAAAAGTCCATCAAACATTATACCACTAGGTCCATATCCCAGACACACTGTGAAATGGTGTTCGACTATCTCTGTATAATACAAAAATCTCTGTATAATACAAAACATAACATGTTTAAAACAGTGGGGCCTCTCTAATCATAACATGTTTAATACAGTGGGACCTCTCTAATCAGGACTACTCTAACAAATTACTCGCAAATCCAGACCCCTTCTTATATAAGCCCCTCATACCCAGATCTGTCAAATTAGGCTCCTAATCTAGATACCTCTACTGCAGAAGTAAGCTTAATCTGTCTAAACACGCACAAAATTATGACCATACAGCTATTACAACTGATTTTTAACAGAATGGAATGTTTTGTTCTAAAGTTCAAAGGCAATTTGTCTGGAAATATGACCACCTCTCTATTCAATCAATTCGACCACCCCACTATTCAATCAATACGACACACGACTATTCAACCAATACGACCACCCCACTGTTCAACCAATACGACCACCCCACTGTTCAACCAATACGACCACCACACTATTCAATCAATATGACCACCCCACTCTTCAATCAATACGACACACAACTATTCAACCAATACGACCATCCCACTATGCAACCAATACGACCAACTGTTCTGGACAAATTCATCATTTCAGAGCAAATTACTCTCTACAACAACCACCAAAATTCTGCTGTGAAAAGACCTGCTGTACACCCAATGTATTGACTTTTACAATATGTGCAGTGCTGACAGTGACAATTTGCTGCAATAGTTTGTCTGTTGTTTACACATTATGAAAACAAAATGTCAAAACAGCTATAACAAGGTTCTCTTCATTTTCTTGTGATCTATAATTAGTAACAAAGCTGCTGAAAATAGCTATAGCAACCAACTGGTTTACACTATACGGCGAGATAAACATGGTACACAGTCAGCTAGAGCACGGTAAATTACCAGACAGCACAGAAATTGCAAACAAGAGAAAGTGGTAGAAATAAACTACAATGGTCGGCACAAATTCACTCATCAGGCCCAGCGGAATACTTTTTGTTGGTCCCAGCTATTTACAAAGGGTCCATGGCACGCTCTAGATTGAACGCTGGCGAAACAGACAGGAGTGTATAAATAAAGATGAAAACTGCTTTAATTGTTACTCAGATTGTGCCAATATCAATACATCCCCCACATTAATTTTACACTTAAGGTGTTTCCAACTGATGAAATAAGATGGCCAACCAAAATGTTGACATTGAAACAAAACAGCAAATTACAAATGTTTCACAACACCAGACCTATAAGACCTTTATCAGCATTAAGATAAAAATGAGAACCTCTAAAATGGACACATATTAAGACTAATGTACAAAACTGAAGAAAATAACATACCTTTAAACTTGTTGAAATCTAGAACCAATCATTTTCATAACAGTTCACACAATATATTTTTCATAAATGAAAAAAGTTTCATCTATCCAGAAGCATTAGAAATCAAATTACAAAATGTTTGTCTCAAAACACAATTGTATTTCTACTACAACACAGTTATAATCCTTCATAAACACAACTCCATGAGGCCATGTGTTTGTAAAATAAAATAGTCCCTCTTTGTTTACACACTGCTTTGTGGGTATGGTGTACTTACACTGCCATGTTGAAGTTCTGAAGTGAATAATAACAGAAAAAAAAATTAATATTGAATTCTTACATTAATAATTTTATGCATAAATAACAAAATATCATATATAAGTTTTGAGTTTAAAACATATGATAAACTGGTACATTCATTCACAGGTTTTTGATTGAAAAATTAAACTGTCTACACTATGAGGTGTAAATAATGAAAAATATTTTACTGTTGTTTTGCAAGGTAACTGTAGTAAAAAGCATCAATCTTATTGTTAATGTGCAACAAATTCATAACAAACCGCAGTATAAAACTGGTCCAGACTGCTAATTCTGCTTATAATACTACTTTATGTGAACCATCAATACATTTATAAGTATTATTTCTGTATCATTTCATAGCTAAGTTACAAATATGCTGCTTTAAATTAAAACTGACTTTCAATAATGGCAATACCAAAAGGCTACAAAAAATGATTATAGAAAACTTTCATAAATTCAAACAAAAGACATTTTATAAAATATGAAGACACAGAAACTAATGAAAGCAGTCATCTCAATTGCCTCCACATTGAAATATTTGAGGACCTACAACATATTGCATGATCACAAATAATAGTTGACCCATGGTATTGTACTTGGTGCTATTTGAAATACCGTATAGATCCGTAAGTTTTAGGGATCCATTCGAGTAGTCTTCATACAAATTGTCTACATCATAGAGCTCTTCTTCTTCATATAATATCTAATAACATCAAAGTCACCATCAGTACCTTTAGTAGTAGATAATACTGACCCTCTGTACCATTTAATAGAATTGTCATCTAGTTTCCATTCATGGAGAATTGTTCTTCCAACAAATTTCACTTTTCTTCTTTTTTCTGAATGATGAAATGAGAGAGACATGTAGGGGAAATACTTTAATGAGATTTACATGTAAAAAAATCAGAACTTATAACAATTCTATCATGCAAATGACCTGGAAACAATTCATAAATAATATTTATCAAATCTGGTTCAAAGCGTATGATGAAAACATAATATTATGTAATAATAAACATGAAAAACTAATGTATTTATATTCTTATTAACAGAATAATGTTACTTAGATTATAAGAACAATGTGATTGGTTATTTTTCTCTGATAATCATAGCAACTCTCTCTCTCTATATATACATAGAGAGATATATATACAGGTATATATATGTACAAATATCATAGTGTAGTAAGTATTCTCTACCTTTTACTGACATTCACAGACTTGTGAGTTTTATCAGCATATGATGTTGAAGGCACAGGTACATTAGTGACAACATAGATCTTTCTCTTCTAACACAATGACATGGCAGACTGTGGGGTCTCTATATAAGGGTAATCTTTTTCTTCTTACACAATGACTTGGTAGACTGTGGGGTCTCTATATAAGGGTAATCTTTTTCTTCCACATACTGAAATATGTACTAAGTGTTAAAACAAATGTAACATAAACAATTATGAATTGCATACACACCTCCGAAAGTATATGTACATATATACAATTTAATAATGTCACAAGTGTTGTAATTGATAATTTCAAACTACAAAAAATCTTTATTCATTTGATATGTAAGCATGTTGAATTAACATGTGATGATGCATTTATCTAAGTACATGCACACATTCATCCATATAACCAAGCTTCCAATTTTTTTACATTTCTGTATTGCATACTTGTTCAGGAATTTACTTCTAAATTTATGGAATTATGTTATGCAGTGGAGCAATAACACAATGCAAAGATGAAATGTCTATACATTAAGCATACCCAGGGAATATGAAGCTTTTGTATGCCAGATAGAGTGAGTTGAATAGGAAGCAGACAACTTGGGCTCCATTTTATGTTTCCACATAATTTCATCTTTATAAATTCTTTCAATATGGATACTACGTGGACTAATGTGGCGCACTATCAAGTCATAAAATCGTTTGTCAATTATATTCAATTGTCCTTAAATTTGATAAAAAAATCTTATGGTTCTTCTTCAAAATTAATTTTCCACCATGAATTCTGAGACAAAAGTTCTTCAAAGAGTTTGCAGCCTAAATCTTAAATAAAGCAATCTATTTATTATTTTAACACTGATCTGCTAATAATCTTGCCAAAATTAGAACTGGTCAATCTGTTTTACCTCTCCATTATCCAGTTGTTATTATCAGATTGACCCCGGGCAGACATTTCTATCAACTCTGCATCAGAATTCAAAATTTCATTATTCAAAAAATCAGTGGATCTATTTTTCAAATCATTCAAACTTATATCAACCAAGTCTACTAAATCATCCGGTCCATAATCTGATCATGCCTGTTAAGTGTTTTGAAGATGACTTATTTGGTACACTTGTGGTGACCAGGCTGGACCAAGTAATGTTCTCAAACCACAACCAAAACGACCATAAAATGACCCTCTGAAACATTCATTATACATTTTGCCACCATCAAACTTACATCTTACTCTCATCCGTGCCTCAGCAAGATTACTTAAGAATGATTTATCCTCTAGTCTTAGACAATGTGAATCAGTAGATACTTTTAAATGACGGTTGAAGTCATATTACTTCGACCATTTTTCACTGTACTAAGTTTTCATCAAATGACCATGATTCTTTTATTTTTGCCTGTCTTTTGTATTTATTGTCATAATCATGTGTTTTATATGTATGTTTCATTGTACAACGCCACTGAATGTGTTTTCTATATAGACATAGGCATTTAAGCAAAAAAATAAGTTTCTGGTTTCAACTTACTGGTAAAATTACTAGTAAGACGATGACTTTTTTCTGCAAGATGGTATAAGAGGAAGTATATATCTCTTAGTAACGGATCATAGTCTATGCTTTTTAAAACCTTTCTTCCTCCTCGATGAAGAATATTTTCTTCATTCATATTTATGTATTGGCAGTCTTTCCAATATTCTGATTGATTAATTATAATATCGTCATTTTCATTGAAATCAATTTCTTCTGAATCATTATTTCCTTTCTCATTTGAAGTATATTTGCATAAATCGTGAAATCCGAAAAATCTACGTGTCTGGCTGCATTACAAATGTCAGATCTTAATGTTATTTACACTTAACGTGCCAGTACCTTTGTAATATGGCTTATCAACAACTAGTTTTTCTAAATTAACACAAACATTTTGTAGCACGGTTAGCACATTCAATTTCCTGGACTTGAGCACCCCAATGAGGAATGTTCTTAACAATGCTAGCATAAACAGAGCTGTCACCATCAGCAATCATGTGCATGTATCTAACTCCATACTTAGACTCACACTGTCTAAAATTATGTCACTTTCCATAGATTGAGAAGACCAGTTTTTATAACACACATGCAGCTCAGGTTCAACATTTCTGGTCTCAGCTCTGCTACAAATATAGCAAAGTTTATTTCTCACACCAATATGTAATATATTGGTCCTTAAACCAAAAATAACCCAACAGCCTGCCATTACATTGTATGTGTGCTTGTGGCTTCTTTTTGACCAACCTCCATCACAAACCACAGTTATAGCGGGCACACCCACAAAATAATCTTCATTCTCTATGGCAAAACGTTTCTCCTCCTCCCCTACACTCTTCATTTCCTAATCTAACACTGACCCCAAAAATCACCAATCTGTTGTTCACTATCTGAATATTTCCTCTCAAACATTCCAGGAATTCCCAATGTCCCCATATACTCATTCATAGAAGAACAACTGCCTCCAGTAACCATAGAACCCCAAACACTTCTCACATTTATCTCATCAAGATTTAATGAATCCAGTTTGTCACTGTTTTCCAGACAAAATTTGTAGCCACAACCTTTACATTTAACCTTTATTAAGGAATACAGTCCATTCCTTTTCTCACCCAAAATAGAGACAACATCTTGACCATCTCTGGCTAAATTAATTCCCAATTAACACTGGCACAATGTGATGTCATTTTCATGATGAATTCTTGGAGTTTTTTCAAATTCAAAATTTGATGACCCTCAGGAGAATTTTCTTCAGATTTCAATATCAACTTATTGTTTTGGTTATTCCATATAAGTCTATATTTTTTACATATCTAAGCAGCCACTTTCCTCACATTCAACATGAGTTTTTTAGTTGATGTCACATAAAATGTTTCAGTTTCATTTAAGTTAATATTGTTAGTCATTTGATAAACAATTTAATCCTACGATGCTTCTTGACTTTCACTGTATTGTGTAATAAAAATTAATCAAGCCAATAGTATTACTTGCCTTTACATTTAATATTTTACGTAAGTTTTATGCATCCATGAAAAATAATTAAAAGTTTAAAATACTCTAATATAAATGATAGAATCATGACAAAAGAATCAGAGTTATTGTAAGACCATTATTTATGAGCCATTTCAATATGAAATAGGTAATTTATGAATGACAGAATTTGAAACTACTGATATAAAGCAGTGTTTTTTCCTTGAAATATTTGGCAAAATTTGGTCCCATTCCCCATTTTCTGGAATAGATGTTTTTCCAAACAAAAAATTCAAATTTCTCCACCATCCTCAGAAAAAAATCTTTAACTAACCAAGTTTCAAATTTCAAGTGCTATACCCATCACCGAACAATTTGTTTATTTTTTGCTTTTCTAATGTCTTTTCCACAAAGTATTTTACAACATTGAGCAATAACTTATATACCAGAAGGTTTTTAATCTTTCCTGAATTCTGGACTGCCAGTACTAATATAGTAATAACAAAAATAAATATAAAATGAATACAGTTGTCAGGATAGTTTTTAATAACTATGTTAAATATTGTTTAAAAAAGTTGAGAAAAATGTACCCTGAATTCCTTCAAACAACTTCAAGTGCAGTGTGCCTTCTTCAATTAAATCTTCAGAGACTAAAATAATACCCAAATGTAAATTATAAGCAAAATATGCATCACTCCACACAAATGTCAATATGTTATGGCGAGTACAACACACAAACTTACATACTGTATGAAGGACACTACATTCAACTATTTAAAAATTAGAACCACCAACCTTCAGTAAGCTAGACAGCTTCCTCACATGCGAAATGAGGTTATGGGTGGGAGTTGATTATTAGTCAGACAACAACCACTTGACAACGCAGGCCTCTAACACTGATAGGGTATATCTATCAAATACATGATACAAAGAACAAGAACTCTATATATGTACCTCTATGATGTTTGGCAAAGGACAGGATACTTTTCGGAGCTTTCTATCACTATCAGCCCAGGTACCCTGTCTACGAGTACTAACCTGGTACCTCACATGGTCTATGTGACTCTCTATACATCTGTAATAGAGAAAACACATTTGTTCACTGGATACTGAATGTTCTATCTACAGGATCTAATAATTGGTAATTCAGGACAAAGGGAGGATAATGCTAATATACATTCTACCATTTGGTTCTAACTATTCAAAGCGAATCATTTTACAAATACAAATTAAATAGATTATAAATTGCTTACTTTTCAACAAGAGAAAACAGCTTTGCTTCATACAGTTCAAATAATTCCTCAGACTTACAGAATGGACAACTGAAAATAAAACAAGATATCAAATATCATACACAGAGTATGTTATAATATAATACTCAAACTGTTCTATGGATAATGAGATGTATATGTACATTAAGAATTCTGTGTACGAAGTACAAATTTAGTTTGATGTAGTGAAAAATTTGCCATATGTGAATTGGCCTTAACAATAGTAGAGTGTATATATTTCATAAATAATTCACCATCTATAACATACAGCACTATTTTAGTTGAACAGTAATTCATAATGCAGAAACATGTCGATACAAAAAGTTCTGAATTATTATTCAGTACAAACTCTCACTTTTTTAAGATCTCATCCACAGGCCTTAGACAGCATTCTACAGTTTTGTTGATTGTATCCTGAGATGGTACACCCCTTAAACCCTTAATCACCTTCAATACATCATTGTAAGATTTCTCTTTTCCTGATAACTGTGTGTGGACAGCATATTGTAGCCCAGCAGTGGATCAACAACTAAATGTGAGAAAATTAAAGACAAAAAATGAATTAAGTTGAACTGTTTTAGTATCATGACAAGCATTTAATTCAAACACATTTTATTTCAAATTGTAACAAGCACCTACAAGCACCAAACCCTAACCTTAACCCTACAGTAAAACCTGTGAACAAAGGCCATCCTTAGGAAAGACAAAATATGGCCTTTATTGACAGAAGGCCTTTATCATTCGGAGGTCAGTGTTCTGAACAATCAATGATAGTATTTCAAAAATGGCCTTTATTCAAAGGGTGGCCTTTGCACAGAAGTGGCTTCAAACACAGATTTGACTGTATATTCAAATAAAGATTTAGACTGGAAGAAAATAACAACCTACAGGAATTCCTCTCTTTGAGGAGAGCATCTGACAAACATTTGATTCAATACAGAAAACTGAAGCCATTAATTCATATTATATATATATATTATATATATATTAATATAATGAACATTTAGTGTCTTGTGAGCATTTTGGTCGTTTCCCATACTAGAAATATTCAAAAAGGATAAAGTGCAAGACCTTTTCTTACTATAAACCAAATGGTAGAAAAAGAATTGTTTCATGCCAAGTACATTACCTCATCCTTATATTTAAGAAATGAAATAATTTACCTCCTGACCAGCGTGTTAATCTGTGGATTTCTGTTATCTAACAAATCATCTGTAACTTTGGTTACTATGGTATCATCCATGTCTCTATCAGAGGCCCACTGTAACACTTCAATCCACCATTCACTACAGTCTGTAAACTGTGAATAAACAAGCCATGTATACAAGGGTGACTAAGTAACCTATAAACCTCACATACATAGCAAGAGTGTCAAACTGTCATAAATTGGCCAATCAAAATTATCTAGTGAAGGCTGAATGGAAAATGTTAAACTTGGACAGCAAACAAAGTCTATTTCACCATTTTTTGCTGAATCAGGGGCTATAATTCTCTAAATGGTGATTTCATGTTTAACAAACTTGGATGAGATATTAATAAGGATATTGGCCCATGAACGTTTTTTCAGTTTGTGAAAACTGATAGGAACTGTTCATCTTAGAGAATGGACAGCTCAAGTAGATTTCACAGTCCACCAACTATAAATCTAAATATGTTCCTACATCCTGTCAGGTCAGGGGTATAAAAAGTTAAGAAACAGAAACGATGAACACAAAACTTTATCAGAATTCAATTTCTGTGATAAAGCGATAAGAGTTCATGATGAATATTAAATACAATCACAAATTATGACAATCAAACTGAAATACAATATATGGAAAGTCAGTAAGGCATATTACTTACCTCATTTTGTAAATTTTTAACATCAGCCTGGGATGGTATCAATGCCTCCTTTTAGTATAAGCTACTGCCTTAACCATGTATCTATCCTTCAATTCTCCAATCTGTAATTAAAAATTTATTGTTAGTAACCAAAGTATTTTTAGCACACTTAGAAGTTGCTGTTGGCAGGAATATCAAACAAAGAAACTAATGAATGCATCATCAGACATTATAACAATGAAAGTGAAGTACAATACATGGAATATCAGTGCGACATTATTCTTACCTCACTTAGCAACTGTTTAACATTGATCTTAAAAGTGCAGTGGAGAAGATAGGAGCACACTGGAGTGGAAAAGATAGGAGCACACTGGAGTGGAGAAGATAGGAGCACACTGGAGTGGAGAAGATAGAAGCACACTGGAGTAGAGTGGAGAAGATAGGAGCACATTGGAGTGGAGAAGATAGGAGCACACTGGAGTAGAGTGGAGAAGATAGGAGCACACTGGAGTGGAGTGGAGAAGATAGGAGCACACTGGAGTGGAGTGGAGAAGATAGGAGCACACTGGAGTGGAGAAGATAGGAGCACACTGGAGTAGAGTGGAGAAGATAGGAGCACACTGGAGTGGAGAAGATAGGAGCACACTGGAGTGGAGTGGAAAAGATAGGAGCACACTGGAGTGGGGAGGAGAAGATAGGAGCACACTGGAGTGGAGAAGATAGGAGCACACTGGAGTGGAGTGGAGAAGATAGGAGCACACTGGAGTGGGGAGGAGAAGATAGGAGCACACTGGAGTAGAGTGGAGAAGATAGGAGCACACTGGAGTGGAGAAGATAGGAGCACACTGGAGTGGAGTGGAGAAGATAGGAGCACACTGGAGTGGGGAGGAGAAGATAGGAGCACACTGGTGTGGAGAAGATAGAAGCACACTGGAGTGGAGAGGATAGTGGATAGGCATAAAGTGAAGTAGATAAGAGTAGAGTAGAGTTAGACTGGAGTGGAGTGAAGCTGAGTAAACATGGTAGAGCATTTTCAATGAAGTTAAATTATATGATGAATATATTCAATATTAACTATAAATGCCAACCTGTGTTTCACACAACAGTGAGGATTAATTTCAATATCACAACAATCTGACTCTTCACTTTCTGAGTTCAAATCAATGTTAGAACAGGCAACGTAGGCAAAAAAACAGAGCGTCGACACATTCAAGTTCACTTGCAAAATTAGAATCAAACAGTTCATATGGAGTTGTGCTTGCGCATGAATTTTGGCTCATTTTGACTAATAAAAGGCTGTCCATCATCCATAATTCATAAAAATAACAAATACCACAATGATAAACATATTATTGAAGACTTGACAGCTGTCAGACAATCAGATGAGAAATGCCATCGCTGCTAAAAATCACTTCCGGTTTCACATTAGATCAAGTGTGATAGAAAATAAACAATTGTAAAATAGACAAAATGGCACAATTTAACAGCATGATAAAAATAGCAAGTTAAACAATATGTAACAAACCTCAGTTGGTAAATCCATCGGATCCGACAAGTAATTTTGAAAATATCGAATTTTGTCAGAATGGTGTAAATATGCTTGATTCAGCTTCCGTTCTGCTTTGACGAGTACGAGTAGTAAATGGGGAATAATCTGATAATAAACATTATCGTCATCAATCGTAAACGTATCACTCCATGTCAGTGTCGCATAAATGCAATATATATTATTTCTATATTCCATTTTATGGTGTTTTGAACTCATAGGAACGATATTCTTACCAAACCATGATCTAAAAAAGTGTGTCAACTTTGACGACGTTTTCCCGGAAAATGACATTCGATAGTTATGGGACAAAATGTCATGGTGCGTCACAATTAAGGAACAGGACATTGATCTTACATGATACTGGGACATGTAAATTATAATAAAACCTTAATAATGAGACCACCTTTGGGACACCTATTGTCATAATAATGAGATTGTTAAGTTAAATCATAGAGGAGTTATTGGAAGCCGGTCTGAGTATAAGTAGTCATTATAACAAGGTGGTCGCAATACTGAGGTGGTTGTTATTTGAGGTTTTACTGTACAATCAATGTGGTTTATGCAAAAATTAAACTGAGATGTAGGCAAGAAAAAACATTATCATGCTATAAAAAGCACCAGGTTTGTGTAGATTGACAAGCTGCGATGTAAACTAAACTTTGTTTGTTATGCCATGTTACATGACAGGCCATCACATTGTACAAGATGTCCATTCCTAAATGATCATTCTTATAGCATTACATACAATACAAATGTTGATGGAGTATGTAAGACAGTCTTACTTGTTCATGTATAATATGTAGACCAGCCTCGCCATTAATGGCAGCAACTAGTAATCTATGTGACTCTTCAGCTCCAAGTTTAGCCTTCTTTGTTAGAGATTCTAACAGATCTTCCATAGTCATAGTGCTGAAAGAGGTCATAAATACTGATTCTGGTGTATACACATGAGGACTAACATTTATTTACCAGCAATATCTACAACATCTTATCCGTGTAAAGACTATAATTTACAAGATCTTAGTCCTTCTCACATACATTTTCAGTGAGACCTTTAGGACAAACTTTATCATTATTAGAAGTACAGTATAACCCCCTCAAAACCAGACTCCCTGAAAACCAGGGTTCTCTGAAATTTGGACGATTTTTAAAGTCCTACTCTTTCTTCTATAATTAATAGTTTTCTGACAACCAGCATTCTCAGAAAACCAGACTTCTGGCCCAGTCTGGAAGGGGTCTAGTTTTCAGGGGTTTTACTGTAGTTCCAAAATGATTCACTCTTGGGTACTGAATTCCATTACCAACAGACAGACTGGTGTGGAAATTAGTTCTTGGGAGCGAGTTTAAATATCACATATTTTACAATGCTAGGCAAAGATTTCTCCATCCATATAATCTATCTTCATGGAATGATCAGTGTACTTACATTTTATGTAAAGGGAGAAATTCTCCACGTACAGCTTGTGGATGACAACAGGCTTGTCTTAAACGCAACAAAGGATATAACAACTGAAATATATAATCATATATATATATATTCATAGAACTTACGCACATTGCTTGGGAAAACTTAAAAGAAAATTACAGCAGAGTAGGTAAGAGTTGGAGTATTTTTAACATGCATTTATACTTTATACATTATTACAACACAACTGAAAAATCCAACACATACTGAATTCATATTTCACTTAAACATTTACAAAACTAACTTTTATTTACCAAATATGTTCATACAAAAATTATTACACAAACAAAAGGGGCTGAATGGCCCTGCGTCGCTCACCAGAATAGATGTTAATTAACTTATTACTAAAAAGGTAATAAAAGTACACTTGTGGGCAAATGATGGGGAACAATAATAAACTTGATAAAGGACCATCAAAGGATACTACAAAAGAATATTCATGATGACTGAAGGATGCCACAGACAAAATTTGGTGATGATCCAACCACCGGTTCATGAAAAGAAGTCATTTTAAGGTATTTCCATTTTTAGCTCTAGCAGCCCCATATTGGGGCCAACCATTTTTATTTCAGCAAATCTGACGGAACACTATCTAAAGATGCTACAAACTAAGTATAAAATAATCCATCCATAGAATCATGAGAAAACGTTGTTTTAAGGTATTTCTATTATTAGCTCCAGTGGCCCCTAAAATGGGCCAACCAAATTTATTTCAAAAAACTTGAGAGAGGACCATATAAGGATGCTACAGACCAAGTTTGGTGATGATCCATCCATTGGTTCATGAGAAGAAGATGATTAAAGGTGTTTCTATTTTTAGCTCTAGTGACCCCTAAAAGGGGGCCAACTGGTATATGAGTAAATTGCAGTTAGACAGCAAATTTGAAGTAAATCTGACTGGTAGTTTCTGAGGAGAAGACTATTGTTAACACCAGAAGATGGACGCCGGAGCACCCACCTACCCATCCTAATAGCTCACCCTGAACCTTCCATTCTGGTGAGCTAAAAAAAGGTTATGTAAAAAAATACAATGTAATAAACATCATGGGAACACACCATTTTTGGATCAATATTGTTTGTTTGTGATCACAAAATGATATAACTTGACACTTGAAAAACCTTCACCTTTATCAAGATTCATTTGAATGGTCATAAGTACATAACGTAAAATTTTACCAAATGAAATACACAAATATGCGGATTGACGCTTAAATCGAGATAAATAGTTGAAAATCACATTTTGCATACCTGAATGTCTTCAATTGTGTGCCATTTTATTTGATCATGCTTGATTATGATGCACTGAGAGTAAGTTCTGTTATACACCGACACAGCTGACACAATTCTAGTGTAAGTTGACTGCGGGATTAGCTGTACAGATTTATCTCTGAATTTTAAACACAAACAGAATGAAAAAGGTACAATGAAGTAAAACATATTTTGATTCAAATATACAGGCTTTACTCATTCAAAACTGTATATTTACAGACACTGATTCATTCAACTTAGTTCAGTAATTTTTTATAAAATTCAAACGATCAAGAATCAACCAGTAACGAATCTCATCTGGCTAATTGGCACATAAGAAAGAAGTCTACCTTGGATTGTGATAAAAAGACTAATTTTTCATCGACATTGGCAAGAAAATGTTTATGTATTGAGGAATTGATTTATTTCAATCAACCTAATGCCTTTGTTTTGATTAAAAAGGGAGTGTTTACAGAGTATTGTTTCCGTGAAACCTTCATCTTTCACCGGCATCCTTCACTTCCAGTGGGGAAATTGACTCTGTAAACATTGCACAAGGAAATATACTATTGCAGTTTTCAAAATAATCCCCTAGTATAGAAAAGTATACATCATAATTATTGAAATTATTTACAAGTAAGGACATGTTTCAAGCCATAGGTCATTTTCTAATTTGCCTGCTTAGGCATGATCGTGTATTGGATATTCGTCAATATTATGACTCAGAAGTCAAAATGGCGACCATGTGCAGTCACTTTATCATATTGAACATTATGTTTATTCTCCCATGGTTCTGTAAAGAAATCACTTCTACTGCCACTACCTCAATGCATGTGATACTTGTTAGATGTATTTTCTGTGACTATTTTTATATCATGTAGCAGAACAATTGGATTTAGAAAATGACCTAATTTTTCAGGTATTTTTGACCATACATACATCAACAATCTCTTTAGGGAGCAAAACTGTGTTATTATGCATTGTCTATGGAGTCATTGACATTTTGCTTCTGTGTGGTGAAACTTCTTCCTCTTTCCAAATTCAGTTTTGACTTTCTTGACAGTGGAAAATAAATTTTGTCAGTCTGAAATGTTTTAAATGAAAGTTGCTTCAAAAACTTTGTCCCATGAAATGCCATATATGATTTTAAATACATAATTTTGGAAATATCACATTGGTTTTCAAAAAGTCACACTGGTTTTGCATCCGAAAGGGCCATTGTCCCATTTGAGACCATTACATATGCGTATGGTCTCCGGTCCCATTAAGATTTCTTTCACGATCACTGACACTGTGCAGCCTTTAAAAATTCCCTGAAAGTGTACTGATTGTAGGAATATGGTCCACTTTCAACAGCCTTGCTATTGGGTTAACTCTTAAGCGCCATGGTTGAGTGTCCACCTACAATGCTAGGTGTCCCAGATTCGATCCTTGGTATGACCATGGATTTTTCTCGCTCCCAATTTACTATAATGGTGACAGCAGTGTTTGACGTACTCATGCGAACACAAGGAGTATCAAACTGGAGAGCTGGTCAGCTCGTCATCTCTAATAAGTACAAGGGGGAGGAGTGTAGTGATTGTAGGAATATAGGCAGCTTTCGACAGCCTTGCTGTTGGTTTAACTCTTTCGCAACATGGTTGAGTGTCCGCCTGCAGTGCTAGGAGTCCCGGTATGACCATGGATTTTTCTCGCTCCCAATTTACTTTAAAAGGTCTGAACTCGCATATTTTATTCATAAGCATAGCGTACTTACAATGCAATTAAAACTCGTACAGGCAGTCAACATGTCCATTTTCAGTCTCCATTTCACGTCACACTTCAGAAAGTTATGGCGACTTTTCTCAAGGTTAGCGGTTTGTTTCATAGCTTTCGAACGGCTGCTCTGCTTTTTCGTACTTCTGGTCAATATGTCTTAGGTATTCCACAATAGTTTATATCCATCTTTTTTTATCAACGGCACATGCTCGTGCTGTCACGCCGGAAGGCGCCGTAACATTTATAAGCTGTGATAATCACTACGGCATTGTGTAAAACACGGTCACCGGGATCCGGGACTTCCAAGTGGTAGGACGGAAAACGTTGTTGATTTTTTATATATTTTAGTGTAGCAAAATATACAATTCATCAAAATTCAAACTTTAAACCCTGTACAAACCCAGTCAACGAAGTATAAACGAAGTATTGAATAAACACTATTTCTTTGGAAAATCTAGACGTTGCAAACAACTTTATTCGTTCATTGGTAGTTGTGTATACTGTACTACTCACTTTTCATTAAACATAATGTTGCATTATAGACAAACTAATAGGTCTGTATTCTACTTCTGTATATCTGCTATCCGTCTTTTGGTTTACCAAAGTTACACAGAGCTGTTGATGAAAACAATGAATCTATAGCTTGTTTCCTTATATGAAGAAATGGTAATTTTTTGTATTTATGTGATGTTCTGATTTCTGAAGATCATCCTTCATTTGAAACTTTCATGGTTCAGCCAAACTGTACATGTGTTACACCTGGGGCTGTCCACCATTACAGTTTTTAACTGGGATCCTGCCATCAATTTGTTTTGATTATAGGTCCGATGATGTGTGTGATGTAACATTTTTTGTAAACATGGATTTCCTATCACCATGTACATCCTGTGTATGTTGAATGCAGGAAATTCTGTTGAGAGGAGAACAAGGGGACCAAAACATCAGAAAGTTAACTTAGAAATTCTCTTGAAGTTTGTCACAGTTAAAAATAATTATAAGGAGAAAAATGAGACACTTGAGTGTGTATGTTTCTTTTACTGTCAGATCTCAGTTTAGACATGTCATGTGATTCCACTGTGTTGTTTTATGGTCAGTTAATTCTACGTTGAATTTATGCTAAGAATAGGATATACAGCTCAGCACTAAACAAAAAAATGGTGGATATATGATTTTAAACAAGATAAATCTGCAGCAGTTATTGGATTAAAAGACTTAAGCAAAATGACAACTGAAGTTAAACCGTAATTTATTAAAATATATTTTTAACACAATCATTTATTTTGAAATAAATTCAACTGTCTATAAATAAATAATCATTTGTAACAATGTCTTAAAAACAAATAAACATGCAATAATACCACAATTAGAAACACCGTTGTACAATAAAATACTGATTTAACAAATTAAAAATAGACATACACAAATAAATGTATAGTTAACTTTAACAAATAATAAATAAATACAACTGAATAATGAAATATGTCCTGCCATAAATTTAGTACAAAATGCAACATTCATTTTTGTAAATCTCATTCTAAATTAGGCATCATGAGAAAAATATCAAACACAACGATACAAGGGTGACAGTAAGAAACGATTTTCAATTTTTGTCAAATCATTAATATGAAGTAATACTTTGATGTCTGTGAAACTGGCAGACATTCTTTTATATTTTGATTCCCTGTACAAGTAATTTGAAAATGACTGAGGAATGTTATACTCTTTTGATTAACAAATCTTCGATAAGCCACAAAGTTTTATTGATGAATAGTCACCATGGAGTAAATATAGTTTCTGAAATTTCTTAAATACACATATCTACTTGTTAAGCATCTTTGATTTGTTCAAGCTGCTAGATTATGAACAGTTAGTTTTAAGTGCTATTATTACAGGGAATTCATGGAGATGTAGATTAAGAACGATACATTAACAACAACAAAACATATTTCTAGATAATTTTAGCATCGACCATTTTTTTCTAATCACATGACAATCATAATGAGAAAAATTCCTACTGAATGGACAGAAACCCAACTACAACAAGATCTCATTTAGCTACCTCATCAATATTAAGACCAGCCCATCACAACAACCACTTGTTAAAATATTTTCTTTATGTAATGTCTTTTAACTTGATACATATTTAAACTGACCATTCCAGTCCAAAAGATGATGGACTTAGTATTATCAAGGTATTACTGTAAATACCATATCAAATATGAAATGTCCATGTAACAACTCAATTATGTCGATTTATATCTGACTGAATTACGGAATTCATGTATCTACTTGATTAAACATCAGTTAAGGTGATGCAACAAAAACAAATATAATACTGTCCAAAACCAGTACAGTACCTGAATGGGAGAAAAGAATTTGGCATTTATGCTCAGTTGACCCTTGTCAGGGGTTTATTTGTTGTATAGCAACATGTGATAAAGTGCAGACCTTGTTAAAGTAGGGTCCGTTCCTTGCAGGTGGTTGTAATTGCAGGTGCTTCCAGTAAATGATTTTAATTTTGCACTAAAATATAAATATTGCAAATTTCTATACATTTTTACTTTGTGCCGTTTGCTTTTTGATGGGCATTAGAAAAAAACGTATTATAGTTTGTCTACATTAGTTTCAATGTGCTAAAGTGTGTGAAGAAATCTTATTTAACGTCATATGCACAATCTGGATTGACATCAAGAGTTAAAGACAATTCCATAAGCATGGTCTTCATATTGGGTCACAAAAAAAATATACAAGTTGGTTGGAGAAAAGTGGCCATATAGCATAATAGTGGGGTTGTCTCAGTTTCAAGTGAAAAGACCATTTAATGAAGAAAAAATTCTGTTCTTTAAAAAAGTGCCCATATTAGTGGGTTGATAGTAATTTCAGGATGGATGCATGGGTAAAACTTGAAAATTAAAAAAAAAATGGAAATGTCATCCTCGTGAAAACAATACGAGTCAGAAGGGTACAGACCTGGGGAAAAAACGGAGGTTCCGGAAAACTTTTAACCATGTGGATGTAAAGAGGAGTTCAGGTGTATATAATATATTTATAGGGCTTAACACTTACTGTTTTTGCCAGCTGACCCAAAGGACCACTAACTTTTTTACTCACATATCCTGCAATCTATCATGAGATGTAAATTTGCCATGTAGTGAAACTAGACAGACTATTACTGAAAAATTCATGTACAATTCTGTCCTAATATTTCTGTATCCACACACAAAAGATGCAAGAGGGAACACGTGACAGCAAATATTTATCACTGAGTAGAACAGGGTTTGAGGTTAAACAATATTAGTTCTTAGTTTAAACTCAGATCTCTGTAATCTGAAACACCATGTTTAATTGTGAACTGGATACCAACTAATCAGTTGTCTGAAATTTGAGTACATCTTCAGAATGACAGTTTACTGTATTGGGCCCTGATTATCTCTTAGTTTATGTGAACTAGGACACAATTACATAAACTTAAGGAAAGTATCAAAAAATATGTAGTACAGTAACCCCTGAAAACTGGACTCTCTGAAAACTGGAATTTTCTGAAAATCAGACGATTTTTCAAGTCCCATTTTTCCCATCGATAATCGAAAGTTCTCTGAAAACTGGAATTCTCAGAAAACCGAATTTTGGCCCAGTCCGTAAAGGTCTGGTTTTCAGGGGGCTTACAGTGTTTGAAGGTACAGAATACATCAGGGAATACAGAAATAGTGAAAATTGATTCTTCATCCAGTTGAATCACATGTTTAATATATAAATTATGAAACAATAATCTGTGTTCAAGTTTGAGTAATAATTGAAGTAATAACATTTTTTATGTTTTATGCTGCATCGACATCCAAGGTCATGTAGCGCTCATCAAATGATAAGGATAACAATGATAAGTCATTTAGAACATAATGTAAGTTTAAGATATAAATGTAAAAATGAGAATGAAGAGGATATGAATTGTTTAAAAATTGGACTGTTGCAACAATAAGGGTATAATAGTTTACAATGTTAAAAGGAGTGTATAAAAAGTTATCAAAGTTTATTGTAAAGTCTGATTTCCTTTAAGTAGTTGATATTTGTTTCAGGTGAAACAGTTTTGAAAAGGGTGTTTAAGTTTTCAACATTAAAATGCTTGGTATGCACCGCTTGAAGATCAATGCAATCAATAAGAACATGTTTGATAGAATATGGTGCATTACATGGAATACATTCTGGTATATTATCTCTGGTGAGAAGCCAAGAATGGGTTAAACATGAATGACCAATTCTGTATCTAGATAATATTACCTCTTCTCAATGAATGGACCCGTAAGAGGGATGCCATTTGCTTGACTAAGTGAAGTTTGCTGTTAATGTCAGCATTTGACAATAATTTTAGTGATGTTACATTAATACTTATGATATAATTGAGAACTTACAAGTATGTCTGCTTGAGGTCATGGATTGTAACCATTAAAATCAAAATTTGTTTAAACCTACTTCATGAAAAATGAAAATTTAGCTCAACTATGGTGATTCAGAATGGATAAACATCCAATGAAAGTTTACTACTGAAATTGACTCACTGTCTGTCCCAGCACTGGATGCTTCACACATGACTTTAGATTTTTCTGTTGGTGACACTGGTTTTGCTGCAAGTAGATAAATGACTGCAGGTTTCTAACCTGCATACAATGATTATGAAGTTTTGGTGCAAACTGAGTAAAACTGTATTTGACATATTTTCTTATTTATGCTGACAATTCTTTGATTTTACCTCACATGTATCATGTTTTACATTCTAGCCTCATCAAGTGTTAATTCTGATGTATTTCTTACATGTATTCAAAAATTAATAAACAAAATATATCTTTAATGATATGTTGGTGAACCCATTAAACTGACTTATTGTAATTTTACACCATTTTGTTAATATTTTCTGAATTGAATCAATCATGACATCTAGTGTATTGAAGACAGTGATAACATTATGAGAAGGTCGAGTTAAAATCTATTCTCAATGCCTAAATGAAATTAACTGCACTGATGTCAGATTCAGGATCATTAACAAGTACGACAAATATATATTTTATTTTAAAATATTTTATAATGTACTCACTTTGTTCTGAGGTAACCAATATTTCAAAGTCATTCTCAGCACTGTCTGTACATTCTGAAAGAAACATAAAATAATAAGAATAATTTTTGAGGAAATATTTACTTCACCCTCTAATTTTCACTTACATATTAATCCTATACACATGTAATCAAGACAAAAAATACATGTGAAAATTCATCTTGGTGACAACATTTATGTTTGACAATGTTCAGATATAATAACTGAGGGTTTGTTTCTCCTGCATGATGAATGATGAATTAACTGTAGAGCCATAGAACCACCACCACTCTTATATCTTTGATCTTGCCAGATAACCGTAAATTTGAAATAAGAGGGGTGCCCCATTCATCGAGGGTTGGCTAATCACATTCTTATGTTGTGTTCTGCACTACCATTATGTGTAAGATTCGGTTCTGATTTGTTTTAGAATTCCAGTAATTACACAATTTGGAAAGAAATCTTTTGCATGTAATGATTGTATTTGGAATAGTTTGTCAACACATCTTAAGAAATGTACAACAATGGACAATTTTAAATATAAGACCAAACATTTCATTTTAGACTTTAAATTGTTTTAAGTGAAATTATGTCTGTGATATTTTGTGTTTTCTGAATTTTATAAAGGTCCTATGTTTATCATAACTTATTATTTATATACTTGTACTACTTATGTGTTTATAATTAATTATATATGTATATATTAGTGCTGTTTTAGTGTTATAAATTATGTATCTAATTTTTGTGTTGTATGTACTATACTACTTGTTCAACATAAATTTAACATAAATGCATTAAGAAAACAGCTAGCCACTCTCTCCCAGGCATTAAATCTTGGTAAAAATAGTCAAGATTCATTATATTCTGTCAGTGTTTTAAGTCCATCCAATAGTTCTGAATACAAACTGAGAGTTTATAGTAGGGAATGGTTTGTAATTGTTTTTGTTATTAAAGTCTGCTATGAGACATCTTAAACAGGACAACATGCATTTGCTACTAGGCTGTATCTAAATTGGCCAATAATTTTGTGCAAAATGATTTATCTAGTGTTACAATCATTTTTACGCACAGATTTTATTGTCATGACTGGGACGTAGTCATCTATACTCTTCTTAAATGATTATATATAGTACATACAATGTACATGTTAATGAAGGGAACATGCATGTCCAACAAAGAAGAAATAAAATGTGGTATTCATCAAGCATTCCTTCAAGTAAACAAATATTCTGATATAGAGCAGAATTTTCAAATTGAAAGTCCTGAACTTCAACCTTACTTTTTAACTGGTCTAGTTTCATTTTTATTTCAAGTAAAAGAAGTTTTTGTAAAACTGACCAGGTGTTTGAAATTGTTAATTAAGTCATGTAATTGATTTATTGTACATAATGTTATGTATATTTCAAATGGCTTTTCATCATAAATGCGATTATGTTATGTCAGTTCAGACACAGGTAAAGATGTTCATATTTAAATATGTGCTACATGACTGCTAGTTGTTGTTGTACTGTATAAGACCATTAAACATTAAATGTTAATGTCTTATTATCAATTTAAAGGCAGGATTTCGAAACAATCTATGTCTACCTAGGCATCAGTCCCTCTGTAATACTTCTGTTTGGAGTGTAACTCTGTGACTGTTAATTGGGTTAACTTGAAACATGAATGCTAGGTATATGACAACAATGTGTAGGATTACTCAGCCAGGAACCATATTTGTACCTTCACAATTTTAGAATAAGTTTTATTGAACTCTTACTTCAACTTCTTCATTTTTTTTAATTTCATGAGAAAGATTTTATCTGGGTTTAATTCATATTGCCTTCAAGTTGGTTTTGTTGTGAAATACAGATTGAAATTTGTCAATTATTCAATGTTTATTTTATAAGTCACAGCACAAACACCATAAGTGTAGCTTAAGTATTGTTATAACTTTATCAGTGCCAAAACAAGTGCATAACATAATGGCACTATTTATTTTGCTCATATTTAAGTTAAAATGTTAAACTTTCCCTTATTAATTTTCTTTGTCCTTTCATTATTCCAATTCATATATTACAGTGACAAATGACCTTCCTAGAGCATTCTACAGATACCCTTGTTTCATTTAGATTTGTAGTATTTTTATGGGTGATTAACAGTGACCTATAATCAGGTAAATTTTTAAAGCAAATTACAAACTAAATATTGTTTGTTAGCAATATATTATACTAGTTATTATATATTGCTCTGTTATGAACTTGGGATTGAAATATATTTTTCTATTGAGTTTTAATGTCATGTAAAAAATGTTTACGTTGCTGATTTATAAGTGAATTTGTGTTTTATGCAAATTTTCCAACAATATAGTTATACCTTAATGGTTGCCAACATTTTTTTTGTGCACCAAGTATAATGTGATTAAAAGTGTATAACTCTGTGTTTCAGGCAAAGACAAGAATGTTGGAGTTAGAACAACATGGATCATGGAGGAGAAGAATGCCATTAAAAATGGTCTTTGAAAGTGTTTCAAACTAAAAATTCCACCAAAAAAGTTGGAATGTGAAGAACTTAAAAAACAAAATCCTGTTCTTTCTAGATGATCATGGACAATGATAAAGGGATATGTCTGAACTAGGCTACTTGTTTTAGACAATCATGGACAATGGTAAAGGGATATGTCTGAACTAGGCTACTTGTTTTAGACAATCATGGACAATGGTAAAGGGATATGTCTGAACTAGGCTACTTGTTTTAGACAATCATGGACAATGGTAAAGGGATATGTCTGAACAAGGCTACTTCCCCTGCAAAGAACTTTTCAACAAGCAAAGTAAAAGAGTGACTTTGTGTTCTACATAAGATGCAGGTGGTAGCAGAACTGAACCAGTATATTCTTATAATATAAGTTGCTAATATTTTAATGTAACATCTGATTTTTATCTGTGCAATCACATTTATGATTGCTTTGAAAAAATTGTTTCTCAATGCTATATCAAATCTGACTAATAATAATTCTATTCATTATTTTACATCCTATCATAGTAAATGTGTGTTTTCTAGTGTGTTAAGTACCAAATACATCAGACACATATATATCATCTATCACCAATGTTGATGTAAATATTAACATAGGACAAAACAATGCTTTACATCTCCCATATCTCCTGTGATTACTGTTAGAAGTTGACAAAATTTTCCAGAGTAGATTCTTGTTGTAGTGAAAATATTGTGAAATAATTCATATCTGAATTGTTGACTTGATTGTCTGTGGGCCAGTTTACAGCACAGTTAAAATGTTGTTTCCTCATATTAATGTATGTAGGGGTATGTACATGTCAGTTTTATTATAATTTATTTTTGTCTTGTTCTTTTTTTTTTTCATTTTGATAAAAAGGCACTGATTATAAACTTTAACTTTATAGTTGTAAAGTTTTAATGGGTTCATTAAGGTGGTGCAAACCCATGAGAATGAAACATTTTGTTCTTTATAGATTTCATAAATGATATAAAGACAATATGATAAGATTTTTCATGCTTTAACATACAATTAAACTGTAGTTCGTATATTGGTGCAAACATTTGGTACGTACATGAAGTTATGTAATATTTTACATACGGGCTTATTACTGAAGACTTGCTTGGATGTTAAGAATACAGAATAGACTTCATTGTCTTATTGATCTCTTCTAAAAATATGAATTTGAAGATTTTCTTGAAAAACTGATTTGTATCCTATGTAGGATGAAGTCATTTAAAATTTGATTTTGTGCTTCCTGAGGTGTTTAATTTTACATTAATGGGGTAAGATGAACTAACTTAATATTTGCGTATGATCATCAGCTAAGTATACTGCTGTATATTAAATTATATAATATTGGATAGAAACGGGATGTCATTTGTTGAAGGCAAAAAGTCTCATTGAACAGTGGACAGTGAGTTTGACTGACTGCATCCAATCGTTGTACAGGGCAACAAAAGAAAACAACTTCTAACTAAAACTGTTCACTACCAGCTGTTACACTGAACTTTGTCACTGTCCAGATAAATTATTGTGAAGTAAGGAATACATGCATTTGATTACACTATAATTGATGGCATGCATTCCAAATATGTATGGCTGGAAATCTATGGTTTAAACAACACTGTTAAATGTATTATGTAGAAAAATTATAAAAAAAGGTTTTTGTATTATTGCAACACCACAAACTGAGGACACTATCAGAAATAACAACAACCAGTGAGGATACTAGTGCCAACTGAGGACATTATCAGAAATAACAACAACCAGTGAGGATACTAGTGCCAACTGAGGACATTATCAGAAATAACAACAACCAGTGAGGATACTAGTGCTGACTGAGGACATTATCAGAAATAACAACAACCAGTGAGGATACTAGTGCCAACTGAGGACATTATCAGAAATAACAACAACCAGTGAGGATACTAGTGCTGACTGAGGACATTATCAGAAATAACAGAAACCAGTGAGGATACTAGTGCTGACTGAGGACATTATCAGAAATAACAACAACCAGTGAGAACGCTAGTGCCAACTGAGGACATTATCAGAAATAACAGAAACCAGTGAGGATACTAGTGCTGACTGAGGACAATCCCACTTACGCCTGTTAAAAATACTTTCATTCCAGCTACATGACTAATGTTTCTCCCAAACAATCTGGGTTCAATACTAATGATAAATCATGTGGTTAAAAGTGATTGTTTAATGATATCTAACAGCCTTGCAACACTTTAATTAGCTTATGTTATGCAATTTTAACATAAAAAATAAATATTTACACACATTGGAACAGTGGAGAGTTAATCTGAGGTATTTTAGGCCTTATTTGTACATTTTGGAGTTTAGTCTTTTGTTGATTGAAGGGCAAAACAGGCCATCTTGCTTGTTTTGCAGATGACTGTATGTATATGACTGAAGTGATGTTTCAGCCCTCTCCTGGTGAACAACATGCATCACCCAAGATTTAGGTTCATGGCACAAATCTCAACACTGTTGACAAGTTCACCTATCTTGGCAGCACCCTGTCCAACGTAGTCCACATCAACAATGAGATTAACAACAGGTTAACCAAAGCTAGTTCTGCTTTTGGAAGACTACGCAGCAATGTCTGGGATCACAGAGGTATCCGTCTTGACATAAAACTGCAAGTCTACTGAGCTGCCATCATAACTACGTTGTTGTATGCCTGTGAGACCTGGACCATCTATGTTAGACATGCAAGGAAACTAAATCATTTCCACCTGACCTGTCTCAGGAAGATCATGAAGATTAAATAGCAAGACAGGATTCCTGTCACTGATGTATTGATAAAGGCCAAACTTCCCTCAATTTTCACATTAATTTAGAGGTCCCAAGTTCGCTGGGCAGAACATGTGGCACGTATGTCAGACAAACACCTCCCTAAACAGCTCTTGTATGGTGAACTTTCGAGTGGGAAAAGGCATGTAGGTGGTCAGAGGAAATGCTTCAAAGACAGCTTGTAGGTCTCCTTCAAAGCTCTAGGCATATGCACAGAATCCTGGGAGGACCTGGCAAAGAACAGTTGTGCATGATGCGGAGCTACCTACAAAGGCTCCTTGGATGCAGAGACAAACCAGCTGGACAAGTGCAGGAGAAAATGCACACTACGTAAGTCAAGGGCAGCAATCACATCAACTGCAGTTACTGACCACAGGTGTCCCACTTGTGGCAGGTACTTTCAAGCACGCATTGGCTTAACAAGTCATCTGCAGGTCCAAAGAACCCAATCAACTACCAACTAGTGATATATGTGGTCTTCATCGACGACGATGGACAAACAACAATATATTGATATTTTACAAGTTTATGATAAGTTGATGAATACCAGTGTAACAGGGCTGTATATATATGAGTTTATAGTAGTTTGTATGCCTGTCAGCCCTATTAGCTCAGTTGGTAGAGCAGGAGACTTTCAAGCAGGCCATGGTTTCAAGCCCCACACTGGGAACTTTATTTTCTGCCTCCTATTACATTGTAGCTGTGAGTGTATGGCTAGCTTTGGAATCCTGGAGCTAGGATGCTTTGATGCATTTTAAAATTGTTTTTTAATCCTGTATCAAAAATTGCAGTAGTCTACCATTTCTGTTGACATCTCTTGTTTTATAATACTGGGTATTCACTAATTGTTTATGTCTGTCTATGAACTGAACTGTGTAATGTGCATGTGTATAGTCTTGTTTTATAATACTTGGTATTCACTAATTGTTTATTTCTGTCTATGAATTGAACTGTGTAATGTGCATGTATACAGTCTTGTTTTATAATACTTGGTATTCACTAATTGTTTATTTCTGTCTATGAATTGAACTGTGTAATGTGCATGTATACAGTCTTGTTTTATAATACTGGGTATTCACTAATTGTTTATGTCTGTCTATGAATTGAACTGTGTAATGTGCATGTATACAGTCTTGTTTTATAATACTGGGTATTCACTAATTGTTTATTTCTGTCTATGAACTGCGTAATGTGCATGTATATAGTCTTGTTTTATAATACTGGGTATTAACTAAATGTCTATGAACTGAACTGTGCAATGTGTATGTATGTAGTCTTGTTTTATAATACTGTGTATTCACTAATTGTTTATGTCTGTCTATGAACTGTGTAATGTGCATGTATACAGTCTTGATATTATGTTATATAATTTGTTTATTTTAATTCAGTTTTTCATTTTACCTCACTTGAGCATGTGAAAGGATCCTGTCTTACAATGTCTACAATATTTACTGTTTTTCCAAGAAATAAAGTTATTTAATATTGCAACAAAACTTTGTTTTTATTTGTAAGTATCATACCAATTCTTATGTCTCTATATGCTTAACTATATATATTAATTAATAAATGAAATATTACTGGTGTGATAAATATTAAACATGGTCAACCTGAATTTACAGAGTCTGAGATAATTGTCAACAGACAAATTTAATCATAATAAACTGAAGTTTTGTCTTCTTTGACTAGAAATTCTTTTGTGAAGGTTCATCTAATGTGAAATCCTCAAAATAGTAATTTATTGACCAATCAAAGTTACTCATTTCTGCTCTCCTGGACTCAAACTCCAAACTCCACAGATACTTAACAGTCACAATCGTTAGAGACAGGTGCCTTTGAGACAGACAAGAACACACATTTAGACATTGAATTTTCATCAGTGGGCGCTACTAATCAAAGTACAATGTCTAAATAAGGAATTCACGTCAATCTCAGATCCTCCACACTCGGATTGAGGATAATAAGACAGGAAGCCATTCTGCACCAAAATAGTCTTCTCATGAGAAAGTTAGTGAAAGTGCATAAAGAATTAATAACAGTTTGTAGCAGACTGATGCTGTTGAGGTGAACATTAATACATTGCATAGACAATGATCAGTAGGCTCTATTAATCTAAATACAATTGTTACATAAGGAATTAATATCAATCTCAGACATTAGCAAGAGAGTAACAAATTGATAGCTGAAGGATCAATTTCATTTTTGTGTAGTATTTGAAAATGGATTAGTTTGTCATTTGAAACAATTTTATTTGTGTTGCTCTTCACATTGTTCGCCTGCTAAATGTATGTCCTAATGTATTGTCCATGTATTGGATGGTGAAATTAACTATCTATCATTAATAAAGCTGTACTTGCAAGTATCTGGATTTTGTTGTTTACAGATGTGTGCAAAATCTTAAATTGTAATTATACTATGTTGCTATTCTATACTTTTGTTATGAGCTTATAAGTACTTAATTGAAATCAAATTTGATTAATTGAAACTAAATTTTAAGCAATATTCTAATTAATTCACTTATTTAATATAAATGCAAATTCTTGGTAATAAGTAAAACATGAGAATAATTATTCATCATTTGTATGTGTGTGTAGATGTAATTTTCAAATTGTCCGTAAAACATTTTGTTTGTATGCTGTTCAGAAAGTTGTGAAGAGTTCAATATTATATGTTCTTCTCGTTAATTATTATCTCATACTTAATACAAATTTTCAATGTAGGCATCCCCTCCCACTGCATTAAGTGAGTGTCCCCAAAATAACTAAATTTTGTCAGAAATAATTTTAAAAATTTTCCAAAGATTTACTGGATTTTTGAGGTCAAGTAGTTTTAGTTTTCCCAAATATTGCTCAACTTTTACAGTTTTCTGTTGACAGTCTTTAATTGTTGAATGTAACATACAGTAAAACCTCAATAATAAGGTGGTCTCATTATCAAGTTGAATTATAGGGGAGTAATTGAAAGCTGGTCCAAAAATAAGTGGGACGTTACAATAAGGTGGTCATAATATAGGTGGTCACTATTTGAGGTGATACAACTTTATAAACCATGTGAAGTATTGGCAGACGTATCTATGGTAGTCATTTATCATATTTCAATTTGTAGTAACACATACAGATTGAAAAAATACTATGTCTACAATATTACACGTATGTGTTGAATGAACAATTATGCATTATGTTCACGCATGTTTAGTATTAAAATGGAGCCATAATCAAACTAATAGCTCAAGGATCGACTTCATTAATGAAGCTATATTTACAAGTATCTGGATTTTGTTGTTCACAGAAATACTAAAGGAGGGGAAACAATCATCATAAATCAACAGCGTAACAGTTGGATCAACTTCCCACATGTTGTCATCAACAAAAACATTTCTTTCAAGAATGAGAATTATCCAGGGAATGTTGTTGTCTGAAATACCTGCCACTGACACTAATATAAATGACCTGACCAATATAAACAAGGGAAAAGTGCACCCTGTACGGGACTCAAACCAACAACTAGCATAACTCTCTACCATCTAAGCTGTGTGGCTGAATCTTACCAACATACATATCACTCCTTTTCTACCTTAATTTTTTGCCGACCTTGGGCAACCATACTATCTGTTAACCAGGAAAGTGTGCCCTGTATGAGACTTGAACTCTCAACTATCAGAACACTAGCACAGCGCTCTACCAACAGAACAAACCAGGAGGCTGATTTTTACCTGACAATGCCTAAGGAATAATAATAACAGCAATAGTTTTCAGAAGCAATAGACCACTGTTATAGTCGTAAAACAACAGAAGTCTGTATTTCAGTCTGAGGGAGCCAAACCTACATGACCCCTAAAAAGACCTGGCAAGCTGCCTCAGCAGCCAGCCGAAAGGGCTTGATTTGTAAGATGTATGTGTTATTCATTTACAAAAGCAGTGTTTTTAAGTGTGTAGAAAACTTTCAAATAAAAGTTTTACCAAAGTTGGTTTAAACTACACTATATTCTGCTTTTATAAGTTAAATATGAGTAAAATGGAAGATAAAAAAAATGATTGAAAAAATCATCTACTGTAGCAAGGACAATGATTGAAATGAAAGAATATTTCATTAAATTGTCTGTTTAAGGAAGTATTCAAATGTTTCAGGGACAGAAGTCTCAGGCCTCATGGTCAGAAGAGGAAGATTTTTTTCACACAATATGAGAAAAATACATCAAGGGGAAATCAGACCTTAGTGTCCTATTGGAAACAATATGCAGTGTTCAGTACATGAATATACCCCCAGCGACATGCTACGTGATAGATTTTGAATCTAAATGAGGTCAATGTATACAAGTAGAAGCAAAGTTTCAAACATATGTAATTGCCCTATACATTCCATACAGAAACAATAACCAAGTCCCATAACAGCACAAAAATATGTGATAACAACCAAAATCAGTACAGGTAAGCAGTGTTGATGTAAGATGAAACAGTAAAATGTAGTTAACAAAGAGAAAGCCATTGATGCTACACAGAAGGGAATATAGATAACCGAGAAATATCCCAAGGACAAGGTCATTTTGAGGCTGGGTGATATGGGTGAATTGGGTCCAAGGCCACAACTGTGTAAATATCAAAGTGTTCTAGTAAGTGGTGTTGGGTGCTCGACAAAATGGTAAATCTCTAATTAACCGAGAAATAGCCCATTTAAAACACTATAAGTCATATCCTATCAAAAGCAGTTTCATGGTGGCTTATAGCACATCAACAACTAATGTTCATGTAGTGTGCATTTAAATAAAAGGGGAAGCAACAAATATAAACCATGTAAAAGGATGATATATTAACAAGAATAAAGAATAACAGATATAAATTGATTTGTTTCAGTAAAATTAAAGTGTGCGAGACTACATTTACATTGTACGTAGAGTATAAACATACAGTCAAACCTGTGTTTGCAACCACCTCCAAATGAAGGCCAACCTGAGAATAAAGGCCATTCTTTGAAAAACTGTCATTGATTATTTAGAACAAACTGACCTCAAACAAAGGCCCTCTGTTAAAAAGGGCTGCATTTCCATGGTTCAACATAAAACTGATCTAATTTGATTTTTTTCAAAAATGATTTTTTTGACATTTTTAGCCTAATCCCATGAATTACATTTGTAAATAAAATATTAGAAATCATTGTAAAATTTTATGGGATTAAGTTGCCACTTGGTATTTTGTTCTTTATCATTTACAATGTATTATGTAAAATGTATGTGAAATTTTTTCAAAGTCTTTATTAATGGGTAGGTTAGGCCAAAATCGACCCTGTATCAGAAAATCTTGATTACTTTGATGTTTTGAAAAAAAAGGTTTGAATGTATGACAATTCTGGTAAAATGAGTGTAGATGATGACAATTCTTGTAAAATGAGTGCAATTGTTGACGAATCTGGTAATACGAGAGCTGATATTGACAATTCTGGTAAAACAATAGCTGATATTGACAATTCTGGTAAAATGAGTGTAGATGATGACAATTCTGATAATATGAGAGCTGATATTGACAAATCTGGTAATATCAGTGTAGATGAAAACAATTCTGGTAAAATGAGTGTAGATGATGACAATTGTTGTAAAATGAGTGTAGATGATGACAATTGTTGTAAAATGAGTGTAGATGATGACAATTCTGGTAATATGAGTGTAGATGGTGACAATTCTTGTAATATGAGTGTAGATGATGACAATTCTAATAGTATGAGTGTAGATGATGACAATTCTGGTAATATGAGTGTAGATGCTGACAATTCTGGTAATATGAGCGTAGATGCTGACAATTCTGGTAAAATGAGAGTAGATGATGACAATTCTGGTAATATGAGAGCTGATATTGGCAATTCTGGTAATATGAGAGCTGATATTGAAAATTCTGGTAAAATGAGAGCTGATATTGACAATTCTGGCAAAATGAGTGTAGATGATGACAATTCTTGTAAAATGAGAGTTGATGATGACAATTCTGGTAATATGAGAGCTGATATTGACAATTCTGGCAACATGAGTGTAGATGATGGCAATTCTTGTAAAATGAGTGTAGATGATGACAATTCTTGTAAAATGAGTGTAGGTGATGACAATTCTTGTAAAATGAGTGTAGATGATGACAATTCTTGTAAAATGAGTGAGGATGATAATTCCTTGTCCTTAGTAGATTTTTTTCATTTTAAAATTATGTCAGAAAATTTGAAAAAAATAATATTATACCAAAAACAACAAAGAATACTGGGGGGGGAATTCATAGTTTTTACTTATCTGCAGATTCACTCATATAGTAACATATCAATGAGATTATGATGGACAATTTATAAAGACTGACCTTCAAAAAAAACCTAAGAACAAAATAAATCCTAAAACAATCAAGTTGGTACAATTAAGAGAAGATACAATTCCAATCTTGCAGGAAAAATATTTATATCTCCTTAGTGTGTGCAAAAGGAATATAATTCATTGACCAACCAAAGTTACTTATTTATTGACCAACCAAATTAACTTATTCATAGACCAACCAAATAAACTTATTTATTGACCGATCAAATTCACTTAATTACTGACCAACCAAATTAACTTATTCATAGACCAACAAAATTAACTTATTTATTGACCAATCAAATTCACTTATTTTCTCTCTCCTGGACTCAAACTCCAAACTCCACAGATACTCAACAGTCACAATTGTTAGAGACAGGTGCTTTTGAGACAGACAAGAACACACATTATTTAGACATTGAATTTTCATCAGTGGGTGCTACTAATCAAAGTACAATATCTAAATAAGGAATTCACGTCAATCTCAGATCCTCCACACTAGGACTAAGGATAATCAGACAGGAAGCCATTCTGCACCAAAATAATAATTCATTGACCCCTCAAAGTTACTTATTTATTGACCAACTATCAAAGTTACTTATTCATTGACCAACCAAATTAACTTATTCATAGACCAACAAAATTAACTTATTTATTGACCAATCAAATTCACTTATTTTCTGCTCTCCTGGACTCAAACTCCAAACTCCACAGATACTTAACAGTCACAATTGTTAGAGACAGGTGCTTTTGAGACAGACAAGAACACACATTATTTAGACATTGAATTTTCATCAGTGGGCGCTACTAATCAAAGTACAATGTCTAATAAGGAATTCACGTCAATCTCAGATCCTCCACACTAGGACTAAGGATAATCAGACAGGAAGCCATTCTGCACCAAAATAATAATTCATTGACCCCTCAAAGTTACTTATTTATTGACCAACCATCAAAGTTACTTATTTATTGACCAACCAAATTAACTTATTCATAGACCAACCAAATAAACTTATTTATTGACCGATCAAATTCACTTATTTATTGACCAACCAAATTAACTTATTCATAGACCAACAAAATTAACTTATTTATTGACCAATCAAATTCACTTATTTTCTGCTCTCCTGGACTCAAACTCCAAACTCCACAGATACTCAACAGTCACAATTGTTAGAGACAGGTGCTTTTGAGACAGACAAAAACACACATTATTTAGACATTGAATTTTCATCAGTGGGCGCTACTAATCAAAGTACAATGTCTAAATAAGGAATTCACGTCAATCTCAGATCCTCCACACTAGGACTAAGGATAATCAGACAGGAAGCCATTCTGCACCAAAATAATAATTCATTGACCCCTCAAAGTTACTTATTTATTGACCAACCATCAAAGTTACTTATTTATTGACCAACCAAATTAACTTATTCATAGACCAACCAAATAAACTTATCTATTGACCGATCAAATTCACTTATTTATTGACCAACCAAATTAACTTATTCATAGACCAACAAAATTAACTTATTTATTGAAGACCAACAAAATTCACTTATTTTCTGCTCTCCTGGACTCAAACTCCAAACTCCACAGATACTTAACAGTCACAATCGTTAGAGACAGGTGCCTTTGAGACAGACAAGAACACACATTATCTAGACATTGAAATTTCATCAGTGGGCGCTACTAATCAAAGTACAATGTCTAAATAAGGAATTCATGTCAATCTCAAAATTAAAAATTTTCTCAACAACTATAAGGGCTACAAGACTAAACAAGCCTTACAATGTGATGGAAATGTCCTTAGTAGATTTTTTATTTAAAATTATGTCAGAAAATTTGAAAAAAAATAATATAACACCATAAACAACAAAGAATACTGGGGGAAATTCATAGTTTTTACTTATCTGCAGATTCACTCATATAGTAACATATCAATCTGATCATGATGGACCACTTATGAAGATTGACCTTCAAAAAAACCTAGGAACAAAATAAATCCTAAAACAATCAAGTTGGTACAATTAAGAGAAGATACAATTCCAATCTTGCAGGAAAAATATTTAGATCTTAGTGTAACAAAATTATATGAGTTTTACAGATTTATAAGTGAAGATATTTTGTATATTTAGAGGGTTACTTCTGTTTCTTAATTGATTCCACATGTTAATAGGCTGATATTATCTCTTGTACACAGTGGTCAGCAGATAATTATTTCAGCCTCTTAATTGATCCTGCATGTTTACAGGCAGAATTTTCCATTATGAATAATAACAGACAGATGGGTAGCCCTGGTCAGATAACCAAATTTAGCCTTATTAAACCCAAGGTAGCTTCAGTACAGATTGTTCCAAAATGAGTACCATCCAGGAGACTGTTTGTCGTCCATTTTGCGTTCCTGTGTTTGGTGTGTTCCTCTGTTTGGTGTGTTCCTATGTTTGGTATGTTCCTGTGTTTGGTGTGTTCCTGTGTTTGGTGTGTTTCTGTGTTTGGTGTGTTTCAGTGTTTGGTAGATTCCTATGTTTGGTGGGTTTCAGTGTTTGGTTGGTTCCTGTGTTTGGTGTGTTCCTGTGTTTGGTGGGTTTCAGTGTTTGGTGGATTCCTAAGTTTGGTGGGTTTCAGTGTTTGGTGGGTTCTTGTGTTTGGCGTGGTTCTAGGTTTGGTGGGTTTCAGTGTTTGGTGTGTCACTGTGTTTGGTGGGTTTCAGTGTTTGGTGTGTTCCTGTGTTTGGTGTGTTCCTGTGTTTGGTGGGTTCCTTTGTTTGGTGGGTTTCAGTGTTTGGTGTGTTCCTGTGTTTGGTGGGTTTCAGTGTTTGGTGGGTTCCTGTGTTTGGTGGGTTTCAGTGTTTGATGGGTTCTTGTGTTTGGTGGGTTCCCAAGAAGTGTTGAAATTGTTTATATGAATGTAGAGTGTTATTACTCTAAGAGTGATATAGCTGTTATAGGATTGTACAGAGATGTGTATCTTATGTACCTTTAGGCCATACCAAATGGATACTTGTTTAGGGTCCTCAGACAGGTTTTTTAATGCCTTGATTGAAAAGAAAATCACTCATATAACATCGTAAAATAATTACAGCCACTGTTTTTTCACAACCTTTGAGCAGCAATTCATCAGGGAATGGTAACAAGTCAACTTGTATAACATTTTGAGCAAGTTGTAATTCACATGTTTATGTCGCATGTCATGATGGGGGTCACAATGTACAAAAGTCTCTTAAGTTTCTGAATATATAAGCTGGTCAATTTTTACTGCATTTACAACAACTTCACACCAGCTCTTAACCCATACTTCTTGTTTTTTTTCTAAAAGATTTTACCCATAAGGTCTTGAGGTTGGTAAAATGGATAAAGTAAGAGCATCATATCTAGCAAGAAAGAACCTGATCATCATAAAGTATACTGAAGCACTGGATGAGAGTATAATGTATCTGAGTCTTGCAATAGAAGATGGTAAAGTATTAAGGATTGTCTCCAACAAAGACCAGCAAAGAAAATGGCCGCTCATGGTTCAAAACCACAATATCATCAGGTTCAGAAGATGTATGATTGAGTTGCAGATCGTCCCCGGCAGGGCATAGTTGTTTCCTCAGTCAAAACAAGACTCACAAGCCATCATAATGGTTAAAGAAATGAGCCAGCCAGGCTTTAAAGGGAGGAGAAGCTGGTTGTCTTCCAACAATTTATTATAAAGAAATGTCGGGAAATTTTCCTGACCAGACTCCCCTTATATTTGATCTGCCATACAGCCGTACAGTAGACTTGAAGGGGAAGATATCCACCACAGTAAACACAAGTGGAAACAAAAAGAACCATTTCACTGTCATGCTGTGTTGTACAGCTGATGGGGAAAGCTACCAACCAATGTCATCTTCAAGCAGAAGATACTCCCTAATGGCACATCATGGCTTAAGGGTATCCATGTCCAATGCCAGCATACAGTGTGGATGGATGACGAGGTGACCTGTGACTGGATACAGTATGAAGTAAACAGCCAGGGACTTTGTCTCAATGAAGTCTCCATGTTTTAGACTCATTCCAGAGCCATACCTCAGATCTTGTGAAGAAGACCCTCAACAGAGATCATCACACTACATTGGGGGTAAGTTCAGGTGGTCTGATATATATACTTCAGTCACTTGATGTTTCCATCAACAAGCTGATGAAGACACTGCTTCAATGAAAATGGAATGCCTGGAATAGTGATGGCCAGCATTCATTTACCAACAGTAAGAAGATGTGGAAAACTAGAACTTGTAGAAATCTGCCAATGAATTGTTGATGTGTGGCATGAAATCAATGAGAGCAACATTGTGCATGCATTCAAGAAATGCTGCATATCCAAAAACCTTGATGTCAGTGAAGATGATATTCTCTGGACAGACTCCATCACACTACAAATGAAGCTTGAAGATTTCTACACTTCAAATCCAGCTGGTGATACAAATCAAAACACGGCTGATCTGTTTGATGTGGCAATGAGAGCGAGTCTGAGGGCTTTGAATCTTGAGAAGTGTGAGTCATTACAATGATGATGTTTTATAAGGACTGAAAATAGCTGTATGAAGGTATACATAGCACTAAATATTGCATGTGTGGCACTTAATAAATCAATGTCAGTTCAGATTTCAGACCTGGATTTCATCAAGTTTGAGTTCATCTTTTACACAAGAATGTGTTTTTCCTCAGATTTTTTTCAAAAAAAAGGGGATGCATCTTATACACCCCCGCATCTTTTTTAGAGTTAAAAGTGGTACACAATTACAGTGCACTGTGTTCTCACTTGTTTTAATAATCCCTCTTTTATTACTAATTTTATATCATTTCATGCATACACTTATACGCTAGAAAGTTTAGTAGAACTATGAGTAATCACATGTCCTTGTACTTTAGAATATGGTGCACTACATGGAATACATTCTGGCATATCATCTGTGGTGAGAAGCCAAGAATGGGTTAAATGAGAATGTCCAATTCTGCATCTAGTAAATATCACCTCTTCCCGATGAATGGATCTGTAAGAGGGGTGCCATTCACCTAGGATTGGTTTGACTGAGTGTAGTTTGTTGTTAATGTCGGCATCCCATTGAGATAACCAGGAAGACCGGACGAGGTCAAATATTGCAGATTTAAAATCAGTATAAGGAATGTTGACATTTGAAATTGGTAATTTCAGGGCAGATTTAGCAAGTGCATCAGCCCTATCATTACCTTTAATACCCATGTGACCTGGCATCCAGCAAAATACAAATTCTATGGATGTACCGAGATGAGAGATTCACTCAAGTGTATCACTGGGACTTTCCAAGTTCATATTGTGTTAAGTTTGTAAGGTAGACCATGAGTCTGAGAAAATGATGAAATGAGTATGATTTGATTCTTCAGCAAGATTGAGGGCAAGATCAATGGCTTTCATCTCATCTGAAAAAATAGATGCCTTGTCTGGAGCATCTTTTAATTTCATTTCCAGATACTGCTGCAGCAATATCCCCGTCTTTAGAGCCATCAGTATAAATTGACTGATGTGTATGATAATGCTCTTTAAATTCATGATATTTAGCTTGGAAAGTGTTTTTGTCTGTATTCGACTTTTTGTCACAAGTGAGGTTGAAGCAAAACTGCTGACATAAGGGACCAGGGTGGAGTATCTGGAACTTTGGACTCTGCAATGGATTCCATATCCAGATCCTCAATGAACTGAGACATACGAATACCAAGTGGTGGAATTACATTTGGTCTCTGTTCAAACAGATTTTTCAAATAAAGGGTCAAAAACAATATGATGTGTAGGGTTAAAAGGATTAGATTTGAGTTTTAAAATATACTGAGCAGCAAGTTTTTGCCGTCTAAAATAAAGGGAATGTTCGTTTGCCTCAACATAGAAGCTGTTTACAGAGGAAGTTCTAAATGCCCCAAGGACTAGTCTTAGACCTTAATTATGTATAGAATCAAGGAGTTTTAAGTAAGATTTCCTGGCTGATCCATACACAATGGATCCAGTTTTGAACGAACAAGAGATCTATATAGACGTAAAATAACTTTTCTGTCAGCTCCCCAATCAGAGTGAGCGACAACTTTCATAAGGCTTAGAGCCTTCTGGCACTCTTTTTTAAGTGCTTTGATATCAGGAAGGAATGCAAGTTTGGAGTAAAATATCACTCTGAGAAATTTAAATTCTGGGACAGCCTCATCTGGTGTGTTGTCCAGATGAAGGCTTGGTTCTGGATGAAAAGCACAAAGATTGCAAAAATGCATACATCTGGTTTTGGATTTTGAGGACTTAAAGCCATTTTTATCTGGCCAAGTTTGAAGTTTATTAAGACATTGCTGTAGCTGTCTTTCACTGATGTTCATGTTTCTAGATTTAAAAAATATTAAAATCATGTACGTAGAGGGAGCAGTCTACTCCAGGATTAATAGCTTTAACTATGCTATTGATTTTAATACTGAATAATGTGACTGACAGGATACAGCCCCGTGGTACACCATTTTTTGTCTGTGTGGATCTGACAGACTGTTACCGACACAGACTCGAAATACAAGATCATTTAAAAAGCCGCAATAAAAAGTGGAAGACGGCCTCTGAGACCAAACCCATGAAGATCTTTTAATATGCCATACTCCATGTCGTGTCATATGTACTTTCAAGGTCAAAGAATACAGTCACTGCATGCTGTTTGTTTATAAAACCTCTCTCAGAAGTTTCGAGGTGCACAAGGTGGTCAACCGTACCACCTTGGCGACAGAAAGCACTCTGTACATTGACATTCCTTTATATATCTATATTATGGCCAGCAAGGATTAATTACATAAGCCAAGGGCTCTTTATCCAGGATGGCACCTGCCATACATAGGCAAACTTGAGAGAGCTAGGGAGAGAGGTGAGAGTAAACAAACTAAATACTCTTTGGAGTTTCATACCTTCAGTCAACTTAAGACTTTTCACAATGTGTGAATATCCATGTATTCAACAGAGGGGATACTTCAAGAACTTATGCTCACATTTGCTGAAACCTTCAAAACAGTGTAGAATACATATCCAATTTTCTAACTAGCTACTTGATGAACACTCCAACACCCACATAAAGATTGTGCCAGCTATATCAATCTCAAAGGTCGACTAACAAATAAGGTTTTTATTGTTAATTCATATTGCAGTATCTTCTTGCATGTGATTTTGTAGCCATTTAAGGTTTAACTGTTGTAAGTGAACACAATATCTAATTTTAAGATTGTCTTTCTCTATTTGTCTTTGAAGTTTGAATCTGTTCATATGAGATGTACTTTTTGATATTTTTGTCTCAGGGGTAACAACAACAAGCTGACTCAGCTTAAATGGCGGAGGAACATCCCTGGAACAAGCCTGATTAGAACCACAGACCTTCTGTAAGCTAACTGGACAGCTTCCTTACATGTGAAATTTGGACCAGTGTGGGATTACTTGCAAAGGTAGCCATGTTCAGGGTTACTCGATAAAAGGAGCCATGTTTGCCGTCACTTGAACCAAGAGGGCCAAGATGGCACTTTTTCGCTCATCTGAGTAAAGATTGCAACTTCTATGGTTTTCCTGTGATTTGACCTGGTGACCTAGTTTTTAACCTGAGTTGACCCATGTTCAACCTTCATGCTATCATTAATACAAACATTCAGATAAAGTTTGAGAAAGATCCCATCAAAACTGTGACCTCTAGAAGGTTAACAAAATTTTCCTGTGACTTTACCAAGATATCATTAAGACAACCATTTTGACAAAGCTTGATGAACCTCCAATCAAAACTGTGACCTATATATGGTTTACAAGGTTATCAAAAGATTTGACCTGGTGATCTAGTTTTTGACCCTAGATGACGCAAGTTCGAACCTGTCCAAGATACCATTAGGACAAGCATTTTCACAAGGGTTAGTGAACGTCCAATTAGAACTGTGACCCCTAGAGTGCTAAGAAGGAATTCAAAAGATTTGACCTGGTGATCTAGTTTTTGACCCCAGATGATCCATGTTCGATCCTGTCCAAGATATCATGAAGACAAGCATTTTGACAAGGATTAGTGAACCTCCAATCAGAACTGTGACCCCAAGAGTGTTAACAAGATTTTTTTCTATGATTTGACCAGATGACCTAGTTTTTGTTCCAAGATGACCCAAGTTCAAACTTAACCAAGATATCATTAAAACAATCATTTCGACAAGTTTTGTGAAGATCCAATCAAAACTGTGACCCCTAGGGTGTTAACAAGGTTGTTCAATGATTTGACCCAGTGACCTAGTTTCCAACTCCAGATGACCAATGTTCAAACTTGTCCAAGATATTAATGAAACAAACGTTCTGACACTTAGTTTTTGACCAGATATGACCCATACTCACACAGTTTAACAGGATCATTAATACCAACATTCTGACAAAGTTTCATGAAAATCCAATCAAATTTTTTAGTTTAACAAAGATGAGTGTTAACAAAATTTACATTCTATTTGACCTGGTGACCTAGTTTTTAACCCCAAATGATCTATGTTCAAGTTTGTCCAAATTATCATTAAGGCGAACATTCTAACAAGGTCTGAAGAAGATTTGCTCAAACCACTAGACCACTAGAGCATTAACAACTCCTAGGTGTGGACGACAGACGACGGACGCCAGAGTAGACTGACTGATCACTTGTCAACCAGCAGTATGTGCTCAAGTGAGATAAAAAGTAGCCATGTTTGGGTTCATTTGAAAAAAGTAGTCATGTTTGGGGTCAATTGAAAAAGAGTCATGTTTGATATTACTCGAAACAAGAGGGCCAAGATGTCCCTTTTTCACTCACCTGAGTAAACATCACAACTTCTATGGTTTTCCTGTGAGTTGACCAGGTGGCCTAGTTTTTAATCTAAGTTCTTAACCTGATGTTCAAACCTGTTCATGATATCATTAATAAAAACATTCCAACAAAGTTTGAGGAACATGCAATCTAAACTGCAACCTCCACAAGGTTTACAAGGTTTTCCAGTGATTTGACCAGGTCACCTAGTTTTTTTTATGCTAGGTAACCAATGATTGAGCTTGACCAAGATATCATAAAGACAATCATTTTCACAAGGTTTGGTGAACCTCAAATCAAAACTGCGATCTATAGAGGGTCAACAAAGTTTTCCAAAGATCTGACCAGGTGAACTAGTTTTTAATCCCAGATAACCCATATTCAAACCTGTTCAAGATATCATTAAAACAAGCATTTTGACAGATTAGAGAACCTCCACACATAACTGTGACCAATAGAGTCTTAACAAGGTTTTTCTATGTTTTGACCTGGTGACCTACAAATTTAATCCCAGATGACCCATGTTCGAACCAAGATATCATTAAGACAAGCATTGTGAAAAGGTTTTGTGAACCTCCAATCAAAACTGCAACCTCTAGAGCGTCAACAAGGTTTTTCTATGATTTGACCTGGTGACCTAGCTTTTGACCTCAAATGACCAATGTTCAAACTTAACAAGAAATTATTAAGACGAGCATTTTTACAAGGTTTGTTGAACCTCCAATTAAAACTATGACCTATACAGGGTTAAAAAGTTTTCCCAATGATTTGACCTGGTGACCTAGTTTTTGACACAAGATGACCCATGCTCGATCCTGTCCAAGATATCATCAAGACAACCATTTTCAGAAGGATTGGTGGACCTCCAATCAGAACAGTATTATTGAAGATCCAATCAGAAGTTAACCAAGGTAAAATAAAGACAGTGACCCATGATCGTTCTTAACCAAGATATCATAAAGACAATCATTTTGACAAGGTTCAGTGAACCTCCAATCAAAACTGTGATTTATAGAAGGTTAACAAGGCTTTCCAAAGATCTGACCAGGTGACCTAGTTTTTGACCCCAGATTACCCATATTCAGATCTGTCCAAGATATCATTAAACATTTTGACAAAGATTGGTGAGCCGCCAATCAGAACTGTGACTCATAGAGTGTTAACAAGGTTTTGTAAATATTTGACCTGGTGACCTAGTTTTTTACCCCAGATGACCCATGTTCATCCTTGTCCAAGATATTATTAAAACAAACCGCATGACAAAGTTTGATGAAGATTCAATCAAAATTGCAACCTCTAGAGCATTAACAAGGTTTTCTTGCGCTCTGACCTAGTGACCTAGTTGTTAACTGGAGATGACCCATATTCACGCATTTTTACAAGATCATTAATACAAACATTTTTACAATGTTTCATGAAGATCCAATCAAAAATTGTCCAAGATATCATTGAGACAAACATTCTGACCAGGTCTGATGAAGATTCGCTCAAAAGTGTTATCACTAAACATTAACAATCCCCAGGTGTGGATGCCAGATGCCGGAGTAGACGGACTGATCACTATAGCTCACCAAGCACTACGTGCTCAGGTAAAACATACTTTTTGAAATTGGAAACATCACTGAATATTGTTAATCAAAACGGCCCCTGAAAAAACGCTGCTGTGGTTGAATTATTAAAGTTTTCTTTATAGCTAAATATATTTTAAAGCTGCAGGACATTTTTTAATGTAATATTTTTCTTACAGCAGGCCGTCAACTGATTTTTTGTGTTAATATAGGAAACAAGAGGGCAAAGATGGCCCTTTTTCGCTCACATGAGTAACAATGCAACTTTTATGGTTTTCCTGTGATTTGACCAGTTGACCTAGTTTTTAACCTGAATTGACCCATGTTCATACCTCTTCATGATATCATGATAACAAACATTCTGTCACAGTTAAACAAAGATCCAATTAAAACTGCGACCTCTAGAAGGTTAACAAGGTTTTCCAGTGATTTGACCTAGGTGATTCATGATCGAACTTAATCAAGATATCATTAAGACAATCATTTTCACAAGGTTTGGTGAACCTCCAATCAAAATTGTGGCCTATAGAGGGGTTAACAAGGTTCTCCAAAGATTTGACCTGGTGACCTAGTTTTTGACCCCAGATAATCCATGTTCGAACTTAACCAAGGTATCATTGAGACAATTATTTTGACAAGGTTTGGTGAAGATTCAATCAAAACTGCAACCACTAGCACGTTAATAAGGGTTTTCTATGATTTGACCTGGTGACTTAGTTTTTGACCCCAGGTGACCCATGTTCGAATTAATCAAGATATCATTAAGACAAGTATTTCGACAATGTTTGGTGAAGATCCAATCAAAACTGCAACCCCTAGCCCGTTAACAAGTGTTTCTATGATTTGACCTGGTGACCTAGTCTTTGACCCAAGGTGACCCATGTTCATACAAAATCAAGATATCATTAAGACTAGCATTTTGACAAGGTTTGGTAAAGATCCAATTATAACTGTGACCCCTAGAGCATTAACAATGTTTTTCTACAATTTGACCTGGTGACCTAGTTTTTTGACCCAAGATAACCCATGTTCAAACTTGTCCAAAATATTATTAAAACAAACCGCATGACAAAGTTTGATGAAGATTCAATCAAAATTGCAACCTCTAGAGCATTAACAAGTTTTTCTGGTGTGCTGACTTAGTGACCTAGTATTTAACCGAAGATGACCCATACTTGCCTAATTTTACAAAATCATTAATACAAGCATTCTGACAGTTTCATAAAGATCCAATCAAATCTGTGATTTCTTGAGTGTTCACAAATTTTCCATTCTATTTGACCTGGTGTCCTAGTTTTTGACCCCAGATGACCCATGTTTATAGTTGTCCAAGATATCACTGAAACAAACATTCTGACCAGGGCTGATGAAGATTCGCTCAAAAGTGTGACCACTAGAGCATTAACAACCCCCAGGTGTGGACGACGGACGACGGAGTAGACTGACTGATCACTATAGCTCACCGAGCACTATGTGCTCAGGTAAGCTACAAATATAGGAAAAAAATATAGGACTTTTTGCTTCGAAATATAGGAGGATTAGGCATTGTTTTTAAATGTAGGAAATTTAAGATAAAAAAGACAGTATCAAGAGGTTTGTTATTGACCATTAACAATAATTCAGGTTTATGCTTTCTTCCAATAAATTATAAAAAGAAATCAACAATCACAGAAACATTTTCTTTTTTATACAATCTGCATGGTAAATATTTTTAACATCAAATTTACAATAACAAAACTGTAACTATTGAACTACAGCATGGTCATGGTGATTTATTTAAGCACAGTAATGTACATCACTTCACTGATCAGGCTTAACCTTAGCATAATAATTGCAATATTAGATATATTTTGTTTAACAATGTACAGTCAAACCTGTGAACAAAGGCCACCTTTGGGAAAGACAAACTGTGGCCTTTATTGACAGATTGCCTTTATTCAGAGCTCAATTTGTTCTAAATAATCAGTGATAGTTTTTCAAAGAAAAGCATTTATTCACGGAGTGGTCTTTATTCAGAGGTGGCTGTAAACACAGGTTTGACTGTAAATGTACCATTTTAGATAAAAATTTAAATGGTTCTTCATAACCAGTTTATATACAAAAAGTAAGTATACCTCAAGAAATTTTAGTGTAAAGCTCATCAATGTTAAACATGTGGCCATAGTGTTTTAGAAATAAAGAGAAATAACAATGCCTACAGTATGTAATTTCTTTATTAGAGATGAAAAAAATAGGTAATGTAAACAGTAAATAATTGTCTCATATTTGCTAATATATTGGTGTTTTCTTTGTTATGAAGGACAACATTAATGTATCGGACATTACTAGAAGTGCGGTAACAATTATATAATAACCACGGCATTTGCTGCTAGATTACTTGCAATGAAAGTTCATTTATTTATTGGCAGTGATTATTTCAGTAAAAATTGCATACATAAAGTGCAAACTTTTAGGTCAATTTTGTATCACAAAAATATGACTATCCAAAAAAATTATTATTGTACAATTAAAAACATTTCAACATATTTCAACATTATAAAACAATAAAATACAATAGGCACTTCAAAAATTCAAGAAAATTCAAACATTTAAGACACATTTTAAGCATTTGTTTTGCTTTCAAAGAACTTTTTAATTTGTGATGTACATTACAATATGCAAAATGACAAAAGACTTCAAATATTCTTATCAGCTTGCTTAAATGATGGATGAATGGAAATGATACAATATATACGACATAACTACTTTGCGGAAATGAAACAGGCCAATCAGTACTTTAATATTTAGTATTGAAATTACAACAACAATTGCTGGCAGGCAAAAACTCACTAGACCTTTTCCAAGTCATTGCTCAGTATGATACACATCCTTCCAAATTAACTGGTTTTAAGAGGCCTTTAATAACCCGAAATTGCCAAATGGCAACATGTAGAGTCCACTAAGGACTTATTATCATCCTGAAAAGGTTGTCCATTGTTAATAGCTTTTTTCAGGGAATGACCTTGACATTTTGAATGGGCCCAGGGTCATAAGAAAAAGAGAGATGTGTTGAATGCCTGACATAAACCAAAGAGTGACCTTGACCTTTGAGATATGGATGCGGGTCTTGCACATGACACACCATCTCATTATGGTGAACAATTATGTCAAGTTATATTAAAACCCATTGGTGCATGAAGAAGTTATGGTCCAGACAAAGTCAGATATACTAAAACCTGCCAATTTTGACCCTTTAAAAAGTTTGACCTTGACATTAAAGATATGGACCTAGGTCTTGTGCATGACAAACTGTCTCATGGCGAACAATTAAGCCATATTATTTTAAAATCCATCAATGCAGAAAGAAGTTAAAGTCTGGACAAGGCGAAACATGCCAAGTTTTGCCCTTAAATCCCTAAGTATGACCTAGACCTCTAAAATATGGTCTCATGCATCGTACAACTTCTTATCATAGTGAACAATTGTTCAAGGTAATCTTAAAATTCATAGATGCATAGGGAAGGTATGGTCCCAGGTAAAACATGCAAATTATTGTCCTTTAAATCCTAAGTGTGCCTTGACCTTTGAATTATGGACCTGGGTCCTGAACATGACACATTGTCTCACCATGGTGAACAATTGTGTCAAGTTATTTCAAATAATGATACATGAAGAAGAAGTGATTGTTCAGACAAAGTCAGATATAACAAAACCTGCCATTTTTTGGCCTTTAAACCACAAAGTTTGTCCTTGACCTCTAAAATACTGTTAATTATCTTGTGCATCACACCACCTCTCATCATGGTGAAAATTATGGCTAGTTATTCTACAATTCACTGATGCTTAGGGTAGTTATGGTCTGGAAAAATTCGGACGAACTAACACACAGACGCATGCATGGATGCACTGACGCACATGCACAGAACCCCCATTTTGGCAACTATGTCGATCTCATTGTGAGCAAGCTTGACAAAAATATTGGAAGTTTTTAAAAATTACAGGAAAATATAGGAAATATAAGATGTATTGTAATATAAAGGAAAAACACAAAAATATAGAAAATACAGGAATATAGGAATCAGTTGACAGCCTGTTACAGGTATGACTCTATAAAATACCTAACTAATGAAATTGTACGCTATTTCATGAAAGAACAATGAAATATTAAACAAAATCCATGTATGAGAAATAATTATAACATTGTTTCTCTAACGTTAGTAGAATACTTAATTTGTAGAAAAATGTCCTACAGCTTTAATCAAAATTTTGAAGTAGTAGTTGAAGATTTTTCATTGCATGGCAGATTAATTTTCAAAAGGATAATGCTGCACAGACAGCAAAATAGCTGTAGGGGATTGTTGTATGAGACTTTGTATTCTTGGCTCTTGTATTCAACTAGGTGAAGAAAGTGTGGGCGAGAAGGTTTGGCAGGATAACGAGAGTCTTCACTGGTGTGGATGCATTCTGTGCTCATCAGACACGGTTGCGAGATGATGCCAATGGAGAATTGCAAGACAACACTGCTATCATCCAGGTGGAATGACCTCAGGTCTACAACCCCTGGAAGTGTCGATCCATGAACCGATGAAGGGTATCCTTCAACAGAAATGGACCGAGTGGTATGCGGACAGCCAACATATATACACACCCATTGGCAGAATTTGAAATCCTGAGGTAGATGAGATCCGAAAATGGATGGTCCATGCCTGTGATGAAATGAACATCATTGATAAAGCCTTCAAGAAATGTTGCTCAGTAAAATCTCATTATCTCAAGGAGTCATTGGAATAGACTAACTAAATGCTCATGATAAGTCCAGTGCTCGTAATAAGTTTTGTGTCATGCCCGAACTAGCCATTTACATAATATTATGAAATATTGAAGTAAATTGAAGTCAGAGAAAATATATGTATATCATAAAAGGGATAAACATAGAAATGAGCATTTTCTAGAAAAGGATGCATCAGAAGTAGAATTGGAAATGCAGAAATTTATCCCTTGTGAGTTTGGATCCGCAGAAATAAAAACTGCAGACATTAATCTCTCCATTTTCTTGGCCATGACGCAGATTTTTTGACTGCAGAAATAACCCACTATGCAGTATTTTATTGTTACAATGTGTGAAAATCAAAGTACTTGATTGAAGTTTGTTCGTTATTGTGTAACTTGCACTTGTCGGCACATAAATATCAATGCATTCAGTGCAAACTTGATACAACATGACTCTACTCAAGATAATCAAAGTAATTATCACTAACAGTTAAGTCATGTGACCATCATTTTTACTTGAGAAATTGAGATAAAGATGCTCGTAATAAGCATGGAAAATTATATACAACTAAGTACAAAATTGAACTTTAAAGACTCCTTGAGATAAGTTGGTTGTTTGTGCTAGCGATGCTCTTAATAACAATTTACTGTATATCTAACAACCCTGATGGTGAGGAATCTAGTAGAACCAGGGATCTGATGTTCTCTACATGAGAACAATGATGATGATGATGATGAAAAAGACTGTATAAGCAATGCATATTACACTGATATAGGGCTGTCATGATACGCGTACCTCACGATACAATACCTATTGCAATACTAACTTCTTGAAACAATATGTACTGTGATACGAAACCAGGGGATTATTGAAGTCTACACCTTCGATTTAAATGAAGCGGGATGCTTTTCTAACTGCAGCTTCACATTACTGTTTATATTGTAAATGAAACTAGAACATGTGCTGTGAATGGTTACATGCATGGCGTAGCTATACACAGTATACATAAAACGAATAAATCGATACCAGTCACAGTTGCCTAGTATATGAATATTCATATCATCGCTATAAATAGATCTAATAACAACTTGAAAATGATTTCTAAAGTAAGTTTAAAGGTATACAATTATCGCTATTTTTGTGCAGAGTCCAGTACTGGACAAAGATCTTAAAAACAATGCAACATACGCGTACCATACATTTGAAACTTTGTAATACGCATCGACCGCGAGGTGCCATTCTACGCAACAACATAACAGACAATGAATTTGATAAGTTTGATGCATCTGATGACAAAGGAGAATTTGAAGACCTTGATGAAGGAGACCATCCACATTCCAATACAGTGCAACCTCTCCAAAGCAACACCCTTTGGGAGACGCAAAATTATGCTGCTGTTGAGAGGTTGCCACTCTAGAGAGGTTAAATAAATAGTCAAGTCGAACAGCGGGGGAAAAGCATGCTGTTGTTGAAGGGAGGCTGTCGCTCAAGAGGGCTGCTCTGGAGGGGTTGCACTGTATATGTAGAAAATAGACAATCCTTTTCAGCACTACACACATTTGGAAAGCACTATCAGAATTTCAATTTTTCACACAAAAAACAAACTCACAGTCAAAATTCCTTTCACATTGATTTATTTTTGCTACCCTAGGGTAGCTAACAATTTAGTTACCTTATACCTCAAATTACATAAATATCACATTTTTGTAATATTTATGAAGCAAACAAAATTTTTACCTAAGTCATATAGGTGTCCATTGTAACAGAAATTAAAGAAAATATTATTTAAAATTGAAAAAGAAACAGACATCTTAGAATAATAAATACTCAAATGCCCAAACAAAATAAGACCTATCACTGAATTGTGATTAAATATCCCAGCAGTGGACAAAGTGCAAGTGAGCATTTCCACAGTGCATGCAAATAGCTGACTACAATATTAATTTTGTGTATTGGCATATTCAGGCAATGGTATAAATTTGTACTGCATAGTAGTAAATTAAAGAGAGTATAAAGTTTTATTTTCTGACATAATATAGTATCCAACCACAATGTATACAGAACATTTGAAAAAGTGTGCATAAGAAATGTAAAAGAAATATTCACCACAAGATTCTACATCATTTGGGGACAGACCGTGCAACTGACCAATCAACCAACCAACCAACCAACCAGCTGAACAACAACCAGGGCAATTCAAGTACACCACTGAAAACTTCATTTGTGGAGTAATAAAAACTCCATGCCCGTTATTTGTATGAAATAGTTATCTACAATTTATTGTTTAAACATACATTTACGTTTTTACAAGATATTTTCAAGAAATTAGAGGCTGATAGCAAAAAAAGAAAGGATGTGAGAAGGTAAAAGCCTGAGCCAGATCTGTCAGTAACCACATTTAGTGGTATGCTGCAAGTAGCAAGTGTGATGGAGATTTGGTGCTACAGAAATGGCTGTCAATAATGAACCATGTAGATCTATGTCCATGAAGGTCATGGTGACTATTTTCCATGATGTGAACACAGAGATATTGGACTATGACAGTGGATGGAAGAAGGTACCAGACCAAATTTAAATTACTGTTAACATATCAACCATGGTACAAGCCCGAACTGAAAAGGGAGACAACTGTGGAAAGATCTGAATTGGCAAGCAACTCATGTGCCTACATATACTGAGTTTAAATGTACAGGGTGCTGATACCAAGCTTTTCTGACAGAGAGGTCAGAGGACATGGTAGAGAATGTGTAACCGGGCTAGCCCAGTGGACACAAGATAACATGAAACTAACTTGCAAACATAAAATCAAAGATACATATTTATTTCAAAATTATTCCACTTTAATTATGAATTTACTGTTTGAAGGACGAGGCAAACTGAGTGACTGCACGAGTCATGTGTAAAACAGCACATGGTTACAGGTTAGATGTCATCAGTTTAGAAAAGGATGGTAATGTGCATATATAAAAAAGAAAATTCTGGGAACCTTTGATGTTTATATAGATTTATTATCTATATTTAAGTTTTTATTATTTTATAAAAGTTTTAGTTGTTTCTATATTTTTATTATTTATTTATTTTATTAATTAATTAATTTATTTCTTTATTTATTTATTTCATCTTACTTTATTATGTTTTTATTTGTTATTATTTATATTATATCATATTATATTATTTATTTATTTACTTTATTTTATTTATTCATTTCATCTTACTTTATTATGTATTCATTTGCTATTTATTTATATTATATTATATTACATTATATTATTTATTTATTTATTTATTTTATCATTATTTTTAAATTATGTATTCATTTTATTATTTTATTATTTATTTATTTACAATATTTACTATTATATTTATCTTCATTGTATTTCATTACTTATAACAAATGGATGCCAAAACATTAGGAAGGTGTTGAATAAAAAGTTCAGAATGACAGATGGGATACAAAAACCCAGATTTCCAACCAAGGAGGAAAGGACAGACAGAAAGGAAAAAAGAAGAAAACAGATTCTGTAACAAGGCAACAGTTGGATACCTCATTCCATGAACTGTATTTTCCACATTTTTAGGAACTAGATTACATTGATAATATGTAAACCTTCATGTATACATGTATAAATTTATACTATTTGGTATGTGACACTGGTAGAAAAAAAAACTCGACTATTACAATTCTTAGAAATAACAGTCATTGACAATTACATGATTTATGTACAACAGTACCCAAAGATACACACACATATCATTTTGGAAAATCAACATATCTAACATCAACAAAAGTAATTTGGAATAATTTATTTTTAATAAGTACATGTTAGATATTGATACTGTTGTTAAATACACAAACCTTAAAATACAATACACCCTTTATTCAGATTCAAACGGAAGGATAGTTTGTTCTACATTATACATAAATTCACTTGGACTTTATAACGGAAGGATTCGTGTCAGAACTCAAATCTGTTTGAATTAACCAGTACACATACAAGCATCATGGATGAGTACTGCAAAAGGAGTGCCATTCCTATCTCAGGTATCGAGTAATGGTCTGTTTGAATTTTTCAATGTACAGAATTCAAAGATTAAATTAAATTCAATCTACAGTCTAGACTGTCTATAGTGACCCTCTTTGAGAGAATCAATGTGTGATCATTTACTTTTGTACATTATTTACATGAGAGTTAAAATACAATAAAATACAAAAATTTAAAACATGTATAAAAAGATTCACATGATAAAATTAAAAGTTAAATAAAATCATTTTAAAAATCAATAAATTTCTAAAATGTTAAAAAGTTAAGAATATTAAAGTAGTCTCCCTTGGAAAAAGTAACTGTTGTTCAAAATCTGATTTATGTGTTCAGGAGACAAAATCACTGTTGTTGGTCAGATCAGAGAGACCATCGATATACACAGACTGCTTTTATAGCAAAAACAGCTGGACGACACAAAAAAGAGTCACTATGGACAGAATGTCACTGTATACACTATAACAGTCCAGACTGTAGTTAATCAGTAGCAGTAAAAATATCTGAATATCTTCCTCATCATTTCTTGCATTTTTCTTGCAGACACCTGACCAATAAACAACAAGATGTGCTCACTTCTGAACAAAACAAACATGTTTCATCAACAAACATGTGACTCAATACATACATCTTGATTCAATTTCTCTCCACAATGGCTTTCTCTCAATACACTGAATATAATCTTTTGTTGCACATCATAGCTTAACTATATACTCCAACAATTGGGCTATGAACTTTGCCAATACCCAAATACCTGGTTTATCATTAAGCCTAGTGCTTTCATGATGTATATTGTCATCGATGTATATTAGATGACCATCACAGGTAAATAGTTATAGAACAAACACATGCCATTTATTGTTCAAAATGGCAGTCTAATAACACACAAGTTCTATTTCTGCTTTCTGAAATATCATCAGAAGCTATTTCACTTTCTTTAGCCCAATTTTTGCAACTTTGTGCTCCATGTTTTTTTTCTGTATTAGTCACATGGTTCAGTGGTTCTTTTCAGACATTGGTAACAGGTGCCTGGCTGATTTTATTCTGTACTGTACTTGTAGAATTATATGAGAAGGTAAGCAGCACTTCCTTTTCATATGTACTATCCTTGTGCTTTATATGGTACTGTATCCATTCATCTAATGTAAGTTTTTTACAAAGACACTGTCCTGCCATTACAAATTCAAAGTAATTATGTTTTGTTTCAGTTTTTTATACTAAATGAATGTCTATAATAAAAATTAATCACTGAGAGACACTCCATATAAAACTATGTAAATTGTTTTTGTTATGGCCAAAAATCCAATACATTTGCTAGTCCCTCTGTATGGTTATATATCTTAAAAAGTAAATTAGGAAAAAAATATACAACGAAATTCTAGTTAATATCTTAAAAGTGATAGAAATGACTGCTTTACTTCTAGATTCAAATCTAGTCTTCCTGAAAGTTGCCAGACCATCAGACATGTTAGGCAAACTTTGAGCAGGTCCAATAACTTCAGTGAGTACCGGACCAGACGTCTGGCAGTCAGACACAATCTACAGTATTTATCACTTGTTTATAATATCTTCAGTCAGACAAATTTTCATTTGGTCAGACAGAAATTCTATTTTTGTCTGACCAAATGAGAAGCCTGCAAATCCATGTTCCACTTGTATTTCAATGTTTCATTTCCAAATATACAAATGTGTGTGTCTCCTGGGTACAAAACAGATAATAAAACTACTTTTTTAGCACAAAATCCTGATAAATGTACTATTGTCAGTGTAAACTTGCTCATGAGGGACTGTATTTTGAATAAATCAATTTTCAGAAAAATGCCAACATCTTGCCAACCATGTGACATTCAAGTAACAAGCCTTCTGATTGGTTGTTAACAATATTTTCAAATGATTGCTGAAGTGGTTTCCCTTGATTACTGGCTCCCATAATTTAGCACAAATCTATAGTCTGAAAAGGACAACATACTAATCTATCAAGTTTGTGGGAGAATTATGTGAAGCGATTTAACTACTATATTCAAGCAAGTGGAATTACAAAAGATGAAAGAAAAAAGGCATTGCTGTTACACCTTTGGGGAGGGGGGGGAAACTTCTATGGAAAATACAAGCAACTAGCAACAAACCATCGATGCTTTATCAGCATACTTGAGATCAGAGATCAAGTCATAGAGACATGCTCATCAAAGAACTTGAAATTCAAATTTCTAAAAGAAGAAAATTTGGACCTGGACAAAGTCCGAAAAATTGCAAGGTCATTAGAACTGGCCTCCTTGCATGCAGACAAGATGGAGATGTCGGGAAATGTTGGACAGAACGAATATCAACAACCAGTAGCTTCATCTACTGGGCATGATGAAATCAATCAAAACCAAAATGGAAACCTGCCAGGAAGAAAAATGTGCAGTATCAGCCAAGGGAGAGATCAGTACCACAACCAGCCAGGTTCAAGACCTGCTACCGCTGAGGAACAAATGGACACAGTGGTCATGAATGTATAAAATCAAGGAATGTTGTTAGCCGAAAATGTCAAAGAAAAGGTCATTATGGGAATATGTGCAAATCAGGGATGAAAGCCGTGTGAGCCGTAAATGAAGAGTGCTCAGATTACAAGAAATGCGATGAATATGAACACATTGGATAAATCACCACATATTAATGTTGACATTGAATGATTTAAGTGTTCATAGTAAACTGATTCAGGATCAAGCGTGAATTGCTTGGATAGTGCTACATATGAGAAAATAGATCAAAATGTACAAGATTTTCAAATGTACAATCACAAGTATATGCATATGCTCAGTCAAAGCCAATAAAGGTACTTAAAAATTGCAGAATTTAATGAGAAAATTAATGAAAAAAGTGTGAAATTAAACTTCCACATTATAGATCGGGTATGCACACCATTGTTGGGGCATAAAAGTGCAGTTGAGCTAGGACTACTGAAGTTCGTTGTGAATAACCTGGAATCTAATTGAAGAAATGTGATTAAGATCATTTCAGAATATGAAGATTGATTTCAGGGAGTCGGAAAGTTCAAAGATTTTCAACTCCAACTAGACATAAACAGAGATGTAAAGCCTATAGCGCAACCAAATCGGCGCATTCCACTTAAAATACATGAACAAGTGAATAAAAGATAAAAAAAACTCTTAGCAACCTAACTAGAGTGTTGTTCAATTTTGAGACACCCGTAAAGTACTGTCACAATTAAGAAACAAACCTAACAGAAGACAAGGCTAATTTTGAGGAAATTTTGACAAATATGGGAAAGTAACTCCAAATTGACAAGCAAGTAGGCTATCAAACTTAGGCAAGATATCAAGCCTGTGTACAACCTTCCCAAGTTGTGTGCTGTTTGGATAAGAATTGTTTGAATTATAGTGAACCAGGTCAATTTTACAAAATTTTAACAATTAAAGGGCAACAACTCTAAATTGCCTGAACCGAATTGGCTGGTTATTGAACTTGGTCTTTGCATTATGCCAATACACATTGTAACTAAGTTTCATAAATGTAGGCAAAAACTCAAAATATTGAGCAGACATCACAGTGGACGCCGCCCACCTGCACATACGCCCACTGTAGGTGGGACCAAAAATCGTCCTGTTTTTCAAACGGGCACATAAAAAGACAGTACTTCATCACAAGCATAACTGAGTTGTTTCCAGACTTGATGAATTGAAAATGTTTGTAAAAATAACATCTTTTTACTACTTTGATCTCATCCTTTGGCCTTGATCATTACATTTATTACTCCAAATAGCTTAACTTTAAAAAAAAACTTTTGTGCTATAAGTGGATATGTGCATATATGTTTGTTCTTACTCAGTGCATTAAATATTTTATGGAAAAATCATTGGTGCAGTAAGAAGATAAGTGCACGTATTTACTTACTGCACCAAACAAAATAAACAAATATTACAATTTGACATTTTTTTTAAAAATAGAGTTTAATTAAACTATCACTCCAATACTTATTAAGATAAGTATGGTATCATTTTGAATCACCCCAAAGATATTATTTTTGTATTATTGTACTTTTACTTCACTACTCAGGTTATCTTATAGAAAAAAATGACAGAAAATGGTGGGGCAAATTACTGTTTCTTTTTCAAAAAATCAAAGTTTGAGGATATTTCTTGTCACTGTCACACCTCCGTTTATCGACGAAGCATCAAGGTGTATTGATCCTTTCACTTTATATTTTTATAAATTATACTTTTTAAATTTTTCTTTAAAATTTGCTTTTTAAACTTTTTTATTTTTTTTTTAAATTTCGTTTTAAATGTATATATTTAGAAAGTAAGGTAGACCTCTGGCATGGCTTAAAAACCTGTAAGTAACCTTGTCTTTTCCTTTTAAAATTTCGTTTTAAATGAATATATTTAGAAACCCAAGGTAGACCTCTGGCATGGCTTAAAAACCTGTAAGTAACCTTGTCTTTTCTTTTTAAAATTTCGTTTTAAATGTATATATTTAGAAATGCAAGGTAGACCTCTGGCATGGCTTAAAAACCTGTAAGTTACCTTGTCTTTTCTTTTTAAAATTTCGTTTTAAATGTATATATTTGGAAAAGCAAGGTAGACCTCTGGCTTGGCTTAAAAACCTGTAAGTTACCTTGTCTTTTCTTTTTAAAATTTCGTTTTAAATGTATATATTTGGAAAAGCAAGGTAGACCTCTGGCATGGCTTAAAAACCTGTAAGTTACCTTGTCTTTTCTTTTTTAAAGTTTGTTTTAGATGTATATATTTAGAAAAGCAAGGTAAATTCACATTCTACAATTAGCAGCTATACCATACATCGACCACCACAACAGCATTAAGATTTAGGATATTCATTCTCATATTTCTAGAACATAATAATAAGCTCATAAAATGGCCATTTTTTAGCATTATGCAACCTCACTATATTATATTGAGAAAATTGGATTTGATTGAAGTCCAAAAGCTCCAAAAAGTTTTGTAACAAGTTTATCTAGAGCTAGCCACAGCTGTGGCCCAGTGGTTAACATGCTGTACATGTAACCTGGCAATCATTCATGTTCATGTTTTATTGATCTTTTTGTATAGAGGCTGTACATAATTTATCTTTTTATGGGTTACATTGTTCTGTTAAGGCCTAGACAAAAAAAGGGTTTGTTTCCAGTTACATGCCCAAAAAATATGGGTCGGTAGGTACAGATTATATTTCTTTTGCACTGTTGTGAAAATTACAATATAGCACTACGATTTGGATGCCGTAAAAACTTTTGAGTTGGCAGGTAAAAGATGGGTCAGTAAGTTAACCCTTTACTTCATAGCCCCCTAGTCAATATACCTACTGTATACTGATAGTGGATTAGATAAACTGCTTCACTATCTCCATACAGGTTGTTGGGAAAATGCTACTGTTTTGACATGTGTCTACTTCATCACTTGATTACTATACTAATTATTAATCCAATCAAATTTGAGTGAACACAAAAGTTGTTCATAATTAAGTAACCTTTCTTATGGTATAAATTTTGTAATTGTAGGATAAATATTAAGGGAGATAAATAGGAACAAAAGTTACATAAATATTTCCAAGTGTATTTTTTTCTTTTCCGTTTTACTGATTTGATACCTTGTCATTTCATCACCTAATTTTGGTTCTAAATAATGGTTATATGAGTTTTAAATTATGCCAATTTGTTGATGTTTAAAATATCTTTCTTCTAATGTGGAAAGTTTTGATATTGGGCAAATATTAAGGGAAATATAAGGAGTACAAGGTGACACAAATTCTGTGGGATTTTGTACACATAAACTTTATTAGTTTGCCTTTTCTGTTCACAGGCACATGGTTTTCATCAAACATTATTCAATAGATATGTTGAAGAATGACTATAAATTATTCTCTCAATGTAGGCTAATAAAATATATAAAATAGAATAATTTTTATTGTACATTTCATAAATATAAAATCTCATATTTGAACTTACTTGGATGGTCAAAAATTCCGCACAAGAAATGTTATGGCCTACTGCACTAAATTCATTTTTAGCTACAAACACTAAAACTTAAAACAATCAACTATCAAAAATGAGAAGGGTAAAATTGGCCCACTGCCAAATTGGCTCTGAGCCAGTGATTGACTCTATAAGCTGAGGAATTTGTTTCCCATAATTAATGTCATCGTGACCCAGACAGTGTCTGCTAAATGTGTCAAGTTCAACTAATGCAGTTAAAACAATCAAAGGTTGTGTACATATACCAAATTTAAGCAAGTTGATAATACACGGTACATTCGTGGACAATATTTTTTATTGATCTTAAATTGTAAGGCCTCTAGGCATGGATTAAATCTACTGTCATATATTTTGTCCAGAAATTGTCACACGGGCCAGATTGTAAAACTATGCGGGGGGGTCATAAAACACCGGGTGACACATTTTTTTATAATAATTCAAGGACACATACTGTTTTGCCGACTTAATCTCCTTGATAACTGCATCAATTAGCACAAAATATGGTGAAATTTGAATTTGTTTTCATGTGAACTCGCCGCGAGTCTGTGTCGGTATTATTGTTTTATGACTTCAAAGACAGAGTGGGAACAGTGGTGTACAATTTTTACTGCATCAAAGAATGTTTGAAAATATCAAAGAATTGATGTTTTATGTATCTTTCAACAAAATTTCCAGCATAATTGATGTCAAAAATAAACCGCATGTCCGCAGACTACCGTGTGATCATAACTAACTGTGTAATCATCGAGTGATCGTATCGGCGAGTGACACGTCTTGTGTTTACATGGTATTTACGGCATTTTTTTAAATATAAACCAAATATTTTTGTTGGATGTTTGTCTTCATGAAAGATTGAATTTTATGACTGTAGTAATAAAAAATTGGTGATATTTCTGGAAAAGGGATTTATTTTAGGTTGAAGATCAGACACGTGAAAACCCGGGATTATGAAAATCCGGTAGACACGTGAAAACCCGGGATTATGAAAATCCGGTAGACACGTAAAAACCCGGGATTATGAAGTAAAGGGTTAACCAGAAACAAACCAATTTTTTAGGCCTAATTGGAAATAAAGAATTTTCTTTCCATAATTGATTTACAACATTTTGTTGATATTTGTTGATAAAATTGATTGTTACAGATAGATACACAGCACTTAATTCTCAAAGATTACTATGTAATCACAATAGGTATTGACAAATTTGTTTTACTTTTTTTGTTTACATAAAATTGCAACACTGTATTTGCACCATAATATTAATGAGTTGTGAAAATTACAGTGTAATACTACAATTCGGACACCATAAAAACTTCTGAGTCAACAGGTAAAATATTGGGTTGGATGGGTAACCAGAAACAAACCTCTTTTTACTTAGGCCTTATGGCAATATTTTCCAAAAGTATTTCTAAAAGCATCTGTTGGCGGAAATGGATTGTTGGGGGAAAATTCAACTGAGTGGAAAAATATTCCTGAGGGGAAAGGGCTGTTATTTAGCGGGTGCCAAAGAAGAAAAAAACTGTGTATATATTACAATGCAAATACGTAATATTTACTTGTGTAATAAGGAAAACAAAATGTAAGAACACAGGTAATAAAAATAAACCAATATACACAAAGAATATTGACTTTGAATTTGTTTTGTGTGACAATTTGAATACTGAAGATACTTATGAAATGCATTTAGTCCTGAAAAGGACTGTTACCAGCCCTGAAAAGGACTTAACTATTTTCCACATAGATCAGTAAATAGAGTAGCCTTTGTCAAAACCTGCAAACCCTGCAACATCATACGATGCATCAAACACATACATTCATTCTGTGTTAGGTTTGTATCAGTTACAGCTGTCACAATCAGTGATCAGGAAAGGCATGCACCATGCCCCATAGTCACATTAAAATTTAAAATGTCACATTGCCTTTTGCAACTGATGCGCCCGTGGCACATTCACGTATTCAATCCTTTCGTGTACGAAATGAAGCGAGTATGATGTAAATACTGCTACTCTGCGTCATTTGACGCTTAATGCATTTCTTTCCTTCAGTAAAAGCAAGCACCTAATGATAGATGCTCTGTGTCATCTGACGTTTTACGCTAGCTTTTTCTTTACGCAACAAGCACCTAGCAGATAGACACTTATAAACAGTTATGAAAACTGTTTTAATTGCTACTCAGATATTGCCATATGAAAACATCACATTGGTTTTCAAAATATCACACTGATTTTCTTTCCCAATCACTGCACAATAAGCATATGTATCGCGATACTAATCTCATGATACATTACATACAGCAAAATGGAACTGGGGAATTATTGAGGATGGCAAATACAAAAAATTTGAAGATGTTCAAATTAATGCTCTATATTCAACTGTTCTGTACATATAACATGACATAATGGAGAAATAACTAAAAACAGACACTGGCAAACACAGTTGCTTCTTTATGGGTAGTTTTGATACTATTATTGATTGAATACCTGAACCTGAAGAACTTCCACATCTTTGATTTAAATCAGAAGGGAGGCTTTTCTAACTGCGGCCTCTCCATATTTTCGGCCATATTGTTTATATTGAAAACGAAACCGGATCATGTGCTTTGGTTACACGTGGTGTAGCTATTCACAGCATAAATAAAGTAAAATAAATCGATACCAGTCAAGGTTGCACAATATCTAAATATTCATTTAAGCACTATAAATAGATCTAATAATTTGAAAATGATTTCGAACGAAAGCTTAAAAGTATACAATTATCGCTATTTATCACAGTATACAGGATAAAGTCCGTAAAAGTGTACAGGATAAAGTCCGTAAAAATCATGTACCGTGCATGTACCGTACATTTAAGACTTCAAACCATGGACATATTGTGGGGCCTAAATTAAAAAAAAATGTTTGCACGGTCCCAACGGACTCCCCAAAAATGACCCAACCCTAAATATTATTTTGCCTTAAGCAAAAAAAATGTTTTCCGTCGTATAACGCACTTCCTGCTAACCCAGTACAAATACAATTTTTAAATGTGGCCTGAAGTGCCATTCTGCACTTACCACATATCGCGGTGAATCAATCGTGAATCGCCCTAGTATCAGTGTAATATGCATTTTCAATACATCAGATTCCTGCTCTGTGAAAATTCCTCATACAGTACGGCATCTTCAGAGAATTACAAGTAAGGCAGGGGCCTTACTAAAATTTGTGGAAAAAATGACACCATATTTTTGCTAAAGGGGAAGAAAAAACTTGATGTAAACTGAATTTTAGGGGAAAACTATGATTTTTTTTAAGATTTTTTCCCGAGGGGAAGACCCCTAAAAATGACCCCTGCTATAGAAGGAAAAACCCTGGGTTGTTAGATATAAAACATTTCATGAAGGCTTTATCAATGATTGGCTGTGTCCCAGGCTTCAACAACACAACTGCAGATCTCATCTGGTTTGGAATCTCGAATTCTGCGTCTGGGCATGCATGTATGTTAACTCAAGGCTCTCAATCTCCCAAATTTGGGGCCGTAATTCAGAACAGGACGTGGAAAATTCTGAAATCTCAACTAGTCCAGGCCTGCAGATGCTCCCCCCCCACAATTAAATCCCCCCAAATCAAACGAAGTCCCATTTACTAATTTACTTGTTTTTTTTTCTAGACACAATTAACAAGAGGGCCATGATGGCCTTTTCCACTCACCTGAGTAAAAATTGCAACTTTTATGGGTTTTCCTGTGATTCGACCTGGTGACCTAGTTCTTCACCTGAATTGACCCACGTTCAAACCTGTTCATGATATCATTAATACAAAAATTCTGACACAGTTAAACAAAGATCCAATCAAAACTGCAACCTCTAGAAGGTTAACGTTTTCAAGTGATTTGACCTGGTGACCTAGTTTTTGACCCCATATGACCCATGTTCGAACTTAACCAAGATATCATTCAGACAAGCATTTTGACAAGGTCTGGTGAACCTCTAATCAAAATTGCAACCTCTAGAGCATTAACAAGGTTTTCTGGTGCACTGACCTAGTGTCCTAGTTTTTGATCGGAGATGACTCATATTCGCCTAATTTTACAAAATCATTAATACAATCATTCTGACAAAGTTTCATGAAGATTCAATCAAATCTGTGATTTCTATTAGATCACAAATTTTCCATTCTATTTGACCTGGTGACCTAGTCTTCGACCCCTGATGACCCATGTTCAAACTTGTCCAAGATATCATTTAGACAAACATTCTGACTGGGTCTGATGAAGATTCGCTTAAAAGTGTGACACTAGAGCATTAACAACCCCAAGGTGTGGACGCTGGACGCCGGAGTAGACTGACTGATCACTATAGCTCACCGAGCACTACGTGCTCAGGTGAGCTATAAATATCAATCCACAATTTTTTAATCTTTCGATGTCATTAACGATGACGTAACACACAAATATGATAAATGACGTATTCTTAGTAACATGACCTCTAACCAAAGAAGCTATTAAAGTTGGCTTCCTTTTGATATAACTAAACTATCTTTGTCTTCTGTTACGACTTCTAAAACAATTCACCGCCTGTGATTAAACTGAGACAACACTACATTTAAAAGTAACGACAGTATTTAATTCATGTACTGAACAACGTTTGAAGACTTTAACTCAAATATTTATACACGCAGCAAACACATCACTTAACACAAATGATCAATGCATTACTTGTTTTCTGTTATCTACCACGTGTTTGGACTTATTACAAACGACCGCCAATTGACAAACATCCATTGATTGGATTAGCATCATCACTGATGATCATTACTCCAGTCCATTGATTATCTTGACATATTTATTGGGGCATCGAGAATCATGAGAACAAAATACAAGTTTTGTGACATTTTGCACATACTTAACGATTTCAGACCAAAATTTCTTAACCAATTTTCATTACTGAAATTGTTCCAGGAACTTCAAATTCGGCCTGGACCGGCAAATTTTTGTTGTTTCAGCGCCCTGCTCTGGATTATACTTTTTTCCCTATTTTTGGCAAAAACTCCCCCACCTGAGAAAAAAAATTAAGGGGGTTATGTTAAATTAATTAGGATTTTGAAATTCCCCCTTAAACTGAAAATGACGCAAAATTCCCCCCTCCCAGGGCCCCAGTCCCCCAAAAGAGAGAGATAGAGAGCCCTGAAATTGTCTGCATACTACTCGGTCCATTTCTGTTGAAAGATACCCTTCATCAGTTTATGGATGGACACCTCTAGAGGTTGTAAAGCCAAGGTCACTCCCCCAGATGACAGCAAGTGTCACCTCACAATCCTCCGAGACATCATCTTCACAACCAGAGTCCAATGAACAGTGAATGCATCTTAAGACCAGCAAAGACTGTCGTCATCCCACCTGGCCTTCTCCCCCACACTTTCTTGACCTAGTCTAGTACAAGTCTCAGCCCGGTCGCCTAGCCTCTCGCTTGACAACAATCCCCTTTTAGTGATTTCACTGCCTTGTGCAGCATTTTCCTTTTAAAAGTGACATATCATCATCTCAGTGCAACAAGGATGTATCTGATGCTTTTTTAAAATTTACTTTTTGGTAGAAAAAGATTTAATATACTTAAATACATATAACAATATTGAACTTATATTATTAATTTGCCCAAAGAGTGTATCTCAAATTGTTTACATTGTTTGGTGCAACGAGGTCGTATCTTATGATTCAACCTTGTCGCGGTTTACTAAACACATACAAGAGGGCCACGATGGCCCTGCATCACTCACCAGAATAAATGTAAATTAACTTGTTACAAACAAGACGGCCAAGTTGGCCTTTTTTGCTCAACTGAGTAAAGATCGCAACTTCTATGGTTTTCCTATGATTTGACGTGGTGACCTAGTTTTTAATGAGTTGACCCATGTTCAAACCTGTTAATGATATCATTAATACAAACATTCTGATAGAGTTTGAGGAAGATCCAATCAAAACTGTAGCCACTAGAGGGTTCACAAGGTATTCCAGTGATTTGACCTGGTGGCCTAATTTTTTACCTCAATAGATCCATGTTCAAACTTAACCAAGATATTATTAAGGCAATCATTTTGACAAGGTTTGGCGAAGATCCAATCAAAACTGCGACTCCTGGAGTGTTAACAAGGTTTTTCTATGATTTCACCTGGTGACCTAGTTTTTAACCCCAGATGACCCATGTTCACACTTGTCCAAGATATTATTAAGACAAGCATTTTGACAAGGTTTAGTAAACCTCCAATCAAAACTGCGACTCCTGGAGTGTTAACAAGGTTTTTCTATTATTTGACCTGGTGACCTTGTTTTTGACACCAGATGACCCATGTTCAAACTTAACCAAGATATCATTAAAAAAAGCATTTTGACAAGGTTTGGTAAAGATCCAAACAAAATTGTGACCCCTGGAGTGTTAACAAGGTTTTCCTATGATTTGACCTGGTAACCTAGTTTATGTCCCAAGATGATGCATGTTCAGACTTAACCAAGATATCATTAAACTATCATTTTGACAAGGTTTGGTGAAAATCAAATCAAAACAATGACCCCTAGAGCTTTAACAAGGTTTCCAAATGATTTGACCTGACCAAATTTTTAACCCCAGATGACCCATGTTCAAACTTTTCCAAAATATCATTAAAACAAACCTTCTGACAAAGTTTGATGATGATTCAATCAAAATTGCAATCTCTAGAGCATTAAGTTTTCCGCTGTGTTGACCAAGTGACCTAGTTTTTGACTGGAGATGACCATCTTTGCATAATTTTGCAAGATCATTAATACAAACAAATCCAATATATCATTGAAGCAAACATCCTGACCAGATCTGATTAAGATTCACTCAAGTGTCACTACTAGAGTACTAACAACCCCCAGGTGTGGATTCAGGACGCTGGAGTAGACTGACTGATCACTATAGCTCACTGAGCACTACATGCTCAGGTGAGTTAAAAAGGTAATATAGCTACACTTGTTGGTAAATAATGAGGAACAATAATAAACTTGATAAAGGGCCATCATAGATATTACAAAGGAATGTTCTTGACTACTGAAGGATGCCATACACCAAATTTGGTGATGATCCAACCACTGGTTCATGAAAACAAGTCATTTTAAGGTATTTCTATCTTTAGCTCTAGCAGCCCCTAATTAGGGCCAACCATTTTTATTTCAGCAAATCTGATAAAACTCTATCTAAGGATGCTTGAACCCAAGTTTGGTAATAATCCATCCATAGAGTCATGAGAAAAAGACATTTTAAGGTATTTCTAGATTTAGCTCTAGTGGCCCCTAAAAGGGATTGGCCAAATTTTCCTTGCAAACTTGACAGAGGACCATCCAAGGAAGCTACAAGCCAAGTTCTGGAATGATCCAGCCATTGGTTTATGAGAAGATGTTTAAAGGTATTTCTATTTTAGCTCTAGTGGCCCCTAAAAGGGGCCATTCAATTCCATTTTAGCAAGTCTAATAGAATACAATATAAGGATGCTAAAAACCAAGTTTGGAATAATCCATCCATAGAGTCATGAGAAAAAGACATTTTAAGGTATTTCTATATTTAGCTCTAGCGGCTCTTAAAAGGGGCTGATCAAATTTATTTGAGCAAACTTGAGAGAGGACCATCTAAGGAAGCTACAAGCCAAGTTCTGGAATGATTCAGCCATTGGTTTATGAGTAGAAGATGTTTAAAGGTATTTCTATTTTAGCTCTAGTGGCCCCTAATAGGGCCAACCAATTCCATTTTAGCAAATCTGATAGAATACAATATATGGATGCTAAAAACCAAGTTTGGTAATAATCCATCCATAGAATCATGAGAATAAGTCATTTTAAGGTATTTCTATATTTAGCTCTAGCGGCTCTTAAAAGGGGCTGATCAAATTTATTTGAGCAAACTTGAGAGAGGACCATCTAAGGAAGCTACAAGCCAAGTTCTGGAATGATTCAGCCATTGGTTTATGAGTAGAAGATGTTTAAAGGTATTTCTATTTTAGCTCTAGTGGCCCCTAATAGGGCCAACCAATTCCATTTTAGCAAATCTGATAGGATACAATATATGGATGCTAAAAACCAAGTTTGGTAATAATCCATCCATAGAATCATGAGAATAAGTCATTTTAAGGTATTTCTATATTTAGCTCTAGCGGCTCTTAAAAGGGGCTGATCAAATTTATTTGAGCAAACTTGAGAGAGGACCATCTAAGGAAGCTACAAGCCAAGTTCTGGAATGATTCAGCCATTGGTTTATGAGTAGAAGATGTTTAAAGGTATTTCTATTTTAGCTCTAGTGGCCCCTAATAGGGCCAACCAATTCCATTTTAGCAAATCTGATAGAACACAATCTAAGGATGCTAAAAACCAAGTTTGGTAATAATCCATCCATAGAATCATGAGAAAAGGACATTTGAAGGTATTTCTATATTTAGCTCTAGCAGTCCTTAAAAGGGGCCTACCAAATTTATTTGAGTAAACTTGAAAGTTTGGTGATGATCCATTATTAATTTATGATTAAAAGTTTTTCTGTTTTTAGCTCTAGTGACCCCTAGAAGGGCCAACTGGTATATGAGCAAATTGCAGTTAGAACATCAAAAGGCTTCTACACAGCAAATTTGAAGTAAATCCAACAGGTAGTTTCTGAGGAGAAGACCATTGTTGACATCAGACAACGGACGCCAGAGTATCCATCCACCAATCCTAACAGCTCAGTCTGAACCTTCGGTTCTGGTGAGCTAACAAAAGCAGGGGCGTAGAAATGAGTCAGACACCAGAAAAATCAACCGGATATTTTCCCGAAACAGCAGACACAATACTGCATTGAACCCTGAAACCCCCATTCCACTTTTAGTAGTTTATCAATTACATGAAAGCACTTCTACACCCGTGCTAAAGTACTCTGTTTGGTGCAACAAAGTTGTATCTCAATTCATATCACAAAAATAGCATATAAAAAGAATTCTGTTCTAAATTCTAAGAAAGATGGCAGGAACATTATAAAGATTTATGAGAAATGTAATAATATTTAACATGAAGACATCATAATTTATTATTATCAGAGATTTAATTTGTTTGCATGTTTTATATTTTTTTCAACAATTTATTACCATTTTTCAATGAAACAAGTAAATAAATAAATTTTAAAAAAAATTATGAAATAAACAATAACAAGAGGGCCCGTTTTTTTTTTGCTCAACTGAGTAAAGATTGCAACTTTTATGGTTTTCCAGTGATTTGACCTGGTGACCTAGTTCTTAACCTGAGTTGACCCATGTTCAATCCTGTTCATGATATTATTAATGCAAACATTCGGACAAGGTTTGACGAAGATCCAATCAAAACTGCCACTTTTACAAGGTTAACAAAGTCTTCTACGATTTGACCTGGTGACCTAGTTATTGACCCAAGATGACCCACGTTCAAACCTGTCCAAGTTATCATTAAGACAATCATTTTGACAAGGTTTTGTGTACCTCTAATCAAAACTGTAATCCCTAGAGTGTTAATAAGGTTTTTCTATGATTTGACCTGGTGGCCTAGTTTTTGACCCCCTGATGACCCATTTCGAAATTAACCAAGATATCATTAAGTAAAGCATTTTTACAAGGTCTCATGAAAATTCAATCAAAACTGTGGCCTCTAAAGGGTTAACTAGGTTTTCCAATGATCTGAGCTGGTGACTAAGTTTTTGACCCTAGATGACCCATGCTCTCACTTGTCCAAGATATAATTTAAACAAATGTTCTGACAAAGTTGGAGGAAGATTCAATCAAAATTGTGACCTCTAAAGCATTAACAAGGTTCTCGGGTATGTTGACCTAATAACCCAGTTAAACCACCAGGTTAGGATTGCTGACACCGGATGCCGAAGTAGATGGACTGATCACTATAGCTCATTGAGCACTACGTGCTCAGGTGAGCTAAAAAGATAATACAAAATTTGGTTTATTTTATTAAAATAATTTATGAACATTTTTTAATAAAAAACATAGATAAATGCATTTACAATATGTTTGTAAATGAAATAAACAATAAAACAAATGGGCCAAGATGGCCCTTTTTCGTTCACCTGAGTAAAGATTGCAACTTTTATGGTTTTCCTGTGATTTGACCTGGTGACCTACTTCTAAACCTGAACTGACCCATATTCAAACCTGTTCATGATATCATAAATGCAAACATTCTGACACAATTAAACAAAGATCAAATCAAAACTGCGACCTCTAGAAGGTAAACAAGGTTTTCAAGTGATTTGACCTGGTGACCTAGTTATTGATTCCAGGTGACCCATGTTCAGACTTACCCAAGATATCATTAGGACAATCCATTTGACAAGGTTTGGTGAACCTCTAATCAAAACTGTGACCTATAGAGGGCTAACAAGGTTTTCCAAAGATTTGACCTGGTGACCTAGTTTTTGGCCCCAGATGACCCATATTCAAACCTGTAAAAGATATCATTAAGGCCAGCATTTTGATTAAGATTAATGAACCTCCAATCAGAACTGTGACTCATTGAGTGCTAACAAGGTTTTCCTATGATTTGACCTGGTGACCTAGTTTTTGACCCCTGATGACCCAAGTTCGAACTTAACCAAGATATCATTAAGACAATTATTTTGACAAGGTTTGGTGAAGATCCAATCAAAACTGACCCCAAGAGTACTAACAAGGTTTATCTATGATTTGACCTGGTGATCTAGTTTTTAATCCCAGGTGACCCATGTTCAGACGTAACCAAGATATCATTAAGACAATCCTTTTGATAAGGTTTGGTGAACCTCCAATCAAAATCGCAACCTCTAGAGCATTAACAAAGTTTCCTGGTGCACTAACTTGTGACCTAGTTTTTGATCCAAGATGACCCATGTTCGAACTTAATCAAGATATCATTAAGACAAGTATTTTGACAAAGTTTGGTGAAGATCCAATCATAGCTGTGACCCCTAGAGCGTTAACAAGTTTTTTCTATGATTTGACCTGGTGACCTAGTTTTTGACCCCAGATGACCCATGTTCAAACATGTCCAAGATATCATTTAAACAAATTTTCTGACGAAGTTTAATGAAGTTTCAATCAAAATTGCAACCTCTAGAGCATTAACAAGGTTTTCTGGTGTGCTGACCTGGTCACCTAGTTTTTGACCGGAGATGACTCATATTCACCTACTCTTACAAAATCATTTATACAAATATTCTGACAAAGTTTCATGAAGATTCAATCAAATCTGTGATTTCTAGAGTTTTCACAAATTTTCCATTCTATTTGACCTGGTGACCTAGTTTTGGACCCCAGATGACCCATGTTCGAACTTGTACAAGATATCATTGAGACGAACACTCTGACTAGGTCTGATGAAGATTTGCTCATAAGTGTGACCACTAGAGCATTAACACCCCCCCCCCGGTGTGGACGACGCATGCCGGAGTAGGCTGACTGATCACTATAGCTCACCGAGCACTATGTGCTCAGGTGAGCTAAAAAAAAAACAATATAAAATTTGAGTATATTTTTTATGAAGAAAAATTTAAGTGTTTATGATAGTTCTACCAAATTTTAACAGAAAATTTATAACATTGTCAGTTTGTAGAGCAACTTAAGAAATGCATTTTTATGTTGAAACCATTAATACTTACTATAATCATTTTTTTTTTCTTGATAAGTACATTAAAGTAGAAGTACACCATGATATCAAGTAGAGATATGAGTTAAATAACCTATCAACAAGTCACTATTTTCTATATTTTAAACTGGATTGTATGGTTTTTATATTGACTTACTGTAGATGAATTAAAGGTGTTAATCACAGTACTATATGGATTTTTATCACAGTAAAAAAACTAATTTCAATTCATACATTTAAGTTACTAGATGCCTTCTTATTTTGTGCCATAAACAGAATTGATGGTATTTATGATCAATCTCAAGTAAAAGTGGTCAAATTAAAGAGATAAGAATTTTTTCTTAAACAATTTGAATGTTCATATTTTTGTATTGATACAATTATCATGCTGTTATATCACTTATTGAACAAGATAAAACCTTGCTGCACCAAATAAATGGAAATAATAAGACTTTTTCTTCAACAACCTTGTTGTGCTGAGTTGACAATATTGTCACCATCTACTGTGCAGGATATCATTAGGAGAAGCATTAAGTATTTTAAATAAATCATAGAAAAAACACTCACGATAAGTTGATCAATCTCACAGCAGAGTATTTTTTGATATCACATAAAATATTATGTGATATAGTTTCATGTTCATTATTTCAAAAATGAGAAATTAAGTAAATAAACTATTATTTTAGATTTTGTTAAAAATGTCACAAGTTACAGTTATAACAAGTACATGTTATATCAAAGGGGTAGAATTGTCAATTTGTGACTGAAACTATATCACATAGTAATTCACAGAAATATGTGGTGATATTTGCAGATAATATATCAATAGTCACTGCATAATTACCTCCTCCTGAACAATACTTCTATGATGTAAAGACATCAATTATGTACATTAATGATTAGCCATTACCTAGAAATATCACCACTTCAAGTTGAATGGAAGAACAATAACAACAACTTACTTGAAATTGTCCGCCAGTGTGTTGATTAAACTTCAAACCTCAGCTTTTCACAGCACAATAGAATCGTCTAAAACACCCACGTTGTTTCATTAAAGAAATATCACCGCACAAAATGAATTAGTCCTTTATCTCAACTCAAGTCATTGAACAGATGAAAAGTGTCTAAAATATCTGGTATCACTTTATTAGCATTAAATCTCCATGTCGCGCCATTCGCTGGGTCAAAGTCAAATTCAAGCGTCAGTGGAACACAAAATAGAACACAGAAGTCTTGGTGCACGTAAAACGGTGATTTCTTAGAGTTAGTTGACATCAATTATCCAAATTACGAATATTTTAACGCATTTTAGAGTTTCTGAATACAAGTTTCCACACAATTTTATGCAAGCGCAGTGCATAAGTCATATCGCACGCTTTTCTTGAGGTACAAATGAGCGGGCTTTTAAGTTTCCGGTCCAAAACGGAAATAAGTAGAAAGCGACATGTGAACGGGAACCAGTAGGTTATCGGTTGTTGAGCTGGTTTCCGCTGACTGACTGTACAGGGACCTTTTATTGCAGTGCAACATGGAACGGGGACCAGTTGGTTGTGGGCAGGTTTCCAAAAATGCTTGGATCGCCGATCAGCCAAGTATAAAAGCTAAGAGTAGACAATTGAATAAAGGTTTCATAGAGATTTAATTTCTGGTTTCATTTCTTATTAAGAGTTTGCAACACATTCTATATTTACGACGATATTAAACTGGTTCCCGTTGACCCTGGATGTACAGAGACAACGTTCCTTTGGTGTACTCAATCTCTATCCAGAGTTGTCGTTCGTTATCTGCCCCATGTAAGTGGATAATCGCTACATGTACACTATAAATCCACACACCATAGCAGTTAGGTTGTGGAGGCGGAGTCAATGAGTGGAGACTATTGAATATATCAATAATAACAAGTGAAAGAGAATACCAAATCATATTAAAACTTTGGTTTAAATAAAAAAATCAATTTTTACTTATTTCATTTGTAATATAGATGTTTTTTATCTCATTTATATAGAACCCTTCAAAATAAAATATCTTTGCGCAACGAGAGCACTAAATCTATGAAACAACAGAAATCGAAGTTGTTGCACTTCGTTGAAGTCAAACGACTAGAGTGTCTCATAGAAAGTCATATATACATACATGTAGTCTTATTGTACACCACTGAAGTCAGGTGACTAAAATGTTTCATATTGGGTTTATATACATAGTCTTATTGTACGCCATTGAAGTCAGGTGACTAGAATGTCTTATAGAGGGTCTATATACGTTGTCATTCTGCACACCATTGGAGTCAGGTGTACGTGTAGTTTTATTCATTGTCCACTAGCAATCAGTATGTGGTTTATGCACTGGCTAAACACGAGGAAGTTAGTGGGGAACTTGGTCCTCGTAGCTACATTATTAAAACAACTCCACTTGTTGATATTATAGGTGTTTAGTTACAAGTAACCTGTCTGTAAACTTTTTGTGTTTAGTCTGATTTTGTTATGCCCTCACCTGACCCAGAGAGATACATCGTCGGCTTATTTCTGCAACCCTATAACTTAAGTTTTGGCAATTTTGACATGTTTGTATCATTTTTTTGTCTCAATGAGCTCTTTACAATGACCATACTTACCTGTTTGTAGATCTATCCTACATAGGGTTAATCCCAATTCCACAAACCAGTAACCCACTTGAAGTCATTGCAGTTGAAAACTTCAAATGCGATTTTCTCAAAATGGGAAAAAATGACATTCAGGTTTGTAGAAATACCCCGACAGCATGTGTATTTAGTTATTTACACAGGAGACTAGAAAGTTTAATGTAGGGCCTATACGTTGCTCCTCTATTCTTGACAGTTGTGGTTCTGGTGAAATGTCCTTAATAGCGAGGTGTCCTGAATAATGGAGGTTAATTATGTCAGTTGAAGAATGTGTCTATTCTTTCAAAAACTGTCTCTAACACTAGGGTATCCATAATTGTGATGTGTCCATAAGGTGAGGTTATACTATTCACCTTTTATTACTGCATATTGAAATTTTGAAGTTTTTATGTATTCCAATGAAGTCAGGTGACTTCATAACATCTTAAGCAACACTTATAAACTTTGAACATTTGCAAATCATTCACATAAAGTGACTAAAATGCCACATTAAAGGCTTACCTTTGCATATCATGAACTTAGATGGTTTTACCATTTTACTATCATTTGTCATAATTGAAGTCAGACATACATGATGTATACATGGATGAAATAACAATAAATAAAGTAAATAGGTTATATTTTATTCATAATACATATAATATTTCAATGTAACAATTGTCATGGATCATATAGACTCACATATGAATTTTACAAAATATCCCAGCATTACATAAAAAAGTACTTGTTGAGCATACATTCCAACATACACAATTTAAATCTAGAAGTTTGAAACCTTCCAGGAGTGTTACTGAATTGAAATATAATGGAACAATTCAACTTTAATACAAAACAATTGGAATATGTTTTGATTTTAAGAACAGATAAAATTTGTATTGTTCAGGTAAACATACTGTGAACTTTAGACACAAATCCCTCTCAGCATTTTAACAAATCTATTTTAAGTATATGGCTATAAAGAAATCAACTGATAAAAAATGGACCAAGTGTCTAGTAAATGAAGAACTCTTGTCTTGACCCAATCATCTAAATGATAATTAAGATCAATAAACTACTGCATGGAAAAATTAAAATCAAATGCAACCCAATTCAAACCATTAAAACATTGAAAAACATTTTTTCCACAAGAAATAATCACATTGAATAATGTATTCACATTACATACTAAATGTACTATAGATACAAAAGTAAGAGATTATCTATTGAGTAAAAATTATCATGATATTAACTCCAAACAATGATTAATTACAACCAAACCACCTACCCACCTAAGTTTGGGCTATTTACCATATGTAAATTTCACCACAAACTTGTACTCATTTATTTTTTGAATTGTAACATCACAGCAGTTTTCAACAATGAAATGAAGGTTTAACATTGAACACTACAAACATACAAATTTTGGATTTCAATGCTTTCTCCTTAGGTTTTGGAATTTAACTCTTTATTATGTTACATGGTAACCTGCCCAAATACATAATATATACAACATATGATATGATGATGTCATAACTTGTAGTCAGGTTACATTATGTATACATATACTTATATCAAAATAGACAGTAACAGGATTCAGTTGAGGCAATTCGGTAAACTATGTCAATTTAATAACAGATTCCTTTCCTTAATCACATAATATAAGTACCTTGTAGTATTTCAAACAATGCACATGTAAGTGTATCCTTACTTCAGATACCCAATTTGTATGGCATAGAGCGTCATAACACTTATTAATTACATAACACAATCTTACATGTCTATTTTTTGGTAAGCATAAAAACTGCAGCCAAAACTTAATGCATACATTAGCAGCATATATAAACATTGGAAACCTTGCTAGATCACCTAGTACCAAGTAATTGCATGAATATAGATCGGCATTTAGATAACACAAGAATATATGTGGACATTTTCAACACATTAGTTTTTTTAAACCCAATACTTCTGATCCATATAGTAATACAGAAGCAACCTTGGAATCATACGGTTTGATAAACGTTTTGCAAGGTGATCAGGAGAAATCTTGTAATGAGTTGAAATACATAGCAATATCTGTTGGGCTGTTGTAGACATAGCTTCCGCCATTTTGAACATAGATAATCTACTAGAAAATATAATCAAACATAGGTAGAACCATTTACAACCTCTATTGGTTTATTACAATATGTCCACTTCTCTCTTCTCGCTAACTGATCACCTTCTTGAAGACAACCATTTTTGTTTTAGTAAGGTCATACCAAATCGCTTCTATGTTTAGCGTCCACCCTTGGGTCGAAAACCTATCTAGCTATCCTGAAAAAACAAACAAGTGCCTGTAAAAAAACGAAACAATTTTCACTCAGATTTATCGAGAATGATAGCTACTGCAATGTTACAGAGCAGATTATAACTTACATAAGTAACTGACACAAGTCAACCAAAGGGTGCGAATCATTTAATCAAAACTAAAACTTAAAATAGTTTTAGTATCTTTTATTTTTTAATGAATTTGAAGCACAACAAAATATAAAATGTGAATTTAACAACCAAACAAAAACAAAATATTGAATAAAACTGCATCAATTCAATACAATGATGTACATGTATGAACCTAAACATCCATTTATTTATATGAAGTCACTAAATGGCAGTGATAATGAAACAAGTTGGACAAAATAAAATAATATGAATGTGAGTTACACAATCACATGATTTTTAAAAAAAGCTTTGTTTATATATCTAATCCTGACATCAGTTTTAAATCAACCCTTTGGTTATGAGTTTTATTGTTATCAATGTTCAAAACTTCAAAACATTTATCTTATATCTTGCAATTTTATAGACTGCTCATCATAATTAACAATACATAAATACAGATGTTAGAAAATTGTAGCCATTCCTTTTCAATTACAACATCAGAGAAAACGTTTTGGCATTAATTTTATCCATTAAATCAGCATAACAGACAGTTCATTGAAACAGCTAAAATTTAATATAAATACTTATACTTATTACTTTGAAATGTACTGCTCAAGTTTACCGCAGTCCAGAAAAATATATTACGACAAAGTACCATGATAATATAATTTGTTAACAATTGTAATACCTTTATCATCATACGAATATATTAAGTTAGTTTTTTTATAAAACACTTAATACTAGTGTTATCTACATTAATTACCAATTCTTATTGGTTTGATAATGGCAAAACTAACTACATCATCAGCATAATAAACTTAGAACATTTTACAAGTGTCAGACAATCACTTTTCTATTAAACATTTCTATATAAACAACAAAACAGATACAGAAATTATTATCTGAAAGTCAAGTAACATACTGAACAAACTGGTGTAAGACAGATAGAATTAGTCTGTACTAATACACCAACATACAGGTTGTGGTCACCAGGCAACAGTACACCACCACAGCTGTATATAACATCTTCTTTAAGTTGTTCAAGCTGTTTACATTCAACAAGTGTTAGTTTCTTTGTAGAGTAGATACACCTGAAAGAAAGAATACAGACATAGGAAACATTTCATTTCTGTATGTAATTTAGGAAGTATTATTGGTAAATCAAATTAATGTTGTTTGTAATACTAAGAAGATTTCAAATATAATCAACCGTAATTACAACATCTCTAACAATCAGTAATTGTCAATGATGAAATAAATTAATACCAGATAACTTACAATTATAATGTCACCATGAAGAAACAAGTGAGCACAAAAGTTAGATCAAATTTCAAAAGTTGACATTAATATTGTTTCATAGGAAACAGACTTATATTTGCTCTCAAAATGTAATGTTGTGAGATCAAGATAGTCATTTTAATAAAACATTCGACCAATGATAAGATAAAAATGGCAGTCTGATTAATTATAAGACTGAGAAGTTTTAATAGACATCTAAATTACTTCAATTTCAACATAAAGAACATAGTAATTACCTTGGCTTAGTACATTCAATACAGAGAATAAAATCTCTGACTGTTTCTGCTGTCATTTTTATATTTGTCAGTGGTATGGAACCTCCATTTGGTGATGATTGAAGCATTTGCTTCAAAGATGGGCAGTAAGTCTCACTTGTTGTTTTGCCATACAGCTGGGTGAAGGTCTGATATCTTGTAGAATCATCTGCTCGTGGCTCTGGATCTGCCATTAATATAAACAAGAGCTAAAATACTTGGCAAATCATAAACAGCATTCATAAGAAATTTTCACGTATGAAAATGTGGTAATCTTTGAAAAATACTAGTAACAGAATCTACCTGAAAGTAAATTAATAAAGATTTTCAACAATATGTGTTTGTTTGTTCAGTTGGAAGTTTAATGCCACTGACAACAATATTTCTATTCAAGGTAGACAGATTTACTTAACTAATTTCCCTGGACATCCACTTAGTCTAGTAACAAGTACTAACCAAATTTTTTATTATGTTCACCTTTGTCTAGCTACACCATGTAAAAGTTTTATTCATTGATGAAGGACATTTTTTGTCACAGTAAATGTGTGCCCCTACTATAGCTTGAGACTTCTCATTTCGAGGACCACAGCTATACTGACTGAGCTTTGCCAGCAGGTTTCCAAAATACATGTACGTGTAAAAAACAAACTTACCAGGAATGTCATGAAGTTTTTCGAATATTTCTTTTTCAAGTCTTGGTGGTTTGCATATAGTACATGCTTTCTCCCTACATTTATGGATCAGGAAGTAATATTTCCTTAAAACTGTACAGTGGTACATGAACCTCTTCAGCTGTTCACATTTCTCTAGTTTTTTTGTTGTGGTATCAGTAGGCTTTACTGCAATGATAAAAATGAAATAACAACTTAGTTGATGTTCAACACCCTGTTTAGTGCTGTCAGTAGAGCAGCACACTAGATATAAAGAAATCTCAATCACAAATACTGATGGGCACATTTTCTCAGTCAATTGGGAAGCAATGCACAGGAAGATAATAAATGTGCTTTGTTCTAGTTACAAGCCTATACGAACACTATTAGAGGTTGGTTTGGTAAAACAGCTCGCCCTGATAATGAATAAAAGAATGGTAGCAGGGTTTAATCAACAAAATCTCATCTCTGAATAAATTTACAGAAAAATATCATAATTTATTGAACTTCACCAGGCTTAACCAACTACAATAGCATGTCTGAATTGTCAAGTGTGTCGAATATTTACCGGATAAATTCAATAAATCAATGAGCAATTAATGTATGAACTTTTTGAAATCAATTATTTACAACTCCAAATTTAAGATGGACATTATCCTTTCAACCCAGTTTCTATAACTTTGACGCCAATAAATAGTCACAATCATCTAGAATATAGAGAGACATTAAAGCCAGTTTTACAGTGGGGTAAGTAACTCTGTGGTCTGGCCCACCACCACTATACAGGAGGATGATAGGTTTACCAAGTTGGCCAGTTTGACATAACACCTGTCTCATTTCAGCCAAATGTCTCCTCAGATTAGATGGTTGGAATAGTAAGTTTTTCAATATAACAAATACTTGTCCATTGTAAAAATCTCCATCAACATGATCAGGTATATCAATTTGAAGAGTGACAGAAGGAGTGATTTTCACTTTTGTAGAGGTATCATGGTCAGCAGCAAGAAAGTGTACATTAGAATGGGCAACAGTTTTTTTGCTCCTGTAGATTACTGCAATTGGAATGCCCGACTCTTCAACTGGAATATGATTTTTATCATCAATGGACAGTAAAACACAATTGTCCCCAAATAAAACAGCAAATTCTTTTAAGTACCTCTGGACAGCAGCTGCATAATGTGCATCTACATGATGCAGGTTGAATTGCCTAGACTGAATGCGGTGTCTCAAAGGAAATCTTCCTTAGTACTGAAGAGCAGTTGCAAAGGCTGGGTTGGGAGGCATAAATTGTAGGCTTTAATATTCAACAGATGGAATCTCAGTGTCATTTGACAACCTATCTGATACCCGCTGATGAAGATCTTTTACAGACATTGCAACTGCCATATGAGAAACTAGCCCCTCTATCATCTGATGCACTAAGCTCAAACTCATTTAAGAATTTTTCAACTTCTACAAAAAACTTGTCGAAGCAAGTATCGCCACTTTTGTGCAAGGTCCTCAAATCATATAATAGGTAAGGGTTGTCACTATCAACTAAAGCGACTAACCTATCCCAGACGTCTTTTGATATTGTACTGCTAATTGCAGAACCATCATCTGTTAAAATACGGTACACTTCATTAAGTACAGTAGGTGACATCTTAGAAACCAAAGAAAATCTGTTTCTAAATTCATGTTTCATGGCTCTTCAGTGAAAAATTGTCACATTTTTTTCGATTGAGTGAATGACAGCATTAGCTTGCTGAAGGTCAAGGTGCTTTGGACATTTCCAAACAAAACATAAATCTTCATAAGGGCCTCCCTGAGAATGCTGATAGAATGTCACATCAAAAGGCATCTGTAAATCCTTCAAGTAATGATATCTTTTCTGCCTATCGTGAGGATAGAACTCAGTCAGAATTAAGGGATCATAATCAGACATATCACAAAATGCCTTTTCCAATGAAGAATATCTCTGAAAATTTGAGACTGTCCTACTTTTACCTGATATATGTCTCAGTCGAGTTGATACACCATTATCTGGAGACCTAGCAGGATGGGGCAAGTTATGGTGGTCTAGAGAACGTCTATGTTGGACAGATAGATATTCTGTATACTTAGACAGATCCAACGAAAATACAGCCTTCTGAATAGGCTTCATTCTCCCAATGGACATGCATGGAAATGAGAGAATTCTGAATAGATCTTGAAGTAATTTCTGTACTCTATTCTTATTAATCTGTTTTATGTTGCCACACTTAGTACAGTCATTGTAAACTTGATTAAAATTATTGTTCTTATCATAGAACCTATCAAAAAATGGGTTTAGAAATATGAACTACTTGTGTAGAGTATTAAGGTGTGGTAATACGTAAAAAAGACAGTCGCACACAGAGTTTACAACAGTTCTACCAAGGGATTCTTCAGATTTACTGAAGCCAAGAGATTGCTCTTGTAATAGATCAATGAAGTCATTTTTTAGTTTCCAGTCTCTCATGTATACTGGATGTTGACTAAATTTAGACAGATACTTCAGGCTTGTTTGTGAAAGTTGTTTCTGACCGTCAAACAACATAGAAAATGCATCAGTTGTGCCACTGGGGGATTTGTTTACAATGGAAAAACATACTTTGGATGCATTAAAACTGATCTGAGTTTCAGCAACACACAAAGGCCAGCCTACCTCAAAAACATTAGAGTATTGGTCCATTACATGACAAGAAGACAGATTTGAGTCTAATAAGTTAATAGGTTTGGAGAACCTTCTCCCTGAACCATCCCCAAAACTAGCTTGAATGATTCTCATATGCAAATGTGTCTGTAGAATTAACCTTTAGAGCAAACCAGTCTTAAATTATGGTATTCCCTTCCTTCACCTTCACCGCTACAATTTTTCCCTTCCCAGGTTACATAATATAGTTTATACTGTTATAAAAGAAGGATATAGATCTTCAAGTGAACTTTGATAAGTGTGAGATTAGAAGCATGCTTGAAAATATAGTTTAGAGTCTATATTGGCAGCCTCTATATCAACAGTCTACATCATTATAGAAATATGAATCATGCATGATCAAAAATTCATAATATCAAACTAGGAGTTGTACTCGCTGCTCTACTGCACAAATGAAAAATAAGTGTAGGAATGAATGATAGATGCGATACAGATAAAAATGGGGAGTGCGTCACCTAAATGAAGGGTTCATATGTTTGAACAGAATAACGTTAACCAATAAAATGAATAAATCGAAAAAGAACCCAAATTTTAGATGCCCATGTTTTCCACCATGAGACAATTATGCAGATTTTACCAGATGCTTTATTTGTTCTGACTATTCGTTACTTGAGCGCCTAGCCATATTATCCGTCGAATAAACTTGAATATCGCTGTCGTCATACATTTTTATCTAAAAAATCTCACAAAACGGAAGCGAATATTCAATAAAACAAAATGTTTTTTTTTCTGCCACATCAGCCCAAAACCTATCCATCCATAGATGCTAAACATAAATATGATTTGGTGTGGCCTAATATTAACAGATAGCTTACTTTGATCACAAAACTGTTGTAAACATTTAATAATCTTTGTATACTAACAACTGTATCAGAATATCAATCAGAAAGAAGAGCAATGTCATCCACGAACATTAATAAAAATATTTCTTCAACATCTGGAAAGAGATGTAACTTCTTATATTTTGTGCACATAGTAATGAATATAACTCATTAATGTACACTGAAAATGAAATCAGGCTTAAGTTACAACCCTGTCTTACACCAACTAGACATTCAAATATGTCAGTGTAACCTAAGTTTGTTTTAACAAAAGCTTGCACAGAAAGATAACATTGTATTAAAAATTATCTGAGTCTCAAATATTGCTTTATATCATGTTTTATATAACTTAGGGTTATTGAGCTTTTGGTAACAGTTACTGTATTAAAATTACTACTGACAGGAAAATATTTTCTTTCACAATTAATTTTACATAATTTTGTAAAGGTATCGTCTAATAATGCATAACAATGTACTTATTGCACAAGTATGAGATATAGAATGAAGTTTTATAACAATTCAAGCAGCAGGACATTTTTTCATGAAATACTCTTCTATGAAATTACTATGACTCCATAAAGATACATACCGAACAAATTTGTACTTTATTTTTTTTTAGAGGAACAATCATGGATACTAATTCTATATATCCAGAAAAATAAGCATTTTAAATATCAATTCTTATGAATATCCATTAACTCAAACTAGACAAGTAATTAGGAACAAAGTATTTTACGTTTGACATCCTCAAGCCACTGTTTGTATTCTTCATTGATATGTGAAGGAATAGGTCTAACAACAATGTAAGAAAAAAATACAGAATTTCAACACTTTCAGAGTTCAATTTCAAAAAATATCTAAGAAAAATATATAAAATTAATAGGTCTGCAGGAATTTATTTTTAAAAAAATCAAAGTTCTCAAACTCTTCTGTTGTTAACAAAACAAATGATCCCCATCCTGACTAATGTGGAATAATTTTGTTTGCCTTATGTACCTGGACATCCACAAAGAATTGTACAGCTGGGTGTGTGTAAAATACAGGTGTTCTTCCAGCACAGTCAGACAAGTCTCCTAGTAAAGCCTCATCATGTGGATCAGTATTTTCTTCTTTTATGTCTTGATGAAACTTTTTCAAAACATCCTTGTATGTAGGTGGCACCAGTTCGGCACTCTTCACCTGTAACAAATACTCAATGTTAACACAAAACTTGAACTATAACTGATGTTGATAAAAATGTGAACCATTCAAAGGTTTATAATTACAACAATAGAGCTGCTGGACATTTTTCATGGAATGGTTATATGACTCAATGAAGTTACATATGAAAGTGTACTTTGTTATATAAAAAACAATTATAAATGTTAAATCCAAAGCATTTTCAGCATTATTTCTCATTTTTATGCAAGACTTTTTTATGAGAACTTCTGCATCAGAAATACTTACTAGCATTGCTTAACTAAAGAAAAAAAATATTGAATATTATTTCCTTTCATTGCAATAGATTATGAATTGATTTGTGTAAACAAATTTTTCCACACTGTCCGTTTGTAGACAAAATATCCAGCAGCTATAAAATTATTGAACAAAGGCGCTGAATATATCCTATCCAAAAAAATCTTTACCAAGATTTATAATCATTACAAATTGACAGAAAACAATTAAATTAAATTTTTAAAAGCTGTCAAGGAATTGATGTTAAGTAACATTGTCAACATTATCTTCTTTCCTGCTTTCACTGGGAATCTGTTTATTTTTACCCAACTTTAATACCTCACCTGACATGCTGGACATGTTTAATAGTCAGACTCTTCATCCTCAATAAAACCCATGCAATCAGGATGGTACCAGTCAGTACAGTTTTCACAATTCCTATACAACCTACAAACAAAAGGCAATACAAAATATCATTCTGTTAATACAAGAACTGTAAGAAAACCTGCATTTTAGACCAAAAAAGTTTATCTCAACTATCAAATGTAATCCTTGTCAATTGTGTTGTTTGCAATAAATTTACACATGTTATGATAGTTTAATTGTTGATGATGCCTGTATGCCATAAATTATAACAAATTCTAAAATAACATGTCATCCATCATGAGAGTATATTTCTTCATACCTTCCATCATTCTTCTCTCCACAAACACAATCATTTCTAATTTTCTTGGGCATTTTGTATAAAAAAGTTGAAGATTTCCCCTGAAAAACAACAACAACAAAACAACCACTTACAAAGTTATCTTATTATGATTGTTTTTGTAATTTATTCAAAACAAAGATGTAAATACTTAAATGTGTGTCAATAGGATAAACCAGTCACAAACATAAGTGTAGTAAAGATGGAAACAGAAAAATCATTCACAACAAATGTAGAAAAGTAATGTTTTAACATGAGTACTATATCTTTTGTATGAAATACCATCCCTCTCTAGAGTAACAGAATTTCCCTTCCTTTCCTTAACAATAAACGATTTGGAGAGGAAATTAGCACTTCACTTGTTTTATCTTGTTTAAGCAAAACTTTGTCCCCAACACAAACATCAGAATATTTTACATTTTTCCATTTCTTTGAGATCTGTGTCGCAATCATGTGTTTCCGAATCTACCCAGTGATTAGAAAGATTTGGAAATTTTGCACATAATTTACGACCAAATAACATATCTGCAGGTCAAATACCCATCATCATATGTGGTGAACTACATCAATAAATATGTATTTAGTTCAGACTTCCAGTCACGTGATCTGAATAAGTTTCAAAATTGAAAATCTTTTGCCTACTTTGTTATTAAATTGGTTATTTGAAAAAAAGAATATATTAAGGTTCCTAACTGCTTTATTTCAGGACTCAGCATTATTTATAAGTTTTTTTTTCATACTTGGGCAAGTTCTTTATCAGTCTGGGCAAGTGCATTCATTAATGTCCTTGTACGATGGTACAAGTGGATTTAAAAGTTAATGTCAAGCTCTGATTTAGGAATGAGTATGAAAAAAGTACAGACTAGTACGGGCAGGACATTTCTACACTTGGTAAAATTTCTGAAAATTGCATAAGATGAATATATTCATGATATATACCTGGGTCTTCATTTTCCTTTTTTGAGATGTCTGGTAATATCCACTGAAAAAAATCCTGAAAAGAAAAAAAGTCCTAGAAACATGTACTATAATATGTCTACCTATAAAAATGCTGAGTCCTAGAAACATGTACTATAATATGTCTACCTATAAAAATGCTGAGTCCTAGAAACATGTACTATAATATGTCTACCTATAAAAAAAGTCCTAGAAACATGTACTATAATATGTCTACCTATAAAAAAAGTCCTAGAAACATGTACTATAATATGTCTACCTATAAAAAAGTCCTAGAAACATGTACTATAATATGTCTACCTATAAAAAAAGTCCTAGAAACATGTACTATAATATGTCTACCTATAAAAAAAGTCCTAGAAACATGTACTATAATATGTCTACCTAGAAAAAAATGCTGAGGGTCTGATGGACTGTCAAAATCAAACACGTTTTGTGTTCATGGATTGTATACGAACCAGTGCTAACTTACCCTTCCACTAGGAGCCTGCAACTTCTCCACATATGGAGGAAAATCAACATTTTTTGTCAGATTTTCATAGATATGACCTGCCGCAACTGGGATTTGACGCCGGATCTCCGGATTACAAGTCCAGTGCACTAACCACTAGACTGCAGTCTCAATATGGTTATTAATCAGTATAACTGTCACACATTACAGTATCAAGATTTCGCAACATGTTCTTTACTATTATTAGTGACCAGAATTGTAACCCTGGGAGACAACAAAATTGTGTACATAATCTCAACATTGTCACTTATTCACATACTCAAATACCAAATTTCATTCACCTATCTTGAACAGTGAAAAAGTTATGGCAGAATTCATATAATAGATATTCACATACCAACTTTCAGCATCATAGGTTGTTTAGTTATTGAGTTACCGCAGATTCCAAAAGTATTGGCTACATTTTTACTAATTCCATTACCATAGCAACAACAATTTTCTTGCGATGGAGAAAACAAAATGACATGCATAATGTACACATTGCTATCTATTCATATACCAACTTTCATCATCCTAGGTTAGTTATTGAGTTACGGCAAGATCCAGATGTTCTGGCCACATTTTTACTAATTCTGTTACCGTAGCAGCCACAATTCTTTTGCATGGAGAAACAAAATGACTGTGCATAATCTACACATTGCCACCTATTCACATACCAACTTTCATCAAGCTAGCTTGTTCAGTTTGTCAGTTATCGCAATTTTGAGTGGGCAGACAGACAGACATATGGAGGGCAAACCTATAGTCCCCTCTGGTGTGAACACTGGTAGGGGACTAATAAATAATACGACCAACAGAGAGAGATTAACAGCAAGGGATAACTTGTTCAGCTATTGCAGACATTTTCTATAGTAGTGACAGAATATAAACAAAAGACACAAGGTCTATTACCCTGCAAGCTTAATATGTGTACTCAGAACCACATTCTTCAGAAACCAAACATATCATAAATTGATCAACAATTACTTGTTGCACTGAGTCTGAGGACTGGTTATGTCAAGTACAGACTGTGTAGTGATAGGAGATATAACAACTTTATTCTCAGGTGATTTAGTTTTCCCACTGTGGTTAGACTATAAAACAATAGAAGAACATCAGATTTGCAAAGTGACTGTATGATTTTATGTGAGAAATAATAGTGTGTATTTATATATTATCAAATAAATGTAACACATAATTAAAAACACTGAAAGATATGGCTGTAGAAGGACACAACTACCCATTGTTACAGTATTAGTGCCACATAACTATGAAAGCCTGACCTCACTTCATGACAGTAGTGTGAATATTCATCATATCATCCCTGACTGTTGTAAAAATGCACACACTGATCATATTCATACTACAATGTATATATACAACCATAAAGCATGTTCAGCTATGAGAATAGCACTCTGAAGTCCCCTAATGATGGATACCTGTAGGCACTGCTCCAGGTCTATGTTTTCAGGCATGGATCTCTGGATGATTGGTGGGCTGATTTCTTTTAATTCAGGTCCACATCCTTTTTTGCACTAAGGTGAACTTCTGGCTCTGTTGACATTTAAAATAATACAACATTGTTTCACTTCATGCCAACTCTTAAGGAAATTAATCTGGACAGCTGAGACTGTATCATCATTATCATAAATTCTTTTCTTTACTGAATATAGAATATTTCTGATAGAAAATGAACATCAGATACAGTTAGAAACTTAAGTTTAACACATTTTGGCTAGAGGACCAAAAAATTCAATGATTGTTTATTGAGAACAAACATCAGTATAAAATGTAATTACCTGCAGCATGTAACAATTGTGCTGTAATCATCTTTCTGACTTCAATTAATCCATCCCGAGTGAGACTAAATTCCAAACTACAGCCATCCAAGAATTTCTCAGCTATAACTGCAATATTATTAAGCAATTACTGTCAATATAAAACACCATTGTACCTTTCAATTGAAAAGGAATAAATCAACAAGATATTTGCAAATAATGTCTGAGTGATTTATGAAAAAAAACTACCATCTCAAAATTACTGAATTAGTTTAGCTGCCTTCTCATCTCAGCATCAAAGATTATTCATGTACAGTTTTATCCAGAACCAAGACTGGTACTGAAGCAGGGATCACTCTTGGGTTATGCTATATTCTCGCTTAAAAATCCATAATATCGTGTCTAGTCAGTGTTGTATGAGCGTATACTTTTTAGAGTGTCTGTTGATTTTATTGATGGAAATATGAAAGAAACTGCTGAAAGTAAATCAAGTTTTACAACAAATATCAGCAGCTATATAAAAGTGTTACAACAAATATCAGCAGCTATCTGTTTCAAACTTTTCACCAGTCAAGATAAAAATAACAACATTACATGTTATCTTGGGAGGAAAATGCTGATAGTGATACCGAACATATTCACAAAAAAACGAAGATTCAATCCACATGGCTACTTCTTTTATAGTTGTATGTGAAATCTCATTGTTTTTCAAAAAATCTCATAGTTCTCTACCATTTTTTTATCTCATGAATTCAAAATCCAAGAGTGATCCCTGCTGAAGTGAATTCAATACAGATATACAACTTAAAAAAGAATACCTTTAGCACATACACTCCACAACTCAGTCCATCTGACTGCTTGGCATGGAAAGGGGATTCAATGCACCAATCAGCAACATTTTCATCAAGCCCAGTACTTTGTTTCCAAGAAAGAACTGTTGAGCAAAAACAAATATATGAGTATTTCACTGCGACACTTTTGTATAACATGGTCATAACTTAATAGAACAGAGTGATAAGGTGAAGTAAAATTTAAATGTTAGTAAGTTTTTTATTTATATTTTTTCAAATGAGATAACAGCAGAGTGTGAATACATTGTAATAATAATACAAGGTTAGCTTTTAAAAAAGCTAGAAAGTGGTTCGAATGGTCTATGTTTTCTTGGTGAATTAGGAAGATAGGGTTAATAGATGTAGCGACCATCAAATGAACAGAAAGTGTAATGTAAACCTATGATACTGAATAGGTCACTGACTGAATACATAAATGTGAATGTCAGAACACCTTAGACATGTATGAGTTAAGTTTAATTGGTAAGTCCAACAATTTGATGAAGACAATATCATGCTTTGTTATTGCTAAAGTACATGTTATACTGATCTCACTTAAATTGGAAGACTGAAGTGTTTTGAGTGCTCACTCAGTGACAGAAATTAAAGCAGAGAGTACTATAAAGGATGGATTAAAAGAAACAGTTTGCAAGGAAGTAAAGTTTCTTTCAGTAAGTACAGATTGTATAATAGTGAGTTTTACAGTTGTTACTTTTACATTTAACATGGACATTGCCTAATAATAATTCTAATTTGAACACATATTTTTCTTTTGATTTTTGATTCATCATTAAATTTTGCATCAAATACCAAAAAAATGCTGATTTCTGTAAAAGGAATAAAACTGTAGAAAACATCCTGCATGCTAAATAATGCAGGAGTTAAAAACATTACTTAATGCACTTGCATTAGAAACTTTGGGACAGGAAATAATATCTACATCCTAGTTACAAAAACATACATAAACAGTAGGATGTTATGAAAAATGAAAGAATACAAAACAGGAAACATGATACAACAAATGATATGAAATACTGACTGAAGAAGATGTTCTTTATAAGCAATGAATAATATTCACTTTAAAGTAGTAAGTGTGCTTATTTATCCCAAGAAGTCTTGCAACCTCTAGAGCATTAACAAGGTTTTCTGGTGCACTGACCTAGTGACGTAGTTTTTGACCGGAGATGACCCATATTTGCCTAATTTTACAAGATCATTAATACATACATTCTGACAAAGTTTCATGAAGATCTAATCAAATCTGTGATTTCTAGAGTGTTCACAAATTTCCATTCTATTTGACCTGGTGACCTAGTTTTTGACCCCAGATGACCCATGTTCGAACATTCTGACCAGGTCTGATGAAGATTTGCTTTAAAGTGTGACCACTAGAGCATTAACAACCCCCAGGTGTGGACAACGGACAACGGGCGACAGACGCCGGACGCCGGAGTAGACTGACTGATGACTATAGCTCACCATGCACTACGTGCTCAGGTAAGCTAAAAAAATTCAAGTCTTCTACATTGCACTCAACACCTACACTGCCCAAGTACTCTGTAACTACCTCTACATCATCAACCTTGTTGTCCTTATCTACTGCAGGATTAAATAAATTACTCATAGCTGTGAGCACTGTGCTATCATTATTGTCAGAAAATCTATCGTTTAATGACTTAACAATACCAGTCACAAACTTGTCACAAATGCTAGGTGCTTCAAGGCGCTGCTTAGCACTGTCCCTAATAGTGTGGCCTTGGTACTAAAAAGTTGTCAGACCATCCTCACCTACCTGAGGCTCATCTGGAACCTTAGACAAGAAAGTCATGAGGCAAACACCATCTTTCTTTAAACTAAGACTTTCTATTCTATTTGCAGTAAAGTGGAGCAGCGGTGTTACTTCCGAGAAATCTAAGTCAGATTTCTGGTAGCACTTTGACAAGCTAGCAAGTGGTTTGAGGACGTCATACATGAAATCAACTACATACAGGAATTTGTAACAAGTAATTGGCTTGTAAAGACTAAGGGCCTTACCACTACTTTCTTCTAAGAACACCGATACCAAACCACCATAATTTCTGACAAATGCCTCCACTGACCCCTAAGCCACAGTGTATGAAATACTTTTTTAAACTTCAGACTATTACCCTGTGTGCTGTTGTATTGATTCTAGCATGGCCATATGCTTTGGTGAAGACAAAATAGACAAGGTGGAGCAGGCATTGTTAGATGTAAGAAACACTTTACAAGTAACATAAGTTATGAAGACACTTGCATTTCTTTCATCATATATATAAGACAATTCTTATTACTCAAAAAGATTCATTTTCTATAAAGAACAAACTGTCTGCAAACAATTGATCAATTTTTAACACCATTTTTAAAAGATTGCGAATTAACTAAGAGATTGCTTAATTGCACACATTTAATTCAAATGTGTCAGAAACAAACCGTCGTATGATGTCTTTAAAATGTTTTTGATCAAGCCGTCAGTGTGCAAACATTTTTAATTATATTTCAATCAAAATAAATAAGCGACGCAATTATATATCTATTGCACACAATTAGTTCATATGTTTGTGATATTCAAAGAAAGCAAAGAGCTTATTATGTTATTATGTTAGGAAAACAAAATAAACAAGGATACATGTGGTAATATTTCTTATTGCAGAAAAAACATAGTATACATGATAAATGTATGTACAAAATTATACTAACATAATTAATATATGCATTTAAATATCTATGTATGTACAAAGAACGTGCAGTTGCATGAGATGCAATACTCAATGTGCGAGTACGGCTTGATATGCAAATATAGCACACATAAAAATATCATTCATGAATACATGAAAATCGGAAATAAAAAGAACATAACAGAAATTCATCAATATATATATCACATTTGCCACAATAATTCATATTACACATTTTTATTCATGAATTATTGATTTCTAAACATTGTTTGTAATGTAATAAATGTTTTGGAAAATGTGGGGCGAATCGTTATTCAAGTGGGGCGAATCGTTATAAAAAGGGGGCGAGTCGTGATGGGGCGAATTGAAAAAGGGGCGAATCGTTATATTACCGTTACCACTTAGTTACTGTAGTGGGGTAGATAGCATACCATATTTAGTTAAGGTACAGGAAATTTTAAACAGTATGTATAAGTATTTTTACTTTTCACCAAAGCATATGGCCATGCTAGAATCAATACAACAGCACACAGGGTAATAGTCTGAAGTTTAAAAAAGTATTTCATACACTGTAGCTTAGGGGTCAGTGGAGGCATTTGTCAGAAATTATGGTGGTTTGGTATCGGTGTTCTTAGAAGAAAGTAGTGGTAAGGCCCTTAGTCTTTACAAGCCAATTACTTGTTACAAATTCCTGTATGTAGTTGATTTCATGTATGACGTCCTCAAACCACTTGCTAGCTTGTCAAAGTGCTACCAGAAATCTGACTTAGATTTCTCGGAAGTAACACCGCTGCTCCACTTTACTGCAGATAGAATAGAAAGTCTTAGTTTAAAGAAAGATGGTGTTTGCCTCATGACTTTCTTGTCTAAGGTTCCAGATGAGCCTCAGGTAGGTGAGGATGGTCTGACAACTTTTTAGTACCAAGGCCACACTATTAGGGACAGTGCTAAGCAGCGCCTTGAAGCACCTAGCATTTGTGACAAGTTTGTGACTGGTATTGTTAAGTCATTAAACGATAGATTTTCTGACAATAATGATAGCACAGTGCTCACAGCTATGAGTAATTTATTTAATCCTGCAGTAGATAAGGACAACAAGGTTGATGATGTAGAGGTAGTTACAGAGTACTTGGGCAGTGTAGGTGTTGAGTGCAATGTAGAAGACTTGAATTTTTTTAGCTTACCTGAGCACGTAGTGCATGGTGAGCTATAGTCATCAGTCAGTCTACTCCGGCGTCCGGCGTCTGTCGCCCGTTGTCCGTTGTCCACACCTGGGGGTTGTTAATGCTCTAGTGGTCACACTTTAAAGCAAATCTTCATCAGACCTGGTCAGAATGTTCGAACATGGGTCATCTGGGGTCAAAAACTAGGTCACCAGGTCAAATAGAATGGAAATTTGTGAACACTCTAGAAATCACAGATTTGATTAGATCTTCATGAAACTTTGTCAGAAGGTTTGTTTTAATAATATTTTACACAAGTTTGAACATGGGTCATCTAGGGTAAAAAACTAGGTCACCAGATCAAATCATAGAAAAACCTTGCAAACACTCTAGGGGTCACAGTTCTGATTGGAGGTTCACCAAACATTGTCAAAACGATCGTCTTTATAATATCTTGATTAAGTTAGAACATGGGTCATCTGGGGTCAAAAACTAGGTCACTAGATCAAATCATAGAAAAACTTTGCTAACACTCTAGGGGGTCACAGTTCTGATTGGAGGTTCACTAATCCTAGTCAAAATGCTTGTCTTAATAATATCTCGGACAGGTACGAATATGGGTCATCTGGGGTCAAAAACTAGGTCACCAGGTCAAATCTTTGGAAACACTTGTTAACCCACTATAAGTCACAGTTTTGATTGGAGGTTCACCAAACCTTGTCAAAATAATTGTCTTAATGATATCTTCATAAAAATTGAACATGGCTTATCTGGGATCAAAAACAAGGTCACATGGTCAAATCATAGAAAAACCTTGCTAACACTCTAGGGGGTCACAGTTCTGATTGGAGGTTCACCAATCCTAGTCAAAATGCTTGTCTCAATGTTATCTCGGACAGGTACGAATATGGGTCATTTTTGGTCAAAAACTAGGTCACCAGGTCAAATCTTAGGAAAACCTTGGTAACCCTCTATAGGTCACAGTTTTGATTGGAGGTTCACTAAACCTTGTCAAAATGAGTGTTTTAATGATATCTTGGTTAAGGTTGATCATGGGTCATCTTGGATCAAAAACTAGGTCACCGGGTCAAATCACTGGAAAACCTTGTTAACCTTCTAGAGGTCACAGTTTTGATTGGATCTTCCTCAAAAGTTGTCAGAATGTTTGTATTAACGATATCATGAAGAGGTTTGAACATGGGTTAACTCAGGTTGAAAACTAGGTCACCTGGTCAAATCACAGGAAAACCATAAAAGTTGCAATCTTTACTCAGGTGAGCAAAAAAGGGCCAACTTGGCCCTCTTTTTTAGGGTATGTTCAAGCTCTTGTTAGGGAAGATAAGAAGTCAAAGGATGTGGCAAACTTGGCCATTCGCAAGAAAGATGTGTATCCTGTAGTAGATGAGGCTGCAGAGAGATTTCTACTTGCTCTTGTGTCAACAGTTGACTGTGAAAGGGGGTTTAGTAAGCAGAATCTTATTAAGACTTGTTTGTGCAGTAGGATGTCTGTCAAGTCATTATAAAGGTTTTTGAGAATTTCATTAGAAGGCCCAGAGATAGGACAGTTTCGGTTTGACTAGGCATTCAGAAAATGGGCATCTATGAAGGAATCGGAGAATTTTAAAGTAGACAAGTGTCAGATAGTTCGAAGGGCAAACAGTATTATAATTTATCACAAGGTTAAAATGAAAAGTAGTTGATACAATTGATTTCTAAAACTTCTTAACTTTGATGAAATGTGTTAGGTTTACAAAAAATAATTCTACATTTTTACTGACTTTTGTTTATTTTGTTTTTTTCTCAGTAAAACTTTGAAAACATTCATTTTTATAGCATCTTTTCATTAAAGTGTTTTAATGTGACAAATTGATACTCAATATAACTGTTAAATTTTCTTTTCAAATAAGTAAAATTTGAGATAATTAATTTAATAAGATTGTAGATGTCATTTGAAAATTATCATTTATTTATTTATTATTAAAATTGTTTTATGATGTTTAAAATGATTGTATAAAAGATGTAATGAATATGTGTGTGTTGTTTGTTACTTCTGTAATGTATCTTATTAAAGCAAAGTATGTCTCCTGACATATCTGACTGGCTCCAACTTAAGTGCCATTGGTGCAAACTTTTTGTGTTTGGTGAATTTACTGGCGCAAACTTGAAACTCGAAAGATGTGGCCATGCAACGTTTACATTTGACTTTATTAGCATTCTAGAAATGACAGTCTGCAAGAAGATTTCCTTGTGCCTACACTTTTTGACCAATCTTTATCTTTTACTTACTCTTTAATCGTAGATAGTACAGCATTGGAACTTTACAGACAAGTAATTGGCAAGGAGGAAAGTCTGTGGTGCGGATGGATTTGGTATGGTATGGTTGCTTTTGGTTTTATTAAGATTCTAGAAATGACTGTTTGCTGCAGAATTTCACCGCATCAGCATTTTGCGACAAATGTTTGTTTCTTATTTATTCCTTAAGCGTTGAAGGTACAGGTCTGAAACATTACTGACAAGTAGTTGACCTGTACAGAAACCAGTGGCTAGGTTGATTTTGGCATGGCATGGCTAGTTTTTACTCTATTGAAATTCTAGAAATGAGCGCTTGCGAAAAAATCTCTGTGAGTTGGGGAAAATTTTTATTTTTTAATATCTCTTACATTATTCAGAATATAGGGCTGGAATTACACATGCTAGTACTAGACATGTATAGAAATCTGAGGTTCGAAAGATGTGGCCGTGCAACGTTTACCTTTGACTTTATTAGCATTCTAGAAATGACAGTCTGCAAGAAGATTTCCTTGTGCCTACACTTTTTGACCAATCTTTATATCTTTTACTTTCTCTTTAATCCTAGATAGTACAGCATTGGAACTTTACAGACAAGTAATTGGCAGGGTGGAAAGTCTGTGGTTCGGATGGATTTGGTATGGTATGGTTGCTTTTGGTTTTATTAAGATTCTAGAAATGACTGTTTGCTGCAGAATTTCACCGCATCAGCATTTTGCGACAAATGTTTGTTTCTTATTTATTCCTTAAGCGTTGAAGGTACAGGTCTGAAACATTACTGACAAGTAGTTTACCTGTACAAAAACCAGTGGCTAGGTTGATTTTGGCATGGCATGGCTAGTTTTTACTCTATTGAGATTCTAGAAATGAGCGCTTGCGAAAAAATCTCTGTGAGTTGGGGAAAATTTTTATTTTTTAATATCTCTTACATTATTCAGAATATAGGGCTGGAATTACACATGCTAGTACTAGACATGTATAGAAATCTGAGGCTCGAAAGATGTGGCCATGCAACGTTTACTTTTGACTTTATTAGCATTCTAGAAATGACAGTCTGCAAGAAGATTTCCTTGTGCCTACACTTTTTGACCAATCTTTATCTTTTACTTACTCTTTAATCCTAGATAGTACAGCATTGGAACTTTACAGACAAGTAATTGGCAGGGTGGAAAGTCTGTGGTTCGGATGGATTTGGTATGGTATGGTTGCTTTTGGTTTTATTAAGATTCTAGAAATGACTGTTTGCTGCAGAATTTCACCACATCAGCATTTTGCGACAAATGTTTGTTTCTTATTTCTTCTATAACCTTTCATGAAAATTTGACAGAAATGATGATTTTCCTTCATATGTGGAGAAGTTGTTGGCTGCTTGTTCAAATCTGCTCCTGATATCATTAACACAAACATTCAGACAATGTTCTCAGGTGAGCTAAAAAGCAAAGCATACGTGTAGTGTTTAGATTTGCATGTTGCTAATTATCTACACTTTTTGTTGAGTCAGTGTTATATTTAGTGTGAAGTTAGTGTTAAATTTTGTATTCAGGTTTGCATGTTTTTAATTAATCTACTCTTTTAGTCATTTTCAGATTTTTTTTTGCGTTATGCGTTTTGTTTGCGTCATCATTGAATAATGTGGGTGTGCGGTGTGCGGCGGTTTTTCGTTATGCATCTTGTGGTGTGCATCAAAATCCAATGATGCAGGTGTAGGGATTTTTTCAGGTAATTAATTATTGGGTATGCAAGTGTTATTTAGTTATGCCGCAGGGAGTTATGACAGCCCTGCTCGATGTTATGCATAGTCATACCCACTCATTAACTTTTGTTTCCCCTTGTTTTTGTATGTATGTATGTATGTATGTGACGCTCTCTCATTTACTAACATTTGTGGACGAACATGTGATGCTCTCGCCTTAACTAACATTTGTTGACATATTTTTGTACATGCACGTGACGCCCTCTCTTTAACTAACATCAGTTTTATTGACCTTATTTTTGTTCATGTATGTGACACTGGTTACTAACTTCTCTTGGTCTTAATTTTGAATATATAATTATGTGTGATGCTCCATATTTTACTAACATTAATTAATGCTGTTAGTTCAACCTACTGTTTTTGGCCTTATGTTTTGATGTATGTGTGTCTTGCATTATGTATGAAATGAGAGTCAGTCGGCTTGAAGAGGGAGTTTAGTTGATTCTGATGTTTTACTCACATTTGTTGCCCCTAGTTTTGAATGTATACACATGTAAATTTGACACTCTGTTTAACCCTCTGTTTTTTGCCTTATGTTTAGATGTATGTGTCCTGTGAATCTTAAAATCTGTAATTATTTTCTACACTCCTAAGTAGAGATATGAATGGTGCTGTCAATTTCTCCTCATCTCCTTTTTATCCATGTATTGTCTTGGGGATGACTTTTCACGCTGAGCATATTTTACCTTACTCTTGATTTAAAAGCAGTCTGCTTGCATAAAAACTACACGGGGAGCACTAGCATATCTATGTGACAATTTTTTTGAGGACCATGTGTCTGTTACTTGTGGAGGACAAGGTAAGTTAGTGTTAGCACAAAATCCAGGAACACTTTTTAGGTTGCCTGCCTCATGGTATTTAACATTCAATACAGTTGGAAAATGGTATAAAACCACCAACGCAAATAAAGTATGTAATTCATGTTTGAAAATGGCCATTTAAAAATACTTCCGTAATTCAACTTTTGGTGAGACTTTTGTTCCTGAAGTTCAATGTCATCACGGGTGCTGTCAGGAAGAGCAAATTAAGTGAGCTGATTGAAATTCATATGTAACCTGGCAAATTGCACGAAGATGCATATTTATTTAATATTTAGTGTCAAATATATAGTATGATACGAATTGAACAAAATCGAGGAAAAACGTTTTTAGATCAGCATAAATATAACATGGATAGCCTGGTCAACATACAGCATGAACTCTACATAACAAACCGAATCCAGGGTTCACTTTCCTTTTACAACGGCAATGATCAAAACAAGACCTGCAGCATTTACATGCCATGCACAGTACACAAATATTTGATTTGCATGAAACAGACAAAGTGGTTACATCTTTTACATTTTTGGTCATCAGTCTTTTTAAAACAAACAGACAGATACATATACAGTATGAGGAAATAACGATAAGTTATGGTATAAGGGGAATAACTCAGGTAACAATTCAGTCATTGTAATAGCAAATAGCTTGACGAAACAAGAACAACTTATAGCACTGGCGATACTTATTTACTCAATCAGCATTAGATTGTGATTTACCATCTACCATGACATTGGAGCCTCATGACATTGGAGAACACTTAGTACAGAGCCTCTGTACAAACAGGGGGCCCTTACTTTTAATACAGGGTCTCAATACAAACAGGCCTTAACACTTAGTACTGGGCTTCCATACAAACAGTAAGGCTTCAACACTTAGTTCAGGGCCTCCATACTAAAAAGTGGGACTTCAGACTCTGTACGGGCTTCCATACATACAGTAGGGCCTTAAAACTTTGTATAGGCCTCCATTCAAACATAGGAGCCTCAACACTTAGCATGGACCTTGACACTTAGTACAGGCCCTCCATGTAAAAGATGGGGCCTCAGCACCTAGTGTATGGGCTCAACACCTAGTACCGGGCCTCTGTGCAATCAGTGGAGCCTCTAGTCTCAGCACAATGGCCTCTACACCAACTACAAAAATAGTAACTTTCATGTTAAGACAACCTTTGGGATCAAAAAGTTAAAATTTTAGGGTGGACTCATTATTAAGTTGAAATGTATTCTGAAAATGAAGTGGTCTTTACATTGAGGTAGTGTCCATATTGAAGTTGTCTCCAATTGAAGTTTTACTTTGTAAACATTTATACACAATAAGTGCTTTCTTTAAAATACATATAATTACATGAACAATTTAATTAAAAATGAAACACAATTATGTATGGTCTACTTTTAATCAGTTATTATGTAAATAATGATACATTTAAGAATGAATTAATATTGTTCATTTTGTTACTATAAAATGGGTGTCCTAACCATAGATATATATAATGGGATTAACTTTCAATGTTTACAATACCAATTTAAAATTTCAAGCAGACAGGTGTGTTGATTTTTGTTTTGATAAGAAAGTGGGGACTGTATGGAAACACACCATTTTGTTTGACACAAGATTTCAAGATTCAGTGAGTTTTCTGAATTTGTATAACAGCTTTTTATTGGTCAGTTGAATCTTGTTTTGTAAGTTATTTCAATGTAATCTGGTAATTCATTGGATAACACCTAGAATAGTGTCCAATCAAATGCGCTTAGATAAAAGCGGGAAAAGTCAGAAGCTACAGGACAAGCATGCTGGTCAGACATGTTTTTTGACTGAGAAGTTTTTTTAAGAATTTATGGCATGGAGTTTACAGGTTAGTGGACTTGTTGCAAGTAGCTTTTATGCTTTAGCTCATGTAGATTTTTTTTGTTAACCAGCTTCTGTGAAGGAAAAATTCTGGTTATTAAATTGGTGAATGTTGGCAGGCGGGTGGGCGTGCAGGCAGGTGGGGTGATGGATGTCCACAATTTCTTCTGCTTGCAATTCCTACTACATTTTTCAATGTATTTTTACCAAACTTTCTCATATTTAACATCTCCAAGTGTCCTAGTGCATATTTTCAGGGTTATGTGATTTGATATTTTTTTATGGAATTATGGAGGAAACTCAACATTTTTGTCAAAGTTTCATAGAAGGGTATGACTTGCTGCGACCGGGATTCAAACCTGGATCTCCGGGTTACAAGTCCAACGCACTAATCACTGGACCACGGCTGTAACTGCACAAACATAAATTTTGGATATGTAGGACTTAATTGGAAGGATAATTAATTTATTCATGATAAACTGAGCTTTGTTGTTTCAAGTTTAGTTTTTTTTGTGAAAATGTGTGCATTGCTTTATCCACCATTTCCATTCAATAGTATAACATACCGTATATTCCCTTATAAACGCCCCTCCCCTAATAAACGTCCCCCTTTTTGAACAAGAGATAACCAAAGTGACTTACCATGATAGGCTATTTTAATCCGAGATGAACAATAGAAATTAGTAGAAAAATAGGCTTTTTAAATCCAAGGAATGACACAAACACATTTTCAAAAATGTAACACCCCTGGGGCGTTTATTAGGGAATATACAGGAAGACTTTTTTCTTTCATTTTTATACCTTTTTGTGCCTGTAACCTTTTCTAAGTAGTAATTTTCAATGATGTAAATTAATGATATAATTTTGGCCAGCTTAGAATTACACCTTGCCAAGATATAAAGGCAAAAGGTGTTTCACACAGTGTCAAAAATAACTTTTCCATGATATTAGGGATATTATGTTACGAGAATTGGGTTTGAGCCCCCCCCCATTTTTTAGTAAGGTTTATCAATCAAACACTTGAAATCACATCTTTTATTCTGTCCTAAGTGTCTTGCAGCATTGTAAATGACAAACAACGAAACAAAGTATCAGTCATTTAATACTTCAAATTTTCTGCAAGACAAATAAATTTGAAGTTTGATACAGGACATCTATTCAGTGAAGTTTCAGTTACACTGATAACAAGTTGAAAAAAACATGGAAATTAAATGTCAGTCATATTTGAATTAAAAATGCCTAATTATTTTCCCGAGATTTGCATTTACACTAGTTCAGTTGGTAAATACAGAAATTATGCAAATACATGAAATCTATGTGTCAATGGATGAGACATAAATGAATGTGGAACATAAGTTATAGGCATAAAATGTTCTCTCATGACATTCAATATATACATATATTGTATTTAATGATGTAAGTACTGAGTAAACTCATGTTTTGATTAAACTGAACAACTAGTCATGTATGTATATTTTTGACATACTGTAGTATAACAAACATACACATACATGACTACAGTATAACAAACATAATATGTGCATGACTACAATATATACATGTATATATGTGTGTGTATTTTTATTATACAACAGTCATGTATGTCTATTTTTATACAACAGTCATATACGTATGTTTGTTATATTGCAGTCATGTTTGTATATGTTTGTTATACTGTAGTCAGGTATGTATAATTATAGTCATGTATGTATATATCAGTTATTCTATAGTCAGAATATCAGTTATATTATAGTCATGCTTGTATATATCAGTTATACTATAGTTGTGTATTTACATGTCTGATATACTATAGTCATGTGTGTATATGTCAGTTATACTATAGTCATGTGTGTATATGTCAGTTATACTATAATCATGTGTGTATATGTCAGTTATACTATAGTCATGTATATATATGTCAGTTAGACTATAGTCATGTATGTATATGTCAGATATACTATATAGTAATATATGAATATGTTAGATATCCTATAGTCATGTTGTATAAAACTGGCCCAAGCCTAAGTCCAAAAACTTTTACTTTTAGCAAGTGATGTGCTCCAAGATGGTGAGAAAAGATGGTTCTAAGGGGGAGGAAAACCCGGAACGGCAGGATCCAGAGCAAGTGGGGTGATCCAAGATGACAAAAAAGTTGGCTCTGGGTCTGAAGAGAAAAACATGATTATCAATGCCAACTTTCTACAATTGGTAGACATGGTCAAGATGTCCACTAACCTTGGCGGGGTCAGTGCAGTTTTGCACACTACACATTGTAAGTGTTGAAGATACTTTACGTTGTACTTTGAATTGTTTAAAGATTTCAGTCAGATACAGTAGACTTCTCAACTTAAAGTGTGAGTTTCCTTTGTAAGCAACTGTATGGTTGTAATGTTGACGTTCACTCAAACCTGTATAATAAGGCCATCTTTGGGAGTGAAACAACAATGCTTATTTGAGGTAGTCTATAGAGGTTGAAATAAACTGCTGCTATTACTTTCACTGAAATACAATCACTGACTATTGTAGCAGGTGAGGAACCAAAGCTACAGTGCTACAGAACTTTCTTGATTATAGAGTATTCTGGGATCAAATGTGATTTTTTTTGTAAAGGTCTGCTAATCTACTTTTTGTACAAGCATTAATTGCTCATGTAATGTATTAAGCTAATTTCCATTGTTAATACACCCTCGGTGAAGTTCAGTACTATGTTAACAGTCACAGCAAACTGTTTGTTGGACATATAGAACTACAGTATTCCTCTTGCTTCCCAATTCCAGGCAGAAGTGTAAATTGCCCTTGGCACATGGCAGAAAAAGATGGCTCTGGGAGGGAGATCGAGTGGAAGGATTGTGCTCTAGACTGTAGTATCTTGTTACAGGATATGGCAATAATGGTAAGATCTAGGTGTCATTGATAAGGATTTTTGTATTGATATATCGATAGAGAATTATTGACAATACAGCCATATATTGATTGACAGGCATACATGGCAAAAACTTACATTTACCCTCAGAATTTCAGCTTACAGGTCGTTTTTTGTTTTAAAAGGGTATTTACCAAATACAGTTATATTTGATCATATGCATAGTGAAAACAATTATCAAAGATAAAGGATAAATGAACAGTCGAAACAGAATAACTTGTTCCTTATTATTAGTTGAACTGTAAATGAGTTAATGACTAGAAATTTCTCTATAAACTTTAAACAGCTTAACAACTACTGGCATCACTTTCATGTGATTCGATACTCGATATTTTAAAATTGAAATCGACATCGAATCGGATTACAAAGATAGTTGATACATCGATATCGGCTAAATTGATTACACCCCTTGTAAGATCAAGTGTGTACTCCAACATCTATTTTAATAATTAACGTAGGGGTTGACCCCATTATTAAGACGGCTTCATGATCAATGAACTACATAGACTGGCCAATAGTTTGCAAGACTAATGTCTCAGTCTCAGGCAGAAGTCTAAATGCTGCCGGGCACACCATACATTTTGTAAGCATTATTCATACTTTAAATTGTACCTTACCTTGTTCAAGAATTCATTCTGACACTATATACTTAGCAACATAATAGTCTAATTTCAAGTTGTCAATTTCTTCTGTATTATACTAGGTTTTCAAATACCGTATATTCCCTAATAAACGCCCCCAGGGTGTTACATTATTGAAGATATGTTTGTGTCATTCCTTAGATTTGAAGTGTTTTCTACTAATTTCTATTGTTCATCTCATATTAAAATAGCCTGTCATGGTAAGTCACTATGTTTTCTCCTGTCCAAAAAGGGGGCGTTTGTTAGGGGAGGGGCGTTTATAAGATTCACAAAAATTCTCTTCCATAGAAAACTTGTCAAAGAATACAAAAATAAAGAATTTTAAGCACCAACCTAGGGAATGATGGTGCACATTAACCAGTTCAAGCACTGGGCTTGTATTCAAAGGCATTTTCCTATGAAGGGTATTTTTGAGTGAGTTGGGTGTCTGATTATTACTTTGACATGCCTGTCACTACTGCCTGTGAGTAGAAGTCATGTTGATGGGTTTGTTTTTAAACAGTGCTGTATTTCTGTATTGTTGTTTATGTGATGATGCGATATTTTTTACATGATGCCTTTCCTGTGAATGTTTATTCTTGTCATTGTATATTGTGGAAATAAACAAATACCATGCTTTGTTAGTTGGCATTTTTAAATACATCAATTTAGGTGTGTCACTTGATTATTAACACAATTCAAGTAATATACATTGTTAGTAAACTAGTGACTGACCTAAATTAGAAACAAGAAAATAAAATGAACAGATTTATTTACCTGAATATTTAAAGCTACAAAGAAAAGTTAAAATAGACAATTACAGCACACAAGAAAAAACAGCATTTTTACGACATTAGAAAATTCATACTAGTCAAAGAAAAGCAAATGTATATATAAGTATTTACAAACTTCACACTACAGTCAGAAAAGCAAATTAAAATATACAAGTACAGTACAAATGTATAAGTATTTTTTATAACACAAAAATAGGAAACTGGTAAATATACTGAAAGGCATGAAAAAGCAGGAAAGAAATTTTGCATAAAAAAAAAAGAAAAAACGCCAAAATTCAAGGGGGAAAATTTCTTGATAAGTCCATAATCTGTTCTGGACTTTTCACATGCCACAAAATGCGAAAAAATGGGTTCTCCAGTTTTACAGCTGTACCTTTTTACAATAGCCGTATTAAATACCCATATAATAATGTATAAATTACAATAAATCTCCAAATTAAGAAAACACATGAAACAAGAACAACACCAACAGAACAGTGGTTACATGTACATTTTTAACGATGCTGTAGCCTGTTTTCATAGACATATCTCTACAACAATGATGGCACTCAAGATCTTTGAATCTAAAAACTGCCATCTTGCCAATAATATATCTTTGAAACAGGTTGCACAGTGTGCCCATGTAACTTTTTAGTAATACAGCGAGCAAAGTTTATGAAGAAACCACTTAATTCTAAGGCCAGAAGTGTGAACTACAAGTGCAATGTAATGTTTCTTTTTCTGCCTGTAGACATTAAGCATGCCGAAAAAGCTTAAAACATACTATCTTGGAAAATTCTATGAATTCATTTAATTACAATCATCACTTTAAAGGTGGTCATCATCTTTATTCTTTAAATGTATTTTATTTGATTTCTGTATTTATTCTAAACAAATTTTCTTATCATATTTTTTTAATTATTTTTATCTATTTATGTCCAACGCCACTGAAACAAGGTGTTTAATTAAGTATAACTGTTTACTGTTTTTTTCTATAAATTAACAGATTTATCCCGAAAACAGGAAACCTATTTTGCCATACAAAATTTTGCAGAAAAGATTTTTTCCATTTTCGAGCAAAAGTATTCATCAATCAAAAAAAAAACCATTGTGCTTGTAGTTCACACTTTCGGCCTTAGCCGTCACTTTATTTGGTCATATCTGATAAAGAAATAAAGAACTTATGCGAAGCTGAAGATTTCGATTCAATCAGTTTTGATAACTTTGCTTGCTGTATTACCAAAAAAAATGAAGTCAAGATCATGTGGTATGGGCACACAGCTAAAACATGGTTTTGGTGCTGATCATGAATGATTGTTCTTTCATAAATACAGTAGAAACGCTTTATATTGAAGTTCAAAGGACTTCTTAACTTAAATTGTTCAAAATAAACGAACTTCGATGTATGAGTAATAGGAGAAATTCAACTGGGTTTACTTTTTAGAGCGATCATCGGGTGTTGTTATGATCATTTAATTGTTATACTTCGTGTACGGGATAGGAACGAAACACGGTGTTTATACTTCGTGTACAGGATAGGAACGAAACACGGTGTTTATACTTTCCATGCATTTAAGACCTGCAACATTAACATAAAAAACACAAATAAACAAAAAACTTACCAGCTTATTTACAAGAGCTGATTTTATAAACACTGAAGTTTTTAAGTAATTGTCATTAATTAAATATTGATTTCCCAGTTCCAATACAAAAATATAGGATCAGGTGAGAAATTATTAAGTGCTTGTTGCAGGTAAAGCTGCAAAAATTTCTTTTGTTAACTGGTGACTTAATTAGTTCGACATAGATGGTCATTGTATAGTATAGATGTTTGAGACCTAAAATCTACTTCAATATACAAAGATATCGAGACCAACAAATTCGAAATAAGTGCAAATTTTTGATATGCAAAAAGAACAATAAGATTCGGGACTTTATAATTGTATCAATATAAGCGGGAATTTAATATAAGTGAGATTAATATAACAAGTTTCTAATGTATGTTATGTCTAACTTGGCCAAAATTTGTAGAGCTATGAATTAACATCATTGAAAATTTCTGCTTTGAAAAGGTTAAACACTTCACAAAAAGGTAAAAATGAAAGAAAAAATCTTTTGATATACCATAGGATGGAAATGGTGGATAAAAAATGATGCATGCATGTTTATGAAAAGCTTGATTTGTACAGGGGAACTTTGTAATTAACTCCAATAAAATATGCTATCTAAAAATTTACTTCTTTGAGCTAGTGAGACTACTATCAGCACCAATACCATGTTTCAGCTTACATGTAACCTTTATAATAACTATCTGAGATATGACATTCATTTTGGGTCGTTTGAGGGTCAAATAAAATAACACAAACACACAGATATAAACATTCACAAGCTTATCAGCAACATATCTGCTTCTACACTCATCTAGGTTATTCTTCTGCAACAATATAGAACCTGAAATCACAGAAAAAATGGTGATTGTAAGAGTTATCATCAACTTTGTCCAGTCACTTCTCATTCCATTTGGTAGGTCAACGTGACATGATTATGAAGATTATTAAGTGGATAAAAGCACCAGTCTTTCTAACATCATATCAAGTCATAGTTTCTTCACTTTCTTCTTACACTTTTTACTAGTCAATTATACTGTGCTAGTGTTAGTGTAGTTTACATTGTTAGTGTGAACTGCATCACATCTGCCTCACAGGTAAACTGAAAACAGATCAGTCCTGAGAAAACCTAATACACTTACTTACCATATATATAAGACTTCCAAAGCTCTTCAACATTAATTTGTTAAATGGTAAAAAGTAAAGTATGGAAGTCAGAGGAAAGCTCAATCCCATCTTATTTGTGGAAGAATATTTGAATTTCCCCTCAGTTTTCATCCTTGGGGAAGAACCTATACAAACAACAATTGATCAATTTGCTCTCACCATTTAAATGTTTGTATTCTTCTTCAAATGTGTCCACATTGATGAACCAATGGTGTACTGCAAGATGCAAGCTTGGAAGTAAAAAGTCAACTTTAAACTGCAAAGTAAAACAAAAATCAATGCAGAATCATGTTCAATGACAGTTTTTTGAACATTTCAGCAGCATTTTTTATAAAATATAGGCTTTGTAATACAGCTGACTTTCGTTATAGTTAAATGTAGCAGGTTGATAAGGACAATAGACATTTTTGTCAAATTTTCACAGAAGGGTATGATCTGCCGTGACCCCAGATCTTTGGGCCACAAGTCCACTGGACCACGGTCGTGGCCCGCTGAATTGAGATACAATTGTTACTTACTACCAAAATTGTCGAGAAAAACTGAACAGCCATATCACTGTCTGTATTCCACAAGTGTTTGTAGAAAACTTCAAAGAAACTATTTAAAGCTACTAGTCACCAGAAAACCCTAAACAATGCGCACACATATCACCCCACCTCCCTACTCTACTCTATACTCTCTGTCTAAATCCCAACCCCCATCTAATCTCTCTAAATATACCTCCAGAGTGTGGCGAGCTAAATACCCAAATATGGTCAGGTGACCAATCAAAACATGAATATTGAACTTTTTTTTTTATTCTCGATTACAAAAAACAACCAATAATTGCAAAATTTTATTAAGGGCTAAGGTCAAAAGAATATAATAATAACAATTTAAAGCTCTCTGTCCATGGATTTAAGAAATTCACTAGTGTTTCAGTCTTCAATAAAACTTATCATAATTGAAACAACATATAAGAAAACAATTAAGATTAAACTGATTTAAAAGCATAGTTTGCAACCAGCCATGAACTTGAAATTACCCTTCATTAATCTGGAATGATCAACATATTAAACAAGATACAAAAAAATATAATTTCACAACCTACAGAAATAATATTTCCACAGAATATAAATTACATAAAATATTTATCATTATGTAATACAAACTATGATAGAGAATAAACTCAAAAGCATAGGAAAATACTAATAGAAAATATAGGAACAAAGGAATCAGTTGACTGCCTGCTGCATTTATGTTCAATTTGAAGTGACCATTGTTGACAGGTGACTATTGTTGTGAGGTGACTATTGTTGACAGGTAACCATTATTGTGAGGTGACCATTGTTGTGAGGTGACTATTGTTGACAGGTGACTATTGTTGAGGTGACCATTGTTGTGAGGTGACTATTGTTGACAGGTGACTATTGTTGACAGGTAACCATTATTGTGAGGTGACCATTATTGTGAGGTGACCATTGTTGTGAGGTGACTATTGTTGACAGGTGACTATTGTTGAGGTGACCATTGTTGACAGGTGACTATTGTTGTGAGATGACCATTATGGAGAGGTGACTATTGTTGAGGTGACCATTGTTGAGAGGTGACTATTGTTGTGAGGTGACCATTGTGGAGAGGTGACTATTGTTGAGGTGACCATTGTTGAGAGGTGACTATTGATAGGAGGTGACCATTGTTGAGAGGTGACTATTGTTGAGGTGACCATTGTGGAGAGGTGACTATTGTTGAGGTGACCATTGTTGAGAGGTGACTATTGATAGGAGGTGACCATTGTTGAGAGGTGACTATTGTTGAGGTGACCATTGTTGAGAGGTGACTATTGTTGAGGTGACCATTGTGGAGAGGTGACTATTGTTGTGAGGTGACTATTGTTGTGAGGTGACTATTGTTGAGGTGACTATTGTTGAGGTGACCATTGTTGACAGGTGACTATTGTTGAGGTGACCATTATGGAGAGGTGACTATTGTTGACAGGTGACTATTGTTGACAGGTGACTATTGTTGAGGTGACCATTGTTGACAGGTGACTATTGTTGTGAGATGACCATTATGGAGAGGTGACTATTGTTGAGGTGACCATTGTTGACAGGTGACTATTGTTGTGAGGTGACCATTGTGGAGAGGTGACTATTGTTGGGAAGGTGACCATTGTTGAGAGGTGACTATTGATAGGAGGTGACCATTGTTGAGAGGTGACTTTTGTTATGAGGTGACCATTGTTGTGAGGTGACTATTCAGGGAGGTTTCACTGTATAACATTACTTTTGGGATGCTTCAAATTCTAATTCATTCAGGTTAAGAAAAGAAATTTCTATATGACTGATCACACTAAGAAATTACCATTGTTTGTACTTTGTTGAAACTGTTACCCTTCTGTTAGTGTCATCAAGAAGAAACATCATCATCCAGGTCATATCCAGTCATTCCAGCATCAATACACTCAATCATATCAGTCAATAGTTCCTTTCTTCAGTGTTCTCTGATGTGAAATCACAATCCGGCTCTGAAATTTGTAAACTGATAATATAAGAGGGAAGTCACTCAAACATACTGGAGTACATGTTTCTAGGATCTGTTATAGACTTAAAATAATAAGTTGAATAAAACATGTTGTTAGAATGGTCTCTCTGTACTGTGTCCTTTAAAACAACTTTAAGCACTTGATTGTATATTAGGTAGTGTCTTCATAAACATAAATAAAGATTGACCAGTTTTTTATATGTGATATTTATCATTTGAGAAATAATTTGAAATATGCCTAATTACCCTCTTTTAGCTTTCACAATGATATGAGTTCATATCACATCTTGTCATGCTTAGGCAAAAACCTTAATTAGATAATTTAATACAATACAATAAAACCACAATACAGTGATTGAAATGAAAACAGTGCAGTGGAAACTCAGAATACTTGGGACCAGAAAGTTTGGTTTTCTGGGGTTTCTTTAGAATTCTTCAGAATGATATAATGGTATATGGATTCTCCTCTTTCAGTATTATACAAGACAAAGAATGATAAAAATTGAATTTGCAAATCATATTCTGTAAGCAAATAATTAATTTGCCCAGTGTCGACTGCTTCTATTTATTTTACAAGCCGTCATAAGTCATCTGAAACCATAAGTCAGAAATTCATGTACTAAATCTGGTGTGCGACAGGAGTTGAAAGAAAAATTAAAATCAAAGATTATGCTTATGTTTGAAAAATTAGCAAAAATAAACAAAGGGCCATCACTCCTGGTCAGTGTATCAACAGACATTTTGGACAAATAATGATGTTGAGGGTGAGTGATTCATTTAACACTTAAATGAATATCAATATACGGAGTATCAACATATACTAATTACTTTATGAAGAATATTAATTCAACAATGCAGGATATACTCGGATGGATGCATACCAAACTGCATGTGTAGTACAAGGTGCTGAATAAATGCTGAAGTTGACAATGAATGATTTATTATAGAAATACTTAATAATGAACATTTTTGACATCGTCACATCATTAAACCTAAAATAAATGCTGAAGTTGAAAATGGATGATTTATTACAGAAACACTTAATAATGAACACTTTTGACATTGTCACGTTATTAAACTTAAAATAAATGCTACAAGTAGTATGATATGGGAAGTTGAGCTGGTCAAGCTGACAGGAATGTTAGACCAAAATCCATGTTCTTAAACAATCAATTCAGAGAGCTTTGGTATAAGTCGACTGATTGGAAGGTCTCCATCTCCCATTTCTTGAAGAGGTATGGAGATTTGTATGGGGTGCATGTGTAAATATTATGGCTACTTTGTTATGTAGCCTATTGCAGGGTTCGAATTTAGCGCTATTTTCTACTAGCTAAAATTAGCTTGCGCCTTTCTTGTTTACCAGCTAAAATGAAAAGCGACTGGCTAAAATTTAGAACAACATTTTGCTAACCAATTATTAACAAATTATTAATTTCTTGGACCATATGGAGTATTATTTGGCCTCTTCCTCTAACCACTTAGCCACCATACATTCTTTTTTTAGGGATAGGGGAAGACACTGGACACTGGTCAAAAATCAAGCAAAAAGGGGATATTTGTGTAAATTTATCTAATTTGAATACACTGTCACATAACCAAAATCAATGTTTTCATGAATCAATTATGACAACAGCTTTCAAAACAACAATCTACAGGTCCATATCTCTGTCTTTTCTACATATGAACAGGCATACCACTCTTTCATAGTCCTGATCAGTTAGATTTTCTGGCCAAAGATTTATTCTCATGAGTGAATCCAGGGCAATTGGCCCAGGGATCGTATATTTACTCGCTACACCAAAAGAGTATGCTTTGTGTCAGGTTATCTTATTTTCCTTGTAATTACGTCAATTGTGACGTTTTACCTGAAATGGTAACACGCGCCTGCTTCCTGGCATCATATGCATCGATATATGCATGCGTGATGAGCCGGGATCTAGTGTTGGTTCCCGTTACTGTGCATGTCTTTCTACTATTGCAGGGAATAAGCTCATTTGAATTGTTTCAACTGACATCGTTATAAAAGCTGGGAAATCCTGATCGGTTAGCTCAATCATTACAAAACATAAACTATACCTAAAGATGCCGATAAACCTTGTTCTGATAGATATTTTTGCAGAATTAAATCTACTAAAACTGAAATTGTAAACTTTTGCTATTTTTTGAATAACTTCAAAGTGGAATTATATATCTCAGCAACGGGAAAAATATTTCTTTGGGGAAAAAATATTGAGGGGAAGACACCGATTATCAGCGTCAATTACTTAGTAAAAAACCCTGATTCGCTAAAATATACGAGTGACTTTTAATGCCACTCGCTACTCAGAAATTCTACAATTAGCAAGTATGTGTGCCAAATTCAAACCCCTTATTGTGTATGTTTGCAATGAAGTGTTGTTTTTTTTATTTTTTAAATGTTTCTGACATCGTGTTATGTATTTATCATATGTATTGAATTTACTATTATTTGTTGTATACTGTTTTGTTGCATTATGCATTTGTAAACATGTTTTATGTAAGTATATATTTGTAACTGTTTCATTGAATGTTTGTACTAAACAAAATGTTTGTTCTGTAAACAACCTGCCTTCAACAACATGATCTTTTCCCAGTGTATGATTTAACTATTAATTTAAGTTCTCTAGGGAACAACCTCTGAACAAAAACATAATTTTGCTTCGCCAAATGGGTGTTGCTTGGAAAGGTTGCTCTGTATTGTTATTGTGAGATGTATTTGTAGCATATTGTTTTGGAGTGTTATGAGTTTTATGAAAATATATATATTTGTATGCTAGCAATATATGAAGAGTTTGTTTTATTTTTGTATATAAACAATGGTATATGTTAAGAAAGGTAACATAACATAAACAAGAGGGCCATGATGGCTCTTTTTCGCTCACCTGAGTAAAGATTACAACTTCTATGGTTTCCTGTGATTTGACTAGGGAGACCTAGTTTAACCTGAGTTGTCCCATGTTCTACCCTGTTCACAATATCATTAATACAAACATTCTGACAAAGTTTGGGGAAGATCAAATCAAAACCGTGACTTCTAGAGTGTAAACAAAGTTTTCAGGAGATTTGACCTAGTGTCCTAGTTTGTGACCACAGATGATCCATGCCCAACCCTGTCCAAAACATCATTAAAACAAACATGTTGACATAGTTTAATGAAAATACAATCAAAACCGTGACCTCTACAGAGTGTTAACAAGGTTTTCCAGTGATTTGACCTAGTTTGTGACCCCAGATCACCCATATCTGATCTTGTCCAAGATATACCGAAGAGCGGATTATTTCCGCGGATGTAATATTTCTGCGATTCTGCGGCCTTTGATCGCAGAAATAAATCCAGCAGAATTTTTCCCCAACAAAAATTTAAATATGTAAGCTCTTTCACCATATCCGAAGTAATCCAGTTAAATATGACGGCACGGTCTAATTATCAGCAATTACTGTTGTAATCCATCTATTGTATACTAAGTAGTTTGAATGTGGTTTTTATTCAAACATGTATAACTGTTAATTGATTGCGAGTTTGTAGTTGAAAATAAATCATTTGTGTAAATTTCAGTGACTTTGTTAATCTTATTCACCTTTCCTGTCTCGTATACTAGTATATACATTAAAGGCACAAACATAGCAAAATGAGCATCCTACTGTTTCTAAAAAAAAGGATACATTGGTAGTTCCAGAAAATGATAATTAACTGAAAAACTTACTAAGTGTTTAAGGAAGTAAATGCTAAAATCAGAAATGTAGTGTCTTCTCCAGCGACCTAAGACAAGAGGTAAATACGCGATATACAGTCCAGCTGATTGCGCGAGTATAGGAAAATATTATAAACACTACAATTGTTATTGCTACTGCAAAGGGTATCATTGAGTCTATGGACAAAAATTTGTTAACTGAAAATGGTGGTTCACTCTCTATTGGTGAAGACTGGGCCAAATCAATAATGAGCAGGATGAAATGCAGAGTAAAATGTAAAGGGAGTACTAGTAACAAAAATGACAGAATTGAAAACTGTGATAAGTTGAAGGATGAACATCTCGCCCGTATTCAGGATTTTGTCTCAGAATGTGACATTCCTGCAGATATGATTATAAACTGGGGCCATGCCGGCTTGAATATTACTCCTGTATCCGACTGGACCATGGATGACAAAGGGAAGAAAAGGGTGGAAATCTCTGGGCTTGGTGATAAATGTCAAATCACGGGCACTCTTACTGGTTAAAATTATTTTACTTTCAAATTTCAAAGGTTTGAAAAAATTATTGACCTGAACCTTGATTTAAACTCCTATCATCACATCACATACCCAGTATGCAAAATAAATACTTTGAGAAGTAAATTGGTTTGGTGTTAATTTGATATGATATCCAAACAAGTAACGGTAAAGGTCACCAATATAAAACCAATTATCACTTAAATGACTTAATCGAGTCCAGATTATGCAGACGATCATTTTTGTTTGTTTGTTTGTTTGTTCGTTGGAATGGAGGGTTAATGCTTTCAGTCAGTAAACTAGTCTTAGTTATAGCGATTTGTGGTATTTTCAGGTGTATTTCTTCTGTCTAAAATAATTTTTGGTGGGAAAACAGACCGTTCTCACCCAAGTTACAAATTTGGTTAGCATATTACACACAGCAAAAATCACTGGGCAAATGGCGAAACACAATTAGCCTATATCAATGAAATCATTCTCCTCTACATAAAGAAGACACGTCAGCGTTTGTCTCTACCAAAGGAATCTAAAGCACTTTGTATTTTTGACGTTTAAGGCACAAATGACTGATACATTTAGAGATCACCTGTCAAAAAATGGAATCAAAGTCGTTTACGTGCCAGCATGTTGTACAGGTACATTGCAGCCTATGGACTTAAGTGTTCAGTTAAAGCACATCTGAAGGCCTCCTTTGAAACATGGTATGCAAAGGAGGTCACAAAGCAAATGACAGAAGACTCTGACGATGTCAACCCAGTTCAGATGCCATTACATTTGTTGAAAGAGTTTTTTTTCCAAATGACTTGTTTCTATGTATCAATCCATCAAAGTAAAACCAGATATAGTCATAAGTGGTTTTCAAGCAGCAGGAATAGCCAGATATGGTCATTAGTGGTTTTCAAGCAGCAGGAATAGCCAGATATGGTCATAAGTGGTTTTCAAGCAGCAGGAATAGCCAGATATGGTCATAAGTGGTTTTCAAGCAGCAGGAATAGCCAGATATGGTCATAAGTGGTTTTCAAGCAGCAGGAATAGCCAGATATGGTCATAAGTGGTTTTCAAGCAGCAGGAATAGCCAGATATGGTCATAAGTGGTTTTCAAGCAGCAGGAATAGCCAGATATGGTCATAAGTGGTTTTCAAGCAGCAGGAATAGCCAGATATGGTCATAAGTGGTTTTCAAGCAGCAGGAAGCCAGAGCTCTTGAGGACATTATGCCCATGAACCAGTAAAAATCTGATATGTTGACTGTGTTTATCATGATTTACCACTAATATACAGATAATGCACTGCATGAGTTGTGTACATATACTGAGCATTGTTTCCTATACATTTTTTGTTGATATTGAATATTTTTTTTCAATCTAACCATTTTACGTATCTGTTACTGATAATTAACCTAAAATATATGCAAGTTATTTCCCTTTAAAAGTTCATTTCACGTCCATGCTATTCTAACGATTACACCCCTGGAACATGTGCTGGGGTACTTAGTGACAATAGTAATATGAAAGTTTGGTCAAAATCCCTTGAGAAATGTAGGAGGAGTTGTGCACAGAATATTACATGGTCAAAATAAACAAAGAGCCATAATTCTGCCAAAAATAACCAAATCACAAAACCTGGAGTATATATGCTGAGTATACACACTGAGTATATACACTGAGTGTATACGCTGGGGTACTTGCTGAAATAGTTTTGTGAAAGTTTCGTTGAAATCCCTTGAGAAATACAGGAGAAATTGCGCATAGAATATAACATGTGCAAAATTTAAAGTTTTGTGTTAACAGTGACCTTGATCTTTGACCAAGGACCAACAAATACAATCCCAAGGCAGATTTTTATGTAAGCATGCTATACATAAAATTTAGCGAAAATCTGTCCATTAAAACAAAAGTTGTCTGGAGGAAATCAATTGTTGACACCCACTGCATGAGAAGACCATTGTTAATGCCAGACAACGGATGCCGGAGCATCCAACCACCCATCCTAACAGCTCACCCTGAACCTTCTGTTCTGGTGAGCTAAAAATGCAGTTAGAAAATCAAAAGGATTCTACATAGCATATCTGAAGTAAATCTGACCAGTAGTTTCCAAGAGGACCATTGCTGACACCAAAGGACTGGTGCTGGAGTATCCACCTACCCATCCTAACAGCACACCCTGAACCTTTTTTTACCATTTTATCATGTATTAGAATGTCAAAATGTTTAGGCTTTAATAAAATCAAACTTATACATACCATATCTTATTCTTTCAGGCCACTGATATCTGATGCCATCCAGTGTCACAATGTGAAGTTTCAACTTTGTGCTGTTGACAGTTTGAAGTCATCTCAATGTTTTTCCTACTCTCAATTTTGTAGTAAAATAAGCACTTTCATATGCATATTGTGAACTTGTCAATATAATTTCTAGTGGCCTGTCTGTAGTACTCAAATCCTTCTGAATAGAAATAATTTTAAGAACATTTATTTTGAAAATAATTTTACAGAGCTACTCTGATACCGGGGTTACAACTGTTAGTTTCTGGCTTTAAATTTTGATTGTCAATTATCCACTTTTGAGACTATACAACAATATGAGGGCTGAATGTTATCAACAACACTGAATTAACAACAGTCTTGAATGTAAGATTCAAGTTAGAAATAATCATTGGTTTCTGGCTTAAAATTATTATGAATAACTAAGAATAATTTTGTCCAGGCCTCAACCCCGATGTTTTGTTAAAATAAATCTTAATGGTTTTATAATTATGGTTTCAATACTGTCAGCTAGCAATGTCCAGAAAGATATCATTCATGAACTAATTAACGACTTTTCTACATAATTCAAGTCTTAAGTCAATATAAACTCACCAAAATTCTGATCATAAAACATATGATTTACTTACCATCCAGGTCATAATATTTTCTTGATTCTGCTAAATAGTTTTTGAGGTCAATCTGAAATATAAATAGAAAGAGATTGGATAAAAGTAAACAAGCAGTAAATCTTACAAAACAAATTTTAGATGGTTCTCTTTTGAACATATAAAATTCACACTGAAGCTGCGATTATATAAATCTTAAATACCAAAAATCAGTCAACAAACAAACTAAACGCAGATAGACTTATCTAAGTTTATCAGGGTTGATATTTGACCAAGCAGCAAATTCACTTTGCATTTTTTAGGCAATGGCATCAACAGTTTTTAGGTTTTAGGAAATCTTTTACCTTATAATAAAACTACTATCTGATGTTGTATCTTACATTTCCTACTTGTACTCAATATCTGATCTTCAGTTCATCTTGTTTTTTATCTACATTACAGTATAAAAGCCTTCTTCATTAATAAGAGCTCCACAGAGCAAAACCAACACTCATCTGTTTTACATCATACTGTTTAATAAGCAATTTTGAAAATTCTAAGTTAAAAGGGGACAAAATTAAAAAAAATGTAACAAAAATTAAGATCAAAATTTAAAAACAATTTTATAGAACAATTTTTATGACAAAAATTATACTTTGCAAATTATAACAGAAATTCCTGATTTAAAAAACCCTTACTGAAGAGGAAAAATTAAACTCTGTTAAGGACCCTGCAGCAGCAATCAGAAGTCTGGTTGAAATATAAATAAGGTATAAAGGTAGGTTGCTAATCCAATCATATATATGAAAAACAAGTTGGTTAAAGATTCAAAATCAATGCAACAATCATTAGAATTAGCATGATTAATGAAGAATTAAAGTGTCAAATGAAGTATTAAAGTGTCAATTTACAAAGCAGCAAAGTCTCAAAATATCCTTCCCAAAATATTCTAAGTATCAAGAATTGATGTGATCAGAATCCTAGAAGTATCTAAAATAGAACATCAACAAAGAAAAGAAAAAAAAATGTCTAAACAATATTAAGTACAAATAGTAAGTAATGACCAGTTCAAAGTTCAGCTCCAAAATTCACTTGCAGGGTGATTAAAAGAGCAGGTGCAAACTATAATGTACCAACAAATACTGTCTTTGATTAGTCAACAACCAAAACTTATGTTACCTTGTGATTGGCGGATAAGCCCTGGTCAAGATGCTTATCAGTGCAGTTTCAATGATTGACAAGTCTTGGACTGATCTGGAACTGATAAGCTCCACCTAATTGAATTAATTAATTAGTTTGTGATGACTCATTGTTTTGACAAACATGTAAACAACTAATAAAAATACCCTAATCTGTAATTAATCCTTAATTATTGATCAAATCTTAAAATACAGACCATCATCTTAATTAACACAAAATGCTGTTCAGTTTGAACCTAAACATGACTTTGTTACTATGAAAACTAAGGATTTAGCAATATACCCATTCAAATAGTGCTTCTATTAAGATAATAAGCACACCCAAGTGGTGTTAAAAAATTTACTGATGTACGTCACAAAATCAAGATACTCATCTTAATCTACATCTACATCTACAAGATACTCCCAATCAATCAATACTGATTATAACTGGGAGGCGCTTGTCAGGAAAACTGTGTTAAAAAGTATTAAGTGCTCAGTTAAAAGATAAAAGTTTACAGATCAACGAGTGCAAGGTTAAGATTTAAAAAAATATAGACAGCTAGAAAGGAGCTGTCTCCGGTCTTTCCTTGAAGATATTTAGGCTGGGACTGGATTTGATCTGGTATGGGAGACAATTCAAATGCCTTATAGTTCTGGGGAAATAGGAGCTAAGGTGATACTGGGTTGGATTTCTAGTTGGGATGAGGTGGTTATGATCAACATGAACAAGGTTGTTCTGGATTTTGTAGAGAAGTATAAGAGAGAAGCTGATCATTTTAAAACTAAACATGAATAAAAACATGACTTAAAGCTATAAAAACTAGGACATGACTATAAAGCTATAAAAACTAGGACATGACTATAAAGCTATAAAAACTAGGAGTTTGGTTGCTTAATATCTAACAAAGCTAAATATTCAATTCAACAATACGAGACTCAAGTGAATTAATGTATTTAGAAAATAATCCAAATATCTTGCTAAAATATCGTTTTCCTTAATCATATTAGTATTATCTATGATTTAAATCTATGTCTAGAGCTAAAAATCTACTTCTGTCCCCTAAGAGATTGTGGATTGATAATTATAGGCCTTTTCAGAAACATGATTTATCTGCCCTTGATAGCTCTTCATTAGGAGATAAAAAACGCACACCTGCTACTTCCGGGTAGTACTGCGCTTTTTAGGTGTATGATTTTTAACACTGTATAGATATCGTATCCTAATAAAATGTATGTCAAACTGGTTGCTAATGTCAAAATTACTTTATATGTATTTATATAGTAGTTTCCAATCCTTGTTATGTCATATTAGAAGAAAAACAAATTAAAACAGATTTAAAAAGCTATAACAGCAAAGGTTATTATATAGCTATTTAGAACAGAAATACTTAAAAGGTTGTATATTAATTATCTAATACACAACGAGTAAAATCATAGACACACATACAAACCTTCATTAATATAGTTTATATAAATTATATTGTCAAAAATAGTGAATTTCGCCACATGCGAATATTCCGGAGGGAACAGGATATTCAAAAGGATAGAACATTCTGATTTAATAGACAAAGATAGCTATGCTATCTCGCCAATGATATTGTTGGGTATGGAAGATCTTTGTAGGGAAACTAGTTGACAAAAAGCTGCTGATGCCTCGATTTCGAACTGATTTTCGACCAAGTAAGGCCGGGATTAAGCATTGTAAGAATAATCTGTCCAACTTTGTGTTTGGGAATAGTGACCAAACCATGTTGTGTGGAGAACATTTGGTCTGACACTTTGGACCCACACAGGGAAACCATGTTCTTCCAGGCTGTATGTTCCATTGAGCAGGTGTGAGTGAAAAAATCAACAAACTCACGGCAAATTATTTGGATTTTTTACAAGTACGTTCAACTTTTCAGGCATTATCTGATAAAGATGCAGAGTACGTATTTGATATTTACTAACACTTCCTACCGATAAAACATGAATTTTGCACAATTATTTTTTTATTGTGTCTTTGGGTGCATCAAACAATTCAAAATATTTAATGAAATATAAAGTAATTCAAGTTTTCTCGTAAACAGCGATCAGGCAAACCGATGTTGTCTTTCATGTGACTGTTTTGTTTTTCTTTTTTTTAAGTGTGAGTCTGAAATTAATCCGCAACACTCTGAAATAAAATTGCATACATTGTTGATCTGTGGATTGCAATAGAAAACAAGTGGTTATGACTCTGTGTCTTAATTTGTGTCCATCATTTTACCTCCTTCCAACACTTGAAAAGAACAGTTTTTTTTAAAAAAGATAGAATATACAACAATACATTACACGGATGTACACTCATTTATATTCATTGGGATAAAAAAACACACACCCGGCTATGTGTTATCTTTCGTTTTATTTGCGTGCAAGAGATTAGGCTAAATTTTGCTTGTAGAAAAAACACAGATTTACATTTTAATATAATTAAACAAGAATGTTTATCTTTGTGATTTATCCTGATGGCTGTGGTCACAAATTTGCAAATTCAGCGCACTTGTGTTTTTATTTTATCTTAGTAAAATCTGCTGCTTTAATGTCAGCATGTTGTCAAATCATAGTCTGGGTGACACGATCCTTACTGATAGCAATTAATTAAGCCGGAAAATCAGTATGCAGTCATATATTTTTATACCACCCGTTGTTTTATGGATCTACATTGTTTTTACAGCTGTCTGGGGGTCAAACATGTTCTATATTTAATCAGTCATGGCATGTGTGAAACACATTCTCACAATGTTTTATCAATTTTTAACGTGTTGAGAAACACGTATAAAAATAAAATGGCAATTTTTAAAGAAAGAATTAGTCATTTTAAACTTCGATTCTTTTATACTTTATAAGACCATTCAACCCCTTATCGATCTTTAAGGTTGAATACGTAATATGGTCACTTTTTAAGTGTTATGTAATAAATATCGTTTATCGAATTCATTCTTGTAGATATGTGCACCATTATATTTGTTTGATCTTTTGCTCATATCTGTTTTAGTGTTACAAATATAATATGTGTATAGTAAGAGAGTATTATCATTTAAAACTATTAAATCCATTCTAAATGTGGGTCGAGCATGTATGCATTCATGAAGTACCACTAGGAAGTTCACAGAAATTTTAACATAACTGTTTTACACCTCTCTGATATGATGATTGACTTTTTGTCATTGTTAAATGTTCTTCAAAAACACATTGAACAAGGTAGCATTATTAATTTGACTTCAAACAACCATCATTATCAGTATCTAACATCTTTTTAAATAATTGATTAATGTGTTTATCAATTATTTTCAATTAATGCCCTCCTTGGTATCTCAACACATGGTGTATCGATGTTGGTTTTGTAAGTCTCGAGACCCCATTATCAAAAATACTACCCAGTGTCCGAAGGAATCCGAATGAGACAGATTTTTTCAAGGGAGATAACCTACTTTCTGAAAAGGCCTATATTCGACTGATTTTGCTGCCAGCAGGGGTTCTTTTGATCTGTAGCTACAAATTAATAATGTGGCCCCTAGTATCATAGTGTTATGGCTACAGGCAATATGGTGAATTTAGTGTATTGACTGCCTGAGATAGTAAATATAGAAAAGGGGACCATCAATACAAAAAGGGATCCAATCATGATAAAAATGGGTCACACAAAACCCAGGAACTACACACATTCAAACCATTACAAATATCAACAATCAATATGATGTAAAATATTGTACGTCCAAATCCATTGGGGGGGGGGGGCATAAAAAATACAAGTTTCAAATTATACCATGGATGATATTAGAGTATTCAACTGATTTAAATTGACCACACAAAATATTCATTATGAATTTCTTAGTACTAGTATTGAGATGACAATAATTCAACAATATCCTAACAATGAAATCAACAGATAAGTATTCACCATTCATCAATAATTCAACAATATCCTAACAATGAAATCAGCAGATAAGTGTTCACCATTCAACAATAATTCAACAATATCGTTAAAACGAAGAGATGAAAAACATATTGAAAATATCCAGAGAAAAGTGCAAAGTCTTATTTTAGAGAAGAATGCATTATAAAGCTGTAAAAACTAACATACCTTGGTCTACAATATAATTTCATTACTTAGATATAAAATGACTGAAACTCTGAAAAGAGGTAAAATATCTACCTGCCATGTGCCAGTGAGTTAACAACCTACTGGAAAAACTGGTTCTCCTCAAATACTTGTGTTCACTTTCTAAAAAAACATGAGAATTTCATGGTAAAACCTATTGACAAAAGGAGTGACTGGAAAGCATTCAACCATTTTAAACTAAACACAACTTTTTTGTGTAGACAAAATGATTAGCAGTAAAATACTGAATAACCAACCCATGACCTGTGTGAAATTTGATGTGTACATGACAGAGGATAGAGAGTGTGTTTAACTAAATAAACATAACAAGTACCAAATAACAACCAAATAATCAAGTAACATTGGGGGTTTTTTGATAGAATAAAAGTTATAGCCCAAAACGAGAAAACTATTTTGAAGCACAAAATTTTGCAGAAAAATACAGTTTTCTAATTTTTGGGCAAAAACTGTTCATCTATCAAAACAAATTACACTGCACACCTTGCATTGCATTTACATCATTTCAATATCGATAAAAAGCATTGTGTGAACACTGACAAGGTTGTTTTAAAAATTTCGAAATTCTGTATTTCTGTTCTTGTCTTACATTTATGTTGATGTAAACATCCTTCAAACTACCACAATTTGTGATTTTTAACATTTTTATGTACTGTTGTATTCATACAATGAATTTAAACCACTGTAGAAGTGAAATCTTGAAGTAAAAAGTTGTGAATATTTGAAATTTTCCAATTTAGTCATATCGTCCCTTCCCCGAGAAAATGGCGTAACTCAGTTTTTGGCGCGAAAACGTTTATGCTATTTTCTACTACTCATATCTGACCCGCGTCTCCCGCGAAAATAGCGAAGTTCCTAACCAATTGGAAACCAAAGATTTGCTCATGTGACATTTTGGCGAATAATCATTGGTTTGACAAAATTGGTGCGAAAATTTCCAAACTAAGAATGTAAATATCCTGTGAAGACGTGAGTGTTTTCGATTAGGGATCCATTGCCAAAAAAGTAAGTTTTCTTCATGTTATTTCTTTCTCTAGAAATATAAGTGATGTACGATCATATATTCCTGTATTTGCAATACTTTTTGTTGTTGAAATCAATTTATATTGTGTTTGTTTTTTACAAGAGCGCAAATGAATTATTGTGCACTGATCGATCTTTCGTATTGTAAATTTTGTATACTGTTGTCATCGGAAATGTTATGGAGTGGTGGATTATACGTTCCCAGAGTGTTTTGTACAATGACCATTGCGGATTTAATTTAAAATGTTGTCCTAATAAAAAATGAATTTCAGCTTCGCCATTTTCGCACAGTAATTCGTTGAAAGTGTACAAATTCATTTAGTTTGGTAAAGTTCCCATAAGGAAACTTTGATAATTTAATAAGAGTTTTAATGTTATGGTGTTCAAAAGTAAGCTGTTATGTTACAATTCTACTTATATAATTATGTAATGAAACTTAGCTACCTTGATAAATAATTTGTACTCAATTGACCATAAATATTTCAGTAAGAACGAAAATACTAAAACGTTTTTGTAAGGAAAATTTAAAGGTGTTTTTAATTCATTTTATGTTTTGTAGGTAGATGGCTGAGGCAAGAATATTAACACTAACAGATCTACCAGACATTGTCCTCATACACATTCTTAGAAACATAACGTTACATGAACTGTTGGAAAATGTTTCAAAAGTTAATAAACGGTTAAATGAAGTTATAAACCACACATCTTCCTTATGGTGGGACTTTGATTTTGATTTTCCGCTAGAACTAACTGAAGAAAATCTGCTAACGATCTTAACACATAGTGTAGGAATAAAAAATTTCAGAATTCCGTATGCCACACTAAACGTGTTCTCCTATGTGCTTGACTTCCAATTTACTACCCAGCTGCCAAAGGCCAATTTAGTATCTCTTGACCTTTCTGGATGTAGAGTTTCAACACTCTGCTTTCTACATCAGTTAGCAGGAAGTTTAAAGGAACTTAACGTGTCTGAGTGTGACAACCTCGTCGATGAGGACTTCGAGGCCATTCAAACTTTGCCTTAGCTAGAAACACTATATATGTCGTTCAATCATATTGACCCAAGCGTCATAGTAAGAGTGTGTCGTCCACTAAATTAACTGAAAACTCTCGACGTCTCTGGCATAAAATTGTCTGTTATTCATTGTGCTGCTATAGTGACAGATCATTTACACTGGTTTTCCTTGTCTATTGACAGCGAAGAAGATGAGGTGTGGTTCTGTGGAATTTGTAGGAACTTCAAAGATTTGAGTGTTAACATATACAGACCTCTTGGGTATTAAATTTGCCAATTTGAAAATGTTTTCACGGGGAAAAGCATTAGTTCAGCTGTCGCTGCAGAAGAATAAGAACAAAAAATGTGAATCCCAAACTTCAAGAAAATTCACTATTAAAGAGGGAAAAATAAATGTATACAATGAACAATCTGAAATACTAGAACAGCAAACACATGTTGAATCTGAAAATGACAATGGTAAAGATTTTGATGATGAATCATGGAAAATGTATATTGATAAAGATGATACAGTGACTGAAGAATCTATCCCCGAATTCACAGCCACTCGATTACCAGGTGAAAGATATAAAAATGTGGAAGGAACGACAAATACCGATCAAAATATTGGAATGATTTACGATGAACACAGTGATTCTGATATAACAATTGATTATGATGACGAAGTTCGTGACCCGGATTGGAAAGACCCTGATGAAGAAAACAACTCTGAAACAGATGAGAACAATAATGAGCAACTCGAGCCAGTAGAACCTGGTCTACAACAAAGAGATCGAACTATACGCAAACGTAAAAATGGCAAAATGAAAGAAATACAGAAGAATAAACGCCAAAAAGGGGAGAATTATAAAGGAGTAAAGAAAAATGAAGATGGTAAAAAGTCGTATTGCACCGAACGCGCTGGAAGATATATGTGTCCATCTAATTGTGGAAAAAGATGCACAAGTAACAGGTCCACACAGTGTGATTCATTCACCGATAACATGAGGGGAAAAATTTTTGAAAGGTTTTGGAAAACCATGACTTGGGCTGAAAAAAGATGTTATGTGTTGGCACACATCGACAGAGTTGAAGTAAAACAAAGGACAAAGGGTGTGGGTGTTGCAAGTAGAAGAAATTACACATGTAGGTATTTTCTAAGAAAAGGTTCCGAAAGGGTAGAAGTTTGCCAGAATATGTTTAGTGCGACCCTTGGGATGAATACGAGAACAATATATAATTGGCTGAATGAGGAGGTCAGTGATCATGTAGAAACTGTTCACCAGCAACAGAATGAAGGTGTGGAAGACATTAATGAACCTAAAGCCAATATGAATGCACGTTTCAGACGTAACAAACAACGTGAAAACTCCGCAAGGAAATACCTTAGTGAACTGCCGAAGATAGACTCGCACTATTGTAGAGCTAAACCGAAGAAAATGTATCTTTAAAGTACATTCCAGAACAAGAGCCAATTATATAGGGAATATGTGCGTAAAGAAGAGAGCGAAGGGAAGATCCCATATAACAAATCTGGATTTCTATTTGATACCATGAACCTTTCCATTTTTAAGCCGAAGAAAGACCAATGCGACACATGTGTTGAGTATGAAGTTGGAAATCTTGATATTGATGATTACAATACGCACATTTCAAAGAAAAATGAAGCAAGGATAAGCAAAGAAGCTGACAAGGGAAGCGCGATTGAAGATCAAAGAGTGAGAGTATTAACAATGGACTTGCAAAGTTTACTCATTTGTCCGCGTCTAGAAGCCAGTTCTATTTACTACAAAAGAAAGCTCTCTAGCCACAATTTTACCATCTTTGATTTGGCAACACATAAAGTGGAAAACTATTTTTGGCATGAAGGCGAAGGGGAACTAAATGCAAATGTTTTCGCCTCATGTGTAGAGGATTATCTAGACACTCAAATAGACAAATCAGGTGTGAAAACTGTAATCATTTACAGTGATGGATGTACGTACCAGAATAGAAATAGCACAATGTCCAACTGTCTACTTTTGTGGGCCGTCAAGAATAGAATTGTTGTTCTACAGAAATATTTAGAGCGCGGCCACACCCAAATGGAGTGCGATAGCGTGCACTCCGTCATAGAGCGCAAATTGAGAAAAACTCCAATCTACACTCCACAAATGTATGTGGATAACATCCGCATAGCAAAAACAACTGAGCCAAAGTACAACTGTAAGTACGTTGACCATAGCTTTTTCAATAGCTATGACAATCTGAACTATTACACATCCATAAGACCAGGCAGTGGAGTCGGAGAAGCTGCAGTTACCGACCTAAGGGTACTTAGGTACAACGTGGATGGGACCATTGAGTACAAGTTGAACCACTCCGATGCAACGTTTGAGGCAATACCAAGGCCGAGAAAGGCAAGGGTTAGCATTGTGTCTGAATCCGATGTACCAACTAAACTATACAGAAACAGTTTGCCAATAAAGAAGGCAAAATATGAACACCTCATGCAACTGAAGTCTGTCATCCCTCCTGAATTACATGGGTATTATGACAATCTTCCACACGTGTCGTAATTTGACGGATGTCCAAACTCGTTTTTAGGCCATTGGTCAAGTGACTCACTTTATATGTTGTCTTGACATACTTTTTGGTGGTGAAATCGAGACAATCGAATTTCAGTAGTGTTATGTTATTGTTAACGGTATACATGTATTTGGTACCATTCTTGTTATCTTAATTTATGTTTGATATCTAGCATCAGGCAATGCATTTATGTACACTTAAGATGAGTACCATCTAACTTTGTCTAGTCAAAATGTGAGGTTTTAGGTAAAGGCATTAGTTCAAACATATAAATTAACGCATGTGGATTTAAACGTAATCAATCTGTGAATTACAGACAAGACTGGTTGGAGTCTGTATCATTATTATGTCTATAAATAATTTCAGCCATAATAGTGTTTGAAAACGGTTGAGTCATGAATACTAGTCAGTTGTGTCATTATGTTAAATAGTGTGTTAATGTCCAGTTATGATACTTATAATGTTATTAAACCATGTTCTGATAGCCACACTTGTTTGAATAAATTACAATCATTAATTATACACCCCATCAAACGAGTGAGAGGGGAATATACTGGAATCAGCTTGTCCGTCTGTCTGTCCGTCCGTCTGTCAATCCGTCCGTCCGTCTGTCAATCCGTCCGTCATTTGAATCTTGTGGACGCAACTCTTCATGATACAGTTTTTCATTTCATTTTATTTTAATATCCAGCTAAAAAATAGTAATGTTTCTGCTGTGAAACGATATAATATTTTGTTGAATCATTGAATTGATCTATATTCAGAGTTAACCTTAAATGTTGTTACAATTGATAAAAAGTCTCAAACAGAGCAGAGTCACCTTTTGGGCAATTCATAGCGGGAAATGTCCAACTTCAATTGGTATAATTTTGCACTCATTGTTTCTTGTCCAAATATGACGCAAATCCGTGAAGTATTGATGAAGTTATGAGCAATGTTAGTTTGTGTTTTTAAAAAGTCCAAGGTCAAGACCATTCAGGGGTCAATGTCATTAAATATTGTATCCACTGAAAGGCCTTGTGATAAAGAACATTGTGTCCAACACGTAAATCTATTAAGTATTGATGAAATTATCAGCAATATTAGTTTTCGGATGGAATGACGGACGGACTGACTGACAGACGGACGAACGTCCAGTTTAAAACTTATATGCCACCCTTCGGGGGCATAAAAACAACAGAACAGGAATTTTCAAAAATATATATCGAAGTCGAAAATTACACAACTCATCCAGACTGATATTATTTACAAAATTTTTCGTGGGATATTTTCGTATATTGAAGTCGAAAATTACACAACTCTTTCAGACAGATGTTGTTTACAAAAATTTTCGTGGGATATTTTCGTATCTCATAAATTCAAGAGTTGAGCTCACCTATTAAGAGTACCGATACTTGCCAGTCATATAACAGGGTAAATTGTGATACTTGGCTTAATTTCGATTCGATTGCTCAAGTTTTCAAAAAACAAAACAGTTTTTTCTTTCTCCTGAAAAGTATGAAAATAAGAGTTTGGCCATTTTCGCGGGGAAGGGACGATATATTTAAAGCTCTTAAACACTTATTTTGAATACTTAAACATATATTCTAACAGAAAACAACTATTAAATCACTAAAATAACATACAAGTGTTTGTAAGTGGGTAAATAGATCTGGCTGTCAATTTCACTTTTTTTGCTTCTTATTGAACAATAAAGCTTTGAAAAAATGATAATATGTTATGAATGATTAGCACCTGAATGATTTTGAAAACTTGAATGACTATACAACATAAATTCATGACCCATGCTCATGTTTTTTTATTTATTTTTCACTTTTTATTTTACTTGCCATTTTTTTTAACTAGCCCATATCTAGTGTGTTAATAGATTTTGATTACAGGATAGAACTAAATTATAACATTGCACCAACTGAAATTTATATTCAAGATTGTTTTAGAGATTGCACTCATTATTATATGAAATATTGACCGAAATGTCCTGAATGAATGAAAATATTTATTTAATTGAGAATTCTGTCGATAGGGTTGAATTTGAAAATAATGCTTATTATGAGTCCCCTAATAACATAGAAAAGAAATTGTCTGATATGGCAAATATGATGCAAACAATGAGTACAACCATACATAATTTGAATACTGATTTACGAGGGAAAATTAACAATCTAGAAGTAAAGATTAGAAATCTGCCATATGAGGGGTCTAGTGGGCATGCTATAGATGATGAGGTGTCCATGCATCCCCGTCATTCTCAGTCTATGATGAATTTAAATAGCAAGACCAATCAAAATATGAATGGCATTAATGATGGTTCTCATTTGAAACCTAAGCCACAGCCATATGATGGAACTTCAGATGTTAGCGAATATTTAATTCAATATAGTGTCTGAACTTAATGGATGGTCTGATTCGATTAAAGCCCTGTATTTTGCAAGTAGCTTGACTGGTAGTGCTAGATCATTATTAGGGGAACGAAATGAGAGAGAGAGATTATGATAGTTTGGTAGGAATTCTTAGAAAAAGATATGGAACAAGACATAAAGCTGAAATATTCAGACCAAATTTAAAGTCAGTGGTCGACAGCCTGGCCAGTCAATTACTGAACTTGCTCAACAGATCAGAAAGTTAACACATCAGGCTTATGCTGCTGCTAGCTCTGACTTGATGGAAATATTAGCTTTAGATGCATTTGTTGATAGTTTAGATAATTCTGAGATAAGGCACAACAGCCATAAACATGCTCAGAAAAATATTTTAAAAAATGAGACTTCATTGATAGTGGAAGAAATGTGTTCTGTATAGAGAGAAACACTTTTGTTTCTATAAGATAAGAAAGGACATATAGAAAAAAAAATTCCCCATAGCCACACCACATAGAAACATACAAGTAATTGAAGGACAAAATATAGCCACCTAAGTTTGTGAAATCGTTCAAGAATAACTAAAATACACACATACCAGTCATGTAAACCCAAGTATAATCTGAGAGCCTGGCTGGAAAGCACTAAATGACAGACTTCCCAAAAGTTGCAGGACCATCGGGCATGTCAGGCAATTGCGAGCAGGTCCAATAACTTTTCGCCAAGTACTGGACCAGATGTCCGGCAGTCAGGCACAATCTACAGCATTTATCCCTCTTTTATAATATATTCGGTCAGACAAATTTTCATTTGGTCAGACAGAAATCCTAACTTTGCCTGACCAAATGTCATGCAGTATTCCAGCAGTTTCGAGAAGCCTGAAATGACTATCCAGTACACACAACACGTTATTTATTCATTTGATAATAAAATATTTGTGTATACCTTCCGTTACTGGTAGTATAAAATGACGAGCTGGAATAACCTTCAAGCAAACCACAAGGGCACAAATAACGCAAATTCGCGAAAACATATGACATACGCATGACTAGCAGTGACAACACAAATAACGACTGTCAGAAATTAACTTTCCTTCAAGTGCATTACATGTAATCAACAAGAACCAACACTTACGTGGTAGAAGCTCAAAAACAGGAGAAAACTCAAGTTCTGTACATCCACGTGTGGAGAAATGCTAAGCATATGTTTCTACAGGGAGATAAATCTGAACGACTAAAATCAAAGCACTCAAAGCTCCCGAAACATGAATCAAACCTATCACAACAAATTCTTCGTTTAGGACATCAATTATCCAAAGCAAAAAAATGAATAAAAAAGTAAAACTAGATCGAATCAAAATTCACTTACTGTCAGAGAGGTTTATTGACACTTAAAAATTTAATAACAGAAAAACACAAACGCAATGTCTAGTTTATTACCAACATGCAAAGCAACAAAGTTACAAATTTAACCTTTTCCCAACTATAAGCACTATTTGACACATTTGCCGCACGCCACCTGTAAGCACTATCAGACACATTTTCTAAGTGCCCCTTATAAGCGCTATTGGATGCATTTACAGCCTGCCACATGTAAGTGCATTCAAACGCTTTGTCAATGAACCACCTATTAAACAACTTCCACAATTTCAAAGAACCTTTTTTAATGTCGTACTGCTAACATCAATTCCAAATCTGCCAGATTACGTCATAAAACTGAGGGGTCCTATTTGAAATTGTTACATAAATCGCTGACAATGAAATTAAAGTCAACACTCAATCACACATGCGACACATGACAAATTACATCATCTTTGCCCCCAAAGCTGTCAAATCCGTTTTTTTTTCTAATTCAGATTTTAGTTTATGGATTATGTCATCATAAGGGTAAGCTAATCAACGTTCGATTGTTTAAATTTTACCTGGGGTTAAAGGTCATACCGCATCGAGTTTGCGCAAATGCATAAATAGAGAGGACATAGAAAGAAATGAGAATGGAGACAGGAAGTTGGTTACCTGGAAGTTATATATATTATTTGAAAACTGTCCTTATTTGAAAACTTATATTATCGAAAAATGTTTTCATTAGAAGACTGATGTTGTAAATTTATTAGAAAACTGATCAACAGATACTGGACTTATACTTACAGAACAGACAGAATATTTAAAACATTGAACATTTACACCTTGTTTATCTTACACGATTGTTTACATTATATGATACATTTTTAAATAGTAACATCACTTCCATACGTATCCCCAACCGTAAGTTTATTTATTGTTCTACTACACTTATTGAAGTTTATAAATAGCAGGAACGAGACAAATGTTTAGAACGTGATGATAGGCAGTTATCGTCATGTGTACTTTGACAATTTTTTCAGTGGTGTGACATTAATGAAAACATTAGGGTTGCGGTCAATTCGTAACCAAACCAAACTTTTTTCACAGAAGGTGACAAAGACGACGCGTTCATGGTGGTGTAGTGTTCGCCGTTATGGAAACCGCTGTCCAGCTGCCGTCAGTGAAAGGGGAGGAATCTACGTGAGAAATAAACTCAGTCACTCTCACTCATCAGATCCTGGTTGTCTGCTGACAAGACAATTGTCACGTGAGGTAAATCTACTTATAGTCTGGCATAACTTTTCTCAGTATATAAGTACAATGTTTTCTGAACGGACTTCATATAGAATTTATCATTCTACATATCATCTTTTAGCTACACTATACGCAACATATATTCCTTCACATTTAATTGAAATATTATGATCACAATAAAATTATACCAGTCATAATGTTTTCTCAGGTGAAGGAAGCTGCTGCTGACAATGTGTTCCGATCAGCGATGGAGGTTGTTGAAGAGAAAATTAGAGCAGTTCCTATAAACAACGTAGACGATCTTGCTGCACCAGATCAGCTTGCGAGGGAGGCCAACCGGTTCAGGCAAAACCAACGTCCCGATGATCCAACCACTATGGATTTCGAGGTAAAGAAAAGCTAGTTAATTGAACTTCTGTCAGCGATAGAAACTACCAAGTTTCAGACTACCAAGAATACATAAAATAAAAAGGAACTTGCGTAAAATTTTTTGCTATATATTTATGTATCATTTCATAATTGTATTAGGCTGTAGTGAAAAGAACGAACTTGTAAATTGTAAATATCTTTTTTAATTTGTAGCTTGCTATGGACCACATCCCGGAAGATTTCTTTCAAACGGACGTACTGGTGAGCGGTGCCAGACACATTATCTTCGCCACTCCTTCTCAGCTGAGTCTGCTTGCCCAAACTAAAACCTGGTATATTGATGGGACATTTCAGGTTATTAGATCAACGGATATATTTGAACAGTTGTTTGGGATCCACACCTTTATCAGAAAAGAAGACAATGAGAAACAAGTACCTTTGGCATTCGCATTTATGTCTAGAAGGAGGAAGGATTATAAGAAGATATTAAAGGTATGTAAATATTTATCAATATCTGACGCCGTACATATGACTTGTTTCCATTCATTCTTTCATTAGGCAAATAATGTGATATATATATATATAATTAATTTAATACTTTGTTTTTAATAACTGTTTACTTACATGTTTATATAAATAGAAGCTACGTGCCTGACTTATTATATAGTTTTATCATTCATGATGTATTCTTACAGAAAATCAAGAACATGCTGCCATCAGAACCGAATGTCAAAGCCTTCATGTTAGATTTTGAGGCAGCAGCATGGAAGGAGGTACGTGAGGTGTTCCCCGGAGCTAACATCACTGGATGCACCTTCCACTGGACTCAAGCAGTCTGGAAGAAGGTACAGGCTGTAGCAAAGTATGAAGAAGGAGGAGGGATACAGAGGGTTATACGTCGCCTCTTGGCTCTACCACTCCAGCCTTCAAATCACATTCCTGTTGTGTTTGAAGCAGAGAAGAATAAGTTGTTAGACCATGATGCTCTCTCAACACTTTACCAGTATGTAGAGAATCAGTGGATTACTGGATCCATGTGGTCACCACAAGATTGGTCTTGCCAATAAGGACCAACAACGATTGTGAAGGTGAGTTAAGAAAATTAACATTTGTACATATACATGATGACTATAATAATGATTACACTAGCCACTTGACATGCATTCTGTTGCTTGATTTTGTTTATTTGTATTTTTCGCACATGTTTTTTAACAAATTATTTCAATATTATCTAAATTCTGTATTTCAGGATGGCATCGTCATCTCAACCAGAGAGCGAAAACCCCATCGTCTTTCTACGTGTTACTGCATCTTCTGTACAAAGAGGCAAAGTTAGTAGAAACACAGGTTAAGCTGGTTTCTTCTAACAAGTTGAGAAAAAACCAAAGAAAGGCTAAGAGGGAAATGGAAGGGAAGGTGTTTGACGTGTGGGGACAGTATAGTTTAGGGGGCATGTCTGCAAGCAAGCTGTTGAAGAAGCTTTTACTTGTATATGGAAAATGAATAACTTTCACTTCATAAGATGAAAATTTAGTGTACTGATGCATCTATTTAAGTAATTCAAGTTTGTTTTTCCATGTTGTTGTTTGTCATAATTTGCAAATGAATAATTCCTATTTTCTCTGCATTACATCATATGTTATTATTATATTTGAATATGCAAATAAATAAAAACATTTCTTCTTAGTTTTATTCATTTCTATCTGTCTTATTTATATCATGACAAATATCCCACACACATAATGTTAACATACTCAATTTGACAAAGTTCGGCTCGAAGTGCCAATGGTGACTAATTTAAAACAGCACATATATATAAACACAAATACAAATAAATAACAATGACACAATTTATAAAGAATGAAAGTTTTGTCAACATCCGTACTAAAAAAAAAACATACAATAATCAGACATATAAAATAACTGGAAAAGTCATAAATATATCAAATATTACGTAATATTTCACATATGAATATATCCTTAATCTACTCTTTATACATTCACATTAGCCAATTTTTACTAAATTACATTTGTCAAATACCAAAAAACACTTTTTAATAACATAGTACAATAAATACTAAGAAGGTTACGAATTGACCAACGATTTGAAAAGGTTACGAATTGACTTGTAAAAATGGTTACAAATCGACCAAAAAAACCAGGTGACGAATTGGTTTGGTTACGAATTGACCTGTATCCAAACATTATACCACCAAGGAATTTACAACTGTGGTACAGTGAGAACAAATCGGAAAGGGTTTCCTGCTGAACTAAAAAAACCAAACAACCTTCAGAATCGTGGTGATTCAGTAGTTCTTCAGAAAGGCAGTTCTAACAGCTACTGTGTAGATGATGATGTTCATTGCTTTAAATGATGATATAAGTGATATATAATGCATTGTTTTCTGTTGTTACGCTTGTTGAATTCCTCATTAATGTGAATTAAATGTGATAAACATTGAATTTTATACTATTTTTCTGTTTTCATACTTTCTTATGTTGCAAAAACTGCATCGTTATACTTGAAATTTATACCACATGAAAGAAAAAAATATAAGCTACAAACTTTACATTTACACTTTTTCTGTGCAGCTAACAGATATCTTGATAAACTGGATGTTTTAAACCACTTTTTTGCCATAAGCCTACTTCCTTATGGGGGAAAGGTTAAACAATAAAACATATACTATGACAGACACTGTAGCCATTAATTAAAGGTAGTAAGACATGAGGCCACCCTTAAAAATTGTTTGTTTGCCACTACCAACCCACACTTTTTGGGATGAGTCTGTAGGTAGGTAATTTTTTTTGTCTACCCACTAGACTTAAATTTAAACTATTACAATCCTAGTCATAAAATACAAAAACAACATATGTTCAAATACTGAATTTTACTTTTTCAATTCATTCATGTTTTCTTCATCTAAAAATGTTTCCATGCATTTTCATTTTATAGTGCTTTTAACTCGCCAGACAAATCACTGAATACGTCATCCCACAACCATTCCCAGTTTTCCAGGTCAAAGCAGTAGATTCTGTCATTAAGCAACAATCTACCTTCAACAACAACATGATTTGTTCCCACTGTTCAATTTAACTATTAATTTAACCTCTCCAGAGCAACAACCTCTCAACAACAACATAACTTTGCTTCTCCCAAAGGTGTTGCTTTGGAGAGGTTGCAATGTATTTATTACTGATGAATTGTATGGACTTGCATATTATATGCTACGTGCAGAAATATATTACTATTCTAATCCATATTATAAATTCAATACATTTAATGGCTGCACTTAAAAGGTCGTACCACTTTGTTCTGTACAAAACAATGATATGTTTGAACAAGAACCGAACTGGAAGTGACAATCCAGTCAGGAGTACAAATACAGTAAAACCTCAATATTAAGATAGAGGCAGAGAAAACAAGAGAATTAGAGAAAAAGAAAGAAGAAGAAAAGAGAGAAAAGCAGACAGTAAAACCTAAATATTAAGACCATCTTGTTACAATGACCGCTTATTCTTGGACCAGCCTTCAATTACTCCATGATAATTAAATCTGATAATGTGACCAACTCATTACAAAGATAGTTTCAGGTCCCAAAGGTGGTCTCATTATCAAGGTTTTAATGTGGGAGTACCAATAGATCCAATATTATACAAAACAATGTTAAATAACCTCATGAGAAGGCGGAGCTACGACTTCAATATCAACAAGCCTCTTGCGTTTGAAGCTGTCATTTCGGACCGACATTTATAGAATGTTTATGGACTGATTTTTTAACAAATGTTCACTACTGAAATCGGTCCGGGAACTTCAAATTCAGTCTGGACTGGCAAACTTTTGTATTTTCAGCACCCTGGTAGTATAATACACAATAGCGGCGCTAGATTCAAGTTTGATACTTCAGTATTCAGTGTGCAGTGGTATTGTGCTTATACATTTAGTGACCAAAATACCAATTTGGTATCAAATACCAACATGAAACCTGAAGAGGTAATACCATTATACCTGATAATATAAGTTATCAACTTTCCTTTTTTGTGTGCTCAGTGTAGATCTACCACCGATACTGGAATTTGATACCATCAACTAAATTAGAACCAAAACTAAAGATGGCAATTTTTTTCACGTCCGTCGTGTTGGTAGATCAAACTTGTAGCTCTAGTTATACCAAGTGGTTCTTATAAATTAAGTTCTATGTTATAAGTTTGTAGTTTATACCAATGATGGAAGTTTATACTATAACAGTTAGTTAATACCAAAGTTGATAATGTGATTCCTCGGATGTGCTAAGTTTATTATACAGAACTACCGATATTGGCAGCTACTTTGAGTATGTGTTTAAAAAGTTTAGGTCCGTGCGTTGCAGTGAATATTGTGACGATGTCAACTCAGTGGATTTTCTGGTATGTAGCTAAATAGATTATCTTTGACATTTTGATTGATCTATGTGTTATTGTGCTCATTAAAGTTTATGTTTGAAAGTTATCAGTATGCCTCTGTCGTATTTGAAGTTTGTTTCTATCACAAATAATATGCCAAAAGCTGGGATCAGGCGAACCCTATAGCGCATCCTTGTAGTTACAAAGTCACGCTTGCATTCACATATTCCACTTGTGCTACGAGGGGGCATCCAATGTTGTAGGATTTTGAACAGTCACATGATGCATATAATGGACTGTGACTTGATTAGAAATTAGGTAAACAACAATATACTGTACTTCACATTCAACACCAAATCAGATTCCTGACTTTGAATTTTGTTGTGTATTAGGATATAAACCATTTCCAGAACCTCTTGTATAACATTGTTAAGATTGTATATCTGTATATTAAATTAGTCTAGTATAGAAACCCACTGTGTACACTTGTCTTTTAGACCACAACATAACAATCTGGCAACAAGAAATAATACAAGATTCATTTGACTAAAATGGCCACTTCTGTGATTGGAAATAATGGAGAATTTTCAGAATTGTATGAGACATGGAAAAGTTACAGTGACAGTGAGCGTGTGGTGATTTTTTTCAAGGTGAATCGAATTCCAGATAAAAGATAGGTTGCAGCATTTCTAAGTATGATTGGAGCAAAAACTTACAGCTTATTAAGGAATTTAACAACACCAGATGATCCGGCTTCAAAACCTCTACAGGATTTATTTGAATTATTAAGTGGACATTTTACTCCAAAGCCACGAGTTATTGCAGAAAGATATCAGTTCATGAACAGAGATCAGAATGAAGGTGAACAGATTCATGTTTATTTAGCAGAATTAAGACGCTTATCAGAACATTGTGGCACCAATCTAAATGACTCATTAAGAGACAAGCTAGTATGTGGAATAAGATCTGAAGCAATTCAGAAAAAGCTGTTATCAATCAAAGATCTCACACTTGATAAAGCATACAAAATTGCAATTGTAATGGAAACTGCAGCCAAGGATGCAGAAGAGCTGCACAGTGCTGCCCAATCAATGCAGACAGTTAACAAAGCGCAAAAAGGGGGACAGAAGGCTGTGAAAAGGGGTCCAAAATCGCAGAAAAACAGGAAGTGCTACCGCTGTGGGAAATCAAATCATTTACCACATGACTGTTTCTTCAAAAATGCTGTGTGCAACTATTGCCACAAGACGGCATGTTGAAATTGTATGCTTAGCAAAGAAAAGCAGTAGCCAAATGCACATAAGTCAAGGGAACCGATTAAGTGGATATTAACAATGAGCTTACACTGAACATAAATCACGATTAAGTGGATATTAACAATGTCCTTACACTGAACATAAATCACGGAAATAGCAGTGATAACATTACGATTTCGTCCATAGTTAACAGCAAACAGCTGAAAATGGGAGCTTGACATAAGGTCAGCCTATTAGAGCTAGAAGAAAACTCCAAAAGTTCCTTACAATAAATGCAATGCAAGGGCTGTATCAATACAATAGGCTGGTCATGGGCATAGCTCCGGCTAGTCTGATATGGCAGCAAACAATTGATCAAGTATTGAAAGGAATACCTGGAACAAACTGCATTATCGATGACCTAGTTATCACGGGCTCCTCATATGAAGACCATCTCAAGAACCTGGGAGCCGTTTTGCAGCGATTGACTGAATATAACCTACGCGCAAGACTAGAAAATTGTAGGTTCTTTGAAGACAAAATCACACATGTGGACTGTGGACATGTCATAGATGAAAATGGTCTACATAAATCACAAGACAAAATGGACGCAATCGTCAATGCACCGAAGCTACAGGATATAACACAGTTGTGTGCATGGCTCAGAATGGCAAATTATTACAGGAAATTTGTCAAAGATATAGCAACCATAGTTCATTGATTAAATGAGTTGCTGAAAAAGAATACTAAATTCAAATGGTCATCAGAGGTGCAATCAGCTTTTGACAAAATCCAAGAAGTTATTACTTGAGACGCCGTGCTTACACATTATGACCCGTCACTGCCAGTCAAAGTTGCCTGCGACAGTTCAGCATACGGCCTAGGTTTGGTGATATCGCATGTCATGCCTGACGGAGAGGAGAAGCCTATAGCTTTTGCAAGTGAAACTTTGAATAGTGCAGAAATAAATTATGCACAGGTGCAAAAAAGAGGCATCAGCTGTTGTATGGTCAGTAAAGACATATTTGGTCGAAAGTTCACACTAGTGACACATCCATTTTTTAAAAAATGCCCGTATTAGCGGGGTGGTCTTAATTTCGGGGTGGTCGTAAGGTGGGGTTCAGGTGTATTAGGAAAACATTAAATTCTTCCATCAATAATTAACGTTTTTACAAATGTTTCCCTTATACAGACGTACGTTGTTACTAATGTAATTTATACATTACCATGTTGTTTTAAGTCAAAACATTATTATGTATATAATATTAATGTTGTAAATCAGATACAAAAGGATTAAATTTTATGTTTTTAATACCTTTCAGGAATGAAACAGATGAAACAGATATAACACAAACTTTACGTGAAGAGAAATTACTCCTGCCTTTTTTGCAAACCTCAGGTTGGTCATTCAATATTTTATGTATAGTAATGATATTTATCATGTGGTAAATGCATTGATTTACTTCATATCTACTGTATAAATGTTTAACACTTTGCAAGGGTAGTGGCTCTATTATATCTATTTCTTTCCTGACCTTCCAGTATACCTTTCAAATGACCATCTCGGAGCTTATTAACACAAAATGGAAAATAACCAACGGAGAGAAGCAAAGGTAGAGATACAGTCAATAATTTTGCGTATGAAGGATTTCTTTGTTCACATGAAAATACCATTATGAATTGGCATATCAGATTTTACAATAAAATGAAACCAAGTTACCCTACAAATAACTGTTTCTAACCTAATAAAAATTAACACAAACCTAGTACATCTGAAGATTGTTGTATATCAACTTTGTTTGAAATGACAGTATATTTCAGTGGTAGTTTTATTCTGTTGCTGCAATCATCCTCTACTACTTATTTTATTTAACAAAATAAATAATATATAGGTAAAGTGACTTGTGAAGATAATTCAATATTACTGATAAAATGCTATCAGAATTTTTACTTATATTTCCAGGATTTCATAAGGAAGATGTTCTGAGGAAGATGATATATATCTTATACCAGTAACCTCTGTTATCATGTGTTGTGATTGCCATAGCATAATGCAATAACATCATAATTAAGTGTTATTATATGTTGTAATTCTCACTACTAAATGCAGTAACCTCATTTACCACTGTAATCATATGTTGTAATTGTCATATTTTAATGCACTCAATCCAGTAACCACCTTTTGTTATAACTGTTATGTCTTAACACATTAACATCAGTAATTACTGTTATTATGTAACAGAATATATTATAAAAAAGATAGATGAAGCCTATGAGAGGAAATACCTAAAGTACCAGGAGTTAGAAGACCTTTGTGGGGAAAAGGGATGGAAACCTCATGTTTTCCCTGTAGAAGTTGGATACAGAGGGTTCCCTGCTCAGTCACTCTGGAGAATGCTGGGTTTGCTGGGAGTCAAGGGCAAAGTTAGAAAGACTACCATGAAGAACATTGGAAAGGTAGCAGAAAGAGCTTCCAGTAAAATGCTATCAGAATGTTTACTTATATTTCCAGAATTTCATAAGGAAGATGTTGTGAGGAAGATGATGATGATGTATATCTTATACCAGTAACCTGTGTTATCATATGTTGTGATTGTCAAGTCAGAAGACCTTTGCAAGGGCCAAGTTAGAAAGACTACCATGGAGAACATTGGAAAGGTAGCAGAAGAAGCTTCCAGTTGGCTCTGGTTAAGACACTCTGAACAAGAATGGAAGCCATCACAGACAGGCAGTGCTTGATCACCACTGTCGCCACACCATCTAGAGGGTGCACCAAGTCAAGGGGCGAAACACCTGGTGAAAGATGGACACTCTGCTGATGATGTCTGTGATTAGCAGTATGATTACTGTATTACTCATAATTATGTAGTAACTGTCATATCTTAAACCAGTAACCTCATTAACCACTGATATTATATGTTGTAATTGTCACTACTAATTGCAGTAACCTCAGTTATAACTATTATAGTATATTGTAATATTCATATCTTAGAACAATAGCTGCAGTAACCACTAATAGTAAATGTTCGTCATAACATAAAGCATTAATCACATCAACAACCATCATGGTATGTTGAAATTTTTACATCTTATTGCATTAACCTCAGTAATCTGTTATTTTACGTAGCAATTGTCATACACTGATGCAGCCTCTTTATTAACCTCTTCAATTATATATTTTTATTGTAATATTTTAATGCATTAACTTCAGTAAGCACAACCTTTTTGTTGTCCCTTTAATTTTACTGTACGTATGATACAACTATGGCTCCAGATAAATGTATACTGTGTGCAAAGAAAATAAAAGTAAATCAACGAAGACCAGTAAACAAAAGAATTGCTAAGTATCAACTGACATGTTTCATGCTGGAAAGCACTAAATGTAGCCGAGCAGCACATGAAACAGTAGAAAACCAGTCTGTTCATAATCCTTGCTACAGTACTGCAACACTGAATCATAATGCCATTACTTCTCTAATGAGTCCACCCTCTGTCCGCATTAACATTGGGAGTGTTTCAAAAAGCCATGCATATTTTGTTTTGCGTGTAAAAGAGCTGGTCCAAGATTGATTAATGTCCTATTGAAACTCAGAACTGATATGTATATATATATATATATTATATATATATAATGTCTTAGTTACTTCCAATAGCAGATGTTGCCCTGTACACTTGAACGACACCCTCGATTCTTTTAATCAGAGTGTCATACCATAACTACTCTGAGGACATTGCAATTTTCATTTATGAAGACAACATCTATTACAGATTTATTGGAAGAAGTCAGACAGATTGCCCTGAAATCAACACAAAATTGCATTTCATTTGACTGCATAGACTCTTTTTCTAATAATGATTTATGTAGCTTAACATGTCTTAACAAACAGCAGTTTTTGAATTTATTTAATATCCTAAAAACCCCATTTTAAAAAATACATCAGTGAAATAGATCAGTGAAACTTCTCGAAGACCTGGGTATAAAGGCTGAAATTCAAGCATTTTTGTCAACGGGGGGGGGGGGGGGGGGAACAGTTGACAACTGAGGATGCAAACACTAGTAGCCTGGTTACCACAGTGAGATGGGTAGTTGAGTCTGCAAATTCTAGAATAAAAAGATGGAAGTACCTGGATCACATATTGTCTACAAATCAGGTACCTTTCATCGGCAATTACATCAAAACATGTTGTGCCATTTCAAATAAGTATTTCCAAGGCTTAAATACCACAAAGAATTGTACAGATGATGACATGACAGCAAATATTGTGTTAAATAGGTTAAAAAAACTAATGATCTAAAAAAATTTGTCATTGAGAACTCTTTGGACAAAAGAAGTATTACCCATTGGGTAAAAAGTAGAAGATAACATTCTAATTGATTTCCAAACTTTAGATGATAATGCTTTAAGACTTTTGATATTAGGCACGTATCAAATGAAGTAAAGTTCCAGTTATATTCAAGAATACATCAGCTGTGACTGTCTATTTCAAGTACTTTAATAAAAAGATGACCAAGTTTGAATTTGTAACAACTCTGCATATGATGATAGATGTTATGCCCTGTGTGAGCTTTGTTTAGTTTTTCAGAAGAAAGACTTAGACTTGACCGTCATTGATCCTGCTCTTAGGGCTTGCAAATCTGAGTTGGAGAAGCACTGGAGTGGGGAAATGGATAAGTTGAAGGTGACTACATGACAAGTATTTATGCAAACAATTAACACTGAGTATGGAAAATTCAAGGGACATAAAATTACTTACAATGACCGAGTCAAGCAGCATTTTAATTCCATTAAATCTCAGTCCTTGGAAAAGCTCATTGATAATTTGAACAAAAGATGTCCAGATACTGGTGAAAACATTGTGAGTTGTTTCACATGCCTTGGTCTGAAACCAATTTCTTTCCTTGGTAAAGAAGAATTAGACACCTGGAGAAATTCAAAGTTGCAGGTTTTAGTAGACCACTATGGAGAGGTAGAAAGTAGTCTTGCTCACATAGAGAGGGACAAATCATACCATGAGTGGAAACTTTTGAAATCAAGTGTTTTACAAGAGCAGTATCCTAGAGACCAGTTTCAGGTTTTGTGGTATCTCATTAACAAATATCACAAGGAGATGTTTCCCAATTTATTGAAACTTGCAGCTTTAGCTATGACTTTACCCTTCCACACAGCAGATTGTGAACAGGGGTTTTTAGTGCAAAATAAACTTAAAACTCCTGAAAGGAACAGACTCAGTCCCGAGAGATTGAACACATTGATGACAATTGGTGTGCAAGGCCCAGATATAAAAACATTTGATTTTCATGCCAGTATGTGCCACTGGAAGCAGCAAAAAGGTAGAAGAATATTCAATAAATGTTAAAACATTCAGTGGCAGTCACTGCCACTGGTGTGAATCAAACCATAAAGGATTCCTGTCAGTAAGTTTGTAAGTTATTTTCATTGACCCATATATCTGAAAAATGACCCCTTGGTTTGGTTGGTAATGGGTCAAAAAGACCCATGATTTCCAAATCCTGACCTAAACACTGATTCAATTTCACATTTGTTATTGGTTAATGTCAGTAATTTTTATGCTGTATTTATATTCATTGCATAAATATATAAACTGTGCATTACAATTTATGGTAAAAGTTTCAATATCTCCTCTATGATTCACCTTGATAATGAGACCAACTCATTACAATGGTTTATGTTTGTATACACCTGTTGACATATTGTATTTGTTATATGTATTGTTGATACTTGGGCTTAATGGCAAGAAATAAATTCATACGACTGATATGTGCCATTTGTTGTTAAATATTTATGCTTGCTTCGTTGATTACAATGTGTTTTTGGTGAAAATGCAGAGTTATGGAGAAAATGAATATCATTAAATTATCATGATAACCATAAAAAATTAATGAAAAGCAACACTTCATTTCTTTGGAACAAATACCACAAGATTGATCATATTCATTCCTTCATTAAATGAAAAAGAAACATTTCTCCTTTTTTTTGTAATATACATTCATCCATAACAACATTTCAGATATTACTGCTTCAAGGCTAATGTCTTGATTCAAACTTGTTGGGAAGTCAGTGACTTTTTCTGTTCTTTGTTTGGGTACGCTGAAAGGACCTTTCCCAACTGAAAATTTAGATATTTTCCCCAAAGCTTGATAATAAAATTTTCCAGTTTTGGCATCATACCACGCATTTTTCCCAACTGGACAGAAACTGGACCCTTTCCCAAAATTGCAACAAAAATCACTGAAAGCAAACATTTAACGAGACTGTTAAGACAACTTGACACACGGATATTTTGGGTCTAAATGAATCTACTTCTAAGTTACAAAGGCAACCTGAACTTGAATAAAACCACCAGTAGATCATAACAAGTTTGGACGTTGAGCTGAGCACACCCCTCTCGCTACTCTTTTTTGCGAGAATTGTAGCTAGAATTGCATATATGTGATATTGTATAGTAAATAAGGCCATACCAAATTGCGTCTATGTTTAGCGTAACATGGAGGTTCAAAAACCTATCTAGCTATCCGGAAAAACAATCAAGTTCCTCAGGAAAAAACACAAATTTCCTACTTAATTGCCGTAAAATTGTAGCATCTATCAAAAGTTCAAACAGTCGCTCAATGAGAATAAATATGTTTCATTTCTTAAATCAAAACAAAAGCATAATATTCATCGATTTTGACGACTGGAAGGCATATTGATACAAAGCAAATCGTTCCAGTATGTAATGGCCCAATAAAAATATTTCAAATGATCAAATATTCAATATTACAATATGTTTTTTATTTGACTCAGGTGACCAAAACCTTTCCGTCCGTGGATGCTAAACATAGATATGATTTGGTATGGCCTAACAGAAGAATTAATAGAAGTAAGTATCTTTTCTAAGCTTATGAAATTTGAAATTGCTTTTTAAATTTTTTCTTTTTTATCGTGGTACCCGTGATAAACATTATATTCTGGACACTATACGAATTATATGAATGTTATAGAAATGGGGGAAAAAGGGTCCACTCCACTGGCAGCCAAAATACGGAGAACAGGGAGAGGGTCGAGTTCCAGGGGTGTTTTCTTTTTTATTGCTATGCTAGCAACCCCTAATTTAATTCGAGCTAGCAACCCCTATTTTAATAATTTAAACCCCTAATTTAAGCCAGAGCAAATGGAATTCAAAAAAGTGACAGAAAGGCAACACGTTACCATCAACATAAAGAATAAAGAGCCAATGATATTAGACAGAACTCCTGTACTTCTAAATTGCAATTCTCTTCCATGGGCAAACTTTAACTTAAACCGTATTTCAGGATATTACAATTTGAAACCCAGTCATGTAATAATACAATAATGGAAAAACATGTGAAAAACTGACCATATTTCATTCACTCACTACAAGAGAAAACACATTTTTTTTTCATTTTACAGCAAAAAAGTATTTTTGTTGCCATGGAAAAACTTGAAAATAAATAATTAAAAACCATGTTTTCTTCAAATATGTTGAACAACACAAATATATATTGAAAGTTTCGAAACAAATTTTTTGAAATAACATATTTTCATGTGTTCCTTGTGAAAATTAACAAAATGATTTCTTGCCATGGCAACACATGGAAAAACATTACTTAAAGTTGACAATTTCTTTCTATACGATATTCACAAAAACACTGAGCACATTTCATTCACTCACTACATCAGAAAACACATTTTTTCATTTCATAGTAAAAAATATTTTTGTTGCCATGGCAACATTAAAAAAAACCCTTAAAAATCATGTTCCTCAAATATATATTGAAAGTTTTGAAAGAATTTGACACAGGGCCATTTTTGGGCCTAAGTGAACCTACCCCTTTAACCATTGAGCTTCAACTGTAAATGACAATGCATTAAAGAGCACTTTACATTCATGAAATAGTTCATGTTAAGTTTACCCAAGCGCTATATAAATTAGGTAACAATAACACTAAGTTTAACTTTACATTCAAATATTTTAAATAATTACACTACCCAAGTTTAGCTAATGTGCCAGATATTTGGTAATTACTATATGCATGTGTTTCAGGAATGTTGCATATATTGGATCGGGTCATTCACATATTCAAAATTTGTTGCTGCAATTGAGATTCCACCCACTTCTTTTAACAATTTAAAAAAAATCCTGGCAAGAGCTCTGAACACAGAAGCGAAGATGCTAAGAAAAGATAATAGGTTATTCTTATAACTATTGCATACTGAATACTGTTCTTTTCCATGAGAATGGTTTAGAGAATTGAATGTAACGAGGACTGAAACTTTTGTTTCCATAGTAAAACCTCAAACAGCAATCATCTCAATATTACAACCACATTGTTACAAAGATCACCTATTTTCCAACTGGCTTCCGATAACTCATCTATAATTCAACTTGATAATGGGACCACTTCATTATTACAACCGATTTTATCAGGTACCAATGGTGGTTTCATATTCGAAGTTTAACTGTATATGAAAATATGAAACTGGTCAGTGTTAGGTCCCTTCTTGACTGGTATGTTTATCAAGCATAAACGAAGGATGGCACCTAAGTTTCTAATAAGAATCTAAAACATAGCAAAGAGAATGTCTACTGCCTTCCTTGTAATGTGTGTATGTTTTACTTGTAATTACATTTTTCAATACCCACATTCATGCTAAAATGATTTCTAATATGGCCATAGTATCATATTTTATGCATAAATTTCATTTTTAGTTTAAATATTGATGGCTAAATTGAGAGTAACTAGTCATCAGGAGAGTTCAAATATGACATGGGATGGCAAAAATGGGGCAGCAGAAGGCAAGAATTATTACTGTTCACGTGTTGTTTATAACTCATTTATAACTCATTACAATCACATTTCTGTGAATGAGTAAACTCTTTATGTGTCTGCTCAAATTAATGGAAGACACCACACCAAACTTGTTATAGAAACATTGTACAGTCAAACCAACATTTGCAGTCACCTCTAAATGAAGACCACCCTGTGAATAAAGGCCATTTTTTGAAAAACCATCATTGATCATCTAGAACAAACTGACCTCCAAATAAAGGCCATGTGTCAATAAAGGCCATATTTAGTCTTTCCCAAGGGTAGCCTTTGTTCACAAGTTTAACTGTTTATACTAAGATTGTGTTGAAGTATTCTTTATATGAAACTGTATCAAATGTTATAAATTTGTTTTAATATATTTTTAAAGACTACTGTACATGCATGATAATAATTGAAGGGGTTAGTGCAACAAAATGGAGTTAGGACCTCTAATTGCACAGATCAGGAGATTTCCCATCAGATTAGCTCCCTTCCAGGCATGAAATCTTCTTTTTTGAGGAAAAAAAAAACAATTTTCAAAATATTCATAAGAATATTCCAAGACTGGATTTAGGACCTTTGTTGCATAGAAACAACGGAAGGCCACCAGTGTTTACTTTCATTTTCATGAGATGATTTTTTGCCATTTTCATACAGTATTCGGGTGAATAAATATTCTAGGGTTTATAAATGTGTTATTTCTATTTATTTACCAAGAACTTCGTTTTCAGACATAAAGTTAATAGGAAAATGGAAATAAACTGGTTTTTTGCTACATGGATTTAGGTCTTTTGTTGCATGGACAAATTTGTGAAGGATTTATTTCTCATTTTTATTATTTTATCAGTATAACAAGTGTAAAAAGTATAGTATCTTCATTGAAAAATATACACCACACTTATGTCTCTTACTTTGTTATAAAAATGTCATGTTATATCCCATATTTAAGCTGTTTATATAAAATTTGGATTTAGGACCTTTGTTGCATCGACAGTTATAAAATCAAAATGACTTACAAGTTCCTAAAAGGACTTAAATTTCTTCTACAGTAATGTGTCAGCAATATCTATATTCTTTTTTGAATGCTTACTTTTCAATTTCCAGGTGAACATATGTCCATTTCGGGGGACAGTGACACAGAAAGTACTGGCCAGACATTACTTGAAGAGTGGAAGTGTCACATCTGTAACTATATTCTGACTCAAGCAACTGTTTATTTTTTATGGGAACAATGTTTGGAAAATGGACCTTAATACACATAATCCTCTTGAAAGCTGGAAAAAGGTCAACCCATTTAAAAGTGGTGCGAAACCGAATCGCCCAGAAGCACAGCAGAAATATGAATCACAAATCAAGATAAAAGCTGCCAAATACAGAAACTTGAATGACTTAGTAGTAAAAGGACTACTTAAGGAAGATGTTGCCCAATTCTATGTGAATCTACCGCATGATGGAAGGCAAAATGAACACAGTGACACAGAATACGATGATGACTATGTCGAGTAGGCTGAGCATGAAATGTCTATTGAACTTAAGCCTGAAACTGAGTTTACATTGGTTATGTTGTTCAGTGAAAATTCGTTTTATTGACAGATGATAATATCTGTTATGTACTGTTTGGCACTTATCCAGATAATCAGTGTGATACAATGACCTTATTGTAGCACGAAAGTGTGTTTTTTGTCTCAGATACTGCTTAAGTGGCTAATGTAATGTTATGTGTTGAGTAGCTCACATTCATAAAAGACTTCTATTTCTGTTGTTGAAATGAGTCAAATGATGCTTGATTGAAAAGGAACTGTATAATGTGGACTATTTGTAAAAAAGATATTGTTTAAACCTATTTCCAAGTACTGTACATGATGGCTACAGTTTGTGTCACAATGATTGTCATGCTTTGAACTTACTGAATGTCTAGTCCTGTAAAAATGGTGTTGTGTTCAGAAAAAAAAACAACATTTGTAACTAACTATAATGAGTTCTTATCAGGGTAGTTTTATGCATTGATATATATATATATATATATATATATATATATATATATAGTTAATCTCGTTTTAGATTGTTGTTTATGTCTGTTTTATGAATATTATTCATAAAAGTGTACTAGGTGGTTTTATATGACGCTAAAAAGTTAGCTTCACATTTTGTGCTTGTATATGAATGCACATATTTTGCAAGTGGAAGTCTTATCAGATAAAACATTGTTGAGTTCAATGAAATGATTGTTGTAAATAACCATCAAGTGCTCTTTTATGCTATGAGTATTACAAATTTTGCTTGTTTACAAGCAATGAATTAACATTTTTTACATTTTATAAAAGAATACTCAAATAAAGTAACTGTCTTATTTCATGATTTATAGTAAAACTGTTGTATAAAGATTACTGAATTCCTAGTAAACGTTACCATGTGCTTTAACATCATGGTAAAAGGTAAAACCTACATTTGTATGCTTGTATATATGATGTGCATGTTTATAGAATGAATGTCTATTCAGGTATCATGGATGTCTTATTTGATGAGATTGAGATAGTATAAACATTACTGAACTGTTGAAAAGGAGGACATTTGCGTATTATGAATGGTGGACTAAGAAAATCTTTTTTTTTCATGTATACAATTAAGTATCATAATAACCAAGTATGCCTTATAAAATGCTCAATTTGTTTAAATCCAAAATCCCATGTAGAATGATGATTTGAGTTTATCATTACGCTGCTGTTATCTCAAACTGTTGTGTTGTATTAAGGAGTTAACGTTTACAAGTTTGATTGTTCATAAAAATAAGTTCCAAAAAGTGTTTGTTTTCTTCTGCTACGATATTTCTCCCTGCTTTTTGGACACCCTAGTTCATCTCTTAGGTACAAAGATGCAAATAATGAATGATTAGATTGCTATAATAATAGATAGGGAGAATTATGGAGTAAAAAAACAGAAAAAAGTCCAGGTTGCTTAAAACAGTTTCACATTGGTCCTAACTCCGGTGGACTTAGGTCCCTTTTTGCATAAACATGTTTGGTAAAAAAAGGAAAAAACGCAAAAAAATCTTTGTTTATGAAAGGAATTACACACCATTAGGTGCAATTCGTCAACATGTATAATAATAATTGGTAAAGTATGTATTCTCTTCCTTAAGTGGATTTCCCTAAAAAAAATATAAAATCACATTTTTCTCGAAATGACCAAAAATGGATTTAGGTACCTTGTTGCACTAACCCTTTCAAATACCTTACTATGTATATACACTAAATACTTGCATGTGTTATTTAAAAAGTTATTTGTAAAATCTATGATATATTATTACGGTTATATTTTCAATGAAGAGACCTGAAGAAATAATAACTCACAGTTAATATTTCATCAAAGTTAGTACTTAAGGAGTTAACTCAAAGACAGAACAAACATTATTATATTATACAATACAGAGTAACATCAAAGCAGAAGAAACAACACTGTGAAAACTTGCTGCAGTAGGTTGAATATTACTGAGGACAACTACTATGGTGTGCCAATTAAGATCACAAGGACTGATATCAACAACAACAGATGAAGACAATGAGCAATCAGTAATGTCAAAAGAAATGTTTCATCAAACAGAAGACAACAACATGAGTCTTACGACCAGTAAGAAATGCCTTAAGATTTAGTACTTTAAGTGGGAAATGAGTATGAACACTCACATGGGACTCTGGTTATATTCTAGGACATGTATGTAAACACTCACATGGGACTCTGGTTATATTCTTGGACATGTATGTGAACACTCACATGGACTCTGGTTATATACTTGGACATGTATGTGAACACTCACATGGACTCTGGTTATATTCTTGGACATGTATGTGAACACTCACATGGGACTCTGGTTATATACTTGGACATGTATGTGAACACTCACATGGACTCTGGTTATATTCTTGGACATGTATGTGAACACTCACATGGGACTCTGGTTATATTCTTAGACATGTATGTGAACACTCACATGGACTCTGGTTATATACTTGGACATGTATGACTGCTGACAGTACTTATTATGCATTTTCTAGTTTTCAAAATTTCTTGCATCATTATTGAGTCATTAAGGTCATTTCCACATTTAAATGTTATCCTCTATGTATTTTGTTTGTTTCAACTATGGAATTAAATGGTGGGTTTATGTTTTTTTTATAAATGGCAAAGAGCACTATGCAATATAGAGCAACCTCTCAAGAGTGTGCAACAACCTCCCTTCAACATGATTTTTTCCCATTGTACGATTTAACTATTAATTTAACCTCTCTAAAGCAAAAAGCTCTCAACAACAACAACAAGCTCTCAACAACAACAACAACAATAACAACAAGAAGGAGGAGAACAACAACAACATAATTTTGCTTCTCCCAAAGAGTACTGCTTTGGAGAGTTACTGTATGCACTTTATGTAATAACAATCCTGTATTTATTTTATTATATTATACAACATAAAGTAGCATCACAGCAGCAAAAACAGCACAGTGAAAACATACAAATATTTTTCTTGTTTTTGCTTTCAACAAGTTCAAAGGTTATGTAATACATTTCAAACAAACAAAACGAATGGCAGCAAGGCCAAAGGAATGCAAAGTGTTTCAAGTCCAGGCACTCCTTCCAAGAATGCCCTAATGATTGGGTTTTTAGAAGTGAAAACTCAGCAGACATAGACAATCAGAGTGTTTCTATGATTCAGGCGGTAGAAGCACTGATTCTGAGGGCAATACAAGCACAGGGGAACATTCCTCTGACCTGGAGGACAGCGAAGAGGACATGGACCAAACAATTAAATCATCCTACGTTGTTACCTAAACCTATCAAGCCGTAAAGCATGTGATTTTCGTGGCTCATGAGAAATCTACGCTAAACAAATCGCAAAAAACAGTTCAGCTACACATAAACAAATTTTAAAGGCAAGACGCCGAACAAAGGCAGACAAAGAACACTCCAGAGCATTCCCACCTACACCAACTGACCAGCAACAGAAGCAGACCAAGAACATAAAGAAGAACAAAAATTATTAATCATTAATAAGATTGTGTGTGTTAATGACTTTCCTTCATGAACTGAACCTGGATGATGTTTCATGGACTTCAAGTATTGATTTATGGACTCAATTTCTTGATTATGGCGGAAATATTAAACATGCATAGACATGTTGATAAAAATATGAATGCATTTCATATATTTACGATATAAACAATTTTCTGTATATGAAAGTTATTATTATTACCACCATAATACTTTATCAATATAGATCAGCATTGATTGTATATGCATGACTGATAAGTGTATATCATTCTATTGTCTAAACCAGGTACACAATTGCAAACTATATCAAATATTTTACCACAAGTTAAAATGCACTTGAAGTATATCATATCTTAAAACCAAGTATGCCTAGTCAAAGATGCATATTTTCTTTTTTTTAATGATAATAAGGGAAATATTTTTATGTGTTCACTAGGGCATGCTCAACAAATTTACAAATATTTTTCTTGTTTTTGTGTCATAAAAATAGAGGTCTGCATCCTAGTCTGCATGAATTTTCTGGTTGTTATACAAAGTATACTTTAGGTAGTAATTATTATGTTTATAAATTCAATTCTGCTGCTTCTAAAAGATGAGGTTATTTTATTGAATGTATAATGAACATAATTATCTTTTATTTCAAATTTATGAACTACTTCAAAATGTCATAAATACTTGTTATGTAAAAAATTCTGTCTAGAGAGCACCTTGACCAGCTGATCAGAGTTTGCTTAGATGTAAAAAGTGAAGGAACTGTCAACCAGCAATAATATATTTTGACCAAAATGTCATCATTAACAAGCACCATTTTAAGCAACCACTATTCTACTAAATTGCCAGACATACACTAGCTCCATACAAATGGCCCCAAAGGCAGTATTTATCTTTTGCGTTTAACGGACCCACAACATATTTAGTGACACCCGTCAAATGCCATTTTGTTGATTCTTATCTTAAGTGCATTATACATGCATGCGATCAAATGTGTTAAAATCATTCTTGCCCTGGTCCAGCAGTTGACCCCATTGTCTTTGTGATTAGTGATGTTGGAATTCCAGGGAGTTGAACCTCCAGCAAAAGTAATATACAACCACAATCTGTGACTTGGAGAATGCAGGGTAGCAGAGACATTACCCAAACAGGACTTTGTCACAGAAATGATCATTGATGAGATGCCTGCATACATTAACACGCTTTGTCCTGATTTAATTTTCAAACCTGCAAAGGGGTGGAGCTCATCGATTAATTTTTTTTACAAAAAATCAGGGAAAGGGACTGGGATTTTAAATGGCCCTGCATCACTCGACAGAATAAATGCAAGTTAACTCATTACTAAATAGATAATACATGCATACTTCTGGGCAGATAAGGTGAATAATAAACTTGTTAAAGGACCATCAAAGGATACTACAATGGAATATTGGGGTTGACCCAAGCATGCTACAGACCAAATTTGGTGAAGATCCATCCGTTGGTTCATGAGAAGAAAATGTTATGAGAAGAAAAAAAATCTATTTTTAGCTGTAGCGACCCCTAAAAAGAGTCAACTGGTATAATATGAGCAAATTGCAGTTAGAAGTACATAATAATACTACAAAGCAAATTTGAAGGAAATCTGGCCAGTACTTTCAGAGAAGACCATTGTTGATGCCAGAGCATCCCCCTTCCCATTGTTCTGGTGAGTTTTTGCTTTTTTTGGCAGGGGGGGGGCATAGCTTGGTATGTATCCTTTGGTCTAAGGCAGTTGGTCAAGTTGAAAAGCTCAAACAAAAATATGATATTCTGCAAGAATAAGACACTACATGCCTGGAGCCCCCCCCCCAAAAAAAAATAAGTGAAAATGGTGGTCTCCCCAAGTCTTTCTATCTAATAAATCAGTAAATATACAGTGCCCACTAAGTCCTTGGACAAACATAATTTGTCAATTAGTAACAAACTTTCATAGTCTCTTGAACTAAGCAAAATTCTTTATTTTCAGTTTTGTGAAAAAGGGAAGTAATAAGTTATAGCATTTTTAAGGAAATATAATGTAAAATAGTTTTAAACAATTAATTAAAAAAGAGGGCTCAAGGGTCCTAGGTCGCTCACTTGAGGCACATTGAAAACACTGAAAGTGTTTATGAAACAAGAAATGTTTGTTAAACATGTATGCTCCCTTAATGGCAACTAAGGACTACTAAGTGATGAGACATACCAAATATCAAAGTTCTAGGCCATGCAGTTTGGGACATTTGGGAGATTTTTTAAGATTTCATTGTATAACCCTATGTAAAACTAGGGATCCCTGGGACAAGGCCCATTTTGGCACCAAGGGGCATATTTTGAGCAAACTTGATGAAGACCAATAGGTGATGCTACATACCAAATATCAAAGCTCTAGGTCTTAAAGTTTTTAATGTGAAGAATTTTTAAGATTTCACTGTAGAAGTCTACGCAAAACAAGGACCCCGGGATATGGTCAATTTTGACCCCAGGGGCATAATTTGAGTAAACTTATTTAAGGACCACTAGGTGATGCTATATACCAAATACCAAAGCTATAGGCCTTACAATTTCTGACAAATTTTTTAAAGTTTTTCCTAACAGTTGCCATGGAAACCAGAGTTCTGCATGCAATGGAGTTCTTTTAGCACATTTAGATGAGCTTCATGCAAGGAACATCCCTGTCAAGCTCTATTGAATTTGGCCAACAAAGAAATTGTTAACACACGCACAGAGGCACACATGGATAATGGACAACGGACAACAGGCAATCACAAAAGCTCACCTTGAGCATGTTGTACTCAGGTGAGCTAATTATAAAAGTTAATAGTTTTGAACAATTAATTAAATTATAAAAGTTATACTTTATTTTAAACATCATCTTATGAGTTAAAACAACAGCAATAATAGTTTGTTCAAGGACTTTTGGAGGGCACTGAATATAAATCATTTTGTACATATTTTATCTGTCATTGAATTATTAAAGTTTTCTTATATCTAAATATATTCTAAAGCTGCAGGACATTTTTTTCATGAGATACTTTTCTAACTGGTATGACTCTATAAAGAGATACCAAATAAATGAAATTGTAAAAAAACATTCATAAATACAAAATCCATGTATGAAAGAATCAGCATTTTCAGCATTATTCCTCATAAAGGATTTTGTTCTCGGGAGAACCTTAACATAAGATATACCTACTTCTTTACTAAAGAAAAGAAAACTTTAAACTAAAACATTTATTTCTTCCATGGTAGTAGAATACTAATGAATTCACGTAAAAATATTATTAATACTATAAATTTGTAGAAAAAAGTCCTACAGCTTTAATCATTATTTTGTAGTAGTTGATGTTTTTTTAATTGCATGACAGATGGTGGTAAGCTGCTGCAATGTGTCCTTTTTAAAGGATAACACTGCCCAAGACAGCGAAATTGCCAAAGGGGATCGTTACGTACTTTGCGAAGGCTGAATGGATCAGGCTTTGTATTGGATTGGGTCTGGAAGGTGTGGGTTTGAAGGCCAGGCAGCATGACAGGCCTTACTGATCCCGAATGCATTCCATGCTCAGCAGACCCTGATTGTGAAGACAATGTTATGGATAATTGTAAGACAACACTACAATCATCCTGGGTGGAATAACTTCGGATTCACAACCCCTAGACCTGCCCATCAATAAGCTGATGAAGGGAACCCCAACAGAAATGAACGGAGTAGTATGTGGACAGTCAAAATACATATAAACATACATACACACACATGTCCGGAAGCAAAACCCGAGCTGTCAAGATCTGCAAATGGTTGGTCGACACCTGGGACAAAATGGACACAGCCATCAATGTTTAAGCCTTCAAGAAATGTTGTATAGTAAAACCTCATTGTCTCGAGGAGTCATAGGAATAGTCTAAATGCCCGACATAAATCAGGTGCTTGTACTAACAAGGGACATGTCTGTTGATTGTATAAGTTTTGTGCCATGTGCCAGAACAAGCATATTTACAAAATATCAATAAATGCTTACGCAAAATGAAGTCGGAGAGAAGTATACATGTTTGGTGATTGTTAAATTAAACTGATTAAGTAAAGTTTTCTGTCCATAAATATATTCATGTTTTTAACAGTACAATTTCGCGTCAGAAAATCGAATTACTTCTATGTGGTGAAACATATTAGTTATACAATGTGAAAGTTACTTTGAAAAGTCAAACATGCATGTATCATCTCAGAAATGGTTTGCAAATACACACGAGATTAAATAGCAATGTGTTACTTCATTAACATAATGCTTATGGTTCTATTTCTCATAACTAAATTTACATAATAAGTTTTTAACATAAGTCTTTCATAATGCAAAGTACTCAATTAAAATTCTGTTCTTTGAGTAACTTACACTCATCGGCACATAAATATCATTGTATCAGGTGAAAGCTTGATACAACATGACACTTTAAGATAAAAACAAGGTAATTAGCACTTTAAGTCATGGGACATTTGTGCTCAAGACCCAGATCTCCGGGTTACAAGTCCAGCACACTAACCACTGGACCACAGCTGTGGCCCAAGAATCAAATGGACGGGACACAAAAAACTCCTCGAGACAGGTAAGGTGCTTGTGATAATGATGCTCACAATAACGAAGTTTTACTATATGGTACTGAAAACGACTGTATGAGGAATTCATGTAGATGCATCTGATGTTCTACTTAAGAACGATGATGATGATGATGATAATGATGATGATGATAATGATGATAATGATAATGATGATGATGATGAAGACTGATTATTACTCCCTAAATGTTCAGTTATATAAACAAAACTCAATAATATCAGCTTGCTGAAAAAATATGGTGATATTTGTATTTTTTAGTTGTACCGCAATATAGCAATATACAGATAAACCAGACAACAATGGAGTATTTTGATGAAGGCCAAGTTCTACTTTAGACAAATATGGAAAATAGACAGTCCTTTTCAGGGCTGGTTAACAGTCCTTTTCAAGACTACAGACATTTCGAAAGTATTACCAGTATTTCAAATTGTCACACACAAATTAAAATCAAAGTCAAAATTTCTTTCATATCAATTTATTCTTGGTACCCGTGTTTTTTTTAACAATTTGTCTTATACCACAAGTAAGTATCACATAGAAACCACAAGATTTCTTTTCATTTTTCATCCGCTCTGATCATTTTCTAGGCTCAAAAAGTATGTTGGCTTTATGTACGAGATTATTTCCTTATTTTTTCCATGAAGGTCATGATGAGAACATAGGTATATTGGACAATGACAGTGATTGAAAAAAGGCACTAGGCCATGTTTTAAATTACTGTTACAGTAAAAAGTATGGCACAAACCCAAACTGAAAAGTGAGACAGAATGCCAGATAGTGGCATGGAGTGCCCTGTGGCTGTTTGCAACCCTGAAAAGTTCTGGATTCCTTATTATCAATTAAGTGAGCATTGGCAGACAATTAATGTGCCTGCTCATCTAGTGTTTAAATGTACAGGGTGTTGATACCAAGCCTTTACTAACTGAGACACCAAATGACATAGTAGAGAGAATGGGCACTAACACATGCAAGATTAGCAAAGCATTGAACACAATCCTCAGGACAGATGGGAAGAAAACAGATTTCCAACCAAGGAGGAAAGAGGGGAGAGAAAGGAAGTTAACATGTAAACTGTCATATATTTATACTTTTATACTACTCAGTATTTGACACTGGTAGACAAAAACACAACTATTACAATTGTTATTGATAATTACACCATATTTGTACAATAGTACCCCAAGATATACACACACAGTCATGTCGTTATTTCAAAAACTCAACATATCGAACATCAACATATATTTTGGAATAATTTATATTTATTAAATACATTTTAGATACTAATATTGTTGTTGAATACACAAACCTTATGATACCATACACCCTTTATTTAGATTCAAAATGGAAGGTAGCCACTCATAGTTTGTTATACATTATACAGTCTAGATTGTCTATAGTGACCCTCTTTGGGTGAATCAAAATAAGGTGACATAAAATAAGTTTAAATAAAATACAAAATCTTTAATACATGAATATTAAGATTCACACTATCAAAATTTAAAAGATAAATAAAATTGTTTTAAAAATCAATTAGTTTCTAAAATGTTAAAAAGTTACGAATACTAAAGTGTTCTACCTTAGAAAAAGTTGTTCACATTCTGATTGTTACAGTCATTGGTTAGACCAGACACACAATCATTATAAACAGATCGTTTTTATAGCAAAAACAGTTAGAAGATACAAAAAAGTGTCACTATGGACAGAATGTTGCTGTATACAAGGGGTCACTATAACAGACTAGACTGTACATAAATTCACCCTGACTTTATGACAGAAGGATTAGTGTCAGAACTCAATCTGTTTGAATTACCCAGTACACAAACAAGCATCATGGATGAGTACTACAAAGAAGTGCAATCTCCATCTCAGGCATCAAGTAATGGTGAATTAGAATTTTCATAAATTCTATGGACAATTAGGAATTAAAAGACTCTCAGTGGTACATCACACCAAATGTGAAGAACTGAATTAATTAAATGCTGTCCAGTTAATCCAGTAGCAGTAAAAACTAAAAACATCTGATTATGAGGCTAGTTATTATTACAAAAGTCTGACAGTCAATGCCATTTCATGCCTTTTAATACATTTTCAGAAACAAAAAACAAAAAGGTGAACACCAAAGTTTTTGTTTTTCCAGAGGTTCAAAACAATAGATATCTTCCTTATTATTTCTTGTATTTTTTTTACTGATATTTGATTTAAAAACTCATATACACCAGACCAGTGAGAAGTACTGACAAACAAGAAGATGCGTCCACTTTCTAAGAAAACAACAAACATGGCTATATATACACATGTTGGTTAAATTCTTATTTCTTCTCATCAATGACTTTCTCCCAATACACTGATGATCAAATCATTTCAAATAAATCATTTATTGCACATCATAGCTTAAAAATTTTACTCCCAAAATTTGGGCTCTTAACATTACTAGTACCCAAATACTTGCATGGACCATTTAAGCCTAGTGCTTAGTTGATATATATGTATTGTCATTGATATACATAAGATGACCATTGCAGGTAAATAGTAATAGAACAAGTACCAGCTGCTTGGTGTTAAAAAAAATGGCATTTTAATGAGACATTACTATATTTCTGTCTTATGAAATATTATCAGGAGCTATTTGCCCAGTTTTTGTAACTTTATGATTTGTTTCTTCAAAATTAGTCACATGGTTTAGCAGTTCCTGTCAGACGTTAGTAACACAGGTGCCTGGCTGATTTTATTCTGTACTGTACATATATATTGAGAAGGTAAGCTGCACTTCCTTCGCATGTACTACCGTAGTGCTAAATATTGTACTGAGTCCATCCAATTAAAGTAAGACTTTTTATAATGACACTGTCCTGCCATTATAAATTCTGAGTAATTATGTTGAGTAATGTTTCATTTTTTTTTATTTTAGATGAATGTCAATCATAAAAAGTTAATCACTGAGTGACTTCCCATCTATAAGTTATGTAAATTGTTCATGTGGTGGCCAAAATTTCAATAAATTTGCTAGTCCCTGTGTAGGGTCATATATCTAAAACGTAAAATAGGTAAAAGATAATACAAACTGAAAACTAGTTAATTTCTTAAAAGTGATTGAAAAGAATGCTTAACCTCTATGCTCAAATCCATGTTCCCCTGCATTTCAATGTTTCATTTCCAAATACACGAATGTGTGTGCTCCTGGGTACTATACAATTATAAAACTTTTTACCACAAAATACTAATGAATGTACCATTGTCAGTATAAACTTGATCATGACAGACTGTATTTTAAATAGATCAGTTCTCAGAAAATTTCCAAAACCCACTTGCCAACAATGTGTCATTCAAGTAGCGAGCCTTCTGACTGGTCGTTATCAATATTTTTAATTGAACAGGTAAAGGCAGCTGATCTAGCTTTAAAAGGTCATAATCTGTTGATTTTAGGCAGAGCTAGCAAAAAGAGATACAACAGAAATTGGTTGTGTCCTGATATTTGCAGGCCTAGCTTGTGATATTTATGTATTTCCAGGCTAGTCCTGAGTATTGTGTGCTTCCAGGCTTAATCCTGAGATTTATGCAACATCAGGCTTTGTCCTGAGTTTTAATTTTTCCAGGCCAAGTCTTGAGAATGGTATAACATGTTCCAGTGCTCTGCAAAAGTACTGCAGAGCTGGATATTGTATATTTTGTATATAACTGACAAGTTTATCCACTATATAATAGTTGTTGTCATTCATATAAGATTTGTGGGGGGTTCAAGTACAGAACCTTAATCATCATTGTTCATGCCTCATATTTATCAATGCATAAAAATTTTAATTCTAATGAAATGCTCAGCGTAATCAGCAATGAAGGCCTCTGGCTTTTCTGTCTAGCAGACAAACAAAAAATCAAAGTTTAGTATCAGCTGTTGACTTGGTAGAGCAGGTTGAACCAACCAATGTAAATGGAAGTGAAGAATCAGACTCAGACATAAGCATTTCTTGTGAGGAATTAGAATTTACAGGTATGGAGGGCACATTTATACCCCTAAACGCACAACTTAGTGCTTAGATGAGACACAAAATTGAGAAAAAAATATATTGACTTCAACCTCCTTTTACTATCCTTTATTCAGGAATTACCACAATTCCATTTAAAACTTAATGATACGTCACATTTATCCATTGTTCCATCTCCTAAGAAACAATCTGTTAAAACACTCACTTGAACAATGGACCACAGCCCCTCAAGGGTTCAAAGGCCATGTATTCCAAATATCATCAATCTAAAACATCTGAAATATGGACAACTGGTAAGGGATTTGGCTGAAAAACATTCAGGTTGGGCTTGGTCCACATATGACAACAATTTTGTCTATTAAGGGAGTATATCCCTATCAGGGGACCATTTACATTCAGAATTTTGGATCAGGGCCACAACTTCATCCCTATCAGCCCAGTCCTTTTATTACCACGCACAGGATTTCATGAAACAGGCCAGATACTTGTCCAACATTTTATTGGCATGAATCATGTTAATGTTTCATTGATCTTTAGTTGAGGCAGTACAGTCTAACCTGTATTTGGGGCCACCCCCCCACATAAAGGCTATCTGTCAATAAAGGCCATTCTTTAACAAAACATCATTGTTTATTTAGAACATACTAAGCTCCAAATAAAGACCACCTATCAATAAAGGTCACATTTTGTCTTTTCCAAGGGTGGCCTTAATTCACAGGTTTTTTTTTCTGCACTTGATTCTTCAAGATTACATTAGGTATTGATATATTCACAGGATAAGGAGTAGAGCTGAGCAATATACTGTCACAGACAGGTTACTACAACTGGTATCTTGCAATATTTTATATTTATATTAAAAAGACAAAGACAAGTGAACTGGTCCAGTTTCTCTTTGCAAGACAGACAACTTACAGTCGGCTAAAACACAGTACTGGTGCTGATCAGGGTTTTCGTATGTAATATCAATGACACAGACAAAATATACAAGATAGGAACTGATTTTAAAAATTGACTAACTTGGCAGTTACCTGTCCTACTTCTCTCAAAATTTCAAGAGGCTAAGTGGTACTCATTCTTGAGATATGCATTGAAACGTGCTCCAAAAATGGCTATCTTTAACATTATGTAGTCTCACTTATGTGTTATGCACTGGACAAAATTAACGTATGAAAAAAATAACAAAGGGCAGTAACTCCATAACCAGAGAGTTATAGTTCTAGTTCCAGGACTTCTCCTCATTGTGATCTATCTACCTAATACGTTTCATGGTGATACCAGTCATAGTTTTTGTGTTATGCTCCAGACAAAACTGGAATGCATGCACAAACACACACAAACATTTCGGCAGATAATAACGTGAACTCTACTTGTGGTATACGGCAAATAAATCATAAGAACAAATGTACCAAAAGTAAATCAATATACAAAAGGAATATTTGTTTTTTTGTGTGACAAATTAAAGTACTGGTAATACTTACGAAATAAGTAAATGAGTATGAGTAATTCCAATGTCATCATTTTCCCTACAAAAATTGATAACCCTTCTGTGTAACCAGTGCAATTAATTAGCTGTTCCTTCACTCACGATCAAAATGCTAAAAATGAAAAGAATTTCTGATTTCTTTGCACCTGAAGTGGCTAAAAAGTTGAAATCAAAAACAAACAAGACAGAAACTATTAAGGCATTGTCGCTGCAAGCTTCATCAAGTGAAAAGGTGACTGTTTTTAAGAAATGTGAGTTCCAGCGTAAATGGCTTTCTGACAACCGTTACAAGACTTGGTTAGTTTTTGATTATGAAAAATCAACCATGAAATGTTCCTTGTGTTTTTCTACATCGAAATCAACCCTTTCATTTCTGGATGTACCAGTTTTCACACATCTACTCTTGAAAGGCATATGTCCTCAGCAGATCACATCAATTCATTAACTGATAAAAAAGAAAAATCAAACTTCAAAAATGTTGTACAGTGACCATGTTTGACAAAAAGAAGAACTCATTTATTCTTGCAATGACAGCTGTATTATGGTTATATACAGAACAGATTGCAACAGTTAAATATAGTTCCCTTCTTAATCTTTTAAGACTACAGGGTGTTGAAGATTTAGAATCATAATATTCGGGTGGTAATGCCACTTATCAATCTGAGAGAGCTGCTGAGGATTTTCAAGATGCAAAATCTGTCATGTACTTGAGAATAACTTAAAATTAGCCTCTTCAAGTGTTATTTCTCGATTTGTGATGAAAGTGATGACATCTCAATTCACAAGAAGTTGGTCATATATGAAAGATTTATTAACAAAGACAACTTTGAACCAGAAACTAATTTTCTATACAATGTAACCATTGAAAAAGGTGATGCTGAGACAGTTTACAGCAATTTGAAATATTCAGCTACTGAAAAGTGAATAGAAATGAGCAAGGTATTATCTTTGGTTCTGATGGTGCATCGGTCATGGCAGGGCGTAAATCTGGAGTGGCTGCCAGACACACTGAAGATCAACGTTTTGTAGTAAATATCCATTGCATGGCACACAAACTTGTATTCTGCGCCAGCCAGGCAGCAATGTTACTTACTTGAAGAAGTACAAAGACATTTTGACCAATCTTTTTTACTATTTTAAGCATTCTTCGTCAATTTGTCAAAAATTGCTGATGTTCTTGAAGACAAAAAGATGAAAATAAAAGAGGCGCATTCTGTCAGATGGTTTGCATTTTACAGTACATTGGAAGCAGTTTTTCACAGCTGGGGTTCGTCGGTAATTTATATCGAGCAAGAGAGACAGGCTGAAAGTGGTGGTACTGCAAAAGCAATCTAGTATGAATTTTTGGCAGTCACATACCTTTTAATGGACATTATGCCAGTACTTACTTTTTCTTCTTTCCTTCCAAAAGAAAAACATTGACACTGCAGTGGTCCAGCCCTTGGTTCAGTCTACAATTACTCAGCTAGAGTATCTGTCAGAAAATGATGGTCACCACATGAAAATATTTGAATCTGCTACTTCTTCAAGTCATAATCTTGATATTAAGGGTCACAAAATTTCAATGACAAAAAAATAAATGACACTTCAACAATATCAGAGCAGAATTTATTCAACAGGTCACTGCTCAACTACAGCGTAGGATTCCACAGCAGAACACAAATGTAATCAATGCTCTTGATTCAACAGAAATACCCAACAGACAATATCTTCAACCTGTGGAAAATCATTTACATACAAGGATTTAATTCCAAATATTATTAAGCTAGCAGAGTTAGCTCTTATAGCTCCATTACAGACCTCATACTGTGAGAGGGTTCTCAACCCAGAATGATATTAAAACATCTGATATGAACAGATGTCTGCTGATAGAATAAATAAACTGATGAGAATTTGTTTGAGCAGAGCAAGTGTTGAAGACCTTAACTATGAAAGGGTTGTTCAAGTTTGGAAAATGTCCAAGAGCAGGAAAGCATTTACTAGCAACAAGTGACTCTAAAATCGTGAGGGGAAGGGCTTTGCAAGCTGTAAATTAAAAGGTTAAGTGTTTTCAGTGCTAAATTTGTTTACCCCTTTTTTTCAAGTTGGGTCCCGTGTCTTAAACCACATGGGCCCAAATGGCCCCCTTTGGACAAAAGCTAGATTGAACACTTAATCAGTGACAATTTTACGAAGAATGGCCTTTATTCACAGAGTGGTCTTTACTTGGAGGTGGCTGCAAACACATGTTTGATATATGTATGCTTGAATAATTGGCTAAACCTTGCCTTGTTGAACTACTCCTAAAGGTTGTTTGTTATTTATTGACAAATATACGTTAGAAGATAAATATTATGTTTTTGCTTACAATACTTTACAAATAAAAGTAAATTTGTTTGTTACTACATGACTTATTGTCATTGGGGTTTAACGCCATTTTTCAGTTATAAACTTCAACCAGTTCATATGACCAGTTTTCCTGGACTGTATACTTACCAGTACTAACTTACCCTTCCAGAAGGAGCCAGGAACTTCTCCAAATTTGGAGGAAAATCGACATCCTTGTTAATTTTCATAAAAGGGTATGACCTGCTGCAACCGGGATTCGAACCCGGATCTTCAGGTTACAAGTCCAGCGCACTAACCACTGGACCGCAGCAGCCACAGGGCCTAAATGAAAGTAAAACATAAAAATAGTCAAAGGGAAGTGTATAAAAAAGTATTACAATTCATTGTTTAGTCAAATTTCTTTTATGTAATCAATAATTGTTTCAGGCCTGACATTTTCAAAAACCAAAATGGATTTGAGTAATTTGTATATTTCAGGTAGCATTGCAGCCCTACAAATTGTCCCAAGGTGGGTACCATCCAGGAGAGGAAAGTTTTATCCTGCTTTTTTGTGTGTTCCTGTGTTAGGTGGGTTTCCAGCCGTGAGACTTTGAGGAAGGTGATATATTGGAGAAGGTGGGATGTTTTGTTATGATGGTTATGTGCACAAATTGTATGTGGCTATTAAGTTAACAGAATCAATTATTTATGTATAGTTCTGTCCTTTAGACTGATATGTTCCAAAGAAAAGTGCCGATATTGTCTATATGAACATAGAGTGTCATTACTCTAAGAGTGATAAAACTGTTATAGGATTGTACAGAGATATGTATCTTATGTACCTTATTTAGAGTCCTTGGGTGGTTTGTTTGGTCTTTTGACATCTTGATCAAGAAGAAAATAACAGCCACTGTGAGAAGTCATTACAGTCACTGTTTTATTCATGTTACCCTTGAGCAGCAGTTTATCAGGAAAGGTAACTGTGGCAACTGGTTCTCATTCCATGCCACCAAAGTACAGACAGAGTCAATGGGAAACAGATTATAGCAATATTGACATCTTTCCAACTGTCTACTTTTATTACAGATTTGATGATCTATCCTTTGAACATGTTTTCAGACTTATGAAGATCCATTGACATTTGAAAATTTATAAACTGTTTAGGGTTACTTGACTAAAGCTTGAAAAAAGAAGCCATGTTTGGGGTTACGTGGATAAGGCTTGAAAAAAGTAGCCATGTTAAGGATTACCTGATCAAACACATTTGGGTATAGGTAGGTAAAACTAGACTCTTAACATATCTTATGAGAAGACTAAGGTACATTTCATCCCAAACATTTGTGTACTTGTAGTTAGAAACTTCAGGGTAAGCTCCAATTAACCTTTACCTTTAGGCATAAGTAAGCCAGTAATTTATGTCAATGATGATTCTTTATATCTGTCTTACTCTCAGCTAAAACATGGTGTTAGTGTGAATCAAGTTTTTTCATGTTATATCAATGGCACAGTAAAAATATACAAAATAATAACCAATTTTAAAGATTGACTAACCTGGCAGTTACCTATCTTACTTTTCTGAAAATTTTAAGAGGCTAGCACTGCCTCTTCTTGAGATATGGATTGAAGCATGCTCCCAAAATGGCCATTTTAGTGTTATGCAATCTCACTTGAAAAAAATACTACATAAAATACAAAATGCTCCCAATTTCAGTAAGAAATGATGCATAAATTACAGGTACAGATACAGTTTTATACAGACTTCTGTCCTGTATGTTTTGCTGCTTGAATTAATGAATCAGTCATAAATTATGGATGTTATAAGTAAAATACTATCAGCAGTGGTTTTATTTAAACACAAAAAACACACTTGTTATATTCTAAAAATTGATATGAAATAACAATCAATCAAATTTTAAATGAACATTAACCATTCTGTTATTTACTATGGTAAGTAAACAAAAGACGTTCATGTTTCAGGACTAGCCCACGTTTTCACACGAATGATTATTCTTTCATAGGGCCTAAAAACAGGTTTGTTTCCATTTACATGGCCAAAAAGATATGGGTTGGTAGGTAGGAATTTTTTTATGTTTTTTGTTGTTTTTTTTACATACCGGTATATAGGCAACACTGTATGGGAATATGTGTGCAATGAATTGAAAATTACTAAACTGTTAGATATTAAATGTAAAGGTATACAGATGGAAGAAAAAAATCTTTTGAAATACTCTAGGATGGAAATGGTGGATACAAAATTATGCATGCATGTTCATAAAAACTAAACTTGATTTGTGTAGAGGATACCTGCTCCTGATCCTTTTGGCAGTTCTGTACCACCTTCCAGGCTTCATAAAATCATACATTATCATGGTATTTGTATGACAAAATGTCTTTTTCACTCTTCCAGACTGAACAGTCTTTGGATAATGAGGGATGAGAGGTTTTGCAATTGAAACTGAGTGGTGTATTATTACATGTTTTGGAATCATGGTCTGGACCCTCATGAGAACGCTTAGCATAGATTGGACTGTTTTTACATTTGGTTCCATGATGGCTGTACTGCTGGCATCTAAAACAGGCCAGCAGGTTAGGCACATACACATCAACCTTGACAGAATGGAATCTATTTTGATTGTGGATGAAAGGTTTGAAATGGGCCATTTCTGCTTATACTGATGCATTTTACATCAGAAACAGCCTGTACCTTCAGATTATGTTGAGAGATTCACATTAGAATTACTCCCATACAGGAGTGAAGTGTTTCATGAACAAATACTTCAACCCTTCCTCTGAAGAAGTGTTCAACTGAAAGAAGATTTTTTTATTGTTGCTTTGAGAAACACTTCACAAACAACATTTTTCTTTTAGTTTTTAACTGACTTGGACATGCCGAAAATGGAGTTAATATGCTTTTCATTGACACAGGGAGAAAGCTTTATAATAGGTCAGGGTTTTTTAACTAAGAAAGTGATGCTGATAATCAGCGTCTTCCCCTTGACATTTTTCCCCAAAGAAGCATTTTTCCCCTTGCTAAGATATATTATTCCTCTTTAAAGCTATTCAAAAATAGCAAAAGTTTACAATTTCAGTTTTAGTAGATTTAATTCTGCCAAAATGAGAATAAATCCTTGGCCAGAAAATCTAACTGATCAAGACTAACTGATCAAAACAAGTGTGGTCGATCTTTTCAAATGTAGAAAAGACAAAGATAATCACCTGTAGATTGTTGCTTTGAATGCTGTTGTCATAATCATTGATTCATGAAAACATTGGTTTTTGTTATGCGACAGTGTATTGAAATTTGATAATTTCCCCAAATTTCCCCTTTCGCGTGATTTTTCCCCTTTTGACCACTGTCCAGTGTCTTCCCCAATCCCTAAAAAAACCCCTGTAGGTTTATCATGAACCACTGCCAAAATGACAATGAATCTCAGAAAATTCTGCGTAGTAAATGCTGAAGATGTTTTGGGGATTGATTTGGAGACTGAGTCCAAAAAAGTGTACACTTGGCTTTTTTGGGGTGCCATGATAGTTTAGTGATTTTCTTCAATGATGCTCCCACCAACCATGGAGTTAAACAAGGAGACATGACTGACACAGGTCATGACAGGGATACATCAGTGATATACTCTGGGTGAAAGATTTAGATTAGACAAATATATTCCTGCAGAATGTTTTCCAAGCTAAAACTGTCTTTAGGAGATTATAAGTGTCAATCAAAGACCAAACATTTCACCAGATTAGCCCATGAGCAACCGACTTCTATGTCATTTTTTAAATAAAAGTGAAGTTTATTCAACAGAGAAAAGACATAGCAATGGTCCTATGGTTTGGTATTATGAAATGAAGAAGAGAAAATGAAAAATGATCTAGGGCAAAGCATGACTTACAATAGTGTTAGAACAGAGTATAAATGTGCAGTTCAAAGTTCCTTGGTCACTGTTATAATGGTATGGTCACACTGAAAGTAAACCTAATGTTAACTAGTTCGACCTAGTTAATGAATACTTTTGAATTTCTTATTTTTACATGGTGTGAAAGCTTAATTAGTGGAAATATCTTCAGTTACAGGACAATGAAATTAAAATACTTAGTAGTCAAAGTTAGAGCACAAGACGCACAAATAAAGATGATCATGACAGAGGATCATGCAGAAAAAGCAAAAATTACCTAGTGGAGAGAACTGGCCAGTGTTGAGCCAAGGCCTGGAGATTACATTACAGAAACTGATGTGGTTGTTAATATAAACAAGTATTAGCATTTCCAAAAATGCTTGGAATTGCTGTTCAGCCAAGTATAAGAGATAAGATTAGAATATTGAATAAAGATTTCATAAATAAAGAATTAATTTCTGGTTTCATTTCTTATTGAGGGTTTGCAACACATTCTATATATACAACAATATTCAACTGGTTCCCGTTGACTTTGGTTGTACGGAGACGAAATTCCTTTGGTGCGCTGCAACATGGAACGGGGACCAGTTAACGACGATGTGAAGTGCCCCGAAAGAGCATATGTAAAATACATAATTAAAATATCAAATTATCACATTCAGAGGAAACAAAGGATATCATGATGAATTAAACTAGCATTCATATCTAAAAATTCATAAAATAAAATCCTACTTTTGTAGAAATAGACTCGTTTCTGTACAATAAAAGCTACTGTTTTCTAGTGAAATATTCGAAATGTTGTTTACCCCGAAAGGAGCCTACAAACTGGTTTCAAGCTTCATACATTAACAAGAGGGCCAAGATGGCCCTTTTTCGCTCACCTGAGTAAAGATTGCAACTTCTATGGTTTTCCTGTGATTTGACCTGGTGACCTATTTTTTGACCCCAGATGACCCATTTTGACCTTGTCCAAGATATCATTGGGACGAACATTCTGACTAGCTCTGTGTAACCACTGGAGCATTAACAACCCCCAGGTGTGGTCACTGGACGCTGGACGCCAAAGTAGACTGACTGATGTCTATAGCTCACCGAGCACTACTTGAGTATTTTTTGTCCGCCATGTTTTGATTGTTCTCCTGTCTGATTGGCTTAGAGCAGTGTAAGGGAAGAAATGGTCAAATCGCAGATGTCGCCGTCCGTGAACAGCAACAATAATAACTAGACATCACTTTAAACAACAGCAAAATCCACAGTAACAGTGAGTACCATTTTTATCAATTTTCCCAAAGATAAATTTATCATATCCTAACATTTGAATGTGATAAACAGTGCTCCAGATAGTGCACATACGTGCGTAATTCCCGCACAGAATATTGCCATTTACGGCCAGCTTAAGCACTGTCATACGTACATTTACGCATAATTTGTTCGAATTCGGTAGTTGGATACGCTCAAAATTGAAATAGATGTGCGTACATTACTATAATTCTATATATTTATCGGCAAAATGAAGCTTACAATAGAATTTCCCCGACTATGGAAATTTGAATCGTCCAAATAAAGCATCTACATGAGTCTGAATCAGGCTCATGTAGACGCTTTATTTAAACAATCAGAATTTTTTTCTCAATCCAGAGTTGTCGTGATATGAACAACCGTCCTGCTTCCTTCTGATGTTACTCAGTTTTCTTTGATACTGTTTTCTGTTACGACTTCTAAAACAATTCACTGCCATTGATTAAACCGAAACAATACTAAATATAAAAATAATGACAATATTTCATTCACGTATGGAACGACGTTTGAAGTCTCTAACTCAAATATTAATACACGCAGCAAACACATCACTTAACACATGTGTTCAATGCATTAATTGTTTTCTGTTTTCTACCACGTGTTTGGACTAATTACAAGCGATGGTCTATTGACAGACATCCATTGATAGGATTAGCATATTATCTTGACATATTTATTGGGGTATTAAGAATCGTGCGGACAACATACAGTAAGTTTTGTGACATTTTGCAGGTACTTCGACTTTAATTTTGCGATTTCGGACCGAAATTTGTATAACATCTATGGACCGATTTTTAATCATTTTTCACTACTGATATCGATGCGGGAACTTGAAATTCGGTCCGTACCAACAAATTTTCGTTTTTTGTTCAGGGCCTAGAGCGCTGCCTGATATTACAGATCCTTGCATATTTTTTCATCAATTCGGTACTTTATTATTATAGTTTCGGTAATTTTTGCAAAGCTGCCGGTGACATTGACCAAGCGTCTCTTAACTCGTAGTCAAGCTGTTGGTGAAATTGATCAAGCGTCTCTCGTACGAAAAATGTCTTCTGCACAGAAAAAAATTGATTCCTTTCTTATTATAAAAAGAAAAAATACAGATCCTGCAGAGATTGTTAAGTCAATGCTCTTCAATTTAATTGAGGTTGTTGTTAGGAAAACTCGTAAGCACATTTCATGTATAAAAGAGACAATTGTTTCGTGGAAAAAGTCGTATCCTTGGCTGGTTGTAGATGTTAGGGCTGATCAGAATATTCTCTCTTGCTCTTTGTGTACAAAGTATAAAAAGGATACTCCTTGGGGCCAATTTTGGATGTGTCAATGTGCAGAAATCATCTTTGGACAGACATAAAAATAGTGGCTACCACATTGATGCTCTAAAACTTGAGAATCTTGCCTTATCTTGTGAGGAAGAATCCATTGAAAGCATAGACAGTGACCTTGACATAGATCTAGATGTCCCCAGCTCTGACTTATATTTGTTCTGCGCTATTTATACATGCATGAAGAATGACATTCCATTAGACACAGTAAACACACTTTTAGATTTGCAGAGAAAAAATGATGTGAAAATGCCGTATAGAAATCTTAGTTGGACAACCATTTCTGAGATAGCTGATATCATCAGCTTGAAATTACGTGACAATCTTGTAAAAGATCTCAATTCTTCTGAGTACTTTGCACCATTACTCGACAAGAGTACAGATATCACAGTTTCAAAAAGACTCTGTTTGTGTTCGCTATGTTAAAGGTGGTGAAGCTGTGTCCTCCTTTCTGACTAATGTTGAAATTTCAGATGGGCGTGCTCATACAATTGTTGAGGCTGTTATCAACTATATGACATTGCTTGGTGTTGACATGACAAAATGTGTGTCCCTTGCTACAGATGGTGCTAGTGTAATGCTTGGGAAAAAAACTGGTGTCGGTGTGCAGTTAAAAACAAAAGTAATGCCTTTTGTGACTCAAACTCATTGTATTGCTCACAGACTAAACCTCGCCGTGTCTGACCTTATGAAAAAGGATGAAACTCTCAAGAAATTTCGTGACATGTTCAGTTCACTCTATCATTACTTTTCTTCATCAACCCTAAGGATCAACACACTGAAACAAATGCAGGATCTTCTTGAAGAACCAACCATTTCCATTAAAGACCCTCACTCGATTCGATGGTTGGGTTTGAAAACAGCTATGGATGCTGTTTTTGAATGCTATTCATCTGTCATTTGTGCTCTGTCACATTTGGCACGTGATGATCAGACAGCTAAATGCCTGTTTAAATACTTCAGTCATTATAGAGTGGCTCTATTGATAGGACTCATGCATGACATACACACTGAACTGGGGGTTTTGAGCTGTGAACTTCAGGAAAAAACCCTTTTGTTTTCAGATGCACCTGCTCTGTTTGAGAAAACAGTAGGAAATCTGGAGAATATGGTTAAAAATGATGGCAAATCATTGAAGAGCACCCAGGAAAACATTGTGGTACAAAATGACCAAGCCACATACAAAAGTGAAAAGCTAACCCACTACAGTGAAACAGTCAGTTTACAGTTCAGCAAAACCAAAGAGACTTATCTTACCAACATCATAAGCAACATTAAAAAGAGAATCCCCAAACAAGATTCAGTTATCATCTCTAGCATTGACCAGGTCCTTGACCCTCAGTTTTCAAGTGATAATGAAGAGCCACTGGATGTTTTATCACAGTTCTTCTGCACAAGCAAGACAATTAAAGTTGTTCATGGGCAAATGCAAGACGAATATGTTAAAAATAAGGTTGAAGTTTCACCATTGTTTAAGAAAGACAATTTAATGAATGAATGGCCTGGAGTAAAGGCAATGATGAAAGGAACATACAAATCATTGACACTAAAGGACTTCGCAAAACGTTTGATTCTTAAGCACAGTGTGAAGTGCTCAGTTTTTGCCCAACTTTCCAGGATAGCCTTATGTATGCAGGTGACCAGCGTGGAGTGTGAAAGATCCTTCAGTGAGCAGAACAGGCTGAAAAACAGTTTTCAACAACAAAAATGTGTTTGAATTTAAAGAAAAATATGCATTCATTTTATTACATGATTAAATAAAGTAATATGGTTGTTTATATTTATACAAAATGGTACTTTTTAACACATATTTGGTAAACTTGTTCTTTTGATTTTTTTCAGTCTGAATGATGATCCATTGGAAGTCACTTTGTAGAGGGGGAGTTGACCTGTCACCATGACAGCCATCATTCTTTGAATTGTTATTTTCTTTAATAAATGACAAAATGTTTCATATGTTTCTTTTCAATTGTATATGCATTCCTTTTAATGAATCACAGGAATTAAGATCTTTTATTAAATATAGGATAAAAATTATCATAATAATAATAATCAAATAACATGTTATAAAAAGATTCACTGGTAAACACACATAAAGAGTACATTTACTCTTAACTTTTGAAACATAGGAGTACATTTACCCCCATGTTTTTCAAACTGGGAGTACATTTACTCTCTTGTTTTCAAAACTGAGAGTACATTTACTCCCATCAAAAAAAAAATTATCTGGAGCACTGGATAAAGTCATTTGAATTTATAGCATTTCATAAGTAACAGAGATAATTAGTTTCCTGAGAATGTTGTTTCATACAACAAAATGGTTCACTTGGAACTAAACTTTTATTTTTTAAGACATTGTCTTTTTTCAGAAAAGACCTTATCTAGAAGTAAAAAGAACTGTTGTTATAGAAGTGACATGTGTAGAGGACAATATAACAGAACTTCCCTTGAAGTGAAACCTCTGTTCTGACATGTTATTGGCTGCCATGGAAAGATTCTTTTGACAATTTGATGGAAAATGGATTGTTTCCCCTTGAAGTTGTCGGCACAGAAAGTTTTTAAGTGTAGAATGAAGTGTTTGAATTTCTTAAGTCATATCAATGGAAATACCTATTAACTGAAATTAAATCTTTCACTGCCAATTGCACCATGTGGCAACTTGATGCAGAGTACCAATGTCACCCTTTGGACTTTAGAAAAAAAAGATCTCAGGTACCTGTATTCAAACTATAGGTATGACACATGATCACTGTGACAATTTGGTTGAAGACATAGCATTATCCACCACTAATTCAAGCAATCCATGTGGAGAAATTTGCAGTTACTTACAGAGGACAGGGTGAGCACAAGTAAGAAATATTTGGCACTGAGAAATGTGTCTTATCAGAAATTTGGCACTGAAAGAGTTAACTGCAATTTATGTATTATGTCAGGAAGTTGTGTCCTTTCTTTCATCATTTTTATTGTTGATAAAGAAATCTTCAAACTTTTCACCATTATTTGTTTCTGTACTTAATTCTAGTTATTGGTAATATTTTAAATAGTCATAAGATAAAAACAACCAGCCGAGCTAAAGCTTATCAAAAACTAGTCAAATGAAAAACTGAAAAATCAAAATGAAAGGCATTTGAAAAACATGTACATAAAAATACATATGCTTTAAAGATTAGTACTTATTCACTCTTAGGTCTAAGAATCTAACCTATAATTGTAAAATTTTGGCAAAGTTCACATATTGATAGGCTCAAATAGAGATTTAGCACAATTATATGTGCCGAAAAAGTGAGAACATTTGTAAGAGTAATATAATTATGGCAGAAAACTTACAATTCCAAGAAAAAGGCAGATTATAAAAATATAATCAACAGGTTAAGTTGGTGTGAGTACTATTAAGATACAACCGTGTAAATCATTTGACCAATATATTGTTACCTGAGATGAGGATTTCATTACTTTTCACTTCATCCCACTAAAAAGTAAAGCAAATACATCCTACGACATCTATTTAAAAGGTTACATCAAATTTTAAGTCAAAGAGACACTAGGAATTAGTAATATGTCATCACCAAATTAAGGTTGCACTCTATCTTTTGTGTGCTCAAATTAATTTGTTTACCCTTGTAGGTTCATCAGGCTCTTTTGTTTTGTACCCATAAATTTAAAGTATAAGTTGATATTATATAGAGAATATTATTATTTTGAATCATACATGGAGTGTTTATTTCATATTATGTAAGGAATGTGAATAGCCTTGTGTATTGGAAATTTGAAATGCTAAGCATGCTTTAGGCAATTTATTCATTTTTCAGGCCAGTTATTGAGTTTCTTTATGCTCACCACAATCCCACGTAAGCAAGCATTCATTATCTTTAACATAAACTTTGATGGGATAATAGCCTGTTTATATAAGAACAATTTTAAAATAACATTACAAGGGTAGACTATTTTAATAAATGTTTGTATGTGTGCCTATTTTTTAACTTATGATGTTTTGACTATCACAATAATATTAAAGAAGTGTTTCTTTATTGTTTTTTTTATAACTATTTTCCTTCAATCTAACAGGAAGGGGTTAATAGCTATATTGTGTTCATAGCAATTTTAGTTTATAAAATTTATATTTTTCTATTACGGTTGGTCTAATTTAGGAATACATCATATAGTTGGTATAATAAGATATCAACCACCAGCCTTTTATTCGCTTAACTTGGGGGTAAAGTAATTAAAGAAATAAGTTTTTGCCCATTTGGATACCATAATAAATAAGTACTTTCCAAAATGTGGTTTGCATTCTCTTTCAAAACATATATAAGAGGATGCTTCATCTGATAATCAGATTAACTAGCTTTTTGCATTGTTTTTTCTTACCATTTTGGGAACCCGACCCCCAGAATCGGGAATTTAGCAACTTTGAGCAAAACTAGCGCTACGTGCCAAGGTGAGCTAAAAAGGCACATAACTACATGAAAAGAAATCTGAATAAATTTTGTTTATAATATGTGCAAGTAGACCTAATGCTAATGTGTTGGTAAAGTTTTATCAAAATCCAACCAGCAGTTTCAGAGAAGAAGCGCACACAAGATTTCGTCTACAGATGGACGGACAGACAGACAGACAGATGGATGAACAAGCTGAAATCAGTATACCCCCCCCCGCACAACAAAGTTCAGAGGGGGGGGGTATAATGGAAACGGACAAAAACATAATAGCAAGTAAGAGTAATAATATATAGACAAGTTTTACAACTAAAATACTTTCCTAGAAAACAATTGTTTTTAAATAAATTTTAATACAGAGATATGTCATTGATCAGTGATGTTGCTGAATCAGGCAAAAGCAACTATGAATAGATGGGCCCAGGTATTAAATGGAGTTAAAGGAAAAAATGCTTGCCATGTTTCCAAAGACTATAGTCATTATGGTTTAATACGTATGTTGGTGGTATGCATTATTCATCTAATGATATATTATGGTGTTTACACAGACTGAAGGTTTTAAAAGACAGTTAAATTGTACTGATGGTCAGCTAGTGACCTGGCACTTTGATCAATCCAATTAGATTTATGAGAGTTTAATAAAAAGGGCTTGTCATGGAATATTGGGATCCAGGGATTTTTTCAGGCCATTCAAGGGTGCATACTACAAATCATTTAAATGCTAGGTTCAAGTGGTGTGATAAACATCACAGTTCACCCAGGAATTTTTTTGTAGCCATCAAGCCATTTAACCAAAACATGTTGCCACTTGCTTTTGTTACATTTGGTGAGGCCTAAAAAAAAGTTTGTTTCCAGTTACCTGACCAACCCAATATTTTACCAGCCGACTCAAGTTTTTACGGCATCCAAATTTTAGTGCTATATCAGTGTCTATTCTAGGATGTGCGATCATGCACATTTTTTAAACACATGTGTGAAAATTGTGCATTCAAATCGATAAACTTACAAAAATCCTACTCGAATTTCTAGTCGGTGATTTGTTTATATGAACACAGGTATAAACTAAGGGAAGTAACTCTGAAAAAAAAATTTTGTTCAAAATTTAGTGGGGGATGACTCTTGTTGGCTTAAATATTTTTGTTCAAAGAATTAAATAGGTTGAACGCAGTGCAGACAAATTATGACTAGGAAAAAATTACAGATTTCTTTATTAAAACTGGCACCAATAAAAATTTGTCAGTAGTGGATGAAAGGTCTGACAGTAATATAGTAATAACAGTTAAACGGTTAAAGAGTTAAAACATTAAACATGTTAAACCTTCGCATTTGATATTGGTCCCCCATGTGTTTGAAAATCCCCCTATTTTTTATGCAAGGGAGGAAATTCACCCCTTTTTCTGAATTTCTAGAATAGACACTGCTATATTCTAATTTTCACAACTCATTAATATTACAGAGCACATATTCCCATATGTGTTGCCAATATATGTAAAAAAAACACATAAAATAAAAAAATCCCTACCTACTGACCCAAATCTTTTTGGGAATGTTACCAGAAACAAACCTTTTCTTGCTTAGGCCTGATAGTATATTTCGATAAAGTTAAGGTTTTCTGTAGCTTCCACTCTTTTATGACAAATGTAACAAATGCTACTCTTCTTTATTCAAAAATAATTCAGCTACAGTGAAATCATATTTTGAAAATTTCCTTTTAAATTTATCAAAATATACATAATGTACTGTAGTTTTAGTTTTCTTCAAAAAGCATGTTGTCGGTGTTATCCTAAGATGACATACATCATTTTTGACGCAAAAATTTTTAGTAATGCTTCAGAGAGATATTTTTTGTCATTCTAAAATGTCGTATATGTTCGGCCACAGCAGTCCGAGAATTTTGTATCAAGGAAATCAACTAAATGATATATCAAGCCACAAATAAAGGTACTTATTGTATTTTCTTAAAATATTTTGGTTCCTGCTGCATTTTGAGAGCTCCAGATGCTATAATATAGAACTTAACATGTCACAAGTTATACAATGTTTTAGAATTACACAAACTTAATTTGTTTAGTTTTATAAGAAAGTTGCCCACATTTGTGAACTACCAACATAAATTATACCCTTGGTCACTTCTCTCTAGATGTACGTATGTTGTCTTGAGTATCAAGTGTCAGATAATAACGAGAATTAGACAGTTTATGTATAATATACTAATGAATAAAACAAAAACAAGTATTTAATTTTTACATTTCTTGTAGAATGGTGCAGTGTAGTTTTTGTCTTCAGAAAAATCAAACAAGCTTGGTGTGGCATTTTGCTAGTTTGTTTTAAACGTTTTCAGATGTCATTTTAAAGATTGTGCCAGATAAATCCATTTGAACTGCCTTCATAATAGTTTTCCTGATGAAAGCCTTAATTTCATACACTTAGACGATTTGCGAGAAAACAGAATACGTTGTCATATATGTGAGCCTGGAAAAGAACAACTGAATTGTTAAAATGGCAATATCAAGTTTGTTTTTGTTTTGTTTTTATGTGACATTTAGTGCAATTTTTCAACAATTTTTCAGTTATTTACAGTTCCCAGTTCACCAAACCAGTTTTCCTTGACTGTATTCTAACCAGTACCAACTTACTCTCCCACCAGGAGTTGGCAACTTCACCACATATGGAGGAAAAATTGACATTTTTGTCAAATTTTCATTGAAGAGTATGACCTGTCATGATCGGTATTTGAACCCGGACCTCCGAATTGCAAATCCAGCGCACAAACCACTGGACCACGGTCGCGGCTTGGCAATATTAAGAGGTATACTCCTGGTACAAATGTCACAGCAAAAACTCTCAGAGAAGAATAATAATGACAATTTGATGACACAAGAAGACAATGTAAAAGAATTAACTAGAACTACAGACTTGATCAGAATCAGAACAGCAGACGAAAAAAATAATGAAAACTTGAGGATATTTGTTGAAAATGTCTCTAGTTCTAGTTGTCTCTAGTTCTAGAGACTTAACTAAAATTCAAAACGGAAAATAATTCTCAGAGATGCAACAGGCTTACAATGTCAGTGTACCAGATCAGTAATCCTGATCCAGAAGAAACGGCATTGACTGATGGTGAAGACAATACAGACAACAGAACGTATTGGTGAATTTCATGCAAGTATTAATACACAAGAAAAAGTTGGATTTCAGTTGAATGACAGAATAACTTGAACAGGGACAAAAAAGAATATAATATAAAGGGATTAACACAGATACTACAGCCACAAACATTAATTTCTGAAGGATGTAGAAGAAAACGTACAAAACAGTATTTTTACAATTTGTAATGTATGCAGGGATCATTTTGGGGTGCGATTGCGCGATATTCTCGCGTTCTTTTTACTGAAATCGCATAAAAAAACTCTCAAAGCGAAAGAAAATCGCACTGCGAATTTTTCGACAAAATGACCTTTTCGGTCTTTAAAATACTTTTCTGTGCTTTATCGATTCGGTTCAATTGGTTCCCCTGTTTACGAAGGCGCACGTTTATTATCGACAATGCGCAGAGAACCACTCATCTATTCTTAATCACTGCGAAGCTTTCACCTTATCTTCACTACTAATTACAAGCGTTTCGAAACTTTCGTAGTCGCAGCGAGAATGTCGACTGCTAACAAAACCGAAAAAAGAAAATCAGGTAGTTCTGGTGAAAATATAACTAAATATTTAATGTACCCAAGACAGTCAACAGCACACATCTGGCAACTGATCACTACTTACCATTCAGAAGATTATCCTAATCTTACAAAGCTGGCAGCATTAGCCTTATCTCATCCTGTTCATACCAGCGATTGTGAGAGGGCCTTTTCAGCCAAAAATAGTGTCACAACTCCATTGAGGAACAGAATAGCACCAGAGCATTGTGACCAAATCATGCGCCTTTCAATTGAAGGCCCCGAATTCACTGCCTTCAATTACAATGCTGCCCTAAAAGTATGGCGGTCAGAGAAATCCAGAATTCTTTTCAAAAAGAATTAATTTCTGACCATACTCTATAGTCATAAGTTTCTGTTTTTTGTCATTGTTTTATTGACAATGTGTTTTTTTTGTAATAAAGAAATGCACAGAGACACATGTTTGTTCTTCAATGTATTTTGTCTGGAAAAATGGGTATTTTCTGCTTTGGAAAAAAATCTCACAAAATTTGGAAATATCTCACTGATTTTGCCCTAATGGGATTTTTTCTCTCACACAAATTGCAACCAGAATGATCCCTGTGTATGAATAGCTCTTCTTAGCAACACTTGGAATTGAAGAGAAATGATATATAACTGATAAAGTACTTCCTAAATGTCATATAACATTTCAACAAGAAAATCAAACATCTTTGACGTAAACTAAACATTTGGTTAACTATAAAACTATGATATAATGGTCTTAGCTATTTTTCAACAAGAAAGCTTAAAAACTAAGGAAAATAATCAGTTTTTTTATGTTCTCCAAAAACGGGCAAAATCAACGTACAACGTTTAGAATAATGATGATGTGATGAATGTATATATTTTGCAATTACCTGTATATCTGACTACTGAGTGTTTTGTGTAGCTATTTTTATGTGCAGTCACTGGTAATGGTTTGTGTAATATGATCATAATTTGCTATTTTTTGCTATTTTTTTTTAAATTCAGTGCCAATTAAGGACTCACAAAAATCTTAACTTATTATACCAATATAAACTCGAACTCGAACACTTCAGACTTTGATTTGGTGAGTCACTATATCGTAAACTAGAATACTAAACGAAAATTTAAGACTTAAACTTGATAAAATGGTGGTTTTTGGCTGACAAAGCTCAAAATTTAGGCACATGCAGGCAATTAACAAAATGGCCTAATTGCTGCCTAGTGATGAAACGATAATCAGATACTATCGATTAGCGGCATGAAAATGTCTGCCGATTCCGAAAATCGATTGCAGTTTTTCATAATCGATTATCGGTCTATCTCATTTAGGCGCCGTATACTAACTACTGGTGCCGCAAACTAAACACACATTCAAGGGAAATCACTCGCGCGATTTAAAAAAAGATGGCGGATCATCGATCAAGAGGAAAAAACAAGTATTTGACCATCCCTCAGGTTATTTGATGCTAATAGAGCCCAGTTAATGGTTTTTATGAATGACACACCATTCACCATGCTTATATGTTACAATGCCAACTAGCATAAAGCAGAGGATGGCTAAGAACCAAAGGATGCATAAATAGAATCAAACAATAGCGGTCTACTTATGTTAAACTACTACATGAGAACCGATTATATAATTGGAAAATCGCATTGGAAGTACCAACCGATTCCATCTGATAATCGATTATGATTTTGAACCGATGTTGCAACACTATTGCTGCCAGAAGAGGCAATACAAAGTACTAATATAGACTATGCTGTATTGTTAAATTTCAAAAAAAAGTCATAATGCTCAATGTTGTTATGTTTTTATATTGTTGATATGGTGATATATTTATGAGTGAAATGTTTTTCATGTTCTCTTATTTTTAAAATACTAAATATATACCCAAAAACCATTTCAAGTTATACTTCTCTTTTATCATCATCTTATGAGTTAAAACATTGGCAATAATAGTTTGTCCAAGGACTTTTGGAGGGTACTGTATATAAATCATTTCAAATATATTTCATATTTTATTGATTAATTAAAGTTTTCTTTATAGCTAAATATATTTTAAAGCTACAGGACATTTTTTCATGACATACTTTTTTGCATGAGTGACTCTATAAAAATACCTACCTAATGAAATTGTACAATCATAAATACAAAATCCATGTATGAAAGAATCAGCATTTTCAGCACTATTCCTAATGTAGGATTTTGTTCTCAGGAGATCTTCAAAATATACCTATTTCCTTGCTAAAGAAAAGAAAACAATTGAAATAAAATTTTCTTTCATAGTAGTAGAATATTAATTGATTTGTGTAAAAATATTTTTAATACTACAAAATTATTAAAAAATCCAACAGCTTTAATCAACATTTTTAAGTAGTAGTTGATGTTTCTTCATTGCATGGCAGATGTCAAGGATAATGCTACCCAAGTCAGTGAAATGGTCAAATGGGATTGTTGTACATGGATGGCCAAGAGAAAGGCTGGATGGACCAAGCTCTTGTATTCGACTAGGTCAAGAAAGTACGAGAAGACCAGTCAGAAGGACAAAAGTCTTTACTGATCTTATATGCATTCCATACTCATCAGACACAGGAGTGAAGATGATTGTAAGATGACACTTGCAGTCATTGCAGGTGGAATGACTTCGGTTCTACATCTCTGTGCTTGAGATATTGAGATAACGATGCTTGTAATAAGCATGAAAAATTATACATGACTAAGAACAAAAATAGACAGATGATCATTTCAGGGCATTTCAGGACTACATACATTTCAAAGTATTATCAGTACTTCAAATTGACACACACACAAAACAAATTCAAATTTCCCTTAATAAATTGATTCGTTTTCGGAACCATGTAATGACAATTAAGTTGTCTTAAACCACAAGTAAATCTCACACTTTAGCAGCATTTATGAAGACACAAATCAACAAGATTTTTTTTCATCAGCTTTGATCATTTTATTTGCCCAAAAAGTATGTTACTTTCATACATAATTTTTTCCCAATATTTCATCTGACATTCTATATATAGGTGTTTATGGCAATAAAAACACAGATAATATTATTTCAAATAAATCTGGACCAACAAGAAAATTTTACAATTTAGTAAAAAAATCCATAACATTTTGAACCAAAAATTGAAAAAATAGACAACTTAGAATAAAAAATATCCATATACCCAAACAAAGATAAAACTCCATTACTGTGAAGGCTGATTATTAGGTCTGAATAGTACAGAGTATACAGTACAGAACTATTGTTTTAATGTAGTGACCATACATATAGTATGGGATGGTGTTTTAAACCATGGTCACCACATGGGATTTTGTGCTTTTGTCTACCAATGTCAAATACCTAAATAGTATACATGTATATGACAGGTTTACATATTATCAATGTCATCTAGTTTGTTAGTGTCTAACAGATATAGACAACTACACATGATAAATGTGCAACAGTACCCCAAGATACACACCAGGGACTAGGGCCGGGGTAAAAACCCGGATTCCTCTCCTAGTGATTTTATAAAATAAAAACATCTAATATAATTATTATCAAAAAATTATATATTATTATTAAAATGTCGGAAAGTCAATGCTTCAAAGTGATTTTATAAAATAAAAAAATCTGATTAATATCATTATCAAAATATTACATATTATTAATAAAAATGTTGGAAAGTCAATGTTTCAAAGTGATTTTATAAAATAAAAAAATCTGATTAATATCATTATTAAAATATTACATATTATTAATAAAAATGTTGGAAAGTCAATGTTTCAAAGTGATTTTATAAAATAAAAAAATCTGATTAATATCATTATTAAAATATTACATATTATTAATAAAAATGTTGGAAAGTCAATGTTTCAAAGTGATTTCATAAAATAAAAACATCTTATTATTATTAAAATATTATACATTATTATCAAATGTCGGAAGGTGAATGCTTCAAAGTGATTTTATGAAATAAAAAATCTGATTATAATTGTTATTAAAATATTGTATATTATTATTAAAAACGTTGGAAAGTCAATACTTCAAAGTGATTTTATAAAATAAAAACATCTAATTATAATCATTATTAAAATATTATTTATTATTATTAAAATGTCAGAAGGTTAATTCTTCACAGTGATTTTATGAAATAAAAACATCCAATTATAAATATTATCAAAATATTATATATTATTATAAAAAAAAAGTTGGAAAGTCAATGCTTCAAAGTGATTTTATGAAATAAAAACATCTAATTATAATTATTATTAAAATATTATATGTTATTATTAAAAATGTTGGAAAGTCAATGCTTCAAAGTGTTTTTATGAAATAAAGACATCTGATTACAATTATTATTGAAATATTAGATATTATTTAAAAAATTGGAAGGTCAATGCTTCAAAATAAATTAAAAGCATCTGAAAAGTTCCACCGCAAACAGGTGACTAAGTATACACTGATGATCATAATAATCATCCATTGCACATCATAGCCAAAAAAATCATACTCCAACATTTGGACTCTGAACATTGCCAGTATCCAAATACTTGGATATCTTTAGGCCTAGTGCTTTGTTGATATATATAGTCATTGATATATAAATATATGGTCATAGATACATGTACTATTAGATGACCATCACAGATAATTCTAATAGAACAAATACCAACCATTCAGCATTGTAAATAGTATTCTCATAAGAGATGGTCACATGGTTCAGTGGATCCTGTCAGATGCACAAGGCCTGGCTGATTTTATTCTGTAGTGTACATAAATTATAAAATGAGAAGGCATATGATGAATGTCTACAACAAAAAGATATGTTAATTGCTCATGATACAGCAAAAAAATTCAAGAAATTTGCTGGTCCCTCTGTAGGGTCAAATATCTAAAAAGTTGAATAGGTAAAATATACACAGCCAAAAAAACTGGTTAATTTCTTAAAAGTGACAGAAATGATAGCTTTACTTCTACATTCAAATCCAATGTTTCATTTCCAAATAACACAAATGTGCGTGTCCCCAGGGTACAAAACACATAAAATGCTGATTTTAAAAAATATTGATATATGTACCATTGTCAGCATTAACTTACTCATGAAGGACTGTATTTTGAATAAATAGTTTTTCAGAAAATTTCCAGATAACCATATTGTCGACCATGAGACATTCGAGTAACAAGCCTTCTGATTGTTGTTATCTGGTTTTCCATTCACCTGTAGGGGAAGGGGCCTTTTCCTTAAATTTGGGGAAAAAATAACATGGTATTTTTGCAAAAATTTTGGGGAAAAACTGCAAGATTTTAAAGATTTTTTCCAGAGGAGAAGACACCTATATGGCCCCTGCCATGGAAGGAGAAAAACCCTGTTTTATCAATATTTATAATTGACTGCAGAAGTGGTTTCCCCTGATTAGTCTGGCTCCTGCATTTGAACATAAATCAATAGTCTATTTCCATTTGTATAAACAAAACCAGAGCATTGGTAAAGTTCAAAACCGAAAATAAATGCTGAACAAAAAAATGCCACAATCTGTTGATTTTTAGGCCAAGCTGGCACAGGGAAATCTTTTGTTTTGAAGGAGAAACAATGGAAACTGGCTGAAAACTTTAAAGTAACTAAACTTACATGCTCCATACATGAAAAGAATTTGCATTTCAAAGATGTTGATGAAAACCTAAGAAACACTAATTGCCAAATTAAAGGTGAGTGTTCAATGATAAATTAAAAGAAATTAGAATCAGTTGTAACAGATGAAGATCAGATCAAGTTTTTGTCAAATTTCCATGGAAGGGTATGACCTGCTGCAACCGGGATTTAAACCCAGATCTCCGAGTTACAAGTGTAACATACTAACCACTAAACCATGGCTGCGGCCTAATTATTATTATCATTGGACACAACCTTTGGAACTTTCGAAGCTATTTATTCCAAATATACAAAAGGAATTTTGACTTTTATTTTGATTTTTGCAAGACAATTTGAAGTACTGGTAATACAGTAAAACTTCATTATTAGTATCATGAGCACCCATCCTATCTGAAGGCATTATTAAAGTCCGGTCAATTTTTTGGTTATTAGTTGTGCATAATTTATAACAAGTACCACGTTAATCACCAGCATTTAGTCTGTTCTGATGACTCCTCTAGACAACCAGGTTTTACTGTACTTATGAAATGCTGTTACCAGCCCTGAAAAGGACCATTTGAAGAGGAAACAATAAAAGCCAGTAAGGTCCAGACCTGGGAAAACCATAAGTTCTGGAAAATTCTGAAAGAGCCGGAGACGGAGCCACTATCGATATTATGACGTTACGAGTCATAATTAAGGTCATTCCACCTGAGATGATACTTTTGATAGCAAGGGTCACCTTACAACCCTCCATCAACATCATCTTCACAACCAGGGTCCAATGAGCAAAGAATGTTAAAGACCATCAAAGACTTGGTCATCCTGCCAGGTCTTCTCACCCACACTTTCTTGACACAGTTAAATACAATAACCTGGTCCATCCCACTTTCTCAAGGCCATGTACAATGATCTTCATAGGCCATTTCACTGTCTTGGGCAGCGTTATCCTTTTGAAAATGACATTATGATTTTCATCTCTGAGGAATAAGGTTGTATCTGACATTTTTTTGTTGAAAAAGATTTAATATACTTAAATATATATACATGTATATGATATAACAATATTGAACTTTTATTATAAAATTGAACTTGTCAAAACAATATTTGCCAAAAGGTTGAATCTCAGATTTGTTTGGTACTACAGGGTTGTATCTCAAATTGTATCACAAAATTTCAAAAATATAAACAGAATTTTATTCTATATTCTAATAAAGATGGTTTGAGAGTAGTACACCAAATTATACTAAATATATACAAATACCACCTTGATATGATGGTATTGTAAGAGGTATAACCAATTAACAAGTCACTGTTTTTTTCTATAGGTATATAAACTGGAACACATGGCTTTTATATTGACTTATGAAGATGAATATCTTGAATTTCATATAGAACATAAAAGGATGTAGAAAAAATAATAAAAATCATTTCAAGTAATCCAAAACAGTGTTTATCAAAAAAAAAACTATCAGCCAGTCATTATGAAACAAATACATTTAAGTTACTGGTTACTATCTTCATATTTTCTGACAAAAATTGAAACAGCCCAACTTCCTTGAAAATTTATGATATGTGTATTAATCTCAAGTAAAAGTGATCAAACTAAAGAGATAGTTTTGTTTTCTCAGACAATTTGAATCTTGTTATTTTGTATAATGCAATTATCATGTTGAACATTATTTCACTTAGTTAAACAAGATAAAACCTTGTTGCACCAAATAAATGGAAAGAAAATGACTTTTAATTAGCAATGCAAAACCTGCTAGGTGGCGCTACCCGACTACTTTTCGCAGAATTTTTTTCCCGACCCTCATTACAGGCACCAAATTATACAGTCTATTTCGAGTCTAAAACGTTTAAAAATCATGGAACCAGAAATTCCATTTAAGAAATTGAAGGCAGTCCTAATGGGAAGAGCTGTTTTTTTATGAATAAACATTAAAAATCGTAAAGAAAATGCATTCCGAAATTTTCGTATACAGAGCATTTTAGTAATACGGTAGCTTATGCTGGTTTTCATACCGTGTAATCACAGATTTATTATTGTTTTAGTTAAATATCAATCATTATTAATTGAAAAATCATGTAATGCAGTAGAAATTTGCAGTAATCCCGTATGAAAGTGCCACTGTTTATGTTCGAAACAATTCAGATTTTCCACCTCTTGTATCACATAAACACTTATGCTGTGTCTTTCTTTCATTGTCATTGTACTAAATCAGGTAAATATGTATAATGTAATCTCCACTCAACTGCAGATGTAACTTGTCTGTAGTTAATGACTCAAAATGAAGCCTTCAATTGAATTGGTTTTGCGCCTAAAATTTTCGTAACAGACTCTTGACTGACATGTATTAAGTTAAACTCTGCTTTACTATTACAACATTTATGAAGAAAATTATACTTTTTGTTCATTGGTCACATTATATCATGCTAGATCTCCTCGGTATAAAAATGTTATTTGTATGTAATACACATTTATGTTTTAACAGTAACACCAATATTTCAAATTCAATCAAATTTTCAACCTTCATGAAATCATGAATTTTGTGCTACTGCTAGTCACTCATTCATCATTGGTTTTTCTTATTGGTTTCTTTTTCTTTGTTAGTATACAGTCCAGGAAAACTGGTTAGGTGAACAGTGGTCACTGTATATAACTGAAAAATTGTTGAAAAATGGCATTAAACCCCAGAGACAATAAGCCATTAAAGACAGGTTGCTCTGTATGTTGTTACATGTTATGTTTGAAGTTTAGTTACTGTTACTGTTTACAGTTGAAATATTGAAATTCATCAGCTAAGAAAAGAAAAAAGAAAGTCATAGCTAAATTAATAATGAGTTCAATCAAGTTTTTGACAGCTTAAAATTCAGGTAGCTTTCAAATGTTTATTTCATTTTAATCATTACTTTGAAAATTACCATATTTTAAACATAAAGCAAAGACATTTAAGTCTCCTCTTTCTTAACTTCTAGTAATTATTTGAATGCTAGCAAAAAGATTGAAAGATAATTCATTTCTTTTTACACATTTCTTTGAAAAGTGTGACAATTGGACTATCAGACTTTGAAAACTATCTGAACTATCTGAACATAGAATATCAAGAAAGACTTGGGTATGAGAAATTTTCTGTTTATTTTCATCTTCTGAAAGTGTCTCCATGAAAACAGAACATATTCATACAAATCAAAATGATGTCAAAGCATTTTTGTTTACAAAGTTGTTTTTTTTGGCTTATATATTGAGAAAATGGTAGTCCGAGCATAAAAATATGAATATTCACTTAAGTAATACTTGTTTATGCATCAATATTCACAAATGCAGTTTTTTAAGTTATTGATACTGATAAGAGGTTTACAGAGATGTGACTATTTAAGAACAAATCCATTTTTAAAAAAATGCCTTTGCATTGCTATTTTAATATTTCATGCAGATACATTGTTGCGCTGAGATGACAATACAGGTCAGCAGCAAGAATCTAATTCCAGTGATAGTGACTAATGTGAATAAGTGACTTATGATGATTCAAGTAAGAACAATAACAACAACTTACCTGAAATTATCCGTCAGTTTGTTGATTTAACTCCCAACCTCAGCAGGGCACATCACAAGGGTACCGCATCACAAAAACAGAATCTCCTACAATACCCAATAAAACGTCCAGTTTCGTTAAATAAATAACACCACACCATTCGTCCGTTACTTCAAGTCCATCCACATTTAGAATGTGTCTCAATCATCCAAATTACGACTGTTTTAACGCGTTTAAGATTTTCTAGACGCGGAAAATGCAGGTCAACATTCAAATCGCACGCTTTTTCAGGCCCAAATGAGCGGGATTGTAGATTACCCGTCCCGTATAAATTCTGCGGAAACAGGTAGAAAGCGCTTTTGAACGGGAACCATTAGGTTACCGGATTGTCTCGGGCCTGAACTGGCCCCCGTTCCAAGTAGCGGTACAACTCGAGTCAACGAGAACCAGTTCGTCTCGGGCCTAATAATCGAGTAATTTCGTTCCCTAGTTTTTCGACCCATGGTTATTTAGCTGAAAGTTACTTTAATCCTTTCCATTCAATAGTTATAATTTTTGATATAGTGATTGTCAAAATCAGGAACTACAATGAGTGTCCTGTTATTATATAAATCCTGGAAATTAGTGAGTGAAATCTGGGACCGTATATTGGTCCCAGGTGAAATGTAGAAATGTAGACAACAAAAAAATGCATACTCAATTATAACAAGAAACTAATCTCAAATTTGAGTTTTGCAAGTTTCATTTACCTGGATTATTATCAGAATATGTTGAAAATTTCGTCAATCCATTTGCATGCCCTAAAGAGTCCAGTCAATGATAGGTATGACAGAGTTAGGTCCATGTGTGTTGGTCCCATCCTGCCGGGACAAGTTAATGTTTTATTTTCATCAAATAAGAAGTTTAATTGCTTTGAAATACAATCAAGTCTAAATCCAAAGATTTGTACTTTCCTCAGGGTTGAGAAGTACAGTGGTCCCATTTGTCGTGACTAATAGAGTAAGCTGACATTTTGTCTGAAATCAAATGTGAAATGTATATGTATATGGATCCATATTCGGAGAATGTAACTACTAATAAAACCCCAGTGACAGAATTGTTCAAAGGTGACAAAAATACATGTAGTTTGCCTACAAAAAAGTGTCTGTTCTGACAGGTGAATTAATTACACATATGTTAGCATGCTTTAGTAGATATGTTCAATACCTATCAAATGATACCACATAAGGGTGGATATATGAGAGAAAAACAGTGACATGTGCACTTAAAATTGCCAGGTATGTTTTTACTATGCATGCAAATATGATAATAAACTGAAGACAATACAAACAAACACATAACTTAAACATCATTTATTTTTCATAACAAGCAATAAATAAAATACACAAAACATGACTTGATCAGAAATAGAAATTAATGTACTGACTATTAGGTCTGAAACTGACACATAGAAACAGGTTTCATGTCGCACCAACAGTCAGAGTCATTTGGTGACTTTTAAGCTTCAGCAGTGGAGGAAGACCCAAGGCTCACACCTGGGTAGAACCAGTGGCCTTCAATAAGGTAGCTGGACAGCTTTATCACACATGAAATTTTTCCTAGGTGGGATTTTAACTCACAAAGACGATAAAGTAGCTCCCTGACACATAACACTTAGACGCTGAAAAATTACATTACATAAAATGCAATACAAAAACTATAAATTTACTCCATGAAGCATGACAATCAAGATATTCAGCTTCAAAAACAATTAAGCAGCTGAAAAGAACAATTATGTTTATCATTATATTTATTAAAAACAATCCAATTCCTTACTATAAAAGGTAAAAAGTAACAAGCATCTGTTTCAAATTACCTAACAGACATTTTGTTCAAACAAAAATGTATTGCTCTGCAAGACAAAAAAAAGCATAGTAAATGTCATGAAACCAGGTTTTCAAAGTTCACCAGATGTTAAATGCAGTCTGAACCTTTCTCTCAAAATAGATACATACCACGTTTCATTATAATATCTCATTGACAACTACAGTAATTTAGTGGAAACTGCTCTTCAAGTCTTAAAACAGTGACATTGACCCAAGCTCCCCAAAATACATATACAAACTATTATCTAAGTTAATAACTTTCCTACGAACTGACATTGGTAGCAATTAGTTATTTGCAGTACAAACTGATGTTATTGACAGTTAAGTAATTTCTAGTTAATCAACATTACAATTTTACCATCTTTTTAACATATGCAAATGATATAAGAAAAGTAAACAATTCAAAGACAATTGAAGTATGAAAATAAGAATATAGTCATTGGAAAAATATTAGAAACACTTATCATGCACATTATGTTATCATTTATACCAAGAAAAAACAGTCCACACCTCTTCCACAGCTATCAACAAGAAAACAATTGGATTTGTTGCAAGAAATGCTGTTTATTTAAGGCTTTAATATATTGTCTAATTACTCTTGAGTCAGCTCTTAAATTCTGTTCTGTTAGGACAGTATGTGATATGTTTTCCTCTACAGCTCCCACCAGAAGAGAAGTTTAATTCAAATATCACAGTTACATGATTACAAAGTCCTTATCAATATCAATCAATAAACTGATACAACAGTGTGGATCTGTGAAATAGAAAAATAAAATGTCATCCAATTAATAAGATTAGAAAAAACATATTTTGCCTGGGGATACTTGGATGCATCTGTTCTTCTCATATACACAATGAAAAGTAAGTCTTCTAAACCTACAGACAATGCAGTATTCAATTGTTGACATAAATATTCTAAAGGCATTCTAAGATGCATTTCTTGGGAGATGGACAAAAATGTTAAATCATTTTGAAACAATATTTCTATTACATATATTCTTAATAAAACATAAGAACTGTAGCCACAGTTTTGTGATGTAAATGTTTCCAAATGAAGTCATCCTTTAACAAAGTAACCATTCAATCTTCATATAGCATGTTCTTCAAGAAAATGACTTCATTTAGACTTCACCATGACAACTATGTCCAAAAATCAAAGAAACATGCAAGAATTGTTATTCTATCAAAGCAAGTTTGTTTATAAAGAACTGTGGTTAAAGCCAAGTGACAGATCTAGACCATCCTACCAAACAAGTGATTTCAATCTATTGTGTAGAATATGTTAATATAAAATGCAAAGTTCACTTAAACAAAAACATACTGCCATACTTATCAAATTCTCATTTGTTTCTAATTTTAACTAATAAACTGTCATCTTAAAAGCCAATACCTTATGAAGACAAAACTAGATGCCCAAGGGTAGCATGTTGAGCACACTTTTGTGAAGAGATGAAGAAGTTGTATTATAATGCTATAAAATACTTGTCTTATAAAATTCATGGCTAAAAGGTTAATGAGACACATCCCGTGGTAAAAATTGGATGTACAAATTAAAATATGTAGTCTGGACTTCTACACAGTGTTTAATTTTACATCATGATTTAAAAATTATTTGGCACAAATGATGATCATCATGAGACAGCGCGCGCACACACACACACGCACACACGCACACGCACATGCAACAGTTCAACATTGCATACTGGCATGGGTATATTTATGTAGAGCAAATGATCATTGAAGCATGTTTAAAATAGATTATTATTTGTTGTGGTTTCAAGGCAGTTCGCAGAAGTGATTATTTTTCTGTGAAAGGTCATATGAAAGCATAATCAAATTGAAATATATTGTACTGAGAAGGAAAAATCATAAACATAAAAAAAACACACCGTTTTCACAAGACATGAACTTTTCACCAAAAATTCCATTTTAATGAACATAAGTTAAAATGTTATAAAAGTATAAATCTAAGCAATATTTGCAGAATCAAGTATTTAGTACATATTTAAGAAGAAATTTTCTGAACAAAAATAATTAATAACAAATTTCCTGGAAATATCAGCCTTTGAAAAAAGTCACACTGAAAATATCATTAAATATCAAAAAATCCATAGTGGAAAATATACATATTTTGGACTCAATTGAAAGATATTGTTAAACTCTACAAACTACATAAATATAATTAAAATCTACCACATGGCTTTTCTTTTAAACATTATTTCTTGGAAATCAGGAAGAAATTAAACACAGACGGAGTAATCTCCCCTAATTTCAATTTAAAATGATTTCATCACTACACACATATACAAAGATTTACTAAACAAAATCTGCACATGTGTCCTGATGGTTCACAGAACCTGAAGAAAAGTTCACACAACACAAATTCCAAGTACATGCATACAGTCTGACAGGTTGATTTAGCCAAGTTTTCAATAGCCTGACCAGCTTCCACATTCCAACTTTTAAGCATTGTGTGCTGAAGACATGGGAAGTTCCAGGCAGCAAAAAAGTTTGTTCAAGCCGGTATGTCCAAGACCTGCATGAATAAGTCCATCAGAAGGCATAAAGATATAGTTTCAATTTCATTACAATTAATAAAAATTAATTACAATTTCATTTACTTACAAGTTTGAAAATGGGAAATTATAAAATATGAATATTGTTACATCTAACCCTGATAGAATATAGGAGTACATAATCGGTATTATTCGAATAAACTGAAAAATACATTCGAAGAAAAAAATCACTAACTTAATGCTAGCTTGGTATTTATGCCCACTGTATTTTTTGGTCCATCATTCATTCCTTTAACAATGGCGTTTGTCGGTGGTCAGTGCTTGACAATACCAGAACAGTAAAATTAGCTTGTAATATATTTATGATAATGTGCTCAGTTTATCAATTCATGACAAATCAGAATCAGCTTCAAAAACAGTCATGACCATACCCAAAATGATGTATGCCAAGACAGATGGATGCTTTGATTGGTTAAATAACTTTGGCCAACACATAAACTGGTAAAATAGCAGTGAAAAAAAACAATAAAACCAATGATAACTTAGTACCTGCATTTTACTTTCAAAAGGCTTCCAGCACCTTGATGTAACTCAGACACAAGATCTATAAGTCTAAGCTCAATCTCACAACAGGAACAACCACCATGTTATTCTATAACAAGTTGATGAAGGTTCACAACCCTTATATCAGTCTTTCAATCAACCTGGACAAGTGTCATTGTTATTTTCATCTTGCATAGTAGTAGGCTCAGTGGAACTTTCCTCTAGTCCTGATAAAAAAATACAATAGTAATTCATTTTGAGTCTGAAATGTAATATGCACAGCTTTTAAAAACAAGTGTATACATTGAATAATTTGCATATGTTTGTAAAAACCTGTATCACAGCAGATAGACTTTTTTATACTACATCATCAATTTGACAGTTCATAAACAACAGAAAGTACATTTTAGCAGTAAATGCAGAATAAATGAATAGAATAACAAAAATAAAATTTGAGGACATGAATCATATAATCAAGATATAATGTTAACTTAACTGTATGTTTTAACATGGTAAGAGTGATAAATGCACGAGTTTACAATATTGCTGTCTTGTTCATTCTTTTTATAATTTCATTTCACATTTCATTTTGAGCACCAAAACAGCAGAAATCTGCTTGTAACAGAACATGAAATGATATTCATGGTGCGATGATAGATATGAATGTAAATTAAATGTCTTAGTTGCCAGTTCTATACATTTAACAAAGGGACTAGGTTACATGCTAAAAAGAGTACTAAAGGAAGCGTAACTCTAAGTTGATTACTATATTGTCACTTCTTTTACAGTTACACCATTGCCATTTTCATTCCTAATGTAGTTCATAATCAAAATTGCTGCATTAAGCACAATACCTCTGAGTAAGTACAATATAAAAATCACAAGTTTTGAAATACTTTTCCCAGCTTCTAGGCAACAAATTCTGCCTGTGAACCATATTAACACAGGCAAAATGAACAGAACATCTGAAGAAAACTTACAAGCTTAATAGCCAGACTGTGACTTTTTACTCTACACTCTAAATTAATGACAACAGACAACAGTGAGAGCCATATTGGTTGGTGATACAAGTAACATGTCCACAGCATCCTAGACTGTATTCTTTTATTGTCAAAATTGGTGTAGATGAAGTCAATTGTTGTTTTGTCATTTGCTGATGGTTGAGTTACAATTTGTCTTAGACCCATCTCTGTTACTGCTGTTTGGGGCGAAGAGTAATGCTCAGGACAAGCTGTTTTAAACCAATTTTTGATATTTACCTATATGAGCTGCACATATGATTCTTACACAAGACATGCCATCTCATGGTGAACATCCATACCGAGTTATTTTAATATTCCCATATAATAACACAGTAATTGTTTGCTCGAGCATTGTCAAGATGGATGGAAACACACAAATACACTAAACCAATCATCATAGAGGTAACCAGCTTGTTTCTTGGCGTGTACTTTTAACCTTTTCGCTGTTATCTAGAACAGAAAAAGTCAATTAAACAATAATTCTCAGTGCTAGATGGGAAATCCAATGAAAATATCTGATGGAGGACAGGTTTTTATTGTTAAATGAATAATCAACATTTATCTTTAACAGAAATGTAAGACTACATAACTTCATAACAGAATGAAATCCGTCTCAGTACAGCACACAAATTGTACATTGTATTAATTTATAATACTGGACATTTACATCTCTACAATATCCACTTACCTTCGTATGTCTTGTCCAGCTTTGTTGGAATAAATAAGTGTGGTGTTATTGTTAACTAAAAAGCTAGTAGCTTAAAATCAACAGTTCTTTGTTGAACAACCTGGTCATATCAGCTCATGGAAAAATACTGCTACAATTTTTACTTTGATGACTGAAATAGAGTAAAACTGAATAATTCAAGTATGATTATGAATACTTTATAGCTAATATCAGTAAAATTTGCATTTTTAAAACCGTTAAGTATATTTTCAGAGAGAGCCAGCTGAGACTTTGTATTCTTGTGAATTATGATCCATTGCAGTACATTGTCTCCTGATAAGAATATGTAAAGGTGGGTAATTGACTTATTTGTTCAGTGGTTGTAGCATATTAACCCTTTGCCTCATAAACCCGCATTTCTCCCAAGATCTGGAGCAAACATCTTTTGAAAACATTGTGACAAAAGATTGCTTGTAACATCCAATGACTTCTTTTACCACAATGTTTTTCATTATTTCAGTTCACTTTCAATGGTAACATTGACATTTGTTCTACATGCTCTTGTCTTACATAAAACATGCAACCACATCATGGTGATTTATTTTGATTTGAAAATCACCCAAAAATTGATAAGTTACAGTGCACACATGGTGTTTCCATCCTGAATTTACTATTTACCTTTAAATGTCACTTTGACTTTTTGTTACAAGCTTTTGTCTTGCATGAGTCACACTCTCCCCATGATATTTGTGCCATCTAATTGAAAATCAGCTTACCAATGCAATGTTACAGTCTTGATAGGCTGTTGCAAACATTTTTGACAACTTACCTAAGTGTGACCTTGATCTTTTTACTATAGGCATAATGCCTTAGAAAGAATAACCATGATGAGGGTATACTTAACCCCAAAACTATGGCTGGTTGGTCAAAAAACTTCTACGTTTTTTAAACCCACCTTACATACTTTGTGATCAGAATCCTCTAGAAGTCTTATGAATACATTCTAGGAAGTCTAGCTCTGAGCCTGCAATTATAATTTGAAAACATTGAAGTTTCAGCATTTTTAAAGTAAATGTTAATACTCAATATAACTCTGTTAATCAGTCTTTTTAACATGTGTGACCACTGGAATGGGGCCAATTTGGACCCTAAGGGCATGATTAGAACAATCTCAGAAAAGAACAACAAGACTATGCCGCCCACCAAATTCTAAGCTGTAGGCCAAACGATTAGGTAAAAAAATGTAAATGTAATCTATGTAAAACAAGGTGGGGCCTTCAGAATATGATATTTGTTTCAATGATCAGAAAAACTTCAGTATTACAATCTTTGCTCAAATCTACTGGCCAAAAGCCTGGGGCTAGCAAATTGTGTATTCAGGTCTGAGGAGAATTATTTTCAATAAATCATTTATGGTTTGGCTAGTGCTGATAAAAATAATTGTTTGGACACTAGTATTACCCATTCTGTGTCTTTAGCACTACAAACCAACAGACAGTTCAGATGCATTCGGTCACAAAGCGGTCCAGTGGTTAGTGTGCTGGACTTGTAACCAGGAAAGCCCAGTCGTGGCAGGTCATACCATTCTATGAAAATTGGACAAGAATGTCGATTTTCCTCCATATGTGGAGAAATTGCCGGCTCCTAGTGGAAGGGTTAGTACTGGTTAGTATATAGTCCAGGAAAACTGGTTAGGTGAACCAGTTGCTGTATATAACTGAAAAATTGTTGAAAACGGCATTAAACCCCAGTAACAATAAGTCACATAAAAACAAAAACAAATCAGATTCATTCAAAGACCCATACTATGCATGTCAGTGATTTATTTAAATTTCAGTCTCCTTACGTTTTTGACTGCAAAAGCATATTTCGCCCAGTAAATAAACAGATGCTTATTGCAAACAAAATTTGACATGGATGTCAGAACTAATATCTAGATTTCTACATAAAGCACAAATTTCTAAGCAAAACAATAGAGGATTTACCTTTTTAGAGCCTTTTCATGATGGCAGCCATTTCTGTTTCCCCACACAATGATGTTACATGTTGAAGGTATGGTGTGCAATGGTATATTAGACCTAAATGGCCACACGGACAAAAACACATTTATCAAATATATACATGTAAGGGCTCAGAGACCTGGCAACACCAAATCAACCAGAATTACCGAATACTAAATACACATTAAAACAACAGGTAGAGCCACTAAGGACCACTAAGGACCCCTGATAACAAAGAAAACTGCTTAAAATATATTAATTTGTAGTTTTGGGGTAGTGTTTATGATTTTACTGTGAATATTTCGTTTTTCTACGACATTGCTCCGACTACACCAAAACTACAAATTAGTATATTTTAAGCAGTTTTGTTTGTTGTCAGGGGTCCTTGGTGGTCCTTAGTAGTGCTTAATAGTCCTTAGCGGTAATTACCGTTACCGCCTCAATACTGCTGCATGTCTATGCTTTTGTTACTTCCTCGTTTTGAATACTGCTGCATGTCTATGCTTTTGTTACTTCCTCGTTTTGAATTGCTCTGATTTTCGAACTGATCATTTTCAAAACCAAAGTGCGCTTTTGCCTTTATAGAGACCCGCAGATTAATTCTTATATGCCCGAGTGGTAAACTACACCGGAAGCTGACCAAAGTTTATTTATTTATTTGACATATAGCAGCTGATCGCTGAATCTTTCGTTGCAATCACGAAAGACTAATTTGCAACTGTCTATGGTTGGTACATTACCAAATTACAGCACTGCATCATTTTTTCTCTGTTTGCGTTCCAGGATTTTAAATAGTCACAAATTTTCGCGACTGTACTGTATGATTCAGTTTCGTTATAGTTTCTGATGTTCCATATCGTGTCCTAATAATTGTCCTGTTTAGCGCACATACATGCTGCAATATTTAATTCCATTTAAAATTATTTGGAAGATAGATTATCATTGAAGGGAAATCTTTAGATCTGATTTTGTGAGTTTTAAGTGCAATTACCTAAAATCTACCTAATTTTCTTGAATTGTGACAGTAAAGTGAATGATATACTTTTAGGCTCACAAAAGTTATAACATAATTTTTAAGTTAAATTTTACATATTATTAGGGAGTGTTATCTCAAGGTAAGAATTGGATCTGATAATCTATTGTTAATATTGATTATGAACATAAGATGTTCATGAAAGCATGTTGTAAGTGTACAGTCTTAGGAAAAAAATGTGGTTCAATGTCAGTATTTTGATCAATAGATGCTTGTGTCTTGTCTTGTACATTGTCTTTCAATCGGCAGCATCCATACTGCATTCTTTATTTAATTATACATTATACAAAGAAAACTGGACCCATAAATTGGTACCACTATTTGACACAAGACTTGCAAGGTGATAATTCATTCCCACCATTATAATATACCTTGACCCAAATAGTATTATGAATTAAAATCACTGCTGTCTGCCATGTTATGTCTCACTTTCTTGTGATAAGTATTTTAAGTTACATAACGTTTTGTTGTTCTTATAGGCATATGGACCTTGGACTTATTATAGCCATGGCGATTTTAGCAACTTTATTTGGTGGATACTTAGCAACATCTATAATACTTCTGAGATTTCCTCATCTACTTCATAAGAAGAAGAAACTGAAGTTCAGACCAGTGCATATTAGTCATCGAGGAGGTTTGAATGATAATTTCATAAAAATAATTTGTATGTACAGGAGAATCTTGGTATAAAGACCTCCTTTGCCTGGTTTTGTAACCAAAGTAATCAGTCCTGATGCATTGAGATGGTCTCATGAAGTTCAAATTCAGAGGAAATATGAACTGTCCCAAAAAATAATTGGTCATTATAATCAGGCGGTCTCAATATTTAAATGGTCACTGAGTGAGATTTTTACCATTTATTGTTTTCTGTATAGTGCATGTTTACTGAGATAGAAAAAGAATGAACCAACTTTACATTTATAATTTGATAAATTTTATGCATAACATCTTTATCTAACATATTTTATGTAAGTCTGTGTAAACGAAATTTTTGCAGTTGTGCCAATGATGCATTTCATTTTACTTTCAGGAGCTGGGGAGAACTGTGAGAATACCATGACAGCATTTAGGCAGTATGTTAATATGATGGTCTCATTGTTTTGTTATTTTTAATAGCGTTTAGTTGTTTTAGACAACTGGGATGACAATGAATAGCCTGCTAAATAAGATGCTTAGTTTCTTGGATTTTTTGTAATGATAAAACAAAAATATTCCAGTGCTTTTGTTGGATTAATATCAGCAAAATTGCTTGTTTCACAATGGAGCTAAAATATAATAGTATAGTATAAACCAAACATGTGACTAGCTTTTAATTTGTAATTGTTTGATAAGATTCTTTTTACCTTTTGCAGTGCTGTAAAACAGGGAACTCAGATGTTGGAGATAGATTGTCACTTAACAAAAGACGGTGAAGTTGTTGTTGCCCATGACAGCCATCTTCTAAAGAAGTGTGATAAGGATGTTAAAATACCAGAAGTTGATCTCAAGGTACTTTTACTTAATAACAGTGAAGAAGTTCATGGTACCATATTGTTTTTATTGCTATTTCTCTAGGTCTGTATTTATTTTTAATAACATCTTTTAAGTGTGGGTATGAGTTAAACTGTTTTTCATTTTGCATATTTTTTGTTGTTTGAGTTTAATTGTGTGGCAAGTCTCTGTATTTTCAAACTGAAAATCACTTGGCTTTTATCAGTCATATTGTATTGGTTATAAGATAGATATGTATTATTAACCAGGTTTATGTATGATTTGGCTGGTGCATCCATTATTTGTCATGGTCATCTGTCATTTGACTAGTTTATCTATAATTTGATTGGTATTCTTTATTTTTCAGGATTTACCAGAGTATTGTACAGCATTGTCATTGGACTTTCAACCAGGTTTGTTCTTAAATAATTCTAAATTTAGATTAAATAATTTATGATTCCAAACATTTAAGACATACTTAAGGGTCATAAATTCTAATCTTGTGTACATATATCATCTTGAATGAAGGAGTAGTTGGCAGTTACTATGAGAAAATAAAGTTTGTACTCACGCAGAATTCAGTTACACTGGTTTGGTTAGCTGAAATCCAGAATATAGCTGAGATATTGTTGAAACAGGCATAAAACCTATAAAAAGTACAAAATACATTCCTTAATTAATGAGCAGAAATCTTATTTTTAGCTTGTCTGTTTTGAAGAAAAAGTCAAGTTATTTTGATTGCTGCGGTGATGTCGTCATTGTTGTTGTGCAAAACACTTTTAAAGATATCTACAAGACACTTTGAATACTTGATTATTATGATGAGGCACAGTTGCAAGAAAAGGGGCATTATTCTGAAAGTTAAAGTTTTGGAGTTATGCCTCTTCTTAACATAGAATTTTGGTCAAAATTAAATAGAATGATATGAAACAGACAAACATTTGCGCCGCTCTGCGGAATTCTTGTTGCACCTATATTCCTATAACTTGTGCATCTATATGAATATATATCATGTATGAATATATCTCGAACATTGTTGTTTTTTCTTCTACAGATTTTACATTAAATGTTGGCTGTGATAGAAAGATACCAACATTACGTGAAGTATTTACTGCTTTTCCTACCATCCCGATAAACATTGATGTTAAAGTATATAATGACGAACTGTTTCAGAAGGTATTATTGATTACATTAGAATCTCATATGATACAGTATTACCTTAAAATACTTTTTTATGATTTAGGATACTTTGTGATGGGCTGGCTGAGCATTGTTGAAATGAAACACACTGGGATTGACTTCATTAGATACTATGTTGGTTGACAAGTAGATTAAGTTATGCACTTTTGGGCAGATTAAGTTAAACACTTATGGGTTGATTAAGTCAAACATTTTGGGTTGCCAAAGTTACACACTTTGGGTTAGATTGAGTTAAACTCTTGTGGGTAGACTAAGCCTAATATTTTGGATAGCCTAAGTTTTACTTTTATGAGAAGGTTAAGTAAAATACTCTGGTTTAGACTAAATTTAATGCTTTGGGGTAGACTAAATGTAATGCTTTGGGGTAGACCAAATTTAACGCTTTTGGGTAGACTAAGCTAAACACTTTGGGATAGTTGAAGATGTTTATATAAATTAAATATGATTCATTACAGGTGAATGCTTTAATAAAAGAGTTTCATAGAGAGGATTTTACTGTGTGGGGAGGACGACTGAGTACAACAACCAAAACACTACATGAACTGGTAATATTTTATATCAGAGTTTTAAGTACAAATGTCCACCAGCCATATCCATACATGTTATCAAATAATTGCATATTATCACAATGGTACTATTATGTAATGTTCAAATACAATTCTATGCAACGTTTTGTAGTAATTAATAGACTACAGATTGCTTTTTTTTCAAATTAAAAGTAGTTGCAACCATTACCAACAGTTTTAAAGCATTGTTTTGTACGTTTTGAACTCGATTCAATGAATTGAAACATATTGAGAATGTATGCATGAGTGAAAATTTTCTGGAATGTGTCGTTTTTTATGCAAGTCTGGACCGTACTGGTTTTTATTGTGTCTGTGGCACCAAGGTTAGTTTCGTTTTTTTTCAAAAAGTATTCTTAATATATTAACTCAGTATGGCTTCCTGTATACAAATAAAACCATGGATTACTGAGCACTCTTTCGCATTTTTTATTTCAGAATTCAAATGTACCGGTGTTTTTCTCATTGCGTCGTGTGTTAACGTTAATCTTACTGTTTTACTCTGGACTGCTTCCATTTGTTCCCTTATATGAGTCAACTTTAGAGATAATCATGCCTAGCATTGTACTGAAGTAAGTATTTATTGATAATTCTATTAAAAATTATTTCCGAGCTTCTCATCCCCACCCATCTCTCTAAAATTGGTCAACCTCCTCTCTAAAATTGGTCAACCTCCATGATTTTAATTTTGAAGGAAAAGCATTTTGTAGTTGCTAAGCTTGTAATATTGCATTTGCTAAGCTTGTAATATTGCATTTTAAAGCATGATCTCATTACTTGAACAGCCAGGATCGTTTGGCAATTTTTCTGGCTGTGTCAATGGAGGAAGATGTCAGGCATTCATTTGGGTAGAACTACAGACACTGGACAGCTTCCTCATATGTGCATTTTTCTAGTGTTGGGTGGGATTTGAGCTCATAGCAGTGAGGGGCTAGTAATTACATGCCAAAGATCATAACAAGTCAACCATGGAGGATCCTGTAATTTGCTTGATTTCAGTCCCCTTGAATACTTGAAGAATATCTTGGGGCCAATGTCTTTTTGAAGTGTCTTACCTGCAAATATACATGAATGATTGTTTGATTTCAGTGGAAAGAATGCATCAGAAATGTCATTGAAGTATAGAATTCTTTTGAGATTTGCAGATACGTAAGTATATACTGTATGTATTAATTAGTGTGGTCTTGTTAGATGTACAGTTATCAGCAATGTAATTACCTTCCTTTCAAACTGTGTATTTTAAACAAAAATCCAGTTCTACAAAATTCATGGTTTTTTTTGCTAGATGGGCGCATTTTCCTCCCTAAGTACATTTTTGGAGGTGTGAGTTAGATTTCATCTCATTTAAATTTCAATGAATTGGAAAAGATTGAAACATAGTATGCTTTTTTGGAGTTTTGCATCCATTACTTAAATTAAATAATTGACAATTCACATTTAGAATTCTACAATTATAGCTTGATCTGTATCTTCAATTATAGTAAAACCTCAACATAGGGACCACCTCATTATTATAACCACCTTGTTGTAACAACCACTTTTTTTCAGACTGGCTTTCAATAACTTCCTTAAAATTCAACTTGATAATGAGACCGTCTCATTATTATGACCAATTTTTCAGGTCATAAAGGTGGTCTGAATATTGAGGTTTTACTATATAATTATATATGAATTATGAACAGTACTTTTGCTTCCAAATTCAAGTCCTCGGCTGTCTAAAATTGCCTCAAGTTAGTGCGGAAATGTGCTTCTACTCATAAGAGAACCTTGTAATTGTGTCATAAATATTATAAAGTATGAATGTATCTTGTTGTCTTGTGAAAATTAATTTCATCCTGCCTATTTAGAAATAATTGAAATCTTTTAAACTAATAATGATATGTGTTTAGTCTGTTTGCATTTTGGTAAACACTTGGTATCAGTATAGCTTGATCTGCTTTATCTGTACTAGTGTATATGAGCATATAATTTGAATATTTTTGTTTGCAATTTTACAGTCTGTTAATGAGACCCGCTTTATTCAAACATTTAGACAGAAGAGGGATACAGGTTTGTGATTTTATTTACAAATTTTACATGATTTAAAACCTTATGAAATAATCAACTTGTTTTCTTTTACTTGAAACTTATTTAAGGCCATTCTTAAAAAATGTTGGTTGGCAGTTATGTTACCCAGACTTTTAACAATTGGTAGTTTTTAGGCCTTTTTAGAACATTATATGCTTGCAATGGAAATGAAAAGCCGGAATAAAGAACAGAAAAAACTTTGTCAAAATGGCAGAAACATTTTTTTGAGGATTTTTCAATGGCTCGGTCATGTGACTGCAATCAAACAATTTTCAGGATGGCCTTATCTAAGTATTGAGATGTAGTAGTTTATATTGTGTGGTACTGGATATACATTTAATTATTAAAACTTTAATTATTTGAATATCATACATAGGGCTTTGGTTTTAGTGGTTATGGTCTCCGACTAGTAATTACTGGCCCCTCACTGCTGTGAGTTTGTATTCCATCCGGAACTAGACAAATTTCACACATTAGGGAACTGTCCAGCTAGCTTATGGAGGGTAGGTGGTTCTACCCAGATGTACTTCTGGGGTCTTCCTCCACTGTTTAAACTGGAAAGTCAACAAATGACTTTTGCTGTTGGTGTGACGTTCCACCTTAGTGAAAAATGAATATTGTATCATTTTGAATTTTTGGCTAAGATAGGCCTTCATCATAAATTAAGACATTAACAAATGGCTGAATTACATGTGTTTGTGTAGTACTAATTGCATATCCATGTATATAGTATATATATTCAAATTAGAAATAATAAATGAACCATTTCTCTTTTCAGACTTACCTTTGGGTATTGAACAATGAAGGGGATTATGAAAAAGCCTTTAAATTAGGGGCAACTGGGGTCATGACTGATTTCCCCTCAAGATTGACAGGTTTTTTGATGAATCATCCAGAGTTAGTTGATAATTGGAAGAACCTGAATGATTCAGAAGAGGGGTGTCTAATCTACTCCAAGCAACCTGAAGGATAATCGTTGTCTTCAAATTTTACATCATATCATTATTTATGTTATTCCATTTTGTAACAACCCTCAACGGACAGTATTTTAGTGTTTATCATGATTGTTTTATTTTTAGAACAAGTTCCATGTTCATTGTGAAAAACTTAAGTAATTATTTTGTTTCTATGAAAACCTTTTTCATTATAATGGCATTCATTTATTAGTTTTAATTAATAATATATTTTACAAGGTATGTGACATAAAAGGTCTGAATTAAATAATAATATTGTATGCTATTATTTCTTTTAGTTCTGTGATATTATTTGCATAGCTTTTTTGCCATTTGTATTTTTATGCTCAATGTTTTCATGCTAATTTAGTTTATCAATATTGTGATTTGACTTTGAATAATTGTTCGCCTTATTCACCTGCATATGTAACAGATTCTAAATGACCCATCTATTAGTTTGTGTGAATGATAGTTCTATATGACCCATCTGTTAGTATGTGTGAATGATAGTTCAATATGACCCATCTGTTAGTATGTGTGAATTATAGTTCTATATGACCCATCTGTTAGTATGTGTGAATGATAGTTCAATATGACCCATCCATTAGTGTGTGTGAATGATAGTTCAATATGACCCATCCATTAGTATGTGTGAATGATAGTAGTTCTAAATGACCAATAACAATGATATCAGACTTACATATAGATGTAATAACATGCCTTCAGCAATACAGTAAATTGGTCACCAGGGTGTATTTAAAAGATGTTGTGTTTCAAAGTGAGTTTTATTTTTGTAAACCTCAAAATGTCACATTTTACACATACTTTTTACATGTATTATTAGTTATTCTCTGTAAAGATTGTTACTTTTTGAATTTACCAAAAATACACATTTACAGTCTGCTAGGCATATAAAAGCATAAACCTTATAGGTCAAACTAAGGTCAAATTCAAATCCTCAGTTGTCAGGTCTTCTTACAGAAATGCCTGCAAAGAATAACATTACATGCTGGTTGTTGGTCGGTCAGTTGGTTGCAAGGTCAGTAAGTTGATTACAAGGTCGCGTGGTCTGTCCCCATTTTGCCAGGGTATTAAATCACAATTCAGTGATAGGTCTAGTTATGTCTCCCTCCTAATGAAGGGATGATTCAGAGTCTGTTTTCTTCTAAATGTATTTATCCTTCTTCATCCAAATATAGTAATTGCCAGTATGGGACTCAAGGTCATGATGCCCATAATTTAGAATTTTTTAATGTGTGTGGTTTTTTTTTTTGTTTAAAAACAATACTTGTTGTTGTACAATTAATGCTATTTTGCTTTTGTTGTTTTACCCTGCATTTAATGTTATCTACAAATGGGGTCCAATGTTGTGAGAGCTTTTATATATACAGTAAAAACACAATATTGAGAACACCTTGGGAACAGTATAATTGATCTTAATATTGAGGCAGTCTCATTATCAAGTTGAAATAGAGAGGAAATATTGAAGTCAGGTTTGAAAAGAAGTGGTTGTAATATTTATGTGGTTGTTTATAATTTTGTAAAGTGTTTATTGAAAAAAGTCAAAGATATGTATGGAATTACATGAAGTCACTGTTAGGAGCTCTTCATTGTGAAGGTAGAATTTTCAGCATTGTTTTTTTTACCTTTTTTCAAATGATCTCCAGTTTTATTAGTGTTCAACTAGTTATGTTGTGAAAAGTATCGGATGATTTATTTTATTATTTTATTGCTGATTACCACCATGCCATGTGCTAGTTAATGGTTAAGATTTTTATTTCAAATGTTTCCTGAGTTTACTTTCATTATAATTCCTTTAAATTCAGATACAATTTATTGTTAGTTAGTTATTTTCAACACTGTAACAAGTTAACAGGTATTTGTTACTAGTCAGTATTATTCAAATGTGTCCTAGTTTTATTTAAATTTATCAAAGGAATGAAGACTTATTATGATTAATGCAATCTTAGCATGCTTTAATTTTGTTTGTATTTTTATTGTAATTCTATCAAGTGATTTTTATGCCAATATTTTTATAGGAGTACTAGCAGATATGTTTTGTACAATGCCTTAATATTGTATTACTACGAATTGTGTTAATAATTCATCTATATGTTTGTGGTTTGTGATTTATTTGATCTTCAAGTGGGGATAGAATGGTGTTTAATTTGCACAGGCTTGAAAAGTACTCGAAAATGAAGTGTGGTCTTGAAAAGACCTTGAAGCTGAGTTTTGTCTTGACAAGTACTGGAAAATCAACCAGTAGCCTTGAAAAGTACTTGAATTTCAATATTTTTGTCTAACAATGATAAAGATTAACTTAGGATGGCTTAAACTGATGATTAAATATTATTCATATTGAAAAATTAAATGTGATAGCGTTACAACACTTCCAAATACGAAAATACTTTTTTGTGTACAAAATGCTAAGGTTGAAAGCAAACATTTGTATTGTATTGCTAGCCTAATTTCCCAACGATCGCATCTCAATAAAATATTTGCAATTTATTAAAGCTTTGAGTTAAGAATTTTTCATTTGGATTGGAAAATGTTTTTTTTAATCCACATTTTCTTATTGAACTACTAGTCCAAAGTATCACCACATTCCATCGTTCCTTGTTTATTTTCATTACTACATTTATTGTCCCCAATATATTAATTTTTGAATATTACATTTACTGTACTTTTTTTCAATTTATTAAGTTATTGTTGGGCCAATTTTTTTTCTACAATTTGATGGATAATTCGGCTAGAAAGACTCGTATTTAGGGTCACATGACAAAAAACAGTTAGCATACGTGGGAGGAAATCTGTTTCTTTCTAAACACCTCTTGTGAAATTGTAACTACAATTCATTCCGAAATATTTTTGTACTTCCGATTTCATTGTTCGAAACTTTCGTGTCGGCATCAAAAAATTGTGTTGGCCAGGTAACTGTAAACAGAACTATTTCTTTCTGGACTACCTTATTTAGTGAGTCAAGATTTTTTTCCAAAAGAGGGAATATTCAGTAGATATGTACCAGTGACAATGACAATTTTTGCATAAAGTTTATTAGATGTTTACATGGCTGCCATCTTATACCCAGACTGTTTGGTCAATGTGTAGATATATACCAATTTGACAAAAATATTAGACCTTCAAGCACTTCAAGCTATAATGATCAGACTTTCATGGTTAGTACCACAATATGAAAATGTGATAAAATTGCAGCTCTAGTCTGTACATGGATATGTTATGTATCATCTATTTCTTCCATACCGTATTGTATTTTGTATGTGCGTATTGTTTACAGTAAAGCAGGTATATTTCTTATATTTATTGACTCTTTTGAATTTAATGTTGTTTGCTGGCATATATGTTGATTGTTAATTAATGTTGTTGATATTTCAGCTTATAATCAAATAGCTATTTATTTTTTGGTTATTTGTTAGTTTATTTTGATTAATTTTAGAATAAAGTATTAAAATAAACAGTAAATTTGGTTTGTTATTTCAGAAGTACTCTAACAAAAGTATTATTTATGTTATAAATTCCCTATACAAAAAGTGGAACTTAATTTTCCCGGATGGTGAAACAGTTGGAGCTAGTTGCTAAATTGAATCTGTCCTATATTTTGTCAATCATCCTTGGTCCTTTCATACAGAGAACAGTGCAGACCTAAGACCTTAGCAATGATGTGATATTGAGTAATTACAGGGTTTAACGGATGCCTTTGAACAAAGACAACCTGTGAACAACAGCCATACTTTGACACATAATGACATGAAAGACATTATATAACTCTGAATAAAACCCAACTGCACTTAAAATCTACATTTATTCTCTTCTTCTCGGTGGCCATTGTTCACAAGAGGGTCAAAGATAATCCTTTCAGATTAACATTATTCTCTTTTCTTTTTTTCTTCACTGGAATTTGACGTCACACTAACAGCCAGGGCCATATGGCGACCTTCTAGCTTTAACAGTAAAGGAATACCCCAGGCTCATGCCTAGGTAGAACAGCGGATCATCTGTAAGCTAGTTGGACAGCTTCCTCCCTTGTGAAATTTGTTCTTAGGTAGGATTCGAACTCACAATGGTGAGGGGCTAGTGATTATAAGCCAGAGACCATAACCACTCGCCCACTGAAAATTTCAATTAATCATGGCGGAAAAGAGCATTAAAACATGCTAAGTACATCATAATCCCCTTGGCTTAAAGTGATATAGTTTGTTATGATGTCATTATAAAAAGGAATTGTGGTCGCCCTAATAATTCTGTTGAGGTGCTTTTGACAACTATCGCATTTTAGAAAATGTGCAAAATTGACCAGAGTACAAACATTTATTTAATATTTTGGGCAAATATTGATCAGGATATAAATATTTGTTCAAAATTCAAACAAATATCGATGAAAATATAAATATTTGCCAAGTTGACTATAAAAGAATTTGCAGTATAACAATTAGCCTTATATCGGCACTAAGTGGTCAGATAATACATGGTATCCTTTGATTGGAAACTTTCACTTAAATCAAATACCTGCTTTATGAGTTGATCGAGCTGTTGTGTGATGTGGTACCATGCTTTTATTTAATTATTGATTCTGGTTTTTAATCTATACATACAATGTATACATATAATGTACACGTATTCTTTCGACAAAGAGACGCACTTTTCATTTTTACTAGTATTCTGGACGATAAAAATCAATACATGTCGATGATTTACTACTAGTCATTTCAAATTAACAATTGTTTGTTTGTTTCTTGGATATATGGACAAAATACAAAACTTGTCCAGCCAACAGGAACATACCTTTAAGCTTCCTGCATTCAGTGTGAGACCCGTGCTTTTAAACCTAAAATCAATTCCACATGCTCAAATGACAAAATCTCATGCTTTCAAAAATGCTAAATTATATTAGCCTACCGTGGTGGTCATGTATATCGACTGAGAGCAATGTGTACTTTCATTTTCAATATGATCATTTTTCATGTTATTTTGTGTTAACTTTCGGTATTGATTTTAAATTATCTGTATAAAAACACAACCAAACGCTGTACGCTGAGTTTTCTTCAGTTACAACGATTCTTCTGATTGCTAATGGTTGACAAGTTCATAATCCTGGTTGAGGTTACAATAGCACAATCCAAGAATTACATATAAGTATACGTATATATAAGTCATATTGCTCTGGTACCTGTTTTTTGTTGACAAATTATTTTTGTTCAGAAAGAACAGTCATGTATACGATTAGTCGATCAATCATTTTTTACACCGGGCCTTAAGTTTTGAACAACAAAATCCAAAGTACGAAATATTTGAAGATGGATTATATCTTGTATTCTCACAAATGGTGTTCCGAAATTCGCCATAATGGCCATTTCTTCAACACCGATGACACGTTTCTGTATTGTATTGTTTTCCTTGTCTTTTATGAGGTCATTGATTGGTTCTTTATTTGGTTGGCTCGCTCGGTCTACCCTATTTTTATACATGATCAACTTTTTTAGCTTCATAAATCTGTCATCATGCTCACCAATCCTTCCAAATCAACAACAATACTAGTCTCAGGCACAGAAAACATATACATGTATGTAGCAATTACTAAAAGTACACTTTCATGTACAGATCTAATCTTTTAAGTCGAGGTAACTGGTTTATCATTTGATTTTTGCCAGTATTTCACTGTACATATACACACATATACCACAAGGTTCATAATTTAATCTTATAATAGCAAGTTAATTCTGGTTTACTGGGTATAATCTAGGGTAAGTAGATCGGGATCTTTCTTCGGGGAGGATTTTTTATATTATTCTTGGCAGCCGCTTTTGAGATTATTTTTGTAATGAAAGGCAAAAAAGGTTAGACAATGGATGCACCATTCCTCGGGTCTAAACAAGTCTAGAGTAGGTCGGGTAACCTGAAACAAACATTTTTTTACGCCTAATCATTATAACAATGTCAAAAATACATTGCTTTTGGAACAATTAAGTTATTACATGTACTAATTGTATTGATTACTGTCAGTAGTTTATCCTTTAGTGTCATATAGAGGAATCTTCAAAAACGTGAATATATCCAGTTGATGCCCCTTTCAGAGTACAGAATTTCAATGAAGTGGGTAATGCTTTTTAATTCGACTATGAAATGAAAATAGCCATTCTATAGACAGAGTGAATGTTAAAATCTAGCGATTATTATTGGAGGATAATTTTAGGCACTTGTTAGTAATAATGATACGTCATTTTAGTGAACACATGTATTTACAATTATATTTACATGATTGAATATATATACCATCCCCTTTTTGGTCTCCCCTCACGGGGATTATTCCATATTCCTACGTGTTCCCTTATATGGATTTATGTTTGGGACCCTGTTTGTATGCACGTTGTAATTTCCTTGGTTATTTGTTTTGCTTACAAGGTATACACAATGGAATGTCACTGCAACAGTCTCCTTTTGTAATCTATTTAATAACAGCAACATTTGCGCCAATACTTTTTTAAATTTTATATTTTCAGACAATAATCCTTTTAAGTTAGTCTAATACTTTCGGAGAGGTTAAATAAACGTAACATTATAATGTATTAACAAGTTAAACCTTGGCCTTAAACCACAAATATAACAAGGATTTGGAGAGAGTGGATAGCTGGGACATACATAAGGTTGATCGATTTTGTTCGTCTGTGAGGATTGTCCCAATATATCTCAAATATTCATTGGACGAAGGAAATATGTACATTTTCATGTTATATATTGATAAAGTCAGAAAAAATAGTTGTGTTTCCGGTTACTTGACCGACCCTATCTTTGGCGCAGACCCTACAGTTTCCTACAGCAAAATCCAAAGTACGAAAATATAGGAAAAAATAAAAAAGAAAGTTTTCGACCTGACCTATTTACCCCATCTTCTAGTCTGATGCATTACTGGTGTACACAGATGTATTTATTTGTGTCACATACGTCGGTATGCATTCGTGTTGAATAAAAACCTTTTTAGAGAAAGTATCCGCAATAAAGTGACTTCATGTCGGTCAGGTGGTGTGGGTACTTAAAACGTTTCCAAAATTACTGATTCACCAAAATAGGTTTATAATTTTACAGACGATCCGGCTAAACTGATTTAAAGTAGCATAAAAATACAGGAATGGTTCGTAAATGTTGGAATGTCTGTATATGATGAGTGTGTTTTGGACGTGGCTATTATAGGCCTGCATTCACCATCACGCCTCATTCCAACCACGTACTAGCCCCCAATATATTCTATCCCGTGAAAATGAATACATTTCTGAATTTGTTTTCGTGTTTAACGACTGATTACAACAGTATTTCCGTTACACACCATCAACAGTCAGTTCCTGGATACTGTACCACATAGCACTGACGTAGACCTAGCAGATAACAGCCAATTTCTCCAAGTAAATGATTGGTTATAAAAAAAACTAATTATCATAGTCACAGTGTCTCCAACCAAACCGTCTGAGAGAACTTGCGCCATCAACTCACGATCCCGAGGTCAACAGACTAATGTCCTCAGCAACGGAGCCAGGGACTCTACATTACCCCGGTGGAGCTAAACGGGTGGGTCTGAATACTTTTTTATCAACCCTCTTTCGCTTACAGTCGATAAGCCGCTAGTATAAAAGCATTGACGCTTACATCGAGCTTGCAGTAAACGGGTTTAAAGGTTTAGAACTTGCTAGTGTAATTCACGCAATTTTAACTCTGCAGCAAAATGGCGAGCGATATGGACCAAGCGGAAAAGATTGCTTGTGGCAAATGGAAATTCGCTCGGGATGAAAACATGGAAGAAATGATGAAAGACTTAAGTAAGAATTACTACATTTTTATAAACTTCCGATATCTTACACTGCTTAATTGTCGCAAACAAACCCGCTTTTTGGAATCAATATTATCAATGTGACATATTATATCAAATTCAACCACAAATTCGTTTTTTTTTCGTTACGCTCTAAAATTCACTTGAATGTAATAATATGTACATGCAATGCATGAGGACCCCGTGCGTGTGAACTAAGCAACACGGATATACATATCTATGAATCATTTTTATACTTAGAAATTCGCTTCATTATAGCATACGGATGGATGGATTGTACTGTGGGGTTTTGTTGTTCGAAACTTTAGGATCCGTGCAAAAATGGGTCAGTCGGGTAATTGTAATATGACAATTTTTTCCCGACCTTAAGGATATGCTGTTTAACACAACATGAACATTATCACTATTTTACAATAATGTTATGTTTGTAGAATATCCCGAGTCCGTGGCTGCCTTTATCATGGGAACCAAACCTAAAATGACTCTTGAGCGTAATGGAGATTCCTTTAAAATGGCATACGAGCTGGTCCCTGGTAAAGAACTGAATTATACATTTAAGCTCGGAGAAGAAGTGGATGTCGTAGATGATAATAAGCCACCGATGTACCATAACAAAGTATGTATTATATTATACATTTCTATTTAAACATAAATACGATGTATGAATAAAATACCATTGATCCTATTATTTTAACTCAACATAATAACTTCCTTATCGAAGTGAAATATTTTCATATGATTCCAATAACATCTAGCGAGTGTTGACATGGCAACAATTAATATCCAAAGGTTGCCAACTGTTTCGAAAAATTACACAAGCCTACAAGAGGTTTAAAGAGCATTATTAATCCATAACCATTGTCAAGCCATATCCAGGATTGCTGGAAATGGAAGGCGAAAGGTGCCAACTATTTTTGTCATCTAAATACCAGTATATGAGAATCTGAAAACGTATCTTGAATTATGGTTTTTAAGTGAAGGGTAGAAGTGTATATACACAGCGAAACGAAATGAGAAGCTAGATTTTTATCTTTTGTAGTCATCGAAAAGCTGTGATTAAGAAACACACAAGCATTAAAGTTAGTTTCACTTATTACACTGGTTTTACTAAAAGTAGATCCGGTCCGATATGAAACGCCGTTCACGAACAAAATTAATATTGTTTTTTTGTGGCTATTCAGAGACTGCGCAAAAACCGCGAGTCAGAATTATATTGCCGTTTTTCTTAAATAATTTTTCACAATTCGAGAAGTTGTTCCCATCTTTCTTGCCCAGTAAGGATACTGTTTGTATCCAAAACATGAATTTGACTATTTTTTTATTTATTTTGCAGGAAGTTTTTACCGTAGAAAATGGTGTGCTGAAGATAATTTCCAGGTCTCAACTTACTGGAGAACTCAAAATTGACACAGAAACTCACTGCGTAAGGAAAGGAAACGAGTTGCACAATGTAAGACATAACGAATATTATTGATAGTTAATGTTGATAGATATGTTTGTAACAGATTAATGTAAAATGCAGGACATTATTTCTAAAACTATTCGTTCTCATCCGGTGATTCGAGTAAGCCGTGTATAGAACTTAGTGGTAACTTATGGGGAACAAGGTTAGTATTAGTACGGTATCCAAGCACCCTGATTAATTGAAACGCCCTGCGGTGTATAATTGAAACATTGTCGAAAACAGCTGTATAGTAAAAAAGTAAAACTAAAATGTGTTGCCTAAGAACTGCATTAAATTTGACTGTAATCTTATTCGTGTTGGTTCTGTCTGTTTCTTAAGTAATTTGCCATTAGCAAATTCTCTGTGGAATAATTATATCAGAAAGTGATGTAACAAATTGAACCATTAAAAAAGCGTTTACCCTGAGTTGTACGATAAAATTTGGCTGAAAAAAGTGTGAACTCCACAGTTACTTTTATCGAAATTATTAACATCTTGACTCACATTAAATGGTTGTGTAATCTTTAAGATTCTTTCCTAATGTTTGTTTTATATTTTTGCAGCTGACAAGTAAGATTGGAGACAGAAAAATCATTGGAAATCGCGTCATGGTTCTGGACGACTAAATTCCTAGTATTAACTAAACTTTATACACACCCGTCCACATAAATGACATGTGTGTCAAATACGCATTCAAATTTTATCATTTACACACTACACACATAAATCAATTTTGATAACTGTGTGTCATTGACACATCAAGATCTACAGGAATGTAGAGAAAAAAGTGTGCGATGGGGAGTCAACTAGAAACAACAAGAGCCCAGTGTAATTTATGTACCTGCCGCAGACATACAGACAGTTTCGTTAATTTTTTTCAAATATTTTGTTACTGGCCGAAATCAATATTATACATGTGTGGCAGACATTTCTATATTTTATGGGACATAATTACGAGCAAAAACGTACAAATTTGCCTATGAATAACTTTCTTTCAGACGAAATAAAAGATGACCATATTTCAGGCTTATCTTTTGAAGTATGTATATGATACATTACTCATTTTAATTAACCCATTGACTCAAAATATCGCATATCCCCGCATCTGAAACTGAAGACTTTTGAAAACATTGTGACAAAAGGAGCCATTGCTTGTAATGAGCTATAGCTTCTTTGGCCGCAATGTTTTCCAATTTTACCCAATTTTCTTTAATTAATTGGTGTTTTGTATTTTAGCTTTGAATTTGGGAGAATCCAAAATATGCTTATGAAGTGAAAGGTTGAGTTATATTTTACGGGAACAGACCACGCATAAATTAGACTCATATTGCGGAGACAATTAATGAAAATCCACACATACGCACATTCAAGTGTATCTGGACAATAGGATATAAAGTAATCTTCTAGTCATGTTTTACTTGACCCTTATTTATCAACAAGGGTTTTACTTAATTAAAACATATCACTTTAAAAAACTAATTCCACTTCAGCAATTCTTGAGAAACAGGGATCAATGCAAAGACAGTTTTTAAGCTTAAAACTTTTGCTAATGATGAACATTTCAGGTATCTAACTTTGACAGTTGTCAATAGATTCCAAAACAATCGATAGGATAAAACTGTTTTAAAAACTACCATCTGCTGCACTTTCGGCGTATTCAAATATATTAGCCAGCTCAATAAAACCAGTCAAAGGTAATGTCGGAGGATATATCAACTATTCTGAAAAAGTAACGTCTGAACGGAATTTAGTGTTGACTAAGAATAAAAACTGATACAACATACTTCATCAGTTTGGTAAAATCTCACGTGTAAAATTCAATTATTTCCACAAGGTGCTCAATGACACGGTGGTATAGCTCTATTGAAACAAGCTGTTTTAAATCTTGTACATGGTGATTAAAATGATGCTAGTATACATGCATCTCACCCGTAATGTAATGCATGAATACTACTACCCAAAGTTTGCTAAAATTATGTATATAATCCGAAATATTTGTTGTGTATAATTCAGGAATGTTTTGAGACGGTCCCGAGTGTATGATATTAGCTCTCTCGACGGGCAGACTTTTACAGACGGTCATGGAAAGCATGCATTCATTGGTTTTCATGATGTTCAGGTTCGCTGTCTACACGCACGTGACATGTGTGCAGTATTCAATATTCATTCTAACATGAAACCATGCAATTTGATGGTTGAATATGGTGAATGCCAATGTCAATGTAAGAAGTCATTTGTGTGAAGTAAATGATAGAAGACTGTCGGGATGATGAATCATAGATTACACGCTACTAGGCTGGTGAAGCCCTTGTCGTTTACCGTACGATGTCACCAGAGCCTGGGAAACTTTAAAGTATGTCATCCAAATAAAACGGCTTGGTATTGGCAAGGAAAGGGCAACATCTGCGGCTGGAGACTGATGTATTATTCAAGCCCGTAGAAACCACTTTGACACAGCGGCTTAGCTCCGCAGTGACCCTCACTTCAGAATGCAGCCGTTGTAAATACTAGTACAATGCAACCTCTCCAGAGCGGCACTCTCTTGAGCGACAACCTCCCTTCAACAACAGTTTGCTTTTTCCCCACTGTACAATTTGACTATTTATTTAACCTCTCTAGAGTGACAACCTCTCAATGACATAATTTTGCGTCTCCGAAAAGGGTGTTGCTTTGGAGGTTGCACTGTAGTTTAATGAAGACTATCCGTGTGACCATCACAAGACCAAAGATTTTTCTGGCCAAGGCGATCTTAATATTGAAGTTTTACTGTAATTCGAACAATGTTGAAACTTAAACTTTACATACACAAAACCATTAAGGATAACAAATCGAGGAGTAGCATTCCGCCTTTTAAATTCGTCTGAAACATTATCACTAGTTATTAAGCAATGTTCTTGCAGTATAAAATCTGTTTAACCAATATGTAGTGAATGATTCGCATGAAATAGCGTCAGCCACAAAGTTATGCAAAACAAGCGCTATTGACAGTACCGCTCTCAAAATTAAAAGGGCAACTAAGTTCCTCTAATTGAACGAGAACAAGAAATACTTGTGTCAGCATTTACTAAGAAGAATATTAACTGGTGTAATCTGTGATGCCACTCAACAATAATTCTGACAATTATCAGGAATAGTTGGATGTTTTTAACAGAATCACACAACATGGACTGTTAGGACTTTAATCAGGAACAGACAGTTTCGTTCAGAGAAGAACAACAAGTCATTATTATTCATACAGTCTATTTATTACATTTCAACACTTAAGACAAAATCAGGTTGCGCTAAAATCTTAATACACTTATCATACTTGTTAATTTAGACATACTACATGAAAGTAGACGAAACAGCTGATGGATAAAGGAAATGATTTCCGTGTACTTCCTTCCTAAAAATCAAAAAGTCTCAGCAATGGATAATTGACAACAGCCAAATTTTAAAATAACATGAGCTTTACTCACGATGTCAAATTGGACAATAAAAGTAGGCATACTATATAACTACATGTATTTTCATTACCATGAAACAGCTTGTATCAAGTACAGGGAACTTCACAAACTATTTTTGTTCACATTTTTACAAATACAGATAAATAAAATTCTAGAAGACTAATAAAACGGCCGTACAGGTAAGCTTCACATGGCTTATGGTAACATTCAGTTTATAGACAATGAAATTATAAGTACATGAATAATTATCATACTGTTAAACATATCAGTCTCACCAAGTCAATGGTACAACATTGGTGTAGCCATTATGTCAAGAATCATCAACAACAAAGCATCAAAAGGTGTAAAAATACAGGGCATCAGGAATTTTCAATACTTTGTACATCAATCATCAGTACATAACTAAAATAAAGAACATTATAAATGTCAAGCTTCTATGACTTGAACTAAATGTGTTTACAGCACAAGTAACTATAGATGAAGATTAAAAAAATAAACACATTAAACCTATGGATTAACCAAAAGAAACACATACACACATTAATATTTGTCATACAAATAGTAGGTACTTAAGTTTGAAACATTTCATCATGTGACAATTTTTTCCGATTCTAAAACAAATATCTGTACACCAGGAGACACGTACATATTGTTATCAAATAATATACAGAGAAATCCACAAAAATAATTACCAATCATGTAGATAAAAATATAGCTTATGAAATGGACTGAAATTTTAATGAAGTATTAATGTAAGCAGGTTTACATTTCTGCTACAACTCTGAAGCAGATTACTGTCACAGAATTATAAATCAAGATTTGAACATGAACACATCATAACAAATTCATTCAATATCAACTGAATACACTCCAGATGCACAGAGCCATACATATTCAGGACAAGAATTTAAAAGGAAAATGAACTTATTGTGCTTTACTGGGGTTTAAGGATGCACTAAAGCCCAGACTTTTCCAGCTTCAAGGGAGAGACAGAGCCTAGGCTTACACCTGGGTAGATCCACCAGCCTTCAATAAGCTAGACAGCTTCCCCACATGTTAAATATGGTCCCAGTTGGGATTCAAACTGAGAGAAGTAAGGTACCCCCAAAAGTTTATCTCACTTGTACAGGAGTTTTAGCCTCTTTTGTGCCTAAAACCACCTCAAAGTGAACGAATGACATTTCTATGAAGCTCAAACCTATCAGAATTGACAACTTGTGCATCAAGTCCATAAATCCTTTGGAACACATAAGACTTATACAACAAGAAAGAATGACATCAAAATTACATATATTTACAATAACAAAATACATTTGCACAACAAAATACTCCTTATGAAGTCATAAGTAGTGAAATTAAGTTCCATCAAAAGATACCAACATTCATTATTTAACTACACCATCAATAATGATTACATAAAATATTTCATTTAAGGGATTAGAAGCCAGTGTAATCATTTATCTGTGGCCCATAGTATGGACACAATGAAACTTTAATGAAGTAAAATGGTAAATAATGTAACAAAATATGAAAGTATGAAGACATGAATACTTGAATGAAATTGTTCCAATCTTTAACAGTTTTCTGAACATAACAACATGGAAAGATGTAAGACATGAATGTGCAGTAAGTCTTTAAGTTCAAACGGTTCCAAAGAACTTGACAGATCTATCCATGCTAGCAGACGCGATGAACTGACTGTTGTGTCCAAACTTGACACCGGTTGCCATGGCAGTATGGTCATTGAACACTCCTAATTCCTGCCACTGTTTACACAAGTACACCCTGTAAACAGAAAATTGATTACTAAAAATCTTTAATCTTATCCCAAAATAAAATGATGGTTAATTTATGTACTCAAATTTCCCGGAGAAATATTCAACATAAAAGTAGAATTTACAGGTAGATTTGAACTATAGACATTGATTTCATTGTAGACATTATCAACTCTCAGGTATAACACCCAGAAAAAGTTAACAAAGGACACTAAAATTGAATAAAGACGATTTAGTTCAATAATTTTCATACACATGTATATGAAAATGCTGCTTCATACTACAGCAAACAGATGTAAAAACAAAAAGTAATACACACCTAACATCACTACCAGCAACAGCCAAATAAGTACCACTCTGATCAAATGACAAAGAACGAACCTGAAACACAAATACATATTTACATATATTTATAAGAGTATATAAACCAAGATATACAAGATATTGGTTGATGCTATTACAAGGTAAAAAAAAAATTGTGATTTTTGTATAACCAAGTAAACAGCCAGTAATCCTTACTAGTTCAATGTTTACGTGTCCACAGTACTGGTAACAATGACAAATAAATGCAGAGATATAACACAAATAATTATTTTCCCAATAATAACAGGATTAGAGATTCAACAATCTGAAGAGGGTTGTTTAAAATGTAAGGGAGGAACATTTAAGCACCTGAACAGTCTCAAATTAATAAACTCTTACCTCATATTTGTCCTCAAGTTGAATGGTCTTGAAATTCTTCAGTTTACGCAAATCCCACAGTTTAACAACAGAATCTTCAGCAGATGTCGCCAAGAAATAACCTAAAGAATGAAAGAATGAATAAACTTAAATATCACTTTAGGAAATATCTTTCTTATTTCAAAAAATGTCAAATTGGCATGTTTTTATATAAGTATTATTTGGAGAATGAAAATGCATTGCTTGAATAAATGGATTCTATACTTATCTAGAAGTCATGCACTTTGCAAGTGTTGTGATCAGTTTATAAGCTGGGGGTTATAGTCAATGACATAATACCTCACACCCAAAACATGAGACAATAACTAGTCATATCACAACTATAACACAGCAGGGTAAAAAATTCTTTTAGTTCAGTATGCACTGAAGAGGTAATTTTTTACATGTCTGAGATATGCTTTTTACTTGTAGGACATATTTTTGTAAGTTCTTGTCTGAGATAATTTTCCACATATCCCAAACATCAAAATAGTGACTTAAGTCACAGGCATAGTTCAAACAATGGAATTGTTAGTATCAACCTTGAAATGTCAAGGTCAGTTTTTGAAACCATGACTTCCAGTATTACTAAACCTTCAATGTCACCGTTCTAAGTATTTGCTTGATATTCAATCAAGATATTACTGCACATACCATTTTCAGAGAAAGCGATGCTAGTGATGGGTCCTTGATGTCCTGGGAAGTTGGCTACATTGATTCGTTCCTTCAAATCCCAAACTTTAATCATAGAATCCTCAGTACCAGTACCAAAAATCAAACCATCCGGATGGAACTGTGCACATGTCAATGCTGAATAATACAGAGTCATTTAATGTATCTGTTTAATATCAGTAGTGAAGCAACTTTGAATCATTAAACATACATAACAATTGTTATATGCCTTTTTAGTTATGTAGAAGAGGTGAATTTAATTTTACAGATTGTCAAGACAATGAAGAATCTTGCCATTGAGAAAATTAAACCAATCTTTCTTTTCACTCTGACTCACTTGAATAATTTTAATACTACCAGTAAATCAGTAACAAACATGGAGATAGAATAAAGAACAATAAGAACATACTATTTAAGCAAGAAATAAAAATTACCATTCTGAGATGCTGGATCAGAGACTTTACACAATACTTGTCCAGTTCTTAGATCAGAGAATGCCCAGTGCTGTAACAGAAACAAATAATGAAAAAAATACTAGTTTTATTTATCATGGGTAACATGGAAAAAAATATCTGATTTAGTGGACTGACAACAAAAAAGGATGCACAGAATTTCACAAACTGAACAGTGACATTAAGGCATAGGTCATAAAAGGCTGTTTTAGAAGGATTACGTAAACTGGACACATTATATATTGAAGTAAGGTAGACAAAAGCAATAAGAAAGGATGAAAGCCGGCAAGAAAGTTTGAGGAAAAAATCAGCAAACAAAATGCATAAATGATACTTCTATAGCTTAAGGTACACAAAATGGTCAAAAATTGACTTTTCTACGACAAGCAAAGAAGTTAATATATTTCTTTCAGTTTGTTAAAGTCAGACTCCATAAGCCAAACTTCTCAATATGATAAACAGGACAACCAAAATGATAGTAAACACTCACCATATCGACAGATGAACTAAGTAAGTAGTCACCAGTGGCATGTAAACTGATACCAGTAACTGGGGACTCGTGCGCACGGATAATCTGTGCACACTGAGCCGTCTGTACACCCCACACACGTATGGTAGAATCTGGGGATGCTGTGAACACCAGCTCCTGAAGATTTTATACAATGAATATTATAATTCAAGATAGTTCAGCTAAATTAAGAATTCACTGAACTCGTTCATCAAAACTTAGATAGAAAAAACAATCAATTTATACCATAAAATCCAATCAATTTAGATCAGTAAGTCAATCAATAATGATATATATACACACATTTCCAGACAGGATAATTTTACAGTCAATGTATCCCTTTAATATCAAGTAAATGAGAATACAAGATAGATTTCATTTCACACATATATTTTGGTGACCTTATTTTGGATCTACCAAGATGACTGACAAAAGCTAAGCAATATTAAGTCATACTGTCATACCAATACATTATTTAACACTTAGAACTATAGTATATACTATAATATAATATATAATAAATGTACAATCAATGACCAACATACACTGCAGTGAAAATTATACAGTAAAAGAATTGACTATCCTGTAAGAATCGAAAAAAATCATGTTTAACGTAACTTGATCAAAACAATTAGGTACTTAGATGTACTATTTGCCCCAAAACAGTTTTGTACTTTGAATTTTGCAGTTAGGGACAGTCAAATAACTGAAACACCATTTATTTTTTACTGGCCAACCCAAAATAAACTGTGAACAACGATAAAATACAAACCTCTTCTGGATGGTAGATAACACTTGTAACCTTTTTCTGATGACCTTTGAGTATGGCCATGACTTGTTGTGTGTCCTTGTTGAAAACAACAGCATTCTTATCATTACCACCTGGAATAAAAAATTCCTAATTTAGAAAACAAATATATCATTCTTGTCTGACTGCCTAAATACACTACATTTAATACAAGTTTAATACAAACTTTATCAAATATTTAGGTAAAATAATCAGCAACAATAATAACTTAGAAAAAATAATCAAGTTTAAAATGAATTAATTGAAAAAGATAAGCACTTTATGAGAGACAAATCAATTCAGTATTTAATTGGATGTTTATCAGATGTGTATTTGAACTGAACAATTTTGTTCTGATTTTCCATATGAATTATTCAAAGCAAGTAAAACATTTCAAAAATTTTTACCAGTGACAATTTTAGATGTGTCTTTCAGACATATATCCAAGGACAAAATTCCTGGTACACTAGCACTGTGTAGACCCTGAAATCAAAATGAAAACCATTGTATATAACACTGATTATAAAGTCTTTTGATTCTTTGGTTATGTATGCATCCATTATTTATCTAAGTAACTTTAGTTTTTGTTTCCCCAAGGTGTGAGGTTGGATCCCTATGAAGCGTTGCTACAGACTGTTCCAAGGTGATCCCCTCGGGAGACTGTGTCCTCCAGTTTTTGTATATAGTCCTATGTGATAGGTAAGGTTTGGGATTTAGGGGAAGTAATATTTTGGGGAAGGTGTTAGAAGATGTTATGAATGTGTTTTTTTGGGGGGGAAATCCTTTTCTTATCTTAGTTCCTAATTACATCTTCATTTACATCTACGCATACTTTCAACAACAATTTGACAACAATTCTAAGTGTTTTTAGAAGGGTAAAAATAGACATAATAAGTATCAACATCTTCAGGTATAAACATTGTCCAACAAAAGCGCCATTAAAACAATATAGCCATTGAATATTTAATGTTAGCGCACAATATGGAACCTTTTACATGTACAACAGCCAAATTTATTTCATTTTCGTTTAATATCATTGATACAGCAGGTAGACCAATCAGTCTGGTAGTCATATTACTATCAATTCTTCCCCACATACCATAGAATTTCGAAAATCAGAATTTACAGATTTGCTTCAAGACATTTTGTGATTAGATTTTAAATACAGTAAAACCTCAATTAGCGTATGCCTTAATATTATGACCACCTTGTTATAATTACCACTTATTTTCTGATGAGATTTAAATAACCCCCCTATTATTCAACTCAATGATAAGACTACCTCATTATTACAACCAATTTTTCACATCCAGAAGGTGGTCTCAATATCTGGGTTTTACAGTACTTAAAGCAAGAATTGTCATTCATAAGTGAAAAACTTGATTCTACACTGACAATGCTTATTACCAATATTTCTGCTTCTTTGACAAACTAATAAGCCACAATTACAACTAGGCTATGTATACTTACAGTATGTGATGCAAGTTGACGATATGATCTGATATCTTCACTAGTGGCCAATCCTTCAGGTACAGTTTTACCTCTCTAAGCAAAACAAAATGATACCTTTGTTACTCAAGAAGAACAAAAAAGTATAAGCCTTTGATGTTTATATTTACAAAACAAGGTCTAAGACATTTATTTCTACAAAATGTTTTCAGAAAATTCGAAACAATGTCTACTTGAATTAGAATCAGTGCTAGAAAAATGTATAAAGATGGCAGAGGAAGACATACGTAAATCATACGTATGTTTATCACAAAGTCTCAGTACCTTCTTTCTCTCTGCAGTAAGGAGAGTAGCTTTATCCTGTAGCTTCTGCAGAACTTCATCAGACATACCAGCCTCTTCCATTGGTTGTTCAGCAGATTCTGGTCCTGCTTCAGCAGCATATGACTGCAACGCAAGAAACAAACAATTAATCATTAAATCTAGAGAGCCATACTGCACAAAATACAACTGCCACAATTATCAGGTGAAGATTGGAAGTGAACTGTTCAACTTATAGTAGACAAGGTCCACTGCTGAATCAGGGGCCATAATTCAAGAGAGACAGGGACGTACAGATTATTGAACTTCGCTGGGATATTAGCAAACAACTACTACACATGCAGCCTATCCACAGCAGCATTGTCATTATTTGTCTGGTCAAGATAGGAGCAAATATCTTTATCAATTTCAAACAAGACAATGTATCTTGCTCAATCAATCTATGAAACATTACTAAACTATATATCTAATACTAGAAATTACACACAGTTGACAGATTAATATAAATTTGTTTCAAAATTTAAACAATTTTGGGTGAGAAAATGATAACATTGATAAAACAAACAAAGCTGTGTGAAATAAGTCAGTTGTTGCCAGACCATGTCCAATGGTTCTCTGTAAAAATATTTTTGTTCAAAGAGAATCAATATGTAAATAATTTGTAACTAACCGGTTGTGGTGCAGCCGGAGCAGCGTAACTTCCAGCAGTAATACCAGCTTGGGGTTTCAATGTTGCCAAAGCTAAAAACAGAATATATATAACCATGCATGACCCAGTAAATTAAGGTCTTACATAAAGCTGTCTGTCTTTTTAAGACTCCTTCCTTACAGAAGTTTAATAAGAAGTATGGTAATCAAAACTGGCTGAAAATCTACTTTAAACTAGACCCACAGTTACAGGGAGATCATACTTTATTATTAAATCCAATACAGCTTCAATGTCAAATGATATGTTTATTTCAGTACAGAAAAACTAAAATTTTTTCCTCAGCTGAAAATATTTATTTTTTTTTTAAAATACTAGTCTAACAAATTAGATTCCTCTTGACAATACATGTTTTTACACTTAATATAAACAGAATGTAGTAAAGTGAAACTTAAGAAATCATCATTTATATAGACCGTCTTAATTGCAAACTGTATATGATTTAAACATCAGTGATGCCCACTATGAAATATTAAATCAATAAATACCTTCTCTGGCAGCTGTCACTTCCTTTGTGAGACGAGCAATGACACGACAGGCAGCATCATGCTGGTACAAAGCATGGGACAATTCTGGTAAGGAAGAAAATTTCAACAAATATAACAACTTCTATCAATCATATGCAGTTCTTCACTGAAAATTTAATCAGTTTAGCTATGAGGCAGTTCCTTTTGTGTTTTTCAAAGCGCTATTAACCACGGTAACTAATCTTTTTGAACAAATATCAGCAAAAATTAATTTTTCCTCCATATACTTCCCATGAACAAAAATAAATAATAAACAATGAAAACTCAGTTTAATGGTTTTTAGTTTTATATCTATAAGCAAATTGCATTTTTCTAACCAAATAAATACACATTCAGAGCAACAGACTTACCTTGTCTAGCTGTCTGTAGTTGTTGTCTCAAAGTAAAGCTATGTAACATTACAGCATCCTGAAACAATCAAGGAATAAATGAAAATAAATTGAAAAGACACTGAATGGGTAACAAAATAAATTATTAAAACGAAACACTTCTCAAGCAATAGTGAACAACCAATACATGCACTTACATGGAAACAATAAAATTGCAGTGACAAAAAATGAAATACAGTAAAACTTTGTTATTACAAGCATCGATATCACGGCTTATCTCGAGGAGATCTTGAAGTCCCATCATTTTTTGTTCTTAGTTGTATATAAATTTCCATGTTTATTACGAGTATTGTTATCTCGTTATCTCGAGCACAAATCATGGTCCCTTGACTTATTTTTAAGCGTTAATTACCTCGATTACCTCGAGGGTGTCATTTTGGATATCGTTCGCACCTGCGCGCCGGCGATCGCCGTGTTTTCTACACATCGTTAAAGTTACGCAACAAAAGAGCAAATCTTAATCGAGTACTTTGTATTTCACATGTCGTTAAAGCTACACAATAAAAGAATGAATCTTAATCGGGTATGTTGTGACATAAAATGACAATGAAACATGTACATGTATTTGTTTGTTGTAAGTTTGCAGTAAAATTTTTAAAATCGAAGACTAATGTTATAAAAGTTAATAATTATTGAGAATTTAATCACCAGACATTAATTTTGAGAACTTAATGACAAGTTTGAGAAGCAAATACTATAAATAAAAACAGTGAGTCATTGATTGCTCTTCTTTTTTGCTACAGACGTACATAACGCATGTATCTTTCACGATGTTTCACTATGACGTTTCACCGCATGTCAGTGACACGATATTCGGACATGACATCGTACAATTGAAAAAACAAAAAAATCATGGATAAAGTACTTAGAAAAAAATGATCAATATATATTTCAGCAATCAACTATCATGTTTATTCACCTTAGACATCATAGAAAACAATTTACGTAAGCATTTCGTATTATTATCGTAAACATGCCCATTTATGCGCATGATGCACACTTTATTTTCAATCAACAAACAAAAACCTCGTTATTACGAGCTCTCGGTTTATCTCGAGCATTTTGTCTGTTCCGATGACTCCTCGAGATAACGAAGTTTTACTGTACACTAGAAACATGCAGTCAGTATCAAAATGATCATTAATAGTAAATATATTAAAAATGTACTAGCTTACCCATTCATCTTGAAGAGCTTTCAATATAGCAGGAATACTGGTAAATGATGGAGGTCTAGGCTTCACGAGAGGTGATGCTGTTAAAGAATATATAGTACAAATTAATTGAAAATGAATCATCAAATGATTTATTTGCATCTTATTTAAACATACTTAAGGTAATTTATAAAAAGAAATTAAAACTCCCTAAATGGTATAGCCTTGTGATTCTATACAATTAGGGTCAACTGAATAAACATTTTATTGAGAGAATAGCACCAACCAGACTAGAAACATGTAGAAGCTAAATAAATTGGTGAATACTGCATGATGAATTTCAAATCTTCAATATGCTCAACTTATATGACTCAATAAAAATCCACTATTACAAAACAGTGATTCGTACCTTTAACATCAATAAGCATCTCCATAGCCAATTTATCTCCTGTGATTGGATCTGTTCCATTTTCTTTAACATATTTTTCAATCAACCTTCTCTCAAATATATGCCCAGATATTGGACTCAGTACTGGGTGCTCTGGTACTTCATTGCTTACTAAAATAGAAATAAAGCTGTGCATTTACTGTGTATTAAGCAGTCACCACTCATACAAATATCATTGCTTATGAGTGATAGAAATTAAAAAAAATATAGCATGTTTCATATGATTATATCAAACTTTGTCAACCCAATGTTCTCAAATGATATGCTTGTATGGCTTCATGAAAACAAGTTTAATACCTGTCTGAATCACAGTCGGACGCAAACAAGATAATAACTCAATGGTAGTCAACGACCTTCAAAACACAGTATCTATTGCAAGCGCAAAATGTATGTATTTGAAAGAAATTTACACACAGTAATTCAAACTATAGTTTCAAGGAATCGAATTCTAAATCGAAAACGTTTTTGAAAGAAATGTGCCGGTTCGAAATCACAACGTTTTTGGCGTTCGTCATTAAGGCATTTTTAGAAAGAAGTTCACGTTAAAATTGTTAAACTATAAGTTATAATAATACGACAAAATTGCTCTCAAATAACATTAAAACAAATATCACAAAGACAAAAATATATCAACACGCACTTGCACAGCAAAGCGCCATTTTGAAAATGTCACGTGACTATATTTCTATTTACGAATTGGAAAAAATATATCGCCATCGTCATATTGACACGGCCTCTCATATGCATGTATATAAATAAACTTTATCGTTAATATAGTAAGGCTTCACTTTGTTTTGTAATTTTCTTGCAAAATAAGCATTTCGTATGTGACGCCCTCTTTTTCCACAAAGTAAATTTATTGTTCCTATATGTTCTTTATTGGTGCGATGGATGCACTCAAGGTCTCCATATGATATGATGTAATATAGAGTACCTGACATACTATACTAGGAATTAAGTAAAAAGTCATTAGTGCACGTCAAATCTCTATCAATGTATTACAACCACAGTTACTTTTGTATTTAATTCAAAAAGATAGTACAGGACAGCGGCATGCCAAGTCAATATTTAAATATTTGTAAATGTAATGTCTTATTATATGCCACTGGTTTGTCTGCATTGAACTTTTGGGGCTCGTGAAAAAATCTTCTGTTGCGGTGCCCTTTGTTGTACGTAGATCCAAACTCTACTAAAAAAAAACTAAACTGGTACCCGTTGACTCTCTACTTGATTCACTGCAACATGGAACGGGGACCAGTTTATCAAAGACCTACATATTTGGTGACATATAATGTTAATACACTTGTAAATAATGCTAGTGAAACGCATTAAGCAAGTGTTTTAAATATTTATTTATTTATATATTCATTTATTTATTTATTTATTTATTTATTTATTTATTTATTTATTTATTTATTTATTTGATGTAAACATGGTCAATAATAAAGTGCTCTGATGTAGAATTTCATTCATCGGTACAAAGGGAACTAACTCTGACTGTATCAAGTCTGTTACACTGCTGAACACGATACTATAACAGACATAAGAATCTTCGCTGTTTTTATTGATGACATACACTTTTTTCAAACAATCCAAATAAGAATTATTATTAAGCATACAGATTTACAGAATTGTCCTGTGGGTGTGACATATCGCGAGCCCCTTTTAACAGTGATTTTTTAACACCATCATACAAACATAGGAGAGACAAGGTAGATGTAGAAATATTATGAATTTGTACGTAATAAAGTGATACAAGAAATTATAAAATCTTTGCTGTAAAAGGCATGGAGTCTCTTCTTATGCCAGTGTTTTTATTTTAATTGCTTTCACATGATCATGCCTGTTCATAAAACTTAATTACTTACTCTCATGATTTATTCTTGAGTAGTTTTATGTTAACTAATCAATTACCTTAGAAACTGCTTTTATAACCTTTAGAAATCCAATCAAAATAGCAGCTTCATTTAAACCCTTGATTTTCACTCATTGAATAAATAGTAAAACGGTATATTTGTGTACATATACATACATATACTACGTAACACCGGTTGTTTACCATAAATATCTTGGCACACCTAGTCGTGGAGCAACAATATCAGATCGGAATAGTTCAATCTAGTTTAACATAAATGATGATACCATTCCTTTGTAGGCATGCATTTTATGGATCAGTCTGTGAAATCAGAGCAAGAATAGCTTCATGAGGACTATTGAACATTCACTCTGTGAAATACCACCTGAATTAGGTTCATTTTTGTTTTCGACTTAGAACGCTATATGTACATACGCTGTTGTTGTTGTTGTTGCGAACCAGGCAAGTAAGCGTATTGATACAAGACGAAAGATGCATCTTGTTAACTTAGTGATCGTTTTGTCGACATAGGTCTTTTTATTTTTGTCGAATAAACTTATTAAATCAGGCCTCTCAAAATTGCTGAAATATTTGCGTGACATTTGGTCAGACAAAGTTAAAATTTCTGTCAGACCAAATGAAATTTTTCCGATATAATATATTATAAATAAGTGATAAATGTTGTAAATCGTGCCTGACTGCCGGACATCTGGTCCGGTACTCGCCGAAAAGTTATAGGACCTGCTCGAAATTTGTCCGGCAACTTTCGGGAAGCCTGATTATTACAAAGCTTGATGTGAAAGAGCAAAGTAATCCACAAAATAGATAAGAAATATTAAGCACATAATTATAACATGGAAAAAAACATGGTAAGTGTCTAAATAGACTGCACGTAATAGTGATAATTATTATTTGAATGCCAACAAATGACAATACCCTAGCTGTTCCAACATGGCAAGCTTATAATAAGATAAACATTCCCTATTCATGTCTGGTTATAGAAAGAACACATTAACGCATATTTTTATTACTTTATTATATAATCCAAAATGTGTAACATTTTCAACAATTAACTGTCAATACATTAATTTTGTACGATATTGTAAATGAATAATGTGGTATACTGTAAACAAGAATAATAACATTCTTTTATCTTTTCCATAAACATTAAAATAAATTGTACAAATGCAAATCAAATTTGCGATACACAACTAATTGTTCATTTTTAATGTAATCCACCAGCAGAAATACAGCCAGTTCACGATCACTGAAATAAGTATTGAACAACCACACAAAAACCATACAAAATTAAGCACAATAGATGAACATTGATTCCATTTAAAACGGACCACAGACCATAGATGGTAAATAGTTTGCTTTAAGCGTATAAAAGAGAGCTATTTAATGTCACGTAGCTTCGCCGTGTGTTCATGCATATGAAATCGCTACCCTATTTCTTTCATTTATTCCACGAAAAACAACAGAGGCACCAGATATCATGTACGTAAAGGGAAGCATATGTGACTTGTTAAATGTAAAATAGTAGATGTAATTTTGCAAAGCAACGAAGAATATTAATTACTTAACACTTACGGTGACCAATTTATGAAATTTGAAATAAAATATACTTTCAAATTTATGATAGTTGTTTAGAAAATGCTTAGTCACATTATATTTAAAATAAATGGTAATGTGGACTTTACCTTTGATACTGTTCTGAAATAATAAGCGAAATTGAAGCACAGTAATAAACTATACACCAATGTGTGAAACTGTCAATTGTTTGATAATGCTGGTATATGTACAATAAGAACAAACCTTGTCTACACTTGTGTATCACTACTTTGGTCTACTGTAACTACAAATCCTCGCGTGTGACAGCCATGATTATCATCTAATTCAGGCCACATGATTTGAATAATAGTACCGACTGTCTTCGGTTTAGTTACTCGTTCATTCGTTGGGTATTTCTCGAAATGTTTTTCCATTTCCTTATCAAGAGTTTTACCTACTGCTTGTTCAGCAAAATGTAACTCAATGGGCGGGTTTGAAACAACCATCAACCACGAACATTTTACGAAAGCGACAAAGAAACATTCAAAAGTTTTCAAAATATCAGGATCTTCGTGAATGACCCATGGAAGAAAATCAAACTCTGAACATTCGTTGCTACCATCAACAGTATCGGAATCTTCACGTTTCCTGGCCGAAAGATCTCTCAAGACGGAATCCATGCTTCCACATCTTTTCCTAACAGATAGCTTTCTACCAGTGTGTTCCGGTAGGTTGTATTTTCGTTTCAATTCCTACAAACAAAAAAATGGAAACAAAATATACCAAGGTTATGAAAAACTCTCGTTGAAACAAAATACATAAATCAAGTACACTATTAGTGGCATTTAGTCGAAATGTTTTGAACGTCGAAGAATTAAAAAAAAACTTCATTTGGAACGTTCACACGTGATAAAAAATGGATTAATTGTTTTTATGTATTTCCATTTTTTATTAATACAAAATTTATGCTGTAATATAATATTTGTTTTCTCATGCGTTTATTAAAGTGTTTCCCAGTTAATGAATTTGTACCGCCGTGTTTAGCGAGTGTTTTGTTGAGTTAAGTGATATACATTCATATTTGTCAAGTTCCATCTTTTTTTCTGTATGTCAACCATTCGGGCATTTTACTTATTTACATTCAATGCAGCTACTCCAAGTGTTTACTTGCCAAATTCTCTTTCAGCGTCTTCGCTAAATGCTTTGCTTATTCTTTCCCGAGCATAAGTCTAACTATATTATCTCTCTCCATTACGTACGCTAATTTGTCTTTTCTACTCTCTCTCTCTATCCTATAGTTCTTAACATATTTTAGTATCACTTACTTCACTTGACCGACATGTTGTAAATCACACAGTACATGTACTTGTTTCTTGAAAACCGTCGATTCAAGAGATTCATTTGTGCCATAAAGTCCTGGTTTAGTAGTTGTTCTTTTCCATACAGCACGCACATTATTATGTATCAGTTTTTCATTAACATGCATGAATATAGAACACTTACCATTGTAATATTCGCCAAAGCAACGTCTGTCTGACCGTTCCTTTTCCGGAATTCATTAACAGAAAACTGAAGAGGAACGAAATTTAAAATTATAGCAATTTAGAGTTTCATAAACCAACTTGTATGAGCACAATCGATAAAAATAATATTTGCCTCATGAATTTAAGGAATAAACGCGGAAAAATCAAGCTGGTGAGTGGAAACCTCGTGTTGCAAGGTTGCAATTTTGCAGCCTGTTCAGAAGTTCAAGTGTATCTCAAGCGACATTTCCATTCAAGTCTGACGTTTCAGTGTAAAGTAAGCTGACGCAATGGATGTAAATCAGTGGAAAAATTATTACACGAACACACGTGTAAACATGGGACAAATATAAACTCCAAACATAAACAATATCCACAATGGCCGTTCCAAGGCGGTATACTCCGGGAGGCAGTGTTTTGTTTTTTTAGTTGTGTTCCAATGTGTTAAATGAGTTTATAGTTGATGGATTTTAGGGAAGGTAGTATTGAGGGAAAGTGGGATTTTTTGTGTTTTTTTTTTCTTCTTGGAATCTTGGCAATATGAAATTAACTGTGATGTCTATATCAACACATTTGAACGATCTGTACGGGCGTGATTGCAGACTAACTGTAGAATGACATACACCATCTGACGACGGATTCTTGTTTCCATAAGCCAAACCATTAACAGCTTTATTTTTGCAATCTTCATAGATGGACTAAAAATGAAAAAAAAACGATATGTACTTTGCTTTTTTACAATCTGGAAAGACTCTTAATCAAATTAATACAATTGTGCGAAGTACGTTTACATGTTTGTATATGTTGCATTGCAGATGTATTAAGATGAAATCACTGATAACTAAACATATCAATTACCTCGCTGAATATATTATACTTCGAAGTATTAATTAATAATCATTCGTTATAAAACAAACCTTCATAATTTCTGATATAAAAGATATTAGACGAAGTTCTTCATCTTTGAATATTTCATGGAGGGCCCTGTGCAACTGAAACCATTCGTTTTTCTTTATTCTTGAAAATTGCTCGCGTAGTTTTGTGTTCGAGTATTTGTCACTTAAATCATCGTAAGATCCAGTTTCTCGCAATCTTTTCGATTGTAATTTTACCAATTGATTGGGACTGAAAATATTGGGAAACATAGAATTATCATGTGTTTTTTTTCTAACCATTCGTTGCGATGTCATGACTGCAATATTCAAGCACTTTCAGAGAAAGAATTGCCACTTACAATACAATATTTTATAGATCCTTCCAATTAAACGAGAATGGCGTTTTTTTTTAAAAAAAATACTGTAGTTGTACAAATAAAACGATCACGTTGATTGTACAATATGTTTATTATGACCTAAACAAGTAATACAGGACGGGTTATCAGATCCGTATTTTAACTAGTGTCTACAGATAGCCAATACATTACACTAAACATAATTAATAAGCATTTTATCCAATTCAAAACATTTAAGTAGAAATTTTATCTTTTTTTCTCGGAAAAATCGTCAAGCACCAAATCCACCTGAATCTCTGTATTTAGCACCAGGGGCAGGGATGGTAGCGCATGTCAAACATAAATATCACTAAAATGTCGTGATCAAGAGCGAAAGAATAATACAGGAATGTTCTACTCACGTACAATTAAAAAATCGTCGCATTGACAGAAACGTTCAAATATTATGATTCAGTGGTCTCTGTCTTTTAATTGTGTGACCCACGAGCTAATAAAAAGTTACGTCTCTTTGTCAGTATTGTTTACAGAACGTTAATGACCTATCGTTGATTGTTTGTACATCATCATTTGTGTACTTATATTGAAAATGGTACACCGTAGATATATAACATGCAATACCATCTTTGCCGTATTATCTGTTTGTTAAAACATGCAAAACATGAGAGCTGTCCAACATGAAGAATTATTGTATTACGTAGGGTGTGTACCAAATACTGATTTTATGCTTCGACGATTGAGTACATCTACCATAAAATAATTTTAAAACAATTAATGGTAATAATAACGCAAACCCTATTTAACCTATTCATTATAGTAACTTCCAAGACTGAATAATGCGTGTGTGTCACGTGCAATTCATTATCCATGACCTCAAAACATGCCCTAGACTGGAGCTGTCCCCTTAATCTTTTGTGTTCGTAATTCATTAAATTTTGCTGACACCTTAACACTAGACGACATGGGCGACATACTGCATCGTAACCTAAATGCATTATTGCGAGAACAAAATAATGCCTTGGTGATAGTAATTTTAACTTAATTATTGTCTTACCTCAATATTTGCATAATCTCTTTTTTTTCCTCCTCCAATTCTTTAACACGCCGTTGAAGCTGAGTAAGAAGAAGACGTGTTAGTCAATCATAGAAATTTTGGTTACACATATCATAGGTAAGCATTATAGATGATAGCATGAAGTTATCACTTGCAGTACTTACGTAGTCAAACAATGTAAATACTATGGAATACATATACTGGGTAATAATATTTATAACAAACGTCAGGTAATTGCCCTATTATGAGCCAAACAGTTAGTAGATAAAAACTTGATAAAACTATCATACAGAAGACTCAATAAAATTATGAATGTTTATGCACACAAATTTTACAATTTGCCTTAAAGGGGCTCACCTCTAGACTGACTTCAGAGAAATCATGTTAATAAAAACACATAAAGGTCATTATGTGGTTTTATATCATTAATGTAGGTAAATTATGTTGATATATCAAAACAACAACTATGAAGTATGGCTAACTTTAAATTAATGACGATAATACTTCTACAGTGCGACGTACGCAGTTTTCTACATAAGCCCCTGGATACTAGAGAGTGTTTTTTAAACTAAACACAGCATAAAATGATTGATGGGTAGTAATTTTTATTTCTTATCATAATTAGCGTCTGATATACTGAATTTCAAGATTTCGAAAAAAAATCATAACTCTGGAAACTTCTGACTTCTCACCATAATCATTTTCTGCCGTTGTTCTTGCTCAGAAAAGCTTCTGAAAACATTAGGGTGTAGAACATTGAATAAAGCATATAATACATTATCAATGTGATTAAAATACAAAATTACGTATTTCATGCGCTTGAAATTGTACTCTCTCTTTCTTTTGGATATCTCGTGTAAACTACTTCACCGTATGAACCAATACAGAACAGCGAGAGCAACGAGCTGACGCCGCGATAGTAATTTAAAGATAAATATTGTATTACCCTGATGTTTGTTGAACGTCATTGTTTTCATGTTTTCGGCCTTCACTTTCCTTATTACTTTGTGGTTGTTGCTGCAGTACATGTAAAAATAAATCATGTTGTGGATCAACTGTAAGAACTTTATGTCCTTGTTAAAAAATACAGACGGCAAAGTATCACTCGCAAGACATACGTGATTAATGAATGGTAGAATGACGTCATACATTATATTGAACAAGAAGTCAATCCTCATTTCAGAATCGTTTGTAAACAGTGAAGATTACAAACAAACCTATTTCCTACCAATGACTTATTTCAGTTTTAAACCGCTTCCGGTTTGTTTGATTTGTCTCTCATTTGTTGAGCTTTTCCAATTAGAGAAGTTTCGCTTTTGTACTAAAGGTGGCTTTGTATGGAAATAAATAGGAGGCTCTTCACTTTTTTCTAGATTCATTTCTCTTGTTAATTAGAGTTTTCCCTTCATGATAACGGGAACGAATGAATCATTCGGCTAGGCTGTAGGTTGAATTTTTATGAGTCTAATGAATCATTTGGTTGTAGATTGAATTTTTATGAGTCTAATGTATCAGACTGTATTCACACACAGCTGTTGTTATCGAAGGACGACCATACGAAGAAAACCAACAACATTGACCTTGGAATTAATGGGGTCAATGCATGCAAAGCTAACAATAACAGCTTTTGAAAAAGCTCATACCGTAAATAGTGGTTCCTGTTCATCTTTTTTATTTGACCCAGAGCTAAAAAACAATTCGACAATGAAAATTAAAAGAAGAAATAAACTGTGTAATGCATTACAAACTGTCAAAGATTTCCAATTCTATATTGCATGCATCATCTCCAATAAAATGTGAAGAGTCAAAAAGTTATTATATATACTTTATTTACTGGAGATAAACATGAGTGCAGTGAATATTGTATTACCTAGATGCTAATTTTAAGTCGTTGGGTACCCCCGGTAAGTTTGTTCCACATGTTTTAGTTTGTGGTTTGCAATTAGGCAAATTTTACAAAAATATCATTACAAAGTCGGTAGCATGAACACTGCATATGTTGTTCAGGTCATGCACAGGTATGATAACGATTATACAATCATTCAAGTGACAATTTATGTCAGTTTACACACATGATAAGAGCGTACGAGCAGAAAACTATGGTCTATACTCGGTTGAGCTCCTTTATACATTAGTTAATGAGTTAATTGTCTTTCAATAAAGTTTATCATCTTATAGTCCTTGCATTTAGCGCGACCTCCACTGGATAAAAACTGGTATTAAGTAAGGTTGTGTAGCTTGTGTGGACGTGTTTTTATTAGCCTATTTCTCAAAAGATAGACACAGCTCCAAAACTGTTGTATTTCAAGAGAAGTTTATTTTTTTACTTTCTGCTGGTGCGGATTTGTTCTTCCAAGTTCTATAACCAATCGACATTTCACGATGTAAAAATCATAGATTGTTGAAACGTTTGTTCGTAAAAAGATGGATTACGTGTGAGTTACGATCTAAGTAGTGAGCTACGATCTAAGTACTTGATCTTGACCTCTCGATCAGCTTTTCGTCCATACAATAAGTTATTGTTTATACTGAGTAACGGAGAACTATTTAGGACTCTATAGTAACGAAATAAAATATTATAAATACGAAACCAATTGAAGTTGATAAAAAAGCATTTAAACATACCAGCCAAAACACATCGTACAGGCATACATGATACCACTTAATGAAGAGAAAAACTTTCTAATGCATGCAAGTATTACATATGGCAAAAATGTCCACACGATCATTTGGTCCACCTGCATAAATTGAAAATATGTACTTGTGTTACTGAAATAATATTTCCCTCGTTTGTTTTAAATATGCTCAGTTCATTTAGGCGACTTAAAATGAAACTTTAATTGAAATTAATTAAATTAAAATAAGTGAAGTAATAAACTTGCCATTTCGATTACACTGTTCAGGAAAATGAAGTTGAACAAATTGAACAAAAGTCCGATTACAGTGTATAGCAAAACGAATATGTACATTTTCGTATATACGACATACATGTAGTAATTTGAAAAGTGTAAAAGCAATAAAAAGTATACACTTTAGAAAGCGCAATATTAATACGTAGTAGTCATACCCTGTAATCAATTGTGACCTTCTAAAATTTATTCCCAAATAGTTGGTTGTGAAACAGTTGACACATTAAAATCGTTCAATGATTTACATTTTATCCTGTAAAATATGCACATAAATATGATATACAGAGATAACTGCGTTGGTTACCCTGTCCCATGTCGTGTTTATCTCTAAGTTTCATGATAAAAATAACATGTAACGTTTGCGAAAATAACAAACAGAGGAATGTCATCGCCATCTCCTTAAAGTGGTAAGTTTTATATTATAATATTATTTTAAAGTTTTGTATGTCTAACCACGAACACATAACTGGAATTATTCATTTGGTTTGTTTCTGGCTATATCTGTATGAAGATCGTTTAAATTATGTCTAGAAATTAAGATAGTCGGTTAAATTTCCTGTATACATAGCATTACTGATTAGTTTGGAGAAAACAGGAGAAAAAAGTCACAATAAAGAATGGAAAAATACTATACTGACTCACTGAATGATAATTAATACTTGTATCAAGCATACATGTTCGACAATAGCACACATACTATTTTTTATGATTTTATAACAATACTGATACGCTCGGTAGGAGGAGTGTAAGGTCTACGAACTGAGTCTAAGTTCGTTCGTGCTCAACCGTCAATATGTGAGATTCGTTTGTCGGTTACCTTTTGGAGGGCTACATTCGTTTTGGTACAGAATCCAGAAATACTGGATTTGTTCACTGGACGCTGATATACTAAATAATAATACAATACCGTAATAACTAAAAACACAATTGATTGAGATAAACTCTTAATTGCTCTTCATATGAACTGAATGCTAATTAGACAGACATTATCTGTACTCGTATAGAACATATACACAAATTCTTTATTCAATAGTATTTTATACTATGAAAAGTAAACAAATATTTTACGTAAGTAGGTATTTTGTACATTATCATCATGAATAACGAATTAAAATGATGTTATAATTCTGGCCAGGCTTATTAAAATAGCTTTATAAACTAATTTTGTGATGTATGTATGTATGCATAGGCGGATCCAGGATTTCAAGTTAGAAGGAGGCGGAAACTGAACAAGTAGGCTGGAGGTCCAGGGGTGATTGAGTTACTGTACTTGTACTTTATTGCACGATACGCGTGCGAAAATGTTTTGACATTTATATATATATTTTCATGTAAAAATCATATTTCATGATAGAAAAAAACTTAGCTTGGGCAATTTTAAGGGGGCGTACACCTATGGTAAGTATGTATGTACGTACGTATGTTTGTCCCTATGAGCTACATAACTGACGATACGATTTACCAAATGAACATATAAACATATGTATCAATGTCATGGCAACTGCATAAGAACAATACTGCTAACAATAAGTGTGCTCACGCCATTGACCTGAGGTCGCTTTCTAGCTAAACAAACAGTAACCGTGTTTCATAGCACGTACAATGTAACATCGCCTGATGACATTGTTCTCACATGACGATTGATAATCACAAAATACACGTCATAAAGGTAATATTGACTACACCAAAACAAACACGACCTTAGTAAACTACTATCGCCGAGTGTTTGTAATCTGTATCAAAATTTACATTTATGCACCAAATGTTAACAAATTGTTGACTGTTTCAATCATACGGGTATTGCTCGCTTCTTCTTTCGCAGCGACATTTAACCCACTTGAGTCAATACATGACAGTCAAAGCAAATTTCAAAAAGTTGAACAGCGTTGTATACACTAAGCCGAATGTCTAAACGCCCACTTTGTATTTTATAGCACTGGAAAAAAATCGTTAAACACACTAGGTTAATTACCAGGTGGACTTTTAATATGTGAAATCCAACATTTACTTCGATTGCACGATTTTGTTTTTCTGTAGATCGATTTTAAGCATTGTAAAACAATGAAAAAATAATTCACATTTGGGTTCTTCCAAAAATCGAGTTTTGTACGGTAGACGTTTGGAAATTTGATTCTGTGTACGGGTAGCTGATATAGTATTCAAGCAGCGCATTGTTACAAAAGTTTAACTTGAGAAATAATACATACTTTCGTCATAGAAATAAAGAATAGACGCAACCTACGGGAGGTTTCGTGCTATTTTTGGGGTACAAAAGTGCAGGCAGTTTACTTAAGGACAGCATCCTAAGTAACTAGAACATGTGTTTATTGAACAGGTTTACAGATGTTTCTCTCCTACATATATTATTCCTCGTATGAAATAAAATCACTACATTTTGAATACATGTATTAAAGATTACACGATAAAGAGATAAAAAAAATGATTTGTAGGTAATTCAGGATTGATTTGATAATGATAACATCAAATATAATACAGTCTAAACAAACATACCTATTTAACGTGTGGTTGCATATCTATTGAGTTTGACAGCGACAATACATGGACTACATGTTTGTTTGCAACGACGAGCCTCATACATATATTTTGCGTATGTTACCTAGCTCGGATGAGATTACAATTGAATTTGCTTGTTTAGAATACATAGTTTCGTTTATGTACAGTACTTTATTTATAATTACTAATTAGCATTGATAGAGTTGGAACCCTTTTTTTCCCCTACCTTTTCTTTAGTTGTCATTTTAGCTATAATGACCTTATTTGTATGTTCCTACATCCATTTAAATGCTATTTATGATCACAGAATATACGTTTAGAATGCAATATGCGACACTGTCTCTTACCTCTTTGTATAATTTTGTTGCTTTAATTGTAAGTCAGGGAGGACGTGAGCAATCAACTTACTGTTGATTAATCTCCTTTTCTACAGACCGTTCAAAGGCGGTACTGCTCCGGCAGACTTTGCTTTGTATGATCCATCTGTTGTAAGGGTATTGGGTTGGAGGATTTAAGGGAAGGTAGTATTATGGTGAAGGTTGGATGTGTTGCACGAGTTTTGTCTAGAAATCCATTTCTGATGTATATTTATAATGGTATAGTATTAAAATATACATGTAATTATGTTGTAAACGAAGAGTGATATAAAAATGAGGCAAATAATAATAAGTCATAACGAGTTCGAATCTTTATAATCACCTCAATTTTTCATTGATACTCATTACTTTGCATTCTGTAAGTAGAAAGTTTTATATTATAATTACTTAAGTATTTTGAATTTAAAACCTTGAACACAAACTGTTTTTGATTACAGCAATTTTTTTTTTCATTTGAGTATTCATATTTATACATGAGATGCACGTTAATTGTTTACATTTTATACCACCAATACAATTTACAAACATCATTATTAATAACCTTATAACTGTAAGTGAATACTTTCCTTTTACAATTATTCAAATTAAGAGTCACATGGTCACAACAAAATTTCATGTTCATAAGCCAATCATAGCAATTCAAAGAAAATTAATAACTTAAAGCGATCACGAAAAGTACATACACGACAGAATAGACCGCACTTTAAACGTGACTAACGATATAATGTATCATTTATTATCTGTTGTTTAACGGCCCATTTGACAGCCATGGTCATTTCAGAGCCGCCCCAGAAAGAGTTGAGAAGATTCAGGAGAACCGGGCATACATTCCTGCTCTGTTCGAATAGTTCTCCTGTTTCTTTGAGGTGCCCTGTGTAAAGCACTGATACACGCCTCACCCATTTTTCCTGTGATTTTATAAACACAGTACTAGGCTTAGTAGTGGAGTTGTGGACAATGAAAAACGTCCCTGAAATATCAGAAGCCGGAGCCGAGATTCGAACCCACGACCTTCCAATTGGTAGTCACGCGCTTTACCACTAGACCATCGCGCCACCCTAATAACGATATTAGTGACCTGCACAGAGAGTTCAATGTTGTTGGTAATTAAGCTGAAGCCAAATTTTTTTTCACATTATTTTAATTTTGCTTGAATTGTTCATCCCACTTATTTGGACTTACAGAACAGGACAGGAACACAAAAATATTCAGTAATTAGTCGTCGAAAAAGGTTCATTGGCAATACTGTTTGTCTTCAAATATATGTAATAATATACTCATACTTCATGGACTAAGTACACTAGCAATACAAAAAATAAGTGCATAATGTGCTTATATTATCTTTGTATTATTTTTGTGTTTTTTGATATCCGCAATGATTGTCAAAACATTTAAATATTATGTTCATCTTTATCAGTTGGTATGTACATTCATACTTTGGACAGAGACAAAGCTTTCAGTATCTCCTGCATATTTTGTTGTTGACGTATTAATCAGGAGCCTTTTGTATGTTTAAGTCGCAAATTCTATTATTGCTGAATCATGGGAAACAGACAAGGAAAAGCTAGAAACGAAACAAGTGGAACTCCGAGCCAATCAGTAAGTGGGCAATTTTATATCACATACATTTCTTCGTATCTTAAACTACATAATTTGTCAAACTAGCCACGACCTTTGTTCTTTATTAAACGGGCTGTCAGATGTCAGTGTTCTAAAAATTCATTTTGTTATTTTTCGCCTGTTTACGACAGTATTTAGGCTACATTGTATAAACGGAAGGTTTCTAAACCAGTGTTATTGTTACTGTATTCACATGTAGAGTGAGGAAATAGAATTTAATTCACTGTTCTCCAACGATCAGGTCTAAGATCTGAATTTGCCTATGATCTCGCTTTGTGTTATGAACATTTGTGGCGATGGTGACTGTAAAGTAATTGGTTGTAGAATGGTACTTTTTTATCATAGTTTCTACATTTCCAGATCACGATTTTATTTGTTATAAACGTCATGTTAACTGAATGAGTGTTACCAAAGGGTTACGTCGAATATCCATTGCGTAAATTGAAAATGTAACAACAATGAATTGCTAACGTCATAGATTTGTTTCAAGATGCTGTTTATGAGTCGTAGAAATACATGAAGCAACCCTTAGGAGTCAAAGCATCTTGTTTTCCCTTCCCGATTATGCTAATAAAGGCAACTGGGATTAATCAAAGCGTAAAAATAGAGCTGCATGAAGGAGTCAAAGTAGTCGACTGTATTCTCATTTGCAAAATCCTAATCAAGTTCTTATCGAATCTCGCAGTTTATGTATCAAACGTTAAAACAGTATAGTAGATCTAGTTATTGAGAACACAACAGATCAAACGATTATTGTAATCAGAATCAAACGAGTTTGATCAAAGTTATAAGTTTTTGGTAAAACTTTTTTGACAAAACAGACAGCCTGTATTACACAAAATTTACATCGGGAAACATTTTTGCAGCGGACGGATTACGTCGTAGCAATTGATATTGGTACAAGTGGAAGTGGATATGCTTATCAATCCAATGCAGATTTTGCTGGCAACCATCTAAAAATGTATTGCAAAAAATGGAAAATGGGCGAGTACAAAACACCTACATGCCTTTTGTTGAAGCCGGACAAAACATTTGTTGCCTTTGGCTCAGAAGCCCGCGATCGATACTACATAGAGAAGAAGGATAAAATGAAAGATTACCTCTACTTTGAGAATTTCAAAATATTGATCTACAACAGAGTCGTGAGTAAATCACTTCTAGTGTTTCGTATCATTATAGTTCCTAGCTTTCTGTTCATATAAGAAATTCTATCCTTATAAGAAATCAACTGGAAACGCCGTAATGTTTTTAGTTTAGCACCTAATACATTCATGACAGATACATGAGCACAAGCTGATGCGTAAATTTATTACCCGAATAATCGAACCATTCATGGAAAATATAACACTGGTTATAAGATGACCGATACGTATGTTATTAAGTATCTCAGTTTATAAACATCTAATAAAATATTATGCAAACCTTATACCTTGTGTGCAACTCTTCAGAATGAGAACCAAGTCAAAGACGACACGCCTTTGGAAGCTGAGAACGGTAAACATGCCCCTGCTATTGATGTTTTTACCGCAATAATCAAGCACATAAAAACAGATTTCATAAATCATATAAAGAGGAGTGGTTATCTGCAAACTTCTGGAGATGAAAATGATGAAATACCCGACAATCCAACCATTAAATGGGTAATAACAGTACCCGTTGTGTGGAATGAACTGGCAAAACGACTGATGTTAAATGCTGCAGTAAAGGTAGTATGTTACTAATGGACACGTTATAGCGCAAACGAGAGATGTTTGTAAAACATATATGCCCCACCCACTAACAAAACCTAACCAAATCATTTTCCACCGACTGATTAACTTGAAACTCATGAACATACCAAATCTACCCAAACTGAGCCTTCTGTTTTACTTTGTTGGTATCATTCTGGGCTCCTAAGCTCCCGAATCTGTGGGTTGTAAGGCCAAAGTGTCTGTTATTGATTGGACAAACTTTTAGTGGTCCAGGACACGGTGACCATCTACAAGACACAACCAACCTCCTTACTAAATCTGCGGGTTGTATGCCCAATCGTTCTCTAGTAAATGATCGGACAAGCTTTTTAGTGGTCAAGAACACGGTGACCTTGACCTTTGACCAACTGACCCCAAATAGGGGTCATATACAGACCACAACCAACGTCCCTATTGATTCTGTTGGCTGTATGCCAAAGCTTTCTCTAGTTATTGAACGGAGAAGCTTTTAGTGATCATGGACATGGTGACACATCCAGCCTTCATAACAAATCTGTGGGTCGTATGTTCAAGCGTTCACTAGTTATTGAAAGGAGAAGCTTTTAGTGATCATGGACATGGTGACACATCCAGCCTTCATAACAAATCTGTGGGTCGTATGTTCAAGCGTTCACTAGTTATTGATCGAACAAAGTCTGCTCTACGGACGGACTGACATACCGACATGACGACCGACCGTGATGTGCTAAGCAATATACCCCCACATCTGCGAAGGGGGCATAACAGCACGCTAAAACAAGTAATATGCATTACAATGTCTTTATCAGGGCGTGATATATAGTCATATATCCATATTTATGGACTTCTCTGTTTGGTATTATTCTGATTTTGTACTTTTTAACCTTCGTATTGACCTCAGTTTGTCATTTAGAGTATCTTTATGAATGAATATTGAATTATTTAAGTTTAGCAGTAACTACTGTTATATGTTCCAGATCAGATTAATATCGTACAAACCAATTAAAGTATGAATTTTAATTTTAGTATTGCAATGTTTGGATTTCTTTGTATTGTTGTAATCTATGCTGACTGCTAATTAGATAGCGTTCTTATGTGCTGTTGGAGACTGGAGATATGAGTCATGATGGCAGGAGTTGTTGTGTATCTGTGATGTCCTGCTGTATGTTTGTTGGTATAAGCCGTGATATATTTTTTTTACTATGTCATGCAGTCTTTGTGGTATGGCGGAATATATTGTACGTGGTGCTGCTATTTTCTTTTTAATACGAATACAAATGCTCTATGGTTAGGCTGGAATACCAAAAGAGAAACTGGTGTTGGCATTAGAACCTGAGTGTGCAGCCATTTTATGCGCTCAAACACCAAAAGAGGAGCTTAAGATCTTCGCCAAAGATAGACAAATTGAATACATTATCAAGCCTGGCGCCGTTATAATTGTTGTTGATATAGGCGGTATGTAAAATAACGCATAGTTTATTGTTAAATATTCGTGTTATTTGTGCAAGGTTCATTCATTCTGACATCACTGAAAATCATTTTTCTCAGTAGATTTCGCATCTTTATCCATTCATCAACGGTTTTAGCGACGGTATATGAGAATTTGAAATACTTTTTTGTCTATAGGCTTAACTTCTCAATAGGTCTAGTTGGCTTTGCGGCTTTTCTGCTGTATGTCATGTTTCAGTTAGAACTTTGTTTTTAAATTTGAAAAGAATTTGGCACTATAACTGTTAAAACGAGGTTGCTGTATCGTCCTTCACCATTTTCAGCGCACATTACTGAAGACATTAGTACTCCAACATAAAAACACAACACATTTGTACTTGATCAGATTTCATGTTTTAGGTGGCACTGTGGATATGTCAGTCATGAAAATCAATGAAAATGGATATTTGGAACAGTTGTATAAATCTGATGGGAATGGTTTGGGTGGCGCGCGAATAAATAACAAAATTCTGCAGCTACTGACAGAAGCTTTTGGTGGAGCTGTTACTCAAGAATGCTTTACGGCTGATCCACAATGCGAAAAACATTTACGTGAAGACGTAGAGAAAGCAAAGCGCATGGTATCGATATTATAAAGCATCCTCCTATATCACCCGTTTTACTTTTTAAGTTCCATTTATATGTAATCATTTGAAGGCTTCTTTTTGAAATTCAACATAGTTCGTGCTTGTCAAATTATTATCATATTTGTAAACAAGGGACAAAAGCCAAATATAAAATTAGTACAAGTACATTAATGGCATAGGATTTGTAGTTATGGTCGGTAGCTTGTCATGTTTTCTGAACATTTTTATTTGTAGGTTGGTAGGACACCAGAGGAAATTGTCTTAGCACCTCCAAACTCTCTTTTGGAAATTTGGAAAGAACACAACGGAACAAGTCTAGGAGAAACTACTCTAAATAGATATGGGATTCGAAGATATGGTGGGCATTTACAACTTGATTATACGAAAGTAAAAGAAATGTTTGATGAATGTATTGATGGTATCACGAAGTATATGGATGAAACTTTGAAAGTTATTTCATATCGAGGTCATACACTTAATGCAGTATTAGTAGTTGGTGGTTGTGCAGAGTCTGACTACATAATGAAATCTTTGCGAGAAAAGCTAAGAGAATTAGTAGACATACCCGTAATAAGACCCGAAGATCCTGAAATGAGTGTCATGAAAGGTGCCGTGTTATACGGTAGAGATGAGGAGATAATCTCATCTAGAGTAATGACCAAGACGTATGGCGTAGCCATGACAACCAAGTTCGACGAAAACAGAAATGATAAAAACAAAAGCTTTGTGGACAAAGACGGGAAAGTATGGGCATACGAAGTGTTTAGAAAGCACGTGGAAGTGGGCCAAAATGTTCAAGTTCACGAATGGATTACAGGAAAAGAATATTATCCAGACGATGACGAACAAACATCTGTACGTGTATACATTTTTCAATCCGACAAGAAGAATCCGGTCCACACATCAGACGAGGGTTGTTCGTGCATCGGTTATATTGATGTAGAATTTCCAGCTAGGGGAACAATAAAGGACCGCAAGGTTATTGTTGATTTTTTCTTCGGTGGAACAATAATCCAGGTGAGAACTAGGACGAAGAACCCAGCTAACACAGTTATCATGTCAGGTTTTGAGGACTAAAATAACCAACTAATGGCTATTTAATAGTGATGCGTCCGACGCCACATAAAATGCTATTACCTGTGGAAATGATGTATTTCTGTAAATTAATACTATAAGTGTTTTATTCCACCGATTGATGGTCAACACGTTTCTTTATTTTGCAATACTTTGACCGCCACTCATTGAAGAGTTATACTACTTATTACTTAGCGCTGGCTTCAAGCGTGTAAAGAATGGCAAGTTCAACGAACACTTTTTCAACAGAACGAGGTTTTCAAGGAAATTGAAGCTTAAGTTTAACAACAAAATGAAATGAATTTAGAAGCTCCATGTTCAAGACTATCTGTGTTTTAATGACATCGTGAATGGAAATAAAAAATTTTAACGTGGCGACAAGATTTTACACTGAACACACTGAACAACAGAAGAACTTTCTTCTAAGCTTCTGATAAATTATTTATTGTTACAAATGTTACAAAATCGTGCAATTTATTGAACTGATTCAAAATCAAATAATTATAGAAATCATAAAATGAGTTCATATTGATTAAACACGCTTGATTGTATGTCAAAATGATTCTTGATAGTTACAATATGAACAATTGATACATGGTGTGTGTTGATGAATCCTTGGTGTGGGTGGAAATGGGCTGGTGGTATAATTACACAAGGCAGATTTTAGGTTGTGAAAATAGATGACAATTATATTTACACGGTTTTAGAGTTAATGTTAGAATTCAACTCTCACTCCCTCATATTTAGTAGTATTACATACGTACACACATACATAGTAAGGCTTACATACCGAGGCATATGTAACATCGAATTTTGGTGTGCAACATGCCTACGTTGCATTATTACCTGATTTAGATAATTTCCAATTAAATATATGCAGTAAGAAATTCAGTGATTGGTGTAAAATAAGAATTTCTGATTATATAAAACCTTTTAAACGTGTCAAAATTAAATCAGCAAATTTTAGCACCTTCATTTTATTCCATTATGGTTTGATGAATGTAAATACCCTTTTTCTTTAGTATCTTTTATTTATCCAAGCCATTTGGATTATGTGATTAAAATAATAAATCATAATAAAGATAATAAATAAATGGTAACATTATAAAAATAGTATTGCCCAATGATATTAACTTCTTTGATAGTTACCCTAGGTACTTCAACTTATTTTATGGCACATTTTGAAAATTTTGTAATAGTTATTGCCCTTTTTTAAAAAAGAAAAATGTTAATTTCTGAAAATTACATATTTACTTATTGTTTTATTTAAAAAATAATCTGAAAATATTGCACGGTGACCTATAATTTTCTTTATTAAATTAGATTGGCGTTTTGTTTTTGCATCTTTTTACCCTGAATTTTCATTGAAACAAAACTTCCTTTTTCTTTAATCTAAAAATGGGCTTCTCCCATAGACTTCAATGTAAATTAAAATGGCCATTAACTCTAATGATTGTAATTGTTTTTGAAAAATCTCGCGGTAAATTATTTTCTATCATGGGAACCTATAAAAATTATGAAGGTTCCCACAACCTGCCCACTCCTTTTTGAGATACTAATTTTTTACATTATGGGTATAAAACTTTAATGCGATATTGTTGTCATAACATTTCGTTTATTTAGTTTCAGTTTTATTGTGTAAAACAGCCTTACGTTTTATGTCATGAAGTAAACATCTATTAGTCTTATATTCTACGTTTTTTGGAGTTAACATCAAAATGATTAGAACTCAGTTGAAATAAATTTATCATTTGCTAGCTAAATAATTGTAAATTCTATTATCATCACCAATAAAAATAAAAGATGATGAAAATTCATTTTGGACTTTGTGTGTTTAATCAACTTCCATGAGGATACTGGTACTGCAACAACATTACAACATCACACACACAGTGTCCTCGCCTACGGGTTACAGAGTAGGGCCTCTCTACCGGCAAGCGAGTTCCCCTCTGCATGCGCTAAGCGCTTAACTACGACCCTCGGCCACACATACCTCGATATGTTTTTCACGATATACATTGCAGAGTGATGTCCATTTTCCATCATCTTTTAATGGAAAAACTTTGGTTTAATAAGTACACCAGTTTGAGCGCGCGCGTGTGTTTGTGTGCGATTGAGGGTGCGTGCGAGTTGGGGTTTACCGCGATGCTTTACGAGTGATAATGCAATTAGTTCTCTGTTTAAATAAGTCAGTATTGTTTTGCTAAAGAATGTCCATTCACAGTTAGTCTTTCACTCAGTATTTTGACTGTTTGTTCGATCGTATGTGTTATGTTTCTGCTAATATTTACCATCAGACATGTCACGTATGTTTCCAAATATTTTTTTTTTTAAAAAGACGAATGGTAATACTTCCGCGGTAAGATTTTAACGCAAATGTATTTAAAATGTCAACAACTACATTAATCAGTGAACAACGCTGACAGCTCACGTCTAGTCTAGTATGTAGATAAGATAAATTTATTTAAATACAACAGGTTAACAGCATATATAGAAAATTCACACTGAATAGTAGAATAGTGGTTCATGATAAGTACAAAAACGGGAAACGTCATTTAGATACCCCCCCCCTTAAAAAGTACTATGCTGAGCATTTGATGAAGTGTCATGAAGTTAACATATTTTGATCAGTCATCATAGATGTATTTAGACAGATTTGTTTTTATTTGTTTTTATGTGCCGTTGTCACTATGATTAACGCCGTTTTTCAACTATAACTCAGTTATATACCGTGCCCGATTCACATAGCCAGTTTTTTCCTGGACTGTATACTAACCAGGACTAACTTACACTTTCACGCGGAGCCGGCAACTTCTCCACATATAGAAGTAAATCGACTTTTTGTCAATTTTTCACGGAAGGGTATGATCTGCCGCGACCTGGATTTGAACCAGGATCACCGGGTTACAAGTCCAGCGAATTAACCCCTGGACCACGGTCGCGGCTCAGACAAGACAGATCAGTGAAACAATACATACATAATTATATAATGATTTGTACATGATGGCAATATTCGGTTAAACCTCGCTATGAAGGACACCTCTGGGGACGACCACGGGAAATGGTTTTTATATTGAGGGGATCGCTTTATTTGTTGAAATTAAGATAAAATATTGTAAACCGCTCTGAAATACGCGGTCGTTATAATGAGATTGTCCAAATGCCGAGGTGGTCGCTAAAAGGGTCTTACTGTATTTTCTGTTTAAAGGAAACTATGCTTTATTAATAATACGAAAACTCAGATGTAGACATAGATATACACAAACGTTAAATTTTAATAGTTCCTAGTGCTGAGTTTGAGAGCCATTTGAACATGAACTTAAGCCCCAAGTTAATAGAGAAAAAAACAGACTGTATAGAAGAGTTGTTTTATGGAAGTTCTTGCATTTATAGCTTGTTTCAACCCCTGACTTTCCGGAACGTAGTCTTCATAGACGAGTTTGACTGTACAATGATACAAATATTAATGAATCGTTATACATGACACATATTTTCCTCAGTATTGAGCAGACTAGTTGATTTTAGGTCAAAGGTCAACGATGTTCTATAATCCTGAATAAATATATGAAGTTCAGTAAATGTGCACAATTGTTTATAGGCTTCCAAATATTGTTAACAGATTCATTTTCATAGTAATTAAATAGTGTTTTTTGAGCTTTGTCTGTTCAATATTATTTTTTATCCTGTATAAATTCTGCAATTTTTGGACCAGTAGATCGACTAAATATTTGTTATTCTAGTGAACAAATTGATAATATATACGACAAAAGTTTTCCATCCCGGTCGTCGCAGGTCATGCCTTTCTATGAAAATTTGACAAGAATGTCGATTTTCTTCAATATGCGGAGACGTTGTCGGCTCCTTGTGGAAGAATAAGTTAGTACTGGTTGGTATACAGTCCAGGAAAACAAGTTGTCTGCTCGAATACAGATTCTAAAACGTACAGATGTTTTTTCTATGATCAATTAAATATTTTTCCGTCCAGTGCAATTTCGCGACGCAATTATCTACTAACAGCGAAAAAAGAAAAAGAAATTTCATCGCCCATATTTAATGACCGTTATTAATGTGTTGGTCTTCATTTTATGGCGATAGTTAACACAGTTTTGATTATACTTTAAACAATTTCATATATCTATTCGCATGTCCACGTGTCGGATAAAAAAACACTGTCTAATGATCACTGTTTGTCTCCTATTGATGATGCAATCAGGCAAACATGTAAATCTTTGTTCAAGATAAAACGGTCTATCTTTTGCTTCTAAAATTTCTTTATTGTATCATTAAAACGTTTTATTAGCATAATGTAATTAAAGCACAACAAAGCTAACATACCGTGGCTAATTCACTGCGTTTTATAGCACCGACGAATAATTATCTCGTTGCATTATTTATAGTTATCTTCAAGCAGATAGTCCATTAAATTATTACGCTATTATTATAAATGCATTTCCTATTTGGCATTCTTGTGTTCTTGTATAAGAGATGTTTTTAATTAGATATCTAGCACGAACTGTACCTTTGCTAATACAAACATACAGGAAATCATACATTATTCTACGATAAAAAATGGTTGGCTGTTCCATTTTACCCGTACGATTTAAACTTAGTAATGGCGACCGTTGACGTCACAACAGACATCAGAGGTGTAAAATCTAACAACCAGCTAAAAAGATAACTTTTTGATCTTTTCAAGTAAACTTCTATAAAGATGAAAAATACGTTTGTGGTTAAGATAAAATGATAAATATGTTACCGTAATATATCAGCTGATACCTGATCAGACATGGGAACATATTCATCAATTATTAAACAGGAAAGGTTTCATATTAGAAATTCAAGTTCCTGTATTTTTTTTCTTATTACTAGTATCACGTTAATAGCTTTATACATATCGTGTTACAACTTATCACAGTTCTTTTTTTTTTGTTTTCTACAAACACATGTCTTTAAAACCACGCTCTTTGATGTCCATAATGCGTTAACAATTATGTTCTTATTAATTCAATCATTCGACACAAAGTGTTTTAAAAGACTGCAGTAAAGTGAGATGATAATATCTTACAAAAGATGAAATGCATCTGACCAGATATTCTTGCTCGCCGTCTCTTTGATGCGAATCAAACATAATGATTAAACGTATACATCTGTCAAGACGTCACAAGAGTCTGATCTTTACTTGGTTCACTTAATACGAAACACTGAAATAAATCACTTTAACAAAATTGAATTTTAAATGAGATCAGCGAGCTGTGTTATAACATTCATGGTTATGACGTTGTTTATACACTTTTTCTTTTCTGCGTTACTATGGAAACCTCGTGCATTCGCCTGGCCAAAGCCGAAAAGGACTGTATGACGCATGTTAGAGAGACAAACTTTAAACCTTGGCACGAACGAAGATTTTTCAGGAATCTTTTCTGTTGGCCTGAAAAGATGAATACAACTCATAAAACTATTATTATAATACTTAAGCTGATTTATAAACACGCTGAAAAGATTAACTGTCGGAAATACGCTGATATACAGTAAAACCCCTGAAAACCGGAATTTTCTGAAGATCGGATGATTTTTCAGGTCCCATTCTTTTTCTCTTCTATACGAAATAGTTATTTAAAAACCGGAATTCTCAGAAAACCTTTTGGTCCACTCTTGTAGTGTTCCGTTTTCAGAGGTTATTCTGTACATAGATATTCAAACTGCTGAGACAAATCATTGTTTCAACTCATACAAACTGTTTTCGGTCATCAACAACGGAATAATGGCGGGCATAAAGGCATACTTTTTATACTTATAAATATTTTAATAATGACTTCTTAACGTTCATGTACGTGATACATTAATGTGTACATGTTCCTTATCACAGATACAATTATAAAATAGTAAAATCTAGGCTATGTATTGAGCTAACACTTGTTTGTAATTAGGAAAACATCAAAGATTTTTATATAACATGAACAATTCTATATCTACCTTCTACCTGTGCTTTCATGAGATTGTTATTGAAACAACTGCAGACGATAACACTACAACAAGATCGCAGTCATCATACAAAATCATTATTTATTCTCAATTCGTTGATACAATGAATACAGTTGAACCACACACACTGTACACACAAAAATAGGAAGTACTTCTACAGTAAGATACAGCAAAACACGGTTATTAAGAAATCGGTTATAGTGAAATATGGGATACAGTGAAGCAATTATTTTTTCCTCAACATGTCCTCCTTTAATTTAGTTATAGATATAATGAAAATGAGCATTATATTGTATTTATTTAGGTCCCAAGATATTCACTTTAACGTTGTTCTACCGTATTCGCTTTCGTTATACGTAAATACCTCAACGTACGCGTGCCATTTCAAAGGACTCAGCCGTAATCTTATGAAAACTTCAATACCGTAAATTGATTTTGTTTGCGTGGAACAAATTTCATTTATTTCTTCAGTATCATTAAATTTTCACGATTTTTTGCACGAAATCATAGTGAAAATCAGATAAACATGCGAAAAAAATATATACGATATGACGACTGGTACTCTGTGTAGTATCATCCGCATGATTCAAACTATTACCTTCACTGGTAGCCGCTAACAACAGATGCGCTGGAATATTTGGACGGACCTCGTCTGCTCGGCGAATTTGCAATTTATTTTTTCCATAAAGTATTTCTGCAAAACAAACGTAATTAGTATAAAGTAATATTCATTTTACTCAATGTTTTCTATTTTATGGACTATGTGCTTAATATCGACATCTCTTTGTTTAGGTCATTCGAATAGTACAGTGGTAACAGTAAAAATTGTTGATACATGTATATACTTTTCTACATTTTAAATTCCCCCGCTCGGCTCCATAGATAGAGCGTTATGTCCACGTATCTCGGGTCCTTGCTCTGCGACTAGTTAGAACTATTTGCACGGTACATGTGCTTTGCGACGAGTTAGAACTATTTGCACGGTACATGTGCTCTGCGACGAGTTAGAACTATTTGCACGGTACATGTGCTCCGTGACGAGTTAGAACTATTTGCACGGTACATGTGCTCTGCGACTAGTTAGAACTATTTGCACGGTACATGTACTCTGCGACTAGTTAGAACTATTTACACGGTACATGTGCTCTGCGACTAGTTAGAACTATTTGCACGGAACATGTGCTCCGGTACATGCGCTCTGCGACTAGTTAGAACTATTTGCACGGAACATGTGCTCCGGTACATGTGCTCTGCGACAAGTTAGAACTATTTGCTCGGTACATGTACTCTGCGACTAGTTAGAACTATTTGCAAGGTACATGTGCTCTGCGACTAGTTAAAACTGTTTTCACGGTACATGTGCTCTGCGACTAGTTAGAACTATTTGCAAGGTACATGTGCTCTGTTACGAGTTAAAACTGTTTTCACGGTACATGCGCTCTGTGACAAAATAAATTGCCATCGTTCGCTCTAGATGTGTTTATTGTGTATATGCTTTTATGAAATATTCAAAATTAAAAGGCTAAGATGACTGATTACAAAAGTTATGTAGTATATGCATGCAGACGTTGTGGTTTTATCATTAAATTTAACGTAAATACCACGTGATATGATCCTCATGAATTTTGATTCAACACGTTTGTGCGGTATTTCCTATAAAAATACACATACTTGCTATTTGAAATATGTGGGAAACTCTTAATAGTTTGTAATAAAATTACTAAGAAACGTCTTTACAAAGACACGAAAACAATTCAATGATGTATTACACCGGTCCGTGTATTCTTACCTGGGTTTCCGGTTTTGATATCCCATGATATAGAATATACTTTGTTTTCAGACACCACATCAAAGTCAATACGAATAAGAGTTTGATTTTTAAATCTGTACACAAGTCTATCAGTATGTTCTGGTAAGCAGAGTTTTCTTATCACATCGTTGATAGATCCCTTAAGTTGCGAGCCCTTTTTAACCACAGCAAGATCAACGCCACCACATTTGTATTTGTCCGTATTTCGTTTTGCACGACAAGAATCAAGAAAAATAAATGAAAGTAAAATCCAAACAATAAGCCTCATTCCATTCATCTTGTTTGTTGAAAATTTTTATCTCCGTCAACTAAATGTTATAATTCTTTTCCATCATCAGTTACAGTCAACATTCCTTGTTTAGTTCGCAGCATTCAACTATTCTGAAACAAAACTGTTATGACACAATAAAGTATACATATAAACATAACTTCACAAATATAAAACTTAGATATGTGTAGACAATATAAGCTGAATTTTAGACGCCAAATTGTTTACGGATTCAGGTCCCGTACATTGTCGTTTTTGCAATGAAATGTTCATCTCCGAGTCATTTATGAATAAGGTAGTCATATTAGGTAAACGCATTAATCTGTCCCGCAACTCGAGTAATTTCGAACCTAATAGCGTTCACACCGCCACGAAAACGAAAATATCGGATGTATTATAAAAAACAAACCGTACTCACATATGTTAAGCCAGTTTCACACTATTATATGTAGTTTGTCTGACGGTACACTGCTTTTCGTTTTACCATTAACCGCACGTGCCCTCTTGTTTTAAATACAAACATATACGCTTCCTTTCTTTGATCCTAAGTCGTAAAAAACACCATATTACGATAAATCGCCTTAAATTACCATATATCCCTGTACAAAACGTTTATAAACTCTATGTAATGAACGTTTGTTTAAACTGTCTCAACAAAGAATTCGTTTGAATAAAATTCAACACTCTCAACACATAACTATTTGACAAATTATGAAGATGGTGTAGAAGGCATAACATATGAGCTGAACATTTTAATTGCCGTCTTGCGAGTTAATTCATTGTTAAATCATGCAAATTTTGTGTAAATACTTTTTGTATTAATTTGCGTTCATGCATAACTTGCGGAACCATAAACACGTCAAATTACAACCGACTTATGGACATCAATTCTGAATACATGTGATCCATTTATGACAATTTATACGGCGAAGTCGATTAAGTGTTGTATGTAATGGTTTCAAAATTATACTACATCTTTTTATTTACATGGAATGTTCATTGAATTGGTGTTAATTTACGATGCAATAATTTTCAAAAGACGCTCACAATTGAAATAATAATTTTCTTAATATTTGTGAAAGTGACATTTTAATTACGGCAGTAAATTTAATATTGTAAAGGAAGAAAAATAAACGAATGTGTTTTATTCGATAAAATTACACTCCAGGATCCAAGAAATCAATAAAACTTTCTTTGAGAATTCGTAGATCCTAATTATGTATTCCATTACATTGTTTCTTTATTATCATCGTCATTCTAATTGTGGGAAATGTAATCAAAACATAATTTAGGCAATATTATATTTCTCAAGATATACGTGTATGTTATTTCTAACGTTGAAGTGTAGTAGTGTCCGGATAGAACACGGCGCCCATCACCGATCCAGTGATTACTAGCTCGAAGCCTGTCATTATGGACACTTCTTCTTCAATAAGTATGAAGTAAACTCAAGCGCAGGTTTATAAGTCAGGAAGCAGTCATTAAGAGTGACCAACAGTCAATGAAACTTTAAAATCTTCGTCGTTTGCCTCTTTCAACGGAGTGTTGCCTTCGTGCACTAAGAAATGTTTACATTAAATAGATTCGCTAAGAATAACCTGCTCTACTTATTTCCTAAATATCATGTTTTTTCTTTAGAATTTCTTAATTTTAATTGAGTAAACAAATCTATAGTCTATTCTTCGTGACTGATAAAGATTGCAGTTTGAACATAAATGTATTTATAGTATTTTTGTCATTCATAAACTTTGTAAAAAATTCCCACTCAGTTATACAGTCATTGGTATTTATCAAAATTGAAGCGTACAAGAAATGTTATTACAGTACTTTGAAAATATGATATGAATTAAGTCCCTTGCGTAGATCAATAAATGCGTGTTTATTTTGTGTTTACATGTACGCAATAAATCAGCATGATACAAGTAAGTTTATTATCCGAATACCTTGAAAAAAAACGAATATCAATAAGCAATTTATCATACCACAGTGCAACCTCTCCAGAGCAGCCCTCTATAGAACAACAACTTCCCTTCAACAACATTTTCCCCACTGCATGATTTAACTATTAATTTAACCTCGCTAGAGCAACAACCTCTCAACAACCACATAATTTTGCTTCTCCCAAAGGATGTTGCACTGTACATATTTGAATAGAGAAATCTAATGCGGGCCCTATAACCCAGTACCTGTCACGTGACTCCTATAAAAGGTTGAGGTTCAAATTTCATGTCTATATAAGATTTTATTTAAAAGTTAAATGACACTAGTCTCGTCTATATTGTATAAAAACACAGATTTTATGTGAATTCATAGTTTTTTTCATATTATTTATTACGTTATATCACCATGAATCTTCTATATGCATTACAATACTTTTTTGTATTTAAGAACTATTTGATACGAAATAATAGCGGACGACCACTGACAATACATCTAGGCACAATTTTATTCCTTTAGTCTATTTATAATGTAATTATCAATAAATTCAATATTCAGACAATTTATGTTCAACGATTTAAACAAGTTTTGTTTGTTTTGAATTGGTATTTGGTTTTACAAGAATTGGAACGGAGCATACCTCACATATTTCGAATGATGAAAACTTGTGCATTATAAATTCTACGGAAAATCGTGATCGTACGAGAGAAGTAAAGAGGTAGACAATGTTTGAAACCCACTTGGCAATAATTAAGCAATAAAATAACTCTGTTTAGACGAAAATAATTATATAAAGCTGCTATTAATTTAATGCTGCAATTCGTCTTACAAAGAATAGAATAATGTGTGTTTACAAGGTTCCCTACTAAACCTGTATGTTTAAAATACGCTGCAAGGTCGACAATGAGACACAGAGTCTGCTTGTACGACTGTGTAATTGATTTCGATGATAATATATTAATAATACATGTATTAACAATAGTTCTACTGATGTTAAATCATTCACTATGATGCAATGTAATTTGTGTATAATTGTAAAGCGTTTTATAATACTTGAATGATTAGAAGATAACAGTTCGATTATTATTCAATTATGTTACTTAATGTTGGCTACAGAAAACTTCCCTAACAGCAATGGCATTCCATCTGAGAAATGTTCTCGAATTTAGACGGATAAATTTGTTTGTGAAATTCATTAAAGGCTATTCCAGTAGAATACAGTAAAACTCCGTTATTACGAGCATCGGTATCACAAGCATCCGACTTACCTCGAAGACTTTTTAAAGGTCCTTCAATTTTTGTTTTTAGTTGTGTATAATTTTCAACCAACAAACAAATACCTCGTTATTACGAGCATCACGTTTATCTCGAGCAGTTGGTATGTTCAAATCAAGTCAAATGCCTACATCCTACATGTACATTCATGATAAAATGAGGAGATACAATTGTTTTTATAAAAAATAATGAACCGATAATAGTACATGAATTTTCATTAACACTGAGAAACTAGATGTATGTGGAAAGTCAATATATATCTAGATGATAATTATTATTATTTCTTGTATATAGATATATAAATGTATATATATGAACTAAACGAAACAAGTGAGTGCATATCAAACATAGGAGAATTATTTGTAGGATTCCTTTGGGATATACAATGTAAAGTATTATTATTAATTGTTACGACGACTCCCCGAGATCACGGGGTTTTACTGCATTACAATTTGTTCCTTAGACAGAAATACTCACTGTATTCAACGTATTTTAAAATACATGAACACACTAATGTTCACGTTTTCTCATGGTACCTTAACTCTCCTTTAACTCCCCACCCTGCCTTAAAAATACAGTCAAACCACATTGTGTGTCCCGTTAGTGGTTTCCTAAAAAGTTATATCGAGATAATATTTATACCGACGGCATGATCATGGAGGTTAGCAATTGTAGAATGAATTTATGTATCTATATTATGTATACTAGAAACGAAAGACGGCAATGTCACCAACAAAGATTTTCAAGTTGTAAATGAGCGGAAACATTGACTATAAAACCCTGCACAAAGGTTTTCTTTAAACCTTGTTACGTACCAACTATAACGTCTATAAGTCAATTTAAACTAAAACTTTCAAAGAAAACCGTATTACGTCGCCCGTGCACAAATGAACAATACCTCACTCTAATAACCAGGCTTATCGTCATCACGGGCAAGAAAAAAACTTGACTGAGATCGAAAACAATGCTTGGCGGCAAAAGAAAAAAAGGATCAGATTTAACAAGAAATGATTTTACGGAACCAAGATAATTTTTTATGTCTCATAAGATCAATGTGGAAAATAAGTACAGTCTTATTATGTTTCTCTTACAAAAAGTGTATTCACAATTACCTTATTAAATGCATGAATTCCTATATAAACAACGAGCATATAGTATTAACTAAACTGTTCCTATACACCACCTAGCTCTTTTTTCACTGTTCACAATAGTTATTCCATTATATTCACAGACATTGATCAAACAAAACTTATATTCGGATCAAATGTCTTAACTTTCCTGGAATAACCATCACACTGTCTGCTAACAACCCTACCACGAAGTTTCACGTTTATTTGACTTGCACCACAATGATAAGAAACATTCGTACTTTTAAACATAATATGTAATAACGTCTGGGACTCAAGAGATGTTTACCTAATTTCTGGAAAATTGCCGGAATTTGCAATAAAAGACTCTTTCCATCAATTGATCAATGCAATGAAAACTATTTTCAAGTACAATGAGCCGTTATATAGTTCCGCTTAATTAACACTTAACATTTGCTCTCCACGTGTAAAAATTGGCTTCTTCATTGTTTCTTTATACATAACAAACGTCTCATTCTTAGAATCTTTAAATGATCCTGGCGTTTATTCTAGTATACAGACAATTACTAAACTTCACAGACAGGGATCGATAGTTACCACACTTGTGAATTTTCAATCTAACTTCCTCAGTTACACAGACACAAGATATTTGTAAAGAATTGGTATTTACATGGTTTTACCACATAAAAACAACATTGAAATATGGAAATTCTTGTCTGGTGAATCGTTTGCAATTTTGATGACAAATAGTAATAGTAATCTCTTACACTGTTATTCAAATGACCAGACAGACACCAGTACGTAACCCCATGTCACACGCAGGCTTTCAGAACATTGAGAAAATTGATATTAAAATATACCTCGGCCTCCATTTACAGTAGGTTATTGCCACATACGTGTGTCTGTTCTTTAATTCACGGTTGTTTAATCGTTGTTAATCGTTCGTTTTTACTCAGGCCTTATTTTGTAAATCATTGTTATTTACGGAAGGTCAGTGGTTCTATCTAGGTGTACGCGTTTGGTGTTCTTCCGCCGTTAAAAGCTAGGAAAGTCGCCAAATGAACCGGACAATCGGTGCGACGTTAAACCCCAGTGAAAAATATACTGCTTAATAATAATTATTCTAAAACGGCGTAACAGATTAAGTGAAAATTCACCAGGATTAGCGCATGTCTTTCCTACTTGATGGATGCAGATAATCCACTCGGTCTAACGTTTGTTTATATGTCTTTGTCTATTCATAGATTTTTCTTAATATTGCTATGGAATAGTCTCCTGAGTTACCACCTCCACATAACGACCATCTGATAACGATCATTCATTTTTGGACAGGTTTGCAAAATTTCGTCTTTGCTTCACATTGATAATGAAGCCACCTCAATATAAAGAAAATTTGGTTCAAATGGTGGTCTTATTTTCAAAGTTAAGGGTGGCTTTGTCTTACAATGCATTTTTTATTTTAACTTGTGTTTGTGTTTTTCCTTTGCCCTGTGCTTACGACATTTTATTATTATTATAAAAACACACGATGATTTATTCATATTACGCACTCATTATTTGAAAAAGAATGAAGCATTATTGTGTGATTTCGTGAAGTCAGACAATGTTTATGAAGGGAGAATTGGGTTCATTCATTGAAAATGATATCATCTAAAAAATCATGTAAGACTTCAGTGCAGGCATATTTATTTTCACTTCGGAGATATAGTTCATATGAAAATGAAAATATGAAAAAAAAAATAACAGAGACTAAGGAAGCCTCGGGACGGCAGAAAAATAGGGTTGGTTGGCAGAAATCAGGATTTTTTATTACCGTAACGATTTATATATTGCTCATACATAGTCGTAAATAATTAAAGCACTTTCAATACTCACCACCAAACTCCTACTACATATAATTCAAATAGTTCTTTTTTGTACTTGAAAGATTTACCATAAAAGATCATCACAAATAAGGAACATCGAAGTATTTTGGATACATGTGCGTAAGGCTTAACACGAACATTGATTGTGAAAAATTTCTCACTTGTCAAGTAATCAGATACAGTATCAGTTCTGAGGATAACGATTCTATTTGTATCAATTTTATCTACGAAGTATTCAAGTTCTTACCCATTCATTTATCAGATTAATCTCCAATATTTAATTGCGACATTTATCGAACTAACAAATGTACGCGAAATGCTGCAGCTGTCCCGAAAATCACGATATATCTAGTTATAAAAAAATATCGTCTGTGAATTAACGTGAAGTTATTTTTATAATCCTGCGAAATAGGCTTTTTATTTATGGAATATTGGTGGAGGTTAATGGTCTATTTCTGAGTTGATCTCCTTGTAATGATATATCATGTGGTATGAACAGTATAACACAGTCAAAGTGAATTCGATGTAGTGAAGAATCGGATATAGAAAAGCAATATTTTTCCTGTGCTTCACTATTTTATTTCATTGTTAAGGATGTTGGTGAAATATGAATATAATTTAGTAAGCACTCGGGTCCAAAGAAGTTCATTGTAACTGTGGTCTCCTCTATTGTTAACGGTGACTTACATGCGTAGAAATACCCGAGATATACTACTTGCAAATGAGTATGTTGTTAGTGATTGTCTCCATTTGTACATAGATTGGTCAGCTGACAATGGAATGTGAACAGAAAACGGTATAAAATAATTGCAGATAAACAATGATCGGCTAAAGGTTGGTATGATGGTAAAGGAATCAAATTGCTATTCTTCAGGCTTCTTTTTATAAGTTGCCTCTCTGCTTAAAGGCTTTCTTAACTTATACATTTACAGCATGCTAAAACTGGAATTCACAAAATCATTCAAGTACATTTAAGTGATGTTTTATTTACCGTCGATAATTAAATGTTATTGCATTATCTTTCTCTTTGATACCCTTTGGGGTCATTATGGTAACCATGAGCTTTGGACTAATTGGTGTTTGTTTCACAATATTTTACTGAAGCATGATGACATGATCAGTTGACCAAACGAGTTGCTATACGTTACCAAGCTTCCCATTTCTCTGTAAATTATGTTTGATAGTCACCCAGTTCTTAATGATGGAAAACAATTTGTAAATGATTCTGCGCGTGACAGTCTTGTGGATTCCCAAAATTCTTTCTAAAGAAAGACAACCTGATCGTGTCATTGTTAGTGACAAACTTTAACTTTGGGCGAATGTCTATTAAGATTTTGATAAACATTGCCTGCGATCATTCCATCCTAGTTCTTAAGTTCCCCTGTCAGTCCATGTCATGAAATTAACCCATCAGTCTTTAATTTAAAGCACCACTAATGTACGTAATGAGGTTTTTCTTACAAAATTTCAAGGTTTGGTTCTTATTGTCTGCTGTCATCAACAACGTCTGATGACAAAACGCCACATATCTTCAATAACAAGTGTAATTTGTGTATTGCAAAATCAGACTCTATTGAAATCAAATTCCATTTTCCTATTTGAAGAATAGGCAATTCTAGATTTATAACTTTTTTTATTTCATTTGTTTCATTATAGTGTATTGGTCCATTGATATTAAGCCTGCCTGGTTTTGGTAACATGACTTCATGGTCACGCATAGATAGCCCTTGAGCCTTTGAAACCAAGGCAAAAACAAAACGTTTTCCTCTTTTTAACATTCTTTAATTTGAATCAATCAAGTCCACATAAAAGATTTATCAGTTCACATGAAAGGTTTATCAAGACACAGTTGTTCTTCCTTTTTGTAATTTCCTCTAAGGTGTTATTGTAGACGAAAGGAAACAATTGAATATTTTATATATGTCTTATTGAGTCTTTCATTTAATTTGAATTGAAAACAATTAATCGGGATATTAACGATATCAATGTTAATCACCCCCGTTTCATTATGTTATACGAAGTTGTCTCATGAAACTGTCACGGGCGAAATAGGAAATGGATCATTTCGTCACAGCGGGAAGCGATCCAATTGATATAGTCACATTAGAATTTAAATTGCTTTAAACCATCTTAGCAGACATCAAATGGTTCAATGGCTGGTTTGCATTTACGATGTCATTGTCCTCCACATAAAGTAATACAATTTTCTCACTAAAGAAATGATTTTCATTGGTAGACCTATTTCTTCGCCCCTGTTCGACTTTGTAAAACAAATTGTCACTCATAGAAAAATAACTAATGAGATAACCATACTCTGATATAACAACACTTTAATTAGTGTTAATCAAATGTCTAAAAATTTCGACATGTTTATCGGATGTTTAGAATTCTTATAATTATTTTGTTCTCTGTTGGCAGAAATCTTCCAAAGCACGTGAAGCACAGTCTTACTAGATGTGACAAATGCTGGGTCGGAGATACGTAGACATTAATTCATATGAAAGATGATTTTCCAGATCCTAAGTTAATTCATACTTGTGATTCCATGACTATTTGAGTGAAAGAGATTGATTGATTGATTTGATTGATTGATTGATTGATTGATTAATTGATTGATTAGATAACGAATCTCGTAAAATAACAATAATTTTGTAGTCTTTTTAATGAACTGATATTACTGTAAACAGTAACTGGTATAAAAAAACTGGTGACATTCTTCATACATTAGCCAAGTCCAGTTAAATACTTGTATCTATATTCATAAATATTGTTTTAATTGCGTCTTAATATCTCTGTGACATGCACGTCACCACTTTTGTCTTCGCGGCATCCATTTCGCCGCTAACCTATTAATTATTACACAGATGCTACAAACATGCCATTCTGCGTATGAGAATTCAAGGATGCTGGTATAATTATTCGAGGTGTGAGTTTTAATATGCATAATTACATTGTATATTACAGTACAACAATCAGCCGTTTATAAAGTATGTGTGTCTTTCGGCATATGTTGTTTCGGTGAAATAAAAAAAAGACATAAAATTTGCAAATTAAGTTTATTGACAGTAAATACAGTTCTCAAATCATAAGTTCTTATACATATCATGTAAATATATATACATATACCATGTTGATCTCAAACACAAAAGTGCAAATGAAAGTAAAATAATCACTGAAAACTACAGCAACAAAAATTCGAAGTCCAGTTTAGTGATGTTGTGAAAAAAACAGACCCATAATGGATACTTAATTGCAGTGATAAAAACAACATATTTCTTACAAATATGTTTCTTATCAATGAATTTACAATTAATTCCAAACATTCTTCAAATTTAAGTAAAACTATTCCAAGTAATTAACAATCCTGTCAATAAACTTATTCACTTTTTAAAAAATCACGCAGACACATAAAACCACCCTCCACCCACTCCCTCATTCATATAATTAGTATCATTTATATTAGATAAAACACGTATAATTGATGCATAATTGATATATAAAATGTATATCATCAATCACTAATCAATTGAAAACAATTTAATTAGTATGTAATTAGTATTATATTAGATGAAAATTAGTTTCAAATTTAAAACAATGAAAAACAAGCAAAAAAGAAGAATTCAAAGAAGATTAAACATGTATTCAGTAAGAATATGTGTGCATATGAAAACATATGTCAATAAATTACTACAATTAACTAGACAACAAACTATGCATAACTTATGGTATTCTTTCCGTTATTTAGATTGTAAAGTAAAATAGTTGTAAGTTAATTGTTCGCTAGAAAGTAAACCAGAAAGAGATACAAACGAGATACATTTATTTTATATATTTATATTATTCACTATTATTTAAGATGGTATGTGAAATTTAAGAATCTATTAATTAAAATGAAACCATTTCAAAATAAGGTTAGCACAAAAAAGGAATTTAATACTTATTTCCATTGCGGCCATTGTAAAATTAATGGCAAAACATAGGAAAACAACAGAACAATAATTACTAAAAAGTATGATACCTAAAATATGGCACCTTGATAACCTATTTATAAAGGCTTAGTTGAAAGACTTTGATGGTAATTACAATATTTTTTCATTTAAAATGTGTCACAAATGGAAAGCAATACATCACAGTAAGACAATATCAATATTATAACTAATGTGAAATAAGGTGGTAAGGTAATATTATCACAGAAAAAATATATATCATACATAGAATGACAATTTCGAATGGAACAGTGATAAGATGAAAAAATACATGAAAAAATGACCTCATATCCAAGCTAAGTGACGGAATTTTACTAGAGACTTGAAATGGAGAGCATTTCTACCCTGAGGCATTTTATTCCATGAAGAACAAACATGGTAAACAATTACCAAAGCCTTTGACCTTTGGAAGATACAATCGACCAGTGTCTGCAAATGTGTCAAATGTGATCAAATGACAACTTTTAACCTCATAGGATAGATAGAATTAGGTTGACTGAAATGCTCATTGAGATAAATTAGTGCTATTCTAATGTGAATTTCGAAAATATGGTGCGAAATTATTTGATCAACCCTTCGTGAAACCGGAAACCAGTTCAAGTTCAGCTTGACAAGGTGGCTCTGGTCAATGTTCTTGACCTAACACAAATTTTATCATTTTATTCTGACTGACCGGCAGCTTATTTTTAAGTTCCTCATTCAAACTGTAATACAAAATTGCAGAACCATAATCAAAATGATACCGGATAATGGCCATAGATCGTAACAGAAGTTGCTTTCATGATGATAGACATAGCCACTGAATCAATGGAAAAAATCTGATCCAGACTTGCTCCAAATTATTTGACCCAAGTCTTTGCCTCAATTGATCGACCATTGCAAGAAGCATTTGGATTAGATTGAGACCTTTACCTTTGTTTGTAACCGAACAATACTGACGGTTTTCCTTAAATGCAGAGTCAACCTGCTGCAAATTAAGCATAGATTCTGATTGTCCATTTCAGAATTTAAAACTGCATCAGACTTATCATTGACACAAATGAGAAACAACGAGGGACACCACATGAAAACCTTGCTTAAAAATAGTGACAACCACACCAACATCAACTAGTTAATGACTGTCAGAGAGATAAGAAGTAAACCATTGGACTGCAACTTCTGAGATACCTATAGCTTTGAGCTTTATCAAAAGGATGCCATGATCTACATTATCTAAAGCTTTTGTACGTCCATCAACACCATACCAACAATACGACATTTGTCCATTTGTGACTTAATGTAATCTGAAATATCTACAAGAAGACAGACTTGTGTCAGTGGAAAAACCTTGCCTAAAACCAGACTGATACTAATAAGAAAGACCATCATTAGTGAGATGACCCTCTTACCTGATCATTTGAAGATGACTTTTTCAAGAACTTTGGAGAGAACATTTAATATTAAAACAGAACGATAATTGCAAAACTTCCGTCTTGTCATTCTTCTTGAAAAGGGGAACAACACGAGCAGACTTGGATCTTAGATTATATTTTTTTCATTTTCGTCCTTTCTGTACAATGAAAAAGTTTTAACTTTTTCTTTAATATAGGATTACACTTCAGAGATAATCCTTTTTCAGTCCTCTGCTTTAGTCTAAATTCCTTCACAGATGCAAATTTATAAATAGATTCTATAAATAAGTTCTCAAATTGTCAATACGTATACATATTATGTATATGTTTAACGCAAACGTAACTGCAACTGATTGTAAAATAATTGCTGTAAATTCAGTGAGAAAATTCTTAGTCCAGTGTAGTGATGTTGTGCAAATGCCTTCAAATTTTTAAGAAGCCCATAATTGACCCTTAATTGCAGTCAAAAATACGATACATTTCTTATTAATATATTTCTTGTTAATAATTTGCAACTTACAATTAATACCAAAATTCTTCCAATTTAAATAATACCATTCCAAGTAACTGACAATCCTGTCAAAAAACTTTACTGTTTTAAAAATCACACTGACACATAGAATCCCCTCCTCCTACTCCCTCATTTACATAATTAGTATCACTCATATTAGATAAAACATGTATAATTGATATTTAATTGATATCAGACATTTACTTATAAAATGCAAATTAACGGAAATGCATATTTACCTAAATGACAATTTAAACAATGAAGCTTAAGCAAATTTGTCAATAAAATAGAAAAGAATAGAATGGATGAATATGAAGAAACTGATGCTGACAAAAGGTACAAATGAACTTATTCATAAAATGTCATGTGTAATTTATATTAGATGAAGTTTCAAATTTAAAACAAAATAATACGAGAATCAAAAAGGAAATATCAAATAAGATTAAGCTATTATTCAGTAAGAATATGTATGTACATGAATAAACATGGCAATAAATTACAAAAATTAAAACAGGCATTGAACATACTAGAAAACAAACTAAGGGTAACCTATGGTAATTTCTTTCCATAATTTAGATTGTAAAATAAAACAGTTGTAACTTAATTGTTGGACTGATATTTGCTGGAGAGTATAACATAAAGAGACACAAACAGGACATGCACAATTTTGAGGAAAGTGAAGCTCATTTAACCAACAAACGCCTGTCCGTCTGTCCTCGCGAAATCGTTATTTTCTGAACTTGAGCAAAGATGTACTTGTTCTCATCGTACGAAACATATCCATAATTATCCAAAATATAAGTTATAAACGGTAGTAGGAAAAGAAATTTATAATCCATAGAATTAGTAAATTAGTAAAAAATATTCATGTTTAAAAAATAAGCTTTGTTAGAATGTATTGATATAAAATGTCACGTTATTTAAGTATACAAAATATGTACAGTGTGGGATATCATGTGAACCCGATACAACAACAACAAGGTCAAAAATCTCTTGACTTAACTCCTAAATCAATGTATTCCTATCGATCAGCGGTTCGTTATGATGTTTTCACACATCCTACTGCATGCCAAGTGACTTCAGATAACACCTCATGCCAGAACCAGGTTCCAGTCTGCTACAGATTTCGAATTCATAGAAATAGTACAAAATAATTATACTAAATTAAACAAGAGGGCCATGATGACCCTGCATCGCTCACCAGAACAAATATTAATTAACTTGTCACTAAAAAGGTAATAAAGGTACACTTGTAGGCAAATAATGGGGAACAATAATAAATTTGGTAAAGGACCATCAAAGGATACTACAAAAGAATATTCGTGATGACTGAAGGATGCCACAGACCAAATTTGGTGATGATCCAACCACTGGTTCATGAAAAGAAGTCATTTTAAGGTATTTCTATGTTTCGCTCTAGCGGCCCCTAATTGGGGCCAACCATTTTTATTTGAGCAAATCTGATAGGACACTATCTAAAGATGCTAAAAACCAAGTTTGATAATAATCCATCCATAGAAACATGAGAAAAAGTCATTTTAATGTATTTCTATTTTTAGCTCTAGCGCCCCCTAAAAGGGGCCGACCTAATTTATTTGAGCAAACTTGAGAAAGGACCATCTAAGGATGTCAAACGTCAAAGAACGTCAAAAGGCTTCTGCTAAGCAAATTTGAAGTAAATCCGACTGGTAGTTTCTGAGGAGAAGACCATTGTTGACGCCAGACGACGGACGCCGGAGCATCCACCTACCCATCCTAACAGCTCACCCTGAACCTTCGGTTCTTGTGAGCTAAAGATAAGCCTTACTAGAATGCATTAAAATGCTAAGAAAAACTCACGTTGTTGTGTACAAAACATATACAGTGTGGGTCAGCATGCGACCCCGATACAAAAACAAGGCGGAAAATTTCTGGACTTAATCAATGTATTCCAAACCATCAGCGGTTTGGTAAGATATTTTCATACATCTTTTTGTATGACAAATGGCTTCAGATTACTTCTCATACCTGAACAATGTTCCAACCTGTTTTCGAGAACAATCGAGAAGTTTTATCGCATTTTCACATGTACAAAAGCCTCATTATTGAAGCCTATTAACACCCGGCAATTAACAAACATTCATTCACATATATTGTCATGTAATTGCCCAATTCTTATTAAAATGTATAATATAATGTAGAAAAAATCAAACTATAAAAATCAGCCACGTGAAATAAAAGTAAACAGATGTTTAATCAAAACTAAATGAAGGTATTGATCAAAGTTTGAAGAAATAACTTGAAATATATTTTAGTAATTGTTAAAAAATAACAGTTAAAACATCTAAACTGAATTTTGATTTTTAAAAATACTTACCCATAAATAAAACTTAGAATTTAAATATACTAACACAATTTCTTGTCCGAAATACTGTTTCCTTAAATTTATTTGTGGTAAAAAAGCAACAAATACACAGAGATCAACGATAGAAATGTTTACATATTGTGGACATGAATATTTAAAAAAACAAATTTACAACATTTAACATTTTCATTGCCTTACTTCAAATTTATGACAACGAAAACAGTCATGTAAAGAAAAGCATGACTTTTAGTGATGAGAATATATGTATAAAAATGATAAAAAACCGTCATTCAATCGAGTTCTCCGATTTAGAGTAAACAGTCAACAACAAAAAATCAACTAAATCATTAAGGGATAAAAATCAATCAGTTATAACCAGAAATTTATGTCATACATATTTACTCTTTCTTTTTACTTTTTACCTGCAATCACTCACATAAGAAAGCTTTGTGATTACAGATAAGAAAAACATATGTGGTAAAAACACATACAAAAACCCACCTTACTTAAAATACAACAAAACCAGAACCCACCAACCCCAACACATTACAACCACATGGAAACACAGAAAATGGGGGACAGGGTACAGTTTCTCGACGATTAGCATTATCATTGACCTAATGTAAGACAAATAAAACAAAGCGAAGAAAATAGTTATGTAAAGTAAACATTTCGCTGAAAAAAAGAAATGCTTAATTAAATAAATAATGTTTTTAAATCAATTCTCTGATTTAGTGTCAAAACATCCTTACATCCTATCGACAAAATCATCAAATGATTAAAAAATGAGAGGTATATAGCAATACATTTCCATCATACATACAGCTAGTTTACAACCATTGGATCGAAAGATCTTCTGGAATTTCCACCCGATGGTATCCTGTACAACAATTCTCCTGGCCCTCTAACTCCATATTGTCCAACATGTGCGGGAAACTGTTTGAACATATGCCCGTCACGAAGACCGATTGCCCGGAAGATATCTTGAATCGGAGTTACCATGTAACGACCATCTCCCATGCTACCTTCTAGTAATCCTACAGCTTTCAGGTGGCTACTATCACTTTTTACAAAAACAAGAGCCCCAGAATCACCCGCTTCAGCAAACGGGATATCTCCAATCTTAAGAACTTCCAACTGATTCAGTAGGAGAAAGGAAGCACCGTTATTAGTGCCGACGGCATTGTGTCCCGCCACAACACTTCCAAATATCCTAAATGCTCCTCGCGTGACTTCTGTAGAATAACCATATTTGACGACTGTTGAATTCAGACATTCATTAGGCTTTATTGTTTCGCCCATAGTAAATATCATTGGATTGTGTGTGGTAAACCCTAAATAATGGATAAGAACAATGTGTAATTCAAGCAAGTACCCTTCTCGATCTCTATAACGTTAACCTAAACATGAAACAACTACATTCTTATTTCATATGTCACTTTTTATTATCTCAAAAAGATCATATTTTGACTTCATGAGTTCATTTAGTACAAAAATAGACAAAATCTAGAATCGGGGAATGTCACGGGAGGAATTTTAACTCTAATTGGTATTCTGGGGAGACTTTGCTATTAAACAAATAATCAGAAATTTTGCATATCTAACTTAAGAGTTCTTTCGTCATTATTGTAAATACAAAAAATAGTGAGTGTCGAGCCCTCTGTAAAGCATTTCACAAAATATGCACCTTATTAAATGGCAACTGTCATTTTTAAACAGTGATATGTGACTTTATCTGTTAACAATCATTGACGATTCCGACCTATTTCATTATTCAAACTAAATGTTAGCGCACTATGAACCACATTAACTCTGTCCCAAAACTTTTAAGATATATGAAAAGTTGTGATAAAGTATACATGTAAAAATGTCGATATAAACATTACCAGCATCGGGGTATTTTATAGAGAACGGAAAATCTCCATTGATCGGTATCCTATGAAAAATTTTCACAAGAGCTACATCTACACCCGCTGTGCCATTTCCGCCCTCACGATAAACAACTTTTTTTACTATGCCAAACTCTGGAGAGCCTTTAGATATTGGTTGGTAGACTGCTACATGTTCATGGTCTCCGAAATCTCTCACGCCGTTTTCAAATCCTCTTAAACCACCCATAGGACTATACAAAACATGACCACATGTAATGCAGCACACTCCATGTTCTGGGTGGTCAACAAATCCCCCAAGTGTGCCAGTCAAAAAGTGTCCATCAGCATTTTGCATACTGCTCCCTATAGCACAACCCATTTTCAATTTTTCATGATACTCGCATGGTCCGCCATGCAAAAATGTAAATGTTGCCTCACGGACATCTACCGGAAAGTTTTCCACATTAACTGGAAAAGGATCTTCTGCTATGGGTATCATACCTTTAATATGAACGTATAAAGCAATGCATGGTAATTGTTCAATACTTTCCTCTGGCGTACCAAAACCTTTTGATTTCATCCAGGAGACAGACATCATAGTAATATTGCTATGTTTCTTCGTGAAAGACTTTGCGTGTTTATTAACGATATTGGTTAATTCAGTGAGCTTGTCATATGAAATTATTTCGCATGTCTCTAGCTCTCTTTTTACAACATGTGCGCTTTCAAGACTGCATTTTCTATTGTCACGGATGCAAATCCTATATTCACAATTCAATTGCATTTGATCTTTATTCTTGGTAATGAGGACAAAAATAATTTTATTTTGATCACTTTCTCTGGAATTAGTGTATTCATATGCAGGCCAAACATTCGAGATTTCATCCGAAATGCTTTTAATGTGCTTGCTGATTGCTCCACACATCAACTTTACAATATCTGATTTATGACCGAACTTTAAGCATGATTTATCCAGGATAAACAGAGGTGGCAAGTTTCCTTCACTTAGAAGTTTCTCAAGGCTACCGGTGGAACCATCAACAATACAGTCTTCCCACTGTACAGATATATCTATAAAAGTATGACAGGAATAATATAAATAAGGAATATTGCATAATATAAATGTCATCACTAAATGATGCTATACGTAAGAACATTTAACATAAACAGTTTCTTTCCTATATTCCCCACATCTAGTTACATTACCCCGCCTATTTGGTGGGCCTAACATACACACAATAGACCAAAACGCAGCTGTATACGATTTACGCAATGGCGGATTTTGAACATAAAATTTCCAATTTCATTTGATAAAATATGATTACATATTTCGATTACATCCATTAAACTCCAGTTTATATATATATATATATATATCGGTTTAGCGACTTTTTTCTTTGTTAGCGAGGAAGTGGAATAATATAACACACGCGCTGAAAAAAAGCCAAAACTGTTTTTTTTTTTTTTTTTTTTGGAGAATGTGCTCACTTCTTTTTGGCAATAAAAACATCCACATGTACATGTTTTCTTGAATAAACGGCAAATGTTCAGGTCTATTACTATATGATACGTACAGAAGTATCCAACATCTAAGTAACATTTTTCATGCGTTTACTTAATGTTTAGTGTAAATCCCATTAATTGTGATATAACACTGTTCGTACGTTCTGCATATTTCACAAATGTTGTGAAATACTTTAGTACATTTTTTAAGATTTTGTTTTAAAATCGGTTGTGAGTTTGAGCCGTAATTTAGTCCTGAAGCTTTTATATTGCGATACGAACTAGAAAACATAAATAACACAATATTTTCGGTATACAGATGTAATCGGGTTTTACTTAATTAACTGAACTGTGTTTATTAATGTTAAAAATAGTCCAAACATTGCTTTGAAGCATAATTGATGTCTAAATCTGACCAATCTCGGATTGTCAGATTATGTAAGGAAACTATCATCAAGGGATTGAGCTGTATATCTGGAGAAAATAACCGTAGAAATTGGGAGTTTACCTTATCATTACAATGTGTTAAAAAGTTAGACGCGAATTATACACGCTACTAGGCTAGGTATTAGATTAAGAAAGTCCTCATAATGTATTAAAAGTTCTTAGGCGACATTGTCTCAAAAAATCGAGAATAGGGTTCGAACTTACGAACCCGAGAACCGTACATCAAACGTTCTACCCTTTACGCTAAGCGGGTAGACTAAAGATCTCAGTCATTAGTAACGGATGGTAAAATTGCAATAAATTTTACACTAGTATAAAACATCAAAAATTAACCCAGAGTTAACTTAAATGATTATTTTCACAGAATTCAACCGCGTTATACATACAATGTACACTGAACCAAACAGAAACTTTGGCAAAGTAGGTCTTAAACTTACAAGGTTAAACACATAATGTAGAAAAATGTATATATGTAGTAGTTAACACTGATGTCCTAGTTTCAGAAACCGGTTAGATAATCACTTCATATCGAACAATATCAAGTGATATCATGCGATATCCATTTCCACGTGTACGCACGGGGTGGACATATCTGGTTTACATGTGTAAACTTTTTTGTCAATGCAAACTGTTTCACTTGACGACTACAGTCATAAAAATACCTAAACAACTTTATATCGATACAATTTGGGCAAAATTTCTATACTTCTAATTGCGAAACATTTAAGAGAAAGAGCCCTTGAGATGCTGGAGGCAGGAGCTTCAACGGAAGAGGTTGCCGCTCACGTTGGAGTCAGAAGTCTGAAACGGTGGTTTGTGCAGACCGGAAGCGCGGAAGATCTTCCACATAGCGGTAGACCACGTGTAACCACGCCGGCGCAAAACCGCTATATTTTAAACCAACATGTACAAAATCGTTTTTAGCTGCGACAGCTACTGCATCTGTCACCCCAGGTTCTCATAACTCCATGATTTCCGCTCAAACAGAACGAAATGTCCTTGCCCCTCACGTTGTTCCTCTCTTACAAAATCACGGAGTTATCTTGTGTTTCAGCAAGACGACGCCAGACCTCACGTCCCCCGAGACAATATCCAGTTCTTTCAAAACAACAACAATATTGATTTCATAGACGACAGGCCCTCAAAAAGCCCTGATCTAAATCACATCGAGCACCTTTGGGGTCATCTTGACATATGCGTACGGCAACGTCAAAATTTCCCCGGTAATGTCAATGAGCTCAATGAAGCTTTGCTAGAGTGGTGGGATAATATACCACTGGAATATCATCCACTCAATGCGTCGTCGCTGCCAAGCTGTTAGCAATGTTCGCGGTGGTCATACTCGTTACTAGCCAAAAAAAAATAGAATCGACACCTGCCTTAAATGGAATTGAAAAATCCAATGAAATTGATAATTTTCAGACTGTAAATGAACTTTGATGAATTGGTTTTGAAAATTTGTGCAACAACAACGGATACGAACAAAAACTGTTAGATATAGACATATGTGGAAACAATCCCAATAAAGTCTCGCGAAAGTTTCTTTTTTGGTTCAGTATACTATAAGAAGGCTTATAACTCCTCGATGTGGTGAATGCGCACCGACTTCACAAAGCGAATACTTTAAGACAAAGTTTGCAGTGGTTACGGATATATATTTTCGCACAAAATAAGACCAAAACTACGTTTCTAGCCTAATCCGTTGCCGAGAAATCGAATAAGAAACATTAGAATTTGACCAGATTTCTTTTAGTCAACACGAATGTGGCCACTCTGAAATGGCCTAATCTCACATACTAGTGCATGGTTGTCAGCCTATTATAGGTAGTATTGACCAATAAGTCATACAAAGAACAATTAAATACATAAATATAGGCCTGAAACCGTATTCAGAAGACGCAAATATTCGAGTAATCAACATTTTATTTTTCGATCGGGAATTTATTAATCGTACACTGCCATTGCTTTTACAAATGTTATGTGATTTGTGATTGATTTATACTGTTTATAGAGACTTCTCGTTTTAAAATATAAATTTTGGTTTCGCGAGTATTTGAGTTTTCAGAAATATGTTATAGAACAGTATTAATGTATTTAATTGTTCTCTTTGGGACTCATTGGTCAATGTACTTATTTTTATTATTTCATAGTTTAAAGCATTATTATACAATAGTATCATAACACTCATGTCAAGCAGTCAGAGCCACCGAGAAGTGTTTTTTTTTTTGTATTTGTAAAGTTACACTGGATTATTAAACACATGTTCTTAATTGTGCAAATACTTCACTAGAATGTTGCAAATTTCAATATCACATGTGTATTGATCATTTGTGTATTGACATATATAATTACTTACATTTATAGATAATACACATACTTTCAACTGGTCGTGAAAGTATAATAATTGCTAAATGTTGAAGTATTATGTACCTTTCTCACGAACTTTGTATCTTTTAAACTCATCAATAATTTGAGTCAATCGATTCTTCAACATTTCATCAATAATCATATGCTTGGCTTTATCTATTAATGAAGGTAAATCTGTCAGGGCGTCTTTGCCACAAAATTCATTAAGTGCATATAGAATCTGTAAAGATAAAATTAAGACCGAAAATTAAAACATTATACGTAACTCATGTCAAGCAATCAGAGACACCGACATGACGTTTTCTATTTATAAACCTACGTAGTCCGGAAAAAAACATTTCCAGTCTCTTTGTTGCTGTGAATATTGATAAACGATTTTGAATTATAAGTATTTTGGGTGGGAATTCGTTTTAAAATAAGAGCTGCCGAAGATGTCGTTACAAGAATGAAAGCGATAGCGCACGTAATGTTATGGTGGCCAATTTCATCAAATATTGAAATAAATTATATGTATGCATATCAGAATGTTGTAAAATGTCATTTGAAATGGCGTAGCAATAAATGAGGGGTAGCTAACTTTAGTGTAGTGGTGCCAGTAACATAGTGAGAATGACAACTCAATGCATAATTTGTAAACATGAGCTAAAATTTGAATACAAGCATGTCATCATTGAGTGAAATAAAACTATACAGAACCCACCCACACCCCTTAATCAGTGAACCTCTGTTAAGTCATCAAATCATGCAATAAATCAAACATTTTAAAACCAATTTATAACCTATTAGTATGACACGGTATTAAATCAATATTTACATCTGTCAATTTGGTCCATTCATTGTGAAATTCTATTTCGTTAGAAACATTCACGGCTGATGGGAACTGAAAACAAGAGGTGAACATCATACAAAAGCTGAAAAATTATTTTAAACTTAATTACCTGATATGCGGAGTTGCATACGAAGATCTTCCATAAAACATGAAGTTGTTTATATCTCCATTCTAACTACATTATATTTATACTTTAAATAAATCTTTAGAAAATAAGTTATAAGGAGACCTCATATGTTCATATAAAGATGCACTATCCAGTACAAATGTATATTATGGTCTAGCCCATATAACAGTGGGGCAAATGTACTGACATAATTCTAGAATCAAGCGTTCATGCAATATATGTAAACTACAGTTACGGGAAATGCATTTTCATTTCATTTCATTTATTCATTAGATAATATACCAGGTAAATTAAATTGTAAAATGCTAGAAATTACTTTGTAGTCATTCTACTTAACAGTTGTCATTACTGTATGTTTTGGTTTCAATATTTCAATGTTTAAGGAACATTATTAAATAGTACTGAGGTCGTGACAATCCGGAGATCGCATGATTATGAAAGCTTCTGTGTGAACTACAGAAGTTAATAATGACAAACAAGAACTTACACGGTTCATGCATTCTTTCAGTTGAGTAACCATTCTCTCAATTGATCTATTCCCCCAATGCGATCGATCATAAAATACATAGACTTCTGGATCATACAGACCAAAAACTTCTGTTAACAAGATCAAAAGCAGAATAATATCAAAGTCGTCCGAAGTCGGTTCTGTCTTGATAGGTGGTAGGATATCACGTTGCGACAGTGGAATTGCACCACTGGTCATCAAAGCCTTTAATTTTGTATTTTCTCTTGGGTTAGAGGCCAAATATCGCCCAAGGTTGTGGTCAACTCTTCTATCAAAAAGTTTCCTCAATACTTTTGTACCTATTTCCACAAGGAGATATTGGTATCTGAATCTGTTTGTCTCTAGAACAAGATAATAACATAACAAGTTTCATCATTGGTTCAGGAAAAGTGTGTAAATGATACAACCATCACAATCCGTTAAGAAAGGTATGTTTCAACAAATTGACGAAGAATGGGTAAACTTGTTTGAAGACCAAATAATAAGGCTTCTTAAATCGTAATGATATATAGAATGATGCATACCTGTAATTATAGCCGGTCTACTGATCAATCAGTCAGTTACTCTCGGGGGGCTGATAATCAATTATTATTACATGTATTATCGAAAGATATTTGCGGAGATGAAATTGTCCAAATACTTCACCAGAATTTTGAAAATTTCATTAGTACATGTGTATCGATCGGGCTACTGACAGCTATAACAATTCTCATTATTTAGACTCACACATGTTCAACTACTCCTGATAGTTGTATAGTAATTGTTCAAAGTTGAAATGTTATGTACCATTTTCACGAAGTCTGTATCTTTCAAACTCATGAATAATTTGAGTCAATCGGTTCCTCAACATTTCATCAATAATCATAAGCTTGGCTTTATCTATTAATGAAGGTAAATCTGTCAGGGCGTCTTTGCCACAAAATTCATTGAGTGCATATAGAATCTGTAAAGATAAAATTAAGATCGAAAATTCAGATTTGAAAATTAGATTTGATGAACTGATAATTACATATTCAAAGCATGGATAGTATTGATTTAAAACATTATACGTAACTCATGTCAAGCAATCAGAGACACCGACATGACGTTTTCTATTTATAAACCTACGTAGTCCGGAAAAAAACATTTCCAGTCTCTTTGTTGCCGTGGATATTGATAAACGATTTTGAATTATAAGTATTTTGGGTGGGAATTCGTTTTAAAATAAGAACTGTCAAAGGTGTCGTTACAAGAATGAAATCGGTAGCGCACATAATGTTATGGTAGCCAATTTCATCAAATATTGAAATAAATTGCAAATATACATATCAGAATGTTGTTAAATGTCATTTGAAATAGCGGAGCAATAAATAAGGGGTAGCTAATTTTAATGAAGTGGTGCCAATAACATAGCGAGAATGACAGCTCAATGCATAATTTGTAAACATGAGCTGAAATTTGAATACAAGCATGTCATCATTGAGTGAAGTAAAACTATACAGAACCCACTCACAATCCTTAATCAGTGAATCTCTGTTGAGCCATTAAATCATGCAATAAAACAAACATTTTAAAACCAATTTATAACAAATTGGTATGACACGTTATTAAATCTATATTTACATCTGTCAATATTGCCCATTCATTGTGAAATTTTCTTTCGTTAGAAACACTCGCGGCTGATGTGAACTGAAAACAAGAGAAGAACATAATATAAACACTGAAAAAGTATTTTAAACTTGATTACCTGATATGCAGAGTTTTATACGAATGTCTCCCATAAAGAACATGAAGTTGTTTATATCTCCATTCTAACTACATTATATTTATTCTTTAAATAAATCTTTAGACAAGTAAGTTCTAAGGAGACCTCATATGTTCATATAAAGATGCACTATCCAGTACAAATGTATATTATGGTGTAGCCCATATAACAGTGGGGCAAAAATGCACTGACATAATTCTAGAATCATGCGTTCATCAATATATGTAAACTACAGTTTCGGGAAATGCACTTTTCATTCACTTATTCAATAGAGAGAAGTAAATGATTAGATAATACACCAAGTTAATTAAAATGTAAAATGCTAGACATTACTTTGTAGTCATTCTACTTAACAGTTGTCATTACTGTATGTTTTGGTTTCAATATTTCAATGTTTAAGGAACATTATTAAATAGTACTGAGGTCGTAACAAACCGGAGATCGCATGATTATGAAAGCCTACTGTGTGAACTACAGAAGTTAATAATGGCAAACAAGAACGTACACGATTCATGCATTCTTTCAGCTTAGCAATCATTCTCTCAATTGATTTGTTCCCCAAGTACGATGGATAATAAAATACATAGACTTTTGGATCATACAGACCAAAAACTTCTGTTAACAAGATCAAAAGCAGAATGATATCAAAGTCGTCCGAAGTCGGTTCTGTCTTGATAGGTGGTAGGATATCACGTTGCGACAGTGGAATTGCACCGCTGGTCATCAAATAATTTAATCTTGTATTTGCACTTGGGTTAGAGGCCAAATATCGCCCAAAGGCGTGGTCAACTCTTCTATCAAAAAGTTTCCTCAATACTTTAGTACCTATTTCGACTAGAAGATATTGGTATCTGAAGATGTATGTCTCTAGAACAAGATAATAACATAACAAGTTTCATCATCAATTTAGGAAAAGTGTGTAAATGATACAATTATCACAATCCATTAAAAAAAGAAGTATACATCTAGAAATTGACAAAGAAAAAGGGTAGACTTGTATGAAGACCAAATAATAAGGATTCATAAATCGTAATGATATATAAAATGATACATACATAACATTATTGACGGCTTACTGATCTATCAGTCAGTTACTCTCGGAGGGCTAATAATTATTATTACATGTACAATCGAAAGATATTTAATTGCGGAGATAAAATTGTCCAAATACTTCACCAGAATTTTGAAAATTTCATTAGTACATGTGTATCGATCGGGCTACTGACAGCTATAACAATTCTCATTATTTAGACTCACACATGTTCAACTACTCCTGATAGTTGTATAGTAATAGTTCAAAGTTGAAATATTATGTACCTTTCTCATGAACTCTGTATCTTTTAAACTCATGAATAGTTTGAGTCAATCGGTCCTTCAACATTTCATCAATAATCATAAGCTTGGCTTTTTCTATTAATGAAGGTAAATCTGTCAGGGCGTCTTTGCCACAAAATTCATTGAGTGCATATAGAATCTGTAAAGATAAAATTAAGATCGAAAATTCAGATTTGAAAATTAGATTTGATGAACTGATAATTACATATTCAAAGCATGGATAGTATTGATTTAAAACATTATACGTAACTCATGTCAAGCAATCAGAGACACTGACATGATGTTTTGTATTTATAAAGCTACGTAGTCCGGAAAAAAACTTTTCCAGTCTCTTTGTTGCTGTGAATATTGATAAACGATTTTGAATTATAAGTATTTTGGTGGGAATTCATTTAAAAATAAGAGCTGCCGAAGATGTCGTTACAAGAATGAAAGCGAAAGCGCACGTAATGTTATGGTAGCCAATTTCATCAAATATTGAAACAAATCACATGTATACATATATGAATGTTGTAAAATGTCATTTAAAACATCGGAGCAATAAATGAGGGGTAGATACTTTTTGTGAAGTGGTGACAGTAAAATAGTGAGAATGACGGCTCAATGCATAATTTGTAAACATGAGCTGAAATTTGAATACAAGCATGTCATCATTGAGTGAAATAAAACTATACAGAACCCACTCACAACCCTTAATCGGTGAACCTCTGTTGAGTCATTAAATCGTGCAGTAAAACAAACATGTTAAAACCAATTTATAACAAATTGGTTTGACACGTTATTAAATCTATATTTACATCTGTCAATTTGGTCCATTCATTGTGAAATTCTATTTCGTTAGAAACATTCACGGCTGATGGGAACTGAAAACAAGAGGTGAACATCATACAAAAGCTGAAAAATTATTTTAAACTTAATTACCTGATATGCGGAGTTGCATACGAAGATCTTCCATAAAACATGAAGTTGTTTATATCTCCATTCTAACTACATTATATTTATACTTTAAATAAATCTTTAGAAAATAAGTTATAAGGAGACCTCATATGTTCATATAAAGATGCACTATCCAGTACAAATGTATATTATGGTCTAGCCAATATAACAGTGGGGCAAAAATGCACTGACTTAATTCTAGAACCACGCGTTCATCAATATATGTAAACTGCAGTTTCGGGAAATGCACTTTTCATTCACTTATTCAATAGAGAGAAGTAAATGATTAGATAATACACCAAGTTAATTAAAATGTAAAATGCTAGACATTACTTTGTAGTCATTCTACTTAACAGTTGTCATTACGGTATGATCTGGTTTCAATATTTCAATGTTTAAGGAACATTATTAAAGAGTACTGAGGTCGTTACAAACCGGAGATCGCATGATTATGAAAGCCTACTGTGCGAACTTCATTAATCAGTTGATTATGCCTAACGGGTACTTACATGGTCCAGGCATACTTTCAGGTCAGTAATCATTGTCACGATTGATCTGTTCCTGGAGCGTGAATAATATAATACATAGACTTTTGGATCATACAGGTCAAAAACTTCTGTTAACAAGATCAAAAGCAGAATAATATCAAAGTCGTCCGAAGTCGGTTCTGTCTTGATAGGTGGTAGGATATCAAGTTGCGACGGTGGAATTGCACCACTGGTCATTAAATCCTTTAATTTTGTATTTTCTCTTGGGTTAGAGGCCAAATATCGCCCAAGGTTGTGGTCAACTCTTCTATCAAAAAGTTTCCTCAATACTTTAGTACCTATTTCGACTAGAAGATATTGGTATCTGAATCTGTTTGTCTCTAGAATAAGATAATAACATAACAAGTTTCATCATTGGTTCAGGAAAAGTGTGTAAATGATACAATCATCACAATCCATTAAGAAAAGTATGAAAGGTAAACTTGTTTGAAGACCAAATAACCAGGATTTATAAAAATACAATATGATATTGAAACTCTACAAATAAGAAACTATTGATGGTTAATCAATCAATCAATCAGTTGCGCTCGAACAACTGTTTATCCGTAACTAAAACCAATAACTTTTAATTGCGGAAATAATATTGTGCAAATACTTCACGGAAATTTAAAAAAATCAGTATCACATGCGTGTATCACACGCACTTGACGGCTGTAATGATTCTCATTTTTTTCAAATTTTACGCCTGTTTTCAACTGGTCGTGATTATTCTGGTTTTCTGTTTTAATTCGGCTTCATTAAAATAAAGCGTTTTATCTGTCTGATATGACGTCAATACTTGACACATGACGTCACATATTTTGTTTAGAATGGTCATGTTTTGTTTTGGTACAAGTTCGATGGCGATCAACTTCTTCTTTGTGTTTGGTGTTTTGAGCTGTCTTTTAATAATTGACGTTTATCTTGTTTCCTCGGGGGCAAGTACGAGGTTGGACCGTTACATGAGGTACCTTCGTGGATGTTGCGCTTTGTTCCCTATGTTAGTATACTTCCGTGTTGTGAGGGCTGGGATTGGTCGGTTCTGGGGTCTAGTGGTATTTGGGAAGGTGGGATTTTGTATTGGTTTTCTTCTAGAATGTAATTTTGTTCTGTTCTCCATTCCATTGATAAAATGTTATTTCATCCGCTTTACAAGGTATGTCTCACCATCACGGAGTTAATTAAGAACAACTAAATGCATTATGTATAATATAAACACCATATTCATCAATTTATCCTTTGTAAATGCACACGTATATATTTGAAGAAATAAGCTAATAGATTGGTTCTTGTTTGAATAGGCTTAGAATAGAAGACGTTTATTGGTTTGATTGGCATACATAGTTTTAATATCAAGATGGCCAAGACATCAAATAATACAAAAATATATACATAAATGTATAAAGATTTTCAATTCTTCCGACAAAATTAAATAAACATGTAGTTGTTGTTGTATGATTATACATTGACAATCAATGCAAGCATGCGTGTTTTTTCGAAAAAAAAATTGTAGCGTTCCGATGAAACAGAACGGATTTAAATATCATAATGTTAAATTAAGAAACGTTGTAAAAACAAATTAGAGAATCAACTAAGAAGCGGTATAAACACAGTCAAAGCTCCATTAAGCGACAGTGATTATTTTTTATTTATCCAATCTTAATTTCATTGCATAAAAAATAAATTTCGAAATATTATCACATCCTTTAGTTGATTCTTTAGACATTAAATACACTAATTTGTTAATAGAAGGTCATGAAGTATTTTTGATGTATTTTGTTCTTAAATCGTTATATGTATTACAACACAAAAAGAAATGGTACTCTGATTCAATTTGATTCAAAGAACATAATATAAAAATTAGATTTTCTCTTAATATTGTAACGGAAAGTTTAGGGGGTATGAATATGGGATATACAGAACGACTGTGGTTCGTGTCAACATGAATTTAATGATAAAAATCATGCATGTACATCAACAATATATACTTGATTATTGTTATATTTAATCAATTTATCTCACAAAAATATCCTTACATGGGTGTCCGTTTGACGGATTCAATGACGGATTCAATGACGGATCCAATGACGGATCAAATACAGTGCAAGGGACTGAGTACCAGGAACGAACTACCTCGAGGGCGCGAAAAACAATCTTCTTTAAACATACGCGCCGCCAAGCTTTCAAATCACATGACATGCATAACCAATCAAAATCGGACGTAGTACATGTAGTCAACTATAGTGTGCTTCCGCAGACTAAACAAATAGTCCCAATACAAATCAAAGAAATACACGCTGTTGTGTCATCTACATAGTATAGAATATTAAGAAATACATAAATAGTAATTCATATTCACTATTATACATACAACTGATAGTATGGGGGAAGGTTTATTTTTCCGCGACAGTTCTCTTAAATGAAGAGTCAGTAGTGTTAAAATGTAAACAAATCGAACAAAACTGAATTCTGAGATAATCCTGGCTTATTACATAACATAGATTCATCAAATAGACTCAAATGAACATTTAGATAATACAGGTAAGTTACTGTCGCGTACTAAAACGTGTACTGTAAGTAAAACGAAATGTCACCAATTTTCGCGACCATGATATTGTACATGTTATTACATTATATTGTTATATCTGCCTGATTCTATCTCTAGATTATGAGAACTTAATCCGAATCTAGATAATTCCTTTCTATATTTATCAAATTTAATATGATTTAGATAAGGTTCAAACTTGTATTCTTTTTTGAATTTTCTGCAATAATATGTAATTTATTTTGGTCTATTAAACTGTCGTTTCATTCCTGAAAATATTGGTCATGTAAATGTTGTTTAAACATTGGGAGATAACTGATGTTCAAATTAAAATTTAAAAAATGTTTCCAAAAAACTTAAATATTAAGTGTTGACTGTATTTTCTGAACCCAACATCCAGTGTTCATAGTGTTTATGTTATTTAATGGATTTGTAAAAGATCTAAACATTAGAGAATCTGAATTCTGATTTTAAACTCCCCCCGAATGAATCAAATAGTCAATTTCTTTCTAATATCAAGACAAACCCTACAAAAATATAGAATAATTGATTGTATGCTTTTAAAGCTTGATCATGTAGAGCTATTGCAGCATGCGTCATAGATCCAGTATAATAAAATTTAATACCTAGGTAACAAAAACTGTCAACAACTTCAACATTTTTGTTAATTAACCAAGAATGATGAATATTACTCTTTCTTTTTTCAAAAATACAGATTATAATCTTATTAACGTTAATTTTAGCCCCCTTTTATGTGAGTATGTGAATACATGTATATTATCAAGTTGTAATTGCAGAATATAAGGGTCGGTTGTAAAAAGAACTATATAATCAGCAAAAAGTAACATATAAAAAGATGACATGTTGATATCATCTTCGGACAATCCGTTTGGATTTAACATATTCTTAATATCGTTTATAAATAGAATAAATAGTAACGGAGATAGAGGTTCACCCTGCTTTAGTCCAATAGAAACACAAACAAGAGTAAAGTACCTGAGTAAAGATTGCAACTTTTATGGTTTTCCTGTGATTTGACCTGGTGACCTAGTTTTTAACCTGAATTGACCCATGTTCAAACCTGTTCATGATATCATTAATAAAAACAATCTGACTCAGTTAAACAAAGATCCAATCAAAACTGCGACCTCTAGAAGGTTAACAATGTTTTCCAGTGATTTGACCTGGTGACCTAGTTTTTGATCCCAGGTGACCCATGATCGAACTTAACCAAGATATCATTAAGACAGTCATTTTGACAAGGTTTGGTGAACCTACAATCAAAACTGTGACCTATAGAGGGTAACAAGGTTTTCCGAAAATTTGACCTGGTGACCTAGTTTTTGACCCCCAGATATCACTAAGACAAGCGTTTTTGCTAGGTTTAGTGAAGATCCAATTAAAATTGTGAACCCTAGAGCGTTAACAAGGTTTATCTATGATTTTACCTAGTGACACAGTTTTTGATCCCAGATGATTATATGTTCGAACTTAACCCAGATATTATTAAAACAAACATTTTGACTAGGTTGAACCTCGGTGAACCTTGGTGAACCTCCAATCAAAATTACAACCTGTAGAGCATTAACAAAGTTTTCTGGTGTACTGACCTAGTGACCTAGTTATTGACCCCAGATAACCCATGTTCAAATTTAATCAAGATATCATTAAGACAAGCATTTTGACAAGGTTTAGTGAAGATCCAATCATAACTGACCCCTAGAGCGTTAACAAGGTTTTTCTATGATTTGACCTGGTGACCTAGTTTTTGACCCCAGATGACCCATGTACCAACTTGTCCAAGATATCATTGAGACGAACATTCTAACTAGGCCTGATGAAGATTCGCTCAAAAGTGTGACCACTAGAGCATTAACAACCACCAGGTGTGGACGACTGACGACGGACGACCGAGTAGACTGACTGATCACCATAGGTCATCGAGCACTACATGATCAGGTGAGCTAAAAATCATAATATGGCATACTTATTGCTTCTTTGACACATGATTTGACATTTCTGTAGATCGATTTGATCATATGTATCGCTTTACAGCTTAGACCGCAGTCAATTAATTTAATCCATGAATTACGGTATCAAAAGCCTTTTCATAATTAATGAAAGCACAGTATAGTTTTTTACCGGAAGCTAAGATATTTTGAATTTATATAACCGAATGAAGGATAAAAGTACAGTCAGTGGTACTTTGTTTATCTCTGAAGCCAAACTGAGCTTCAGAAATGACATTTTCTGATTCACACAATTTATTTACTCATTTTCTTAAACTAAATGGAAATGTTTTAGCGATAATATTAACTAGTGTGATACATAAATGATTGACAAAATCAGATATAGATTTTATTCTATACTTATTAATATGCCGCCAAAATTGACGAGAGTTAGTTTTACTGAGTCTTGAGAGAATATTTTTTCTTTCGAATAATAAGCGTGTTTACACTTGCATTTTATACTTCAAAAATTTTTCCAAGAGTTCAGGAAAAAGTGATAGATTCTACTCCGACTCATTATTTCGGTATATTTTCTTATATGTAAGAAAATCTGATTTAGCCAGTCAGCATTCGTTGTTGAATCATAACGATTTCTTAACTTTAAACGAATTTAAATTTTCACTTTTAAATGTTTTACCGTGAAACCTAAAAGAGATGTCAAAAGTACATTTGGAAATATCGTTAATACATGTTTCAATATCATAAGTTCCTGACAGTAAACCATTTGTAATATCATCAAAATTATCCTTATTTGAATATAAAGTCTAACAGCTCGGGCAAATCAGTGTTGCCCCAAACTATTTTATCAAAATATACAGGTTTAGTTGGGTGATTATAAACAGTCATATTTTCAAAAGACAACACAAAATCAATAGGACAGTGATCAGAAAACTCTGTCAATTTTAGGACAATCATACTAATAACGAAAACATGCTATATGTAGTTAACACATAATCAACTATCTACTAATCTAGAATAAATGCGTTTGTCAATGACTTAAATTTTGTGTTTAACTCATATTCAAATGTTATTTTTAACATTTCAAACAGATATGAACGTATCTTTGAGTACCATTTTTTATCACATATTGTAAGCATGCAAATTAACGGCGATGCAAAGATGGAGCAAACTTTTAAGGTATCATTCGTATTCACACCTTCCTTCAGAACGTCATGACGGTTATTTCAACACTATATTTTGAGCAGTATCTTCATATTTCTGTCTGTTCAATATGATATGTAAATGATTATCAATTGTCACTGAATATAAACCGAGACCTGTTTCGTTACTGAATGTGATAAACCTACTTTCAACAACTGATGATAACTCAAATGAGAAAAGATCGTCAGATCTTGCTATTTTTCAGTTTTGGAACATACCGGAAGTTGTGTTGTAGCAAAATTTCGGATATCGCCAAATTTAAGATCGTTGACGGATATCTCGGCATTTGACAAACGCAAACATCTTCGCACATCATCAAACGTACTTTACATTCAAATTCATATTTCCTTTCATAAAAAATACAGTGTTAGCAAATATGATCTATAATATATTAAAACATTCCAATACTATCTAGAATTGATACCTCGGAATTTTGAATGCAACACTCAATCTCTTTCGAGTTACAGCATAACGAGTGTGTCTGTAGGGTTCTAATTAATTCTTTGAAATATTCAACTGTTTTTGAATTAACAAATACTACCTGCTCGATACAAGATATTTGTTCTATATCCGGTTTGTATGGCAATAAATTAAACTTAAATGTGTCTCCTTTCTGTAAGTGCAAGTCAAACCTATAATACTAGATTTCAATGCTTGACTCATGACGGCATAAAAAGCTAAATAACAAGCTAAAAGGTAACGAAAGTTTAATTTTACCAAAGCAAAATGTAATAGAATTAAAAAAATCTTAGCAACGAAGGTTTAACAGAACGAAAGTTTATTATGAAGCTCCACCCCACAATTTTTCGAATTCAGCGATATTTTCAATCTCACTAATTTAAGACTGACTCAAATACCAATTAGCATGTTGCAAAAATTAATATTAGACAGCAGACTAGAAGTTAGACACGGGATCATGATATCAATTCAAATGTCCGTATAAAATTCTCTCTATCGTCAAAGTCCATCTTAAACATAATTCTCTCCGGCTTCATGTTTCCTTGGGAGGTCTGATCTTACGAAGGATCTTATCTTCGTCTATCCAAATGACATCCTCGTTTCTTGGTCATTGAAATACCAGGTTTTGAGTTTCTTTAGGATCAGTTTTGATTAGTCATTTGTCTTCAAGTAAAAATGGTGATATAAACACTCTTGTTTTTATCGCCTTTGTCTCCTTTGAATTTTGTTTTCTGTTTTCTTCACGTGAACTTTCATGTTTCTTTAGATAGGCACACTTCATAATAGTAACTCACGAGTCATGACATTGACGACCTAAATTCGGCATGTTCTTTTTCTACCTTTTCACAATTTGAACTGCGCTTTTATGCTTGACCGAATTGCCTATTGGTAAAATCCGCCTGCATCGTGGATCACAACTTTTCCATTCTTCATAGTTTCATCAGCCGATTCCTCCTAACCCGTTACGCGACCCCTAACCTTGACCGGCTCCAAAATAATTCAACTACGGTCCAAAAAGTTCCTCATGGTGATAATATCAAATATGGGTTGGTTTCGGTATTGGCTAGTGGACGAATCGCTACAATAATGGATCCTTTTAAGATTTTTGTCAATATTCTTTGCACTGGCATAATGTTGTTTATGAAGGCAAACACTGATGAAGCTTTCATCTCATTCATTTTACTACGCTTCAAACTACGGTCAGATAATGTTATTTAGCAACCGATGAACGGAAGACAAACCACAAGTCTCCACAGAGCTGTCGCCCTGGGAGGGTTTGCAGCAAAGATACAGAGACCATAGTTTGATAGAAGTATGCACTTTTTACTTCTATGTTTTGGAGGGTTTTGTTTCAGACAAGTTGTTCGTGTTGCTTTCCAATAAGTCCATCAAGTACTCTTAATTATGTCATCTGCTTTTCGAATTTTTCGAACTCCTCTTTGTCAACCTTCTTTTGGCTATCTTGGTGACCAATTTCTATTTCCCTGTCTCCTTGCACGATGTTATCTAGTGACTGGTTAAAGAGGCTGTATTAGTTAACATACATCATATAGATTCTCAGGAATGTCTATTTCAAATTTTTTTATATATATATCCGATTTATTTCATTTGTTCATTTTATGTTATTTTCCGAGAGTCTTGAAAAGGGAGTACGCCTGAAGCGTTCTCTTTCCTCTCTAATATATTCATTGTAGTTTTTTTTAGTCTCTTTCGATAGGCCTTCTGCATTTCAGCTTTGCTCTGGCATATTGAAAATCTGAAATTTAAAACGATCGTCAGACTCGAGTGTTTTATTTTATTTCTCTTTTTAAAAACCAAATGTCCATAGGCGGAGGGGAATCAAAAATAAATCATTCCACTAGACCAAACCGCGTATTTGAACCGAATTCCGTTCCAAGTCCATTAGGTGGTTTTAGCATCTTTTATGCCAAATGAACTAGGATTACGCCTGCATCTCTAAATCTTTGAATCCTTTATATTGGTGTTCTGCTGACAAGTACCAATACAGTTTCTGACGGGGTTCCTTTCACAATGATTTATACGGCTCGAAATACCGGGCAAAAATATACACCAATTGAAAATACTATACGACAACGTCAATATTAAACTAATATAATAAGGCATCTTTCATGACTTATTCAGGACCTAAAAATCATATTTGCATTTTGATATTGCGTCGTCTGGCGACAGAGAAGCCCAATTTCAATTTACAAATGCAGATAGCATCTTCAATATCCAATTTGTTGGCTCATAAATGCTGAAGCTTACCCCTTTATCTTGTTGCCAAAATGTTATTAAAACCATATTAAGAAAACAGAAATGGAACGTAGAACAATGATCCAAATTACATGTAATATGTTTTCGGGAGACTGAAAATGTGCCTTGCCAAAGAATATTTCAGCTTGCATAGAACAAATGAATAAACAGTTTTGCGTATTCTGAATGTTTCGCCTTATAAAATGTTAAACATAAGATATCACATATGAACTTTTAAACAAAAGACACCACTCGTATACTATATGGTATATCAGTATAGTTACCTGTTTTGAAAATAAGCAAGTTTTTTAATGGTCGCATAAAGTTGGACCGCAGTTCGCAATTTGAATCGCAATTTTTAAAAATATTTTTTGAAGTCACCTTTCGTTGAAAGGCGATGAATGGCAAGGGATGACAAGTACTTAAAACGATATGTACTTGAAAGGATGAAATTCAATTTGGATTCATTTTGACGTGTTAGTGCGTGTAACGACTGAAAATTTATCTAAATTCACAGTTCTTATTGAATATCAAGCAATCAAAACTAAATAGAATTTGATGCATATTAATTCATATCATATTCCTGTTTTGAAAGTCATATACAGTTTAATTATTCCTTGATATCAATAGTCAACTGTTTATATAACAATACAAAAACTGAAGATGTAGACCAAACATAAAATATTTGAATAGCCGTTAACACACAGTGACGATGGTTTATCACCAACTCATTTGTCTGACAAAATCGTGAAAACGAATATTGGGCAAGAAGTTTATGGCACTCAAGTAAAATGCGCCCTTTTGTACGCTATGGGTCTGTTCACGCTCATATCCACTGGTATCAGCATTTAGTTTATTAATTTACATCCGTTCAATACTTGAGTGCCATGAACTTCTTGCCCAATATTCGTTTTCACGATTTTGTCAGACAAATGAATATTGGGCAAGAAGTTCATGGCACTCATGTATAATGATAAACGGAATATAATTATGAATGTCGCAAAACTATAAGGTGCTAAAATCGCATTTACCTTTTGATACACATGCAAATCTGTATGTTATTCTTCCTAACCGCACATCGCAAAATGAGTAATGGCGACGAATAACTTTCCACATGACATCAGAAAAAAAGAGCAATATTTGGTATCGATGGATTAAGTGTCGATGATGTAAGCTACGTACATTTTGAACGATATGCAGTTGCAATTTTCGAAAATTAGACTTCTATAAACTGCAAACAGCATTTTAAGCAGCATTGACACTTGAATTGCTTTCTCTGCCTTTTTTGTGTTATCAAGGAAAACGATGTTTTCACATTCTATATAAAAATAAGAGACGCATATTGCATGTCGAAATCATTGGAAAGTAATACTCGCAATCATAAAACAGTTACTAATCTTGAGTCAGAATTATGTTAAGATTTCACTTTGTAGAGTTTGGTAAGTAAGAAACCCCTATCAAGACTCAAATTTGTAACTAGCTAATCCCAGAAACAGTGGATTTTGTAAATATAAGAAATTGACTATTTGACATGATCTCTTGAGAATAATGGCTACCAGCAAAATCGACTAGAAAATACGAAATGTTTTTTATAATTTTATGATATTTACGCCTCTTAATGGAATATTAAGCGTACATATGATGAATACAATGGTAAAATTGTTGGCGATAGTAACGAGTGTTTGAATGTTAGGATGTTTTCTTATTTTGTCAAAATGGCAAGACTGCAAAAAATGTATAAGTTCTGTGAAATGTTTCGTAAGGTTCTTTTAATGTTTGGGATACCTTGTTTGTTATTCATCATTATTAATTTGAGGTAAATAGTTTGAACTTACAATATTCATAGTTATTAACAAACAGCGAATAGTCCTATCAAACAAATGTATCTAATGTAATATCATTATACGAACCATGGTTAAGGCGAATAACAGAGGAACGACAGATTGGAATATCCGAAGATTCTGTAAATATTTTCCGATAAATGTTCTTTTAATCCCGCCCTTACCATGAAATAGAGCCATCGTTATCATCATCATGATAAATGTACATGTATAAGCCAAATTTGAATGGAGCGTGCAGTCACTGTGATCCAGAAATTTACTACGTGGTTCTATAGTAAGATCATGTCAAAGACACTTTTCAATTGATTTAATCATTTTTAAGAGATTCATTCAAGTTTATATTTTTTCCAAGTTTGAATTTCACTCGCCTTCTAGAATGCTGCGTTTAAATCCTCGGAAAGTAATTCAGTTACTCTTCTAGAGTCAGAAACACATTAACACTTTGTAGAATTTGGTCTAAAAAACCCTTATCAAGACTCAAATTTTTAACTAGCTAATTCCAGAAATGAAATGTTGATATTAAGCGTACATATGATAAACACAAAACTGTTAATTTGAATGGGGCATGAATGTTTTCAAGTAATCGTGATACTTGTATAATAATTGCTCAAATTTGAAATAGCATGTACCTTTTTCATGAAGTCTGTATCTTTCAATCTCATGATTAGTCAGAGAGAATCGATCCGTCAACATTTTATCAATATTTACGCGCCTGGCTTTATCTATCAATAAAGGTAAGTCTGTCACGGCGTCTGTTCCACAAAACTCATTGAGTGCATATAGAACCTGTAAACATAAAATTAAGTTCGAAAATAGATCCGAAAACTAGATTTGATGAACTGATAATTACACGTTTAAAGCATAGATAGGATTGATTTCAAACATTATACGTAACTCATGGTGTATTGTATTTATAGAGCTACTCTGGAAAACCTTTTTTCCAGTCTCCTTGTTGCCGTGGATATTGATAAACGAGATAAACTGAAATTTATACATAAACATCAGTGAATCTCTGTTGGGTCATAAAATCATGTAATAAAACAAACATTTAGAAACTGTTACTAAGTGGTATGACATGTAATTAAATATCATATTTACCTCTGTCAATTTGGACCATCCACGGTTGAACCATTCTTCGCCAAATTCATTCAAGAATATTTGTTGCATTAACTGAAAGCAAAAAAAACATAATTTGCAATAACACGAGCTGAAAATTGAATATAAGCATGTAATCAGTGAGTGAAATAAACTACCGGTACATAGAACATACAACCGTTAATCAATGAATCTCTGTTGAGTCATAAAATCATGCAATAAAGCAAACATTTAGAAACAATAACCAAGATGTATGACATGTTATTAAATCTCATATTTACATTTCTCAATTCGGTCAATTCAAGGTTGAAGTGTTCGTCGTCATATTCATTCGCGAATGTTTGACGCATTAACTGAAAGCAAGAGGAGAACATCAAACAAATTATTAAACCTAATTACATCATATACAGAGTTGAATACGAAGGTCTTCCATAAAGAACATGAAGTTCTCCATCCTAAGTACATTATATTTATACTTTAAATAAATCTTAAAACAGTGAGGCAACAATGCACTGACATAATACTAGAATCGAGTGTTCATGTAATATATGCAAACTACAGTTTCAGGAAATGTCCCTTTCATTTGAGTTATTCGAGAGAAAGAAGTAAATGAATACATAATACAACAAGTTAAATATATGATAGAAGGCTGGAGATTATTTTAAAATCATTCAACTCAACTTTTGCCATTACGGTATGTTTTGGTTTCAATATTTGAATGTTTAAGTAACATAAAAAAGATGACGTTAAGTACTGAGGTCGTAACAAACCGGAGATCTCATGATAGTGGAATCAGTTAATTATGCCAAACGAGTACTTACACAGTACATGCATACATTCAGTCGAGTAATCATTGCCTCAACTGATTTATTTTTGGACGATGGATACCAAAATCTATGAACTTTTGGATCATGCAGACCAAACACTTCTTTTAACACAATCAAAAGCAGATTGATATCAAAGTCGGCCGAAGTTGGTTCTGTCTTGATTGGTGGTAGGATATCACGTTGCGACACTGGTATTGCACCACTTGTCATCAAATCCTTCAATTTTGTATTTGCATCTGGGTTAGTGGCCAAATATCGCCCAAAGTCGTGGTCAACTCTACTATCAAAAAGCTTTCTCAGCACTTTTGTGCCTATTTCTACTAGGAGATATTGGTATCTGAATCTGTTTGTCTCTAGAACAAGACAATAATATAACAAAATTCATCATCTATTCAGGAAAAGTATATAAATGATAGAGTCATAACAATGTTTTAAAACAAGTGTACATCGACAAATTGGCGAAGAAAGGGTATACTTGTTTGAAGACCAAATAATAGGGATTCAAAAATTGTAATGATATTTAAAATGATACATATATGAAATCATTGACAGTCAGTTGATCTCGAAGGGCTGTTAATAATACAATATTTTAAAACAAGTTCACATCAACAAATTGACAAAGAAAGAGTCAACTTGTTTGAAGACCAAATAACCAGGATTCCAAAAATATAATAATATATAAGAATTCTACAAATATGAAACTATTGATGGTTAACCGATCAATCATTCAGTAGCCACCGAAGAGCTGTTTTCCTGTACAAAAATGAATTAATTGCGGACATAATAATATGCAAACACTTCACGGAATTTTTTCAAATTTCAATATCACATTTTTTTTTCAAACTTTACGCATGTTTTCAACTAGCCGTAATTATTCTGGTTTTCTGTTTTAATCCAGCTTCAATAAAATAAAGCGTTTTAGCTGTCCAATATAACTTCATCACTTGACACATGATAATGACGAAGGTTTCAATTTTAAAATGTTCCGTATTTTTCTCAAAATGGCAAGACTGCAAGGCGGTGTAAATTCAGTGAAATGTTGAATAGGGACACTTAACGTTGAGAATACTGTGTTTGTTATCCATCATTATTAACTTGAAATAAATAGGTAGAACATGCAATGTTCGTAGTTGTTGAAAAAAAGTGAATCGCCCTATCAAACAAATGTATCCAATGAAATAGCATTATACAAGTCAAGGCTAAAGCGGATGATAGAGGAATTACTAATGACTGATTGGAATCTCTGAAGATTCTGCTGATATATTCCGACAAACGTTCTTATAATCTTGCACTTAACATGGAATAGAACCATCGTTATCATCATTATTATAAAGGCATATGCAAAATGTGAAGGGGGTATGATGTGTAGTGGCTGTGACCGAGAAATTTACCATGTGTCTTTACAGTAATATCATGCCAAAGAAATTGTTCAATTGATGTAATCGTTTTTTAAAGATTGTTTCAAATTTACCTTCTCCGAAAGGTTTGATTTTCGTGTCCATGCTACTATCATGAGTTTTTAGAACTAAGAGATCACTTAACGTGATAAATCCTTCAGTGATGTCGGTGCTTGACTGAATTCCGCAATTAAAATGTTAAAATTACCTGTTCACGATGGTGAATATTTCAGTGCTGGAGTAAAAAATGAATGATCGTATGAACTAAAGAACAAAAATGAATAATCAATTCATTGTTTTCTCTGTCTAGTCTACTGAAGAATTTCGGCGAAGATTTGTTGTCCGGGAATTAGATCCATGACGTATTGTAACACCCTGGGGTTTAGTCTAATGTATGTCCACAGACATATAGTTGTTATATTTACATGTTTATCGTTACGACCTCTTACCTGGACGAACTTTAAAGTAGTGTTACATGTTTACTCGACCGTTTATTTCGATCGTCGTTTTTTTTCTTCATAAGTACAAAACTTTGCAAATTATGATTTTTGTACGTTTTTATTGTAACAAAGCCAGTGTGGCTGACACATATATTTCGATGTAAATCCTCTTGTTATATCCATTTATTGAGCTAAAACAGTATTCAATTTGCCACGGTGACACAAATATGCATTGTTTACAATTGCATCATGGTATAACGCTTGAATGAACCGCTTCTATTTTTAGCTGGCGTAGACAAAGTTATTTAAAAGGCCTAGGATTCCTAGTTGTTTTTTACCATTATTTGTTAGGTGTTCTGAACTCTGGTTACTTTGCCATTCATTTAACAAATGGATATATTGCATGTTTACAAAAAGAGTCTTATTTTTTTTAAGTTGAAATATTAAATTATTAGGTAATATAAACCTATCTGACCAGAAAGAGATATATTTACTTGTTAGCCTAATATTATTGCTCGCATATTTAGTATATTTATGTGCTCTGTTTATTCCATGATATATATATGTTTGATAAGAATATATACATTCTGCAGTTGGGAGTAAAACCTTGTTTATTGACTAATAATAAATTTGTCGTTAAATAAATTGCGCATAATCTAAAAATCTTTATATGCTGTGTGTTTTATCATACATTTGAGGGATCTGTGCGTCTGTTCGTCTACCCGACTGCCTGTTCGCCAATTAAGACGAGTTCCTCTAGCATATGCGGAAGAAGAGAAAATGGCAATTGAAGACTTGTTAAAGAAAGGTGTAATACGCAAAAGCACTCCTCCGTGGGCTTCGCCGATAGGGCTAGTTAAAAAGAAGTCAGGCGCAATACGGCCATGTGTTGACTACAGAAAATTTCTCAACATAGTGCAGACAAATTTGTAATGTTCTCAGATTCTCTTTCTGTTCTTCAAGCAATTAAAAATCTTAAAACCAATATGTCTTGATCCAACATTTACTCATTTGCTTACATATTTTACCATCAAAATGTGTAAAATTTTGATGGATACCTAGCCACATAGGTATTCGAGGAAATGAAACAGTTGATACTTTGGCAAAAGAAGCTCTTAATATTTAACCAGTTGCAATCCAGTTACCCAACAGCGATTTTCAACCATCTATTAATTCACTTATCAAATCCAAACGGCAATCTCAATGGGATGAAAAGACAAATAGCAAACTCTATGCCATCCTTAGTCATCATGTCCAATTATCAAGATCTTTCCCTCTTTTAACTCGCGGCGACCAAGTGGTTATTACAAGGTGGCGTATCGGACACACTCGAGTTACACATTCATACAAACTTAACTAAACTTCAACCATTTTGCATATCATGCAACGAACCTTTTACTGTTAAACATTTTCGTCTAGACTGCCACGGATATACCCTAACCCGGAACCAGTATTTCATTAATGGGTCCCGACATTATGGGGTATCCATTAAATGATGCTGGTATTTTTTACCTTGATACCAATGCCTCTGGTACCGGTATAGGTGCTGTCCTCTCCCAAACTCAGTCTGACCGAGAACGAGTGATAGCCTACGAGAGTCGAGGCATGAATAAGGCTGAGAAAAATTACTGCATTACCGAGCAGGAATTACTCGCGGTAGTTTACTTACGCAGTACTTCCGAGAGTACTTATTAGGACGTCATTTTGTAGTTGGGACTGATCACCAGGCACTAGTCTGGCTTTCAAGTTGAAAGAGCCAAGGGGCAAGATCGCTCGCTGGATCGAAATCTTACCACCGTTTAATTTTGAGATAGAGTACCAACCAGGAAGCAAAATGTCACATGCCAATGCTCTTTCCAGGTGTCCATCGCCCAGGGATTGCACATGCAGCGATATAGACATGAGTGAGCCATTGAAGTGTGGTCCATGCAAGAAGTGTACCAGATGGTCTCAAACCATGGCGCTTCAACGGCCCTCAGTGCCAGAAACCAAGCCAGAAATAAAGCCACGTGATGGAGTTTGTCACACAAGAGCAGCCTCAGTATTAGACCTAGATGGGTCTAAAACAGGCTCTTCAAAGTCATCACTGTAGAGGTCGATAACCATAGTGTCATGTGATGTTCCCCCAAGAACTTGCAGTTATGCAAGAGAGTGATCCAGACATTTCACCTATCCTTAGTGCCAGGTGTGAGGGCCGCAGACCCAATTGCGAGACCATGGAGGGAAAAAGCCCGGAGTGCCGTCACTATTGGATCTTATGGGATGAACTGTTTGTTCTCTACAAGAAATTCACCAAGCAGAATGGAACTGGAGACTTCATACAACTTATCGTAACAAGATGCATACGACCTGAAGTTTTGAGTCAGATGCACAGTTGTCTTCTTTCCGGTCATTTAGGTGTAGCAGAACAAAAGAAAAGATGTCACAAAGGTACTATTTGTACAATCTTAAACAATGTGTGATGTTGTTCATCTCCAGATGTGATGTATGTGCTTCAGACAAACCTCCGCCACAAACACCAAAAGCTCCGATGAGTCATGTTAAAAGCGGTGTGCCATGGGATACTCTAGCGTTAGATTATCTTGGCCCATTTCCTCTGACAGCATGTGGAAATCGCTATATACTGGTAGTGATAGCAGTTCCTACTAAGAAAGCAGAAGACTGTGCTGCAGCACACTTCCTGAATGAGTACATCTCACGATGGGGAACACCTCTGAGGAAACACAGCGATCAAGGGGAGTTTTCCGAGTAAGTTTTTATCAGTTCATAAAGACCCGCACTAGCCCAAGAAATCCCCGTTGCAATTGTCAAATAGAACGTTACAACAGATGTCTCCTTAAGATGATTAGAGCTTTCCTTGCGGATGGACAAGGAAATTGAAACTTGTACTTAGGCTGTATTGCCGGTGCCTATCTAGCAACACCCCATGGGTGAGAGTCCAAACTTACTAAACATGGGACGAGAAGTTCGTCCACCTGCTGATGTTGTGTATGGACATTCATATGAGATGGATGTACCCCTGTACTGTGATAACGTTGAGAATCTCCGTAATCGTTTACTTATTGCACGTAATTTGGCAGGGAAATTCCTAACTATAACGCAAAGCAAGGAAATATATGATACTAGAGTTGCACTTCACAACTACGCCATAGGTGACCTAGTGTGGTACCTACATGAGGCAAGAACAGTCGGTGTGTGTTCAAAGCTTGAGCGACGATATGGTGGCCCATTCGTTATTAGCAATAAGGTTTCAACATTGAATTTTGAAATACAACTGAACCAAGAAGGTCTCACCAAGATAGTACACCACAACAAACTGAAATTTTATGAGGGAGAATCATCGCCAAAGTGGACATTGGCTGATTCTAAACGACGAAAATGTAGTTAGCGTGATGTCTCATCTTTTACAGTTATTTTTTTTGTGAAATGCGTGAATAGTACATTTGATATTTACTGAAATATATTGTTGTCAAACGATTTGTATGTTATATATATGTTAATTATCCAGTTTAGACCATATAAACATGTATACTTTAGTGTCATAAATTTCGTTATGAACCTGTGAGCAGTGCTTTATGAATAAATTCAGGCTGGTCATTCAGACTTCATTGTAAATAGTGACCGAATGAGGCATTACTTAGTTTAACAATGAGAAGTATTAAATGTTATTTCATTCGAGATGAACTTGATTATATTCTGCAGACTATGGGTGGAATAATGTAACGTTGAATTAAGTATTAACATAAGGTTCTGTAAATTTAACCTTAGGGTTCTATGCCCACATACTAAGTAGGTTCATCGACCTGAGATAATGCAGTCCAGTTTAAGATTCAATTCAGCAATTAGAGGAAAACTGTTAATGGCACAGGTAACAGAGAGACTTATGTGAAAGAGCAGGTGGTAATCGTATTTTCTGTTACGGAGAATGAACACCAAAAAGTCAACAGACCACTGGAAGTATGACTGCAGGACGTGTAGAAAAGTGGACCGGAAGGGGCGCCTTATTGGTCATGTCCTGAAGTATCACGTGCCGATGGACAGGGCTCCATACAGCTGTAGCCTATGCGATTTCCGTTGCACAGATCAGGTCTTGGTAAGTCATATAACAAATTGCCAACGACATAGGGATAAGGCACTGAAGAACTGCGTGACCTATCTGACGTCAGTATTGAATAGGTCAAACGATCCTGTCAACATTGACAAACTAATATCAGTGGTTAGAACTGAGAACTTGACACCAGCACAGGAAATATTAGATCACAGTATCTTTGAGCCACAGGACTATGGTATACCTTTGCTCCCTGATTGGCTGGAAAATGTTGAATGTCCGCAAAATTCGAGTCAGAACATACAGCCCACTGTTCATCCTGCAGTGTATGGAGTGTTTCCGCCTCATCCGTAGGGAACAAGCAAGGAACCACACAATGTGAAGTCCACCAACAAGAGGTCGGCAATCTACCACCAGCACCTTCTTCAAAGGACGCACTGGGCACCCTACCCACAGGGAATATGAGAAACGAATCTTATATAGCCAAGTGTTGTCATTTTCTTCCGGGTATGCTTTGAGTACCCCACTCAATATTGCTAGGAGGGGAAGCATGCAGGGCCACGTATTACCGGCATCTTCTCTAGGGGGCGCACTGGGTGTCCCTCCAAGTACGATTGCAACGGACGGCTACTAGGTAGTCAGGTGCCAGTGGATTCTCTTGTAGGTACACTAGGTACGTCACCCAACTTTGTTTCATTTGAAAGTGAGCTGTGTTCTCATTTCACAGTTTGAATCGCGAACTGCAAACTGTGCTCCAGAATGCAGTTCGCAGGTCGCAATTTGAATCGCGAACTGCGAACTGCGGTCCAACTTTATGCGACCGTTTTTTATGGTTTTGGCAATTTTTAAAAATATTTTTTGAAGTCACCTTTCGTTGAAAGGCGATGGATGGCAAGGGATGACAAGTACTTAAAACGATATAAATATACAAAACGATATGTATTTGAAAGGATGAAATTCAAATTGGATTCATTTTGACGTGTTAGTGCGTGTAACGACTGAAAATTTACCTAAATTCACAGTTCTTATTGAATATCAGGTAATCAAAACTAAATAGAATTTGATGCATATTAATTCATATCATATTCCTGTTTTGAAAGTCATATACAGTTTAATTATTCCTTGATATCAATAGTCAACTGTTTATATAACAATACAAAAACTGAAGATGTAGACCAAACATAAAATATTTGAATAGCCGTTAACACACAGTGACGATGGTTTATCACCAACTCATTTGTCTGACAAAATCGTGAAAACGAATATTGGGCAAGAAGTTTATGGCACTCAAGTAAAATGCGCCCTTTTGTACGCTATGGGTCTGTTCACGCTCATATCCACTGGTATCAGCATTTAGTTTATTAATTTACATCCGTTCAATACTTGAGTGCCATGAACTTCTTGCCCAATATTCGTTTTCACGATTTTGACAGACAAATGAATATTGGGCAGGAAGTTCATGGCACTCATGTATGATGATAAACGGAATATGATTATGAATGTCGCAAAACTATAAGGTGCTAAAATCGAATTAACTTTTTGATACACACGCAAATCTGTATGTTATTCTTCCTAACTGCACGTCGCAAAATGAGTAATGGCGACGAATAACTTTCCACATGACATCAGAAAAAAAGAGCAATATTTGGTATCGATGGATTAAGTGTCGATGATGTAAGCTACGTACATTTTGAACGATATGCAGTTGCAATTTTCGAAAATTAGACTTCTATAAACTGCAAACAGCATTTTAAGCAGCATTGACACTTGAATTGCTTTCTCTGCCTTTTTTGTGTTATCAAGGAAAACGATGTTTTCACATTCTATATAAAAATAAGAGACGCATATTGCATGTCGAAATCATTGGAAAGTAATACTCGCAATCATAAAACAGTTACTAATCTTGAGTCAGAATTATGTTAAGATTTCACTTTGTAGAGTTTGGTAAGTAAGAAACCCCTATCAAGACTCAAATTTGTAACTAGCTAATCCCAGAAACAGTGGATTTTGTAAATATAAGAAATTGACTATTTGACATGATCTCTTGAGAATAATGGCTACCAGCAAAATCGACTAGAAAATACGAAATGTTTTTTTTATAATTTTATGATATTTTCGCCTCTTAATGGAATATTAAGCGTACATATGAAAAATACGAAGGTAAAATTGTTGGCGATAGTAACGAGTGTTTGAATGTTAGGATGTTTTCTTATTTTGTCAAAATGGCAAGACTGCAAAATGTACATGTTCTGTGAAATGTTTCGTAAGGTTCTTTTAATGTTTGGGATACCTTGTTTGTTATTCATCATTATAAATTTGGGGTAAATAGTTTGAACTTACAATATTCATAGTTATTAACAAACAGAGAATCGTCCTATCAAATAAAAGTATCTAATGTAATATCATTATAGGATCCAATGTTAAGGCGAATAATAGTGGAACGACAATATTTTCCAATAAATGTTCTTTTAATCCCGCCCTTACCATGAAATAGAGCCATCGTTATCATCATCATGATAAATGTACATGTATAAGCCAAATTTGAATGGAGCGTGCAGTCACTGTGGTCCAGAAATTTACTACGTGGTTTTATAGTAAGATCATGTCAAAGACACTTTTCAATTGATTTAATCATTTTAAGAGATTCATTCAAATTTACATTTTTGTCCAAGTTTGAATGTCACTCGCTTTCTAGAATGTTGTGTTTAAATCCTCGGAAAGTAATGCTCGCAATCATAATTCAGTGACTATTCTAGAGTCGGAAACACATTAACACTTCAATTTGTAGAATTTGATCTAAAACTCCTTACCAAGACTCAAATTTGTAACTAGCTAATCCCAGAAATGAAATGTTGATATTAAGCGTACATATGATAAACACAAAACTGTTAATTTGAATGGGGCATGAATGTTTTTAAGTAATCGTGATACTTGTATAATAATTGCTCAAATTTGAAATAGTACGTACCTTTTTCATGAAGTCTGTATCTTTCAAACTCATGAATAGTCAGAGTGAATCGATCCTTCAACATTTTATCAATATTTACGCGCCTGGCTTTATCTATCAATAAAGGTAAGTCTGTCACGGCGTCTGTTCCACAAAACTCATTGAGTGCATATAGAACCTGTAAACATAAAATTAAGTTCGAAAATAGATCCGAAAACTAGATTTGATGAACTGATAATTACATGTTTAAAGCATAGATAGGATTGATTTCAAACATTATACGTAACTCATGGTGTATTATAATTATAGAGCTACTCTGGAAAACCTTTTTTCCAGTCTCCTTGTTGCCGTGGATATTGGTAAACGAGATGAACGGAAATTTGTACACAAGCATCACTGAATCTCTGTTGGGTCATAAAATCATGCAATAAAACAAACATTTAGAAACTGTTACTAAGTGGTATGACATGTAATTAAATATTATAGTTATCTCTGTGAATTTGGACCATTCACGGTTGAAGCATTCTTTGTCAAATACATTCACGAATGTTTGATTCATTAAAAGAAAGCAAGAGGTGAACATAATTCGCAATAACACGAGCTGAAAATTGAATATAAGCATGTAATCAGTGAGTGAAATAAACTACCGGTATATAGAACATACAACCGTTAATCAATGAATCTCTGAGTCATAAAGTCATGCAATAAAGCAAACATTTAGAAACAATAACAAAGAGGTATGACATGTTATTAAATCTCATATTTACCTTACTCAATTCGATCCATTCATGGTTGAAGTATTCCTTCGCGGATGTTTGACGCGTTAACTGAAAGCAAGAGGAGAACATCATAAAGAACATGAAGTTGTTTATATCTCCATCCTAAGTACATTGTATTTATACTTTAAATAAATCTTAAAACAGTGAGGCAACAATGCACTGACATAATTCTAGAATCGAGTGTTCATGTAATATATGCAAACTACAGTTTCAGGAAATGTCCCTTTCATTTGAGTTATTCGAGAGAAAGAAGTAAATGAATACATAATACAACAAGTTAAATATATGATAGAAGGCTGGAGATTATTTTAAAATCATTCAACTCAACTTTTGCCATTACGGTATGTTTTGGTTTCAATATTTGAATGTTTAAGTAACATAAAAAAGATGACGTTAAGTACTGAGGTCGTAACAAACCGGAGATCTCATGATAGTGGAATCAGTTAATTATGCCAAACGAGTACTTACACAGTACATGCATACATTCAGTCGAGTAATCATTGTCTCAACTGATCTATTTGTGGACGATAGAAACCGAAATCTATGAACTTTTGGATCATTAAGACCAAACACTTCTTTTAACAAAATCAAAAGCAGATTGATATCAAAGTCGGCCGAAGTTGGTTCTGTCTTTGTTGGTGGTAGGATATCATGTTGCGACACTGGTATTGCACCACTTGTCATCAAATCCTTCAATTTTGCATTTGCATCTGGGTTAGTGGCCAAATATCGCCCAAAGTCGTGGTCAACTCTACTATCAAAAAGCTTTCTCAGCACTTTTGTGCCTATTTCCACAAGGAGATATTGGTATCTGAATCTGTTTGTCTCTAGAACAAGAAAATAATATAACAAAATTCATCAACTATTCAGGAAAAGTATCTAAATGATAGAGTCATAACAATGTTTTAAAAACAAGTGTACATCGACAAATTGGCGGAGAAAGGGTATACTTGTTTGAAAACCAAATACATGTAATAGGGATTAAAAAATTGTAATGATATTTAAAATGATACATATATGAAATCACTGATAGTCAGTTGATCTCGAAGGGCTGTAAATAATACGATATTTTAAAACAAGTTCACATCAACAAATTGACAAAGAAAGCGTCAACTTGTTTGAAGACCAAATAACCAGGATTCCAAAAGTATAATAATATATAAGAATTCTACAAATGTGAAACTATTGATGGTTAGCCGATAAATCATTCAGTTGCCACCGAACAGCTGTATACCTGTAACGAAAATTGATTTAATTGCGGAAACAATATTATGCAAATACTTCATGGAATTTTTCAAATTTCAATATGATTTTTTTAAACTTTACGCATGTTTCAACTAGCTGTAATTATTCTGGTATTCTGTTTTAATCCGGCTTCAATAAAAATAATGCGTTTTAGCTGTCCAATATGACCTCATCACTTGACACATGATAATGACGAAGGTTTCAATTTCAAAATGTTCCGTATTTTTCTCAAAATGGCAAGACTGCCAAGAGGGTGTAAATTCAGTGAAATGTTGAATAGGGACACTTAACGTTGAGAATACTTTGTTTGTTATCCATCATTATTAACTTGAAATAAATAGGTAGAACATGCAATGTTCATGGTTGTTGAAAAAAAGTGAATCATCCTATCAAACAAATGTATCCGATGAAATAGCATCATACAAGTCAAGGCTAAAGCGGATAATAGAGGCATTACTAATGACAGATTGGAATCTCTGAAGATTCTGCTGATATTTTCCGACAAACATTCTTATAATCTTGCACTTAACATGGAATAGAACCATCGTTATCATCATTATTATAAAGGCATATGCAAAATGTGAAGGGGGTATGATGTGTAGTGGCTGTGACCGAGAAATTTACCATGTGTCTTTACAGTAATATCATGCCATAGAAATTTTTCAATTGATGTCAGAGCAACAGATAAGCTTTCTCAGTGAATTGGGTATTACTCCATCATTTCATTTCGAATTGGGTATTAGCTAAATATAATTGGGTTTCCCGAAATCTGTCAGTCTATGATTTTTATATCAATTGGGAATTCATGCTCTTACTTATCAAGTATAAACTGTACACATTTGGTTGGGTTTTAACCGCATCGCTACAACGTTTGTATGAGACTATGAGGAACGACTGACACACGAAATTGACTATATGCATGTACATTCATGAAAATTGGTTTCGACACGCATCATAAATATTTCAATTGGGTATTTTGCTTTTGTAATTGCTTTTTGATACGCATCTAAAATAGTTTCAATAGCGTATTTGGTAAATTTAATTGAGTAAATACGCAAATACACAGCTTATCTGTTGCTCTGGATGTAATCGTTTTTTAAAGATTGTTTCAAATTTACCTTCTCCGAAAGGTATGATTTTCGTGTCCATGCTACTATCATGAGATTTTAGAACTGAGAGATCACTTAACGAGGTAAATCCTTCGGTCGGTGCTTGTATGGCTGAATCCCGGAACTGATTTCTTAAAATTACCTTGGCACGATGGTGAATATTTCAGTGCTGAAGTAGAAAAAATGAATGATCGTATGAACTAAAAAACAAAAAACGGATTCTCAAGTACAATAATCAATTCATTGTTTTCTCTGTCCAGTCTACTGAAGAATTTGTTGTCCGGGAATTAGATCCGTGACATATCAAGTTATAATCACTTTCATTTCTTAGCGTTGAATGTAAATTGACAATACGTACCGTGTCCAGGAGATTCGGGCCGTAACGAGGTTCCTTGTCTTGATGTCAAGTACGCCATATCTCTTAATTCATTTTCTTCCATCTTGTATTGATTGTAGTATTATGAGGTAGGTGTCAAGCTTTACATAAATTACATAAACATTCAGCGAAACTTAAGCAACAGCGAATAATTTCTGTAGGCACAACGTTTAGCTTTCATACATCACAAACACAATACGAAGTTTATCAGAATTGTTTTATTTCTTTATTTTATATCCTTATTCATACTTGTCTGCACAAGTAGTTGCCATCCCTGTACTGCAGAATTGTTTAAACCTACAAAAAAGAATACTAAATGTATGATTTTGACCGCTATCCTAACCGAAAACTAATTATCCTATTCACTATAATTTCCGTAATTTTTCGCTTTAATTTTGCCAGTCAACAGTTACCATGGAGAAACACGTTTGATACGAATACATTTCAATGAACTTTGTAGTAGCCATGGGACGTACAAAAGTAAATTAGAAAACATTGCCTATTACCATACCATACAACGTACGAGCCCTCTCTGATACCTCATAGATTTACAAATTATGTTGCCTTTGAGTGTAATATTTAAAGTCCTACTTTTATATCTCTTTCATTCAATGCTTATCAAACAAATAAGACAAATGTGAAACAATCACACTATCTGTGTTTATAACTTTGTAATATGTACATTGTACAAGCATAAATATATTGCTCACACCTGTTGTGTATTTTTTTAAACTAGTCGTAGCCGAACAAATATAGTGTTGGAAAAAACCGGAATGAACACCAAAAATAGACCAAACTTGTTTTTTCCGTAAACGACTATGACATAGCGAGACGAAATAGCGAAATTGACTCTTTCTCGCAAAACGATATTGATACCAATTTTCATTACAAATACAATACAATACAAGCCGGCCAATCGTATATTATAAAGTTATAGGAACCCTGAGTCTTTATATGTACAAATATCGTGTTATTTTTCATGGTTTTGTAAAAGAATACAACACATATGATGAAAAAATATTTCAGACATACGTTTACTCCAAGTATAGGTTAAACTTTTTACGAATAAATCAACGATAAGAAACGAAAAGAAATTTGAAAATTGGAGTCATCGGCTAAAAATCTAGTACAAACACTAATTTCACTCCTAGCGCAAATTAGACTAGATTCTAATTGAAAAGAACTCGTCATGGTTGTAATAGGTCTGCCAAATCTTTAATAAAGCAAATTACCGTAGTATTTTTATTGTTTATTTGTTGCAAACGCAAGCTGTCTTCCGGAAAACCTTTTTGGCACCGACCCAAAAGTTTCCACCCGCAAAATCCAAAGCACGAAAGTATTTAGGGATGAACGAATTAGACTTATGTGACGGCCCATGCCAAATCCTTTATGGAATCGGCCGACCGGAAAAAACCCAATTAGTAAAACTAGGGATGAACAGTGCTTCCAAAAGACAAAACACGCGTATGTTTTGAAATATTAATAATTAGTAATTAAAATTAGTAATTAGAAAGAATGATCCTTTTCTTGCCTAATGAGAACTTTCAAGTAGGTATTCTGACTAAACATTTTGATTTTGCAAATACAGAATAATTCTTCCTGCTTGGTTGAGCAATTAAAATGGTGATTTGCCTTATCAAAGATTTGGCAGATCCTTAATAAAGATTCCAAATTTGGAATTACAAACCTATTACATTAAATTACTATAAAAGCGTATTACCTTTTGTAATGAACAGATTGTTTAAGAAGTTTCATACTGTACGCTGCTTGGTGTGGCTACTTTTACCTGTCCAAAATGGATGAAATTTTCGAAATCCCAAAGATTATTTTTCATCGAAATTAGAACAGAAAACATTACCAATTTGCTATAAATAGACCAAAATGGTTTCATACGAAAAGGAAAGTGTAAACGAAAAATATTTCGGTATCCTATTTCTACGGAGCCCTTTCTGTACCATTCTGTACCCATATTTTAACTTGTAGCATTCTTTATTATTTCGTTTTTACGAAATAACATTTTGTAATTACGAATTAGTATTTCGTTTATACTATATCATTTCGTATTTATGAAATACTATTTCGTTCTTGCGAATTATTATTTCGTTCTTGCGAATTATTATTTCGTAATTATGGAAATGTACTTTGTAATTACGAAGTAGTATTTCGTATTTACGAATTAAAAATATTTCATATTTACGAAATATTATTCCGTACTTAAGAAATAGTATTTCGTAATTGTGACCTATGTTCACTAAATGATGATTGAAAGAGGAATGTAATTGAATATTACTCTTCATTCGAATCGCTTTTAAGTGTTCAATTCTTTCGCCATCTACGATTTGATGAAGTGTATCTATAAATTTGTTAAGTTTATGAGTTTTCCATGTTATGGCTGATTGTAAAATATGGTTGGCAATTCCGGCGTTATTGCTAGTCCACGTTGTCATAGTTCATTTAGAGGATTTCATTAAATGTTCTGTTGATAATGGTAATAACCACATGTACTTGACACAAAACCAACTTTTGGCTCAATAGGCTACTTATTCCTAATAAAAAAAGGAAGTTATACGCCTACAACGTCATCTCAACAGGCATGCTGAAATGCAATAAAAACGCCCAGATAAGTATTTTCTTCCTGTGGTTGACTGCAGAAAGGTTTTATCTATGCGTCAAAACTTTTTATTTGACGAAAATCCAAAAAGCAAACGAAACACGGCCCAAAATTTCACCAAATCTACACTAATTTTGACAAATGTAATTTTCGACGTTCTCTATAGGCCTTTTCAGAAACATGATTTACCCGCCCTTGATAGCTCTTCAGTTGGAGATAAAAAATACACACCTGCTACTTCCGGGTAGTACTGCGCTTCAAAGAAGTATCATGTTTAACACTTCAAAGATATCGTATCCTTATTAAATGCACATCAGACTAGTATCCAATGTCTAAATTAATGTATATAGAACAAATAATATGGTTGTTCCCAATCCTAGATGTATTATAACAGAAAAAATCAAAAGAGCTTTAGAAAGCTGTAATAGCTATGGAAGTCTTATTTTAGCTATTAAAAAGACATGCTAATAAGGTTGGGTATCAGTTGTCTAATATACAACAAGTAAAAACATAGACGCACGTAAAATATTCATAAAGATAGTTTATTACTGTGTCGAACAGTCAAAATTTTGTTGTGTAAGAAGTTACACTGTCAAAAATAGTGAATGTTCGGCCACATGGGAATATCCCGGAGGCGAGGGTTGTCAAACTGAATATTCACATTGTTAGAATATTCTGATTTAAAAGACAAAAATAGCTATGCCATCTCACCAATGTTATTGTTGTGTTAAAGAATAAAGTTTGTTAGGAAACTAGTTGACAAAAAGATGTTGATGCATCGATTTACAGCTGATTTAAGAATAAGAAAGGTCTAGATTCAGCGATGTAAGAATAGTCAGCCCAACTTTGTCTTCGCGAACAATGATCTAACCATGTTGTGTGGAGAACATGTTGTAGGACAGTTTGGACCTACACAGGGACGCGCTCCCAGGCGGTTCCCTAGTGCATATGAGATTGAAAAAAAACAGTACCTGGTCGATTTTCATATCAAAACTACATTTCTGAACGCAAACAGTGTTTATTACAATAGATAAACACGTTTTCTTGCTTTTCGACTAGCAGCTTTGTCGAAACGTCATTTCGCTACTCTGCGTATCAGAAAAACTAAAAGGTAAGTTTTTTTTCGATTGACGGAAGTGACGGTATACAACCTGGGTCCCGGCATTCCTTCTGAAATGCATGCTCTATTCGGGACCTTCGCTCTTGCTGTGTATCGCACCAAGTTTAACAGCGAGGGTCCCGAACAGCGTGCGCATTTCAGGAGGAAAAACGCATGGATAAAACTTCTGCAGTCCACCACGGAAAGAAAATAGTCATCCGGCTGTTTTGTTGCAGTTCAGCATGAGTGTTAAGTATGAATTAACGTTGTATACCTTCCCTTTTTATTACGGATAAGTAGCCTATTGAGCTAAAATTTGGTTTTGTATCAAGTACCTGTGTTTCCACCGAACCTATCTAATAAATTCTGATTGTGTTTATGAAGAAATCCGACATGATTTGTCATGTACTTACCTGTGTTTTTTAAGACAATGCGAACAATCACAAGACGTGCCTGTATCCAGGGAAACAACTTCACTTTAATTGTAGACTGTAAAGATTATTCCTCATCACTCCAGACGGTTACGAGGGATATGTCAGATTATGTCAAATTGTCTGCAACTTCGGGCATAAATGAAGTGTAGTTTTTTTAGGAGGAGTAAGTATGGGTAAACATTGGCCCAGAAGAAACAGACTGGATGGTTGTTTGTTTGTATTGCCTGAGATCATTATATATATGTGTATTTAAGTTAGCGTAAGTGCCTACAAACGTAAAAAAAAGCGAAAATGACATTTTAAGTTACTAACAATAATTAAATATCTTAATATCATACCATGCAGCAAAAAAATCGATCCGAATATGAAAAAATAGTGTTTTATCGAGATAAAACTGCACCCCCATATCGACTCCACTTTATCAGCGAGAACGATCTAGGATGCGGCGTTGTAAGGGGCTCCTTAAGGGCAAATTTGTATCAATCGATATTAAATTTGGTATCGCATGCCGTATGTTAACATAAGTATTTAAAATTCGACAGATTATCAACATCAAGGGGATTAAAATGGGAAATAAGAAAAATAAGGCCAAGCAAGGTGTTAGAGTGTTCTCAAAAAGTGAAAAATGTAGTTAGAAATCTCTTTCTCGCGGAAGTTGGTTTACGAATGCTAAAAATACCGAACTGCATAAATCTATATCCAGTAAAAAAATTGACCATAGTGACGTGACATCTGGGACCAATGTGTATATTGGTCCCAGGTGACATATAGTGAAAGTGGAAACTTTATGGTGGAAAATTACGTAATAAATATATATCTGCAAAAATCATTTGATGTGCAGGAAACGTGTGAATTTATTAACACCTTGGTAGATTGGGCTACTAGCATCTAATGTACTTTTAATATAAAATATATGATGAAATAACTGATCCGGAACGGTGGTCTTATTGAAGTGTGATATCGATATCATACTCTAACGCCTTGCTAATTATGCTATCAATATGGGTCAATTTAGACCTTATATATATCGCATCAGACATTCCTGTATGCTTTGGCGGGAGATATAATAAACAGCAATATGGTATGCAGACACTTCACGTACCTTGCAATAAAACGCACACGATAAGAAAACAAGCTGTCAAAGATTGTTACCCCGTTAATGTTATGACGTACCATTTTTACAAGTTTAATTAAATTTATATATTCCAGAGTCAGTTAGGTTTCAAATACAATTAAACACGAGTTATAAAACTACAATATATTAAATTGCCTGTAAATTAATACAGGGAGACTGGGTCAGTGAAAATTATTATTTTCGCTACTTCATCGATGTAATCAATAAAATAAAGTTATTTCAACGTGAACTTTTATTAAGCAACTCTGTACATTTTAGTAAAACATTGAAAGCTATCAAACAAGCGATAGGATGAAAAACAGTAACGTCTTATGGACTTCGGACGTGCATGTTTTTCGAGAATCTTATTTAATTCTGTTATATATCCAATTACCTTTATATATTAGTATGTTTTTAAATGATTATATTAACAGACATAAGACATAGACACTTTTCTACAAATCAATCACATCTTAAGTTCTTATTTTTGTACTAAATGCATGGCTACCTTTCATTTAACTTATATAGCGGTTTCCCCAGCCATCTTCAACTCGATTTCCCTATCAGCCGTTTTCCCTGTTGAGAGCCTCTCGGTTGACGAGGAATCTGATGAACTGTGTATTGCATCAGTACGATATGATACTTTTTTGACAAATAATTCGTAATTAAACTCTTTAGAGTCATCAAAAATGGTGGGCGGTTTCACAAATTGATCCGCTAACGATGAACGAATTTGATTGGTTATCAAATTTTAATAGGCTGTATTAATTCATAAAATAATTGTTGATTACACAAGGTGATAATGATCTGACACTTTTATTGTTAATTTCTCGCTTAGAAAAAACGCAGTGGGTGCTATTTTTGAACAAAGATTGCCGCCTTATTTGAAGATGGATTTCAAAGCGGTTTTCGGTATTTGTAGCGGAAATGCTTATCTAGGGAACTGTTTCTCAGAATTTTGATATTTATTTTCGTTGACGTCTATGACGTATTACGTAATTGTCAGCGGGGTTCAGGCTACGGAATTTCTTTATAGTCAAATATCTATTGAATGGAGGACGTTATCAAAAATCTGAGACACGGTTCCCTGCATGATACCATGATTGTTATTTTAAGTCTAATTGTTGTAATATATCCTTATATACAGGGTAGTGATCTTTATTCAAAAATATGAAAATTACGTGCGATATTGGTTTATAGACGACAGACCAAGTACAATATTTGTTTCAAATCACTTGCAATAGACTCTGTATAGTGGGTTTACTAATGTATACAATTATGGTTGACTTTTTAAAACTATAAATTAGTAAAACTCGATATCACCATATAGCCACTCACGCTAACTTAAATGCATTGACAATGTTTTTGCTGGCCATGAATTTATTTCCTGGTGGACTGGAAGTGAATTCTCCATACCCATCTCATTCCCCATGCTTCATGTTGACACAGAATTAAGGCAATTTTGTAAATAAATTTCAATAAGTTCATTCAAAGACCTACAGTATATTGTATAATACGCTGGTGCTTTTTTTGTTTTTCAATAGACCAGGGACTCCATATTACCAAGGAGTCTTTGATATTACACAGAGTTCCTGAATAAACTAATCAAACAGGACATGCGTATCAAAGTTCAGAGGAACTGATGTAATTATGAATTGATTTATTTCAGACACTGTATTTCTGAATTTCAGTTTTAAAGAAAAAGGGTATAGGTGTAAACCCACTTTTAAAGCAAAGACTTGTACAATACAGAGATTGGACACTCTGTGAAATATTGTTTAAGAGAATTTTTGACAATGTGTTGCAAAAATGTGAAACTGTATGTAAATATATTACATATTTGATGCAATATATTGCAAGGACTCCTGCAATAAGTAGAATGACGTCCCTTGGACAATACTTTGTTTTGTACATTCATACAGACAAGGTTAGAAATTTCATGAATTTTTATTTAGAAAGGGGAGGTAATATTTTTGTGAATACTAATATTGCCACACATATTTCTTTTTAAGTTTGATATATCTTGTTATTTTTTTTCTTAAACATATTGCAATTAAAACATCAAGGTACATTTAGGTTCATATACAATATAAAGAATTCCATCTTTATGTGTATAAACATCATGAAATCAAAATTTTTACTTTCCCAGAATGTGAAAGTACTTAGCTCATGGTTATAAAACTTAAGATTGGTCTCTGAGCTCAAATCTCATATAACACTAATTTGTTTACAACATGTGTAAGTCAATATCAACAGCAGATGATTTGTAAACAAAATTCTATTTGAATACTAATGTAATCCTGTTTTGATTAACTTGAAAATATTGAAAACACAAATTGAGATTTGAGCCGGGGGATGAACCTGAAATTTTATAACCTCATACTGTGGTATATAAGCCAAGCAGAATTCAGTGAAATATGGAAGTATGTCTGCAATTTGGCAATTTACAAGATATCTTTTGAGTTCCTATTTGCAACTAACTTATATATACAAGACAATTATTTCATAAGAAAACTAACACATTAAGTATTCAGATAATTTCTTTGTATCTTTTATTTCTCCAATTTTAACACATCTCATCAAAAGTTAAGTATATCATTTAAATCCAATTCACCAACTCTAGTACATAAATTTAAGGAACAATAATAATCATATCATATACTTAACAGCAGTGTAAAATATTGGTAATAATACAAGATTGTTAACTTTCAGCATATGTGATAAACTACTGCCGGACGGATTGATTTGAAATGTAAACAATACAAACCATATCAAGGCTCGTAAATTCTATACATATTAGAACAAAACAATGGATTAAATAACCATATCACACACTAAACAGAAATAAACGATGTGTAAATAAATTATTAATTTAAATGTAGTATTCAAATAATACTGAATAGATCATGAATAAAATCTACAGAAAACTTAAATATGTCAGTTTGACAAGGACGGAATTTTAAATATCACAGAAATAAAATATTATCAGATAATGTAGAGATACTGTATTTTCTTAGTATTACAATACCTATTCATAGTATAGCTCAAAACATCATACACAATATGTATATATATCGTCAACAAAAACATTCCAGTTCCTTCGCAAATAACTGAATACACTTCTACTATTTGTCCAGAGTCCTTTGCCATTACAACAAATTTCATGTAAATACATATCAAATAAAACAGTATAATTAAGAAACATGGCATTCTGGAATATGATGAACTTTCATAAATTGTTGCAATATTGTTATTTTTTTAAAATAAACTATCACACATTTCCACTTTTCACTAAATTTGTCACTATAATTTCACAACACTGAGGTGTAGATTTTTTCACAAAACAAAAATAAATACAGTTTTTAATTCACTTATATTATAGCATATCTTGATTTCATGTTAAATACAGTTCATAGGATGGTAGTTGATTGTTTAGTCTGTATTGAGTGTAAGACATACACCTTGTAAGACCCAGTGACTGATATGTTCCGTTGTAGCCAGATCTGCTTCAAACACCAGACCAACACCCATAGCATTACGTCTTTGTGATGTCACATACACTGGTGTACGGAAAGTATTCTGTAACAAAGATAAATATAAAAATATATAATGAACTGAAAGCTATAATTAAGTTAACTAAATTATAATTACACACTATGCAACTAACGAACATCACATAATTTTGTCGATGTTATTGTAGGGTTTAAAGTCAGGGTTATATGGTAAGTTTTCCAGCCTTTTTAGGTGGAGGAAGACCCCCAACTAAAATCTGGCATAGGACCATAGACCTCTCATAGGCTATCTGGACAGATTCCTCTCGTGTGAGTTTTTTTCATGTACTGTGTGTGATTCAAACTGACAGGAGTGAGGGGCTAGTGATTTCTATTCAATGACTTGAACCATTCAACCACTGAAGCCCCTTGTATAATTTTACATAAATATCTTTCAAAATTTTGTCCCTAGTAAAATTAGAACTGACTTCAATGTTACTGTTGATAGTACATAAATTCACACATACTTTTTACAAAATATTAAATTTTATTGAATTGAATTTTATCAAACTCAGTATTTCAATATTTTATCAAAACCAAGATAAAAAGTAGACTGCATGTACCACTTAAAATAAATCAATAGTTGAGACTATGTCAAGTCAGATATGGAATTCAATATTTCAAAATAATGATTATAAATGGTTTTTTAGATACAGTAAAATCTGTGAACGAAGACCATCCCTGGGAAAGACAAAATTTGGCCATATCAATTATTGATAGGTTGCCTTTTTTGGAGGTCAGTTTGTTAAAGAAAAATCAGTGACTGTTTTTTAAAGAATGGCCTTTATTCACAGGATGGTATTTCTTTAGAGGTGACTGCAAACACAGGTTTGATTATATAGCATACCTGTAACTTCAGTCTATGTGCTTCTATAGGTATTATCTTCAATATAGGTAACTCCTGTATAAGTTGTTTAGGTTTCTGTTTGATGAGGCAAAGTTCTTCACGATTCCAACCAGCTCCCTCCAGGTATAAACCATGCACAAAGCACCCTGGATAATAGAAATATAATGATTAAACAGTGAGAAATATTACATAATTCATTTGCTTGTGTTTAGTGTCACATTCAATAATGTTACAAAAAAAAAAATAGAAAATTTTCAACGAACAGCAACATTTGTAGCATCAAATTGACTCACATGGCCAGCTATGTCAGAACTTCTAGAGATTGGTTGTCTCAGTCCAAGATTGCTTTTGAACCAACCCTGACAGAATCCAGCTTGTTGGAAGAAGTCGTCTTTGCCAAAGATCTGTACCATATATATAGTATAGGTCTTTGTCTTTGCTAACTTATGTCACCATTTGAAGGAATAAACATAAATGAATGAACCACTGGATGGGAAATATTTGACTTCTCATGCTGTAGTCATTTTTCAAAAGTCCATGAAAACCCATGTTAGCAGAAGACCTAAATTTTTAAAAGCTTTTTTTTTAATTTTAACAGGACATAGCTTCATACTACCAATAACAACCAAGCAATGAGGACCTCAGCACTAATGCTGTTAAAAAGCTGAAATTTCAATACTTATATCTCCCATATTCCATTCATACAATTTTCCCTTTTTTTACAAAACACTAAGTGTTCAAGTAGTGTGAGCTGTCTAAACTATATAAATCTACATTTATACATTCAGTTTTATGCAATTTAACACAGGGAGAAATATCAGAAGATAAAGAATCTTGTATATAGTGTTAATGAATGAAGGTCACGCAAACTTGTTGTTGTGTTCCTGGTGGGATTCGAACTCACAGCCATGAGGGGCTGGTAATTACACCTCAGAGATCATAATCACTTGACCACACAGGCCCCCCCTTCAATATATAATGTATTAAACATTTCTAACTAACAGAAACATCATAAATAGAGGACTAATTATATAAGTAGTCTATGTAGATAGCTCTATCTATATAATCATTTATAAACAAGTCTATTGTGAGCATTTCTACAATATATATGAATTTTCATCTATACATTAACATTAAACTTATAATTAACATATAATGATTTCATAACTGAGAAAAAAAAGAGTCCTGGTATGCAATTGTTGACTCTGATATTCATATCTTTGAGGTATTACAAGGTATATGACAAGCTGTGGTAGTATTTTATACAAATGTAAAAAGCACAAAGGTATGACAGGTACTGTGTACTTGATACTGTATAATGGATAATTTTTTTCAAAACATGCAGTAAAACCCCAATATTATGACCACCTTTTGGGCCTTGGGGTCTTAATATTGAGGTGGTCTTATTATCAAGGTGAAAAAAGGGGAAAAGATTAATAACTGATCCGAAAGTAAGTTGTTGTTGTTGTAATGAGGTGGTTGTATTGTTGAGGTGGTCGCTGAGTGAGGTTTTACTGTAAACATGACACAAAAAGCTAACAACTGGGCCAATATATCGTGGAAATTTCCTTTGATATAAAAAAATCTATTTAAAACAAGGTCCTTTTAATTCGAAATAACAAAACTCAGAATACAGAAATAAATAATAAAATATTCATATCTAGAAAGCATTCTGCTATAAAAGATCTACAAATTTAAAAGTACATCATGAAATTCTAGTGACTAATACAGCAAACAGTGACTTCTTTGTTGTTAAGACATTTCTGTGTTAAAACTTTCATATAACACTCATTTCAGACTCAACATTTCTAAATGAGACACTTTTTTTATTACGAAATTGCCATTCTGTTTTGTAACAAAATTCTGATTAATGCATGCAATAAAAGCAACAGTAACATTTTAATGAAATTATATTATTTTATTTACGTGGTAAATCAAAATGAAAAACAGCTCTCAGTATTTAACTATGTATGCAACATTTTAAGTTAATGATAAATACATGTAGCCTTATATGTATGAAACATCTGAAAACCTGACAAAATGAAATAGAACACAAAGGATAGAATTCTTTTAAAGAAAATAAATTTTAATTGCCCAGACTTGAGCGCTCAGATATTTTATTAGCAAAGTAACCAACTGAATACAATATCCTTATGCAATATGATGAAATATCAAATTTCAAGTTTCAAAGAAAAATGAAATTTTAAGAATATGTAGCTTCCTATAATCTCAAACAAGACCATGCTGAATTATCTAACCTGCTGCTAACTGGTTATAAATAAATATATGTATATATAGTTACATAGATATAATACACATAAATTCTATGTTATAATGTTCAATATACTAGTAAGGTTACCTTTCAAGCTTACAAGGCTATCACCAGCCATCATGTTACCTAAGCCTAGAAATGAGTACAAATCAGAAATATCATTTTATCTGGTCACTCTGATGCAAGATCATAGTATATAAATTTGTTGGTTAAAATCCTATATGAAGGACAATACCAAATACTTCAATAAATACATGTCTTGTCTTACAATAATGTTCTTACTTACCAGTAAACTTCATACATGTATACAGGAACAGAATTACCTTGAAAGCATGATGTATCACCAAAACATGCCAATTTTTCTAGTAAATTTTGATTAAATTACATGCATTTCACTAGCAATACAGATCTGCCTAACTTTTGCAGTCTTGTCATCAAATATGTTACATGTTCTATAAATTTATATTCATCTTGCACCAAAGTCTCAAATTGGACTAGTTACCATCCATGGTGTTAGGAAAGCAAGACCAATATTATTCAATGAATGAAAACAAAAGTTATTTCATATACAAGAAAAACAAACACAAATAAAAGCAATCATGTTATCATGCAGTTTTGCTGGAAATCATGTACTCATTATGCATAAAGCCTGTGTCAGTATCTTTTTGTATCTTTTGAAAGTCTCTTAATGAAATCATAGCAAGGCAGTTTTCAAGAAAAAGTATTTTCAGGTACTTGATAAAGCATCATCATGATAGTAATGTTATTTACCATTAACAAAATCAAGGGGTTAGAACAACAGACCATGAATATTATTGCATCGTAAAAAAACGGACGAAGCACCTTTTTATAATTATTTATTTCACAAAAGCATTGCGCCATTGTGAATAAAACTTTCCTGGGAGATCTAGAGCATTTAGTGAAACATGCAAAACAGATTTTAAGTGTTAAAAGTAAGTACATAAATTGTGATGGTTGATAAAATAAGCTAAATAAACATTCAAAATACACGTATATACAGTGATAAAATTTGAAAATGAATAAAATGAGAATTAGTAAATAACAACCATGCCATCATTATACATACACAATTGCCTTTTCACCAAATTAAAAATGCTTTTCTGATAAGGTGCACATTCTTGTAACATAATTTTCATAAAGGTAACCAACATTTTTTCAAAGTTATAAGATACAAGGTTAGAAACACTAAATATTTGACAAGACAGTTCTTTGGTGAGGAGGCAATACCTCAGACAATAAACCATGTATACTAGTACATAACACAGAATCATACCCTGATGGGCCTTCTCAGTGACCTCATCTGGTTGTAACCATTTCGTCACAGCAGTGTAAAGTGTAGATTTATCCAGTGGCCAACCATTCTTTCTGCATGTAGCTTGTACAAGGGCAGTGAGATAGGATTCAGGAATATGTAATCCTGATAGCCACATAACTGCTGGTTCCCCTTCATTTACCTGCCATTAGTAATATAACATTATTTGCATTTCTGTACAATACAAACAAAATTTTTCATAATACAAAATATACATAAGACTAGAAAAAATAGTACTGTTCCTGGTAACTTGACCAAAAAAATAGTGTAGGTAGGTTGCAAAACTTTTTTTGCATATCTTTCATACTTTTAGGCACAATTTTTCCTTAACCCATGTTCTTGAGTATGCTCATTTTTGTCAAGAAAAAGTAACTAAACAAAGCCTTTTTACAGTTCAGTTAGTAGTTTTGTCTTAGTACAGACATTCTTCATGGATTACATTTTTATAATAAAAACATCAATTATGATAACAATAAGCTTTGTGATAGCAGTAGATGTATATACCATTAATTGCAAGTAATTATAGGTTTCATTGTTTTATTTTATATAGAAAATATTTTCTTTAAATCAAGTTTTCATAACTGAGCATCATGGATTGATAAGCGAGATGAAGCGAAGCGCTAAGCGCGCTATAAATAGATTGGGAAAACCGCGGATACAGGATCGTGAGTATTGACGCGTCAATAGGCTGTATTGGCACTTTAACCATGGATATGGTAAACTGTCCCAAAACCCGCCCTTTACATCTACTGATAGCAACAAAAATAAAAGTCCAATGATTGCGATTGGTTGGAATACATGGACTACCAATAAGTCAATGTCAAATATAACAGAGAGAAATAATTCAAACACACTCACCCAGCCATAGTACTGTTTGTATCTGTGCTCAAAGTGAATAATCCAGTTACCCAAAGATTTAAGGGTTGCAGGGGCCAATCTACGCCAGATTGATGGAATCTGTCCATTGAACAAAGATCTTGCGACATCGTCTAACTCACTAGACATACCAACTTCACCAGCTAAAGCCTACAAGCAGGAAGGGTTGTAAAATTATTCACTTTTTTCTAAATCCGAAACATTCAGTGATTTGTTTATACATCAATATGTGTTTTGAAATCAATATTAATTTAGTTCCAACAGCTAGCACAGGACAAACAAAACTTACATTGTATACTTTAACAAATTCAATGAGAACACCAACCAAGATTTACATGAAAAGGTTTCTCAAACAAAAGTCAACAAAGAGCTTCATTCAATGAATCTACTAAAAATAGAATTGACTTATAAAGGGTCAAAAATTGCAAAATGTTTTTGACATGTAGGAGAAAACTTCAATTTAGACAATTCAAAGCTAGAAGTCACTTTCAATTCCTGCAAAGTTTTACCCTTTGTAAGGTAACTAAAGATTTCTTCATTCTGTTAACAAGACCATTCCATCTCTCGAGTTCTTGCATCAGTACAACAGTGGTAGGTGTAATTTCCAATCCAAACTTCTTTCTGATCTTGTCAAGTTCAAACTCTTCAGGTATTTTACCAAGCACATCTTTAGCTATCTTGTCAATGTAATCTTCACGACTGATTCCAGATGAACTTTCACCTGTCTGTGGCTGAAGTTCAACAAGATGAAGCCACATATCTCTAGCAGCTTGTGTATAGTAGCCAATCTCAGCATTAGGATGTAAACCAAACACTTCAGGTGTGTTAGCTAGTGGTAGAGACTCAATATAGTCTGGAAAACAACATACAAATCACATTAATAATTGCTCATGTTTTTTTTATCACTAGATGTAATCACAATAACAAAGATTTAAGCCCGACTAAGTCAGTGGGATTCAGTCTTGCAAGTTGGCCCATCATGAATGAATTATACACAAATATCGCAAAAATACTAACAAAGAGTTTGGGACTCTGACAGAGCAACGCACAGCAACTCACAACAATCAGAGATAGTGTAACGTTCTTTGCACTTTCCATTTTGGCCTGTGAACTTTTTCAAAATTCTGTATTTGGACTACTGATTGTTTTTTTTATAGCCCACTTTTAGTTTGGATCTGTGCTATAATTTGATAAGGTCAGACACTGGTATTGTGAACTTTGACAAAGCTAAGATATATAGTTTGAAGTTTACCAGTGAAATTATCTCTTGGGCCATCTTCAGGAATTTTGTAATCTACATCTTCATTGTGGTAGAAATGGAAAGGTTGGAAAGTATCAAAGATGAAGTCGCCCATGTATTCATTCATGTATGTGTTCAGTACACGACGATCAAAGAAATCAATGGCACGACCACCATACATCACCTAAAATAATCAACTCATTAGTATTAAGTTTCACCCATTTCTAAAAATGGCTTATAATTATCAAGTATACCTTGAAATTCAATTGTAAAAGGGAGACTGGATGTAATTGATGTTTAGAAGGTTTATACATACAAATGCTATGACAGAAACTTACATAAACCTTATTATAATATTAGGAGTGTAATTGCACTAACAGTTGTGGGACAAAATAAAAAAATCATTTTTTAAGCAGATTTGGACTGGATCTGAACATTTTTGGTTAAAACATATCAAGTTTGGAAAAAAAGAAAATACTCTGTAAGTAAGAAAATTCACAACACTGTAATTAGTAAAGTCAGAATGAATATTTCAAATAATTATATGAACAAGATAAACTTACTTCACCAATAAGGTACTTCAAACTGTTCCATGGAATCTTTGGTTCGCCAAGATCAAATGATTTCTGAAGATAGGTCTTCAATATCTCCATACAAACAGAGAAATCAGACTCATTGAAGTCATAGGAGATATTCCAACCAATCTTTCCATACTTCCTTCTTTCTTGTACCACAGCGTGAAAGAATGCAAGTACAAACACCAGAGAAGAGAAAGCTTGGTGAGGACAATCAGACAGAGCTGTGTTTGAAATCTTGTGGTATGTGTTCCTCAGATTGAGTTTTAAACCATTAGGAGGTTCTGTTACAACCTAAATAAATATGTTAGTATGTAATAATTACAAACAATATCATATGCATTCATAAGATACCAAAATAACATCTACATATTAGAATCTAAAAAAATTAAAACTCAAAACAAAAATTACTATTTTCGGCCCACTATGTTTCTTTTTACAGACAAGAAAATAGACATGACAATCAATTTTTTGTTTCTTTTTTTATCATGTGAATAAACTAAGCAATGAATGTTCAGGCTTTATGCCTGTTTTATACAGTATTTCATTTATATGATGGCAGGCACTTAACCAGTTTTCCTGGATTATATACCAGTACTAACCTTGTTCTCCGCACGTAACTGCCAACCTCTCCATATGAATCACTCAGATCAGCGGAGGAGGATGAAATAACCTTAGACACAATGTCTTCAACCAAATAAAACAAGCTGCACCCAAGGTTAAAACTCACAAACCGAATGTCTATAGACCAAACACACTAACTATTGAGTGAAGTGTGTGGTCCTAGCAAATAAAAGAACACTCAAACAATAATGGCCTACCTTCAATGACCTCTGTAAGATACCAATAGGGAAGGCAAGGATTGGTTCAGTTGTAAGCCAGAGTCTGAAGTCTGGATGAGGTTTAGTAAGTTTCTCTAACTGTTTTTCTAACTCTCTCAACCATTTCACCAACAAATGACAATTCTGTAACATAAGCCATTGACCACGAGAGATTGCTGTCTCTAACAATTGCAGAGCAACCTGAAAATAACATAAATTATATAAACTATAAACTGGCTATTAACTTTGAATGTGTTGCAACAATTTCACAAACTAGTCATGAATTTTGTTTTCTAAAACATGTTTTATAAATGTGAAAACAAGCATCTGTATTTTTTACTTTTTTCATGAGTTTTATGATAAAATGTAAACATACTCCAAAAGTAATTTCAGAGCTGCTGCAAAAGTACAAATCGTCGAGGAGTGTATGACATACCTTTTCCTGACCTTGACCCATAGAAAGGAACTTGATCTTGTTACTTCCAAACTCAATTCTTTCAGCTAATTTCATGAGATCACTAGCAGGATCAGAACCAGGACTTAGAATAAACACAATAGGAGACATAGGTGTACTTTGTTCATAGATCGCTTCATAACTAATAATTGGTGGAGTAACATATCTTTCACTCATACATTTAGTGACATATTCTGTGATACCACGGTATATACGATCAACACGGAAACAACGGAGTAACATTAGACGCTGGAATCCTTGAAGGCTGTCCTGATATTTCAATGGGAATGGTTGAGATTCTGGTGTGTCATGATCATACCACTGAAATATTGATATATGTACTATACATTTCATTGCAAATGAATAAAGAGAATATTCTACAATTCATAAGGTGTATTTGCGCCATTGTTGATTGTAACTCATACACAAATGCAATAAACTTTAAGAAAGAACCTTCATAAAGAGAATTCAAGCTGTATTCAGGATTCTGACTGATAAATTTAGTCAAGCCTCACAATGATTTAAAATATAACTAACTTACCCTCTTCCAAGCTTTTTCATTCCGTTCAATGTCTTCCAATAAGCTACCAAACTTATCAGGAAAGACCTCTTGTAGCCTGATCACATCTTCCCAACCTTCGTCTGGGAACCAACCAAATGGCTTCTTACGTTTACTCTTCTCTAATGCAATGTTACCCTAAAAGTTATCATCACAAAGTAGGTGAAAGCAAATTGTACACTAAAACTTAAATTGAATTATTAATTATATATAAATATACATACAAAGGAACATTTCATAGACAAACTACCAATTATTTTACAAGAAATACATCGAAATTATTACAAAACTCTGTTTTAGTTAATTCAGGATTCAACTTGTGTTTAAGTATTTATGCATGAACATCATTGTGCATACTTTAATAAAAGCATTACATAGAACAAATGAAAGAAAAAGAACTTAAAATGAAGAGAATATCTAACCAAGGCCAAAAAAAATTGTTGCTTTCTCACTGACTCATTAAAAAATTCTTGCGACCCTCAAAACTCATTAGCAATTTTGACAAACTTTCTTACTCTTTATTATGGCTTTTCATTTTCAGTACAAACAAATGTTACAGAAAAAGCATACCTACCTACCCACAGTAAAAAGTTTGGGTTGAATAATCGACATTGTTTTAATTATGTCCAAATTGTAAGCAGTAAATGCATGGATTTGTTTAAACAATAATAACAAATATCATAGAGTTCTAAAAGAAGAATATTATGTTACCTTAATGAAGAAATCCACCTCATCCTGTTTAACATTAAGTTTATCTTGTTCCAATTTGATACAGATTTGGAATGAGAATAACAATTTATGTTTCTCAAAGATACCTGAAATGCATTAAGATACTTATATCAATTGTAACATTAAACATACACAAAGTAACCAGCCAGCCACAGCATATCTCATACACAGGTATATCAACATTCCTATTAAGCATGCACCAACTATTACAAATCCTTGATATCACTCTTTTCAATTCATTAGAAATTTTCCAATGCAATCATGAATTCAAATTCACTTCCATTATAACAATGCATCCAATGACAAAAAGGGGTTAATAGAAAATATGAAAATCAAAATATCTTCCAACCTTTGGAGAAGTATTATCAACTTTAATATATTATTAATGAATTGTGAAAATTGCACTGAATCTTTTTTCTCTGTGATTCAACATCACACCAAGAGCCATTCATTTGGTGACTTTTCTAGTTTTAATGGGGGAGGAAGACCCTAGGTATATACCTGGGTAGAACCACAGATCTTCTTCATGCTAGCTGGACTGCTGCCTCACATGTGCAGTCTTTCTGGACTTGGGTGGGATTTTAACTCACAGCTGGGAAAGATTAATGATAACAATGTCTTACAAAATCTAGCAAACAGTCAATTTGCCTAGTTCTTTTCAATCTGGAAAAATGATTAGAATTGTTCCTACCTGTACAACCATAATCATACACATTATGTGTAAGTGTATCCATAATATTCTTCAAACGTTTCTGTAAGATTGTATCGGGTAAACTCTTCCTCAGTGAGAATTCAAACACCTCCAGATAGGATGATAGAGAGTACTGATACATGCTGTTGATGGACGATAGATCGGCCAGCACAAAGAACAAGATAGCACCACGTCTAGCTGCGGGACGATAACCATCTCTCAGCTTATCAATATCTTGTGCTGTCTTAGCCCCAAGCTTCAACTTCTCAGATACCTATTATATCAAAAGGAGAACATACTTAAAAGCACTCACAGTGTAAAATGTTGTGAATCACAATATCACACGTTTTAAGCAATATGTCAGTACAGAAAATAAATTAATAAAATGAACAACCAGCATAATCTCTCATCCATCAACAATGCTATTACTAGTTTATCTAACAAGTCATTATAAAAACATATTACAATCAGTGATGACAGCTAAGTGTCTGGTCAGGTGAATATTTTTTTATAAAATATTGATAAACTAACATGATAAACTCAAATGTAGGCAGTATTACAAAACAAGAAAATCATTTAATCTTAAAATAAGGATCCATACCTCAGTAGCTTTGGTCTTTGTTTCTTCCAAAGTTTGAATAAGTTCCACATTGTCCAACATGTTACCTTGTGACTGTGCCAACTCTCTCAGCAATGAATCTTCAAGATCCTTCAATAGCTTCTTGTTCATACTTGTCTCTTGAATGAGTCGTTCACGCTGTTCCTCAAGTTCTCGCCTTTCAAACTTCACGATGACACTGAGTAACTGATCCTCCAAGCCCTATATGTCATTACAGGCAGAATTTTATAATACAATAAAGCTTTATGAAGTTTACAATGTCATAAAATATGCTAAAAGCTTTAACCTTTTCAGGGAAATTCAAATTTTCATCCGATGTAGAAATAGTTACATTTCATCTGAAAACTGGCCTTCTGTATCACACGTCAATGACTGGCTCTGATCTTCTTAAGAACAAGGAAAGATCATTAAATTTCTGACATTCCACGACCCTATACTTAAAGGTGCTTTTTTATGCTAATTTGTGTAAATAATGTTAGCGACAGTTCTTCAAATCTTTTTAGCAGAAGGTTGTTCTGAGTTTGTCTTGCTACCTACCTTTAGTGTTACAGTGTAGTTGATAACCATAGATTTACCAAACACATTTGGTGAGTACTTAGGGTTAGCCAACTTGGTATTTAGATAAAGTCTGAAGTTGGGATCATAATCAACTTCTTTGTCTCCAAGGATTACAAACTCCCGACCTTGACCTCCTGTAATATAAAAATTTAAATCACAAATGAATAAAAATTACAAATCACATCAATCAATAGACCAAAGACTAAAAATGACATTTATAGAATTGGAAGAAAATTATTAAATTCACTAGAAAGATGCTAAGGTGGACTTTTTATAAATTCAATCCCGCATTTACTTTGAATACTTAATTTCTTTGAGTAAATTGATTGTAATTATTGTAAATCATAAGTATCAATTCTCGCACTTACATTCTTCTAAGAATCAGGTTCTATTAGGTGGACTCTGAGCATACTTTGATAATATTATCATTAAATTATTCAATATTAAAAAAATATATTTTTATGAACAAATTACTGGATTAGAATTTAAAGAGAAGGAAGATAAAAATAAATGTTGAATATTCTTCCATCTGATAAAAAAATGTAGAAATGAATACAAGTTCTGGTACATAACAGCATTTGTACACACAATAGTAGGATAAATTATGTTCATGACAGCAAAAAATGAAGTACTGAGGAATAATTAAATGAATAATTTGTCTGGCTGTGTGCAACACATGGAAAATTAAAAAAAAATGTATCCTTTTGATGGATAACAAAGCAAACAAAAGATTTAATTCAATTTATGAGTAAAATTTCATTCAAAGAACATCCTAAAACATAAAAAGCATCATAAAATGAATGGGTTGTGGTTTATAATGTGGACATCTTTTCAAAAAATGAGAAAAAAAATTGCTTAAAAATAAATATAAAATGTACATAAAAAAGAGCGCAGGTTCTTCAAAATGCTTAAAAACTGGTACTTAAAAAAACTTTAATATGAATAAATTCTTAAATACTTGATATTGTATAATGTGATAAAAAACAAGTTGACTTATATAATGTGATTTAACAACAAGGCTACAAATCACCTTTAGCATAATACATTCCATACCCAGTTGAAATTTCTGCTTATATGGAAATCAAAGCATCATAAATGTATCACAATAATGATATAACAATAAATGTATTAACTACACAAATTTCCTTTTACAAATTCACGCTACATTTGTCTGCCAGTAAAAGACTAAAATTGGGCTTGACCTTATATTTTTACATTCTATAACTTTCTCAGGAATTATGTAAAACAAAACATGTAAGATGATACAAATCATAATATCCATACTGTACACCAACATCATACATAAATGATCTGATTCTTCTGGCTTTCAATCAGAAAGCACATAGATTGACAAATATATATTAAGTTCAAACATAGTTATAAAATTTGAGGACTTATCGCAGTGGATATTCGTTATCATTTCGAATCCTACATGGAAAGACTTGTTAACATATTGCATGAATGCCTCAACATTAAATGACATCAATAGGAGTTATATGGTCAACAAGACATATAAGATAAAACAGTTTACAGTCCCACCAATGAGTACACTTACATCTTACTTCAATTAAATATGTATATTATCATATACTAATGAAATCACTGAAATGAAGCTGTTTTATCTCCATCAATACCATAACTGAGTCACAATCATTTTGATAATAAGCAGCACCACTCATAGATACAAATGCGATAAGAACAATGACAATATCATTCACATACGATATGCACTGGACTACTTCACACACTAGTACATATCAAGACATACTATATATAATAACAATGCTGTACAAATGAAACCACATATAGCCTACCCTTCGCTCGTTTTTTTTTCTGACCACCTTCTGTTTTTTTGGGTCCTTAATGTTGCCAACGAATACATAGATAAATAATACACAATTGTTGCTAACTTATGAACAAAATTTGCCATTCATGAGCTATAAATCATTTTGCAACAAGAGATATGGGTATAAATTCTTCCTAAATCATGGTCATTTACAAAAAAAACTGCAGTATATAAAATATCTCCTATTTTGCACATATAGTTGTTATAATTCAGTCCATAGCTGCAAATAGTGATCAAAACGCAATACAATATATTAATTCAAATTCTCATTCTAAAGTGTAGAAAGTTAGAATATCTGTTCATATCATTGTAATCAATAGAACTGCTGTTTTTAATAAGATAATTAGTAATCATTAACAGTATAAAACTTTCAATACAACTTTTGAATGTCTGAACATCTTAATTTGAAAGTACACGCATTTAACAGCATCATTGCATGCATGTCACGAAATCAAATGATCTTTAACAATTATTTCATCAACTTTTTCAACAGTACAATAAAAACCAGTACAACATTCGCAACTTACCAACTAGTTAAGCATAATGTGAAGATAGACGAAAGATATTGAGTAAATGATAATGACTCAAAGAATTTGGCATTAAGTCAAGGGAGACAACTCAATACAACTTATGTTATATGGGCTGCCAGTAGATTCAAATGTTTTGAATTGTTAACGATAATATAATGATAATAAATGGCATAAAAGTGGATTAATTACATACAGTTAAACCTGTGCTAAAAAAATCTCAAGAGAATAAAGACCATCTGGGTGAAGACCTGCATGTCATTTTGTAGACATCTAGGCTATAATCTCACAATGTAAAATGCAACTTGTTATAAAGTAAAAGTGTCATGTTCCAGCATTAATTCTTGGGCTTTTATCAAGCTCTTAAAACAAAATGCAGCAAATATATACCTTCATTTGAATTTTATATTTAAAAATTATATGTTTGTACCCTTCTGCACCCAATTGTATAAACATTGCTTAACCTTAACCACTGGGTTAAATCAGAGTTTTGGTTAAAATTTTGGTTAAATTGTCGGTTAGCTGTTGTAGAAAATTTTGTTTAAGTTTAACAAAATGTTGTTTTTGCTAAAGCTCAAATAAATCTAACCCAAGTCTAAGACACTGGTAAAATCTTAACATAAATGGTAACCAGTACCAAAATGGCAGCCCTTTTTATATTTTAAATGATTTTTTAATGGTTAGTAAACCAAAATGGTTAAATTCAACCTTGGGTTAGATTAACCATTTGGTTAAAGTTAACCAATGTTTATACAATTGGGCGCTGAAGGTGATTGTTATAGATTGGTTTGACAGTAGTTTTCAACAGTGAGGTAGAAATCAAAGCTGTAAATGTTGATTACTTGGAAATTTGATCTTGGACAACAAAAACTTTATGTACACATTATATTTGGTGCTGAAATGAATCTTTGAAACAGGAATGGATCTTGAAAGAAAATCATGACAATATAAATGATTTATTCTGCAAGAGTGTAAGTCTGGCAAATAGATCATAAAACAAGTTATGTTACAGATTTATAGCTCTAAAGTGCTAATATACTTATATAGATAAATCTTGACTTTCATAAAGTAATATATGTATATAAATAAAGTCATAAATATGCACAAATGTTAAGATGTTATGAGAAATGACAGAGAATACATCTATGAAAGTAGCACACATGAAATGATTTCCTCAGATATTTTTTTATACCTTTGATATTCTTCTCCAGGACATTATCAATTACAGGATCAATGTATTCATCTACATCTTTGAACAGGAATGGAAAACCATATTTGATAGCCAATTCAAGTTGTTTCAAAAAGTCAGGATCATTGAATGTGCAAACCTGTAAAACAAGAAATGCTTATTATGTTTTAAAGAAACAGCAAATTTGGATAAATCTTTCCATTGTAACAATTTTCATTTTTTTTGCCAATTCTGAATCTAAAACCGATGACTGGCATAGTTGTAGTAATTTTATTTCAAGACAGTAATTTTCTTGATATTCAAATATGTATAAACATTTTCTCTGCATCAAATTGATTGCAAAATAAAAGAAGCTTTACCTTCAAGTTATTAGCTTCCTCTTTCTTTTTAATCCAGTTAAGAGCTTGTTGCTGTGGATCAATACACAGAGGGAACCTACTGGCTCTGGTTGTTAAGATACCGTTCTGTATAGACAACTCATCTGGTGGTAGATTTTCTGAAGTCCATTTGCTGATTTCTACATCATTAGTTAACAAGGCTTCCAGTGTGAAAGGATCACTGAGTGGAACTCCTTTCTCTCTCAGGTTTTTCAGCCACTCTAAGTTCACCAAATCACTACGGAATTCCCAACTAAATGCACCAACATAACTAAGGAAAGCAGAACCTATCAGACAGTCTCCAAGTAATCTTACACGTTGCTTCTTTAAATCCTCCAGATCAGCGGTCCATCTAAAGTATAACAAATAGGTTTTAGTTTACTTATGTGATGAGGTAAGTTGGAAATCACACAATTTGAATTTTTTTATGTAATACACCAAATAATATGCCTCCTTGTTAGACTCCTTGTTTTCAGTGAAATGAATTTGGTGACCATAAAACCTTAAAAATTTTATGTATTAAACTTCAAATCAATTTTCAAAATTCTATCTAAAGAAATGCTTAAGTGCATTAGAGAAATTAATTGAAGGTATTTATTTACCTGACATTTTCTGATCCAAGACCAGATATAAGTTTATCTGCAGCAATCAATCGACGTTCCATAATGGCAGCTTCCTCAGAGAGTTTCTTTTGTTCAGCCATAGCTTCTTCATATTTAGCTCCAAGGTCATTTAATTCTTTTTCTAATGAATTCACTTCATTTGTGATCTTGTCTAAATCACGTTTAGCTTGGAAGTAGTTCTTTTCTAATCTGGCGACCTATTGACAGCATGGATAATGAAAAAATGTACTTCATTGTATCACTGAACTCTTTCATTCATTGCCTTTACATTAATGTGAAAGAAAAATGAAACACAATCTACAATCACAAACTCAGGCATTACATTCCTGTAAAAATTTACAAGAAAGCAATAGAAAAGATACTGAGAACAAAATTTAAAAAAAAAAATAAAAACCTTTTCTCTCTTTGGTTTGATTTCTCTGGCTACAGCACAGTATCCAAGCACGGCATCTACGAACTTCAACAAACCTGCACCAGCACGACTGATAGCTTTCATTTCATCTAATGACACATCTATCTCTTTGAGAAGAGCTGGAAAGTAATCATCTTTTTTATTAGCAACATTGTACAGGAGACTCATGAAATCAATAATTTGAAGTCTAATCGATTTTGATAAGATCATTTTTGTAAATAATCCTATTGTAACAAAAAAAAATAAAAGTAATAAAACATATGCAGTGATAATACAGTTCCTATAAAAATGAAGATTAGCTGAAAAAATAAGATTAATATAAATAATGAAATGTCTTAATCAACTCATTAAGATTAACAGACATACACCATCAATTTTTTATACACTGAAGATCTAATGGATATGTTATGATCAACAATGTAACACATACTTTTCGTAGCAGTAGTTTGTTTCTGAGTTATGCTATCAACATCCATCTTCTTCAGAGCGGCCAAGAAATTAGCTTCAGCCATCATAGCCTTAGCTGACTTCCAGGAAACTTCTCGAATACCTCTGAGAATCACGACACTTTCACACACAGTCTGTACAGCTTTTGGAGGCTTAGCGAATGATCTATAAAATTGAAATAATGAAATTTGACATTTAGCGCAATTCTAATGAGATTCAAAACACTGTATAAACATAACAAACAAGTTGAAATGCATATTTTAATTATCTCTATTCAAAATTACTCTAATAATTCAATTGCTGAGATTTCAGTACTTTACCAGAATATACAGAGTATGATAAACATTTTCAAAACAAGCAACAATATTTGGTCCAAAATGACAGTACTCAATGTGACAAAATATGATAATATTACCTGATTTCAGTGACGTCAGACTTATCTAAGTCATCAAGAGCTAATCTAGCAGCTTCAAGAGCAGGTAAGGCCGCTGCGAGTGATTCTTCAGCATCTTTCTGTAATAGTTATAAAATTACGTAACTAACAATCACTGTCATAGAAAGCAGCAAATTACTTGTTAAAGATGGTCAGAATTACAGTATTGACAGTATCCTGTAAAAAGTTCTTCAAAAAGATTCATCCCAAGCCAACTTCTTCCCTCATTCTCTTAACAAACTTATGACAATAAGTTTTTTGTTAACATTATGCCTATGCTAAAAACTTAGAATGAAAAAACCATTGTCAAAATCACCACAGAAATTTCATCAGGGCATTCTTTTATGGATTGCCTAATATGTCCTATATATATATTTTTAATACAAAAATAATCAATTCAATATCTGATTTATTATAAATTACCTTTTCAACTTCAATAATCTTGCTTTGTTCAGCAATTTCTTTTCCTTTAGCTTCAGCAAGTTTCTTTTTCTCCGTAGCTTTCTTTGTACCCGAGGCAATCTCTTTAAGCATAGCATCACAAGCAGCAGTTTTTTCTGTAACAGCAACTTTCTGAACAGCTAGTTTCTCATTCAGTATAGCAAGTTGTTCACTGGCTTCTGCAATCTTCTGAAGACCTCCAGCTAAACGATTACACTATGAAAGAAAAAAAACAATAGTAAACATTTTATCAAACAAATGCAAAAATGCCCATGAACAAGAAAATTGACACACTGATCAAATATTCTCCAAGTGTATTTGATCAGTGTTGTCATTAATATTGTTTCACAACCAGTGTGAAAGTTAATATATCTGGGTTATTTCAGAACTTGCGATAGTCGCGGTAAAATGGATAGGTTGGTAATTGCTGGGTACAGTCATTGTAAAGACGCAAGATTTATTCTCACTCATAAAAATTCATAGCAACACTTTCTTCACACGGACAATTCATTAATACAACAAGCACTCATTAAAATGTGGATAAAGCTACAGTAAATTTAACTGAATTTAATCCATGAAAATGTTGAGCATCTTGTTTTTACAACAATATGTCTCAATTAAAACTCCCGAATGTTTGCAAACTTGCAAAAAAGAAATTTGTTCCGATATCATGATTATTCTTTTTTATCCATAAGTTGTATATATATGTGTTGGCTCCTGTTTAAAAGTCTTGTTTAAAATCAATCTGCAACAATGTTGGGATTTCAAACATAAGGAGAACTTGATAAACATGCATATTTACCTGAGCTTGAATGAAGTCATCTTTGTCTTGTAATAATTTTAGGTATGTATTAATAAAATCCAGATAATTCTTTGGTGTCACATAGTTACTTCTTCTCAGACGTTGCAAGAACTGTTTACTGTAGTTTCCAACACTCGTATGCACCAGCACAATATGCTCCACAACATTGTCACGTTGATTCTCTGTGATCAGTGGATTCTACAAAACATGGATGATTACAAAGGTAAAATTGAACCTCAGAAACTAAAATTATCAATTTCTTACCAAACAATCCCAACTACATGTTTGAATAATGAAATGGTGCTTATTTATATTCATAAGGAGGTATCTAGCAACATCACATTCATATATTGTTTACTGCACAACTTGTAATTATCATCAATCAAATTTCAAAGTAGCTATCAAGTGAGGCTAGGAATCAATGCCAGAAGTTTTCCAAAGGAGTTAATGCATATAAATAACACTGTTAAATAAACACTATCACAATCCATTACACTCCTATCCACATAAATATATGTTATTCCATGATAAAAGAATTTTGTACGAACTAGGACTGGATGGCTAGGATTTTACTGGTCATGTAATAATACCATCTACAATGTTTTGTGCCACAACATGATGTTTAAGAGCACATGCAACTACTTCATGATAATCTAATCAGCACAATGTTACCACAATACTAAACTTACTCCACGGAAGTTACCAGAGTACATTCCCTGTGTCTGTAAATATTTCAAGTCACCAAGATACCATGCAGTATAATATAATGTACAAAAGATAATTTTGGTCAACTTGTTAATAGATGAAATATAAAGACCATTTCTATACGTTATTATGACACATATTCAAGTGCAATGAAGTGTACAGTCCCTAATATGGTTCAATATGCAAGCCACCAGCCTAAAAACTGGGGCTAGTAAATTCTGACTGTCACATAGTATCATAGCAAGTATATCTTGAACAGAGTCTGATATTTGCGAGTGCATTTTCAGCACTTCTGTAATGCATTGTAATATAATAACTAGCAGTTCATCACACTTAATTCAATGCTTTTGCCTCTGTAACAAATAAATGATCATTTCATTGCTATTCAAGGAAGTGTAATTATACTCACATCAGGGGAGATAAATACACTGGCTACAGCATATAAAGCTTGTTCTGGCCATGGGAAGAACCAATCAATATTGGCACAGTTTACCATACCTAAAATACAACATGATTCATGGATGAATTCAAATGAGCTATTAACATTGACTTTCCTTTATTTGTGCCATACGGAAAGTCAAAATATTACATTCTTAAAAAACACAATTCTTAAAAAACACAAGACCTTTATGAAAAAGATATGATAAAATAGGAACTGCCATTAATTATTACTTTGATGGTACATACAAACTTCAAGAACTTGTGAATTTTAATACAATGACCAAATTTTTGCAAAACCAGAACATGGTCTTGTAAAATATACATGGTAAAACCAGGATGAGAGGATTTAAAGTGAAAACATGTGTCCAACTTACCTGGGAAATTTCTACATCTAGTTCTTAAAGCATCTCCTACAGGCGACATAGCCAGCACAATATGTAGATTGTTCGCACATTTAGTTACAAAGTATTGCCAGATGCTTTCACGAGCATGACCAGATCCAGCCGCCATTGCTTCTTGTCGAATCTGATGTAATGAACAAAATTATATCTCATTAAAACACCCATTAATGAGCAGAAATGAATGTCTCATCCTAACCAGAGCTCCACAGAGTGGTGCCAATGCTCGTCTGTTTTACATGTCGGCAACATGGCCACACTTGAGATTTCGAGTTTGAACACAATAAGGAATAATTTTTTAACCAAAATTCTAAGTTAAGAAGGGGCATAACTCCAAAAATATAGCTTTCAAAATGATGCCCCTTGTCTTGCAACAGCACCTTGTCATGATAACCAAGTATCTCAGTGTCATATTGATATCTTTAAAAGTGTTTGAAAAATGGACAACATGAAAGTTTTTACACAACAATGACAATGACAACAATGACAACCTAGCGATCATAATAACTTGACTTTTTCATCGAAACAGATGAACTAAAAAAGTATTCTATCACAAAACATAACTTTTTTACCAAAGACAATCAAGCACAATCACATTGTATCGTGTGATATTCATAAGTGATGGTAATTGCATAATAAAAAAGTGATTCCTTCACTGAACCAATTTCTAAACCTCCATCTTTATTTTATATCACTGGAAGGAAATCATTGAACACACTGAGTTGATTACTAGGTTTACTTTTAGTAAATTAAATCCAATCTTTACTTTGAATACTCAATTTCTTTGTGTAGACTGATTTTAAGTATTGTAAAACATTAGTATTAATTTGCTTATTAAGTTTCTATCAAGAATCAAGTTCTATAATGAGGACATTTAGTGTTTCAACTTTGTATAGATCTGAGACATGGAAAAATGTATTTCAGTACAGATAAAATCATATACAGAATTGACCCCATTATTGAAATAGAAATAAAAAAGCTGATTGCATTTTTTGTTAATATAGATCAACATTAACTTTGTTTTAAAACCACTTGTTGTCACTTGTTGATTTCTAAAAATGCAAACATTTAGGTGATGCGTGGAGCAGGTCTGAACACCAATAACACATAGAAACACAACTTATGATTCAGGTATTGTGATCCCAACGAACTACAGTCATGTATCTCACATGCAACTATACAGTCATACATGTGTATGTAACATACCCAAAATGATAGTTAGGTTTAAAGCCATGAAATACTTTATACATCATATTTCAAACTTGCTCAAATTACAATGGCAAGCCAGGAACCAGCCAAAAATTCTTAATCAGGAACCAGCCAAAAATTCTTAATAAGAAGGGCATAGTTCAAAACCAAGGGCTTAATGAATAGATCAGTTTTTTGATCATGGCTTGCAATGGAATTTTAATTGACAAACACAGTACTTGACTATGATTTTACTAACTATTTAAGCATCCTGTAAAATCACAACATTATCTATTAACTCTATACTACAACATCATATCAACATGAATGGTCAATAACATTACAACAATTGTATGTACCTGTCTGTCTAACATTAGCTAAAGATAGATAATTACTGGTACATTGAACAAGTGTGATCTGTGGTTTGATAGCACAATTCTAACGAAGGCTTTTAATATTTCAAATGAACAAAATAGTACTATAAAAATTATTTTTCACTGAATTTTGAAAACAAAAATATCTATCAATAAAATAACATTTCTACAGTTTATATACAAGAAATATTCATGAAAATCGCAAGCATTATCATTCCATTCATAGTTTGTTAGTCAATGTAAAACAAATGTACTAAAACCAATTAGGAAGAATAATTTCAATGTTTAGAGACGAGGACAATAATATAGTTCTTACATTTCCAATGATTTGTTCTTTTTCATCATCTGGGTACAGAGCTGGTACCATACCTGATGTTAACATGTTGTTGATATTCTCCAGGAAACCTGAAACAACATAGAAACAACATGATTCATGTAATCTGCAGAAAAAAATTGCAACAAAATTAACCTGAGAAACAACAGCAAACAAAGGAAATCAAAAATGTCTACAAATATTTACATTTGACAAGAGATATATCAGCTTAATTTGCAGTGTGTATTCCATGCATGTTAATCATCTATACTGCTCCTATATTTTGAGTCAACTGATAATAAATTTTGGTAAAGTTTTTATAAAAAGTTTGTATTTCATTACATGAAATGAATACACAAGAGATACCGCCTTATCGGAAGAACTTAAGTAAATCAACAAAACTAAATGAACAAGTCATGAAAAATCAAAGACCATACTAACATCTGGTGAGATGGAACCTGAAATAATTGAAGAATTAATATTTGTTCACACTATATACCTTCCTCTGCCACATGCTGGTCAGTAAACAGGAACACCATTTTCTTATTTTCAGTCCCAAGTTTATTATATAATACTTTCAAGTCATCTCTGAATGATTGTTCTCCATATCCTCTGCTTAACTGAATCTCAAACACTTCACATCCAGCAGTGAATGATGCCAATTTACACAAACTCTGTTTGCCACTACCACCGACACCGACCAGTAGAGCATGACCTTGATCCATACGGATAACACGATGGATGCGCGTTAAATGTTCCAAAGCATCATCAAACAATACAAGATTCATCGGAGTATTACTGTCATTGTATTCTTCAGCAATCTGAAAAAAATAATAAACATTCATGAAGATTCTTACTTCTTGGTGGAATTAAGGTTTCATTAAGTCTTCTATAACAATTTAAAAGCCTAGAAGGTAAAAATAACAAGAAAGAAACCAAACATTCTGTTAAAAACAGTTTCGCCTCTTAATTAGCTGAAAGAGGAAAAAAAGATTCAAAATTTTAAATTTTACATAATCAGCTGAGAGTGAGATAAAAAAACTGAGCTTTCTTCAGTTTAATGCAAGTATTTATTCATATGAGACTGATTAGTGACAATTATTACCTCCTGGAAAAGAGCTTTAGCTGCATCATAGTCCTGAATATCTTCATATAATCTTGGTTCACTCTCTTCGAGAGCAGTACGGAAGTCACCAAACAAGCATGGATTCCTTAATGCATACTCTGTGTGAGTCTTAAAGTTTTCATCCAGGAGCTCTTTCAATTGATCCTGAAAAAAACAACAATGAAATGAAAATCAATAAATATAAAGTTTTAATGAGTTAAAAATCAATAACAGTTGAATAAATAGCCTTGTTGTCAACTAGAAAACCTAAAATTCCACCAGCAAAACACAAATTATACCAAACCTCATTTCAAATCTCAAAACGCACATGATCAACAAATCTGGCATATAATTCCATACAACTATGGAACAATAAGGAACAACTATGTGTATTATTACTTACATGGAGATAATTTTTGTCAGTATCACTAATCAGTCTGTCACTGATAACACGCAGGCATTCATTTCTCCAGACTCTCAAAAACTGTTCCACCTTTGTAAATCTATCTGATGTTGTCAAACACATACCATGATAGATACGAGACAAGTCTCGTAAGTTGAAAATGTAGTGAAACTTCGATGGAGTTGGTGGAAGGTCTTTGATAATTTTACTACAATTAAAATGTAGACACATTAAATTACATGCTTCACTTACACACCATATTATTTGACACAAAACAGAACAAATGTTCTAAAAGAATTTTCCATACAAAAGATCAGCATGAGTACATTCAGCATGCGAGTAAAGATTGCTTTTAGATCTAGCAATATAGAATTATGTTAAAAATTGATAAGTGTATTGATATTATAAAACAATACTTTTTCTTATGTTTTACATAAGATATAACAACAAGATCTATGTACAGTATGGATAGATGACATGACCGATCACATACCCATGTACATAGCAAATAAAAAATTCTTGACCTGGAAAAGTTTGCATTTAAAACTGATTGTCTGAATTAGTAAAATTCTCTTTCTTATTAAATTCTGCTATACACAGAAACTGAATGTGAAAAATGGCAATTATGTGCTGATCTTGGATGTCAGTGAAGTGGCTTAAGTTGCAGGCTGATATAAATAAATGGATGGATTTTTAGTCAAACTAATTTGAAGAATCAAACTTAGGCATTATGCTCAAGGACAAAACAATTCTGTACACGCTATATTACGATAATTTTCAAACAATTATTGAATGAGCATGTTTTATCACTTTTTTTTCAAACAATAATTGACAGAGCCTATTCTATTGCATCTTTTTTCAAAACAATCATTTTCTGAGCATGTCTTATCACAATTTTTCAAACATGTATTGACTTGGCATGTTTTATCACAATTTTATCATAAAAATAGTTGCATGAGGTCTGATCTAGTGTGTACATGGAAGAGAACAAACCTGTACAATGACATAGTCATTCTTGTGATAGTGGATACAGTTCCCTGGATATCTGAAGACAATGCTTGAGCATGACCAGACAGTATAGAGTTGTAAATGTGGAACAACGATTCCTCTGATGGGAAAGTCATGTTGAACACACAGAATAATGACACAAATCGAGGATCCGTCTCATTTCTACCACCTCCAGCTTTACCCATAGCAGCCAGGTAACCAATATCACGCATGTTCTTCCAGTTCAAATCTTTACCTCTGTCATAACAACCACCACGTTCCAACAACAGTTTCAACAAAGCAATAGGTTGTTGAGTTCCATAAGTATCAACCTATAGTATAACAAAAATATTACAGAGCAATTCTACCATTTAGTGACATAAATGAACAATAAAGTTACTTTAAAAGGCAAAATACCAAGACTCAGTTCAATAAACTAACAGCTATACAGAACTTAACAATTCATACTAATATACTAATACAAGTACATAGTACCCACTAAAAGTACACTCATATGTAAGGCCCAGCATTCAATATTAGTTGATGGTTCTACTCTAGCATCAACAACACATAAATTGCAAAGTTGATTCTTCACTATGACATGATCGTCATCACTAAAGAATAATCATTGTCAGAGTAAATAATAAACAAATAAATGTATGCACACTTTCTTACTTTCGATCTGATACAAGGAGCTTGTTTAACTTACCTGGGGCATGTTCATATCATCTACAAAGATAAGAAGACGTTTTCCTGGTGGAGGACCGTACGTATCTTTTGTTCTCTTTTCAACGTTAGCTTCCAAGTTACGTTGTACATCTAATGATGTAGTTCTGCTGGAGAAGTTCATGTTTAACAGTAACTGAAATATGACAGGATATAACTTGGATCTCAATTTGTATTAGAAATGAATAATTGATATAAGACACTACGACCATACAATAAAAATTCATAAATGTTATCCTTCGGTATAATACAGTACAACATGTTATCTCAAAGGATCATTGGAGCAGACAAAATGCTCAAGATAAATATGGTGCTAGTAATAACAAAGTATTTGTTAGTTGGTTGAAAATTATATAAAACTAATAATTAAAAAATTGATGGGAAATCAATGTAGCAACTGCTATCTCAAAAAGCAATGAAGTTAACTGTTCCATCAAATGCTTGGCAAAATAGTAACTTACATTTGTATCATTTCACAGCAAAATTGGTGCACAAAAATTTATTTTTTTATATTTGGTAATTCTGATCAATTTGGTGTTGCGAGGTCGCATTTGACTAAACGAAATTGACCATTTTTTGGAGGAAAAAGATTAAATACCTGCTTCATTGTTTTGAATTGGACAAAGTGCTTACTGGCTATGTGTAGTATGATGTATTAGCTATCTGTAGACATCAGTTATTAGAAATTTGAGCGATTCCTTAATAAGTTACGTAGTTTTAAATAAACTTGGTGCAGAAACTGTCATTTTGGAAGTTGTAACCCTTGTATAAGTATATATGTAATATAGGTGTTTTTGGTCCATGTGGCCATTTTAAGCCTAATACACCATTATACACTATCCCTTCAATGTGCTAGTCGCCTTTGCCTTAGGCCATCTTAAAAAATGCTGGTTTGCAGTTAGATGGCCAGAACTTTTACAATTAGGTAGGCATTTTTTTGTTAATACAAAATATTTGCACAGAAAACAAAAAGCTGGAATAAAGGACAAAAAGCAACAATTTTTTTATAAAAATCACTAAAACATGTTTGGGTTGGGAAAATTTTTAATTAGTCAGTCAGGTAACTGCAAACCAACAATTCTTTAAGGATGGTCTTATTACGATGTTCTTCTGCTCGAAGTAAGGCAGATTAGTTTATAACTTACATGGGACTCTTGATCCAAAGTACGGAGGAAGTTTGCGATAGTTGCAGTCTTTGATGTACCAGTCTCACCAATCAGGACAACTGGACGTTTTATACGAACCATCAGGTTTAGAATCCATGTAGTTCTCACAGTATCCACGGTTGGTACCAGGATCTCATTATACTTTCGTTCAGGAGCATGAACATATTTGGGAACCAGTTTTCTCCATGGAATCCATTTTTTCTGCTCCATGTCCCAGAAGTATTCATACAATGTTGCCTGTGTTGTTGGCAGCTCCCCTAGAATGGAAAAGTAAAAATTGCTATTAATGATTAATTTTCTCTAAACATTTCTGAAAACTACCATGCTGAACCAACATAACAGATAAAAGACATACTCTGATAAATGTCTCACAGGGCATTTCATTTTACAGAATTTTTCTATCCACCTTAGCTGAATTATTATTTGATCAAATGATCATGATTTTAAAGATTTTGAAGGTTTTTATTGTGATTCATGAAAAAGGTGGGGCTATTTAAAGGGAATATATGGTGCACTTGATTTTACTTATATATTCCAAAACAGAAGGCATTTTGGCAGAGCACATGCGGCAGAGATATTGATGGTGAAAAATGACCTTACTGCAAAAAAATGGAAATAAAATTATTAATAACTAACCTAATCCAGCAAAGGTTTTTTCATCATCAGTGATGTTTTGCATAGCAGCAAGAGTTTTAACTTGAGCATCAAACTTAATTCTTCCATCTTCTAAAAGTCCAGCTCCAATAGACCAGATAAGTGATTGTATAAATACTGCTTCTAATTCATCAGCTTCCTGTAGCTCCTTTACTAAGATTGAGTCCAACATATGTGATAGTTGTGTTACCTGAGGGAGTTAAAAGTAAACATATATTTACAAAAACAGTATTTATAACTTGATAATAAGGTAAACATATTCCAAACAGACTAAATGAATTTTCAAAATGACGTGACAGAAAACTGTGTCTGCACATGATGAACAAGAATATTTGATATATCCTGAGAATATTTAGATGTCCTGTCATTGTTTTCCCAGTTTTTTTTTTCATTTAAATTAATTTATACATTACGATTATAAATGGTGTTTTAAAGCAAAGATAGATCAGGAAGGCACTTAGATATTAAACAAACTGCTTTAGAAGTTTTTCAAAGCTACATGTAGGAAGTTAAAAATAAAATCAATTCCCTTTAAGTTTCTTCTTTCCACAACCATTGAAAATTAGGGGGAAAGTTTGAATGTAATACCATTACCAATTAATAATAACACAATAAATCAAGCATAAATTGTCATGATATATAAATAATAGGGATTGGACCAAATATTCCAATATCATTTTTAATATTCATTCCCATCCCTAATAAATGTAGACTAGTTAAATCTATGGAGGTAATGTAACACATACCATATTCAAGTTGGTCATTGGTATGATGGTTTTCATTTTCTCGCCTTGACGTCCATCCACAACACCTTCAACTACCATATCAATCAATGATGGTACATATTTTTCATACAGTCTACCCAAGTTTTCTTTCTCTATCTTTGCAGAACGAGTATTCACCCATTTCTTCCAGAATGGCTCATAGCCCAAGTTCTTAGGATCTACATAGACCATACCACACCTAGATACTGTGGCTGGAGATGCATACTGCAAGTCATACACCTGTAGTAAAGAACATATTGCAAATCAAAATCTCAATATGGACATAGCTAATAAAGACCATAATATGTCTGACCCTCTGACAAATTTTGTGTAGTAAAATAATTACACACCTCAAACAACATAGCACAATGCTTCTGCAGACGAATTCTTTCACCGTTAGCAAGTGTCAACAATCTGTTGTCGTCCATAACAGAGTTCATGTTTTCTACCCACAATGCATCAACATCTCCATCATAAACAATGTATTTCTTCTCATTCTTATCGGTAGGTTTGTTGATTTCACGGAAAATGTTTGATAGAAGACCATCAGTCCAGTCACGAGTGATTGGATCTAGTATACCATACAGTTCTATTACACTACGATCTTTAGGATTGATGACAAACAACTTGGTGTGTGTTCCCAATCTGTAAAAATAAATTAATAAACATATAGTGTTCGACTTAATCTTTTTAAGCAATAGCTAAAACTGTATGTTTTTGAGAATAAACAATTTACTAATAGCTAAATTGCACAATTTTTAGAAAGTTCAAAAGCCTGAACAGAAATTTACTAATGCCCTGGGTTTGGGGATAGTCTGTGAGCATGAAGACTGTGCATATCAAGAAACATTTTCTAGTGGATAAGAACAAATAGAAAAATTAGCAATTTTTGAACAACTTGCATCACTTACAAATTTATCCCCTAATTTACATAAATGAAATAATCATTCTGCTTGTCCTTATACACAGATTAAAATAGATACAAAATAGATTAAACTCATAAAAAATGAAAAGGTAAAAAAAATTATAATTAAAAGTCCATTTATCAAGTTCTTTCATAAAGTACTTAAAACAGAACCAAATTTATAGAAAAGTAAGAGCTTCGTATGATTAATAAAAGTAAAATATTATGTTGAATCTACTCACCTTGTTTGTGCTTGGGCTAGTGTGTTAATTACAACAGATTTACCCCCACCAGTTGGTCCAACAATCATAGTTGTATGACGTGTCATCATTGTTTCATACATCTGCACCACCTTGTCAACCTACATTATAATTTACACTTAAAATTAGATACAATGAAACTAATTCTAAGATTATAAACACAAAAAACCATCTGCGACATGGGAACATGTAAGCACTGGCTCAGCAACTTAAAAGCCTCCAAGTCTGCAATTATTTCTTTTACCCAAAGTCACACTTAAATAACTTCATAAACATGCTAAAATTCAATTTGGTAAATTATTAAGTACAAACTTGGAAGACAGATTTCATGAATCTGTCGGGTTTTAACGATGATAAATGTGCTAAAAATACCAAGTATTTTCATGAATCACAGCACAGCAGCTCACATGACTAAACTTGGGTTTGTTACATTCTACATTTCTATGAAATCTAACAAACCAGCTTCAGTCGTCATACCTGTACAGGCAAGAGCATGTAACCATTTTCTTCCAATATGGCCTCGACAGCATCGTTGAAGTTTGGATATCTGACACGAGGACAGTCTAACCCTGGGAACAAATCACCAATCAGACCCAAAAACAATGGTACATCTTCAAATACAAACTTAGGTAAGTTCATATCTCTCAACGCTCTCATCAGTACAACATCCTAAAACAGAAAACATCCAATATTGTCCACCATAGCGGTACACTAAATGTGATTTTTAAGTGCTAACAAAATGTCTTAAATTCAGACAAAACAACAATTCTTTGTAACTGAAGTTAAATTTAATGTATGAAGCAGAATTCAATCAGCTAGAAGCTAAATGCATAATACAGCATAGCTGTAGTTTGCATAACTTCATAACTCACAAACATTTAGAATAAACCACTCCTTGTCTTCAAAATTATGTTACAACAAAAATTCTGCAAAACTGAATATTATTTCATAATTTTATATACCAGCACTAATACCAAATACAGATTCAATACATTAAAACTTGGGTAAAGCAAACATCCATTTTCAAACATCAAAATGTATAATAAAATTGTGTTTTATTTAGTACATTAGCACGAGGTTCATCTAAATAAAACTGACAATAATTGACATACTTCATGAAGATCTGGTGACCCTCTCTTCAACTCTCCAGCCATCACTAATACGGATTTGAGAGCTCTCAAACCAAAGTCATAATGGTATTGTTTGGACAACTGTTCTTTGGCTAGCTTGTACAATACAGTCATCTTTTTGGCTAAAGTCTGAAATACATTGAAAATCCAGGTTATCTCACTCACTTTTAACAGAGAGGAGAATCATAAAAAAGCTTTCTGTTAATTTTGCAAATCTACAAGATAAATTATTGAGTTGTTTGATAGCAAAGCAGCTTATACATAATTGTTCTATCTGATCATCTAAAAAATTCAGACAAACAAAACGTAAGAAAGACTAAATCCAAAAGATATCTCTAAATCAGTCATAAGACCCCTTAAATTGATATTTGTTACAATAATATGGAATTGATAAAGAAAGAGATGCAAATAGCTTGGTTGACAATTTAAATAAAACATTTACAAGTCACTGCATAATGCTATACTTTACCTTAGCCAGCAAGAAACCTTCAGAGAACAACATGATTTCACAAATCTGTTGTAAGTCAGGAACGATAACGACTACAGGTCTGAACAATGCTTTCACAGATTCTGGTAGCTCAGTACGTCCTGCGTAACCAGGGTTCATAGTGATGAAAATACCAACTCGAAGATCAATGTTAATTTCTACACCTTCAAACTATAGTAGGAAAATAGTTTAAAATGAACAATAAATTTAACACTGATACTTTTTAAACAATTGTATACAATATTTATATTATCAGTTAAAAATAATGTAATGAATAGTCTTGCATATAGAACAAGATGGTTAATCTAAATAATCATCTTAAGTGAAGTAGTGCAGTAAAGGATTCTACAAGAAACTTTATCATCGTGCATTAATCTAAAGGAATTGCAACAAATTTTTCTTAAGAAAAGTTAATCACAAAGCAGTAAAGATTTTATCAAAAATCTAACTTTCACGAAGAGGTCACTGTGGTATAGTGGTTAGGGTCTCTAACTAGTTTTCACTAGCCCCTCACCACATTGAATTTGAATCCCACCCTGTCCAGCTGGGTCATGGAAGGTTGGTGGTATTACCCAGGTGTACGCCTGGGGACTTCTTCCATTGTCAAAGCTGGAAAAGTTGTCAAATGACTCCAGCTGTTGGTGCGTCATTAAAACCAGAGAAACTAACTTTCACAACAACTGTACTTACATGGAACCTTTTCAGCTTCAGAACCAGAGCATTCTGAATAGTCTTCAGTTGTGTAGAGATGACAGACAGTACAGATACATCAATACGGTTGAACTCATCAAAACAGCCCCATGCACCACACTGACACAGACCAGAGTAGATTTTACCGACAGCCTGAAATGGATACAAGAATTCATGTTTAATACAAACCACATAATATAGCTCATCTGCAACACATAATATAGCTCACCTGCAACACTGAATCCATGTCACTGTGTCTATGATATTTTAATGGGAAAAATTTATTTTTGAAGACTGTCTGCAGTAGAATTGATGTCCTCTAATACCACAGCATTATGAGGTGGTCAAAATATCATTTGCAGGATTGACTTAGGCAAAATATTAATAAAAAAAACAAAAAGAAAATCTAGAGTAAAATAAATGATAAAGAAGGTACATAAAACATACCTTGAAATCCATACCCTCACCACAGTTGGTGACAACACACAGCAGACCAAGAGCCTTGGCCAAATCTTTCACGGTCTCAGTTTTACCAGTACCGGCGGGTCCGGCTGGAGCACCACCAAGCTGCATTGACAATGCCTACAGAAGGAAGATAAAAAATGCTTAATTTCTGTATAAATTAATATATAACACTGATAAGCCACCACTTTAGATAAATATTTCTATCGTATCAGGTCGGTCATCCTTAAAAAATTGTTGGTTTGCAGTGATGTGACTGACTCATTCGAAGATCCGCAACCCATAAATTTTTCAGCCCTTCAGCATAATTGCAAATCCACATTTTCCAAAGGATGGCTTAATGTAAATGTAATATTACTGAATCCTTGGAAAAAAGTACTCTAGAATAAACCAACGATGAAAGGCTCAGAACATACTCAACCTAATCTTTGTTTCACTTTTATGAGGATACATAAGCATTACACTCAAACATTTTAATAGATTTTAAGGTTTCTCATACCATGCAATGAAAGCAACAATAACATGACAACAGAATGAATGAACCATTTACTATTTATTATTACCTGTGTGTTAGGTAGAATGAACCATTTATTATTTATCATTACCTGTGTAAGTGTTAGGTAGATTCTGTCAGTAAGTGGTGTGATGACAAGACGACCATTGAGACCCATGTATTCATAACCATAACCAAACTCTCCAGTACATTGTCGTACAATAAGTTCATCAGGTTCTTTCACCCAGTAAAATCTCAGTTGAGATTCCCACTCAAACTCATTGGCATCCATAATACTGAAAATAAGAGTTTTATATTGACAGAAAATAGATCAAAAGACAAATTAGTAGATAAACATATTTAGATTTATTGTAATTAGCCTCCACTGAGCAGCTCAGTTGATAGACAACAAGGCTGCACAACTGCAGGCCATTTGTTCAAGATCTGTGCGAGTATGTGTGTCGGTGGCAAAGTGATTAAATATATAACCATCATTGTCACTCATTCTCTAATTCACAACTTAAGGAGTGAGTGCAAGAAGGACCATTTTGATGAAGGAGATATGTACCGTCTTGCACTAATTCTATCAACATCAGAAACTGATTGCACAATTTCACAAAGCTGAATTTGACAAAATTGACAAAAGCTCATCTTTCATCATATATTCTCAGAGTTATTGAAGTAGGTACAAACCTGTCCCGGACAAAACTGTCTATGATATCTCTGGAGTGTACGTCAATAATGAGTACAGCGTTGAACTTTGCTCTGTCATTCTTAGACAGTGGAGAACGAACCTGAATGAAATAAAATACAGAATTAAACATTTCCAACAATACTCAGTATACTTACACAAATAAATTAGTTCCTATTAACAAATATTTTTTTTTAATTCAAATTATCTCATTGGTTAATGCTGGAAAGTAAACTAGAACTTTCAATTAATTCAACAAAAAGTGATAACCTAATTGCTTTAGATTAAAGCTACATGCATATGTATTAAATTCGATTCTTTACATTTCAGTATTACAACAGACTTACAGTCATGACAAGCTCATCAATTTGTCCATGAAGTTTCTTGGCATAATCTTTAAGTGCAGTTTTTATTCCCTTCTTCACTTTCAGGAATACATCCTCAACTTCCCATGTCCACCAGACCTGGTTACCAGCAAGACAAACCATACCTTGATATCCCATCATCCAATCCACTCTACAAAACAGGAACCGGCAATAAAGTTTTTGTAATAATAAAATAGTGTACAAAGTTAGATAAATGTAATACTTGGTAAGCAAAAATTGCAACAAACAATTTGCAATATTTCTGAACTTTAAACACTTAAAAGCTTCAAAATTTGAACTAAATATCAACCCCAGTAAATAAATAAACTAATATTACTTATATCACTTTTTTTGAGAATTAGTCTAAGTTACATTTGAAAAAAAAATGGAAACATGGTGTAAATTAATCCATAAAGGGAGACAACTTAAGATAATTTTTCTCTTTCATTTTCTTTCTTGATTCATCATACCGTAGTACCAGGTTCTGACTTAAGAACTTTTGCAATGTGATTCCAATTATATTTAATTGTACAAGATTCTCCTAAAATACACTCAACATCTGTGATTGAACAGCGTGGATGTTTAAAACATGTGACAGCTTTTACAACAATGAAGTACAACATTTTTCACAAAGTACCTGTTATACTGACTTTGTTTTATCTTAATATGTCTAAAAGATAAACAAACTTGAGATGCTTAGTTCTAACTAAGAAAAAAAAACACTTGGAACTGCATTTCAATTTAATCATTACGGTTAATGAAAAACTCATTACAAAGAGATAGTACAATTAACTATTTTAGTATATAAATATGTCAGCAAAGAAAAAAGACCAACAATATAACATAAGAAAGAAAACAGCTTAAATTTAGCACTTACATATCTATTATTTCTTATAATTTGCTCTAAATTAATATATAAAATAATTTTTAAAGAAGTTAGGGATTGGATGAAGTGGAACACCATTTCTTTGATTTTGTTATGAAATAAAAATACCATGCTACCCACAGCAACTTTGAAAATAAAGAGAATCATATGGTAATAAATAAATTGTAAGCCCAACTACCTTGCTTTGTTATCACAGTAGAAAAATACAGCTTCTTTGGTAATCAGTCTGTTTGTAGCCCTCATTTCTTCTAATACATTAGTCATCCAATCTTCAACACGGCCTTCAGCTGCTACATGTGTACGGAATTCCATGACCTCACCTTCAGCAGATATCATGGCTGTGGCCAATGTTTCATTATTGTTACCTTTAGAGAACCTCAATGATGCGATGTTGTCGTACATCTGTGGGAATGTAAAACAAGATGACATGATCATTTAAAGGATTTTAGATAATCTACACTGTATTCATTTCTATTATGTCTTATAAAGCTTCACATCTTTCATATATACAGTCAAACCTGTGGACAAAGGCCACACTTGGGAAAGGCAAAATGTGGCCATCATTGACGGATGGTCTTTGTTTGTTAGTTTGTTCTGAATGATAAATGATGGTTTTCAAAGAATGGCCTTTACTGACAGGGTGGCTTTCATTCAGAGGTTGCTGCAAACACAGACTTGGCTGTATCAGATGATATAAATTAATCTCTGACTAGTTATCACTAGCCCTTCATGGCTGTTGGTTCCAATCCCACCTGGAACCAGAAAATTTCACTTGTGATGAAGCTGTCTAAATGGTTTACAGAAGATCAGTGGTTCTACCTACCATTAAAGATGGAAAAGTCACTAATGCCCCTGGTTGTTAGTGCAACATTAAACCCAAAGGAAAAAAGTACCTTAATCATGTGTTCCTGTACACATTCTGGGTCACTGCTACCCAAAATACTGAGCAATTCATCATCGGAAATGAAGAAGAATCTTGGGAAGGCATTTCTCTTGGAGTCAAGGTAGTCATTCAATGATTTCTGACATTTTTCCAAACCAGTACTAAGTGATTCCAAATCTTGAAGACGATTTTGTGCATGACAAGCTAACTTGATTGTTGGTACTTTGTGTGTATCGTTCATAATCTGGAAATTGCAATTTTTTATATGGTTTTTGATTTCTTTAATTGATTCTACAGATTTTAAGTTTAGATTTTCAGCAAAATCAAGTATTTTTTGCACATCATCTGTGTCAATGATTAATTAAAATCACCACATTTAAGACAAAACCAGAGAAGTGTAAGAAAGGTGTCAGCAATCAACCAGTAAAAATGGGTTCAATCTTTACAAAACTCAAGAATAACACTACAACAATGAGTCAGAACAGGTGTTTTGTTTCAAATATCTGACAGATAGATTAAAAAATACATTAACTACTTTCACAAACCGACATAAAATAGGTCAGACAGAAATAAATGAAAAAATACCTTTTTGAATGTTTTATCAATCTGGTCAAACTTCTTGGCTTCCTCTGGAAGTTGTGATCTGATGTCACCACCAATAAAGATACCTTCCAGATACATCCACTTCCTCTGTACTACCATCCATACCTGAACAAAAATATTTTTACTTAAAAAATATTTTCTCAAATACTTAACATACTAGTTAATGTTATAGCGGTTGATGCGAAAGACTGTCAGAGCTCAGTCCTCCAGCAAAAACTTTGATGAGGTCTGGTGAAATATATTCTTTGATTTTTTTTGATAATTTAAGTAAATATAAAGTGTGAGCCACTTATATTTAGCCCACTTTAGGAGTGTTTTCATGCTGTTTTGTCTTCCAGTCCAATAATGCCTCATTAACTTTCCCATAGAGAGTTAAATCATGCCAAGTTACATATGTAGTCCCAAATTCAAAATACAGAACGAAAATGTGAACAAATTTAATAATATCAAATACATATTAACCCTTATCATGCTAATTGTGAGTGTTGTGCCGTAACTATATTCTCCCCACTGCTGAGAATAACCTAGACTCATGCTATAGTAGTTAATAGATAAATAAATTCAGCAAAGGACATGGCTTATCAGTAATTCAGGAATACAACCTGGTAAGGGTAAATTGAAATTGTAAAGCATATCACATAAATACAAGTCACATTCTAGAATTTATTCATCCAATAAATAACACATTACTTACGTCTAAAACTTCTGAAATATGAGACAAACTCTTCTCCCAGTTTTGTACACTATTCAAGAATGGCCCAATAAACCTGGAAGCTGACATGCTCTGTAAGTTCATGGAACTGTCATCTAAACTCTGTAGAATTTCATCAATAGCTCCCAGAATGAAGCCACGATGTGATGTTCCCTTCATGTATGGTACTACAGTAAACTTCATACCATTCCAGGTCTCCTCAATTTCTTTCACACCCTGTGTAAAAAAACAAGTGAGAATTAATATAATTATAAATCCTTTGATTTCAAAGTCATATCATGAACAAATACTGGATCTGACCTCACAAATATTATGACCGAGATCTGTAACAAACTTCTTTTAAAATATGAAGAAATTGTCTATCAAACAAAACAGTCTGCATGAAAGCAGGTTTAGATAAATAAATAGCACAATCAATTACTAAACTGCATTTCACATGTCACAAAAAAATGAATAATTTGCAAGAGGAAAAAAATCAATGTGAAGTGAGAAGATTAAAGTAACATATAATCACTATTGCTAATTAACTTAATTTTTTCCTTAAAATCAATACTCATATCAATAATTTGGTGTTTCTGATTTACCTGAGATTTTTCATAGAATCATAATTTGTCAGAACAAATGTAAGTTCCATTACCTTCTCAATACCCATTTCTTTGCTGGCCATGGTGACAATTTCTCCAATTGTTTCATGGTACCTCTGTAACTCCATAGCAAAAATATTGGCCAGTGTGAATGTCTCTGGATTAATGTCGAATTTCTGTCCAGTCTTTGACATCAACTCCTTCCAATGGCTGTAGTGGAGAAATGACTTGTGATAAATCAGGTATTTCAAGGAAAAAATCAATATACAGAGATCTATTAATTTTCTTAGTTACATGACAATCTTGGGTATATAATTTTGATTCTTACTCGATATCATATAAAAGATAATTTGAAACTTCAAATGTGGAGACCATTCCGAGAGCTGTTACTGAATCATCCACATAAACACAATATGCTGCTATAGGTTTATGTTCATCTTTGCTTATAACCTAGTTTTTTGCTAATTCATATCAGTATTTCAGCTGAATACTGTAGACAGTCCCTGGCTTACCTAACTGTACAAACCTGCTTCTCCACATTTCATAAACTTCTAACATTGCAATTTTAATTAGAGACACTTTGGATATCAAATATTGAGTCAGATTATCAGGCAGAAAAATGCAACGCTCCCAGGTCTAGATCTCTTAACATCACCATCAACTGTCATACACTGATTGAGCAAACCAAATTCAAAGCTAAATTAAGCGACATTCAAAACAAAGTATACCACATACCGATCTCTAAGGGCTTCATGTTTCAAGTCTACGAACAGAGGTAAAGAATCCCTAAATTCCTTCATCTTTTCTTCCAGTGCACGAGCTACCGGCATCTGTTTAACGTCACGTGGCATTTTACGAAGATTCTTAAGGAATGCTTCAATACCATCTTGTAGAATCTGGATGTTCAAATTGGCCCACAATGTCTCGGACCATTGTTCTCTGGCAGTCTACATAAATAAGGAAAATAGTAACAGGTTTTATTAAAACAAATTTTCCATTTCATTAACATGATGGAAATGACACACCACAATGAAGATTTGTATGTCTATTCTCCACATAAATAAAAGATGCATCATTTTTTTCTGTCAAAAGTGAAGATGGTATGAGATTTAGCAACAACTTGTGGAAAAACATTCTACATAATAAAGCTACATACATACTAACAATTATATATTTCCATACAAAAATTACTATTCAACCGATATAGTAATTCAGTAACATTTAACCACTGTAAAACCTAACATAGTTATTCTATACAGTACTAACCTGCTGTTCTAGATACAGAGCATAGATCATCTCCAATCCTTTCATCTGTTTCTGTACTTGTTGTAAGTCAGGGTACATTGTTATAGGTAGATCAAATAACTTCTCAGCATTGGCTAGCTCTTGTCTATCAGATTCATATTTGTTCACTTCAACTCTGTATTGTTTCAATAACTCAACACCTAAAACATAGAGTACATTTTCATATAATGGCAGCATACAAAATACAATAAGTTTTCTATTCTAATTATGTTCAAGTTTGCACAATCAACTCAAACTGTCAGTCACATAGTCTGAGAGACAGAAAATATTCAGGCTGGCAAATTTACAATATAGGGTATACACAAATGATAGAATTTCATCAATTTCGCTGTAAATTAACTGTCATATTCCAATATATTGTAATGTCATATACAATTATATTTCAGTCCTTGTGCTAACCAACAAGCCCAAAGCCGGGGCAATTAAATCTTTATTTGCGCTAGTGAACTTCTTAAAATTGTGTATTTAAGCTTGTGGTAAGTTGTTCATTGTCAATAGCCAACATGGGCTACATTGCTTTGAAAATGATTTTGAATACTGATAGTTAAGAATGTTCTTAACACACAATAAAAGATGAAAACTAGAACCAACAAAAGGCTTAAAACTTCACTAATAACATTGGAATATATAAAACAAGAACTATAATTAGTGAAGGAACAGAACCAATGAAACAGATATACCAGTACCCGCTGTAATAACAGTACATACAGCAATGAAAATATCAACATAATATGACAAAACACATACAACAAGAATATAAATATCAGGTCATATATGTTTAACGAATTCTCATCTTCAAATAGTGTTGTTGCTTACAATGAAAGAATGATTTGCAATAACATTAACAGGTCAAAAAATTAACAGGCACTTAATGTAAGAATCATAAATGTATTCATGGACATTAGATATATGCACAAGACATCTACTCGGGCAATGTATCACTGATGCCAGATGACCATGTGTTAAGTGTGTAGAGTTCATACCTTTGTCGAGATTAGGTCCTACAGCCCCAGGGCCTTCCAGATAGAACCTGTCAGAGAATTCTTTCAACTCCTTACTGAAGTCCTTAATCTGATCTTGGGTGATCTAAAAAATCAAACATAACACTGTAAAATAATTCCATGCAAAACAAATCTTACACAATATACTTTGATATCAAAAAATTTCTAACTACAACCAAAGTCTTACTTTCAACAATTTCTGCAAGAGTTTTTTTCAGTTTGGTACGAATACAATTTGACAAAACACAGTAAAACATACAATTTTCATATCATTAATAAAAAAATGTTCCTTAGAAATGTCATACTTTGAAAATATGATAATGAAGTCAAACAGACATATATTGATACAAACATGCACAAAATTCAGTGATTCTAAATATATATTGTTTTCAGCTTAGATGCACAAGGGAAAATCCTACTTTATAAAATAATATATAATATACATGTTGTGTTCTAAATTACACCTCCTTAACTGACTTTAACATTAAAAAACTACAAGATTGCTCTCTATAAAAAATACATCATAATTATACATGGTGGTTATAATTATGTGTAAAGTAGATTATATAACATGTGAAAAAAATGATATGATAATACAATGCACAATATTTAGTGAAACATTACTTACAACAAGTCTTTGTGAAAAAATAACCAAAATCATATTTTTGTCATGGTGAATAGACATTAATCACACAAGTAATATTAACAAAACAGAACACATGTATGCCATTCGTTTCACAAACAAATTGTTATCAGTCAAGATTTTCATGCCTTTGATAAAAAAATAAAATCTCATTGTCCTGTCCTGAAGTAAAACTTTCACAATATAATTTCTTTCATAACTTTACAGGTACAACAAACATTACAGCCTTACCCCATTTCTGCCACGACCAAATAAACCCCTCTATAGAGAAACAGTACAAGGTCATGATATGAATAACACTAGGTTAAAAAAATATTATAAATCTGTTCTTTGAAAGTAAAGTGAAAGAAGTGGATAGAGAACAGTCAATCTTCAAAGTAAATAATGAATAGGTGAAACATTAGGCAAAATTTGGATGACAACAAGTCCGTTTCCATTATGTTCAAAGTACAAATATTCCTTAACCAACACCCCCATCTCCCTGAGACATTATATCTTTCAATTTGTCAAGTATTTGTTTAAATGATTTTTGGACTTTATGTATATAAATTAGTTTCAAGGATTATTCCCAATTTATGGACTGGTCATCATATTGTTTTTCTCAAAATTCATAGTGGACATTAATTAGGGGAGGGGTATCATTAGAGAATATTAGGTAGGTCTCATTCTTCCAATTCTGTAAGAACAAGACAGAGATAAATGTAGTGGATCGTAGACTGGCATTATAACTTGCATCAAAGAAAATCTGTCAACCTACCTCCTTGAATTTCTTCTTCACTGCAAACAGACTAGCATCAATATTCTTTGATTTCAACACAAGATCATCCCAGATCTGTGGCATTTTCCACTGTAGCTCTTTCTCTTGATCCGTTACCTAGCAACAATAAATTACGAAGAATAAAATTCTGCGCCCTTTTTACAAATGCAGCTTATAATTAAGAAAACAACTTTTAGAAATTAATGAGCAATAGTAAATCAGATCATGGCTACATCAAAACATACGTAAAAGATGAAAAGATATCATTTATGCTCTGCTTTTATAGATTTACTTTATATTCATAAAATAGTTTAACGCAAAGTAAAACCAAGAAATATTTATACTAAACCAGATTCAATAAAATGCAGTAAAGAATGAAATTAAAACAAAAAGTAGGGTCATGGCATAAGGCTATTCCAGGTTAGCATATTTGCATGAATGAAAAAAACACTACACATATATATATATTCATATAAGTGATTTAAGTTTTCAAAAACTAGCAGAGTGTGTAGAGCTGAAAAAAAAAGATTTGACAACAAAGTACCATTTACATGCTCAAACAATAGTTTTCTCACAGTATTCAGACCCTAAACCCTGATTGCAAAAAACTTGCAATGAGTCTATAAGCATTATGGGTACAAGAAAACAAAAGAAATGGCAAAGATTTGGACAACACTGGTCTAAACTCTAATATATGTAATTAAATGTAAAGATGCAAAATCAATTGATTGGAATTTGATGAAAGAGTTAATTCAGACAAGCAAAATTGATTCAAAATTGATAAATGAACAAATGGTCACTTTAAATATCTTAAATAAAAACATGACACCTATGTGCAGGATAATCAGATTAAAGTTTTACTCATGCATTAACTGTGGTGAATAACGTAACAATGGATTGTTTAGCATGCATTATATAGAATATTATCAAAAAAATATTAAAAAAAACAATGGGCATTTTAGATTTTACAAGTTCAAAGATGATTATGGTATGTTTATAAACAAATGAGTATTAATGATTTCCCTTAAAAATATGAGACAAAATTCATTTTATCATGAATACTGAATTTGAATAAAATATAATAGAAATCAAAAGATGAGTCAATAAATATTTCTAGCCCTTTAATTTTGAAATCCTTTTTTGAAAGGGCAAGCACCATCATTGTTTACAAAAAAATCTAATGCATACATTTTAATCAGTGAATCTGAACAGGAAATCATTAATACTTCAGGTCAATTTTTATTTCTAAGAATAACATCGGGTTTAAGCTAGTAAAGAAACATTAAGGTTGGCTAGGGATGAATATTAAATGATAAAAAATGAATACTACTGTGAAAACTCCAACTGACATTTTCTATGTACAAATGATAAATGATAATCAATAATAATGAATGTTATCATATGTACGTCTATATGTTGCTGCAGATAAAACATTATCAGCAATATTGTGGTCTCATTTAACTATGTAAGATAACCATCTGATACAAGGAATCCAGGTCTGATAGCACAATAAGACTTAAAGATCAAATGGGATTTGAACTGTGAATGAAGAAGGCTAGTATTTATTCATCAGCGACCACAACTACCCAACCATGGAGGTCCCACTTCAACAAGGCGTTGATCCTACACATACCAATATGTACATCATAAAAACTCAATAATTTGATTCATTTTATAACATTAAAACCAGTCATGGAATCAAATTACAACAGAAAAAATGACACCACAATATATATACATGTAAAAAGATCTGTTAGATTCTAAAAAGTACTTTTGCAATGATTTATACAACACTGAGTTGTAGCAATACCTTCACTCTTCTCTGAAGAATATAAACAACTTATCAATGTTAACACAACATTAGAGACAATTATAGCATCTGTCAGATTAATACCTCTACCATAAAGTCTGACCCGTCAAAGAAATCTTTAAATACTAAAACTCATAATATTAGTATGTTAATGGAGAAGAAATCTTCCCATCAAACAGTATTAATTTCTAAGCTATACAAAGAAAAAAGGAATTATTCGCGCTATCCTTCACAAACAACTTTCCATAACTCTTAAAAGTAATCATAATAATACTCCTAACATGCATAGTAGGTCTATATTCTCTCATAACCACACATAGTAAAAGAAGTCAGAACCAAGAAATCTTTACCTCAATATCATACATAGACAATGTTCTATATCGTTCTTGGATATCTCTAATCTTATCCTCTACGTCCAGTGACATAGCTTTGATGTCTGAGATTGTTGTCAAGACAAACTTGAGATCCTCCAGTGTACTTGGAGTCTGTTCTAAATCATCGGATTTATTCTACAAGTAACAGAAATAGCTGAATCAAATATCCATATTAATAAAGCAGCAGCCCTTTTTATGCCATTTGTAGGTCTATTATAAGAACCCATTTCCCTCCTGAAAAATATTGATTAATACTTTTCACTAAACAATAAAAAGGGCTGAGTCAGATTAACAGTCTGAACAAATTAAAGTCTATTACAAATTACAAGTTTTCTGTTCTCACGTCAAACTGAAGTGATGAGTTACTGAACAACCCTCATCAATTTTTTGATAAAGAGGAGTCCCATACATTAAGTTAATCAGCTGCCATAACTTAAGACTGAATAAAACAAAATGAAATAAAAGTAAATTTCCAAACTGTCTGGAAACATTGCTACACTTTATTACAAGAAAAAAAAACACAATATTCCATAAAGTGCAGCAATAAAGGTACGTGCGTTATATCATGACAATGTTTGGTCCATCTAAAAGTAAGCATAAACTTACGTCTAGATTGTCATTCAGTTGGAAGAGATTATCCTTGGCTGAATCCCTCAACAGTTTACCAAGACATGCAATCCATTGTTTGGCATGCTCTGTGAACAAATGAATAAAACACTTCAGGAAAAAAGTCATTAAAATTCCTATTCTTTCCATAACATAATTCAGTGGAAAATGTACAGAAAAATAATAAAATTGTAACACAACGTAATGATTGCACAAAAGTTTGTAATCTTCATGACACCAAATATTTGAAAATAAAGATACAATGATGAAAATTTCAGTCAGTCAAGTTCACAGTTATTCCATAAGAAAGTAAATTTATTAGCTTTTTTACAGGGGTTAAACATCGTACCAAAAGCCAGAGAGCCATTTGGCATTTTCCAGCCTTATTGTCAGAGACCATAACAACTTAACCAAGGAGACCCCATAGAAAGAAAGTTTACCTTTGACAGAAGATGACAATGGGCCCATAAATAATCTGATACATTCCTGATCTTTCACAACAGGAATAGCTTCCACTTCATCAATTGTCTTGAAGTAATACTGTAGTTTATTATCAAAAGAAACTACTGTGGGATCCTTCTGGAACCATCGATCCGCCAGAGCTTGCTGTTAGAAATACAACAATATAATTATAACAAAATTATAGAAATCAGCTTTCTACATACAGTCAATCTTGTATTAAGAGACCGCTCAAGGGTCAGGGCAAAAGTGGTCTCTTAATGAAACGGTCTCTTAATACAAAAGTAGGTTTTCAAACACTATGATAAGAAATTAATTCCGGTTAAAAAATGTACTAATTATGATTACACATAACCAGAAAATGAAATACTTTAATCTTTTTATTTCTTTACATATTCTTTCAAAATTTATGCATTTACATATAAATAGATATGAATGATATAAATTGCTTGATTTATAATCTTTTTAATAATCTATTTAATTGAGTTACATGTAACATCAAACACTTTAAAAGTTACTTCTTATAAAAACCACTTGTTTACTTAAAAAAGTCACTAAAACACATTTCAGTTGAGTAAGATTCCCTGTACATATCTTTGAAACTTCTAATATATTCTTTTTAATATGTTTTGAATTTGGGTCTTCCCAACACCTAGTTCCTCAGCTATTTTTCGGGCACTTTTATTTTTTGAAAGTTCCAATACACGGACGCGTTCGTCCAGAGTCAAAACTTTCCTTTTAGACATTATTCTACTCCAAACTGTTAGCTATGTAATTCCCTATTTAACAAAACAATCCAAATTTTCTGCACGTATTTTAATGTTTACAAGAATATGTAAATATGCTTACACGAAAGTTTACACATGCTTAAATTCCAAATTGAAAACGAGAAAAGGCGGTCCTATACGCACACTGAAAATGGAAAGCTAAATGGTGATTGGTCGCATGCGGTAATTGAAGCGGATATAAGTAGCCGATAATACTCTATAACATTTAAGGGGATGACAATTAGCGCTTGCTTTGAGACGTTCACACCTATTGTATGCCGACCATTACGATACAAATTAGTGGCAAATTAATGGCAATTTGTGATAAATTATGATTTTGTGGTCACTTAATGAAAAAAAGATCAATAAATTTGCCATATTTGAATGGCCGCTAGTCGCGTAAGACAAAAGTCGTTGAGCACAACATAATTATATAGGGATTATCGACGGGAGGATTTAAAAGTGGTCGTTTAGTACAAATGATCGCTAAATACACGTGGTCGCATGGGCAAGATTGACTGTATTTTCAACAATGTAATAATATAAATATTATCTTGTAAGTTGTAAATAACTAACACCTTTTTAGGCTAAGCTTAATGCATAAATTTATAGTATTTCTTCAGGACTAGAAAGGTGAACAACTAGCATTGCTTTTGGACAATAATAAGTGTCATCACATTCCATGAACTAAACAACTTTGATCTTAGAATGACCACCAATTAGTCGTACACTGAACTATGTCCCACTTCTACATCAAAAGTGTTTCAAATAACTGTTTTTTGTTGAAAAAATTTACAAAGGCTGCTTAAAAAATACAAGAGAATCAATGAAGTCTATTCATGCGGGTAGAATTTCATTATAAGTGTAGGAAGTCCATGAAATTCTTTCTTAAAACACAAAACTTGAGTAAAATCAATCAGCAGTATAAAAATAAATGGATAAAACAGAAGAAATTCCACACCTTGTCAACCTTCCATATGCTTCTGTATTTCTTCCATCTGTTGAGATATCTCTGCATGTTGGTCAATGTGTTCTTGATATTGTAATGTATTGTCTGTACCAGATCTATTGTCTCACTGTTCACAGATATATCAGTGAAGAACGTGAACTGATATAGCTCATCTTCACCTTCCACTTTCTGTGGTGTACATTCAATACATGTACCATTCATCCATCGTACAAACATCTTAGTTCTGAAATAAAATTCAATCAGTTGCACCAGGTGACACAAAGAATTACTTCAAACAATTGTTAAAGCATATATTTGAATATAAAATTATCAATAAAGGTAACTAATGCCTATATATAACTGAAAAAATCAACAAAATGCAAACAGGAATGCCAAATTGATGGAATGGAATTTTGATTGGTACACACAACAAAATAGTGAAAGAGGAATACGAGTTATATTCAAAACTGGATTTTGATTGGTTCAGACAAACAAAATAGTGAAACAAGAACATGAGTTACATTCAATGCTGGATTTTGATTGGTTCAGACAAACAAAATAGTGAAACAAGAACATGAGTTAATTATATTCAATGCTGGATTTTGACTGGTTCAGACAAACAAAATAGAGAAACAAGAACATGAGTTATATTCAGCATATAATACATACAGACAAATACTTCAAAATGACAAAAAAACTTACCCTTCAACACAGTCTCTGACACACTGAAGAGTAAGTTTGTAAACTTCATTAGCTTGTGGATGAAGTACAACATCTGGTGCAGCTAACAATGTCTCAACTTGGAATAATGGTTTATCTGATCTCAGTGCAGCCTCAAATCTTCTCAAGTTGTTCAATATTAACTGCAAATAAGTAAAAATACATCACAATATTGAAATTACAAGTAACAAAAATTTGCCGTTTGTATAGATTCATCAGAATCGATTTTCTTCAATACAAAATCCATGGCTTTACCCATACAAGAATATACAAGTTAAATGTTCAATATAATGTACAAACAATAATATATAAAACTATTTAAAATATACAGATTGGCAGTCTTTCATGAACTGAGATATAAGTGTACATCAATTAACACATCTGTCAAGTTTGATTGTCTGACATGAAGTAAATACATTTGATAATTATCAATTTAATCTTCAAATGTTTACCTTCAAAAGTGCATCGTACATTTTCTTCTCCCAATGAGCATAATACTGATGTAGCTTGGGAGACTTTCCAGAATTAGAGTGTACAACAAGACCTTCCATTTTGGTCAGTAAAGGTCCAATAGCACGATATTTACGTGACAGTATCTCAAAGTCTTTAGACCTTTCCCTTTCAATATGTTCAAAGTATTCTTTACATCCAGGCAGAGTATCAGGGAACTTCGCTGGAGGAGATTTGAATAGATTTGCATTCTCAATCATTACAAGACGTTGATTTATATCCTTGGCATTTTTCTGTATCTGGTTCACTAGAGACTCAAACTTGGCAATTGCCTAGAATAGAAAACAGACACAGTCAAATCACTGATACCTTGTTATTCATCTTAACTGAAGCATCCACCTGTCTTAGAATACTTATACATCTTCTAATTCACAATGAAATGAATTCTTCCAAATATTTTGTAAACACTTTATTTTTCAGCAGATGCTTGAGTTTATACAAATGATTATGAAATACAGTGAGACAGACATAAAATAATTAAAATTTAGGAGTATTGCATTTTGTTTAACATGAATCGCAAAAATGCTGAAATAAACACTAGAACATTCAACTTGGCAACTTTTGTTGTAAAAAGCTGATAAAAAATACAAGTAATCCTACATATAAATTCTACATTAACATAGAACCAACCTGTTCACATTTATGACAGTAATCCTTGATACCAAGAGAGTTCCAGTTAAGACGTTTAGCTCCAGGACGGATGATGCGACGAAGTTCACGCACATGATCCTCCAGTAAGACACACTAAACAATACATAGAAGTGTTAGATAACTAACAATGAATTCTGTTGGAAATACCTTTCCAACAAATAACGCCTTAATTTGAATTCATTAGAACTGTAATTAGGATGTCAAAAGATCTCCAATTGAATACTTATAATGGTACTCCTTATACAATTTGTTATGTTAAGCAGAATTTGACTTCCAATGAATGAAATTCAGACAAAGGAAAAATATTAAGTACAAAGAAAAAATAATAAAATATATCCTTTAGAAAGGGCATAAGCATCAATGTTAGCCCTGAACAATGCTATAAGATCCTATATTATAAAAATATTTCATAGGCAGAAAAAAATTAAGTCTGGTTTCCACTAACTTCCCCTGACAATATAGGGCAAGTAGGTTGACAAAATGTTTTTCAAATGTATTTTTTCAATTCAGAGATATAGTTCATATGAAAATATCAGCAAAACCAAAAAAATTGACTGAGACTAAGATAAGTCGAAGGTAAGCAGAAAAAAATAGGTTCCATCTTGTTAGTGGAAGCCAGGAATTTGTTTTTACGCTTACAAACCTCAGCATGGTCTAAACTAGCCAACAGTCTATTATATCTCTGTAACATATGTGTCAAACTCTCCACATACTTGATGTATTTCTCGTCCTGAAATAAAAAAAAAACAATATACCAATATTATGATACAAGAAATCTTTTAAGAATTTATTGACAGTGGAGGGTAAGCAGAATAATAAGAACATCAAACCCAACATCTACTTGTTAAAAAGATGAAATTATGAGAAATAAAATGCCATATTATTTACTTATGTAGACACATAATATTTATCTGTCGATGGAACATAAAAAGAGGGTCAAATAAATATATTTTGAGATATGTAATACACAACCACAGTTGAAGTGAACTTGGATATAGTGAAGAATTAGACATAGTGAATTATGTACTTTACCCCAACATGCCCTTTTTATTTCATTGTTATGGATAAATTGAAATTTTGGATATATTTATGTAATTACTAGGGTCACCAAAAATTCATTAAAACTGTGTTCTACTGAAATAAACTAACTTACAGCAGATGACTAAGGAACAATATTACTAGTAACAAGCTGAAACACAGTTTGCCTTAGTGTAAACTGTTCAATATGGTGCCCTTTTTTTATCAGATAACACATCAATATCATTTGGCAATCAGAGATATCTTGATTACCTGCAAAGCAACATTTCTGGCCAATTCTGGTACAGAGAAACCAAGTTGTTCCATGTATTTTGTCTCAGCAACAATCTCTGCTAACATTGGATCGAAGTCAACGATGTATTTCACTTCGTACACATTGGCTACAAAAAATACCAATGATTCAAATATAGAATGCATTTATTGCTTGAATATCTAACTCTAACAAAGGTATGCATTCTTATAAATTTGTTATATGTGTAAAATCAAGCATTTTATTAAGCACACTAGTCATAAGTATATATTAGTATATGATGAATGTTACACACTTATCATTCAAATGAATTTTACATAAAATAAGATCATTAAGAAGATACATACTGTCGTAACTTTTCAACATTGAATGTAAATCAGAATTAACAGTCTTTATACCCAATATTTCATTCCAAATTGCACATATAATTCTGAGCTTCATCACAAGAATTCGTTTAGTGAAATTATCATGGAAATCAATTGATCAAATGTAGCCATGAAAATTAAATTCAGAAGTGTCAAACTTGAGCCCAAACCAGAGTTATTCAGCAAGCAGATCGGTACAAAAAATAAGATAAAAATTCAAAATTATAAGAACATTCTGATTACTCACAAACTGAAAAAGGTAGACAAACTAAGCAAAGAGTGGAAAAAACAAGCTTTGAAAGCCAAAATAAATGATTAATTACGAGCAAACCATTAAAATATTTGTCCATCTATTTTTATTGATAAATGAAATCATTTAAAAGTACACACAGACAAGTATAAGCAAGAGATCAAAGTGCTGGAAATACAGACACCAACACCATAAAAGGATCAATGTTATATAATGATACCAAAGTATAAAAGATGAGTGCATGAATATTTCAATCCAGCACCCAAATTACTCTATGAATGACTGCATGTGCATATGAGGTACTAACCCTGACTTGTCACCAAAATATGTGCTTTTAAACTGAACTGAATTCCAAGATTTAACCTTAGATTTAAGAAAGCAGACAGCAAGATTATCAATGTTGTGTATAAATAATATTCAGGTATTATACTAAATGTATGTATAAAAACAACAAAATGATAAAACAATGTACACCAAATCACCATGTGGATGATAATATTAAAATAAGGTATACACAAGTTTAAGAATGCATATGAAGTAACACGGTGCATAATATTTACAACTTTGAGTTTGAGCTGTACTGATCATATTGCTACGAGGGGTAGCAGATGATCGAGTTTGACTATGTGAAGATGACAATTCTCTTCCATCAGATGACATGGTACGTTCAAAACTGGCTGGGGTAATGCCTTGGTTTGAATAAATTAAATTGACACTTGCAGGTTAAAGATCATAAGCTGAGAAATATGCAACAAAGGAGGGGGGAACAGCAGCAAGGCTATCTGGTTAGCAATAAAGTAAATCTTTAGCTAGATGTAAAAGAAAAACAAATGAAATGGAAAACCACATATTTTATAAAATTGATTACCATGGTGAGGTGATTTTGGGTGATCGGTATGAACTGATGTCCCTACAAGAACATTATACAAATATCAAACAAGTTTGTATGTTTGTTTATTGATTAATTAGCAACAAATCCATGAAGTCCAGACTATATATCACAGAACCTGATCATGAGTAGAAAAAATAATTGCTAGTTTATTTTTATATGTTGAACTTCTGAAAATATTATATAAGGAATAATAATGAATGATGGCTATCTTAGGAAACAACAAAAGAGAATTCATAATCAACATACAAGACATTCAAATGAGTGTAACAAATGTAATTAATTCAAGTGTCACAGCATCATAATGTAGTGAAACTATATTTGAAGACAAAATTATATATTTCAATAGCAAAATTTTCAAGAAACTATCAGTGTTATATGTAAGAAAGAAGTGTACCCATACCTTCCCCATCATGGCCATCCTCAGCTTGTTGTTGTTGTTGTAGCTGCAGTTGTTGAGCATGGGAAGGTTTAACAATCAAATTCCTCTTCAATAAAGAAGGTAAGACTTGTTCAACATGCTCTCTCCATTGTTCATATTTGTTATCTTCATATAGCTTCATCTGTTTACCAACACTGAGGTACTTGGCTCTAGTCTGAAAACAGAAAATGAAAAAATAACAAAAGTTATCAATCAGGTGATTCATTTTGAACATCATAACTAAAAATAATATTTAAAGCAGAAAATTTCAATTGCAAACAAAGAAACAATGGTATAGTTTGTATTAGAAGCGAGCATCTACCTGTAATAATACAGGTAGATGAAGACTTAAAATATTAATTTTGCAATGAAAGCTAAACAACCAACTTACAGATTTTCCCATATCACTTTGCATCATATCTTCCATAGACTGGAATCTGATGATAACATGTTTGATGCGATGGAACAGTGATCTCTCCCAATAAATGGAGCCAGCAATTGGAGGATGATTCTTATGCAGTGGAGGGCTTTCCTTCTGAGTGATGAAAAGGTTTTCCATTGTCTCCACTTCTTTCTGATACTGTACCAGAATGTCCCTGAATTTCTGCATCATCTGAGCATTGATGGCTTCACGAGAGCGAATATGTTTGAATTTAAGCAAGAGGTTAAAAGCACCCTCTGCAGATCTCAGCGACTGGAAGGATTCATCTATAAACATCTTGGCCTCATTTTCTATGGCACTCACCTCTCTGTTGAAATTATCCATCACACTTTTCCATGAAGAAGTGTGTCTTATGGAGAATGGATCAAATGATACCTGGAAAGCATCAGAAACACATGAATAAATACATGAGCTCATAGTTAAAGAAAGATATTTTTGATTTAGCAGAGATAAAGAATGTGTTTGCATTTTTAAAGCAAAGGAAATAGACAAGAAAATGCATCAGACTCTAATGTTTAAAGTTCACAGTTAAAATTGACTCTCATGTGTGTCTATTCACACACTGCAGAACATATGGTTGAAACAACAGCAAGATAAATGAAATAAATGAACATTTATATACATGTACCACATGTACAAATATTTTACCACAGCCAAAGAACTCACCTCTTCCAATGGAGTTACAAGAGCATCAACTCTAACTAATACTTCCTCAATTCTTTTTGGATCTCCAGTAACAGCCTTCAACTCTGGTCCAAAAATGTTATAAAACTCTTCAAGAACCTAACACAATAAAAATGCATTTTCTGTGAATAATTATGTTAATATTGGAAGGATACATCAACTTATTTCAATTTTTCAATTATTTCTATGTTACTTTTCTTCAAAAGTTTGAAATTAAAAAAACATTTCATAACATAAATTGAGGTTATTATGAAAACAAACATAACATTGAAACATAGAAAGGTTATGTATACTATTTTACCTGTGCCACATTGCAGAGATCCTGGCAAATGTTTGACATATAGTCAGTCCTCTCAAACAGCTTCTTTCTATCAAATTCCCATCTCTGATCACGTCCAGACTGTTCAATTTTGGCGCGCACCTCGAAGTAACTCTCCTTCCACACCTGTAACATTCTCTTAGCCTCTGATGTTCTTCTCTTTACTTCATCTGTTGAATCTCTGTAAGATGGAAAAAAATTATCTTCTATGCACGCTCATAGAAATGAAATCATTATTTTTCTCCAATATTCAGAACTATACTGCTATCATATTGATTTAAAAATGTTACGTACAAAACTTATGTACATCTATACAAACATTATGTATTAGAAAGAATAATTGCTTGGAATTTGAATATGATAAAAATACTTTATTACATATACTTCTGCACATAAAACATAACTTCATCAAGGCAGTTACCACACATATTGTTTAGCATGACTTACTTAAAGATCTCTCTGATATTAATGACTTTATCAACACGCTCAGCTAGTTCCCATGCTATCCTCTCCATCAGTGGAACCATTCTTTCATCTTTATTGTAATGGCGGGAAATAATCCATACCATACGCAGGGCATTCATCATGGATGGTATTGTCTCAATCACCACCTGGAATGTGGCTCCATGGGCGATGTTTTTGAAGTGTCTCTCAAGGGTTGACAAGAATCTTACATTGTCTTTAGCTTCTACATAATACTTGTTAAGTTCAGATTTGACATCATCAAAGTCAGCTTCAAGATGTGAATAAGCTTCCAACATCTTTGCTACTTGTGGTATTTTTAGCTGCTCTACAAGGGCACTCAGAGCAGCATTTCTTTCCCGCCAGAAATCAATTTCTGCAAGAGGGCCTTTGCCTTGTGGAGTTTTCTTCAGCTGAAGTTCCAAGGCACCTCTGATTTGTTTTGTCCACTCATGACAAATTTCTCGGATCTGGTCCATAAGTTCTGCATTGGCTACAATTTCATCAATATTGTCACCAAGTTCCATCTCAGGAACTTCTAATCTCACTTCACCTTCAATTTGCTGAATAGTTCTATTAATGCTAGCTGCAAATTTCTGCATGCTTATCAAGAATTCATCTCTCAGCATTGCTTTTGCACGAGATTCTGCGACATTAATTTTCTTTTCGCCTTTGTCATCATCATCATCCTTCTGTGAAGCACGTGTTTCAGCACGAGTATCAGGGCGACTACGTGAAGCATCTTTAAGTTCACCGTTTCTGTGTTGATTGTATGACAGAAGTGGCATGTAAACCTACAAAATTCACACAAGACAATGTATAAGTTTGTAAGTCCAAGATGATACACAGATTGTTGTAATACTTCAAATATAAATGCGTTAAGTACTATGAATTGATTTCAAACTATACTACATATATATCTGAAAAAAATGAGCTTACATCAATACTTCATCAATATCAAATCAAAACAGATATTATAATTGATACAAAAGTGCTTCAAACTGCTTCAAAATATGTACGACCTCACCAATGTATCATGAGTGACTCCTACCTGAGAAATGATATGTTCCAACATTACAAGAGAATGCCCATTCAGGATTCCCATCTCAAAGTAGTTTGGCAACATTTCCATGGCTTCTTCCTTGGTGTTGGGCAATGGAACCATACCAGGAGTGTTTCTGATGAAATACATACTATCCAGATCAGCAAACTCCTCAGGTAAATGTTGATAACACATATATAGATAGGTACGCATTACTTTCTGTACTATGATTTTCTGTGAAAAAAAATGTCACTATTTGCTTATAAATCAATACAGAATCACACTAAAATAATGATTTCTGTAATCTTTAAAATAAGATTTGATCAAACAATCACATATTACTATAGAACATTAAACAAATTTAATTAATTACAAGAAATCTTCACCAAATAAATTCAAACTTTATTCCAATACACATTGTAGCTAACATTTGTATTATTTATGTGCATTAAAAAAGTTAAGACATTTTTAGACAAACAGACTTTTAAGGGTTTGCAGAAGTATTAAGTCATTCTGTATGCAAAAAATCATGTCGGTTGTAGACCAAAATCAACATAGGACAGCAAAATAAATCCTTACTGTTCTTGGTACTTTCTGCTCCTCCTCCTCCTCTTCACCATCATTTTCACCTTCTTCCTTAGATTCCGCTACTTCAGGTGTAGGTGGTACCTCTTCTTTAGGAGCCTCTGGTTCCACTTTTTCTCCACTAGGCGTACTGGCCTTCCTTCTTTTTTTAGCACTAGCACCTGATAAGATACAACAAACAATTACTGGTAAAAATAACAACTATCTTGTTTAGGACAGTCTCCAAAGATGGGCGACATTTCTTACTATAAATCTAACAAAAGCATATTTTTAAATTGATGATAAGAAAAAAAATGTACCTTTTTTATTATCATCACCATCTCCTGTAGGTGTAGATACACCCAGTGCTTGTTCCTTAGGTTCTTCGTCAGCTGGTGGTGCTGTTTCACCATCTTTCTGTTCACCACCTTCACCTTCACCACCTTCTTCTTCTTGTGTTATATCAGGAATCTCAGGTTCTATAAATATATGAACAGTAGCTGATATAGAAATAATTATCACAACATCAGTAGAAATATTGAATCACCTACAATCAAATTGCACAGATTGTGTTAAATTGAGCAAAACTGATTAAAGAAAACATAAAAGAACCTTAAAATTGCATGATGGATTGTCTGATGAAAAATGTAAAAGCATGAATAAAGTATTAATTAATTATGAATGAACATTACAGATTTGAGGAAGATTTAGATGAAAGTATTACCAAATAGAAAATAATGCCCAAATCCACATTTTGAGCGCTTACCGAATTCATTTACCATTAATTAAATTATATAGTTCATTTTGTATTTTCATACATGAGTTTGGTTTGTGTAGCAGGCAGTTGCCACTAAAAGTGAAAATGAATCTAATAATCAAGTGAAGAACTATGTTCAGATATCAAGAAGGTACACAATAATAGTAGTATTTCATCTGCTCAATTATACAAAATATTTACATATTTTACTCAAAGTTCAATGGAAAATAGTCAAAGGGAAGCATTGTTGGGCCGTAAATTCATTCATATAATATTAGCATTTTCTCCCTATATATTTTATCTACTTTATGCAATTTACATTTAGATGCATACACTAGCAAAAATATAAAGTTCTTAATATATCCAGTCTTCTTTAAAGCAAATGAAAACTTCTATATTTAAGATTTTGAATTAGTTTGTTTGAAATCAGTATGATTGCTTGTAACACAATTTTAACAAGAATTAAGAAAATGTGTAACCAAGTTTATGCTTCTCTTAGTTATTTGTGATTCTATTTGATAGATCATCTAACGTGCGAATACTTCATACACATACTGCAGTTTTTTGCTCATTTGAAGAATAAGTGAATTGTTAAAATGGTAAAAGTAACTGGTAATATATGAAGGAAAAACTGATGAATAAATTGTAATAACAGTAATGTATTGAAAGAAATGATGATACGCTCATATCTGGATAAAAAAAAACAAGAAAGAAAACATCTTTTAGCACATGTCAGCCCACAGAGGTATCCAAGGCTGTCAAGATTTCTATGCAAGAAATAAATTTAGATAAATGAATGATGAAACATTCAAATGTTTCATCCATAGGGGCTAGCATATTGAGAGGGTAGTGTATAAAGCCTAAAATGATCACAATTTGGTGAATTTGGTCTGTTTTTGGTTCATGTACAATTTTAGGCTGTAATATACCATTACATGTCATTACTTCAACGTGCTAGCCGTCTCTAGTTTTATTTATCATAACTGGATATTAAACATGACATGACAGATTATATATATAAACATAAATATAACTATGTAGAAATGTAGAGCTCTCTGCATGAAAATATAGATATGAGGATCTTTCCATTACATTGTGTCACATCTAAAATAAGTAGTTACAAATTTAACAATGAGTATAATAATAATGCTCTCATGAAATTCCTTATTACAGAAAATAGCATAAATATTGAGAACAGAAATACTACATGTGTACATCTAGAATGGTTGTCATGAACCTGAATCATAAAATGATTCAATTCTTACAAAAACAACTTACCAGGTGTTGTCCACTCTATATAAAACCAAGTCACAAATGATAGGGGGTCAGGGATGAGACTTTGGAAAATCATACAAATCAATTCAAATAAGTTTGCACATTAAAAGATGCATAACTATATTGCCATGAGTTGAAAATATCAACCTTAATCAAGTGTTAAGAGGACTGCCATTTAAGTTCAATTTTTAACATTTTTGAAAGCAATATATTTTCACACAAGAATTTGATTTATATAATGATGTATTTCCAATAACCATAAATCAGATTTCAAATAAATGTATATTAAACTGTTGTCAACTGTAAATATCTTTAAGTTTGTGCACAGTGTATTTTTCAGAAGGAACAGTAATTGACTACAGTAACATAAAAATATTCATTTCATGCTTAATGATTACATTCCTGATTAGTAATTGTCTTTTTACCAGGGCCAAAGAGTTTATTGTGAACTTGAACCAACAGGTGCCATTGTTCAATCTGATTCTATACTAGCCCATTTGCCTGAAGTTTGATACAAGAGTATTTTCATTTCAAGCAATAGAAATGAGTACATGGAAATCAAATGAATGCTTAAATTGTGGGATCTAAATTTAGTCTACACACAGCAGTACAAGATATTGCAGTGACTGAACAAATAAATTTTCTAAAGTAGCAATTCACAAGGACTGTGCTTTGTTTAGAAAGCAGTTTTTGCCAGTGAACAGGGTAGCAATTAAATAATCAAACCATATATTTGATATTATCTAACAATCTAACAAGTATATGGAGTATACCAGTACATGTATAGATGTCATTCTGTTTGATTTTTAAGAAACAACTGTGCAAATGATATGATTATGGCATGGTTTGAAACTATCTAGGTTATTTGACAATTATCATGACTTTGTTGAGATAAAAATACAGTTCCAATCTGGGGGACATTCCAGGACCCCAAGCACTGAAGATAGACACAGGTTGCTAAATATTAAGGTTTTAGGAAGTGGCCTACAAAACTAAAACCAAGATGTTTCTCCACTTTAACTTATGAGTGCTGACCAGCTCTCCAAATTGACACTTCACGTATCTGCACAAACCTGTTAAACACTGGGCATTTACACAATTATAGCAAATCAGGGGGCAAAATTACTGTTTTATCTGGGGGAGTCAAACCCAGACCATAGTACTTTAGAAAGACAATTTGACCATGTTGCAAGAGTAAATCTAACACCAATGCTGTTGAAAGTGGCTATCTATTACAATACACATTGTTGACTTATTGGGCAGACATGTCATGATATTCTTAATATCTAAGGAAACAAATACAGAAAGGTATACCACAGTATTTTACCATGTACAAAAGTACTTACCACATTCTACTTCAACTTCCTCTTCTTCTTCTTTAGTTATCTTGTAGAAAACTACTGATGATTCATTGTCTTCTGGAGTGTCGTTTAAGAACTTGCCAAGTTCTCTTTCCCAAATTCCGTCATCTCTGTCCAGAAGTTCCTCAAAAACTTCATTTTCCTTGATATCAAGACCTAAATATATCTGATGACGAATCCAGTCTATTCTCTCGTCATCCATGTTGGTTCGTTATGTTTCAATGTAGCATATTTCGCAAAAAGTTAAAATTCTATTTTGTGATACTCAACTAAACGTCAACACACAACAAACGCAACTGTCTACAAGTTAACCCACATAAAAATAGTGCTAATTTTTTTAGGAATACTCGAAAATTAACAAATATTATAACGATTTCCAATCATAAAACGGTAATTTTTCCAGTTCTGTCGCTCAAAATTATATTGACATATTTCTCTGACAAGAATATGTACAAATTTTCTCAAGAATATCTAGCCATCGAACTACTTTATTGTCCTTCAACGGCCATATTGTTAGTAAACTTGTTGTTTGGATACGAATGGTTTGCAAATATTTGTAGTGCAGCGATACAGAAAATATGGAAGCCAGTCAAGCACCGACTCGATCATGGGACGGGAACCAGTTTACGGAACCAGTTTAGATTCGGGCTTATATAAATTTAAGAGAACGGACTCATTATTTGAAATACACGCAATTATTTCTTTTTACTTGAAATTTTACTTGAAAAACAGTTTCTTTGCACGTTTATAAAAACGTCACGGGGTATATAAGGGTTTTGTGCAATATTATGTAAAAGTATACAGTAAAGAAAAAAAGAAAGCAATAATTCGATATATATGCATAAAGTATACAAATAATGTTGTATATGATTAAAATATTCGAATCAGTTCAATCGATTTAAACATGCAAAGTAACTATTTTTTCAAGTAAAAAGAAATATTGGCGTAATAATATTTTGTCTCACTTCATATGATACAATAAAATATTATGTTACATGATATAAAATAAACCTAGGGCCAATGAATTATTTTTTATGAATCCCTGCGACTTTGAATGGTAACAGGACTATATGACCCAAGACTTTATGGCCCAGGTACTTTATGGCCCCATATTTGGATGCTATGGCTAATATATATATTGGCAATTGTTAACCCGGGAAGGAGGTGTTAATTGATACATACCTATGAAATTATGTGATGGATGGATATTCAGTTTAATTTATTTTAATTGATTGTCTATTAATCATTTTGTACATATTAAATTGACAGTCTTTTTGTACTGTTCACTTCTCTTTACAATTTGAATTCTGATTAATAAACCTGTATTCAAACTCAAAGTTAACAGGTTGACTTCATTTTTTATAAATCTGATTGAAAACAATTCTACACAATATATGCTAATTGTCATTAACTAGGTATTAATAGCACCTCCCAGGATTAACAATTACCACTATATAAAATATGTGTGGGCCATAACATCCATATATGGGCCATAAAGTACCTGGGCCATAAAGTCTTGGGCCATATAGTCCAGAAACCCTTTGAAATACTTGGGGCCTCTTTGGTTGAGTGGTTATGGTTTTTGACTTGTAATCACTAGTTCCTAACCACTGTGTTTGAATCCCACCCGGAGCCACATTTCACGTAAGAAAGCTGTTCAGGATGTTGATGGTTCTACTCAGGTGTAAGCATTGGTCTCCCACCACTGTTTAAGCTGGAAAGTCCCGATATTACCCTGGCTGTTGGTGCAATGAAAAAAATGAACTACTTTAAATATCATGACCCAAATATTTTTACGTTTTCTGAAAGCTGACAGCTTTAATATGGTGTAAGAACAGTAGCAATTAATTGAAAATAAATGAATAATTTTCTAGGCCCTTAAAATTCAGACCCAAAATAAGTGACAATTTCTATCAAAATCTTGACAATGTTCACATCATTCAGAAAGCGTATAAATAATAAACCAGAAATATTTTCAGGTAAGATATATAAAATATTTATGCATTTCCTGAAAGCCAAGCACTTAAATTTGATACATGTTTTAAAATTCGGTTGAGAAATAAAAATAAAATTCTATGTCCGTGAAATCAATTGCTTCTTTCTTGTTTACAGAGCTAAGGCCGGGGAATATAAAAAGCGATATAATTTAATGATGTTTAACCTATCGTCCATGGTTTGTCGCCGATGGAAAAAAGTATCTCACCAAAATGAAAGTAATGTCAACAAAAAATTGTACACGTATTGGTTAATTTTTGGTCGCTAATTGTGTTTTATATTGTTGTAGCCTGTGAAATCTCGTTGTCTGGATTCAGTCCAGTTCGTTCCTTTCAGGAGTTCATGTTTGTTGATATCTTGGTCACTTATGCACTGGAGACATTCAAGAAAGCTAAGATATTGAAATATTTTATACTACAGCGAAACGAAATCTTGGACACATTTAAAGTTCGCCAATCAAATTCGTCGTTGCGCTTGCCCATAAATCAATTAAACTAACTCAAACCAGGGGCCCTATATTGTTAGTAAATATGGAGTCCCTGCTCAAACGCACCACCTGTGATCATTCAGTCTTACTAATGTGGCCTTTTTCTTAATTGAATTTGGGATGGGGGACAATTCTAAAATATCTCACCATCATCGACCCATTTTATAAAGTTCCTTAATTTGTTTTATTGCAGTGCCAGTATTTGTAAAAATGATATCTCTCCAGGAAGCCCATGAACTGTGTGTGGAGAATTCAGTCATTATTGCCTTACTATTCCTTTTACTTGTGTGGTACTTGAACAGAAAGTTTGGATTCAATTTAATGGAAACAAATACACATAATGATAACAACTATTGTGATGATGAAAATTGTGTAAGATGTAATAAATACTATTCTACATCAGTGAGGGCATTGAATTTATTGCCATCAGTGACAGACAAAGTAATATCATTTAAAATACAGAAAGGATTAGATTTTGTCAGAAGGCCTTTTGATGAATCTGTTCGACAGAAACCTAATGTGTTTTACTATGACAATCTTACAGCATTCAATATATGGAACAAAAAGCAGAAACACAAGTTTATAGAAGACTGTTCGCTGCTTGAAAAATCACATGATGTTATTTTGGAGGAATACTCGAATGTTTTGGAGGCCCAAATGTGTGGAACATGGAAAAGGAATAGGACTCCTCAAGGATCATGGGATGTATTTCATCTGGTAAACCAGGGAGCTTTTGTGTCAGAAAATGTTGCACTATGTCCAAAAACCAGTGCAGTTATAAGTTCAGTATCTTCCATGATACAAGGAAATGTATTTGGTAATGTGATGTTCTCTGTATTGAAACCTGGAACAAAGATCTCACCACATTATGGACCAACAAACATAAGACTTAGGTGTCACCTAGGTAATTGATGCAAAATAAACCTATTTTAATGAATATTGTTATTACTGGCAGATGGAATGTATACATAAGGAATTATAAAGATTATTTGAATGGTATGCTTTGTTCTGCACTTCTTCATATCATTACCACCCTTTATCCTTTGTTACTAAACAGCATCAAGAAGTGACTTTGCTGCTCTTCTGGATGCTGTTTTATCAGTACCTATAGATATGAATGTATCAGTATTTCCTCATTAGTTCTCAATGGCTAGGATTTTTCAGGCTTCAAATTTGTATACAGAGCTAATTATCATAGAACTTCGTGAATTATCCAGATGGAAACTCTAGCTTATTTGTTGTGTGATGCATATCTTTCCATTGCAGGAATAAGAACTACTCCACAATGCTCATTAACAGTAGATGGTGTTTCTTGTACATGGGAAGATGGTAAATGTCTTGTGTTTGACGACTCATTCCAGCATTCAGTCAATCATTCCAGAGAAATAATTGTTGACGAGTCAACAAATCATGGACTGAAGATTGTTGACAATGTTTTCACTGATAGAGTTGTTTTAATTGTAGATTTGTGGCATCCTGATCTCTCTCTGGACGAGAGGGAGGCCATTAATACTTGCTTTCATCCTTGACGCTAAATATACATGTTTATTCAATTTTCTCTAATGTAATAATGATTGTCTTTGGTTTGTACATAAAATCCTGTCCTTACTGCTATTGGGACAATTCTAACAGAGCAGTTGTATTAAAAATTTGTGATGATCCAACAGTCACCATTAATAAGCATCAAGCTGTGTTATATTGAATTCATGATCCAACAGTCACCATTAATAAGCACCAAGCTGTGTTCCATTGAATTCAAACTATACAATGTAGATCATGTTTTGTTTCATATGTTTCTGATTTGTGTTTATGTTAAAATTTGTTCATTTCCAAAAAATCATTGTGTATTGTATTCAACATGATTCATTCTAGAGTTAAGGTGAATAAAAAATAAATCATATGATGTTTATTTTAACTTTTTTTTTATCCAAAACAAATTACAAGAGTCAATGAGCAAGACAAAAACTAAAGTACAGTAACTAAATATGAGTGTTATCAATGAAAAATGATCACTGAAAAAATCATTAAGATACATTAAAGAAAATTTTAAAAGTAACATTGCTGAAGAAAAGAGAAGAATAGGATTTCAAGACCATTAAGAGTTTACAAATGTGTAAGAATTTATGCTAAGAAAAACCACAAGGGTTGGTAACAATGTAATAACTAACCAATTATTTTATTGTAATTTTGTCAGACATAATGGTTACTAATACAATGTTGCAAACCCAAATTTTAATACCCCATAACTAAAATGCATATATTAGATTATCTTTAGTAAAACTGATCGATATTAGACAGTAAAATACTGAATGGAATGAAGATTTGGATGAAAATGGGAAGAAAACATTACAAAATTAGTAACATATTGTCCTTGTTTTTGAGACAACAATCCTGTATAAGCAACAAAGTAAAACAATAGAATATGAATTCTAACGATGATTTCACGCACATATATACTGATGATGATACCACTAACAACAATGATATTCTCAGAAAAAAAACATATTGCAACATAACAGACATGGACGGACCAGAGAGTCTCATCATATACGTGCAGACTTTTTGATGCTGGGAAACAAAGATTAGGTACTAAATATCATTGTTACAGTACAAAATTATTTATGACATGAACAGTTCTAACTTCTTTTTTTCAGCATTATAAATAACAAAGTAATGAATTAGACAGTTTCTAAGCAAATTGATTTACATTCTAATGTCAGCAACAGACCAGGGTACTTCCAGTAATTTGAAAAAGAAAATTACAAAAACCACCCCAAAAATACAACAATTTGATCGTATATCTTAATGACATCTTAGACCAAACAGAGTAGGGTATATTTCAATGACTGAATTTTATTCTGGATTCAAGAATGTTTTCGTTATCAATTGAGGACATGCAAAAACAAGTCAACAGAAGAAAATGACACAAAATAAAGTATGATATGTGAATTAATAAAGAAATAAAAAATTTGAATAATGAATCAAGTCATTGTTAATCTATACCATACATTATTTACACTCAATTACGAGTAGAAAGCAACATATAACAACACAGATACACAAATATACAACATTAAAGGCACACATGTATACATCACAAAGTTGTCTAATTCTTGTAATATTCAATCATCATCTGAAGCTAAACAGTTATTACATATCAATCCAATGCACAGGACTTCATGAATAACCAATCCACATGTAGTAACATCCATATGCATTGCTCGTTGTACACAGCAAGACTTGTTTACTAAATATAACTCGAGCTCAAACTACAGCAAGTTCACAAGTACAGTATATTGAGTAATAATATCTTGTATACATTAAAAATGTTAAAGAAAAGCATTATCAGTCTTACATAACATAAATAGTAACCTTTAATACATCAATTTTGCATAAAATTAAAATCTACTCTTTAACTGCACATTTTAAACTAAATGAATTACTTGATTGTCAAAACTGACCATGCAAGTGAGTTAATGAGTAAACAATATCAGAAAAAAAACTTTATTTTGTGTTTATGGTATTTTGTTGAAAATGAAAAAGGAAGCAATTCAAAAAGGCCGGACAATACAGTCAAACCTGTGTTTGCAGCCACCTCTGAAAATGACCACATTATCAAGAAAAGCCACTCTTTGTAAAACCATTATTGATTATTAAGAACAAACTGACTTCTGAATAAAAGCCAACTGTCAATAAAGGCTACATTTTGTCTTTCTCATGGGTGACCTTTGTTCACAGGTTTGATTGTATCAAATTGTACAGTTAAGTAAAGTAGTGTCAATACAGATAGGAAAATGGAAAAAAAATCTTCAAAAACTGAAGCAATTATTTTTCATTAACTTAACAGCGATTTAGCTGTGTATAACTATTGAAAATGTTGTTTGTAAATATATATTATAATCTGACATATACAAATATACAAGTAGAAAGTCTCTATATACAAGTGTGTCAAATTATGACAAAATAAATATTTTTAAGAACCCATTCTTACCCTGATCATACACACAGACATCAATTAAGTAACAACACATATGAAATCAGAAACTAAACACAATACCTAACAAAACATGAAATAGCAGCAGTTCCTGTCACATGTTCAAAATATCTGGTAATTCTAGTCTATACAAGAGAGATATCTGACTCACATGACTACAGTTTCCAAATTAATTAAACCTTAACATTTTTAAAACTGCTCTTTTGATTGAGTTATATTATGTTCATTTTTTATTCCTGAAGGCATATGATGTAGGTCAGAATTCTTGTGTTCATATCATCAAAGTGTAATTTTAAACATCAAGTTTATGATGACTTATTGGTTGAAAACAAGTGCAGAAGTTCAATTATAGGCTATTTGTGTAGCTCCATTGACCATTCAAATCTAATAACATCTGAAGAATTTAGAATTCAAGTGAATTTGAAGTAAAACAATCAAATACAAAACAGTATACCTAGAATACACCCATACCTAGTCAGAAAATTTGAATATTAAGAAAAATGAGATGGAATGTGTCACAGAAGTTATTGTGAGGTGCTTGTGGTAACATATAACTAGATATCATACACTGAAACCCGTACAGATAAGCCTTTAACCCTAAAACATAACATTTTAATAAACTAATTTTGCTACGTTGCATCCATTTTTACAACTTGTATATATTAACAACATGCACAAAATTTTATGAATCATTACCAAATTGTATTAGCTCTGGGAAACTCTGATTTCATTATTTTGAAAATAGATGAATATACCATTACTTATTACTATCGGCATGGTAATACATGAGGCTCAATGGAATGTAAAATTTTAATTGGTCCCTATCATAAAATGTACGCTCACAATGAATGTGATTGATTTAGGCCAATACTGACAATAATCACATGACCTGTCTGTCATATATTTGCCTGCATTAAAGATACAGATTTTAAACTGCATAAAAATGTTGACAATTATATCATATGGAACACTATTCTGTTAAGAATAAGCAGGGAAATATTCTGTGTATACATAAAACAATATGATTACATAACAACTTAAGGATGTACCTTATTATTACAACTCATTGTAAATGAACATGAGAGTACACATTCAATAATTCAACAGAAAAACACGGATGAAAGTTTTAATCTAAGTCTAAATATTTATTATGCATAAACCCAATGTTGATTTCAACCATACATATAACATTAAGACATACAACCTATCTTTTATATAAGTTCATCCTCATTTAACTCACAACATCAACAGTCAAATCTCTGAGAACTTTTATACCACAAAATTGAAGAGTGGTATCACCACATCACCAGTGATATCTTACGATCAAATATCAACAAGCCAAAACCAATAAGTATCAACTAAATTTATATGATTATAAGGCCACTATTTTTACTTTTTGTTTCTCAGAAATTTGTTACAAAAATCAGGTAGGTGGAGGGAAAAAATAAATGACCACACCACTTAATTTCAATTTGGGGGATGCTTTTTTACAATTTTTACAATATCAGAAAACAAGAATCTCTATGTTGGTTTCAAAATTACATTTTTTGTCAAAAACACAACTGGCAGGTGTGAGAAACAAGAAAGTCGCAACAAACAGTTCTTAAAAATATCATATGTTAATATATAAATTGCTGAACATTCATTGAAGCAAACCAGATTTTGTCTGTCAAAGCATACAGCTTATAATGAACTTATCGACAATTATCCTGCTGAGTTAGTAATACCTATAAATTGCACATCTGTATTAAAATATATCAATCATTCATCACATATGATAACAAAACCTCACCACATTAAATATAAATGTTAATATTATACATACAAAATATACCTCAAAGCAATAAAATGTGAAATTCTATTCAAAAATGATTTCATCATTTTAAAGAATGCAAAACTGAGGATATGTGAAACTAGTAAATTGTGGTGAGATAAGTCATAAATATTAATATTCAAGTAAATACTAAGTAAATGAATGTTAATGCCACAAAACAAAACAAGTTCACCTTATTTCAAAATTGCAATCCCATAGTGTGGGTCTAATATAGTACTATTTGACACATTGCTTGTGATCTACTTCGCTTAATACATAAATAACAATAAGTAACATAATTAAATAACCTTAAATAAGTGTTTCAATGGAAAATAATTTGATCTTTTGAGTAGCAGAATACTTAAACAATAATGCAAATTTTGATAAAGTCAATGGCAGGTAGTTTCTCACATTAACTATCACAGTTTGTTGACTATATCTCATGAATATCAGGAAACGAAACACATAAAATGATTGGATGGAAATTGTGTGGCAGGAAATTCCACAAATGTTTTACAATAAACCTATCGTGTAAGATGACAAAACAAAAAAACATCAGACACATATCTGCCAACATGGCACAATAATTCGATTGCATCCACTTAATAGAACAAAAACATACAGAATGTGACATAACCTTTCGAAACTGGTTATATTCAGTTACTTTACTATGAACTTTGTCAAAAATGGCAAACTTTGTGCTGGTCCCGAACATCGAACATGCATGCATCTTACATTGCAGACTGAACATACCATGCTATTTATTCATACCCCACATTAAACTTAATTTTGATTTCTATAAAATTCAGGGCTTATCAGAATGATGAAGTTTTCAAATAAGGACACAACAGCAGTCATCAATCAGACTACTGAATACTGGTACATTGCTAAGAAAAAGCAAATGATCATGCACCAATCACTGTTTGGTTCCTTTAACTTCAATCAAATATAATAGCAAATATTGAAACTAAAAATAATGATTTCGAATTAACTTTAGGACATATAGAACAGGAGTGCACATAGACATCACCAATCATCTCCATAATAAATGTACATTAATACACTTGACTAACAATGAATAAAATGTCACACACTTACCAATAACAATATTAGATCTCAACATTCTGAGATCATAAGAGAAATCTCTGTAAGTATGTTCTGTAAATAATTTGATTCGACATCCATTCATCTATAATTATATTACATTAAAATCATTCAAAGTACTTGTTATGTATCAGTCATATTGTAACAAGATCACATACTCTCAGAATACAAAAGTAGAATCTCAAGTACCACCATTATATGCGTAGTCTGCTTTGTTATGCATGATCAATCTATCTTCAACAAAGTAATAACTGTCAGATCTTGTCTCATATGGACATGCAATCATTTCTCGAGCTGAAACAAGACAGAAAATAATACAATGAAATAACCAGCAAACTTTATTATTATTAACTTTGCTATTAATGTTAATTAAGACATTAGTAACTTTTTCATGTAGCTGTATTTTGTCAAACAAGTAAATGAATGTTCAAATGAAAACAACAAGTTCTAATTAGGTCCAACATCAAACACTCCAGTGACAGATTGAACAAATTAATACAACTCTTCTTAGATCTATATGTTTGCCAGCTGTTTAAAAGGGAAACCATCAAAACATAAACCATCCTCAAACTACAGCTCCACACTTAAAGTTTTTGCACGACAACGACAATGATGACCAACAAGCAAAAATTGTTGGTTTCCGATTATGTGACTCAAACTTTTCACAGAGAGTGGGTAGGTGGGAAGGTTTTCTTTTAGCATTATATGTCTGTACTGAAAATGGAAAACTGGAATACAGAAAAAAAATGTCAAATTGTATTTGAATGAGTCAGTCACATAACTGCAAACACAATTTTTCAAAGATGGCCTTGGCATGATTTTCAAATTCAACAACAGTTGCACCAGGCAACTCAGGAAATTTGGTAATTTTGTCAATTCATACTCAAGTAAGGTACAATAATTAATAAAAACTACATACTTTCATCTTGATCAAGCTGAGGAAACTCGTATATATGTTCTACTGTGTTACGACTGTGGGGTATGCAGAAACCAAATTCAAAATCAAAGCATTTTAGCATCTTATCTTTAAAGTAATGCTTTTCGATCATTCTGAATTTGTTAACCGGTTGGTCTCCAACCACAAACTCAACCCTGAAATATAAATTGATCTTTACATTTTTAACATAAGTTACAAAAAAAATACAACCACTTCCATATTGTTTTCATTGAAACTATGCAGGTTCTATTTTTCTTAGCCACTGAGAATTTAACAGTCAACTTTTATATTGTATTTCATTAATCAACTTGATAATTGTAAGAAACTATGACAACTTACAGATGGACAACATTTATATAAACCCTATAATACAAGTCTCCCACACCGTTAACCATATATAGACAAGAACTTTTACGAACAAAAAATCTTTCAATTGTTAGTAAGAGATAACAAAGAAAATCAATATAAGTCATATAAGTTTTATGAACAACAAACAATCTATGACTAAAACAATGGAGTTTAATTCATGTAAGAAAACAGGACTCACAGAAATACTGTATACTTCTGATAAATACTTTCTGTATTGGTAGATATATGATTCGGTAAGTACTTCGTGTGACCAAATGATTCACAAATTAATCATCAATTTTGATTTAATGTCATGAGAATATTAACTCAAAGACCAATAACAAGATAGTCAAAAAGTTAAGACCATGTTTCAGCAGTCATGCTTTATTTTCTAACTAGGTCAGTTTTAAATGGACCTAACAGTTGGCTAGGCAATTACCTGCTAAAATGATGTATTGTGGTCATCTAATTTCATAAAAATGTTTGGTTCAAACCTTTTACATGAGTAAAAAACAATGTAATCATAATACATGGGGTACTTACGTTGCACCAACAGTCTTCAGTTTAAGAAATTGTGGAGTGAACTGATATCGAACAAATCTACCAGCATTTGGATCCATCTCTTCTTGATCAAAATCTGGTTCACCACCATTATCTGTACAATAAACACCCATTTTGCCATAAAAACACAGATACAACAGAGATTTTAATACTACAGGTTGAAAAATTAGACTTGAGGTTTAGCCACCAGTAATATTGAATTTCTACTGTAATGAGAAAACACTACAACCTTTAAATATTCAATAAAGATGATGCAAAGACATGCAGAAGATGCCACATATTGTAAATTGGAAACCTTCAAGTTAGTTATTTTATCACACTGTTTTACTAATGATGTTTCATAATATTAGTGAGGATTTATCAAAAAATGAAGCAACACCATAGTCTAATTGTCATTATGATGAAACCAGGAAATTTGTAAACAAACAAACAAGCAATAAAATGGGTGTGAACATTTATTAGAGGAGTGGCATTTCCAGAAAATATCATTCATGTACTTCTACATATACTAATGTACATAGAAATTACCTGCAGGTGGAGGTTTAGCCACCTCAAATAAAACAGTCTGACTGTCCATGTCTCGTAACTTGAATCTTGTGAAGTCTATACCATATATATTTGCTTCAGGTGGACAAAGATAATCTGAAAACAGAATAGAGTATCATTTAATTTATTATTTCATGAGAAAAGAAAGATGAACAGAAATCTAGGCATAGAGCACCATGCTTTCCAAGTTTTGACTTTGCATGAAGTATTGCTTAAATGCCTCCCAGAAAATGTGTTCAAAATGACCAGAAATATATAAATAAGAGTTTGTTATGTAATTTAGGATTTTTTTCAGTACAAAAGAAAGTTGGTATGAAAATATCTAGTACTGGTCTTGAAATCCTACATAAAATATCATTTCAAAAGCACTGGAAAATGTTCTACTTGCATAACATTACTAAAAATAACAAACATTCTAGCAAAGAGTTGTTTTCTTTTTTGGTATACAAGTAGTGTTTAGTCATACATACAAAAATGAAAAAAAGTATATCAAGCCAGACATTTTTTTTTTGGAGATATAAGTAAAAACTCATTACCTCCCTTTATAGGAAAATGCCTAATTTTCATATTTTTTGTTTATTTCATGGCTTTAGTCAGAATAAATTCCTTAACAGTATTACATGTATTACAAATAGTTGTAAGCAGTAAAATTTATTGAAATAAATGAAAGAATCTGGTATTTTGACAATTCAGACTTTTTTCATAATCAGGTTTTTGATTTGATTTAGGGATTGCACCAGTCACCAAATTAAAATTTATGAACAGCTAGAGAATTTAGTTGAATGGTCAACAGCAAAGAACCTAATATTGTGTAGTATAAGCAACAAATCACTAAGTAAGGACTGAAATTCAATACTTCAGAGCCCAGAATACCAGACCAGGTGTTAATTTAATCATTTTGACCGGAAAGGTAAAATGCGCAAAAAGATGCACAGTAACAACTCTGGGATTTGTCTTTAAGCGTATAATACCTGATTTGACAAATGACAAACAATCCAATGGTAAATGCTAAAGGGAGGCTAGTAAGTGATATCAAATTGGAGTAAGATGGAAAAAATATAGTGCAAATGCAACTTCTCTATTGTCTGGCTCAGATCTAGCTGAAGAAAATCAGATAAACACAAAATAACAAAGAAACTACTGCAGCACCATGAAAATAGTCTAACAAAGGTAAAATACAATAAATTTAAATATATTTGATGTAAAGCTGAGTCATACATCAGAGCAAAACATGGTTAACATGCATCAAACAACATATTTTGTTTATATTTTACTTCAGTATAATTTTAATGAGAAATCATTTAATCTCAGGACATACAACTTCATAATTTATCTCACACAAGTCATCCCCGCACATCAAACATTCTCATACTTTATTAACATTGAAATCGCTGTTACTCTGAACAGAATGGAATAAAATAGTCTATTCAGAGAGAATGTGTGAGACACTGAGCTGTAAAATATCTTATGTCTCACAATTTATAAGTCAGACATTTGACAGTAACCATCTTCACTAGAAGATGATGAAAATTAAGTCAATAATTCACTGTTTAATTTACTGTAAATACTATATGTAGAACTAAAATATTGTTTCAAGCATAATAACAAAGAAATTCACAGTTTTTTTCTTGATAAAGCTGGACATTTGATCATATAGGTGACAAGTGCAGGTAACCACAGACATCTATTTATGTAATCATGCAAACAACAACAGCAGCTTCACTATTAGAAGTGTAACAAGCAAAACCAATATTGTTCTGTATTACCTAGGAATATAATTACCCAAGAAATAAATGATATTTTTGTATCTAATCTAACATAATTACACTCCCCCTTGTGGCTAGATCTATTAGATCAACTGTTGCTAATTATTTTCCAAAACTATGCAAAATGTCACTGTCTATGTAAAACCATTTCTACCAAATCACATAAGCTCATCTGCCATTCAGGAGATCAAAAGAATGTGACATTAATTTTAAGATATCTGTCAATCATATCATATACTTCTGGTCATGTTTTCCATGTTCTAAGAACCCACATAAGGACAAACTGCTGGCAATTAGTGTGACAGATCGCTCACTAGGAGTCACAGCTCAAACGAAAAATCATCATTCTATAATTTGATCACTAACAACATGACTACTAAAGGCACATTTAATCTGAAATCACCAAGACCTAGTAAGCATACACAACTAAGCTGGCAAGCAAACATTCCCACATTGTACAACACAGCATAGAATCAATGCCCATTATGTGTCCTCTTATAGGATAAATATTTTTAGTGTCAAGGAAATAGTTACAGTTTCAACCAGATGACAGCAATGAGATAATGCATCTGAAATCACCTAGTTTTACAAACTCCATACAGTCATCACTTCCTTATGTGGTATATAATGACTGCGATCACATCATATTATATGATGACAAAACATTAAATAAAACAATGTCTAGATAGGATATATTTATGACCTTTTATAACTTCCAAGTTTTTTTTTTCATTTGGCCATCACTTACTAGTACGCCATAATTGTGAAATATATCAAAAATCAATATTGTTCCAACTGAATGAAAAGACAAAAATAGAAAAAAAGTAGTAGCAATAGAAACATTATTCAGAATCAGTAAACTATGTCAGCACATATTTTAAAATATAAACAGAATTTGAAAAGAAATTTCAGTAAGAAATTGAATATAGGACATTTGTCCCTCTCCCAATGAAAATAGTCATGCAGACATTTGCCTCAAATGTCCTTGTATGGCAAATGTCTGGATCCCAAAGAAATCCCTAAATCCTTTAGTGTGTGACTAACACCAAGTACTATTATTTTTAATTGCTTTTTACCGACAAATAAAACATAATCACTCTACACATATCAAGGTAAGAACAAAGTAGTCATTTATCAGCTCTTACAACCCCAAGTCCCATCAAGCTGAACTGAACAGACAACAGATGCACTTTACAGATATACACATGAATTTTAATTGAAAATGGCCTGCAACTAGCAACTGGAATGCTGAACTAATGAAAATGTAAACAAGCAGGTATTTATTGCAAGATGATGGACTGACCACAATGGCTTGCATTAATTTTGTGACAAACTAAACATCTAGTACTAAGCATACCAAACCATACAAGGGGAATTATGAGTGGAGACATTGATCTTTGGCAATGGCTCAATAACTAGTACTCTATATTCTATAAATATCTCCATTTGAAGAGCACGTGTAAACAAGATCATTGATCATCATTTCAACATGGTAATAAACAACACAGTTTCTCTCACAGGAAGTGTAGACATAAATCAAGGTGTTAAGAGTAAAGGAAACTTTTAGTTCTATACATGGAGGATAGTAGTACTGGCTGATAACAGAATACCTCATGCTGCTTGTTTGTTTGCTAACTTAAGATAATGTAAGTGTCTTATAAGGTAAAAAAAAATTTAAAAGTTATAAACAATGTTAAATGTTATACTTTCACCATGCAACAAAAAAATATTACTGAACACACAAAAAAATCATTTCATTGTGATAAACATGGTATCCTGTATCAGCTTCACTTTATCGGCAAGAAGAATCTAGGGGTGGCACTGTAAGAGACTCCATAAGGGACAAATCGATAAATTATTTGGTATCACTTTCACAATACTGACATAAGCAATTAAAATTTGATGGATTATCTGTTTCAACCAAATTGAAATGGGAAGTAAGATAAATAAAACAAGGTGCTAAACTTAACCAACAATAGTTTGGAAAACATCGTAGATTCTTAGGCATCAGATGTGCATATTTTTCAACATTACTTTATTCCATTGTCTTCCATTAAATTTTTGTGCATATATAAGAATTTTATAACATCAACAGAAGCAAATGATCTACAATATTGATTAGTTACCAAAATCAAATGGGATACATTAATGCATTGAATACTCGTTCATTACATAAAACATTGATGATCTGACAGTTTAATTGCTAATTGCTCTCCTAAAAAAGTTGTTTTATAATGAAGATCAATTTCAAAGTGATACTCAGCATTTCATAGCAGAAATACTTGTCTAGGGATCAATCCTCAAATTTTGACAACTGTTTTTTCTTTTTGATCAATGGAATATTGCATCATTGTCAGCAGGGTTCAGAGAAATTTAATTTAAGTAAAATATATCTCATGAACAAAAGAGGTTATCAAAAAATCCAATGTACAGTTCCCTGCATGATACAATTGTTGTTATTTTAAGGCTAATTGTTACAATATATCCTCATATACTAAGTAGTACTGGTAATCTTTGTTCAAAAATATGTTAATTAGGCAAGATATGGAGTTATAGAAAGCTAACCAAACATCATATTTGATTCACAGCACTTGCAATGGACTCTCTATATTGGGTTTATTCATACATACATACATACATGGTTTAGTTTTTAAATCCATAAATTGGTGAAACTTGATGTGACCGATGAGCAACTTATGTAACCTTACAGATGATACAGATTTATAGCTGAAATTCATGCAGATTTAAAATTCTTAATACTGTTACATTATACCAAATATGCCATTAGAGGTAATTATAACTGTCAACAGTCCTTTTGTAAGATGGATTATTGCTATACATGTAAAAATTATCAATTATTTAATGGTTATGATGCTATTCTAATCAATGGTAATTAAAGTATCAAGAGACATCTTTTATCATTACATTAAAGCTAACATAAAATACATGTAATGCACAACAAAGTATCCATCATAAAAGAATGATAAAGTAAGATTTTAACAATACTAATTCAACATTACTCATATAAAGTATAAGTAATTTAGGAATTAGACTGTCATAAAGGTAATCATAAACATTGAGCATATAAAAATGTCATATGCTCATTAATTTAGAAAATTCATTCATACATTCTACAATACCCTTCTAGTTCTTTGTAATTAATTGCTGTTTCAGAAATTCATGGAAGCCAGCTGTGAGAGTATCACCAAGCCTAACCCAGAAAAATATCCTACACTATAAATAAATTCTTACACAACAATTAATGGCCAACATACTGTATGTACACTAATTAAAAACAGGTATCAAAATTATTTACAGACATGTGGCAAGTAAGACTGAAACAGACATTAAGTCAATGGAGAATTCATAATCTTTCAAACAATGTATTCAAGGTATATGATAATCAATAATGCATGTCTTACAATGACCAATTATTTAATGGTTAAAGCTGTACACTTCTTTGTACATTTATAAATAAAACTGATTATACTTGTTTTGACAGAGTCATAGGACAAAGGCATAAAATTGAAATATTTATTCTTCTGGATGATTCATACAAAATTCTTGTCATAGATTGTGAGTGACTGAAGGGCTCGACTAATTTACTTTTGGCTTTTCATCAAAGATAAATGAAGATAAATCAAAAGGTAAAAGGCTAAAGCTTAGTTTATGTGATGTGGTCCGGACAAATCTAACTTTGGTCAGGGCAAGTGAATTTTCTCAGCACTTGTCTGGCAGGACAAGTTAGCTCAAAAGTTAATGTAGAGCCCTGGACTGTCTAGTATACAAATGTTAATCATTATAGACATCATATAGATTAAAATAATAATAACACTAAATACTTTATTTTACAATACAGCACACTTGGGTTGACTTAATCTTACATAATGTGCTCATTAATTATGAAGCCAATAACTAGTTACCACAATAGATTATGGTTTGATCGACATTAAATGTTGGATTTATGTCATCTTCACAAATAAATATCAAAAGAAACTATTCAATATCAAGGGACTAAAACAAAAATGACACTGTCATACTATTAATTTGATTCTATAGCAATATTAAATAAAATATTAGAATAAAAATGGGTAAAAAACATCCCATCAAACTCAAAGGGAACAACCAAAGGTTTATTTAACAAGTTCTGTGCCAAATATTCAATCTGACAGTGACATAAACATTCCTAAAAGTTTATGCCCTAAAATGCAATGTGCTACGTGATAGGTAGCTGGAGACTACAAAAAAATGACCTGGGCTATTAGAAATTCCCAGTCTATGGACCAACAGGCTATCATATATCAATTGATTGTAACTTTAGAATCTAAAACAAGTCAAGAGAGAAATTAATTACATCACCAGGGAGAAGTTAAGTGTAACACTGCATCAGTACAGCCGGTATTGGAAATTACTGAGTCAAATGAAATTTGGTATCCAATTGTAACAAATGTTTCGTAATTAAATGTATTCAGGATTGTTTCGGATGTCTGAAATATCTAAAAAAAGTTGGTTCATTGTGAATTTGATGATCTTTGACAATGTAAAGAATATTCAAGCTGACATACATTGCTGGGATAAGCCATACAGTGAAACAGTGTTATAATTAGTTTATTTGATGATAATAAAGCAAATAGTAGAAAATGTCTTTTGTAAACTTTTTAAACTTTTAGGTTATTACAAAACAACTTGGGCTATCAAAATTTGGGAGACCATAGCCCTTTCACAAAGTTAATGTTGCACACTGAAATGGGTTAAAAATTGAAGCACAAGCACTTTAAATCAAGAGTGACATCCACAGTGTAAAGGATCTTACAATCCGCTTTCAAATTCTGTGGGCATTTCATGATGAATCACTAAATAAATTATTTATTCTTCAAATCACATTATTGTATCAAATAAAATTATATTACTTTAAAGATAATATAAATTTATATCTAAACAAAGTATGACATCTATGTTGGAATCTCCATGCCATACAGCAATGTACATTTACAATAAGAAGTAAATATCTCAAGTTCTTTAATCTAGGAGCACATGATTCCTGCACTAATGGATTATTCATTAGTAATATTACTGTATCAGTTCTATCACTCTATGCAAATGTATGTATCAGTTGACAAGATTGTAAGTAACTCAATTATAGTAAGTCTCTTACTTCCTTAGTCATTTATTTCTAAATGCAAGCACCTTAAATGATTGTTACTTATTAAAACAATAAGGTCGCTTAGTATAAGCATATTTCTGCATCCAATTTATTGTATAACAATAACTAACTTGAATAAAGTATCACCATTCATGAAAAAATGTCAACAACAAACTGTTAATTATATGCAAATTCATTTACTTATGTTTATTCTGACTATTAAAGCAATAGTAAACTATGAGTAAATTGGCTGTCATCAAAACAAAAGAATGCACCCAGAAAAATATCATTCCTGGTCAACTCTTTTACATAGAAATGCCAAATCAAGTTTGAAAACTGATAAAGGAGTTGATTCAATTGCAAATGTTGAAATACTTACTTTCTGTTACTCTGTTCAACCTTAGACAATCCTCAGGTGTAATGACATCTTTCTTCATTAGTTCCTCCTCGGAGATAGGGTCCTTTTGTTCCTTCCTCAGTAACCCAGTAAGGCCACCGCCTTTCTTTTTGGTTTTCCTTTCAGCACTGGCAACACTCATTTCTGTTAATGAATATAGAATGATAGATAGACAAGCTTTGCGGATAAAATGGGGCTTTAATTTGATATTCTTTGTTCTTTTGTTCTCGACAAATATTTCTGCGTCTTCCGCTTCTGTAATGGCGGCGCTGGCAACGGGAATCCTGGGAACAGATACTTCCTTCCAAGGGAGATAATCGAAATTAGGTCAGAGACCTATAAAATAGAATTTCGGATGGGGGCTACCCATATCTTACACAGCCGATATCAAAGCCACATAGAGATGTGTTGCTCAACAAATCTGACATGGAATACAAAACGGCATTACTTACGGCATCTTAACGAGCTTTACATGAGAATTCAAAGATGAACTAATTATGGTTTAATTTCAGTACAAGAGTGATCACCCTTACAGAGCAGAACTGTAAAGTCCTTCTTGCTAATGGTTCACTGACACTGAGATTTATGCCATATACATAAAATGGCCTCCGAATCCTAGCATGTTTAGATGAAAGCATAAGCAAAGAATTTGATTAAACAACAAAATCTTCCTGTATGTTCTGGTTTTCATATTAATTTACATGTATGCTGATTGAAGAACTATTTCTGACAAAATAACATACATAAATATATAAATAAACATATATAAATAACATACGCAATATATCTTGAGTAAGTCATCAGCGACCAATATAACATATATTTATGCAATATGTCTTATACAAATCATTAGATTATGATGGAGAGTAATCATAATAAGTGTTGTATAAGCTTGCATGGCTTGTTATCTGACCCGTTCCTTTTTTCTGTGATACAGTCTAAAATGAATATACATGTAATGAATATAAATGAAATGTAAACAAACAATGAATAATGTTTCATTGACGAATAAAACGTTAAATCTAATCAAATGATAATGGTACATCAGACAGAAATTTTGAGTCGCCTAGCTAGAATGCAAGAGCATATCGAACCACATATGCTAAGTGAAATCAGTTTTCTGATATTGGTTTTGATATTTTACCGTCATTAGCATTATAAGATCTACCACGAAGTAGAATATATAGTATATAAAGTTAACTTTTGATACTGAATACTACCCGTAGTATTCTACGTCAAATCTTACAGGTAAAAGTTGTACTTTTAGCATTCTATGTTATGTATATCGGTCCAACCGCGGTTTGATATTCGTAATACGACCGCGTGATTTCTTCAGTAAGGAACGACAATTCTGCTGGGCTAGGAGTAAACTGGTTCCCGTTGACTGTATATACTTTTGGAGCGCTACAACATGGAACGGGAACCAGTTCAAATAAAAAAAATCAGTATAAACACTCATAACAGGTAAGAATAGTTAATTTTATTTTTTAAAAATATTAATGACGAAAATGACATATCATAAGTACTTTTTGAAAAGTAATCATATTTTGATTTCAATCATTTTGTTATTTTCTTCATTCACTCCGGTACTTCACCTCGGTCGTCTGCTAACGCAAACATACGACGACAATAAGTTCAAACATCAGTTTGATATCTTGTGTTATCCTTAGAAATTTGTTATTTTTCCTTAAATTTTCAGATCTATGTTTTTTATCATCTCGTTTCTGTTAATTTTTATGAAGATATTTTAGTCCCTTTCGAGAGAGGCACAGCAGATTGCATCGTCATATATTTTCGCGTTACCGGTCCCATCAATGGACCGATGACTTAGTTGCAAAATGAGTTTGGACATGATTGATTTTATTAGATAATCATTCAGTCAAGCCATAAAATTATATTTTATCATATTTTATTATTATTACTCTGTGTATTGGCATATTTTAACTTAGGTTTATATTCAGTTGATCAAAATAAGATTTGGTCAAAAGAGAATCACACTGAAATTACATTTACGCAGTTATATATAGTAAATTGGGAGCAAGGAAAATTCATGGTCCCATGTAGCCTATAATACTACAATCACTACATATAAAGTTTACTTGTCTAATGGCTTTGACAAACTAAATATCTAGGCTTTTACTTGATGTTATAAATATGTTTGAAATGTTTATAATTACACCCATCCACATGTATTTACAGGTAGTAATCTTTCTATGTATGGTGGAAACAAACTGTAACACATCTTCTGAATGAAAATGTTAAAAGTCAATTGGCAGAGAAGTACAATTGCCTTGGAAAATGGGAAAACTCCCATTTGGATTACTGCGGATTTACAGTGAGTAGAAAAAATCAACGGAATTAAATACACCTCAGTCAGATTGTAAAAATTAATATTATTGCGCTATGGTAGCTAAATTCTGTTCTATGTAGTCCCAATGAATTTGAAGCTGTAGTCAAGGAATGGCTGAGGGGAGCTAAACATAGTGTCAGGTGAAGCTGTCCTAAAAATGTATATTCACTGGTAATGAACATTCTAAATATTCATATTGAATAAACTCATTTTTACTCATGAAATTCCCAAGATTTTTCACCCGAGGATCCCCAGGACTCCCATCTCCAATATTTTAGGAGTCCCTTGGGATTTTTGGGGGTCCAACACAGAAAATGCCAAGGGCAAATTCCAAGTTGGAAGGGGTCCCGAGGATTTTCAATATCACAATTCAATGGCAATCTGCATTTAAGTCAAAATCAGATGGCTATGCATAATCGTAATCGAGTAATCATAATCGAGTAACACAGCCGTAAAAATATGCAAAATGTCAAAATCAACAGCATTGTGCATAAATATTGCTGAACTACTTCTGGATATCTCAATTTATGAATTACCAATATTTTACGCAGCGGTAGTTTGGTAAAAAATAGTTTCATTCGTAAACTAGAGGAGTGATCGGCAATAACAATTTGTTACTATAAATAGCACTGTCGATCGGCGGCTTGCAGAATAAATCGGACAAATGCTGTTTGATTGAAAATCATGGAGGACAATAAAGAAAATTTCGAAAATATAAAAAGAAAATCAACTGGGGCTACTAGACAAATGTTACAGTCTGTGTAACAATGACTCACTGTATGGGGACAGGGAAAATATGAAGAACGTGTGGTGGATTCCTTTCCCTAAACCCAAACGTCAACAAGAAAAATGTCTTGGCTGGATAGGAGCGTGCGGACGAGAGGGTTTCACAACGGAAAATGTACACAAATGGACTAATATTTGTTCCAAACATTTTGTTGGAGGCAATGGGCCAACCTTGGACCGTCCTGATCCAATTTACTCCATTAGAAGTAAGTTTATTTACAAACGCGACTGATACGTACTGAGGTTATTTTCTATATAGATCAAACATAATAAATTCAATAATATGACCGATGTAATTTCGATTTGAGCTAGTTTCAAACTGCCTCATGTGTATTTTTAAAACAATTATGAGGGACTTTGATAAAGCTTTCGGCAAATTTTATTTAAAATATCGATCAGAAACGGATCCATAACAATGTCTGTGTTACAAATTTTCTGCATTAATACCTTAACATTGATGTGCACGGCCCAACATATCTTTTTTTTTGTATCTTTGTATTTACTACAATACATGAAGTATTGTCACCAAGCACCCCAGTGACATGTTGTCTGGCTTTTGTGTTTCGATATTATGGCCTTATTTTGACCATGTAGTATTCTGTGCGCAACTCCTACATTTCTCAAGGGATATCGACCAAACTTCCACAGAACTTTTGTCATCAGTACCCCAGCACATGTTGTTGGGGTTTTGTGATTTGATCATTTTTGGAGGAATTATGGCCCTTTGTGTATTTTGTGAACATGTAATATGTAGAAAAATACTCTTCTGTGCACAACTCCTCCTACATTTCTCAAGGGATTTCAATCAAACTTCATAGAACTATAGTCATCAAGTGACCCAACTCATATTGTCAGGGTCAGTTTTGTGATTTTATTATTCTTGGCAGGTTTATGGCACTTTGTTTATTTTGTATATTTGCAATACATGGAGAAATACACATCTGTGCACAACTCATTTTGTATTTCTCAACTTTCATATAATTATTGTCTTCAAGTGACCCAGTGCGTATTGTCGGGGTTTTGTGATTTGATCATTTTTGGCAGAATTGTGACCATTTGTTTATTTTGCCCATATGAGTTATTAAAATCAAACTTGTGCCTGTCAGCTTGTCATAGGCAAAATGTTCTTATCCTTTGACAGGGATGTAGAAATGTTTCGATATAACCAGTAAGCTACTTAAAGTAGAAGGGAGTCTGAGGTTTCCACCTAATAGAGGGCTAAGGGGCCATGCCCTCTGTTGGGGAAAAATTAGCTGGCAAAAATGCTCAAATAGCCGGTTGATTTTCTGGCTTCAGGCTCATTTCTACACCCCTAAGTCTATGATTGAAGATAGGGATGGGGTAAGCATCTGGAGAAAGAAAACCTGGGTTTGTGATAGGTCCTGTCATTTCTTGTTTATTTTACTGCCTTACAAATGAAAGTTAAAGGGCAGCTCTAGGAGTCACCCTGTTTGTGGGAGTCTTACAAAATTTTATTTCTGCTCAATAACTTTGAACTATTTGCTTGCATCTCTGTATTTAGATAGTTCTGGATTAAAATTTAGATACCCAAATCTGATGGAGGTCCAATATTGAAATCTGATTGTGGTCCTATGTTGAAATCTGATTGTGATACTATACTGAAATGTGAAGTCGGCCCAATGTCATTATATATCGGTCTAATGTAGGCTTGATGTTGGAAAGAATGTCTTCCGATTTTGCTTTCACCTTGCAAGACCGAGGTAGGTGCGATATTGAAATCAGAAGATAGACCAATATAGAAAACATTATTTGTCCAATGTCGGCTTGATGTTTTAAAATGCTTGCTGGCCTGTTTCCTTCAATTACGTGTTTCCCTAAAAGCAGGGAATCTACATTGCAAAACTATCTAGAAATAAACTGAAAAACCTTTTTTCTAAAAGAACATGACATCTGAGTTTGTTCCTACCATTACTATTTTTTTTGATGATCATATGAACCATTTCTGTCTATTTTGAGATACAGTCAAACCTGTCTTTTCAGCAACCTCCAAAAAAGGCCGCCTTGTGACCAAAGCCATTCTTTGAAAAAAAAATATTTAGAATAAAACTGACCCCCGAATAAAGGATATTGGTCTATAAAGGCTATATTTTGTCTTTCTTAAAGGCAGCCTTTGTTCACAGATTTGACTGCATAATCTTTGTACAAATACTCAAATAATGGGACAATAATCGCCATTTTGTTAACATACATTTCAAGATTAATGTTGCTATTTGTGAGATTCTTTTCTTTACATTGAAAACCCAGTTTTTACAAATACTTGTTCTCCTACATGCCCAATGTGCATTGCGTTTGTTTAACCATTCATTATCAGATTTTTTGGTGAACATCAATATTTTACACAAGGACATGCTCATCCTTCTTTTCTTATTAGCGAGTCTTATGCAAACCTTGTTGAAGCGCTAATTAATTAGAGCGGTCGGATATAATCGGATATTTCCGGTGACCAATCAGTAACACTGGCTTTGTAGAAAAATCGTTGGCACGTTGTATTTTGTATTCTATTACAAAAACCTGAATTGTTTGCTCAGTCTATTGTCTGAAACCTTGATAATTTTGTAAAATAACATTGATACCATTTGCCGTTGTTTTTGTTATTAGTTACTATTTCTTTGGAATTTTGTCTGAAACATTAATAAAGAAGAACTGCGCTGATATGAAAACTATTCACGGTAAGGAAGAATGTTTTTCTTGTACTTTAATTGAGAATATTTACATCACATAAAACATTACTTTTTAAAGCTTGTGATGGCTTAATGTGGGTAATTACTTAGTAAGTTTGAACCCTCAAGTTGTAGTCTTTGTTTTTTCCAACTGTCAGTACATCACCATATGATATAGTAACTTATCTTAAACAAATTTGGTATTAAAATCTGAAAATGTACTAAAATGTCTAATTTTGATTGTATGTCAGACATTTGTGCTGTAATCGTTACGCCATCAAATAACTACTTCGTCGGTAGAGTGCAATTATATCTTAATAAATTACAAAATTATGTTATAGATAAAAAATATGAAATCTTTGTCACTGTATTCCCATAGTGCAAAGTCGCCATTTTTATTGCTGTGGTATCATTATATACCGCTGTCCAGAATGAATTTTCGCGCAAACGCCAAAAACACATTTTTGTACCTTTTGTGAGTTGTTTTAAATATTACGCGATCGTAAATTCACTCATCAGTCTTTGTTTATCCTGCATGGATAACATTGAGAAGTTGAATGAATATACAAGTTGAGACTTAATACGGTTGCACCTTCAGAATTCACATATTTAATTTTATATTACATTGTATTATGTGACACGGCGGCATATGTACACTACAACAATAAAATAAACCAGATAAAATTCATCGGTAGTATTATCACTAAGAAGCTGATTTTCTCTGGCAAAAAAGCGACAGAAATTTAGAACGTATGTGAATACTCTGTTATCGTACTTTATTCTATGAACTAATACGATTATTGTAAATTAAATTAATACGATTATTATAAATATAAAAATTGACTAATTGGGTAAACATTAATATTAATAATTCAACTGACGTTACGTTAAAATTCAAAATTAAACAAATAATAAAAACTGAAATAAATACTGATGATTAGTCACAAACTCCTAGATATACTTCCTACATGCATGTAATGTGTTTTTTCGTTTGGTTGAATACTTTATTTTTGTATAGTGAAGAATATTCACGTTGACACCTATGTGTTCTATAAACTTCACATGTTCAGCATCTTATCAGCAAGAAAACCAGATAACTTTAATATCTACTGATACCCATTTCTCCACTTCAGTGCGCAATCAGTCTCTGGTAACTAAACATTTCTCTTAATTTGAATTCCCTGTCCATGTACATGCTCTCAATATAAAAGAAAGTTTGTGGGCTTTTGGGGTAACGCTCGTCGCTAGCTATTTCATGTATTCATGTTATTACATGCACTAAACAGGAAATGCTAGTTGAATTATATAACGCAAAACTACTTTTTGCCGACGCTTTTTAAATGATTTCTTACTTGTTTGTGTTGAATTAATATTTTCATTACCACAAAGTCCTAGATCGTGCACAATAAGAAACACATACATAAGAAATATCATACGCATGAAATACATTTTAGTAAATTTGAGACCAATTGTAACGCCACAAACGAAGTAAAAAAATAAGGAACGCTGCCTCAAGTAGAATTATAATTGCAGTTGTTACGTTCTTGTTATTATTTTGTTGTTGTTTTTTATGTTAATGGATCTTAAGTAAAGATGCCGTTGACTGTAATTTAAGGTACTGACTTTCTAAAGTTGTAATTGGTATCGAGTACAGAAGTTGGTCCATGGGTACTCGGACAATATTCCGAACAAGATCACGATTGTACAATGCAGTATAACATTTTTTTCAGTATTACTGTTCATGGCTAACGTTGGTATGTGCTTCTCGGAGAAGGTTGTTCGAGAAAAGCGAATTGTGGGTGGACAAACAATGAAACGTGGAGAGTGGCCATTCCTTGTATCCCTACACTACTTGAAGCCCTTTGCGTTTACAAGACGGACACAAATGCGCCATTTGTGTGGTGGAGCCCTCATACACCCACAATGGGTGATTACAGCTGGACATTGCGTTGGGTATTAACTTATTGTAATGATTTTTGTTGATAAAAAATATCAGTCGTAGAAAAAATTGTTACATAGATATAAATGGTGTGTAGTAATATACCATCAATAATAATACCAGTAGGCTTATAGTCATGAATATTGTCTGTAATTTATATCATCAAATTGTATTCTAATACAAGAAAGTTACCACAGAATCATGCATTGCGCCTATATCATCAAATTTGACGTCGTCCAACGTCAGCCGATGTGATACTGTCCAACGTCAGCCGATGTGATACTGTAGCGCTGTACTGTCGATTCTGTCCGGAACTATATTCAATGTTGAAGATGTAACGATGATGCAGTTTTAAACTTTTTATCACAAACTCTTTCTTGTCTTAATCCAGATTTATTGAGGGCATGAAGAACGTGAATGACTGGAATGTTGTTTTAGGAGAGCACAATCAGTATTTGAGAGATGTAGGAGAACAAATTAAAAAGCCGCAACAATTCTTCGTCCATCCTGAATTTAAACCTTACGTAACTGGTCAGTATAACATTTGAACTCATACATTCCCTAGAGAACCATAAAAACATCAAGAATAGGGTCTTTGAAATAGCATAAATGCAGATAGATATAACGTTTGATAAAGTAACCATCACAGCCACGTCTGTTACGATTACAGTAAGTTTTGTTAGATTTTTTCAAAACATGGATTTTTCCTGTCAGCGTCTGACAGGCTTCTCGAAACTGCTTTCCTGACATATGGTCAAGCAAAGTTGGAATTTCTGTCTGAACAAATGAAAATTTATCTGACCAAATATATTATAAATAAGTGATAAATGCTGTAAATCGTGCCTGACTGCCAGATATCTGGTCCGGTACTATCTGTAAAGTAATTGGACCTGCTCGAAATTTGCCTGACATGTCCGGCAACATTCGGGAAGCCTGGGCATCTACAAAAATCCTCTTCCAGTCGCTAAATATCAATGACCCCGTAATGCTACATGTAAACAACAAACTTCCTTTTCCAGTGTGTTTACAAAGAAAAAGTGGCCGAGCTCAAGAAGTATGGAAAAATGAATGTCTTTCAATGTACTTAAACTGGCCATGTATTTTTTTAAAAACTGTTACACTTAGGTGACCGTGTACTTGTATATATGAATGTGAATACATGTACTTTCATTTCACTTCACTTACGATATTTCCACATTATTTCAAATTGTATAATTGCACAGAAGCTTACGGAGAACATGATGTATAATGATTTATAAGACAACTTCACCGAATCACCACTATAGTAAATCTTCATGCATCTATCAAGTCTTACGTTTGTTTATTCAGCGACACTGCAGAATGACATTGCGCTGATCAAACTGAGGGACGAGGTGAAGATGAATCGTTTCATTGGAATAGTTCCAATCAGCAATGAAACAGACATAGCTGACCATACAAAATGCAGCATTGGAGGTTGGGGACAAGTATCAAGTGGTTAGTATTTATTTCATATTCTAAATGGACAAGACCTTAGATTCATTATATATGTACATATTTCGAAATCGGGAAGGACCTGCTTTCATTCGATAATAATTTTGAATCAAAGTATAACAAAAAAAGTGTTAAAAATTCAAGTCCTGCATTTTGAAACATAACGTCTAAATACTCGTTCATAAGTTTTATTAATTAATATTTTATTTCAATATTGCAATATAACTTGTACGTGCAGCATGACATTGTACTTAATATTCATATTTCAGTGTTTGGCGGGCCAACATCGAGTGAAAAAATTTCATCCAATTTAAATTTTGAATACAACCTTGTGCAACATGGTATATTTTAGATGTATACATGTATTTCCAAATTTGGTATGATCAGGTTACATATGGAGCTCTAGAATGTGCATATATGCATATATACCAGTAACCGTTTAACTAAATCATTAACACCGCCTTTAGACGAAAAGAACGATCATGCTATTGAAGTGTTCTTGTTATCAAGTTGAAATATTGAGGAATCATTGAAAACGGTCCGTAACCATAATGTAGTTTTAATGACTTGGTATTTTATTGTTGGTTTACCATTCTTGTTTTCGAGGAATTTACGGTTGCTTTTTTCAGAACCTTATGGGTGGGGAATGTACATTCCTCTGAAAACATCCTTATTCATTGTCAACAATGCTACATGCCATCAGATTTACTCGGAGATTGAGTATCGCAAGTCAGATTTCCACATGGTTGTCGATGAGACAGTGGTATGTGCTGGGTTGCTGAGTAAATATCAGACTGATTACCATGAAAGCAATCATGTGAACCCAGACGCTTGCAATGTAAGTTACCAAGGAGATTCAGAACTACCCAGATATACGTATAACCATAGTACCAATCATCAAATGCTATTGTATATATTACATGATTACATATATCAATTCCTGAATTAAGTAACTTTGTATGTACATGTACATAGTAGCAGCATCTAGCAATCGGACCACTTTCGAGAAATATTCCGTTTTTTTCAGTTTTACTTATACATGCTCACATATATATATAAATACATGTAGTATGTATTCATGCACTCAGTCTAGCATTTGACTAATTGGCATAAGTCCCCGGCGCCGTATGTGGGATAAATTGGTCTACGATTTTCCATGCGGTATTTCAGGAATATTAGGTGGCTACGAACTACAGCGTAAATGTTCACATTTTCTATGAGCATCGTGCCATTTCATGTCCTACCCCTAGGGGGCAGGCCGGGAAAAATCTGTAAAGAGACTGTGTGATATTGTGTGGAAATCGTGCGATTTCAGTGCACTTATCATGCAGTCTCAGTAGCCTCAGTAGCGTGTAGATGATTAGGTGACTTTGTAGCCGCCGCACAGTGAATCCGAACGAAAATCTCTCAGCCACCGGAGGCCGAATGGAAAAGTAGATATGAGCAGTATCCCCATAGACCTGTCGCAGGTCAAATGTGAATTGGGCAAAATTGATACTCTTTAGGCAATCTATTTTCTATGGAGTATTACTGATTTAATTTTTTCAAAAAAAATTCCAGTTATGTGATGATGGTGTATGCCTATGCATGTTACAATGGCAATATTTCCTGTTTATACATTTTCACCATCTATCACTTGACATTCATGCCATGTCAAACTATATGGCGACTTCAAAAATTGTACGCATATCCTCATAAAGCTGTATCTGCAACTTAATTATTAGGTTATTATGATGGTATCAACATGAACAAAGTTAATTAATGTGCTTCGTTACTAAATAGAACTGCTAACTGTTATTAATTAATAAATATGTTCAAACTATTTGCAAGTATCCATCGCATGTGTGTTGTGTCAAATATATATTTTGAACATGAATCATACATATGCAATAAATCGGATTATTAATATTATTTACATTTTGATGCTCAGACTCGGCTTGTGTATTTACGATGGAGTAATGCCTAAAGTAGCTTAAGATTATAATCGTATATACGTCTCTACGTAAATCCGGCTTACGTTGTAAGTAATGTTGAGGATGTTGCTGTATCATTTGGGTGCCTAGACTGACTACGTCTAGATAGGTGTCCCGAAAGTTTGTTGTATATCCATAAAGATTTTACGCCAGCATTTACCATCACTTTTTATTGCAATGACCCACGTCTGTACATGTAACACCGACTTGTCAAGAAATGGTAAGCGATATTAGAGTCAATATTTTTATCGCGTTTTTCTCTGCGCAACATCATTAAAATCATCAGGTAGACCGGGCTATGTAAATACCGTTCCGTAGTTCTAGTACGTATTATGTAAAATCGTGTAAATTCTATATGCAACAAAGCCTTTGAATCAAGTTGTATTTGAACAAACTCGCTTCTTAGTTATTATTGTTGTTTGAGAACATTTCCATTTTGCCATGTTTATACTTACAGGGAGATTCTGGTTCCCCTCTGCTATGCCCAACAGGTCCCGGCGGCCAATTCGAGGTTGTAGGCGTTGTCTCCGCCGGAAAGGGGTGTGGCACTGGAAAGTACCCAGGAATTTATACAAAGGTGTCCTGGTTTTATGATTGGATAACAGATATAATTATGAACAACTAATTCACTCACATCTTCTTTATGCTACTTCATTTCTTAGCATTGATGTAATAATCGATATACATATTTCATTTCAAATTCAGTAGACCGAATATTTTGTGATTGTTAATATATACTCTGTGTATATCGGTCACTGCTATAATTCATCACTCGGCTGCCTTCTTCATTTTGATGATTAAAACGTAATTAAGACACTTAGCTTTGCTGTAAGAATGGATAGTTTGTATAAAGTAATGATTAAGCTATACATTCTCAGGTATAAACTCACATTTATTGAATTTTTCTCATGTGAAAATGAGTACACGTGCTAATACACAACCAAGCAACGAGTTTCGAATAAAATCGTTATTTTAAATGCACGTACATATTCTTATACAATTGTTTTGGCTAACAAATGTCTTTTTGTCCCTAATAAACAATGACTAATAAATCTGCGAAAGAAATGACATTGATGAACATTTTCATCACATTGTATGAATGTACATTCAAAGCGAGGGGACTCCGAGGTCGAGTTGTTATGGCCTCTGATTAGTAATCATCAGCTCCTTACCACTTTTAAGTTCGAATCCCACACGAGACCTCACAAAATTCTCATGTGAGTTAGCTGTCTAGTTAGCTTACGGAAAGTCGGTGGTTTTACCTAGGTGTATGCCTGGGGTATTCCTCCACCGTTGAAGCTGGAAAAGTTGCCAAATGACCCCCGTTGTTTTTGCATGTTGAACCCTAGACAGAAGACATTCAAAGCTTTTGTAAGTGTATGATTATGAACGGACACTTAAAGGAATGGTTATTGATAGCAGAGACTGTGGGATTGGTATGAATATAATTATATCACACTAAACTACAGTCTCGAGAGCATCACAAGAACACTCATTGCTAGCAGTACATGTATACATTATACACTCCCTGGAACTACACCATTTGCTGGCAATACTGCAGTGGTTGGAGACCATAGATAATTTAGCCGACTGACTACAGTGACCACTGATTGCATGGAGGCTATGTTCGTATTGGTACTTCCTATGCGTCATTTATAGAGAACATATTTAAACTGATATAATAAGACAAAGATATAAATTTACACCTACATCTTATTTTATGTGCTTCTGTTCTACTCCAAACATTCATTTTTAAAAGCGGCATAATTATACTTGTTGTGAAAGTATGAAAAATGAAAGATATTTTAACTTATGTGTATAGCATACCAAAACGACCATGTGATAAGGAGCTTAAGAGACTTCGTCGAGAGATTTGAACAACTCTAGCATTTCATCTTTTGTTTCTTACATCAGCTTTTTTAAAAAAGAAAATCCCTTCCTACTTTGTTAATTCGAAATCCCTACTATCTAACAGAACAAGACTATGAAACCTATTTTTTTCTGTGTTTTTTTTATCCCCGTCCAAATGGGTATGTAAAAGTGCCGTTCCAAGATGTCCTTAAAATTTGATTACCCCTATTTCATAATCAAATGTAATAGCAATACCGAGAAGGTATAAAATGATCTGAAAGTCTAATTTTCCCAGGCTGAGCTTTTTAATAATTCATCAATTGAAATTTACATGTGCTATTCTTACTGTATGATTGCTGCGTGGGACATTCAAAATAATATGTACGTGCTGATTTTATACGTGTACATAAAAAAGGTCCATAAAGCATTTTAAGGAAGAATTTATTTTCTGGATTTATGAGACCGATACAGCAGGGCAGTGGCAATAGATTAAAATATCAATACTTATTACGACTAAGGTGGCCAAAGCTTTATTAAGCGGAATAATTAGTCGTAATATGACAAATATATACAGGTATTTACACTAATATTAATTACATACTGACAAATCCAGGGCATGATTACAGGTCATTATCTTGCATTAAGTATTAGTATGTAGATGTTTATTTACCCATTGTTTACTTACATCATTGTGGGTTAGAATCACACCAAGAACAAAATTACACGTGAGGATGCTCTCCAGCTAGTTAACGGAAGGTAAGTGGTGTGATCCAGGTGTATGCCCAGGGTTTCCATCCACTGTTAAAGTCGCTAAATGATGTGCGACGTTATCCCCATGCTGTAAATTAGCTGAATAAGGTACTTAAAACGGATATAATTTTGAAAACGCCTAGCCATTTCCAGCTAATGATTATTTAACATTGATAACACACAACAAACTTTGCAACGACCTTACGATGTCTTCATATACAAATACTGTGTATAAAAATTGGGTTGATTGTTTTACTGAATGATTCAATTTGTTTGAACTGAAAAGTATTTGAACTAATAAAGAATATCCATAGCTCTATTGCCTTAGTGTGCAGTGCAAGCTTACTTTGCGTATAGAGCCATTCCTTCTGAAATGTACACATGTACATGAGTGTATAATAATCATTTATTTAATTTGGAGAAACGAAACGAACATGCTGGAAAAATAATTGAAGCATTTTGTTTATAATACTGTTGTGATATACAATTATAAAATAACATAATCTTTATTTGGCATAAAATAGCATAGCATATTTATAGCCAGTCAATACAAATATATGTGTGAAAGGGTAGACGTTTTACAAGAATGTCTACAAAATACAATGTACAATATATAATTTTAATCAATTTACAGAGAGACGGTACAAAATTACGAAATAGTATACCTCTTAACATCCATATTGATAAGTAGTTGTTATTGTTGTCACTATTTCTTTTAAAAATTATGCCCTTGTTTGAAATGCAAAGTATAAATATTTGGATAAATTGGTAATTTCTTTGGGATTTTTGCTAGACATTAATATTTCGAACTTTTTTAGAGTTGGCCATCTACAGAAGTACCGTTTAAAGTATTGCTTTCTTAAATTGTAATAACTTGGACAAACGAGAAGGAAATGAAACTCCTTTTCTATCACATTCATGGAACATTTTTGACATTTTCTTTCTTCTCTATGTATTCCTTGGTGTCTACCGTTTTCGATTACAAGATTATGTGATGAGAGCCTAAATTTTGTTAACGCAATTCTAAACTTGTTTGTTTTAATAAAATGTAGATAACGTTCTTGATAAAACTCGTGTTTATAAATGCAATAGGCAGCTAATCGGCTTGAATTGTTAATGTTTGCATACCAGTGCTGCTTATTAATGTCCATTATTCTGTTTCTTATGACAACAAAATTATATTTATTTGCATTATGAGTTATCCGTAGGTTTGGCATTCCTATCTCTTGCAGGATATTTTGATATGATAAGCCCAATTCTGTTTCCTATATGAATTTTCCTTGTTTGCGTCATATTTTAGAGTGGTGTACATTTTTCTAGGAAAACTATAGTCATCGAGATTAATTGTTTTAGCCAATATTTGATGAGTATTATTTTTCTTTGAATTTTCATCGGATATCTTCCAAGTTCTCCATATAGACCGTCTAAATTTGTAGATTTCCTGACATTAAGCACTTTTCGTAGAAACTTGCAATGGACTAACTCAATATCTTTTGCTTCGTTATATCCAAAGACTTCTGCGCCATAATTTAGAATAGGGCCCACAAGACTATCAAATAATTTGCATTTATCTTCAGCTTTTAATTCTAATTGGTTGAATGTCATGAACAAATTATGAAGCGCATAAAGAGAATGTTGCGCGAGATTTTTTTTGTGTGTGTGCGATTTCACTGACCGTTCTTAATTAGCGTTACTCCGAAATATTTGAATTGTGTTACAATTTCTAATGTATCGTTATTTAGGTTGAAGTTATATGAGGAATGTCTTCCCAGTTCGAGTATCATTATTTTCGTCTTTTTTTGTATTGATTTTCATACCCCAGTTTAAGCAGAATAGATTAAGATCATTGAGCATAGATTGCAAAGCTTCTGGTGTATGTGCAAAAAATACTGCATCATCCGCGAATAATAGACCAAACAACTTTAATTCCGCTGTGGATTTTCCTTTTTGGAAGCCGTACTGATTGTCAATTATCATTTTATGTTTATTTGACCAATTCGGTTAATCGATTCAAAAGAACTTGTGAATAAAATTTTTGCGATTATACTTATCAAGGTGATACCCCTGTATTTTTTTGCATATTCCTTATCTCCGTCTTTAAAAATTGGGACTATACTACTCAAAAGGATAGCTTTATAGATTGCTTATATTTGATTGGATATAAATGTCTACCAAACTTTTATTATTTTAATTGAAAGTTTATGCATTTGTCTATTTGTTTGAAGATAGAAATAAGTTTTTGGTGTATTCATTGAAGCGTGACGGAAGCCAAAAGTTGAATGGGTGCTAAATTGACGTTTTCGTATGGATGTGCCAAATGTGAAATTTTGCTGCGAATGAATTAATTGAATTAATTTCTTGGTCAGTACCGAGTGTGATGTCCATTTGTCCATTTCCCGTCTTAGCTCCTGAACTGTAGTGGGCTTAACAGGGCGGGCTGAAATGGCTCTCTGCAGCATGTCCCATACATGTTCTATGGGATTGAGGTCGGGGGAACGTGCCGGCCAGTCCATTCGGACGATGGTGGCATCCTGGAGGTACCTGTTGGTCACCATGGCCCTGTGTGGACTTGCATTGTCGTCCATTAAAATGAATTCAGGGCCTATAGCGCCAGCATATGGGCGGACATACACGTCTAGGATCTCATCAACGTACCGTTGGCCCGTCAGACTGCCGTTATCCACGATATGAAGGTCAGTCTTGCCCTGCATGCTGATCCCCGCCCACACCATGATAGAACCCCCTCCATAGCGATCATGGTTTGCAATGCAAACAGGTGCAAAACGCTCATGGGTCATTCTCCACACCCGTGCCCGTCTATCCGTGAAGTCCACACAAAATCTGGACTCATCGGTGAACAGTACCGGGGTCCAATCATTCAATGTCCATGTGACATGACCTCGGGCCCATTGAAGGCGTGTTTGCAAATGCTGCCGCATCAATGGAATGCGGATTGCGGGTCTTCTAGCGCGCGTACCAACACTATGGAGTCTGTTTCGTACTGTTTGAGTCGACACCTGCACTCCCGTTGCATTATCAACGTCATTACGTAGCGTTGTTGCGTTTATAAACTGGTGACGTCGAGCTTGTATAACTAAAAACCTGTCTTCAGCCTGCGTTGTTGCTCTTTGACGACCGCCCCCATGCCTGTGGGTAACGTCACCATAAATTTGGTAACAGTTCCACATCCGTGAAACTACACTCTGTGACACGCCGAGTGCAAGTGCCACGTGAGGCTGCGAACGCCCTGCTGCAAGCATCCCGACCCCCATATTCATTTCTTCCCTACTTAAACGATGACGTAAGTTTTAAGCTGAATGTGTTAGATTCAAGTGAATAACTTGAAAGTGTGTACAATTGTACATGTATGTGGCCACCTCTTTTCATGGGTAGCCTTTTCCCTGTGCAAATCGGGAAGCCGTGGGCCGTGAAACCGCAGTAAAACTAACTGTACCTTGTAGTAAACACTCGAATAAATATACACACCAAAAATTGAGGGACTGCATTGCGCATGTTACAAAATATGTAGCATTGAAAAAGCTATCCTTATCAAATTTTGAGTAGTATATTATTCCTTCTCCCCAAGGATTTGGATATTCACCGGAAGAATATATTTAATTAAACAGTAAGTGAAGCGTTAGTGGTACTTCATCGAATGAACATTTGTAAATTTCGGCCATAATTGAATCGATACCGCTACTTTTGTTATCATTTTGTGAAAAGACTGCTTTTCTTATTTCTTGTATTTCTATCTCTTTATCAAGTTCTGTATCATATATATCATTGTTTATGCATGTAGTATGATTTTCAGCGTCAGTATGATATAAATTTTTAAAATGATCATAGAGTTCATATATATTTAAGGACTCTGTTTCAACTTCGTTTTAAGCATTGTTTTTTTTCACTTTGTTCCAGAACCTTTTTGGTTGGGATTTGCTTAATCTATTCAAGGTCTCTTTTTCGCGTAATTTATACTTTTGCTTATGTATCCGCTTAATTTTGTTATAATTTGCCCTTTCTCAAACATATTCTCTTCTATATTGGTCATTTAATTCATTTTTAATGAATATATTTCTAGCCTTTTAAAATTTTTGTCAAGCGTTAAAACAATTCTCTTTAAACCAGGGTTGTTTATTTTTACAAGATATTTGGTGGTTACATTTATGGCTAAAAGAATTAAAAGCACATTCACGTATAACGTATTCACGTAATAAATTTAACTGCTATTATATCGATATTTTCATTTCCACGTATTTGCTCATTTACAATATATAATAATTATAATGTGATAAAACAGACAATATTAGACTATGTACTATCACTCATGGTTCTCTACTGTAAATAATGTAAATCATTCAAGCTCATATTGCCTGTTCAAACACCACTTTCAGGATGAAAATTATTTTTTAATCTTGTTACGGAAAAACAAATTCAGAAATCCATTGACCAATTCATAACTTCCACGCAAGGTCATGCAATAGAAATTTTTCACAGTGGTTTAATGTCACACTAGCAGCCAGGGTCATATAGCGACTTCTAGCTTTAATAATGGAGGAAGATCCCAGGCTTACACCTGGGTAGAACCACTGACCTACAAGCTAAGATGAACAGCTTACTTACATGTGAATTTTGTCAGGTCTCAGGTAGATTCAAAGCCTTGAGTGATCATAACCACTCAACTATGGAGGCCCCGAGCAAATAAGAAGGCACCCATATATACATAAAGCAAACAAATTTGTCAAAATTGAAACATCAGAATAATTGAAACTGAATAACATTCTTAATTCTCCAAGATACAACCCCCTATGATCAAAATATATTGAACAATATTATTACACTTGGTGGACTGATTAGAAATTTACAAACCTCTAATCAAACCATTCTCGGTGTGTTTAAGAAATCTAGCGAAATGTATTTATTCCTTAAATTTGTGTAGACTCTAATCGACATTGCTACATAATTATCATATTTCATATTGTTTTTTTTCCACAGATTACATTTCTCACATTTATTAAAGTAAGGATTGTAACATTATACGTCAATCGTTAAACGTCTAAGGAACGGTCATAGAATTGAAGAAAAACAAAAATAGATAAACGAGTAAACATTTAAAACAAGATACATGGATGGACACACCGATGAATTAAACATACAGGTATGTTTTTACTCAAGCTGAATAAAAAGATGCTATGATCAAGATGAGCCAACCTCTAGTTTGTATGGGACGGTGCCCAACAAGAGTCGAATGCATAAGTGTATAGTTGAAGATGTTCTCAAAAAGATACAACCTTATGGTCGTCATGTTGAAAACAAACATTTTGAAAATTTATATTATTTATTAAATGTACTTCTTTAACAATGATTAATACATTTACAAAATGAGTATAATTTAATACAATTATTTTCAGTCAAAGAGCAAAAGCACAAAGATTATATAAAGAATAAATCACTATAATGACTTTGATAGAAACATAAAAACATTTAAATTACAATTAACCAAAAACGAAGCAAATAATGAAACCAAGAACATGCATACACACGAGTAACTCAATACAAGTAGGAAAGCATTTAACTCTGAATTAACGATCACTTGTGCATAAAGTCCAACATGCTAACAACAGCCACTCTGTAGCATAGGTTTTTACACAATAGGCCAAATAAATTTCTCTATACCATCTGTACAGTAAGGCCAAACCTTTTCTCTACTATTATTGGCCTTTGTATGCAGTGTTGAGTGTAGCCTTCTGATAATGTATTTTTTTTTCAACACTCCAGTCTTGTTATGTCCTAATTCACGGTGAAGGGGCATTGTAGCAAACTGTCTTTGTATGGTCATATAATTATACTGTATACATGCATATTAAAAGAATGAGCTACACATTATGTAAAATCTAGTGACATTAAATGTTTCATTAATGCATTGAGTTTAAGAAATACAAAAATAATATAAGACAAATTAAAACACCAACTTAAGTCATAAACTTAAGTCATAAATTTCACATTCTTGAATTCCCAACTTCAATTTCACAAACACAAATCCAACTTGAATAGTTAGAATTAAGCTTAACACACAATTCGTCTCTCCATGTAATAATGCTCATAATTTATATAGTATTAGGGCACTGATAACATTATTTAGCTCAGATAAGTAAAAATCAAAATTTCATGATGAAGACTAAGATCACTTATGCCTACCAAGCATGGTATTATATTAAAATGTTCTCAATGTGATTTGTCTTACAGGAGATATTATAAATCAGGAGGGCTATCATTATCTGTTTTCCTGATTTAACTGACTTATACAATGCTGTTAATACTAGTAAATATGGTGGTAGGAAATCATAATACATAGCACTTAATAAACGCAATATATATTATTACATATTTCGATCAAAATGTCTGTACTTCAAATTAGGTGACTTTGACCATAAATATGGTGAAAAAATTAGCCCCCAGTAGTTGACATTGTATAACAACAGTAAATAATTACTATGTAACAAAGTGAAACATGTTGGCCAACATCACAAATGTGCCATTTTCTTAGAGTAATGTGCATACTTCAAACAATTACAGCCATTTTGCAATTTAATGAATATACATTATGGCAAATACAGTGCAAACTCACAACGCAATCTCAGTATTAAAACCACTGCTCATTATAACAACCTCTTATTTACTGACTGGTTTTCAATATTTCCTCTACATTTCAACTCGACAATGAGAACATGACAGTAATCAGACCATTTTTGGAAGGTCCAAAAGGTGGTCTTACTATTAAAGTTTCACTGTAATGAACTCCTAAATTAAAGAAAAAATATAATCCCCGTAATTAACTCTTAAAGTAACCAATCAAATCATGAACAGCAAAAAGAATCTGTATAAAAAACAGTACATTTTTTTCTTTTATTCTTGATAAAAATGTGGACAGTGGGATTATTATTTATAACAATACTGCTTGTGACATATTCAGCAAAATTGCACATTAGACAAACTTCAATTTCATAGTTAGCTACTTTCTAACTCTCATAACAAAACTAATTTTGAGTTTAAACAAATCATTGTCATTCTCTTTTCATATTAAATTCGTAACATAAATCCATGCATTTTTTCATAGCGTAATACTTTTGAAATCTTTTGGGTATTATAAAAAAAATAAACACACTGAGGTGAATTTCTGAATGTCCACCTTATAAAACTCAATCCTTGAAAGAACCCAAATAAGTAAAATAATTCTTCTGTTTTATATTACTTTCTATCAATCTACACAGAGAAATTGAGTGTTCAAAGACAATGTTGGATTGAATGCATTCAAAGTCCGCCTGGTAATCAACTAGGCATGTTCAATGATTTTCTTCCCGGGCTATAAAGGGCTACAAGGTGAACGTTTAAAAATTCGTCACAGTCTATTCATGCAATTAGAGATTTCTAGAAGTCATAATAAGTGATACAAGTCTATGTTCTATATCAATTCTGTACCCAGATCTGCATTTTGAAAATGTGAAAACTCAGTACAAGTATTAACCTTTCCAAAAGGAAACTAATGAACTTTTCTCCTAAGATGCTATTTAGAAAAATGTAGTATCGTGGTTTCAGACAAACTGCTGAAGTCAAATAGCAAATACAATCTAACAGAAACGAGGAGTTCCTCAAAATTATCTCACTTTTGAAAAAACATCCCTAATGAAAAAACTCTGTTGTGCTACAGAATACACACCTGAAGACAATGATCTTCAGTAGCCTAATGTCAATATCCTCAGTATATTAGATAAACATTAGGTCGCTGTTTATTTATTTTTGTTTCAGACTTGACAACCCCATTTTTTTCAGAAAACAAAACGAACATTTAATCAATTAGCACATCAGTGAAGTTTGTATGGTTTGATAAATTACTACCATATCATAATTATACTTCTAGTTGTTTCCATGGACACCACCAAAATGACTGAAATCATGCTGTTCGGTAATTTTATTCCCCCCTAGCATCCTGTTTCTAGTTACAAAGTTAAAACAGAAAAAAGTGGCCTTATGAATCAATAAATATTGAAGGATTGACCAACTCAATATAACAGGTCCAATGGTTTCATAAATATTAATTTCTTTACCATCCATAAGAAAAAAATATTTACAGTAGCAAACAAATATCGACATAAAGGGCATTTGTTACTTCAAGGAATAGTATGTTTCCATAAAATATACACAGAAACACAATTTTGGTACAAATTACAGACTAAATTATAATGGTAAATGTTATGTTAAATTTTGACCCTCATGAAAAATAACTAGGATCATGTCATTGAAACGAATACTGCCCATAACAGTCATTGAAACATAACAAGTGCATTAATAATAGATTGGGGTCAGCTTCAGCTTAAAATATTAAATCGAGATGTACAGATGAAAGATCACAAAAGGCTACTGGTACCTTGCTTTGCAAACTAGTTGAATGTGGTCATTACACACAAGACAATTATTTACATTAAGCTTTATACACTGGTTAATTGTGAAGTGAGTCCAACAAGTTTGTAGGCACATGCCTTCAATAAAAAATGAAACAAGATAAAATCTTCATTTTTACGCTATTTACATTTAATTAAGTAATTACTTATTCCAATTATTTATCTATCACAATACACAAAATGATTATGTTATTTCAACAAACACAATTTTATTTTTTGATCTAAATGTCTACAGCATAGCATCTAAGGCCAAGGCAATACTGCAATGTCCATATCAATTAAGTTATATGTTTTTGAAATAACAACTGCCCTTTTATCCATGTTTGAAAAATACTGCCGAATCAGTCCAAAATAATATGATTGAATATGGATTGCACATGCTGGATGATAAATAAACAAGTCTACAAACTTTTCAGACACATCTCATACATATAAGTACAGAATTTTTTGTTGCCATTTCTTATGGAGATGATTGTAGTTTCACTACATAATAACATAGATTCCCAGGTGAATGCTCAGCCCAGCATAAAAGGCAAGATGATTTTTAGAAACTGAAATCATAGAACAAAATGTACATCTGAACAATGAATCACATGTTTGAACATATGGTGACTTAAAAGCTTTAACAGTGGAGGAAAACCCTAGGCTTACACATGGGTAGAACCATCGACTCCATAAGCTAGCTAGACAGCTTACTCACAAGTGAATTTTGTCTGGTCTCCATGTATATGAATTCAAATATGGTGGTGCATATTTAACTGTGTTTCAATCATAAATACAATCGTGAATACAATGTGTAATTGTCAACACAGTTGCTTATATACAAAAACCATTTAATTTTAATTTGATTATAATTTAATGTTAAGACTTCAATTTGATCAACATTAAAACATTAGATGAAATATATTAGTTCTGTATAATTTCTAAAAACCTGAAAAAAAGATTCTTCAACTGTTACAAAAAACTAAATGCGACAAATATATGAAACATTTACAAACAGTTCATCGACAGTTTGTCACAAGTTACAACCAACTGAGTTCACAGTACTATTTACAGTTTGAACAGTTGATAGTTACATTTCTTGTATTGATCTTGTTTTGTCAAAATACACTTTTTGCTAAATGATTTTCACAAATGAAAATTTGTTTCCCCACTGAGACTCACAGGAGGCCAAAGTCTGTCAAAAAATGGTATTCTGAACAGAATGTGCTTTCAAAATTGTATGATTTCGAAATGAGGAATTTTTCATGAATTTGGGTAAATAAGGTCATATGTGGTTAATAGTTGAAAAAAGTCACAGGAAAAAAATCACAGCCAAACATTTCAAGAGGTTGATGTATCTTAAGACTGTAAAAATGTAAAATAAAAAGTAAATCAGTTGATGTAACACGGTTTTTCCAGTGCATGATTTTATGTTTTCACATTATTTCTACCAATCAAAACTTACTTGTGATGAATATGCTTAGAGCATGTGATTTAAACTTAAAGTGATTCTATGCACTAACAACTATGTATTCATTTTGATTTTGCACATGTGATCATTACTTATTCTGGTGATACTTAAGAAGATAATGTACAATGGTCACAAAGTCACACAATCAAAATTATACAGGTCTATGAAATGTTTTATCAAATATCAAACCTGAAGTATAATTCATACATGAAACATCATGTTGACTATAATTACCTTCATTGTACAATTATTTATTGAAGGAAGGTGTCTTTGAGTAGAATTTAAGTAAACTTTAAAATTTTGACAATCATTATATATGTATAACTATGTATTACAATTATACTATATATATATATTATATAATGTATAACAATCTTAGAAACAGAAAACTTAAAACACTATAAGACCAGTACTTACAAATAACCATATTGAGATAATAGTAGTAAATACTGCAAACAGAAAGTAAGATATTCAACAGTGAAGAAATGACTAAATTTGAAAGGTCAAACCACTTAATGCATGTGTGCAAGCAGATTTTGAATAATGAACACACGCTAATGAGTAACAGAACTAAACTGAGACTGTCCCTTTAAATTAGTGACTCCCATATCTTGGGATTAAGGATCCATGAATGCTAAGTTCTGGCTGATTCTCCAGGGATTTCAACTGAGTTATCAACAAACTGGTCAAATCCTTCATTAATCTCGCCTGTCACCATGGATACTTCTGAAATTAACAAAAAAAATCTTTTTACAATAAAAAAAAATGAGTAGACGTAGCATAAATCAATTATTTTAAACATTATGAAGGAAACTGTGAAAAATTGTAGTGAACGACTCATCAAATATACGAAACAGTCACATGCACAGACTGATATACAACAGTTAAACAGACTTGTTACAAATATACAAACAGTAACATGAACACAAAAGACAGTAACATACCAGTATTGAAACCAACATACCGGTAACAAGAAAACAGTTCAATAATTTTTTCTCAAATATTGTATTAAAAATATTTTTGAATAATAGTATGTAATTGTCATATAAAAGCAACTAAACTCAATAAACTTTTTTACATGTGCAATTAATAATATAGCTTGAAAGATGAGAAATAAAATCATAGATTATAAGGTTAGTACATAATATGATTTGAATTATAAATATGCAAGACCTAACATGCAACATCAATGGTAGTGATCATGCATATCCATAAGCAGGGGTGCTTGAAATGTACATTGTAGTAAAATAAGTTATAACACAATGAAACTGATTGTAAATGAAACAGGAAAAGCTAAGATGCCATCAAATCAGGTTTTCAACAGTTTATTTTGAAGAAACTGTTTTCCTATTTTTAGCACTAATGACCCCAGAACCTCAAAATACAATCAAAAGCTACATGTGAGCATCCACAACTACTTGCTACATACCAAGTTTGGCAGCAATTAGTTAATCTTAACTGAAGTTATCAAACAAAAACTAACTGTTTGGAATCATGGCACATCAGCCCATCCGACAAACAGATAACATACCCAAATCATATGACCAGGTTTTTTGGTGAAAACCTGGTTTTTAATCAATATAATTAAAAATCTGTCCATTCATGAAGGAAGGTTATTATGTAAAACTTAAACTTTATCGGTAAACAAACATACTACATAAATAAACTTATAGATCAGGAATCAACAATAAGTCTATCCTTTACTGAACATTCTACAATTAATTTGCATGCAAGAGACCAATGACATCAACAAAGGTGAAATTTTAGTAAGACAGTAGGCATAAAAATTTAAGATATATCTGGTGCATATTTGACCTCAAAAACAGGAGACACCAACATTAGAGACATTCACTACATCAAAAAATATGTCAAATGAATAAATTCATTCACAGTGAATTTCTGTGTACATGTCTAAAAAAGAGGTTTAAACATCCAAAATAAACATGTAAAAAGTCATGACTGTGTCATATTTTCAACAGAAATCTTTAATTGTATAATTTCAATCAAATTTCCAATCAATTCTAATTTAAGCAATTATGATAAAAGTTCTACAGTAATTACAAAACCTGTTGTACTGCATGGATATCATATCCTTACTTGTTATTGTACAGTTTTATTTAGTCCTCATTACTTAGTTTATATAAATTTAATATTATTCTGATGTGAGTAAATGTTTTGTTTTTATACTCAGACAATCAAAACATTGCCAGTTTAGCCCAGTACTTCTGTGAGTAGGCAAAAGTCAGTTGTTTCAAAATTTAGTTTAGTTTTGTGTTTGTTTACCTGTCATGAACTTCCAAAATATGCATCAAAGATCAGTGAGTTTCAGCCTGAAGCAAAATTGTTCATAAGTAACTCTTAATTAGCCATTTTATACTAAAAATGGGCCCTATACATTGCTTAAACTTGTTGCAAATGTTCATTTAACACTTTTAGCTTCAATTTGTAAGGGAAAAATTTGGGTTCAAATGCACCAGATATATACTTAAGTAGAACTAAAGAAAATTTGTTTAACTATATAAAGACCCAGGGGGATAAGAAGTACTCTCTGTCCAGTTAACAAGGGAAGTAAATCAGAAATAGAAAAATCAAATTATTTCTGTATATGTCCATACAGTCCATCACAATGTCATTTAACGTTTTTAAAAGACAAAAATAATGTGACACATAAATACACATCAATAACTGTTTCAATGTCCTTTTAAAAGCACTTTTACTCTAAAAGGTTGGTCTTCATGAAAGGAAGTTACGAGTAGTAGTGTTTGACTAAATATTTCAATGCTTCAAAAATTCCATCATATTGCAAGATAATTCTGAATATGATCTCATTCAACTTGGATTGCAACATATTTCTAGATAGCATTACATAGAAATTTATACAGATCATTTATCAACTTATGTAGGAATGTTTTTTGTATGTACAGGCAATTCAACAAAGATACAAACTGAGTTAGTTCACAAAATAATAATACACAGGAATACAAATATTAATTATACATATTGATCTATTGTTAGTAAAGTGGTCATCATATTCAAATGATCTGTCAGTAAGAAAGTCACAAGAATGTTAATACAAAGAAGCAACTAAAGACATTGAAGCAAATATAAACATTCCCATTTAAACCACAGTGCAAAAAGAGATATGAACTTTAAATCTGCTGTAAAAAAGTGCTTGTACTTTTATTGACTCAAAAACAATTATCAGGTTTTTTTACTTAAGCTTGCCAGATTTTAGAGGGGCACATGCCGACTCTGTCCTTAGAAGATGAGGTCATTTCAATATAAATAGACATGAAAGTAGTCAAACCCTGTGTTAATAGTCACCTTAATAGTAGCTACCTGAAAACAATGGACAATCTGTACCCGACATGTAATATATATGCATGTGTTTGTCTAGGTATCATTTTGTTATCTATACATTATGTATGCACTGTATACAAAAAGTTCAAGAAAACTTGTATTCTATGTATATACAGTAAAACCTCGCATTGTGATCATCTCAATAATGCAACCACATTGTTATAACAAGTTATTTTCTGACCAGCTTTCAATAACTCCCTATTTTTCAACTTGATAATAAGACCACTTCATTATAATGTCCAATTTTTCAGGTCCCGAATGTGATCTTATAATTGAGGTTTTACTGTCTATTATATATATAATATATACATATACAGGACCAAATAAAGCTATGAATAAATGCCAACTGTGTATACAGACCACCTTTCTCTCCTTTCAGAAGCCTTAGCTTAGTTCACAGGTTTGAATATATTATCTTTATTTTTAGCAACACAATTAGGAAGTAGACTACTTATTAGGCCATATCAATGAAGGAAGGTTAATGAAGAGTGCTTAGAGTAATAGACCAACCCAAGTGTTATAAATGGTGCTAACTGTATTAGCGTATAAAAATTTGATAAAAATTTGTATCACAATCGCTTTTTTACAGCAGATTTTTGAAAGATTAAAATGCTACAATTTTTATGGCACAACAACAAATTTGATGTACATTTTTATATCACAGCATTTTGACCCCCCTGTGTTACACTACAGGGTGTAAGTCATTCTCAGATACTTCAATAATTAATGGCTCATCATCCGAATCTCCATTTCCATCCAAAGGTAACCCTGTTTGAAAGCATAAAATCTTCATCAAAATATTAATTGAACACATACAACAATTTATCAACAGATTAAAAGATTTAGTTTTTGTGCCCATCTTTTTGTTATACCAGTGTCAAAATATTTATTAAAAATGAAAAATGATTCACATCCCATTACAATAAGACAATAATTAACACATACAAACTAGTGGGGCATGAAAATCATGCTTTTTCTATTTGGCCTATTCTGCGCACAAATTATAAGGCCAGAAAAAATAATCAAGTTTAGGGTTTCTTCTACCAAAACATTATTACAAGTAGTTAGAAATTTTTTTTCTGATTTTTTCCAAATTATTCCTTTCGTGAGAGTTTGAGGTACAATTAAATGCAAATATTTTGAGCCTTGAACTGTGCGTTTGAAACTTTAAGATTGGCACAAAAAATAGGGTTGGCCAGGTAACCATAGACATAATTTTTTACATATTAATTTAAACCAATCCTCAGCATCCATCATCCCCAAGAATATGATACATACAATACTGGTAGCTGATGTACACAAATAAACACACTTTTAATGCCTCTGTTTCACTGTTTTGTTATAATCATTCTCATCCATTGATTTACACATACTTTAAAGTTTATTTAACTGTCACATGCTCAATTGACATATCTACAGTTAATCCTCATTATGTCAAACTTGCTTCTTTAAAAGTTCAGTCAAGAAGATCATAAAAGTGACCAACAAGGTAATCAAATGTCTGAAGCATATGAATGGATTGTCATATAATTTCTGAAGGATACAAATGTTTTGTCATAGAATTTCAGAAGGATATGAATGTTCTGTCATAAAATTTTCCAGCTATTTTCCCCATATGATGCTATTTTCCCCTTTTTAAGGGCCCCATCTTAATAACTCACCTTTAATTTGGCGTTCAGCAGCTTTTTTATCCTTCTCTATAAACAAGGCAGTCGCTAGGAAGAATGCCCCACCAAGAACACAGATGAAGGTTGTGATATACAAGGATTGCTGCAGAGAAACATACTGAATGGCTGGACTCTTAGGATTGCCTTCATAATGTGTTGAGAATTTATCAGCAATCTGAAACAAAAACGGAATAGTAGACATGCTGAGATATATTTCTCACATACAGGTACTGAAATACTCAACTATAAATGGACATTCAACAGTCAAGAACTAGGATAGAATAAGATTGCATCAAATGATACAAGATATGCAAATCCAGTCATTATTCTGTAAATTTAAGATTTTCAGTGCTCATGTTATAATAATTACTGCAAAAAGTCCATCCTTAAGAAAAATGTTGGCCTGAAGTCATGTGACCCAAACTTCTGTTAGTGGGTAGATAAGTTGACATTTTTGCTTATTTTTTCCAACATTATATGCTTGAACCGAAAACGAAAAACAAAGAATACTTTTTTCTGTGACAATTTGGTTGAAGACATTATGTCTATGTCTAAGCCATTCTACATGCATTGCTTATCTGAGCGTTTTGTATGGAGTGTACTGGTACAGAATGGTCTCAGACAAGTAATCACTAGCTCAACACTGTGAGTTCGAATCCCACCTGGGACCAAATTTCACATGTGAGGAAACTATCCAGTTAAAGGTTGCACACCTGGGGTTTTCGTCCACATTCAGAACTGGAAAGCCTCTAAATGACTCTCACTATTGGCGCGATGTTTAACTCCAGTGAACAAAAAACTGGTACAGAATCCAGGAAAACTGGTGAACAAGCTGCTAGAACACAACTGAAATCCTGCTACCAACAAACAATGGTAAAACCACGAATGAATCAACAAAAAAAAAGTTTACTTACTACACCGATTAGATATGGACTTCCAGCATCGCCTAGTAAATGTGACATAAGTATCTGTACTGATTCTGCTGCAGATCTACGAGTCGGTATCACAACATACTGCAATAGGTACAAGATGTCAGTGCTTGTCCAACATGAGAAATATGAGTTAACAAACAAATACATCAACATAACAATTGCCCATGATTAATTTCACTAAAACTTTGGGCAAGGGGCTAACATTTAATATTGATATGATGTATTCCTGTCCAAACAAGAGAATAATTGTACTTGTTAAAGACCTCAATGGTAAAGGAATGCATAATTCTGATACATCAGAATTGGTGCAATGGCAGCTGAGGATCAACTGACACCAGACAATAATAACACTAAGAAACTAAAAGATAAGATAAGATATACTTACCAATAATATATCAGCAATAATTGCCCAATTTAAACATAATGCTGTCTCCCCTAAAAATATCAACAACTGAAAGAGAATGAGAGAAAGATATGAACCTCATCCTATTTTTATGCAAAATACCAATAAATATATAAATAAGATAAAGTTTATACAATATAACCTCAGACCCATTCCAGACTGAAACAAAAGTCTGGTTTTCTGAGAATTTCGGTTTTCAGAGAACTATTCATTATGTATGAGAAAAAAATGGAGCTTGAAAAATCATCTGAATTTCAAAGAATTCTGGTTTTTAGGGAGTCCTGTTTTACTGCAATTAAAACATGCAAACACTGTCCTAATAATTGCTGAATTTATAGATGCTAATTTAGAAGCTAATAAAGAAATCATATCTAATTGGGAATTAATTCATATGAAAATTGCCATTGCATTAAATATAGTCAAGACTTCATCACAGGACTGACATCTACACAGAAGCAACTAAATGTTGTTTTATCAAGACTAGAAGTACTAAGAAGGAATATATCAAATCCAGAAAAGAATTTTTCAGATAAGGCCAGAAAAAAACACAGGTTTACGGTTACATAACTGACTCTATATTTTGGTGCCAACTCTAACGTTCCATCAGTAAAATACAAAAATATTGCATGTATGAATCACACCTTGTATTCCCACATGTTATTAAGGTGTTTAGAAAAAAATAGAAAAGCTTTTTGACCAGCACACTATGTTTTTGGTCAAGTAACCCTAAGCATAACTATTTTTTGTTATAGCAAAATACTTACCCATGTAATAGCTGTATTGTATCGTGATAATACCAAAGCAAAATAAAGGAATGGTGTACAGACTAGTAAACCAAATGCACAAATCAATGGATCAGCTCTAGGATTTCTACGTTTGTATATTCTAGATGACTGTGCCCCAAGTGCCACACCCAGAAATCCAGCTGTTACTGTTATACCACCAAATGTGAGAGCAACTCTGTAATGGGCACGAAAAACTTACAGTGATGAACAAAGAAGCAAATATAAATAGCTTGCAATAACCAAGTTAACCAATTTGTCAACAATTAATGGCATAATTTGTTTTATTCGTTTGTTTGTATTCAGCTAAATGCTGTTTATCAATACACTTCAATGGTAAATTAAAGACATTTCTTTAAATCGCACACAATGTGAAGTAAAGACATTGTGTACTTGTTCAATATATTTTTACTTGTTTAAGTGTCAGACAAGTGCTTAATATTAAAGACTTGATAGCAAATAAGTGTGGTATCTTTCCATATCTGACTAAACCACTATTTTTACATAGTGAACCAAGGGAGACAAACAAGTAAGCAGTTCTTACGTTGACTCTGTAGTTACCACCCCTTGGATTATGATTGAATCTATCATAAATATTGGAGCCCATAAAGCCAGGGCACCTGTTGTAAAGGCAACACATGTGAAACCAAATGATGACAGCATGAAACTCTTACTGAAATACAGAACAAAATTATTGTTAGCAATTAGTCATACATTTCTTTGATAATAGGTGATATATCTATCACTGACTACTGTAAGCTTGCTTGTTAGTTAATCTTTCTAAACATAAATATGACTGCATGCATCTCTATGCAGCATTAAAAAATCATAACATATTATAGCAAAGAAAGCATTTTTCAAACTTAAAGTCTCAATACTGGCATACATCTCAGACACCTGGCTTTAACAAATGGTAAAAATTCCAATGAATAAAATAGTATAACTTTTATTTAACATACAATGAGTGTCTTGACTTTTATGTTGAAAAATTTCTACCTTAGTCAACACCTGTCTTTGTAGTGTGCCGCAGAGGCTCAGTTTCATAAATTTGTATCATGAACTTTGATTATTATATCATATGTTGATTTTATGCGATCACAGATGTTAATTTGACAAGCAATCTTTTAATGAATTGCACACAGAGTAAATTTCGCTTCATCAAAACATGGCAAATATGCTTTAAGGCAAAACTTGCAACAGTATCATAATACATAGCCTCTGTTTATTACAGAGTTCAAAAAATTTCCATAACATGAGAAAATAAATCATTGAAATTAGAGAGGGAAATATTTATCATTGACAAGTAAAGGTTGATCCTAGTTATAACACCTATACATATACCTGAATATGATAAAACAGTAAAACCTCAATAAAAAGACCACCTTAGAGTCGTTCAGGACCCAAAAAATTAATCATAATAACGTGGTAGTCTCATTATCAAGTTGAATTATGGGAGTTATTGAAAGACGGTCAGAAAACAAGTGGTTGTTATAACAAAATGGTTGTAATGTTGTGGTTGCTATTTGTAGTGAATAAGTTATACAGGAAATCATCGAGTGACAAAACAAAATAAATGGATCAATTTACCACTAAACAACAGGTACTCATATAAAGCCTAGGACTGAACACCTCATGCGATAATAACTAAATCAAATCAGAACTACAATTAAAGAAATAAATGCCTGGCGAAAAATAATTGATTTATATAAAGCTTTTCAAGAGAAAAAAAGACAAATAGTGGAAGGCTTACTTTCTAACGAGTGCCTTCAGGTCTGTGAAGAATGCTGTGTTGTGTAGATGTTCACCACCATCTGCCCCACCCCTGACAGGCTCCTTAACAACAGTTAATATAAGTACCACACAAATAACACCAAGGAATGGTGTCACCTAAAAATGAACAGTTTAAGAATGTGCAAATTAGATGCAGCTGCCATGGGATCTAAAATGTTTAATAATTCAGCAAGCTTCCTAATTGGTCATTTTTAGTACAAGGTAAACTTATGGTTAATGAAAACTGAGATTTAAATAATGTAATGCTACAATGTACACAGGACCATTAACAAAATTTACAAAACACAGTACCCAACTTATTCAAAAGTCAACCACATAGTGTGTATTTCATGATTATAGCAAAATTAAATAGAACGGTTTAAATATGTTGCATAACACATTTCAGATTCAAAACAGAGTCGTTACATACTCTAAGGGCATACTGCCACGCTCCAAATGCCTCTGCCACATAGGCACCAACTATATAACCCAGACCACTGAAACAAAATTGTATGTAAGTAAGTACCCTATATATTAACTTCTGTTTGAAATCACTGTGTCAAAACTCAAAATAAGGCAAGAAAAAAAAAGTCAAGTTTCAGTTACTTGACAAAAAAATGCAGTAGGTAGATAGCAAAACTTTTCCTTTTCGAACATACTTTTTTTGAGAGAATAAGGTAAGATTCATCCCCAAATATTTTCATAATTTGCTGTTAGAAACTTCAGGTTCGGTGCCAAAAATAGGGCCAGTAGGGTAACTATAAATATGACCATTTTATTTTCTAAATTGATAGGAAAGCAACAGTTATTATAACAGCATTCATTTACCCAACTGAATTGCTAGCATTGCTTCTGTTTTAAATGTGTTTCTACGTTATGAAATCATACTATACAAGTATATGTACCATACTAGAACATTGTCTTTAAAAATGGATTTTACATCTTATCATTTGTATCATCTGAAGCAAAATGCTTTATACATTCCTTTCTGTATAGTTGTTATTCTGTGTTTATGTTTTTGTCGAGCCAAAGTCATACAATACAGTATAGAAAATATGAGTCCCACTTTTCATTGGGTCAACCAACTGTTTACAATATGCAATACCAGCTGTTGACAGTGATTTTTATCTATTCAATATAAATCTACTATTGTTTCCACACTAAGATTTTGACAGTGTTATGTATTAAACAAAGAAGTATGTCATACATCAAGTATAACAATTACCAATAACAAAAGATAAAACCATTACAACTTTGCTTAATGAGATTAACTGACATTTTGAAGAACGTTATTGGTTACACATGATAAAGTATTACATCATGAATAAAAACCATACCTTCCAACAGGAATAGCAAAATAGAAGATCATCAACATAGTAGTTCTTGTGTCTTTACTAAACAGATCTGCTATAATGGTTGGTGCTATGGTAGAATAGCTGGCTTCACCAACACCAACCAGGCCTCTCATCAAAATGAACCCCCAAAATGACTGCAATTAAAAATATCATAGTTTTAATTGAATCAGAACATGTGAAAAAGGAGACCATCTTAAGATTTATAAGCCTCAGATTCGACAACAAACTAGACAAGGCAATTTGTTCTGCTTGCTTCAAACCACACTCTGACAGTGCCTCTTTAGTACACAAAATTATGCCCCACTTACATGCCACATGAAATACTAGAAGTAATAAATCATTTATTAATAGAAGTGTTTTGAAAAATATACGGCATTTCACCAAAACAATAGTTCTGACTGAAAAAGTCCAACAGTAATATAGCTGACCAACAGCAACATTGCAAAAGTATTGAAGCTTCCTTTTAACCATCTTATTTTCCTAGTCTAAAAAGCAAATATCTGTCTAGCAATTGTTCATACGTCTCAGTGCCGTAGCCAGACCCATATTTGAGCCGATGCAATCTAGGGGGACTGGGGGCCTGCTTGCCTGGAATTTTATTTTTACTAGAACTAGGCTTATCATAATAAACCTACCATTTTTTCCCATCACCTGCCCAAATTTTAAGGTGTGCCTTAGTGTAGCTACAGCAGTGCGTCTTTCTATTATTTATTGAAATGGGATGCTGACAGTATATGTTTTTGAATAGTGAAATTTCATTTGTGCCAATGATATGGTACCCTGAGGTCTAAATATCCCTCAGCAGTCTGATGAATTGTCAATATGGATGGTCCACTAGACAAAGATTGACCAGGATACAATCAATATAAACATACACAGGAGTTCTGCAATGACAATTTTAAGGACAGTGAAATCAGACAGAATTAAATTTAGCTCAAGTAATACTTACATTTGCAGGTATAAAACTGCTACCAAAAGTAACAGCTGCCCAGAATGTTATTCCAAAACTCATGATAACTTTACGATTGTACCTATCTCCTAAATATCCAAATATTGGAGAGAATATCATATAAAATGAAATAAATGATGTCTGTAACAATCCATCTTCTGAGTTATTAATATTATAATATTTCTGTATAGACTTCAGAACACCTGAAATTATACAATTGTAGAATCAGTTATGGACTAAAATGAGTAAAGTGTAAAGTAGTACCAATAAACTGGAGTAAATACACAAAAGGGCTATGATGGTTGATAAATTATTCTGTTCCATATTATTATTTAACCAGGGTTTTCACTAGAAGTCAAAAGAAGTGGGTCAAAAATAACCCTTAACTATGATGACAAAGTCAATAAAATTTCCTTTTTTGAAAATTTGACCCTTTGGTACAAGTTCTCAAGAGTAATGTACCACAACTGTCAAACATTTTCAACAATTAATACTGTCATATATTTTTTGCATTCATACATTCTAGTCTGTTAAAAATATGTTGTCCATTTAAATCAAAATGCCCTTGTGGTATTTTAGTATAGGAAAATACTTAATATTTGTTAGAAGTTAAGTCTAGTACCAATATTTTTCTGTATAACTGCTTATCTTGCATTTAATTGGCAGATTCGCGGTATTTTCATGTTTTTCAACATGAAGAAGAATTGTTCATGAGAATTAAATTGTATCATCACATACTTATACTGTTTATTTATTACAATATTTTGTATAATATATATGACCAGGGTGATAGAAATGGTTGTATCCTGGTCAGATAACAAAGAAAGACATTGTTAAACAGTACATGTAGAGTGGGATAATTTTGGCAAAAAGAGTGATAAAATGAATTGTATATTTGCAGAGCTGCTGATCCATGGAACATATAAATAAGTAAATTAACATGCATGTATTTAAAATTTCAATGTAAATTCAACAACGTATGGCTATACTAAACAACTTACCTGCTATTGTAAATCTATCCATGTAATTCAACAGATTAATGAAGAACAGAATGGCCACAATGGCATAACCCCGTTTTCTACCTATCTGGTTTTCTGGTGAGTTCATTGTCACAGCAGGAAGATCATTTGAGGACCTTGTACCGTCGGTGTCACCATTAACCACAATCGGCCTTTCGTCTGAAACATCAACTTGCATATCTGAGAGTTGTACAGAATCGTCAAATGGAGGCTGTAGACCTGTATCGTATGTTGTCATTGTCTGATGACAAATACGTCAAAGTATCTCTCACCAAAATCTTAGATCGGCAAGATTATTTACATACTGTTATTTATACGAGAACTCACAATCACAAGGGTTTATTAACCCGGAAGTAATAGCTATATTCCTAGTTACCTAGACGCTTTACTGCCACTTCAATAAGCGCTTGGTTGTCAGGTATATAAACCGGACTTTACTAATGGTACCGTGGAGCCTGTACCCGTCCAGACGTAAAGAATGCCCGGCCTACTTAATATAATATTATGCGTAATATGCAAACAAGCGGTTATATTTGAGGGCAAAAATGAAATGTGTGGTCTGTAAATTACATTTTGATCTTGCATTATTGGTAGTATTCGCTATTTCAAATCCACGATGGTTTGACACATATAGTCTCGCTGTCCAAAAATTAGCGTACCTAAAAGATTCTATTTACAAACACGAAATGAATCAACGGTAAGATAAAACGTACATATAATTCCCTTGGTATGCATATGGTGATTAAATTTTGCCGAACTGCATTATCTACAATTGGCTTGCTGTGCTCGAATGAGTTTTCACGTAAAATGAAATCTTTATCGACATATAGTGTTACTGTCTAGTCAACAGTGAAAATGTCAGCGCATATAGAATAAATGTGAATTTTTACTAACAGGGTAAGTTAATTCGTTTTCTGCCACGCTTGAATGACCTCTGATGAAATGATATGTACCCAATCAATACCTGCACATTGTATACACACAAATTAAATATGTACATGCGAACTCATTCTACAAGTCTGTCGCTCTTCACCTTCTAATTCGTAAAGTTCACCCATTAAATTCACCAAATAAGTATCACATCGGCAAGGCAACTATTTTATACACAAATATACACACATTTTTTTAGATGTGATCCCTATGTTTATGTCCGTGTGACCAGTTTATTCACAAACACACTACCCATGACTAAGATACGGTGATTTTAGCAACATGGGCCCATATTAAAACATTAGTAAAATCTTTACTTTTAAAATATATGAACGACAGCTATTCTGTAACACTGCATGCTCTCATACAAACAATAGGTATAAAATTAAAAAAGACAGTTTTACCATTTTTTTTTATCAAATATCAAAACTGATGAAGAAATAGTCCATTAACAAAAAATAAAGATGTACTCGCATTGATTAAGCCCATAAGCATTTAAAGAAAAAAAGACAGCAGAAAATCAATTTTATGTACACAAATGTTATCTCGAATACGAAAACATCCAAGCATTTATGTCCATCTAAGTCAGCAATTGTCACATGGAAAATAGTACAAATAAAAGGTCAATCAACTGGATCAGCGAAAATCGTGACCATATTTCAAAGCAAAAACGAAACCAAATGCAGCAGGGTAATGAATTTTTCAGACTGCCACACGACGCGTGTAACAAATATCTTATAGATAATTGAAGTGTATATATTATGACATATCATCATTAGATATTTTTTTTAAATCCACAAAACCATATTACCTGGTAGAATGTAAAAATATTCACATATGAAACGAGTGTAGTATAATTACTATGTGTAGAAATGTAAGCAACTTTATTTACAGTACGTATACCATGACACTCGATCAGTTTACATGATATGCTCAAACGCACATTAAGATGTAATGTCAAGCTAACACCAGTGATACATTCACCGGTTTGTATTTATAAATATATGTTGACCGAGATGCTCTGGTGTTCTTGTAAAGGGTCCTCCGTGGTCGAGTATTTATAATCTCTGACTAGTAATCACCAGTTTCTCACCCCTGTGAGTTCAAATCCCAGCCGGGACCAGACAAACTGCACATGCGAGGAAGCTGTCCAGCTAGCTAGTGGAAGGTCGGTGGTTCTGCCAAGGTACATACTTATTATGTATTCCTGTACTGTTAAAGTTGGGACAGTTTCAAAATGCTGTTGGTGCGACGTTAAAACCTAGAGTAAAAATCTTTTTTAACAAATGGTTTGTGCAAGACAAGGGTCGCTGTACATGTAATACATGCATGATAAAACTAACGCGATACAAAATGAATGAACCAATCTACATAAACAGCCAGGACAAATAGCTGAACATGTATAACTATTCAATACTGTTCGATCCGAAATTTAGTCAAATTAAGCTTGATCAGTATCGAATAGCACATGGTCAGTTAAATCGGACCCAAAACGAAATTACAGTTGTAAACAAACAACAGCATATTCTCATTCACGTGAAGTGCAATTGAACCGTGCGCAGATATAGTGAGCATCACGTGTGACTTCCGATGTAATGATGAAATACACGGATATTTTTCTTATCTATTTAATATACAAACGTTTTTCTTCACGTATTCATTTATACTCACGATTAAGATATATTGTCAGCAAGCTAACTAAAGGTAAAAATTGAAACATAATTATATAACTGGCACAATTTTTTCCAAAAAGATGTTATATCTTAGTAATGTCTATGAAATTGACACCCACACCTAATTTATAGCATTGAAGTAAATGGGCGCGATTGGCGCACATACATAAGGTTTACTAGTTTTGAAAGTTTAAGAAATTCTTGCTTTTTTTCTTAGTTTTATTATTATACATAATGGTCTCAGGTTTTATTCAAAGCGTTATCAACTCTTGGCCTGAACAACGACAATATCAAATTTGATGTGCACCAACTTTTGAAGTGCGATGCTAGGACCTAACATTTATTTTCAAATCTTATTCTACAAACCATTGCATGCAACTCCGTATCACGTGTGCAGATTATTATGCATTTACAAGTCCTCATATGTTGGCAAGTATATAATACATAAATATTTTCTAAGGAGCAATTTTATTTCTCTGAAGTTTCAAATTATCATATTATTATTTGCATAAATTCGGTAATATCGATACCTGATAGAAGTTGCATAATTATGTTCCGAATTTCGTATCCATATAAGCATTTTTATCGGAAAAGACGCTGGAATGAGGTGAGACCCGTGCCGCACATGTAATCGTGAATTCACGCGATATAAATAACTCAATATCGATATTGCTGTGCAAACGAGCATTCCTAGCTATTTGTAAAATGCGTGAAGTTTAAATTTTCTCTAGTCATTCAGGTGAACAAAATTCAAGGCTATGAGACATTAAAAATGTCACCGACATTATTATTGATTTTGAGGAGAACGCAAGACTGTGTACAGTCGTGTTTATTATGATGATGCAACCAGATGATCGTATATGGATCCCATATTCTGTTGGAATTGAACTAATTAATACTATAATTTCTAGACCGTGTACTTATTCTAAATGCAAATATTAGATGCTTGGATTATTCATGACAAGAAGATCATATTTGATATGCAATTATATTATTTTTGTTTTGAAAAAATCCATTTATGGGAACATCTGATTTAAACCCATTGCGCATGCGCGCAAATTATCTAAATAAGCAAAATGGCGGCTGACGAAGAAGATTAAATGTGTTAGAGATTTTTTACCTTTATGATGGCCACGCAGAAACCCGGGGAGTGGGTTCAGTCATTGATCAATAGATTTGATGCTCAGGTAATCTTTTTCTTACTATTTTGATTTCAAACGATCTGTAAGATGTGCAGTATGACCTCGAATTTTAACAGGGATCGGTCGAAAATTTATGAATGAAAATTCGTCTTATTCGTTCACCGTGGGAAATTAGTTATTATTAGATAAAACATGTCTTTCTTTGTTCATAGAATGCAAAAATAATCATATCGTATGCGGGTGCAATGCCTGAGGCCAGTACCTACCAATACTGTTGTTACTCTCTATGTCTATTTATTATCATATTTGTGCATATTTAATGATGGTGCGTGGGTGAACTATCAGCTGTGTTTGCGGTCGGGTACACGTATGGATGTCACGCACCGACGGGCACCTGTTTCGATCAATGAATGACCTTGTCACACCTTATTTCATAAATGTATTTGGGTTATTGCCAACTGTCGTTTATTACTTATTTCATTCATAAAATCTAGTGTACTTCAGTGGTGTGATCTTATACCTTGTGTTATATTGTTGTTTTGCCCATCCTCTGTTCCTCTGAATTTGTTGTTGGATGTTTTCCAAAAGTGTAATTTTGTTTTAAGTGTTATAGTTAAAAGACTCAATTAAACAGTTACTCCTTCACTGTCAGTTCTTGTTAGCAATGTATACATCTATTTATTGACTGATGATAGAAACAATATAAAATGTTGACTTTTCACTTAAAAATATTTTTGTCGAACTAAATTGCATCATATCTGAAACAGATATCTAATACCTGAAATTAAATAAATTGACTGGTTATTTTGTGGATACAAATTTAATTAAAAAATAGTTTGAATCAAAAATCAAAATTTTAATTAGCATAGAGATCAATTGTGATATTTTTTCTTAATATCTTATGGAGTCTAAACCATACAATGATGGCATTTTAGAAACATGTCTGTCATTTATTGAAAGATCACTGGACAAAATGTATTCAAACTATGTTTATGAGTTTCATGCATTTGACATGGCTACATTGTTGGTCCAATAATTAATGTGTTTTTCTGAAATGTTTGCATAAAAATGTATACATATTGCCTAGACAACAGTCATGTATATAAATTAAAATGAAGCATTAAATTTTATTGCTGATTCATATCTAATTGATTTGGAATTGAAGAGTAATGGTTTATGTTGCAATCAACAAGATTTATTATGTTTATAAGTCATGTAATATTTTTTTATTTTAATGTGAGATGGAAACTAGATATATTAATGTTGAAATGTGCCAAATTTGGTATATTGCCCAGGGATTTCCCTGATTCAGGTTTCTTGAATCCCTGACGCAATATTAGCTGAGGGATTCACATTGAGAGTGACCACTGCATTCTCTGGACCCCTTCGAACTCAGAATTTGCCCTTGGCATTTTCTGTGTGGGACCCCCAAAAATCCCAACCGCCCCCTAAAATGTTGGAGATAGGAGTCCCGGGGACCCTTGGGTGAAAAATCTTAGGGAAAACCCTGATTGACAGTACATAGAAATGTACATAGAAATGTACATAGAAGTGCATTTTATTAAAAAATGTATAATCAATTTCACTCTGAAATGTATGTTTCTAAATGTTAGTTTTAACTACCAGTTCATCATTGCGTATTGATGTGGAGAATTCTGTAAAAACTCTTGAATTAACCAGGTTTTTTTCTCAACATTTTGGGAACATGACCTGTCCCATAGAATTGGGAATTTTCCTGACATTTTGGACTAATGGGAAAAAGCCACACTTTATAAAATTGCTTAGAATAATCAAATAAAACAAAAAAAAACAAATATTATGTTTATTTTTGTTTTTAGATGCTGTTAACTTTGTTATTTGAATGATTTAGACGTTCAATAAACATTTGAACTGCTGTACTTTTTGCCATTGAGAATGCGACCGAATATCAGTAATCAAAACGCCCGAAAAAACTCTGTTAACTAAATGCAACTTGATTTGCAGACAACAGTCATTCCAAAAAATTTTTGTATATATATTTTCTAACATTAAAGGTTGGATTAATGAGTAACCAGTTATTAACTGAGTTAAACAGGTACATGTTATTTTTAAAAAAAATTATATGTTATAATGATAAAAAGGTATAAAAGAAAACTGAAGCCTGAATCATTTGAACTGAATATTTGGGATGGTACAAAATTATAAAATGTCTAACAGCAAAATACAAACTATAAAAATATTTTGGGATGAGGGTATCCTTAAAAAATTGTCGGCTTGTAATTACATGACTGACTCATTAAACCTGCTGACCCAATTTTTTTTTCAGAAATTTTGTCTAATAACTGTTCTAATGACTTTTTCTGGCTCAATATATTGGTTATACATTTTTCATACACTATAATGGGGAATCTTAATGATTATATGCCACAGTGTTTGAACTATATTTTTACCGCACTAGCCCAAACTCTAAGTGGGTTATTGAAAGTAAACAGTTTACCGCTGGCCAGAATACACAATTCGCAAAGGTCAACATGCCTGAATAGAAATTTACTAGCCCCGGGCTTTGTGCTCCTGGGTTAGTTCAAAGGCTGATGCTGTTAGTTTTGTTCGTATGTTTCAGCTTCCAATCAAGACAGGACTTCATACAACACAAGCGATACAGAATGTGGAACAAAACAAAGAATGTTTGATAAATGTGTCCCGATATAAGTTCCGTGAAGTCATCAATGGACTTACTAAGACATTGCAGTCAGTCAGCAACACGGTAAGAATGTCAGATTTGGATAGAATGAATAAATCTCTATATTAGAATATTGAAAGCCATTTTAAAATTAAAAGCATGATTATTATCGTATTTTAACATTGGGGCTCTTTGAAAATATCAGGTAAGCTGCAGTTAAAACAGTTATTTTTTAATGTCTATGAAAGATATATAGCCAGATTGCAGAGTTTTTCATAGTTTGCTGCTCTTCAGTGGAAAAAAAATTGCGCTGTCCATTAGATGGTATGTTACATAAAAGAGACAAGATTTTAAGATCTGTACAGTTTAGTCTTGAGATCAAAGTAATGCCAACAAATTCAGAGTCCCATTTTGAATAAGATTTGTTAAGAAAGTTTAAATAAAATAATGGGTAAGAGATTGCCATCAACTGGTCATTCATAAATCTTGTTTACATGAATTATGCGCAATAGTCAATGTGAGTCATTCTCCTGAAGTTATTAAAATAGAAACAAACTGAAAATGTTACTTATTCATCAGAGTAGTTAATAATCTTGTCATAATTTGGGAGGTAAAGACTTTTAGATTTAATTATTTTCTCACCTACCAAGTTGTGCAGGTATCATTTACTCAAGTTTTTGTCTCTGCTGTTATTAAGTTAGATGAAAGTGTACTTTATATAATATATTAATCATATCCAAATTTTCATAACCAGAAAATTAAGTTCATTGTGACCACAACCCAAAAACAGACTGTTTTAATTAATGGTGCACTTTGTTGAAACTTCTTTCTGTTTCTAGTGTGAAGTACGAATGTACTTTTGAGGGATGAACAAATGTCATCCCTATTTCTTATCTTCCAGTTGGCTGCATCACATCAGTGTATATAATTTTTTACATCAATTAGCTAAATATAGGATAAAAGTAGCGCATACAAATGTACTGAGGAAGTCAATCTATCATACAGCAGGCCTTCCTGACACTAGCCTGTCACATGTAATATGTAACTTCCGTTTATTGTTATTTTTTTCAATGAAATTCTGTGACAATGTTTTCAACTCTTAAACATGATAGCAGATGATGAATTCTGTGACAATGTTTTCAACTCTTAAACATGATAGCAGATGATGATTACAACTATTCCCATTCATTCATTTATTTAAGTAACAGTGGAGAATACCTGACCCAAGGTCCACTGTTTTAGCGTATACCAGTAATACATGGACAATTATAACAGAAAAAAAATTACTTTAAAGCATAATATGAATAAAAATTTACAATTAAACCTGATGTTGCAACTACCTCCAAATAAAGGCCACTCTGTGAATAAAGGCCATTCTTTGAAAACCATCATTGATTATTTAGAATAAAGTTACCCCTGATTAAAGGCCATCTGTCAATAACAACCAAATTTTGTCTTTACCTATGGCCTTTGTTCACAGGTTTGATTGTATTAATAAACCAACCTGGCCGTAAATCTATGGATGCACATTTTCATTTACTCTGATTCTTATTTGTATAATTACTTGAACAGTATAATTTTATTGATAAATCCATATTTTCTCATATTACACCATTATACAGTTCCCATATGATAATTTTATCTGATGGTTAAATTTTCACCTAGTTGGATTTCTGTTTAAAATTAGCTTGACTAGAAATAATTATTGTAGTTCAATGAAAGCCGCAATAAAATTATGTTGACCATTGGTATTTGCACCTTGTAATGTTTTAGTGTTCAGGGTTTTTTTAGGGATTGGGGAAGACACTGGACGCTGGTCAAAGGGGAAAAATCACGCGAAAGGGCAAATTTGGGGAAATTATCAAATTTTAATACACTGTCACGAAGACAAAACCATTGTTTTTCATGAATTAATGTTTATGACAATAGCATTCAAAACAACAATCTACAGGTCCATATCTTTGTCTTTTCTACATTTGAACAGGTCTACCACACTTTCATAGTCTTGATCAGTTAGATTTTCTGGCCAAAGATTTATTCTCATGAGTGAATCGAGTGTCAATTGGCTCAGGGATGATATCTTTAATTGCTATAGCAAAAAAGGAGTTTACCCGTCCAGTATGCTTTGAGTCAGATATCTTATTTCTTAATTTCATCAATTGTGCCTCATTTTACTGGAAATGGAAACGTGCGCCTGCTTCCAGGCATCATAAGTGTGGATATATGCATGCGTCATGGGCCCGGATCTAGTATTTGTTCACGTCACCGTGTATATTGTTCTGCTATCACAGGGAATAAGCTCATTCGGATTTGTTCGGCAGACATTGTTATAAAGCTGAGAAATCCCAATAGGTTTGCTCAAAACAAATAAACTCTACATAAAAATGCCGATTAACCTTGGTCTAATAGATATTTTGGCAGAATTAAATCTACTAAAACTAAATTGCCTATTTTTGAATAGGTTCAAAGAGTAATTATGCATCTTAGCGAGGGGAAAAATGCTTCTTTGGGGAAAGAAATGTCGAGGGGAAGACGCCGATTATCGGCGTCACTTTCTTAGTAAAAAAACCCCCTGGTGTTGCAAGTTATTGTTTGGAAATTATCATTAAATTTAGCGATTTAAATATATATTATACAACAAATGTCCAATTAGTTTCATAGTGAAAGTAATGATTATGTAGAAAAAGAATATCATTGTCATCTGAAAATTGTTCGTTTGAACACTGATAACAAGGAAAGTAATGTGTAAGTCAGTGTCACATTGCTCTTAAACTTTTCCAAGCATTTACAGCTTTGTTATTTAAGTTACCTTGTGAAAGTATAGCTGAATTAATAATAAGGACATAAGCATTATCTGAAACAAATGTATGTACCGTATTTTACTGTGTATAAGACGCAGTTGTGTAGAAGAGTTGTGTACCTTCGTATATACTTACATAAACATGTGGATTGCAACTTGCTCAAAACATTATACAAGTTGACATGTTACCATTCATGTTAATTATTTCACACCTTCATTGTCCCCCACTAGAGACATATTGTTTACGAACTGTCTACTCCTAGTTACTGTAGATACACAAGATAGTCAATTAAAATCACTCATTAAAAATGTTACTGAAATATTGTTATTGAAGTCATATATGAATGAAAATAAGAATCAGTATCGAATAAATTTGAAAACAACAATTATTCGGCGAACATTAACTCCCTTAATAAATAAATCAAGCACAGCTTTTGTAGATTTCACTTTATTTACCCTATCTATATTATATTTATTGATTTAATTAACATTTAATACACATGTCTGCAACGTTAATTACACTTAGACAGGCTGCAATGCCAAAACAGCTATGGATCGAGAAAGTTTTGAAACTGTACATATATTTGGATAATACGTTTTCGTCTGCAGTCAATATCGCTCCAGGAAAACATGTTGTTGGTTTGTTCTAGTGTATTAAACGCACCCCCAACGTTATATATATATCTAGGGGGAAAATGTGCATCTTATACACGGTGAAATACAGTAGTTAAAAATGGGATTAGAACTATAGTTAAACCCTGATAATTTGAATATTACGTCCGAAATGATCATTTGGATAATCCATGGTTTTGAATAATTCGTTTCAGCGTAATGTTCTGGTTAGAGAGTGACATTGCAGAATATGTTCATTGCAAGGGAGTAAACCTCCATTGTACTTGTATGTAAACATGCGTAATAGTGTTTGAATTCATATTTCAATTTGCAATGACTTAAGCAATGAAATGCAACCATTTTATATACAAATCACACTAAATATTTGTAAAAAATTTGTATTAAATTGTTACAAACAGTATGAACAACTTTAACGACTATGCTTATTTTATCACAATTAACCCATCATTAATATGGACAATTGAGTAATTGAGTTTGTCATGCGGCAGTGGATTCTCAAAAGGCTATTGTCAATTGATGAACATGAATAATAGATGTGAAAATATGTGCACATGTGATTATAGGGACCTAATAGCAGGCCTTTTTATAGCCATTTTGGGAAAAAGACCCTGGCCAAATCTTAAAAAGTCGAGTGGTAAAATCCAATAATTTGGGAAAAATTATCACTCAAAAAGCCATTTTGGGATTTTTTTTCTCATTAAAAAACAGGTGATAAATAGTTTACAAGAAAAAACAGTGTTCATGGACTGTCCATACCCTAACAGGAGTATGACCTCTCGTATTTAATTTCAGTGAGTCTAGTATTCGCCTGTCTGGTATTTCGGAAAGGAGGGGGGGCAATGAAATCCTTTGATATTGTTTTATTAGACTGGCTAGCTAAGATTCAGGGCGAGGGAAGTCTGAAGCAGTTTAGTTGGATACAGGGATTTAGTCAATGTACTTTCCACATCAGGTGCATATTCAACTGGATGGCTTTAAATTTTAACTGGTTGATATTCAACAGAAACGTCAACAGAAGACTCAAGAAGGGGGCTTTCAATAATTGCGGACCCTGAAATTGAAGTGCTTCAGGGCTTAGACCATAAGGACTTTGAATTATATGTGTGCGTCTTCGTATTTTGTGAGCGTGGTATTTATTGTTGTGCAACATTTTTTCAACAATAACTTATAAGATCCAAGGAAAAAACGAATACTGGAAAAGGTGTGCTGGTAAATTGTTCCAGCGGAAAGTGTATTTCATGGCCTCCAGCGATAGTCATTTACAGACGCCGATAGCATTGTCAGACGCTGAATCGTCAAGGTTTTGACAAATAACCAAAACAGTATTTTGGGATTTTTTTATGGGATTGGGAAAAATAACCTATATTTGGCTTTGGGAATGGGTCAGATAGTCGGACCCGTGGTATGCATAGAAAAAGGCCTGAATAGTGTAATCGTATAACACCAAGAATCAGTAAAATCCAATTCATGTAACCGGGGCTCTTTTTACTTAAAATATAAAGGGACAAAATTGGGACTGGAAATATTTCAGGTAATACTGGGTATTCAGATAATCAGTCGTCAAATAATTGAGGTCTTACTGTAGTTTAACCAATTGGCTCATAGGTCATTGTGCATGGTATTACTTTTTTGCGCTGGGGTTTAATGCCACACAAACAGCCAGTGTTATTTGGCAACTGTTCCAGTTTTACTGGTGGAGGAAGGCCCCTAGTTGTACACCTGGGTGGAACCACTGACCTTCCTTAAGCTAGCTGGACAGCTTCCTCATATGTGAAATTTGGTCCTGGATGGGATTTGACTTTGCAACACTGAGGGGCTAGTGATAACTAGTCCGAGACCTTGACAATGGATGCCCCGTGCAAGGTATTACTAATAAAATTAGAGAATTGATAATTGACAATATTTAAGATTCAGATGCCGGAAGAGTAGCTAAATTCAATATTTAGTCTGATGATGTTTTATTGTTTGTTTTTTTTTTTGAGAAATGCAAAAATAAAAAATGCCAAGTTAGCCCATTAATTTAGGACTAATTAACATGCTAGAGATGATTATGAAAATTAATTTATACTTGCTTTATCATCATGTACTTAATATTATAAAATAAATATCTTACTGATAGTTGACATTATATCCATGACAATCAGCTAGAGTACAGTATATTGTGTGAGTCCAATTTTAAACGTATTGACTTTTAGTTGTGAACAGACTTCACAAGTTCACGTGATTTTCTTCAGTTTTGTGACATTAATACATATATGTTGACAATTTATGATGGCTGGTTCTTGATTGTAAGGAAATTAATGTTTGAATCAACTGTCACTTAGTGAAGGTTGTGTAATAAAAAGGTCTATTTGTAATATCAATACTATTTAATGTCCGTAAGTTTTAAAGAATCTAATCTTAAAAAATGTAGCATCTGGTAAGGCCAGAAAAAAAAATTGCTTATGAATACCGGATCAACCTTATTTTTTATCGTCAATTCTAAAACAAAATAAAAAAATTGAACGCGGCATATCTATGGATGGTTTCATTCAGAGGTAATGAGGAATTTGAAAGCAAAACAGTTTGATTTAGTTGATATTTTGGATGATATTGAAAAAGTTTTGCTTGAATTAATAACTTTTTGGGGAAATTATCTTGATACTTGATGCATTTAATTTTTTACCATTACTGAAACTTCAGTTTATTGATTGCATAAAACTACTATTCAAACATTACACACAAAAATCATCCTTTGTTTTGGGAAATTATATTTCCATTATTGTGAAAAATGGTACTATTTTGTATTGGGAATGGTTCTGTTTACCAGTACAAGAAGGATTTGTGTGGAAAAAAATTTGTCGTATAACAACATTTTCTGTATACTGTTAGTAGGACTGTCATTGATTCAAACAATATCAATATATCAATGATTTTTTCTGTTGATCGATTGTCTAAATATCAATATTTTGGCAGAAAATTATGGTCGCATGTTGGTATTTTGAAATGGGAAAAAATTGACACTATTTAGAGGCTGTCATGTTTGGAATGAAACAAATGAAAAGTAATTATTTTACTTTTTATTTCTTTAGAAGTGCACGGAACAGCATAACTTGAGTTATGCTTTCATTATACAATATATGAGAAAAGAGGTATTATTTACCTGTGTATTTTAGAAATACAGAAGCATCAATACATCATTTTCCCAAATTAACCAATTTCCCATTATTTCCATAGTGTTCATATGCAAAAAAACTGAATCAGTTACAGCCCTTCTTGTCAGTCATGTGGCTGACATATTCTCAGTCTCTTAATATAGACTGCTTTCTGGAAATGCTTGTTTGGGTATATAAAAGTATTCTGTAAATATGAACTTACTTGAGTTTAACATTGTATTTAGTTCCACATTTCGTTTGTATGCCGAGTTGCTATAATCCATACTGTATCAATGATATCTTGGTGTTTGTGTAGATAGATTAGTCCTCACTTTATCTCAGCCATTTTGGACTGGGTTATGTCTAAAAAGCGGTCAGTAACTTGCTGCAAACACGTGGTGAAATTCAACTGAATTGTCTTGACAAAATACTCCAAAATTGAACAAGTTTTATCTATCTATCAGTAACTTCCAGCAAGGTCTTACTAAATGTGAGCAAGTACAACCGTTTTCAGAGTTTTAATTCTGTGTTTTGTCGTCTATAAATGTTCAATAGTTTTCATTAAACCTTTGATAAGAAGGTTGTTTTAGGTCACTTTGGCACAAAATATTCTCTCTTTCACTTAATCCATTTCCTTAGTGCAGATGGAATTTTATTGTACGTTTCCTTTTATTTATTTTGCCTGATTTTTGTTTGCTTATTCACAAAACGTTAATTTTTTTCTGTATGTTTGCGTAACATTTATGTGTCAAATTTGGATTGTTACGCTGATTACTGATAATGAGCTCTTGTACACATGATTGATATGTTTATATGAGGTTCTGGTTATGGACTGCTAATCAGTTATAATAATTTTAGTTTTGGCGTTACCTGTACTGTAAAACCTCAATTTTAAGACCAAATACACAGGTTTAGGTCGTTAAACTCACCCTTCCCAGTTTTAAAGAGTGACTTTAACTGGTTAAAATTGGCCTGGTCAGTTCTCCCCAGGTGGTCAATACTGGTCAAAATACTGATTGATTGGTCAATACTGATCTATTGGTGTTTTTATCAATACATGTCTGTCAAGGGGATAGTTGTTTATAGCCATTGTCACACTTCTTTTGACAATTATTTCTTAATTGACATTACATCTTACAATATACAGTAGACCCGCATAGTTGCTATCCTGTTTAATGGTCTTAATAATGAGGTGATCTATATAAACAGTTTACTGTAAATTGATAATGTATCTGTTACTATAGTTCGAATTAGGGCAGCAGATCACTAGGCACATGGTGATCCAATGTGATACAAGAGTTGGGGTCAATGATTCAAAGATAGAACCACAAAGTTTATATCAAAGAGAAAATATATTTGTGTGCCGTTAAACTCCAGTGAAAAAAATTGTTGTACATACAGAATTACACGCAGAAATAATATCATAAAAACATCATTGACCAAGTAAGGTGTTTCATGACTAGTAATCATTAGCCTCTCATCATTTTGAGTTCAAATCCCACCTGTGACCAGACAAACTTCATATGTGAGGAAGCTGTCCAGTTGGCTTACTGAAGGTCAGTAGTTCTACCCAGGTGTACGCATGGGGTCTCCTTCCACAGTTAAAGCTGGAAAAGTCGCAAAAAACCCTGGCTCTTGGTGCGATGTCAAACCAATGTGAAAAAAAACGTTTACCGAGTTAACAAGATTGAATCATTGAAAGAGAATTTTCATGAAGACCTGAACTACAACCTATATCATAAATAGATTTGGGCTTGAATTACGTCTGTAGGAAGATGCCCCTATTTGACAAATTGGTATTTGTAATCTATTTAGGCAATCCCATGCAGAACCTCATGAGACTTTAATCTGAACTTAAATATGATAACTGTGATAAAGAAATGATGTCTGATATAATGTCCACATGGTGTGTTATATGCGCTGTTTTCTGTGTGATACTGAATGGTTTAACTTGCTGGTGTCATGGGATGAAGTAAACAAGTAGTACTTTACAATGAGAAGTTTTTCTTGGCCTTAAGATGTAGTTACATTTATGTTGACTGCTTTAACCTTGAACATATTTCACTGGATATTTATGTGATATACTGATTGTGACTTTAAAATATCTTTAAAAAATAGTCTGATTATTATCAAATCCTATTTCTATGATTCATATGTGTACAAAATGTATATACTTATTAGAAGTATTGATATGTCTATGTGAAATAGATAGATTTGTCAGGTTATTATGCCCATTTTTAACCATTCTTCAGTTATATTTTGATGGGCTGTTAATCTTATCAGTTTTCCTAGGTTTTGTTACTTTTACTGACTTTGTTCCATGTAAGTAAATAGCCAACTTCACCACAATAAAAAGCAGTGGAAAATGGTTTTATTCATAATGTCTTCAATCATATTGTCACAAGAGATCTGTTGCCCCGAGGTTTAAACTCACACACTCGAGGTCCGTAATCCTAACGCTTTACCTGTTTGCCTTAGCTGACAAACTCTGATTTTGCTAAGTTTTATAGGGATGCAGAATTGGATGGCAGGAAAAAATTTCATTCTTAAATCATTGATGTAATATTTTATGACTGAAGCTATCTCACAAACAATGAGAAGGTCACAATTTTTTTGGTTATCAGTCTACAAGGTTAACTGTTAAACATATTTGCAGAGCGGCAATAAAGTTTTTGCATGAAAATGATAGAATTTTGATATTTTACTGTTGGTGCAAAACTTCACAATCTTATGCTTTTCTGAAGCAATTTGCTCCAGGTCATCAGGTAATTGGTGTGCAATACCACATTAGTTCAAGGATTGTTTTCCAAGGTACTTGTACTGATCAAATTGTGAAAAATGGTTTGATTTGTACTGATAAGGTATTGTTATCATTGCTGGTTTTGAATTTGGTTGATTGTGAAATTGTATGCATAACATTCTAACATTTCAGTCAAAAATTTGTCTTCGGTTTGGGATTTTTTCTGAAATTGAGAGAAAAAGACCCTATTCTGGATTTGGAATGTGTTTGTTTACGTTGTTTGTCTCTCTGTATAAATCAATGAAACACTTCAATTTCTTTCTGTTTTCAGAGAATCTTTGGACAGGAAGCAGAGAGGAACTATTATGAGTCACAACTTATTATACTGGACACATTGGTTAAAGTCCTTAATTCAGTATGTATAAAATAGTCTTATCTGTGTGGACATAATTATATCATCCTAAATTACATTTATCTTAAATCAAGTTTGGCTCAGGTATAATAGTTGTACGAGTACAGTTTTTTAAAAATTTTTTAGACTTCTGACAGTCATGTATTGGTAGTTAAATTATTTGCCAATGGAAAAACTTGCAGGTCCCAAATTTAGCAGCTGCAGAAATAAGAGACGGAGCAACAGATAAGCTGCGTATTTGCATATTTACTCAATTAAATTTTCAAAATACGCAATTGACACTATGTCAGATGCGTATCAAAAAGCAAGTACAAAAGCAAAATACCCAATTAAAATACTTATGATGCATATCGAAATCAATTTTCATGAATATACATGCATATCATCATTTTCATATGTCAGTCATTCCTCATGGTCTTGGGCAAACGTAGCAATGCAGTCCAAAAACAACCGAATGTGTCAAGTTTGGGAATGTGCCGGGAAATAAGAAAAATGAGTTTCAGAAGACCCAACTATATTTAGCAAATACCCAATTCAAAGTGACATGATGGAGTAATACCTAATTCACTGAGAAAGCTTATCTGTTGCTCTGAAGAGATATATATGATACTTGACTTCATGTTCATTATAATAGTGAATTATGAACAATTACAAATGAACTAATACTAATAAAAAAGAGTAATACAGTCAACTCTCGTTATGGTGAATTTTCCGTTACTGCGAAGTATTTTTTAAGTCCCAATATTTTCCGAATGAACAATTTCGCACCTAATTTGCGTTGTTTATTATGAAGTCAGACAATATTACGCACTTGCCCTCAATGTTTTTCACACGTCGTTGAGCGTACAATGAGTTCGATTTAATTTTTAGTCAGTAACAATAGGGAGATTATTATTGTTTACTCTTAAATGCAAGCATATCATCATAATGACTTAATAGCGGACAAAATGTTCGATTTGTAAAACATGTCATAATGAAAGATATTTGTGGTTTAGTTTATTTTTATATAAATCATCATACATGAAGTAAATATCATTTATTTATTTACTTGTAAATAATAATGAATTATCACAAATAAGTAATTCTTACAACACACACACACACACACACCAATTGTCATGACCTAGTGATTCTAACAACGGCCAAATTGTCTAATACAATAATGGTATTTGTCCGACGTTTATGTCGGAATTTTCATTAAGATGAAGTATTTTTCGGGCCTGAAAAAATAGACATAGCAAAAATATAAATATATGAACATAAAAATACAATACATTGAAAATGAACATACAAACAGATAGAGAATGAATCCATTGTTAAGATTTTTTAGTTGATCTTTGCTCTATAAAGAGTTGATTTATTTCAGCAACCAAAAGATACATCCAGGCTTGATGAAGCCATCTATGTGAAACTGTTGCTACCAGAAATCTGTAAGGTAGGCTTCAGATATTATATTGTATATATTATTTAGGCATCTAATATGAAGTTCCTGGTTTATGTCAGCCCAATCTACCCTATTTGTTCTGCTAACTTAGGCCTTTTTTTGGTCTTGGTCTATTTTTTCTTGCTAATATTTTTTTTTCATATTAACTGTATCTCCAGACTTAAAAAACATATTTGAAAAAATGTTTGCTGATGTACCAGCCCAATTTTTTTTGGCAATGATAGTGGAAATATGTTTTTTCTTGCCATAACATACCGAATGCTGAAACTGAGATGATTGATTCATTAAAATGTATGTCTTACAAAGTTGTCTTCCTTTATCATGCGATGGATTCATTTGATATGTATGTCTGACAAAGTTGTCTCCCTTTATCTCATCATTGATTCTTTTAATAAGTATGTCTTACAAAGTTGTTTCCCTTTACCGCATGGTAGGTTGTACCCTTATTTGTGTTGGTTTGTAATAAAAATAAGAGTTTAATAAAATAATATAAAGTTTATCAATTTGAAATTGTTAGAAAATAATACTAGTTCTGTACAGATGATAATTTTATTTTATGGAGTGTACTTATTTTATTATGATTTGTTGTAAATTGTTTTGTTAAGATTTGTTCAAATCACAACCCTCAACCACTGAGTTTGAATCTTACCTGAGACCAGAAACACTTCACACATCAGAAAGCTGTCCAGCTAGCTTATGGAAGGTTGGTGGTTCTTCCTAAGTGTACAGCTGGGGTATTCCTCCACCAATAAACCTGGAAAATCTCAAAATGCCCCTGGCTGTAGGTGTACTGTTATACCCTAGTGACAAAAAATATGATTTGACTATTAAAGTTTTTTTGTGGTATTTATGGTTTATTATACTTTCAGTTCCTAAATCTACAGTCAGACACACCATATGTTCTACAGTTGAAGAGTTTAGCTTCCAAAGTATTGTTTGCTCTTAGTTTAAATGCTTTTAATGCTGTGTTCAGTAGGATATCTGCCAGGTAAGCTGTACTTGATGCTGGGTCTTTGATGTAGACCCCACATTTAAAACCCCTGTACATGTTATTTTGTGTTGTTGACAAGATCTTAAAGTCTAAGGCTGGCATTTGATTGTGAGACTTGCTGATATGTTGCTAAACAAGTCATTCAATTAATGTACACTGTATTTGTTAATTCCTTTGTTTTGATCCCACTTTGACAAAAGTTTTTTCATGATAGCTAACAATTTTCCAAACTGGAGATCAAAAACCTCTCTCCTTATCTGGTGCCATGTTCAAGAATTTTGTCAGTTTAACTAGAGGTTTTAATTTTAAAATTATCTCTTCTGTTTATTTGTTCATGATAATGAAGAGTTTAAAAGAAAATCTACTAACTTTACCAAAGACCAGTATTCTAGATTTTCTCATAATATGATAATTCAGTTATAAGGATATTTGTTCAATCAAAGTTCATTGCGCCTTAAGACTTGCTGTGATAGTTTATGATTATAATTTCTTATTAAGTTATACTTATGTACTATTCGTTTGATACAAAAATGAAGTTAATCATTGCACCTCGTTATTATACAATTGTGTATCTGTATTTAATATCTTCAGTATGAGGACTTGCAAACCTTAAAACGTCAATATTATGACCAACTTTAGGACTGAACAAAATAGCTTTTATATATATACACTATAGTGGTCTCATTATTAAGTTGAAATACAGTAGAAATATTTGAAGATTATTCCAAATGATAATTGGCCATTATAATGAGATGGTCTTAATATTAATGTGGTCTCTAAGTGAAGTTTTACTGCATGTTCAAAACAGGAAGTGATGTAATAAGTATACAACTTGTTTTGGTCAGGTTGATGACATTGTCTACATGTAGTGAAGACCAGTCTGACTTGTCTGATCTAGAGCTGATTCAACATCTTAATGTGGACGTCACACGACTCACCAAACTACTCAGTGGTAAGTTCTCCCTCAGGTGCATAACAGAGCATTTGTTAAAGAAGTAACTTTATAAATAAATTTTTTCTATTTCTTGGTTTTTGTGTTCTATTTTATCGATTGTTGTCTTAATTAAAATGACAATTATGTAAGATTTCTATGATTGTTTTAATTATACTAATTTTATGTTTTTATATTTCAGATGTAGTGTCGAAGTTCCGTTTACAGAGATCGAAGCAAGTCATATCTGCATTGGCACACAACTTGGAGAAAGTAATACTTACTTATTTTCCACATTCCATCATACATTCTCTCAATGAATTTGATGTTAACAATTAGAGATCTCAGTCAGTGACCTAAGTATTTGGAACATATTATTTTGATTTGTATATATCTGTTATTTTACTGTATATCTAATGGGATGAATGACTATTACACATTTGTTGGAACCATTTTATCTTCCCTATGAGGTTAGAAAAGTGTTGTTAAAAGACTGTGAAATCAGCAGATTTGGATAGAGCTTCATCTCTTGTTTACTAGTAAACAACTGTTGAATCTTTGAAATCATCATTCAGTTGAGATCCTTCAGGTTTAGAAAATGAGTGTAGACTGCTGAGAAAATAAATGGCATGGTTTACTTTTTGATAATGATTCCATGCTTTGTGTTGGAATTTAGATTTCATGTCTAATTTATTATCAATCTATCAGATTGTTGTGTGCTGATAGGATAATTGTATTTTGATTCTTTCAGGCAATATGGAACTGGATGGACAATTATCCAGAAGAATTTACTGATCTACAGAAACAGCCTAATGAAGAATTACAAGGTAATATATTGTACAGTTAATTACTATAACAGGTGCTTTTTGTGATCTCTTCCTGTTTTTTTTTTTAACATAGTTGGTTTCTTGTTGCGTTTTATGCGTCGTGCTATAGTTTGTGTACATATGAGTGTATAACCTATAAGAGACTGTGTTGATATGTCAGTAAATGTATATATCAAAAACATAATATCGAACAAAATCTCTCTGTTTTCATGTCTTTGCCCTGGCTGTGCCTTGTGTCCAGTTAAGCATTTGATTTTTAACTCCCTTACACTTGAATTCAGTTGTTTTTATAAACTGAATTGATTGACACCAGCGTTGTGTATTGATTATCTTGTGTGATTACTCTTTCAGATTGCTGTGACAAATTGTTTGAACAGTATCTATCTTACATGGAGAATTCTACAAAGAGGAAAGCTTCAGTTTGGCCATTTCAAATGATGTTGCTTATACTTTGTCCTGTATGTGAAATCTTTTGCTGTTCATAAATTTTTTATTCTGCTTCAATACATCACATAAATAGTTATATCTGATGAGGCCTCTGTGGTCAAGTGGTTAAAGCCTCTTGTAATCTCTGGCCTCACCACTGTAAGTTCGAATCCCACCTGAGACCAGAGAAAAATCACATGTGAGGAAGCTGTCCTTATAGCTTATGGAAGGTGATTTGTTCTACTTGGGTATATGCCCGGGTTCTTTCTCTACCATCAAATACTGGAATACCTAATGTAATGGTGTATAAGACTCACCCCTATTTTTTATCAAAATCGGAGAGAAAATATTTTTCTTGTATGCTTAAGAAATTATTCTTGTGTATAAGACGCACCCAAATTTGATGAAATCTGGGTCTGAGATCCGAAACTGACATCAATTTATTATTTATCATCCTTATTGCAATAAATTTGCAAAACATCCTATGCAATCATCCTCAACATTTTATTTATTTGTGGATGAACTTGATTTACAACTATGTTACAAAAGAACATGTTCCTCATTTGACCGAGCAAATGGGTTGAGCTGGCGTGAAGTTGTTGCAAAGGCTGTTGATATTCTCAAGCAAATGATTTGCTATAGAGATTGACCAGCTTATATTGAGAAACTTGCAAGACAGTGGTACATAGTGACCCCGGTGGTGACGTGTTACATAAACATGTGAATTACAACTTGCTCAGAATGTTATGCAAGTTGACATGTTACCATTCATGTCAATGATTTCAAACCTTCATTGTTCCCCAATGGAGACATATTTTCTACGAACACAATGTATGCATTGGTCAATTAAAATCAATCATTCAATGCATGTTACAGAGATGTTTTTATTGAACTTATTTATGAACAAGAAATTAAGAGTCAGTATTGAATAAATTCACTTGAACTCCCTTAATAAATAAATCAAGCACAGCTCTATGACTGAGCATTTGTTTTTTTTGGTCAAATTCACTTCATTTACCCTATCTATATTGCATTTATTGATTTGAATAAAATTGTATAGTTGTATTGGTTGTATTGGGGTTTAACGCCGTTTTTCAACAATTTTTCAGTTATATACGGCGACCGGTTCACCTAACCAGTTTTCCTGGACTGTATACTAACCAGTACTAACATACCCTTCTACAAGGAGCCAGCAACTTCTCCACATATGGAGGAAAATCGACATTTTTGTCAAATTTTCATGGAAGGGTATGACCTGCCGTGACCGGGATTCGAACCCGGATCTCCGGGCTTCAAGTCCAGCACACTAACCACTGGACCACGGCCGCGGCTTCGAATAAAATTAAATATACATGTCTGCAATGTTAATGATAATTAGACAGGCTACAATGCCAAAAACAGCCGCCATGGATCGAAAACGTTTTGAAACTGTACACACATTCGGATGCTACGTTTTCATCTATGGTCAATATCGACTGGGAAAACATGTCGTTGGTTTGTTCTGGGGTATAAGACGCACGCCCAACTATTCATATATTTCTAGGGGAAAAAATGTGCGTCTCATACTCCGTTATATATGGTAGTCACCATATGATTCAAGTTGTTGATGTGATGTCATACTAACCTAAGAGATTATGTTTGTCTTGGGAATTGCTCAGATGGTCTAATGATAGAATAATTTTGTATTTGGGGTGTGAAGGCTTTTTTTTTATTATTTGAATGTGTTTAATTTTGCAGAAAATATTAGAGGAGATAAACAATGCTGATGGTGGTGCTCCGTGCTCTCCACAACACTTGAAGAAGGTTTGTACCATACTTCTGATAATTTGTGGAAGTCTTTCATTAAATAATTTTTCGTTGTTTAGTATATTTTTCTATCTATTAAGTGTATATGTATGATTTTTAATGTCATTTGTCTGTTTGGAGAAATTTTTTTGTTTTTGTTTTGACATTATTACTTAATGTCACAAAGCTATGATAATTCTTACTTTTACTGTCCATTATTTGTTTTTTAACATAACTGGTTGTGTGAAGTCTAATTTTACATGTAAACGATTGTAAAATTGTTATCAACAGACATTGAAAACAAAACCAAAGATATGTTAATCCATAAATAATTTGTACAGTCTTACCTCTACTGGGTGAATGTCTTGGATAACTGACATTGTCTGAATTGAATGATGGTACAATGACTGATGTTAGAATGTATTGTTTTACAGAAACACTTCATTGATGATGTGAAGAAGACTATAGCTAATCATCATAGTTGTCATAAATCTCTGGCTGAAGGGGCTGCTGTTACGTGTGTTCGTCTCTGTAAAGCATCAACGTATATAAGCATTCATGATAGACTGAATGTAATCTTCAGTCTGGTACAGTCTGTGATAGGGGATCTCAAGGTACAGTTCTTATATGCACTGTAAAACCTCGATAATGAGACCAGCTTTGGTCTCTTTATCAATTTTAAGTAGTTATTGAAAGTCAGTCTGAAAATTAGTGGTCATTATTACAAGATGATTGTGATATTGAGGTAGTTTTAATGCGAGGTTTTACTGCATACTAGATAGCTTTTATGTATTGTCTATCCAGTATTTGAATTGATTGATACATTTCATACATTTTAAATTAGACATTCTTGTAATATCAGGTATAACAGTAAGTAATCGTCCTCTGAGATGTAAAAATACTTTCAGTTTTCATTGAAAATGATAATTTTTTACTTGTATTTCAGTCCTTGCTTTTTAACCCTCCGCCAAATAGTAAGACATTTTCCCGTGGACAGAGTATAGTTGGTCAGGATCTGGATCTGTATATAGACTGTTTTGTTTCTTGTTTCCGTATAACTCCACATAACAATGATGTGCTAAAAGTTTGCCTCAATATTGTGCATTCCCCACCCATCTATCACTTTGTACTGGTCAATGCACTTCACAGGATTATTACACAGGTGAGAACTAGAATGCTCTATCCCTCTCTTAATTGTATTCTGTGGAGAATTTGGCTTGTGGAGTTAATTTGCATGACATGCCTTGTTTATGAATTAATATTTGTTGTTCAACTGTTTCAATTTAACGTAGTCATGTCAGATTAAGATAACTTTGGTCAGTAACAAAATTTTGAGTCGTGAAATAGTATGTGAACTAGGATATTGCTTTAGTTTGGTTAAGATAGGGTCAATTAATTGCTATTGTCAGTTTGTCTGGTAACTGTTGCCATGGGCACATTTTCTGCTTCAAATTTGAAGTATTTGTGAGCATCAGAAGCGAATATTTTGACGTATTTTAAATATTCACCCATTTATTATTGCTTTGTATAGAATGGGTTGGTCAAGAGAACTTTTTTTCATATCTTTTACTTCGACAGTTCATATGAAAAAAATATATCGATAGGAAAAAAACTATTATTGGAAACCACAATTTTTTTTATGCCTAATTAATTATCATGTTCTCTGATTTGTACCTTATTTTTACAGCGGCGTTTGGCTTGGTGGCCAAATATCAGTATCATCTATGGAAAAGCTGCTGAGCTGCGGAACATGTTTACAGATACACTAAACAAGGTGACACAAGGGATGGCCAGTCATACAACCACAAAATCAACTGGTGTCGGTGGCTTGTCATATGTTAGTGGATCTTTATTCAATGATAAATGACTTGTACTAACCAATTTAAACCTGATTGAATGATTAACTTTCAAATGTTGCATTCTAAGTAATTTTACTTCTGAATGATTTGTTTTGAAATCAATGATTGGAGGTGTTATTGTAATGAGTTTGGTTCACCTGTAAGTTGAAGCACAGAAATAATGAATATCCAAGTAATCTATTCCTAATTGACTTTTAATTAGGAATTTAGGACTAGTTGTTTTGTGGTAAATATGGAAATAACTGATGTTGTGTATAGTATAGATGTTATTCGTTATACATTTTTATTGCAAGATTTTACATTCTGTATATTGTTGATGCGCATATAGTTTAATTTGTTTGCTAGACATAATAATACTACTTCAGACTTTGGGTAACTATGACAATAACAAGGGTTACCCTTTTCACTTCCTTCAATAACAATTAGTCAATAATTTAGTCGTCTTTGCTTGCATAAAATATAATGCTAGATTGTTGCACTTGAGTCTGGTTTGCTTAATAAGGTAAGCTAATCAATTCTATTTCGTCATAATTAATTTTAGTTATAATATATGCATCCTAATTGCTGGTAATTTAACTTAAAGAAATCCAATCAAACATCAACGTAACTGCAAAGTCTCATTTAATTTTGTTTTTTTGTCACGTGCTATTTTTGATGCTTATACATTTTTGCATGTTTCAGAGTTTAACAAGAATGACCATCAGTAAATTGACCAAGGCTACAGATGAAACCATGACAACATATAGATATCTGTTACTATGGATAGTACGCCTCATACATGCTGATCCAAATCTCATGTTACATGTAAGTAACATATAATATATTTATTTGGCATTCTGATACTCTTGTCCATTATATGTCCAATTTTGCTTTAATTTTTCACAGGAGTGCTCGAAAAGCAAAAAGCATAGTCATTTGTTTTTTAATATTTAACTTGCACAGCAAACTCTTTAAAATACAGTGCAAATGTTGTAGTAATCAACTGTCAGTTTGTCTCTAACAATGCATGGTACATAGTTCCTCATTTTCAGAAATTTCAAGTAGTTATTATTCAAGATTATTTGTTAAGATGAAAAATAAAAAAATGATTATGTGGAGACAAATTTTGTTAAAGTTTGTTTGACAATTATAACACAACTAGGTGATTGTATTACAGAACCAGGGTAAACCAGGACACGAGATACAGAGTAGCACACTAGAGTTAATTAATGGACTTGTATCTCTGGTACATCAACAATGGATGCCTGAAGATGTTGCCCAGGAAGCTATGGAGGTGAGTATAAAATAATGTACAGTTTATGATGGTTGATGCCAGTGTTGGCAGACTTTCGTTTGGTATGCATTTTCTCTGTTCTTGTACATTAATGAGTGGAAAACCATGATTATGCAAGTTTGTAATTAATTAATTTATTCCTTTGTGCTTAGTTGATTATTTTAGGGATGAGCCAGTCTTGAAGGTGACCATTCTGTTTTGATTACCAAGAAATATATACGTAAGTTTTTTGTCATGTTTTTCTACAGTTCATCTTCATACACTTCTGTCTTTTTTTTCAGGCATTGCTGTGTTTACATCAACCTGTGAACATTGAGCTGTGGAATCCTGAGGCTCCAATCAACACATTCTGGGATGTCAAGTAAGTGAAAGTATTTTTTGTCGGTATGGTTTATATTTGTCTACCAAGTCATAGGTATGTTATATGTGCCTGATAATTGTATCGTTTTAAACTTGATAGAATTGGAAATTAGCCTGTTAACATGAATTTGGATTCAATTGAGTTCTTTATTTGTGTCTATGGTATTAGTTGTCCTGGAGAGTTAGGTGTATCAAAGTACACAAAAATATTGCTTATTTCACTTTTTTTTGAGGTATTTGAAATTGATCGAGGTCTCTAAACTCAAATCTCATTTTTGAGGTCTGCCTATATTACAAACCAGTAAGTATGATTGCTGTAGGTTTAAGTAAATGTCTATTGACTTGTGATTTTGTCAATTGACTTGTTAACAGAATACTGTTTGAATAGTGATTGATATTACTATAATTAAGTTTAGAATGCTGAAAACATATATGTTAGAAAGGAGCTTGGAGATGAATCTTAAGTGCTGTAGCCTTTGTGTTGGTTGGACTTTTTTGTTCTAATATTTCTGCTTTTTTTGTATCTAGTTCCCAGGTGTTGTTCTCCATCTCGCAGAAGTTGATACAGCATCAGATAATCAACTATACAGAAATATTAAAGTGGTTACAGGAGATTCTTGTGTGTCGTAATAGTTTTCTACAGAAACATAGTGCCAATGCTAATGTTGGAAGTAATATTCCAGTCTGTAAACAAGCTCATATTAAACTTGAGGTGAGATATCAGATTATGATTTATTGTTATACCCCAGTGTAATGTGTTTCCAAGGGAACTTTATAGCATACTATTATAATCCTTTATTTGTTTAAACATATAAAGGTAGTAGTCTTTGTGATTTCATTAAATTTTGTATTTATTGCCTATCAGTATTCTTCACTTACCCCAAAAATATGCTATTTTATGCTGTCTGTATATATGTAATGTATTAAAGGACTACATGGCTTCATCATGTATAGAGATTTTACAGCTTATGGACAATTTTTACAGAGATGTATGCAAAATCAAGTACCAAGCATGCTTGCTGAAAATTTGATATTTAGGGTTTACCATGGTGGCATGGAGTTTGTGACTTTGTCTTTAATTTATTGACTTTTGTTGGTTACAGGTTGTGTTCTTCATGTATTTGTGGAGTATAGACATTGATGCTGTGTTGACAGCAATGTCATGTTTCCGTCTGCTGTGTGAAGAAGCTGAGATCAGGTGTGGAGCAGATGAGATGGCTGTTACACAGTTACTCCCAAATTATAATGTATACTCTGAGCTGGCTGCTGCTGCTACTGTCTTAACCACAGGTAGAATAAAATTCATGAACTACATTCCTTAGAGGTAGCAAAATCTATCCTCAAGTTTTCATGATTTTGAATGATGCAATATGAAGTTGATTTATTGCTATAGCTACTTTCTTAGCAACATCACATTACATCTACAGTAAAACCTTGATAATCAGACCACCTTTGGGACCTGAAAAATTGGTCGTAATAATAATAGGGAGTTATTGAAAGTTGGCCTGAAAATAAGTACTTGTTATAACAAGGTGGTTGTGTTAATGAAGTGGTTGTTATAACAAGGTGGTTGTGTTAATGAAGTGATTGCTAGTTTAGGTTTTACTATATTTATGAAATATATTATCTTGATGACAGATTATGCGTCCAGATACTTAACCTGTTCAAAACATTGCCCGAAACTTGAAAATAGCCTTGAATTGTGAAAGGTAAGGTGTGCTTTTATACAATAATCATTTTTTACAGGCAGAGCAGCCCTTCAGAAAAGAATTATGGCTTTGTTGAGAAAGATAGACCAATCTACTCCTGGCACTTCACAGGTATGTTTACCCTCAGACTGGGGAAACATTCAGAGAAGCTTTTTTGTTTGTGTTTGTCCTTCTGTCACGAAACCATATCTTCTCTGTATCCTGGAATTATTTTTAAAAAAGTTAAACTGGTTATAATAATTTGCGCTTGTGATATGTTCTCACATGGAGTGATATCTGTAGATAATTGATTTTTAATAAAAACTTATGTCATGCACAATGTACTTTGTTGTATACATGTGGAAAATGAGGTTGTCCCTTATGTGCAATCTCTTGAATTTAAGTCCTTTTGTTGATGCATGAGCTTACATCTCTAAGGAAGAGCTTGAATAGAGTGTGTGGTTAAAGGTGGATTTTTGTATTGTGTATATTTAAGGCTTGGGATGATACATTCAGAAACTGGGGAGTTGTTACCAGTTATCTGGAGGCTTACCCCAAAGACCACAAAGTGAAGATTGAAGATAACGCTGCTGCACTTGGTGATGCTATAAGGTTGAAACGTAAACCACCGCATCATGCTAACACTGAACATGAGCTTGAGGTTTGTATTTTACTCTCTCTAAATCCCTCCATCAGTATAACATGTAACTTACTTAGCTTTTATATAGCAATAACCTTCTTATGCCAGGATGACCATTTGATGTACATGTGCTAGAAGTTTTTGCAGTTAAAAATGATGATTGATTTAAAAAAAACTGATGAAATTTCAACTTGAGTCTGTTGCTTTCATTAATTGTGTATTAATTTTCACTATACATACAATCAGTGTGAATGATTGACTGTTAATGTACGGATTATTAGACATGAACTGAAATATGCAATGGGATTCTTGTACCTTGTGAATTTTTATCTATTTTGTTAACATGGTGAGCTTTTATCATTGCATTGATGTACATTAAAAAAAAGGAATTCCTTTGATTTCAGGACCAGTTAAATGAGTGGGCCAATATGACAGGTTTCCTGTGTGCATTAGGTGGTGTTAGGTTACAAAGCAAAGTTCACCGCCTCAGGTCTGTCCATCTTTTGAGTACTTTTTGCATTCTTTGTTAAGTAAGGGAATCTTGACAATTTAATCTGACTCAATTTAATGAATTCAATTTCATTAGTTGTGTATACAGTGGTGAAATGTTTCCAGTATGTGCCTGAATTTCCATTACAGGTCCAGACTGGACTTGTTTTTATTGTATCCGTGGCACAGAGCTTAAATTTTCCATTTTTTTCAAAAATTTTCACTGTTACCTATGTACATGTATGGAATTGTATAAACACTAGTTTGAACAAAAACTGTTGTAAGCATAATAATGATCATATCTTAAATTAAAACTGGAATGTTTATGCAGAAAATTATAGAAATGTTAATTTGTTAGTAATTTGCACAACTGTTTTGTCAGTGTTAGATGTGTTTTATTTCAGTTCCCAGTGTTTATCTGGGTTAGATACAAGAAAGAGTAGTTTGATGCAGAGTTGTGCTACCACAGATTCTCAGTATTGTCCTGTCACACAGTATGTACTTTTCTATTCAAATGTGTTAACGGCCTCCATGGAATCCAGTCCCCATGTGAATTATGGTCCATCAGTCCCCATGTGAATTATGGCCCATCAGTCCCCCATGTGAATTATGGCCTGTCAGTCCCTATGTGAATTATGGCCCGTCAGTCCCCATGTGACTTATGGCCCGTTAGTCCTCATGTGAATTATGGCATGCCAGTACCTATGTGTATTATGACCCGTCAGTCCCTATGTGAATTATGACCCGTCAGTCCCTATGTGAATTATGACCTGTCAGTCCCTATGTGAAATATGGCCCGCCAGTCCCTATGTGAATTATGACCTGTCAGTCCCTATGTGAATTATGGCCTGCCAGTCCATATGTGAATTATGACCTGTCAGTCCTCATGTGAATTATGGCCCGCCAGTCCCTATGTGAAATATGGCCCGCCAGTCCCTATGTGAATTTTGACCTGTCTGTCCCTATGTGAATTATGACCTGTCAGTTACTATATGACTTAATGCCTGTCTGTGGTACAGTTATTGATTTTATAGTCTTTAAACCCTTATAGTCTTTAAACACAGATTTCACTGCTGCATATAAACCTCACTTTTAGAGCCAGAATGCGACACTTATTGTGATGGTGTATGTTCAATGGTCTGATTTCTCTGTGATTGTTGACATAAAAAAGTTTGTGGATAGTAAAACTCACACCAACGTGCAGATTTATTAAAAACGTCACTTTCAGAGCCAGAATTTGATATGTATTGAAATGGTTTATATTCAACATGATAAATTATACTGTAATTGTTGATGTAAACAGATTTGTAAAAGGTAAAATGATACCAATTGATTTGCAGATTTATAAGCAACTTGTTGAAGTTACTGGTTTGTCAGAATGAGAAGTTTGGTGCTCAGATACAGAAGCATGTGAAGGAACTAGTTGGACACGAACTCAACTCAGCACTCTATCCCATACTGTTTGATCAGATTAAAATCTGTGTAGATAAATACTTTGACCCATCTGGTCAGGTATGTGGGAAATTTTGTGTTAAGGATCGATGTTACCATACTTTGTAACTCTGGTTAGCTGTGAGATGTGATCTTTTTCTGTATCTGCATTTTTATGATATGCAAGACCTGTGTACATTACAGGCGCTATTAATATGATCATATCAGTAAATCTTTCCTGTGGCTTTGCAGTTGTCAACAATTTTTACATATTAGTGAACTATTTGTGTTTCTTGAGAACTGTCCAAAAAGTTATAATAAAATTATCCCTCTGTTAAAGTGTGCGGCTCCGTGTGATTCTCCTGGTGAAGACCTCATTTATTTTATCTTTTGGTTTTTCATGGTTTCTGTCATATTGAAGACTTGACGTTGTTATAGAAATTATTGATATGTGATAGTTGTCTCACGTTGTAGGTGATAGTGACAGATTTAAGCACTCAGTTTATAGAAAACGTGATATTTATAATGAAGAATATTCTGGAGATGAAGCCAGACCAGCCCTGTGAACATTTAGGTGTGGCTAGTATTGAACAACTTATGTTAGCTGTTGTCAGGTAAGACTATCTGCTTGTGAAATCTTACCATTGTTCATGTTGTAGGACAGGATAATTGTTCTGTATTGAGGCTGTGTAAAATACCACTTCTGGTGGTTTGGAGCTTGTCCTAAACATACTACAATGCAGTTATGCTTCCCTAACTTGCCTTAATATGAAATTTGATTAATTATGATTTAATTGACGAATGTTTAAGATTCAGCCAGGTAATTGAATCCTGTACAAAATTGATGTGGCAATTAAATCATTAAATACACCTTCATTGTTTTATGATTTGTAATGTGTAACAAATATGTTGCTTTGGTAGTAGATGAAATGATACAGAATTTAGCATGGCCTCTGTGCATGGATGATTGCTGACTTTGTTGTATATAAATAAGTGTATGACTTAGAAAAATTCATTTATTGCCTGCGACTGGACACCCGACTAACTGTTGTGTTTTATTTCAGATATGTACGGCATTTAGATTCTACGGTCCATGCTATACAAATAAAGATAAAGTTGTGTCAACTTGTTGAAGCTGTAAGTGTCTATGCACATTTTCATGGTGTTAAAATTCTAAATCTACCATTTTTTAGTTCTTTAAAATTATTTAAGCACACAAAACAAATGCACAGTTATGAAAGGTCATTTCTCAGTAATAATGTCTTTCTTTATCCATTAAAGAAATTTAATACTAAAACTTATGAGACCGCAATCACAAGGAAGAAAAGTGGCCTGTATGTTCTTGGTTTGTACATGTAAATGTACATAATTGAGTCATTCATTTAATTAATTTGTAGAAGGCTATTTCTTAGCTTTATTAAAGTTTTAAATCGTGATGTGATATATGCTAGTAGTTTAATGAGTCAGTGTCTGAGGGATTTGACTCATGGCTTCGAACAATGGGATCTTAGACTTACCATTAGGTAGAAAACTTCCTGCTTGATCACAATGTTCATTGTGTGAATAAAACTCGTTTCAGATGATGTTGCGTCGTGATGACCTTACATTCAGACAGGAGATGAAATTCCGCAACAAATTGGTGGAATATCTCACAGATTGGATCATGGGGAACTCTCATCAAGTGAACATTCAAGGGGATATCTGTAGTATGTCCAGGTAAGTAGGTATATGTATATTAATTGCGGGATGTGGGGGAAGGGTTCAGGTAATTAGTGAGTCAGTATTGTATTTAGTCATAAATATTAGTGGCAGTGTGACATAATTATTTAGTTAATGAACTTTTTTTGTTGTTCACTTTATAATACACTTTTATGACTACTGCCTAAATTGTGTATTTAATACATGGCTAGTTGTGCAGTTTTTTGTATAACATTTAAAAAAACAGGTACAAACATTAATGATGTGTACAAGTTATTGGTTTTAAACTTGTTGTACAGTTTCACTTATTCTTGCAATGAAAACAAAAATCCTCACTGATTTCTTGCTGCCAAATTTTATATAAAAGATTCAGTGAAGTGAATTTTATACTTCAAAAAGGATAGTGAAAGTGGACAGTTTTATAAGAGCACCCGATGCTTCCGATATATTGTATACTTACATTAATTGCCGGTGGGTATTTATGACTGAATAATCTCCTGTAGTTACTTGTGTCTTTAGTTGTGTGGGAAGTGAGTAGTTTCATAGGTATTTGGTGTACAATATCCTCTTTATGGATGGCTTACAAATTTTCATTTATTAAGTTGTCAGATTGTTGAAAAAATGGTGTTGTTATTCTACAGCTGTATTGTTCTGGTTTATCAGTGATTGTAATCGTAATTATGTTTAGTGATTGACTATGTTAATCATTTTGAAAATCTGATATTGTCAAATTATCATTAACATCAATAATTGTCTGTATAAGGCCATCTTTAAAAAAATGTTGGTTTGCGGTTGTGCAACTCAAACTTTTAACAGTGGGTAGTTAGGTAGGTATTTTTTAACATTGTATGATTGTACGGAAAACACATAGCTGGAAAAAAGAAGGAAAACATGTTTTATTAAAAGAGAAAACTGAATTTTTGGGTAGAGCGATTTTTTAATGTGTTTGTCACACCACAGAAAAACCAAGAATTTCTTATGGATGGCATTTTTAAGAAAATATTATATGTTCCTTTGTTAAAACTCATGCATCAAATTATTTAATAGAAATTCTATTTTGAATTGATACTCCTGTAATTATTTCTCTCACTGATGAAGCAGACGTACAGCTGTAGTTATGGAAGTCAGTCTTTTAGGATAAAATCTTTATTTGATGAGGTTTTTACCACTAGTAAGTAGGTCTCAGTGCGTAAAACAACATGTCTGCAATGAAGTTGTTTGGTGTGTTGTTTAATGTTTTCTGATATTATAACCTGATTATATCCTGTCCAAGCTGTGGTGCCCGGGTAAATTGTACGTTAGATAATGCTAGCCTTGTGAGAAGGAAGCAGTTTACATATTTGCAGCCAGAGTGTAGAAATTAGGGAGTTATTCCGTGTGAATATTGTATAATGTAGAAATCGTTATGATTGAACGATATTCCTCTGGTACTCTTTATGGCTGTATTAGGGGAGACTATGTTCTACTTGATTTTATTTGTTGGTTACCGGCTTAAAATATCTAGTCTACAGTTTGATTTATTGGTACCTGAGCCCTCTGTGTTTAAGTACAGAATATCTAGTCCACAGTTTTGATTTATTGGTACCTGGCACTGTATGTTTAAGTGAAGAGTATCTTGTCCACAGTTTTGATTTATTGGTACCCGGCACTGTGTATTGAAGTGGTGTTAATGTTGTCAATGTATGCTCATGTTTATATTCACTGTAATTATTCACAATAGATGTAACAGAAATAGTTAGCACTTTCATGTGTATACTTTCTGCATGCATACAGATCCCAGGTCCCTGTGTGAATTGACTAATCAAAATTAATCAAATATTACAAAAAAAGAACGAACTATTTGTCTGTTGCTGGTGCATTCTCTGAAATTAATTCAACGTAATACATGAATTCTTTTTTGGATTTAGAATGTAAATCATGGTGTATTTATTCATTTCGGGCGATGCAGTCATTTGATACGAATGGGGTCCAGGCCCTTGTGAATTCTGACCCTTTTGTACCATTAATATTAATTAGTTGCGGTGAAATGTACTTATTTAGTTTTCACTGATCTGATATTCTTAACCTTCTCAAACATGACCACACTGAATTTTGTTTCTACTTTATGTATTGTATTGTCTGCTCTTTGTTTCTGTTTTTTTTTTATTTTATGAAAATCCTGTCTAATATCTTTAGGGACTTTAGATACTGTATGATTTGTGGAGATGATGTATTTGTAGCTTTGTCTTGTATGATTGGTTTATATTTAAGTTGCAGCAGTTACCGTATGTTGCTGACTATTCTAGCTTTCATCATTTCATGATGTGCTCAACTCTGTATTCTTTTTTGGTCTCTCCGATATAAAAATATGAATCTATAACTTTTATCTTAACAACGCAATCATTGATTATGACGTAAGTACTGTTACATATAAATGCAATTATTGTTACCTAAAAGAATGATGTCAAAGAAAGCAGCAATGAAATTAACTAATTGTTGGTTACAGGAATATTTTGAACCTTTTTGTGCATAATGTTCCTGTTAGGGGTCTGTGCTTTACTTTTCACATATGTTTTTAAATAGTCCATTATGGTTGCAGTCTGTGCCATTAGGTTTTTAAGGGGTCTATCGAAAGTACATTCATTATCATTATCCTATGTATATTGTTACACCAATTAGACATGTTTACAGATATATTTTATGAATGGGCCTATAAACACTACCATATTAGTCATCTGAAACTACATTACTCATTGTAACATTAATTTATTATTTTTTTTTATTTTTTTTAATTATCCAATTAAACAGAATAGAATACCATGTAAAAACCTGCTACAGCTGAAATTCAGCAACTTTCATAATTATGTTATATGGCTGAATGTCTGATAAATAAGAAGCCAGTTGATACATACATATTTGGTATTTGATTAGTAAAAAGATGTGAAACAATTATAGCTAAATTATCTGAAAAAGAAATGTGCCTAATTTAGCAGTGTATTCAATTTATTGAGCTCATAATGAATACCCTGAGAATGTAATGTCTTTTTTAGATACATTGTAGATTTGATACAAAACTAACAAATACTGCATGTCACTAATAATGTCTCCACTTTACTGTGCCCTCAGTCATATTTTCAAAAGCTAAATTACTTTGTTTGGATGCCAATGATACTCCAAAATGACTCCAAGACATGAATAAATAAATAGTCTGTATTTTGAATGTCTTTTTTGAATTAAACTATTTGCACCCTTCCAGTTTTAAAGATTAATTAAATCCGCTGATGTAATACCCTAATTTATGGGCTTGGTACTCCACTTGGTGATGATTAAAGAGACCTTTGCTGCCTTTGCTTGTTAAACTTTAAAGTTCCCTCCAGTTGATTTTGTTCGGTAGATACAAGACAGTACACTTTATGCATCTTGATTTCCCATGTTTGTGTGACAGACCATGTATTTCCCCTGTGTGTATGTATGACCAAAGCATTAGCCCTTGTATGTATGTATGACCAAAACATTGGCCCCTGTATGTATGTATGACCAAAGTATTAGCCCTTGTATGTATGTATGACCAAAACATTGGCCCCTGTATGTATGTATGACCAAAGTTTTGGCCCCTGTATGTATGTATGATCAAAGTTTTGACCCTTGTATGTATGTATGACCAAAACATTGGCCCCTGTATGTATGTATGACCAAAGTTTTGGCCCCTGTATGTATGTATGTCCAAAGTATTGGTTTCTTGTTTGTATGTATGTATGTATGACCAAGGTATTGGCTCCTCTTTGTATGGATGCATGACCAAAGTATTGGCTCCTGTATGCATGGATGAACAAAGTATTGCCTTATTATGTATGTATGTATGTATGTATGTATGTTTGTATGTATGTATGTCCAAAGCATTTACCCCTGTATGTATGTATGTGTGACCAAAACAATGGCTCAAGTATGTATGGATGATGAAAGCATTGGCCCCAGTATGTATGTATGTATGATGAAAGCATTGGCCCCTATATGTATGGATGACCAAAGCATTGGCCCCAGTATCTATGTATGTATGACCAAAGCATTGGCTTCTATATGTATGTATGTATGACCAAAGTATTGGTTCCTGTATGTATCTATGGATGACCAAAGCATTGGCTCCTGTATGTATATACAAAGCATTGGCCCCAGTATGTATTTATGAATGACCAAAGTATTGGCCCCAGTATGTATTTATGGATGACCAAAGCATTGGCCCCAGTATGTATTTATGGATTACCAAAGCATTGGCCCCTGTATGTATGTATTGATGACCAAAATATTGGCTCTTGTATGTATATTTGTATGTATGTATGTATGTATGACCAAAGTATTGGCTTCTGTATGTATGTATGTATGGATGACCAAAGTATTGGCCCCAGTATGTATTTATGAATGACCAAAGTATTGGCCCCAGTATGTATGAATGGATGACCAAAGTATTGGCCCCAGTATGTATTTATGGATGACCAAAGTATTGGCCCCAGTATGTATTTATGAATGACCAAAGTATTGGCCCCAGTATGTATTTATGGATGACCAAAGTATTGGCCCCAGTATGTATGTACGGATGACCAAAGTATTGGCCCCAGTATGTATTTATGGATGACCAAATTATTGGCTCAAGTATGTATTTATGTAAGAACAAAGCATTGGCCCCTGTATGTATGTATTTATGTATGTATGTATGTATGTATGTATGTATGTATGTATGTATGTATGTATGTATGTATGTATGTATGTATGTATGTATGTATGTATGTATGTATGTATGTATGAATAAAGCATTGGCCCCAGTATGTATGTATGGATGACCAAAGCATTGGCTCAAATATGTATGGATGACCAAAGCGTTTGCTCAAATATGTATGGATGACCAAAGCATTGGCTCAAGTATGTATGGATGACCAAAGCATTGACTCAAGTATGCATGGATGACCAAAGCATTGGCCCTTATATGCATGGATGACCAAAGTATTTTCCCTGTATGGCTCACAGCTCACAGTATTTTTTTGCTCTATGTATGGCTGACCAAAGTAATTCTCCTTCATGTATGTATGGCTGGTTCAAGTCTGGCTCTGCTTTTTGCACTACTTATCAAAATGCTAACATTTCAAAAACAGAATGCTGAAAATTAAAAAAATGTTGTGTTTAACACTTTATAACATTGTTCCTCATGATATATACAACTATATATATATGTGTGTGTATATATATATTTCAATTTATCAAATATTGAAATTTATGTGTTGCTTTTTGCCTCTTAACAATTATGACTGTAATTGACTGAGATATATAAAACATTGATACAAGAGAAAAACACTTAATTTGTTGTGATATCGTATGATACCTTTTTATTTTTTGTTCAGAATCAATGTAATACATTTATTGTAACTCACTACTTGCTTTTTTGTTTTTATTTTATCACACTGTCACCTCACCTACAGTTAATCCTACATCCAGTAATTTTTGTTCAATTATTTGCTTCAACTCTCCTCTTATTGTCAGACCTCACATCTTTCTGCTATTGGCCCCTGGTTGCTTTGTCCCTTAATTATACCCCTTGTTTGATTATATGGCAACTAAGTTGTCTCTGGCACTCTTTTAAGTTAGCATGATATTGCCATGCACCTGCTCGTTACATCCATTAAATGTAAATTAGTTCTATCAATTTAGTCTAAAAAAATAGTCTGTTCATGTCATTAAGTTATTTGTCTATTTCCTGGGATTTGAATCATTCACTTATGCTAATCTCCCATATAGGTGTGACTTGTTTCCATGGTAACATGGTTGTAACATTGACTTGACATCATTCAGTGCTATAAACAAATGACCTGATTAGGTCAAATGATTTTATGTATTAAATGATTAAAACATAGTTGAGCTTATCATGTTATTTTTGTGATTTTGTTGATTATTTTGAATGTTGTGTGGATGTTGTATTCTCCCAATCTAGGAAACATAAAGAGGGAATGTCAAGGTCATCCAGTGGGCTGCAACGGTACCTTCACAACAACCCTACCCAGGGGCAGGGCTCATCAAAAGGCTCCGCCCCCACTGTCAACCATCAACCTGTGTTCTTCCTTACGCAACCTAACGTCGTGTAAGTATGGAAATTCAATTTAGATAAAAAAAATCTCACTAAAATTTAATCAGTTGATCTTACATTGAGTGAGAACAAGGTAGTTGAAACAACGTTTCCTGTAATTCGAGGTAAATGCTATCAATGAATGTGCATCATTTGATGTTAATATTGTAGATGAAGTAGTTTATTAATATATGCATGTGAAACTTTCTTGTTAATTGCTTGTTTTTTTTTTTCATTTCACTGCTTCTCCATTAAATGTTGGACTTCTTTTTGCTCTATCTATATTATTTATGATTATTCACTGTACAAAGCCGATGGTAGGATTTAATTTTTGCTATTAATTATTTTGCTATAATTAACTTTACAAAAAAAACAAGAAAAAGTTAAATGACTGGTAACTTCTTAAACAAAATTAGTAAATGAATAATCATTTCAATGTTTCCTAATATTGATGCATGGGTGAAAGTTTACTAGCATATGCCAAAATTTATGTTTTTAGCAGGTCTGAACTGTACTGTGATTTTGTTTCTGCAGCACTGAACTTGTGTTTCCCAGTTTTCAAAATTTTCAACTTTCACCCATATTAATGCATTGCTTCTGGTTAGACAAGAAGCTGGTCAGTGAATGGCCTATCAGTTCTTTGCTTGCATGTTTATATTGCTCCATTCATCTTTCTACCTTGTCACATTGGGGCCTTATTCTCACTCAGTTTTATATCTGTGATTACCATATCTGTTGGAAGGTCTGTGGCCGAGACTTTCTGTCCTATTAACAACCTGCAACAACAGTGTCATGCCATGTTCTGAAAATGTTAGAATCTTTTTCCTATAAGTATCTTTCTCTCCTTAGTTTTGTTTGATGTTTTATGTTGCTTGATTTAGTTCTGAATGTTCATACACATTATGTATGGTAAACTAACAGAGGTAATACAAAGGTTATTATGAATGTTGGAAATTATCTTGTAGACAACATACTTGTGTAAAAGCTTAATCATTTGGTAGCAACTTGAAGCATGCATATCCAAATTGTAGAGAAAATCATATTTATAATATCTGTATCTAATATGCATCAATATAATTTATTCAAAATAACTCTTATTACAACTTCTCAGGCTTCTCGAAACTGGTGTTATACTAGCCTGACATTTCGTCAGGTAAAGTTAGAATTTCTGTCTGACCAAATGTATTATAAATCAGTGATAAATCATGACCCACTGCTGGACATCTGGGCTGGTACTTGCTGAAAAATTATCGAACCTGCTCGAAATTTGCCTGACATATACGATGGTCCAGCAGCTTTTGGGAAGCCCAACTTCTTGACTTGCGGCAAAATTTCTGATGTGTCAAGGTAACAAATCTATGAAACAATCAGCCTCATTTTATTCCTTTTTCTGGTAGACTGATTTTGCTCCAAATCCATGGGAAGGAGTAATGAACTGTGATAGAAAAAAGTGTAACCAGACTAATTCAGAACTCCTAAAACTAACCTTTAGATACTTTGAAGAAAAACCTGTGTGATAAAATTTAAGTTTGAATTATCCAATAGTCTCACTCACTTCATAATTTTTTGTTACTTTAAATTAGTACTCTACCAATTAATATCAATTACCCAGCATTCTTATTAACATACATTTTTCAGTTTATATAAATGTGTGCTACAAGTCCATTAGTTCTTGATACACCATAAAACAACATTAAATACATAAAATTCAATTCCACCTATTCAGTTGATGTATTCTCAGTAACTCTGCATGCAAACAATCGTGTGGACTGAAGAGCACAATTTAACTGAACACAAACTTCTGTGCCAAAGAAAATGGATCTGGTTAAGGAATTTTCAAGCTGTTTAATATGTATAGTTTGTCCCAAAATGAGAGCAACAACATTAAGTTTCCTAGGCCATCATTAAAAAAAAATTGTTTGTAGTGCTCCGACCCTGATTTCCAGAGGTGGGTAGGTAGGTAGGTACTTCTTTTTTTTTTTTGCTTGTTTTTTTTTTTGTAAAAATTGCCTTTGGTAGATAATTGGCCGTTTTGCAATACACATTATTTTCATGTAGTCTGCTATGAATTATACATTCAGACAGAATAAAATATAATCAAAAGATGCATTATTGTTGATGTTTTCTGTGTTTTATTTCAAATATCAAACTAAATTTCTAACATTGTCCAACGTCCTATTTAATATAACATAACAATTCCTTCTTCAATTTTCACTACTTTGTCCCTACATTTATGGCAGCCTTCTTCAACTAAAATTTCAAAACTATCTGTGAACTTAGACTTTTCATGTGACAACTTGGGAGGTTTTCTTTTCTTTGTTTGTGACGTCATGAGAACATTAGAGGCATTGTTGTCTGTACATGATGCATCATCCTCTTTTGAATCCATACAAAACTCAGTATCAATATTTATGGTCACAAATTTTAATGATGAGTCAAAGTCTGTTAAAACCTTTATCTGGTCATATGGACTAGCATTAAAAGTCTCGGTACGTATACTCTTTTGCACGGAAACGCAACCTTCTCGAAATTGTCCAAAACATTTTGCGGTAAATCTGTCCCCTCCGTGCTGATATCAAAAACATCGAACCACATGTCATAAGAATGAAACTTTCTTATTGCATTTTTCAGTTGATTTGAGTTGATTTTTTTCTACTGCTCAGAAGTTGCAACAAACAGGTTGTTCTACATAATGAAAAATATAGAATATTCATATAATGCACACCTTATTTACATTTTTAAATATTTACTGATGTGAATTTACCATAAAAATGAATACATATTGTAATACTAGTGTATATGTACTGAATGTGTTGTATGTAGTGTGCCATTTCATTGAACTAAGATGTATTATTCCTTTGAAGTTTTAGTATTTGTAAAAATGGTCATGAACAATTATATATGTAGGTCAATAAATTGATATTTACTATACTATATTCTTGCCCTGTTGTTACTCATATTAAATTCACACTGAATCATTGAATGTAAAGTTTAAAGGAACTCCTTAACAGAACTACTCAACAGTAATAATGTTGGCTTGCCTCCATTCTCACAATAAGAGTTATGTAGGACATATTTGGTTTTACATATCCTAGGTTATAAATCATACATAATCTTTTATGACATAAGACCATTTGTCCTATGAGAAATCATTACTGACAGTGCCTCCGAAGAGAATTGATGTCTGTGGAGTGCTATGGGAAAATCATTGGTGTCTGTTGAGTGCAAAGGGAAAGTCATTGGTGTCTTTGGAGTGCAATGGGAACCATTTTTGTATGGAGTGCAATGTTAGAGTCATTAGTGTCTTTGGAGTGAAATAGAAGAGCCATTCGTGTCTATGGTCTTAATTTGAACCCTGGCATCAAAATATCTGCTGGTGGCATTCTTACTATCACATGACATTTAATGCTAGTTCTAGTACTGGTTTTGTCCTTCCCTTAGAAAGTTGTATTCCACCTCACTGAGGACATGCTTGTGCAGTCATTAATTACATAATTTCTGAATGGTCAGTTCAAGCATGTCATCATGTTTTTTGTGTAAAAACATAGAAAAGTATTCATTTTTATCCTAACAGTGTCATATACTAATACAGCAATATAGTCATATATTGTTTATTATACACACTCTACAAAATCAAATTATGGGAATTCAATGCATGTCAGATAGAATATAATGACAATTATTATTATAGTATTAATACAATAGATGTATGCATTTAATTATGTCGTGTTGACCATATTAAATATTAAAATTGCTTATCATGGTCATACCCAGAAAACGTATTTAACTGTTTTAGCTAGTGGTCATACTTGATAACTAGACATTGCAGCATGTTACTATGTCAGGCTTACAATATTACTTGCATGGCATGTTTTGACTGCATGTAACATTGTACTATCATTTAAATGAATTGTAAACTACCAGCAACCAATTGTATAAACATTGGTTAACTTTAACCAAATGGTTAATTTAACCTAGGGTTAAATTTGACCATTTTGGTTTACTAACCATTAAAAAAAAATTTTAACATTTAAAAGGGGCTGCCATATGCTCATAGGAGCTTTAACCAAAACAACATTCGCTTAAATTTAAACAAAACTTTCTACAACTGCTAACCGAACATTTAACCATAATTTTAACCAAAACCCAGTGGTTGAAGTTAACTGATGTTTATACAATCAGGTGCAGATCTGCATGTTTGACTAGTGCTGTTGATGATAGTTATTTCATAGCAGTATTTTCTTTGTAGTGATTAATCCTATATCACCCAACTTCAATTTGACCTTGACCAGATTAGAACTTAAAATGTTTTAAATGGGATATTTCTTGGTTAACTAGAAATTACCAATTTGCCTTGCACCAACACTACTTATATGTGTTGATTTTGGTTGTTACCACATATTTTTGGTGCAGTTATGGGGCTAGGTTATTTTTCTTATTTGGAATACATAGGGCAGTTATGTATATTTGACACTTCTACTTTTGCCAGGGTGACCCGTATTTAGATTCAAAATCTATTGTCAAGCATGCCACAGGGGTCATATGCATTTATTGAATGCAGCGTCTTGTTTTCCTTTGAAGGGGCAGTTATTGAGAGATGACTATGAAGAAAATGTACATATCAGAATTTTTACCCTTACACTTCCCTTTATTTTCATTTGCATTGTTTATTCTGCATGCTATGCACTGTTCCTGCATTTTGTATTTTTCTCTCCCAGTGGATTTATTGTGAGGGATATTGTGGGATCTGTGTTAAAAATTAGCCTTAAAAATCATGCCTCTCACATGATGGAGTTGTCACCCATAGTGTCTTGTAATTATAATTGTTGAAGCCATTAACAAAACTACGATAAATGAATGTGCCCATAACATGAAATACTCTTGTTGGAAAACTCACTCAGATTGTAAAATCTGGTAATTTATTAGTCAAGATTTTTTAATCAGTGGAAAAAGATTGCAATAAAGCTATTTTATCTTAATTTATCAGGGCAATGTATAAATAAAATACCTAATCCTGAAGATCATGTGGGGTAAGTTTGGTTGTTTTGCAAGATATCCAGAACATGTTCTCTGTGTTTCAACTTCGTTCTCGAAGTGGTCCATTTGAAAATCTGAATTTAGGAAGGCCTACCATTGAAGAAATTCATGGCTTGGTGGATGCAGGAACAGTATTATGTGATAAGATACTGTATAATCTGTGCTAAAGACCACCTTTGATTACTGACCACCTGCAAACAGAGTCAACCCGTATATAAAAACTGCCTTTTTATATATATATACATATAGAATGACCATCTGTTAACATAGCCCACATGTAAATAGAGACTATCTACATATGTAGAGACCACCTGTAAATATAGATCACCTGTAGACATCAGATCACCTGTAGACATCAGATCACCTGTAAACATCAGATCACCTCTGAATAGAGACCATCAGCTTGTAAAGACTAGTTATATTATTTCCAATCCCGGCATTTTTTTAGTTTATTGATTCCTCTATTATGAAGATATACTCCAATAAGGGCACTCCTGAAGCAGTCTTATAACTGTATGTTTGATAATTAGTATTTATGTTGGTTGTTATTTTGTTACAGAGATTTAGATCAAGCTAGCATGGAGGCAGTTGCTGCATTATTGGCTGGTCTTCCATTACAACCAGAAGAGAGTGATCGTGGTGATTTAATGGAGGCTAAATCTCAACTCTTCCTGAAGTAAGATCTTATACAATCTTGCTACTATCTACCTTGTACGCCTGATGCATAGGTAGCATAGTTGTGTTGGGCTCCTGGTCTGAGGTCATGGGTTCAGATTTCACCCTTAAGAAAATTAAGCCACATTTTTAAAGTCCGTAGATAAGGCATCGGTACTTGTCAATTACTGACTCAGTCATCCTGGTGAGTCATCAGTACACTATAAAAGTTGATAATTGAAATTTTGCCAATTGTGATACACTATGAAATATAGAATTTAAACTGATTCATGAATAGATTGTATTGTTTTTGTTGTTTGAATCTGAGCTGGGTTACATTAAGCTTAATGCAGCATCTTCAGTTTACTTAAGTTGAATGATAAATTGGCTATCAATAGTAAGACTATGACATAAAGTTTGTTTTGGTCATATTTTGATCATCCTTTCATACACTGGGTATGCTGATGTATTCTCATATATATTTCAGATATCTAACTTTATTCATGAATTTATTGAATGACTGTTCAGAAGAAGAACAAGACAAAGCGATGGATCCTAATCGTAAGAGAAGTACATCTAATCTGAGCGCATTGAGGAACTGTACAGTACAAGCTATGTCCAATCTACTAAATGCAAACATCGATAGTGGCTTGATGCATTCAATTGGTAAGGTTATGACTCAACATAGTACAATACAGGGCGCTGAAAAACCGAAAATTTGCCGGTCCAGACCGAATTTCAAGTTCCCGGACTGATTTCAGTTGTGAAAATTTGTTAAAAAATTGGTCCATAAATGTTTATAAATTTCAGTCTGAAATCGGCTAAGTACATGCAAAATGTCACAAAACTTAATCTATGTTGTTTGCATGATTCTCAATACCCCAATAAATTTGTCAAGATAATCAATAAGCCTTGAGCGATCATCTGCTAATCAATGGATGTCTGTCAATGGGGGTTGCTTGTAATTAGTGCAAACATGTGGTAGATAATAGAAAACAATGCATTGATCAATTGTGTTAAGTGGTGTGTTTGCTGCGTGTATTCATATTTGAGTAAAAGTCTTTTGAAAATTCGTTCCGTAAGTGAATTAAATACTGTCATTATTTTAAATTTAGTATTTTTTCGGTTTAATCAAAAGCGGTGAATTGTTTAAGAAGTCGTAACAGAAAATAGTATCAAAGAAAATTTAATGACGTCAAAAGGAAGCTGACATTAATTGCTCAGATTTTGCAGACTACGTATTGCAACACATCAGTCAACCACTGACAGCTTCGAATGTTAGACGCTTGTCGATATCAAAGTTGTAGCTCCGCCTTCTTATCTGTTTACAATTTAGTAGCTCCAGTTCTTTAGCGGTCACATGACTAAGAAATACGTCATCTATTACATTTGTGTGATACGTCATCATTGATGACGTCAAAGGATTAAAATTGTGGATTGATACTTCTAATTGTGTCTAGAAAAAAATACGTAAATTAGTGAATGGAACTATGTTTGATTTTAGCTATTTCAATCAAGTATGTATTTGTGATTCCATTGTAGTAGTATCTGGTTGAAATTTCAATTCTGTTTTTGTTTCGTTTTTACTGTTAAGTGTACTGAAGTGCAACTATGAGCAAATATTCGCCATTTTCAGAAACGGGGGGGGGTAAATTTAATTGGGAGGGGGGGTGTCCATGGGCCTGGACCGATTGAGATTTCAAAATTTTCCATGCCTTGGTACAATATGAACTGAATCTGAACTTTTTACTGTTTTATTTCCCTTTTCCATGCTGATGAAAAATTGCCATATTTAGTGCATAAATGTCAAAGTTCTACTTGAAGTGCTAAGTGTTGTGTTTGGGGGGGGTCTGATAGGAACACATTAATGCATTGATGGCTATTTTAATACTACATAGTAAATAGTGTAAATGACAGCAAGTTAAATATACAACACGCAGCTCTTTATATAATTCATTGTTGGTGATTCATGTAATTCATTGTAGTGTCATTTAATGTGCTCGAACTAATTGTTTTGTTGGTTTCCAGCATTGGGATACCACAAAGATCCTCAGACCAGGGCAGCATTCATGGAAGTTCTCACTAAAATCTTACAACAGGGTACTGAGTTTGAGACCCTGGCAGAGACAGCACTGGCTGACAGGTTTGAACGACTAGTTGAGCTAGTTACCATGATCGGAGACAAGGGAGAGTTGCCAATAGCGATGGCTCTAGCTACTGTTGTGCCGACCTCACAAATGGATGAACTTGCTCGAGTGTTTGTGAATCTGTTTGATGCCAAGCACTTACTCTATCAGCTGTTATGGAATATGTTCTCAAAAGAGGTTTTCTTTTTCTTAATTTTATTGCTTTTATTTTAGTTTTTGAAGGCTTATTGTATGTTTGTTTTGACATCCGATAACTATAAAGTAATTTGTATGTAATAAAATGAGTGGGTATACTATAAATTTGAATCTAGGCTGAGTTATGTCAGTCTCATTGTTTAGTTTGTGGTAATAAATGATTAAATGATCCTTTGAAATTTAGCTGGCTTTGTTGCTTAATAGCTCTTCATATAAAATGTTATTTGTTGTACATGTGAACAGGTTGAGATAGCAGATTGTATGCAGACATTGTTTAGAGGGAACAGTCTGGCCAGTAAGATAATGGCTTACTGCTTCCGTTTCTATGGTCTTGGTTACCTACGGGAGCTGTTAAATCCACTAATTATGGAGATGTTCCAAAAAGAACATAGTTGTCAGCAGACATCTTTTGAAGTGGATCCTGCAAGGTAAGTCCAGTAAATCTGAGTTATAAATCTTTACTTTGATTCTTAGGTTTTTGTTCTGCACAAAGAATAGCCTAGTACATTTATATTACTTCATGCTACCATAAAAATAATGCTTGGAGACATTTCCCTGTAGATGTGTATGTTAAGGTTTGCCTTTGCTATACTATAAATTTTTGTTTATAAATTCACTTGTGATACGTAGTACTTGTGTTGCGTAGGAATTTTTCTTTTGGATGACATAAGAAATGTTACTGTAGGAGTCTACAGAGGTAGACTTAGATTTCATATGTCAGGCCAATACGATTTACAATAAAACTTCACTTTGTGACTGACTTAGTAATTATACCACCTCTCAAAAATTACCCTTTAATTTAGGACTGGTTTTCAGTATGTCAGCTATATTACTGCATACATAGTAACATAACATTGTACATTCGACATGAAGACTGATTTATTTGGTCCAAAAGATGGTTGTAAATCTAGGTATTACTGTATTTATGATATCTCTGTTAAAGGTTAGAGACTGGTGAGAATATCGAAGAAAACAAGAAAAACTTGATGTTAATTACCCAGAAAGTATTCAATGCCATTGTTGGATCAGCTCATAAGTAAGTATTCAGTTATATATAAAACAGACCCCTTATTGTGTTGGGATGTTATGAAATCAGTTTACATAGGATTGTTCGCTCCCCAGATTACAGCTCCTGAATTCAAGAATATGATACTGATTTTGGAGATCAGTCTAGGAACTCTGATTAGCTATTGGTCAATTTTTGATCCAGCATGGAAACAACCAATCAGCTACCAAAGTTTTAAGACTGGTATTTGAAATTAGAGTTTCATATTTCTCTTCCAGATATCATGAAAACTATTTTATTAATGTGTGAAATTCATCTTGGAACTTAAAATATTTATTTGTATTGTTTTAAAAAGCTAATATCAGATTGTGTAAGATACTGCTAGTTGCATTTATATGAATCACTCCCTAGGATCTGCATGTCGTCCAGAAAGCCAATTTTATGGTTGAAAATTAATGTTACAGTATTGATACAGTTCTCAGTGTAGTGATTCTGAGTTAAGGTCTGGGATCTTGGTATATATGTAAATTTATTCAGGATGTATTTAGTTAGTGACAGAAAGAAGACATTGTTTGATGATGTTATAATTTGTGAAATTTATATACAGTGCAAGGTTGAAATGTTAATATTTATTCCAGCTATCTTATTATTAAGATACTCAGAATATCAAGTAGTTGATGTTCATCTTGTTAAGTTGAAATATATGTATATGTATATCTACTATATATATATATATCCCAGACGGAAAATATAAGAATTTGCATTCACATATTTGTCTTACATGGGTGTATTATGAAACAAGTGGATTTAAACGTATACAGTTGTTGTTCACTTAATTTTGGGAATCTGTAAATGTGTATTAATGTTTCGTGTAATAAGGCCTCAAAAAATAATTGTGTTTCTGGTTACTTGACTGAAATATAGGGTAGATAGGTTGCAAAACATTTCTAATTTTGTTTCTAATCATATCTTTGGTACTTTTAGGCATGATTTGTCCTGGAATATTTTTGTAATGCTAGGATTAATGGGAATTATTTTGTAACCTACTGTCAGAGACTTTTAGGCCTGCACCAAAAAAATAGGGTCAGTCAGGTAACAGGAAACACAGCTATTTATGTTCTGGCCTAATTGATTGTATGCACCGAGCTGATAACACAGAACTAAGTATGTGTACTTGATTTTCATGTATGTGTTTTTGTGAATATGAGTTTTATTTTGCAGATGAGTGAACTAGTTTTATTGTTTGTTTTTGTTTTTTGTTTGGAAAAATGTCACTATGGTTTCGAAGTTCCAAGGATGAATTGGGGCTTGTGTCAAGTTGGCTGTGAGCTCTACTCATTTTACCCTTACTTTCATGTTGAAGTGAAATTCCTTCATTTATCAATATAAGCCGCTTTCAATGAACTTTTAATGTATGAATCAAAATGTTACATGCATTGTGACACTAACATCAATGATGATTTTTTTTTTGACAAAGGTACTCGACTGAAAGTTAAACCATTTGTTAGTGTATTAAGTTATGACATAATATAATGAAATTTGAAATTTTGAAATTAATATTTGGTTCTCAATTTTTTTTATCAGTATGATTTTCATAAAGTTGGATCCTTGATGATAAGGCCTAAACAAAAAATGGTCTGTTTCCAGTTACATGCCCAAAAAATATGGGTCAGTAGGTAGTGATTTTTTAAATTGTTTTTTTATTTTACATATATCGGCATCGATAACACCATTGTGAAAATTACAGTATAGCACTAAGATTTAGATGCCATAAAAACTTATGAGTAACCGGAGACAAATCTTTGTTTAGGCCTTACTATATATACATAGTTTTATGGAACTGAAAGTAGGGCTGTACATCCCACCAACATGTCTATTTTTCAGTGTATCTGTGGTGTTTTTTTTTCTATTAAAAGATTGAAAGACAAGTGCCATTATACAAGACACGGGCTTTGAATTTGTTAGAGGAACAAATATTCCTTCATGTTTAACAACATTGGGTTTGCTGAGACACTTAGATACATAGTTGTTAGGCTAGTAAAAAATAGCCATGTTTATGGTTACATGACCAAAAAAATAGGGTTTAACTTTACTACATTTTTTTAAACCTACCGTTTGTATTTTGGAGGTATAATTCATCTCCAAATATTTTCATTCTTTGGATTTTGCGGTTAGAAACTTTAGAATTGGTGGTAAAATATAGGGTTTGTTGGGTAACTGTAAATATGACTTTTGGAGGGCCTAATTTATTACAAGTTATAGTTTCAAAGTTTTACTAAAAAGCTACTCAAGATATTTGTATTGTATCCTGAAACCATTGGTGACAAGACTTGCAATTTTGTTTAAATTCATTTACAGTGTCATGAATTAATTGAGATACTTACTTTAATTATGGAGTTCTTTATTTGTTTTAGATATGTTTATTTTTGTTGATATCAATGGCACTTGTCTTTTTGATTAATGTTTGTAGTGATGGTATGTATATATTAACTATGGTTTGATTTCTACCAAATATTAACAGATATCCACCCAAACTTCGAGTCATGTGTCACTGTTTGTACCAGGTGATCTCACTCCGGTTTCCACCGGACAGTATCCTAGCAACTGGAACTGTGATATTTTTACGGTTCTTTAACCCTGCGTTAGGTAACTGGTATAGGAGTTTATTTTACTGAATGTTATATTTACATGCCTACTGTACTTCTCCTCTACCTGATACATGAAAAAAATATTCACTCAGAATGATTTTCTAATGAAACAAAAATAATCGCATAGTTTTCTGGTAAGGTTATCAATGGATGTTTTTTTGTTTGATCAGAAATTGATGGCTTTGAAAAAAGTATCTTTGCCATCCGAAACAAATTCCTTCAAAGATTCGCCTTTTTTGTTGTTGATAAATACCTCCATTAACCTTGATTATCTGGCTTGTTGTTATGTCATGTATTTGGTAGAGTTGGTTACTGAGATATAAACCAAGTGTTAGCCTGGTATATCAAACATGATTAGTTTTAAATGATGTTCATAACACTTAGTATGACCTGATAGTGAATTGTTGCTGGTTTGTTTCTGTATTGAAGAAAAATGGGAAGGAAAAATCAAGAACCAGTACTCTAAATAAACTCCTTATGTAATGATTTCCACTTTCCAATGTGAACTTTCACAACTTCTCCCATACTCATAGAACACAAAATTTTAATAAATTATCATACTGCAACTGATCTTGTACAAACAAAGTTTGAAGATTATGGCAATACTATGTACTTAAAAATATGACCAGTGTTTTGCAAATCTAGCAAAACAGGAAAACAAGGAAACCTGACATTTGGCTTAGCAACAAATTGCTACCAGAGTATTAAGACGAGTTCTTAAGTTACACCATCTTTGTTGCATTACAACATTACGTACAGGATATGCAAGGTTAAGGCTTGGTTTAGTATCCATGATGAGCTATTCTGTATGTCTCCTTGCCTTAAATGTTTGCTTTGATAAAATTAACACTAACACTGTTATACAAAAGTCATTGCATCTGTTTCATGTACAACATCGTTTTAGTTTGTCTTAAACTTTTTTCATCTCTAGCATGTTCTTAAAAAAGTATCTTGAGATTGTTCTGAAATTGTATTTTTAGCATGTTCTGAAAAAAATATTTTGCAGTTTTTTGACTACTTTTTTGTTACTTAGCAAAGAGATTTGTGTGTGTTTTTTTTCTGTTCAAAAAAATACCATTTTTTAAATTTTTCTAACTTCTCCCAGTCTTCATGCTAGCCATTTGCCTGAAGCCCGGGCTGGTAAATTTCAATTCGGACTAGTGAACTTTCTCAGAATTGTGTATTTTGGCTTGTGGTGTGCTGTTTATTTTCTATAGCCCACATATAGTTTTGGCAAGTGCTGTGAAAAAGATTTGTGAGAAAATGTTGTACTTATGAAACACATTGTGATGGTTTAATTGTAACTTATATTTATCTGTATAGAATGATTTTTAGCTTTAATTGACATACTTAATTTCTACATTTGCAGACTGGATAGAAATTAACCAATCGAAAGCATGCTTCTGCTTGCCAACTGACCAATCACATAGCTGTGCTGTGAAATCGAATTTTTTTTGCTTTGTCATGCTGAGTTTAAAGACAGTGCATGGGCCTCTTTCTGAAATTAACTATTTCTTATACCTGTCTGTCTAAATGATGTGATTATTGTCTATAAACACTTATAACAGGTTTCCGTCAAAGTTACGCAGTATGTGTCACTGTTTGTTTCACGTTGTCAATCAACGATTTCAACAAAGTACAGGGGAGGCTGTCTGGACGGTGATAGGAACAGTGATATTTTTACGCTTCATAAACCCTGCCATAGGTAATGTGTGTAGTAACAGTAGAAATAATTTTGGTGTGTCATGCGGTTTGGTGTTTTGTGTTACAAATCCTTAACACTCCTTCCATGATTTCTATTTTTAGAGGATAATTATTTTTATTCTTCACACACTGCGTTTTATTTTTTCCATAGCCAAAGCTGTTGATTATATTTCGTTACATTATGTCAATTAATAATGTGTAATGGAATAGATTGTCTTTAGTGTGTCAGATGGTTTGTTTGTCACATTTTTTTTTATGTGGGCTTTTTTCCAACAATTACACATTACTTTTTATGTATAATCTTCTTACTTCTGCTGTTTTGTTCTGTTTTTGGAAAAAAGGTAAATTAGAATTGAAAATCTAAATTGTTGGCATTTTTACAATGTTTAGTTCTGTTCTGATTTTGTTTAGTTTCATTTTGTTCGTAAGCACTGGCTTGTTTTTTTTATATAAATCAAATTATTCTGGTTAACTGTTTCGAAAAATGTATTCATCAAATACACATTTGTTACTACGATAAGCTGTCTCAAAAATTAATTAAAATATGCGTTTGAAGTAAATTATACTGGATTATCTCCCCCTCCCTGAATGCGTTGAACGAAGAAATCAAGCTTTTTTGTCCTTTACACTTGTCTTCTGTTTGTTGTCTTACTATTAATTTGTCCTGATTATAGCTCCTCATTGATTGTTGACTGGTTTTAATGGATTGCAGTAAAATTTTGTTTTCCTTCTGGCAGGTCAGTCCATGCCTGTTAAATATGTTATCCCATATGAGTATGGAAGGTGTCCAGAAATGCAGCAATGGTGTCTGCCAATAAATTGTCCCCAACTATTCCATAACTTGTCCCCAACCATTTGTTTAACTTGTCCCCAACTATTTAATAACATGTCCCAACCATTCTATAACTTGTCCCCAACTATTTAGTAACTTATCCCTAACCATTCTATAACTTGTCCCCGACCATTTCTTGAACTTGTCCCCTACCTTCCTATAACTTGTCTGCAACCATTCTATAACTTGTCCCCAACTATTCAGTAACTTATCCCCAACCATTCTATAACTTGTCCCCAACTATTCAGTAACTTATCTCCAAGCATTCTATAACTTGTCCCCAACCATTTGTTTAACTTGTCCCCAACTATTTAATAACATGTCCCAACCATTCTATAACTTGTCCCCAACTATTTAGTAACTTATCCCCAACCATTCTATAACTTGTCCCCAACCATTCTATAACTTGTCCCCAACCATTCTATAACTGGTCTCCAAGCATTCTATAACTGGTCTCCAAGCATTCTATAACTGGTCTCCAACCATTCTATAACTTGTCCCCAACCATTCTATAACTTGTCCCCAACCATTCTATAACTGGTCTCCAAGCATTCTATAATTGGTCTCTAAGCATTCTATAACTGGTCTCCAACCATTCTATCACTGGTCTCCAAGCATTCTATAACTGGTCTCCAAGCATTCTATAACTTGTCCCCAACCATTCTATAACTGGTCTCCAAGCATTCTATAACTGGTCTCCAAGCATTCTATAACTGGTCTCCAAGCATTCTATAACTTGTCCCCAACCATTCTATAACTGGTCTCCAAGCATTCTATAACTGGTCTCCAACCATTCTATAACTGGTCTCCAACCATTCTATAACTGGTCTCCAACCATTCTATTACTTGTTCCTTACCATTCCTTGTGATTCTATTGCATGACTATTTGCTTTTAAATATCTTTGTATCAAGAATGGCTGTGAACACAGCTAAGCATGATATACAGTTGTTAAAGTCATGTTTATGATCGTTTTTTGTTATATGCATGTTTTCTATATAGCTTTAAGTATCACATTGTACATATATTTATGTCAAAGCAAGCAATTTGTCATGATAAAGTTATGAATTTTTGTTTTTACCGAATATTTAGAAATAACTGAGTGTGATTGGTTCTTTTAATGATTTTGGTTATCAAACAAGGCTGAATGAAAACTTTAAACTGTTATTGAATTGACAAATATTGTAATATGAATACTGTCAAGGAAATACAGTCTTGCTGTTGACCAATATGAAGTTAGCTGTACCCCAAACCGTTATTTATAGAAGGACTCCAAACTATTATTTTTAGAACAAAATGTTCAAAAGGGCCTCCAAATAACTTTCATTGATGAAATGATGTTTATGTTTGGTAACACTATACCATACATTTTATATGGACGTCAACGCAACTGGTTTAATAACGATTTATGGAAAATATTTGCACCACTGATTCTGCTTATTAAGGAATGACTCTAGTGCTCTTTGTCTGACAGGACTGTGTGAATTCTTTCAACCAGTCCATCATAGATGATTCTTGTCAAGCAGGACCTTGACCTACTGCTTTTTCTTATCATATACTTTTTATCTATATGAACATTCAGTTGACATGTACTTTCATAAAATCTTAAAATAAAACTTTTTCAACCTATAAGTGAATACCTTGAATACCTCGTTATTACTAGCACCTTGTTTATTTCAAGCATTTTGTCTGTTCCGATGACTCTTCAAGATTATAAGGTTTTGCTGTATTTTCATAAAATCTCTTACTTGTATTATTAAACACTGTACAATAATGGTTTAACTCTACTGAGAACATAACCAGCAAACATAATCCAGATAAATAACCTTTCCTTTATTTTCTTTACTTGGCTTTATTTTCTCTTCTTTCCTTTATTTTTTTCTCTTTGCGTTATGTTGCTTTATTAATGCTTTCATTTGCTGTTTGTTATTCAGTTCATATAGTTGAACATTTGTTTGTCTAATGTTTTTTTTATATTACTCCAAGTTATTTACATAATGAACTTATATCTAATACATTAGAAAAAAGCTCATATTTGGTACAAAATGATGATTAATAATTTGTAATTTTTTCATACATTCATCAAATTTAGTCACATAACTTTTATATTAATTTTGCTTGAAAGTAGACACTTGACCTTAGGTCAGTATTATAAAATACGGATACTTTGTGCATAATGATTTCAATTAAATGAACTTTTAACAATGTTGAGAAAGGTTTTAAGATTAATATAAATGAAAGACCTTCATTATATTGTACTGTTATTGTAAAGCATACATTTTATAAGATGTCACCGGTCAGACAAGATGTTACATATGCTATGTTTAAGATACATAAGATGCATTTACCTATGTTTTATAACCATACAGTTTGATTGTAAACATTTTGTTTGTAAATGAAAACTGTCCGCACATAAGTTCAGTCAATGATTTAAGCTTAAGTGTAGGAGAGAAAACTTGAAATAACAGGGGTGTGATTTTTACACCTTCCAGAGAATCTACCATCCTCTTCAGGTTATGATTTAAACAAATGGGTTCTATGTCTGGATCTGATTTTAAACAAATGGGTTCTATGTCTGGATCTGATTAAAACAAATGGGTTCTATGTCTGGATCTGATTAAAAAGGATGTGTTTGCTAGATAGATGGGGGTATATATCACCTGTCCAGTTATTCATTTACACCCCTGAAATGCCATCCTGTGTGTTGGGGCCTCTGTGGTTGAGTGGTTATGATCTCTGACTAGTAATGACTAGCCCCTCATCACTGTGAGTTCAAATCCCATCTGGGATCAGATTTCACATGTGAGGCAGCTGTTCAGCTAGCTTAAGGAAGGTCTGTGGTTCTACCCAGGTGTATGTTTCGAGTCTTCCTCTTGCGTTAAAGCTTGAAAAGTCACTAAATGACCCTGGCTGTTGGTGCGATGTTTAACCCCTTTGTTGATCATGTTGTTAATAGTTCCCTGTGGATATAACATATTCATACGACATATTATGAATGTATTTCATTGTAAAGTATTTGCTCCAGTTTGACTTTACGCAGATATTACAAAGTCATTTTACTGTTATTATAGCCAAACATGATTTAGTTGAATCAATGTCTGTCAAAACCCTGATTAATTGAATGTAAACACATGTAACATATACTAAATAGTTTTTGTTATATTCTAAGAATCTATTGATAGTTGCATCCTAAAATTTATGAACAGATCTTAAACTTATCTGTCTGTTATTCTTTTAACATTAACTTGTAGAATTGATGCCACTCAAAGTATTAGTAGCTTGATATTAACAATGAGACTTTTACACATTGTTGCTCTATTATATTTAGTTTCTCCGTACGAGTCTGGCATCATCGATGTTGAAGCTACTCAGAAGATCAAACGAGGATTGACACTAATGTGTAAGATAATGCAGAACATTGCGAACCATCTACTCTTCACCAAGGAGAATCATATGAGGGGATTCAATGATATCCTGAAGGCTAACTTTGAGGCAGGACGAAGGTATCAAGATGTTCTGTTTTGATCCACTTTGATTCAGACTTAAACTTTGCTTATTAAGCAAGTGTTATGAAATCAAACAAAAGTAGTTTTTGAAGTAGATAATTTGCGAAAGGACAATTTTTGTCATTTTAGGCAATTTTTACATTATGTGGTAGCTTAAGTCGCAGACGGCTAAAATATGAAAGTACAGTAAAACGCCACCAGTTATACCTGAACAGGAAATTAGTGATGTATGTCAACTTTTATTTGAACTAAAGAACATTTTGTATCTTACAAGTTTACTTTGTCTGCATTGGCTGTACAGCATTAAGTAAAATTTAGCGATTTTGTATGTGAATTAAAAAATTCTGTTTGTGGCCCAGGAATAGAATGCATATAGCATTACAGATTGAGTAAAACTCAGTGTACTTTTGTATTTGAAATATAAAATTCTGTTGTCCCAATTATAGAATGCAAGATTAGTGATGAAATATTTTTGACGTCATTAACAGGTTTTTCACAGAGATAGCATCTGATGTTGACATACCTGATACAGGAAACCACAGTTTATCTTTTATCAATGACGCTAATGTTCTAGCTCTACACAGGCTCCTGTGGAATAATCAGGAAAAGATTGGAGACTATTTATCCAGTAGCAGGTACCTGTGGTTTTATAAAAAATGTATGATACAATGTATTTCTTAAAATTTATCTCTTGCTTTACATTCTATCCTACATGGCATTCAACTACAGCTCTTTTTTGACACCTCCATCGTCAAGTGGTTATGGTCTCTTGCTTGTTATGTGTAAACTGTTTGTATGTTTATTGTTGCAAAGCTTGTCATACTCTGATTTCATCTTTTTTGGGGTGGTGTAATTTTTACTTGAATATTACCAGTGCATAGGATAAAGATATTTGATAGACTGAAATATATGCGGGACTCTTTGTCCTTCATAATATTTGTTGAAATAAGCATCACATTTGCAAAAATCGAAACTAATTATTGACCTACGGCTGTATGGATTTTTCATGAAATTACTTCATCTCCATTTTAGGGATCACAAAGCGGTTGGTAGAAGACCATTTGACAAGATGGCTACTTTGTTGGCATACCTTGGCCCACCTGAACACAGGCCATTAGATTCACAGTAAGTAGACTATGAATGATGTATATATACATAACTCTCTTTGGTTTATGCACAACTTGGGTTATCACCTTTTAACTTTTCTAAATGATGAAGTTGCATCATAGAATTTATGCGAGAAATGATAAACTGAAAGTCATTGATATTACTGTGTTGGATAAATGTTGTATTGAACTTTGAATGATGATTACATCAGATAGAAATTCTTTAAAGTCGTATATTTTGATCATCTTAACGTAAGTTATTCGTAGCTGTTGTTAGATTTGAGTAAATTTGATTGTCGTTTGTCAACTTCAGTGTATAAACTATGTGACTAAATTTTCTTTACTTCTTTCACTTCAGACTGTCCATGACCAAAATTCACCTGCTTGCTGATTCAAGGTTAGGATCTAGTTGTTTTTAAAGCTGAAGTTGTAATTGTTAACAAGAATGCTGTTGCTATAAATGAAGAATTTTAATAAACAATAAAATCCATGATAATGATATTTGTTTGTTCAATTTTGATTTAACTGATAGGTTAGTGGGAAATGAATATTTTATCATTAGAATCTTACTTATTGTTACAATCCTGATCACAGTATACCTTAGACTAGTAGATATCCCTTGGTACAACAAATGTGATACATATGTGATGCTTGTCTTAATGATTTCCTGGTCTTAATGAAGAATAACTCTCTGATTTAGGTGGAGCTCTATGGACATGACAAGTACAAAGTTTGAGGAGATAATGTCCAAGCATAACATGCATGAGAAAGATGAATTTAAATCCTTGAAGAATCTGCATATATTTTATCAGGCGGGTACAAGTCGTGCTGGAAATCCTGTTTTCTACTACATAGCTAGGAGATACAAGTAAGTCATGTGACCTTTTGGCCCTAGATTTTAACCCTTATTGTTCTTGTCATGCAGACAGGTTTATGTTTCATTTGATATTTGCATCACATTTTACTGAGGATGATGTCTGCTGATACGGAAGAAATAGGTTTATCATGTTGGGTAACACAGGGGCATTGGTCTAAGCAACTGCTTTTAATGAACTGATGCACCATTAAAATTACTTGTTTATATCCAAAATAAAAAGTTACTAGTTGTTGCTTTTGCTTTGACACAGAATTGTTGACTTAAATTCTGTGCTGTTTATGCATTTTTTTTGAATATTGTAAAGGTATTTTACCATACTATTCTTCCAAAAATCTTTCAGTCTCCTGAATTTCTTTCATGGGTACTAGATAGATTGTATATCAGTGTTTCTTTTGTGTATTTACAGGGTTGGGGAAATCAATGGTGATTTGTTGATATATCATGTACTTCTCACATTGAAACCTTATTACAACAAACCATTTGAACTTGCCATTGATTTTACCCATACTTGTGCAGAAAACAGATTCAGGGTAGGTAACTATTAAGTATATTTTCTGATTTAACATTGGTGATAGTTTTGCATTCAGGGCAGGTAATTCTAAGTATATTTTCTAATTTAGCATTCCTAATTCTTAGTATAGTTTTGCATTCAGGTTAGGTAACTCTGGGTATGCTTATGCATTCAGGGTAGATGACTAAGTATAGTCACAGACATGCATGAATCCTATGTCTGCAATTCATACTCTTGAAGGTTTCTATTAGAATAAATCATAAATCTAATGTGCTAGATCTGAACGGATGTTTGAACTGATGGGAGATGAAAGGACTGCAGTTTTATTTTGGAACATATCATGTGACATATTCCGTAAAATGTGTCCACTGTGATGAAAAGATAGACATATTGAATATAGTTGTTCAAACATTTCTACTGAATTATTTATACATCCAATTTATTACCCAGCTTTATAGTAGAATAGACAATATGATTATACTATAGCTCTGCTTGGACTCAGGATAGGCTATTACTGGTATATGATAATTATAAGCAAACTTTTTATGTATATAATATTTAATTTATTTCAGACTGATTTCTTATCTAAGTGGTTTGTCGTGATGCCAGAAGTGGTGTATCAGAATATTGTGTATACATACATATATAACTGTAACTCCTGGGTGAGAGAGTACACAAAGTTCCATGATAGAATACTTACCCCACTCAAGGTAAAAATTAAGATTAAATTAATCCATATTGACCTAAAAATATAATTTTTACAGTTAACGGCTGTTATACTTTACTTTATTATGACAAATTAGATACAGTGAAGCACATTTTCTATTTAAATTGATATAATGAAATGTGGACGTAATGAAGTATGGATGTAATGAAGTAATGATGTGTAAATGTAATGAAGTATGGATATGATGAAGTAATAGTTAAAAAGTTATCTTATTTCATATGTCTTTACCATCTTACATTTTCAGGGTAACAGAAAGTTAGTATTCATTGACCATCCAGCCAGATTGAATGAATACATAGATTTAGACCATCAGAAATTACCTGGATCTACTGTAGCTTTAGAAGAAGACTTAAAAATCTCAAATAATGCTCTCAAACTTTCTCATAAAGATACCAAAGTAACGATCAAGGTAAGACACATGCTAGTGTTGAAAAGCAAATCTGCTATGTTATGTAAACCGTGTTTTGTGATCATACTGATCATACCGTCTTTTTATTGGTCAATTTGAAGAATGGACTGTGAAACGACCAATCAGATGCTTGTAATAAAGATCTATTGCCTTAAGTCTTTTATTTTGCATTGAATATTTTTCAGCTATGGAATTTTGAATATTTAATGAAAGTTGATTATTTTGCAGTACATTTCAAAGTGAAAAGATTTAACTCAAAAAGTTAGATAAGGATAGCTTATCATGCTCTTTGTATTTACAAAACAAACCTTATATCATATTCAGGAATTTAATACCTTGTCAATTGAATTATGTTTACATTTTATATGCTGTTTCAGGTTGGACCAAATGCTATACAGATAACGTCAGCTGAGAAAAGTAAAGTTCTGGGACATCAAGTATTACTGAATGATGTATATTATGCTTCAGAAATAGAAGAGGTAAATTTGTCTTGTACTTTAATGTTTACATCCACAGATTGTTGAACTACTTATACAACATGTCTTTGTGAATTCTTGCAAGTTATATTATCTCAGAAGCAGTTCTTTCTACTGTTTTATTTAAGGCAATAAGTATTCTGCCATCTTTAGTAGTTGATGTACTTTCTATGTTAAGCCAGCGTGTGTGGTGAATAAACAAATATTTCCTTATTTTCTGCATTATTTGATGTTTGTTTTATCACATTATTTCTGTATGCTAATTGAGAATTAATTGATATTTATTGTATCGATGTTATAGGTGTGTTTGGTGGATGACAACCAGTTTACATTAACCATTTCCAATGAGACTGGCCCATTGTCGTTTATCCATAATGACTGTGATAATATTGTACATGACATAATCCATATCCGTACCCGTTGGGAACTCTCACAGCCCGACACAGTTACGGTTCATACAAAGATACGACCCAAAGACGTACCAGGTACCTTACTCAATGTGGCATTACTCAACTTGGGCAGCTCGGATCCCAGTCTTCGATCTGCTGCATATAATTTACTGTGTGCTCTCACACAAACATTTGATCTGAAGATTGAGGGACAACTTCTTGAAACTACAGGTAATGTTAAATCTTACATCATGTTTAAACTGAATATTTTTCTGCTGTCTCTAGGTTTGTTTGGTTTAATGCTGTGCTTTTGGTATGGAAAAATTGGAAATTTAATTGATTTGCCCAATAATAGACTGCATTCATGCTTGCTGCTGAGAGGTAGTGAAAGAAAACTTTTCAAAATGATATTTATTGTCTACAATGATTGTGAATATATTTATCGCTGTCATATTTGACATAATCATGTTGTATAGATATAAATTGTGTTTTGTTTGTTTGTCTGACTTAACTTTTATGAAAAGTAAAACTTGTTTCATGGTTGATTTGAAACAAGTAAATTTTAATTATACAACTGATTTTCAGGATTGTGTATACCAGCTAACAATACTATCTTCATCAAGTCTATCAGTGAGACTCTTGCAGCAAATGAACCCCATTTGACCCTAGAATTCCTGGAAGAATGTATTCAAGGATTTGGTAATTCCAATATTGAGTTGAAGCATCTCTGTCTGGAGTACATCACTCCTTGGTTGCCAAATCTTACCAGGTATGTCGTCTACTGCTTTCATAAAAAAATCTTTATTGTGTGAAATTACTTTTCTTCCAAAAACCAGCTATGTCAGTACACTTTGCTATATTTGCCATTTACAAACGACATTTTATTGTGTTTCTTGATTCATAAATCCATTTAATGCTGAAGTCAGTTATTGTTTTATTTGTACTTGGTTATTTTAGAGGTATCACAAATGAAATGTAAAAATTGTTTTTATGCTTTTATACCTTTGCAGTATTAGCAGTAAAGTTAAATATATTACAGTCAAATGGAAGGAATACCTCTTTTATGTAAAATATTTCATATTTACAGGTTTTGCCGTCACACTGATGAAAACAAGCGTCAGAAGGTTGCTTTGATTCTTGATAAACTGATCACCATGACGATAGAGGAAGTTGAGGTAAGGTACTAATGATTGGAGTCAATTATTAATGCATTGTTTAATAAGGTTTTTTTCTTGTGAATGATGTATTCCGTGTTTGGTGGACTTATCTTAGCACCACATGTACACTGAACAAATCCCAAATAATCCTTTTAAATACCTTGGATTAAGAAGTCCTCATTGGGAATGTGGTTTCTGCACAATCATAATACCTATAGTATACAATATGTAGTATGGAATCTCATTATAAAAAAATGAAAACTTGAGTTTCTATATATTTTGCGTGTCTATAATTCATCTATTTGTAAACTGACAATCATCATGAAATGAGTAAAATTGGCTTGTACTGACAGATTCAATTTTATTGACTCTCTGCTTCTATTTTTTGTACATATGTTACATTTGATTATTTTACTGTATAACAGATGTACCCATCCATACAAGCTAAGATATGGGGAAACATTGGACAGGTAGCCGATCTATTAGACATGGTACTGGACAGTTTTATAAAGAGAAGTGTGACGGGAGGTCTGGGATCGATACAAGCCGAGATTATGGCAGACACGGCTGTGGCGCTGACGTCTGCTAATGTTCAACTTGTGTCACGGAAAGTGATTGGGAGATTATGTCGTGTATGTTGTTTTTCTTGAAACTTAATATTGACCTTGTAAAATACTTCTTTTTCTCATGATAAATGTAATTTTGGAAACAAATCCTTAAAAATGTAAGGATCACAATTTTGGTTTACTTAGTCCATCTGTTCATACGAACACAAGTTGCATCTTTAAATTGTCCTTGATAGACTTTGACCACTGGAAGGAATGCCTGTTAACTGAATAATATTTTGATGATTTTATCAAAATATTATTCAGATAAGCATTATCTTGGCTTATTTCTTTGAAGATTTAATAATTTCATTGGAGTTTTCATCTTTTTCTATTCTGATTTTTTTCTGGAAGGAGTTGATAAAATTACTTGTGCATTATCTATCTTACAGTTGATAGACAAGACGTGTACGTCTCCCACACCAACATTAGAACAGCATCTCATGTGGGATGATATTGCCATTTTGGCCAGATATTTACTCATGTTGTCCTTCAATAACTCACTTGATGGTAAGTATTAATATTTAAAACTCTTATAACCCTCACATTATTCTTATCCTGTCTTTTTGAGGAAATGAAAAATTGTGACTCATTGTAAATGTTTCAGTGTGTTATGTCATTATTTGATATGACTTCTCTAATGATTTTATAAAATTTTCGACAGTTTTATGAAGATAATGCAAAATTATTCTTCTACATTTCTTCATCTAAACTCAAATATGCCTCCCAGTCCTTTGTATCAAACAACATATTTAAAGTAATCAATCACTGTAGTCATAATGGATGTTATTGTACTAAGAATAGTTTGTTTTTTATCAAGTACCATGAATAATAAAAGCCAGTTAAAATCACAAAGTGACCACTTCAGTTTGAATGATGCCGCTATATTATTACAATCACTGGACTGGTTTTCAATATTTATATATCAATATTTCAATATCTTAACTTGATAATGAGACCACTTCAATTTTAAGACCAATGGTTTGTTGTTTTAACATCAGTTTTTTACTGTGAGTACTAAGTAACTTTTCTTTCTATTTCAGTTGCCAGTCATTTGCCATTCCTATTCCATATTGTTACATTGTTGGTTTGCACGGGTCCACTGTCGTTACGAGCATCGACTCATGGTCTAGTTATCAATATCATTCATTCTTTGTGTACATGTTCACAGTTACAGTTCTCAGGTAAGTTCATTTTATTTGTAATTACTTTTTTATCATAGAATGTTGGTTAACTTTAACTCCTTAAGTGTACTGTGAGTTCGAATCCCACCTGTGACCAAATTTCATGTGTGAGGAAGCTGTCCAGCTAGCTTACGAAAGGTTGGTGGTTTTACGCAGGAGTAAGTCTGGGGTCTTCTCTACTGTCAAAATTGGAAAATCCACAAATGACCCTGGCTGTAGGTGTGACGTTGAACTCCAGTGGCATGAAACTACAGTGATATTTTTTGTCAGAAACTTTAGACATAATACAAAAGTTATTAGGTTGTAATGTTTCTAGATTTACTATCTGCTAATTACCCCTTCTCCAGTATCAAGTTAACCTGTGAATATAGTCAATTATTTTATGAAATCTATGTGGTTAGGTGGGATGATTTGCATGTGACATTTCCAAGTCCTTATACTTTCATTTTGATTGCATTCATACGTAATTTTTTTTTTCTGCTTTCAGCTGAAAATACTCTGAAGGTATTAAAGATGAGCTTGGCAGAATTCTCCTTACCAAAATTTTATCAATTATTTGGAATCAGTAAAGTAAAGTCTGCAGCCGTCAGTGCATTTCGGACCAGTTTCCGACCAGGTGATCGATCGTTCACGATGTCCCCACCGGAACATGAAAAGATGCCCTTGTGTTCATTAGAAACCATTGTTGATGCCCTACTTGAAATTATGGAAGTAAGTTACAGTTTTTTCATCTTATTTGCCTTTAGTTTCGTACTTCAGGTTATTAATTAAGTCTACGAGTGGACCAGTGACAAAATAATTGTTCAAATTGATATTTTGCACCTTGTTCTGAGAAATTAGAATTCTTGAAATAAACAACTTTTGCTATCATGGTAGGTAAGTATTCTGACATAATCACTTACCCCTCACTGCTGTGAGTTTGAATCCCACCTGAAACCAAATTTCACCTAGCTTACAGAAAGTCGGCGGTTCTACCGAGGTGCATGCCTGCTGTCTTTCTCCTGTAAACCTGGATAGTCTACAAATGACCCTGGCTGTTGGTGCAATGTTATTCTTCAGTGAAAAAATATGATAAGAATGTATGTATTTTAAAAGAATAGTCTTATTTATTATATGTAGTGATTCTAGATTGTTTTCTTATACTCTTCATTTTGTAGGCCTGTATGAAGGATATTAGAAACTGTGATTGGCTTCAACAGTGGACAGATTTATCAAAAAGGTAAATGTTTTGTTTTCAGACTCTTCAGTAGTGAGAACATGTTTGTCAGTCATGGATTGTCTAGCAAATTGTATATACAGTTATTATTTGAGGTGGCCTCCATGATCATGTGATTAAGTCCCTGACTAATAATCACTTGTCCTTAACTGCCATGAGTTTGAATCCCACTCAGAACCCCAAAAAATTTACGTGTGAAGAAACTATCCAGCTTGCTTTTGGATGATTGATAGTTCCACCTTGGTGTATGCCTGAGTTGGGAGTTGACATTTAATTGTGACATGGCATGATTGTTGCGGATGAAAAAAGACTTACTTGATTAATGAAACTTGCATATATTCTATGAAGTATTGTCTCAATTAAAGATACTGATATGTTTGTATTGTTATATTTCAGATTTGCATTCCAGTATAACCCAGCACTACAGCCTAGGGCTATCATAGTGTTTGGGTGTATCAGTAAATCAGTCACTGACTCTGAGATTAAACAGATGTTAAAAATACTCATGAAGGTGCCTGTTTTTCATTTATTTTTAACCTTTCAATAAAATTCTACGTTCCATTAGTCTTGCATGATGACTGTGTTTACATTTTTTCACTAGTGTTTACAAGCTTGCATTTCTTATTTTGAGAGGGTAAAAGTTTTAAATCTAATTATGAATGCTGAATTCGATTAAAATGTGAAGTTAGAAATGCATCATGTAGCTTATTAATTGGGAGGCATTAGCTTCCTGCTGCCATAGAAAAGTTTCCACATGGTTTCAGACTTCTGTGAATTTTACTGTTATTGTGGTTGTATTATTTCAGGCATTAGAGTCATTCCAAGATTTAGTTCTGATAGAATCAATTGTGATGTGTTTGACGAGACTGCAGCCTATGTTACGTGCTGTAAGTAGCATCTTATTTAGTATCCATGTTCATAAGCTAAATAATACATTCTTAGGATGGAAAAGAGTTTCTATTGGATAACTTTATCTACCAAATTCCTCTGGAATACTATTAATTGAACTATTTAGTCATTTAATATTGAATATTTTTTTATATTCTGGTAGCATATGGTTGATTATTTCCATTGACTTCCTATAGTTGGTTGTATGTTAAATTTGATTATAATTAGTAATAATGGTATTAAAAGCTTTTATTTGGTATTTTTATTCTTTGAATTTAATTCCATTTCTCAATCAGCTGTTGCAAATTTGTATTGCGCAATATCAGTTTTATGCATGAGTGAATGGTCATGTAGCATTATTTACCGTAATTTCTCTTGTCAGTTTATTAAAGTAGGACCACAATAGAAATAACTGGGACAATGTCCATTTTCATTGTGTTACCATAGTTATTGATTTATGTCAAACTATTCTATTGTTGTTTGTTTTATAAATTAAAAATTTCTGACATGTAATTTACCTGAATGAAATTATTATTTCTAATGATTGTGTATTACAGGATTCTCCAATTCACAAGTTTCTGTTCTGGGTAGCTATCTCTGTGTTACAATTAGACGAGGTCTCTCTGTATGCTGCGGGGTTATCATTGTTAGAACAAAATCTACACACTCTAGACAATATTGGTATCCTAGAAAATGAGGTAGTTCAAGTATTTATGTATTTTTAGCTAGAATAGAATGAGCCCAGTGTAAAGAAACTTTTGTTAGTGTGACTTTTCCCAGTGAAACATTTCATTTCTTGTCTGAATGAAAGTTGCTTAAGAAATTTTCTCCATTGCTTGCATATCTAAATTGTTGTGAATTGGACTTATATGCCGTACTCAGTGAAAATGAAAGCTGATTTATGTTCAGGGTAATTTTTAAAAACTTTGTCAATTGTTTCTTCAATGATTCATGAAAAAATTTCAGTCGAAAATTATCCTTGAACAATTTAACAATCAATTTAATTTGAATTAATTTGTGCTAAAACTTAATTTCAGTCCTTGGAGAGGCTAATGATGGAGACAAGAGATCCATTACAGTGGCACTTTAAACAACTAGATCATGCCATGGGGCTCAGCTTCAAAGCAAACTTTAACTTTGCTCTTGTTGGACATTTGCTTAAAGGTATTTTCATGACATTCATCCTATGAAACCTATTTCATTAAAATTTGGGTGGAATAAATCTCTGTATGGTATTCATATAGTCACATTGGTGATGTTCGTTTTGACCCATTTTAATTAGATTGTCCTGAGTTCTGTATCAGTTAGTCCTCCAGTTCTAATTGAGTTTAGAATGTTCTTAGTATAGACCTCTGGCATATTAAGTCATGCATGACTATGATTTCTATTGACAAAAATGATTGATTCTTGAAATATTGTATTTACTTTTCAGTAATTATTATTTCATTCCTTGTACAGTCTGAACTCGCTATTTCGACATTGCTCATTTCGACATTCCGCTTATTTCGACAAAATTTAAAAGTCCCGATTTTTACTCTTCTATATTTAATATAAAATATAATGTGTATTTCGACATGTCTATTTCGACAAATTTATATTTCGACACAATTTTTCGGCCCCAAAGTTACTTTTTACACTATATCAACAATGTTTAATTCGACATAAATTTGTCGACCGAAGGCGTTGATTGACAATGAATGGCCCACACATCCTATTGTTATATAGACAATTATATTGACAGTTTGTTTATAATTGGATAAGTGTCAAGCTGGGTCTCTTAAACGGCTTAAATCAGCGATTATAGTGATGCATAATTATAAACTTATTGTTTTGTTTGGTTAATGTTTGATCATCACTTCAACTGTATAACACAGTTTATATGACATTTGATTTTGATCGATTTGTTACACATAATAAAAAGAGAATCTTTCTGTGTGTTTTATCACTATATATGTACATGTATTAATATTTATTATCAACACGTTATAGTACACTTATAATCATCACTTACACAACACGAAACATGTGAGATAACTAGCACACAGTACATTCGACATTTAGTTATGAACCTTCGTCGAAGTACCTATTTCGTCATTTCTCTTATTTCGACATTCGCTTATTTCGACATTTTTTTCACGGCCCAAAAATGTCGAAATAATGGGTGTGAACTGTATATTGTTAGTTATAACAGTTGCTGTACTGGTACATAATGAGAGTTACTGATTATTTTATTATTTCAATGAATGATAATGTCTTTGCAGGATTCCGACATCCAATACAGACAACAGTTTCTCGTACCATACGTGTGTTACATCACCTGTTGGCTATCACTAGTAAACCACTCGGAAGGTAAGATGTTTCTAATTAAACCAGCAGCGTGACTTCTCCTTTCAGAGGTTTTGCTCTTTTTAGGCTCAATATGATGACTTTTTCTTGTTGTTGGTAAGCAGTTTGTCATGTGATCAAGTTCAATGTCACAGCATGAATACCGAAGGTCAAAGTAGCCAATAAATGCCATCTGTAACATGGATATCTATTCAAAATAACTGGGTTTATATAGGTAAACTTGTGAACTGTATTGGACTCAAAAGAAGTATGCTAACCTTATGCCTTCCAGTTGGTTTGTAGTTATGCAATAGGTAGGTTTTTGGGCAATTTTTGTCTCATTATTTGCTTCTTCTGAGAACAATAAGATGAATTAAAGATGGGGAAAAAATTCTTGTCATAATTGCTTAAAAGTTTTTTGGGTGGGGGGATTTTTGATGAGTCTGTCGCACAATTGCAGTCCAACATTTTTTTAAGGATGACCTTACCACCATTATTTATTGAAAAAACTGATGTGGACTTGTAAATATTTTCATTACTTTTGTTTAACTCTAGGGATAAGTTTGAAGTGAATCCACAGACTGTGCCCTATTTGGCTGCTCTTGTATCTGTGTCAGAGGAAGTACGGAGTCGATGTCATCTAAAACATCGTACCAGTCAGTATATGATGACTGATTCACCATCTAGTGATAGTCTGAGCGCTGAAATGTCTCAAACTGTACAGAATACAACCACACCAAGTATGTGTACAACTCATTTTATAAAAAAATTTCTGTATCATGCGTTTGAAATCTAACTTAATTGTTAGTCATGTCTTTAGTGGTGAAACTATTTTTTTCTTTTGATTTAATTGATGTTTTTATGTTATCTGTGCACAGACTTACATTGTCTCATAAGCATGTAAGGGCCACATTATGAACAAGCTTAGCTGGCTGTCAGTATTTTTTAAAATCTGGTTCATATCTTTCTTTTTTGGATTTGTTTCTTCAATATAGTGCTGATTTTCCCTTGTTGGGTCTTTTTATGCAGAGAAAACATTTGCCTTTTCATTTTTGTTAATTCAAGGTTATGCATTTAAGATAACATGTGATGGCTTTTGTGATTCAAAGTCATACAGTTTGATAACAGGTCAAAAAAGTACATTTAGGGGAAGTTTTTGCATAGAAATGATTTGGACTTTTCCTTATGACTTATTTCTTAAGTTGTACGTATTGCATTTTTTGTTCTAGGTATGACAACAACTCCCTCTGCGGCTTCAGTGGCAACCACTAGTAATGGTTCTATTCCCACAACAACTGGAATCTCACAAGCCCATAGTTCTAGTTCAGTGTCTACTACAGCTTCTTCAGGGTCCACTGCAAGTGTTTCAGCAACCCCACCACCCACACCTGCTTCACCTGCAGCCCCTCAAACACCTGCTCCACCCACACCAACGCCCCCGTCAACCACTGTTGCCACAACAACATCAGGTACGGGGACACAATCACAGTCACCACCATCAAGTAGTGGGCCAGTCAGACAGAAATCCTGGGAGTTACTTGACCAACAAGCAATGGCTGTTGCTAAGAAAGCAACATCTGTACCACACCAAATACAGAATGCTGCTGTTAATGTGGCTGTAAGTGATATGTCTATTTATAGAAATGTAATGTCTACTTATAGAAATGTAATGTCTACTTATAGATATTTAATCCCTATTAATAGATATTTATATACAGTTCCAGTTATTATTCAGTTAAACTTTCTGTTCATTTCGCTTTATTTCAATGTAATAAATCATTGGTTCTAAATGATTGTAAGTAATTTTTTCCCGAGCTGTTTTGTAGATTTTGAATATTTAGGATTACAAATTCATCAGAAATAGTCTGTTTGGTTCAAGTTTCAAATGTAACTTGAGTCATCAGATATTTGAATTATTAATTACATTTGTTGTTAAAAGTTGATAATTGTGTCTTATCAAGATATTTTTCTGTGTCAATTACTGATTGTTGTAGGAAAGTTATCTTACAATTTTCAGCAAAGTAACAACCCAAAGGTGTGGAGAAGTCTTGACAGTGAAAGTAACGCAGGTCCCGTGGTGCCATCACGTCCTCCTCTGTTTAAGACCCGGAGCAGCTCAATGCCTGCTCCCGGCACTAAGAAGATGGACAGTGGTAAATCGCAGAGTCGCGTGGTACGTGGATCTGTATCCAATGAGAACAACATTCTGTTAGATCCAGAAGTGTTGACAGATTATCCCACTCAAGTTCTTGTATTGACTGTTCTGGTAAGATGATTCACTTTTTTTTGCTGTGTCCTATTTTTTTAGCAGATGTCTTAGTTTTTTAAGCTCTAAAAGGGTAGTACAGTTGATTTTGTTAAGATTTTCATCTTTTTGCTATGTTGTTCATTAATTTCTTATTGAAGATTCAAGAGTTTCAGCTACGTTACTTAAACAATTTTAGGGATTCCTTTGATTTTTTTTTTTAGATGACTTGTATTACAAAGATCATATACATAGTCCCCTTTTCAGGCATTATTGTTTCAAATTGTGATGTCTAATAAAAAGTTATTTACTTTAATCACAAGATAATCATTAATCTTAATTTTTCATAATGTCACATGACTGATAATAGTGGCATGTTTAATGAATTTAAGTCTATGTACCTTCTGTATACTAGGCAACGCTGGTTAGAAACACCACGGATGAGAATGAAGCACGTATACTGTACGAATACCTCGCTGAGGCTTCAGTTGTGTTCCCCAAAGTATTTCCTGTCATGTAAGTTCCATAAAACACTTTTTCATATTTTTCATTGTCTAATATTCATTGTACAATTTTAAATATGAATGTTGCCTTATTAAGTTCAGGGATGGGTCTGAAAAACAAGCCTCTTATTGGTTGGTTCCCAGATCTGTTGTACAGTTTACGCCCGTTATTTCGACACTTTTGGGCCGTGAAAAAAATGTCGAAATAAACGAATGTCGAAATAAGAGAAATGACGAAATAGGTACTTCGACGAAGGTTCATAACTAAATGTCGAATGTACTGTGTGCTAGTTATCTCACATGTTTCTTGTTGTGTAAGTGATGATTATAAGTGTACTATAACGTGTTGATAGTAAATATTAAGACATGTACATGCACATATATAGTGACAAATGACGAAACACAATTTAGATTTCATTTTTTTATTCATTTTTCAACATAAACATAGATGAGCATAATTCAAGTACATGTACAAAACAACACTAGTACATAAAATAATCAATACACTGTTACCGTTCACTGACTTTGTCTACTGAAAAACGATGTGATGTCACTCTGTTTACCATCAAGTCCAGTTAAATGTTTTTTTTCATCACATACCGATCAAGATTATTGAACGAAGTCAACACACGTTCAAAATCATCCTGAGATTCCATGAAACGTCTCATTATCTCAAACGCCGCTAAACACTCGCGTGAACTAACTTTTGGAAGTTCCTGATCATCGTGGCTGGAGTCGGATTCTTCTTGTGGTCGATTTTGAATGAGATCACTGACGATATCACTGTCGGTTCAATAGCTTGAGGTGATGATCAAACATTAACCAAACAAAACAATAAGTTTATAATTATGCATCACTATAATCGCTGATTTAAGCTGTTTAAGAGACCCAGCTTGACACTTATCAAATTATAAACAAACTGTCAATATAATTATCTATATAACAATAGGATGTGTGGGCCATTCATTGTCAATCAACGCCTTCGGTCGACAAATTTATGTCGAATTAAACATTGTTGATATAGTGTAAAAAGTAACTTTGGGGCCGAAAAATTGTGTCGAAATATAAATTTGTCGAAATAGACATGTCGAAATACGCATTATATTTTATATTAAATATAGAAGAGTAAAAATCGGGACTTATAAATTTTGTCGAAATAAGCGGAATGTCGAAATGAGCGATGTCGAAATAGCGAGTTCAGACTGTATTATTCACCATTGATTAGTTTTGTTGCTCAGTTTCGTATTCTTGGATTTTATTTCCTCTGTTAAAGTCTAGTTCAGTCATTCTACCTTTAATTAATTTGTATGCAATGCTATACAGTTCTATTTTTGCAAATCTGTCTTACATCATAAATATAAATATTGTAAGCCTTCTTCTTTTAAAATATTTCATGTACGGTGACTCTAGTCCTTTTACTAATTAATATTTAATATTTTTCACCCTTTTTTATTTACAGTCACAGTTTGATGGATGCTAAGATCAACAATGTATTAAATCTGTGCCATGATCAAGCAATATTAAATGCTGTACAGTGTATTATACAGAACATGATAGCTTGTGAAGATGCCTCACAACAACAACTCTCCTATCTACAAAGTATGTTTGTGTATATATGTTGTTTTCCATCTCTCAGCCTTTCTTACCTCCCTTTATATTATAACTCTACACTTCTCTGGGCTTTAAGGCTGTTAATATTGGTGAATGATCTTTGCTATCTTGAAGTTTTGGCTTCCTTTGGGAAAATTATGAATTTAAATCACAGCTTTTGATTGGTTGAATTTAGAAGCACCCTGCTTTGATTGGTTAAAATTAGTAGCACCCACTATTTGATTGGTTAAAGTTAAGTAGTATCCAGCTTATGATTGGTTGAAGTTGAAAGCACCCAGCTTTTATTGGATGTAATTTGTAGCCTTGAGGAATGGACTTGTTATAGCTTTGTATTGGCTAGTCAGCTGTGTAGGCTTTGCATTAATTTCAAGACATTAAAATGAACAATTATTAAGTAATTTTGTATCACACTTACTCCTTGATAAGCTATCTTAGAATATATTAGTAATCCAATAGAATACCATAAGAACCAAATTCATTTTCATAATCTCTCAGCAAATACTGCAGAGTTAAATACGTAATGTATATGATCGTGTTGTAAACAGTATCATTAACTAATCATTGTTATAAATATTAATTCTCATCTATTACCTTAGGGGCCTATTTTTACCTGAAGTAGTTAATTTACCCAGTAATGAAGATGCTGAAAAAGTAATAAAATCACTTTTCTTTTAACTCAGTAATTCAGGTTGGTCTCTTATTTTCAAACTTTGTTGTATGAGCAAATTTATTATATTTTCCACCAAAAAATAATCCTTAAATATCTAGGTGTAGGATTTTTTATTACCAAATTAATCTTGCTCTTCATTGATTGTATGATTTTCTACATTTTCTACTCTATATGAGTTATGTACTTCACAATAACCTTTTTAGTCTTAATGCGGATCACCATTGGTGTACAGTTTGTTAAAAAAATGCTGATTGATAGATTAAACATTTAAGTCTTAGAATCATATATTTATTCTATTTTTCAACTTGACAAAAGTTTATTATATGTGCTGCCCAAACGTTACCTTACCTGACTGTTTTTATGTTGATTGTCTATAAATTCTGTGTACATTCTAAGTATTATTGTTTTTGCAAAATGTTCTACACTCCACCTTCTATCCATTGTATCACTTTTTTGTGTGAAATATTAAATATTTTAAGTTAATTTTGTGTTTTTTTTATTTTTATGAGTAGAAAGAACTTTATTTTGGTGTGGATTTTTTTGTTGTTGTAAGTTTGATTGATATAATCTGTTAATATGTGATGTTGTATAAATAAAGTCAAGGTTGGAAATATTTCTGCTGACATCAGTGTCTTTCTTTTTCATATTACTAAATTGCAAATTCATTATTTTGTTGTAAGTATGTGAAATTATGATGATACTTTTGGTTTGATTCAGGTAGAAATACAATTGATGCATTAGGCTAAATCATTATAGCAAATTGTTGTGAAAATTGTATTTTAAGTTGTTTTTTTTCTTAAGTAAATAAATAAACTCAACAGGTACAAGTTACATGTAAGCTAAAGTTAGGTATCAAACTTTTGTTATGATATTTTAATGAGTTTCCAAAAAAATACAGTCAATTATCGCTACTGTAAACATGGGCCAACCTTAGGGCATCCAGTTAACCTTGGATACTGTCCAAATTAATTCCTGTATGCAAATTATAGATATGTTTTGTTAATGTGTGTCAGCAGATATTTCATCCATTTGATGTTTTTTCACTAATATACTAGAGGTTTATGCAATGTTTGCTGTGAGATGTTCCATTCACTGACCCATTAATTGTTATATAAATATATCATTGTATTTTTCTGCGGAAGTAGTTTTTTGCGTCTACTTTAAGAACTTTTTCGATACTAAATGATTATCTTGAGAAAAAAAACCTGATTATAATGTGAGTTTGATAGGTTAGCTCTTCAAGACAAATAGATCAGATGTAAACGTGTCATTGATACTACATGTATATTCTCTAAAATTCTCTAAAATTCTCAAAAGTTCTCAGTTTACAGTAAAACCTCAATTATGCGACCACTCTCAGGACCCCCAAAAAAGGTCTCAATGAGGTGGTCTCATTATCAAATTGAAATATAGGGGAGTTATTGATCACGAGTTCAAAAATAGGTAAAAAATTGTGAGGTTTTACTTAATTTAATTTTTCTCAGGTGTGTTTTTAACTAGTTAAAATATTTGTATATAACAAAATTTTGATAACTCTACTTATTTGTTTTTGGTGAAGATTATCATGTTATTGTAGAGATATGATGAGTTTATATTTATCTGCTTTTATACAAATTTATTGCTGAATTTTTTTGAAGACTTCCCTTGCCTTACACCATAAAGGCTTTCCGCTCTCATAAATATTCAGTCCATCTTTGTTGCAAGTAGTTTGGAATAGATTCCATAATCCAGGATTCGCAGGCATTCACTATAATTGTAATTATAATCAGGAATTAACCTCCATAACCGAAAACACTGGAGCTAGGTATATAGCCTGAATAATGATCACTAATTGCTGTAAATTTGAGTTTTAAAAGTTTAGAATTGTTTTATTGGATCTTTGTTGTTACATTGACTGATAAATAACTTGGAAAGTTTTATAAGTAATAGCTGAAACCAGTTTTTTTTCTATATATTAATTGGATACTAAACAACACACCTGTTACTATCTCATATAACATTTTGATTGCCTGTATATTTACAATGTATGGTGTAGTTGTTGTATGAACCCTGTAGTTCATTCCTTTATGCCAGGTGGCCCCGCAAGTGACCCCTTAGAAGAGTACGGTGATCCTGATCTTATTCAGCTGTTCAGATTCTGTTCACAGTGACCCTAGGGGTAAGGAGCGCATTTATACAAACAATTTTTTTACCTGCCTTTAAAATATGAATAGAACTTCTAATTGGACGTTAATAAAACATCGGTCCATTTTGATAATTAAAATTAATTGTTACTTTGAATTATTTTGGTTAATTACATGTGTACCTTGCATGTGAAAGTAATTCTATTAGCATTACTTCAAAATTTTTGCTGACCCTTTACTAATGCTTCTGTTTATGAAATAACCATTGCATTTAACTATTTCTTATGATTGCTCATATTTTGAAATCTGAATTGAGTCAATATGGAATCATTCCTGGGACCCCTAGTGTTACAGTATTGAATAATTATTCTCTATTTAAATCATACCACACTATCATATGAAATCTGGATGATTTTCTCAAATTTGCTTCAAAAAATGGTGCACACTTTTCTGTAATTTTGGAAGCTTTCATAAGTTAAATCTTTTAGCCTCATTTAAATATGTGTTATTCTGCTGTCTCCAGACTGATGCCAAGAAATTCATTAGGTCAAAATTTTGTAACTGTCTGAATGAATACAGTATTTTTCAAATAGTTCAAGATAGACTTGCCCTGTTTTGCTTGTAAAGTAGATCTCTTGACTGTTGATAGAGAATCTATGGTTTGAACTAAAGCCTGTGTTTCTTGTTAGGTAACTGAAGTTATTACATTAGTTGTCTCCCTTACTCAGGTATTCACATCATGTGAGATACTTATCAGTCGCTTGCCAGTAATGCGCAGGAATGGGTTTGTACTGGTTTGTGGTTTCTTGGAGCACCTGTTAGGTTAACTGTCCACCGTCTATTCATGAAATACTGTTAGTAAATGGTGCTAAACACTGTTCAAACATATGATTGTATATGTTGTGTTAGTACATGTTAATAAGCAATGTTGAAAGATAATTGCCTACATAATAATTGGACTTCTCTAAGAAGTGTTGGGGGACAGACAATAACAAATTTTAATCCATCTCTTTGACTTATCTTGACTGTGAAGCACTGTTTATAAGTCATATGGTATGTCTTTATAAGTTAGAGCAAAGATTTTTCCGGATTACAGTGGTAGTGTGGTTTCCAAAGCTATACAACAGTAGTATTGTCATATGAACATTGTGAATTTATACTGTATTTAGTACTAACTGTGTCAGCATGTTTTTCTTGTTAACATAAATATGTAGAAGTATTAATTTATGTTCAAGCAAATGATGGCATGTAAGACTGAGATAATACTATTCTGTATGCAGGTCAAATTGTGTAGATGACAATTAGGTCTGCACAGATATATGTGTGTACTGTTAAAACTGTGCACAGGTGTATGTGTACATATCTGTCTGCGTTCAGGTATATGTGTACATCTCTGTCTGTGTACAGGTATATGTGTACACCTCTGTCTGTGTACAGGTATATGTGTACAACTCTGTCTGTATTCAGGTATATGTGTACATATCTGTCTGTGTACAGGTATATGTATACATCTATGTCTGTGTACTGGTACATGTGTACATCTATGTCTGTGTACAGGTATGTGTGTACATCTATGTCTGTGTACAGGTATATGTGTACATCTATGTCTGTGTACAGGTATACATGTACATATCTGTCTGTGTACAGGTATATGTATACATCTATGTCTGTGTACAGGTATATGTATACATCTATGTCTGTGTACAGGTATATGTATACATCTATGTCTGTGTACAGGTATATGTATACATCTATGTCTGTGTACTGGTACATGTGCACATGTATATCTGTGTACTGATATATATGTGTTCAATCAAGTCTATTGTACTGGTATTTGTGTGCACATTTTTATCTGTATACAGGTACATAAGTGTGTACATTCATGTCTGTGTACTAGTATATATATTAATGTACATGTGTATTTGTATGTTTAACATATCTGCTGCTGTTTTCTTTAATATGTTCCTCTCTTATCATTTTATTGTTAAGAGTTCAGTATAAAACTGTAATTACTGTTTATATAGTATACTGTCAGTGACTGCCATAAGACGCTGTACCCTACATACATCTCAAGCATGTTTCTTGTTTTTTAATGAACTTATTTTTGCATGTGTTACTTTACCAATACGTTTGTGTTACAATATTTTTCCACATGGATCCATTCATTGAAGGATCTGTGTTTACTTTAGTTTACATGTAGTGTATGTCTGCAGTCATTACATTCTCAGATGATTTAAAAACTGCAAATTAGATCACCTAAGACTATTCAGCATATATTTACCATGTACTGTCAATTGTGTGTAAATAATTGTGTTGAACATGTCACGTTTTTTTATATGAACTCATTAAAAACGTCAGATTTTGGATTTACATTTGCGAGCACTTTAGACTGATGGAATTAATCCTATTTTCTAGATATATATCCAATATTCAAAGTTTTATTCAACCAGATCACACTGAATGCTAAAATCAAATAAAATTATTTTGGTTGGTACAAATTGTTTTACTGTTTACCTTATTTAAAATGTTTTCTAGCCTGATTGTTTTATTATCAACTTGACTCTTGATTTAATGAATCATTTGTAATCATTCTTGTTACTGGTACTCACAGATTATGTTAATATTCTCAGACTGTACTGGACTTGATGTATTGCATTTTAATGTCTACCACTACAAATTTGTCAACACGATTTCAAACTTTTGTTATTATTCATTGGTGAAGTGTAAGATACTTGGTACTGCTGTGTGACTGGAGTGTTTTATGTCTATGATTAATGTTGTCAACCTGTTGTATGTGTGTTTGTTGTACGTTACACTACTACAGACATTAGGATGAGCACTACCAATGCATCCTTCAATCATTTCGCAAATTTTAATCATTTTTTCCATTTCTTCAGTTGATTTATGATGTTATATTGATAGTATGAACACGAGACTACTGTAAACTTTCAAAATCAGAGATTACTGTTGCTATGGTAGTGTACAGAACTTTCGGTGTTGTTATTCCATTTTCTCCTGTCGCTATATATCAGCTTATAAAATAGTGAGTGCAATGTTCTGTCTGTATTTTGTGTACTTGTTTATCTGAGGTTTATTCTATCACTTTAGGTATTGGCTTTGGTGGACTGTGGAGATTCGCTGGTACTTTCACTAAGGTAAGCATTTTACAGTGGTTGTATACTTAAAACAAGATTTAACATTAATTAATGTAAAACATTTTATTTAAGAATTTGCATTTTCTAGGTGTATTTAAAAAATTTTCTTTTTTGTGTATTTCTTTTTATTCTTTCGGCAAACTTTCATTGTGTTTACATTCATGAACTTGATCATGTGTTAGAAATTATTCACATTTTGAGGGGTTAATTTGCTGTGAGCCACATTTTCTATCTTATTCTTTTATCATTTCTGAAAATGTTCCTGTATAAGGTTAAAATTATTTTGAATTATTTTTGATGTATCAGTCAGCACAGAGCAGTGACACAGCAGAGCTGTTTGTGAACTGTCTTGAGGCAATGATGGTGGAAACCTGTCTCCCTGGTGATGACCTTGACATACTCAACCCATATCCGAGCTCTCTCGGAATATCGTCCAACCTGAATCTATCAAGCTCCATGTCAAGTTTGAGTGTCGGTAGCATGCACTCCCCAACAGACAAAGATAATGATAAAAATGGAGGTGGGGCAAATGGAGCAAGAATACGCCATGGGTCGGCGAACAATGTTTCTAGTAAGAATCGTGCTGGTAGTTTCAAACGGAAGGATAGTAAAAAGAAGATAGACAGTTTAGACTAAGTTCCACTAAGTTTGGAATAAATCCCAGTTAGTTTGAATAAAATTCATTATGGATTGGATTAAATTACATTCAGTTTGGATAATGGTACATTCAGTTTGGAATAAATTCCAGTTTGAATTCAACTTCATTTAGATTTGTTTAAAATTTGTTGAGTTTGGAATAAAGTTCAGTCAGTTTGGATTAAATTACACACTTATAGAGCTTAAAGCCATCAAATGTTATAATGAGTGGATACATGGTTAATATTGTTGTTGTTGTTATATAAACATCATAATGATGATACACCAGATGTAGACTGTGTACTGTAGAAGAAGACTGGACTTTCTGTGGTTGAAATGTGTTCTTTTTAGTAAGAAGTCTTAAAAGAGTAAATTATTCTGATTGAAAGAAGTGATGAAATGAATGGCAATAACCTTTAGTAATGGCTATATTATTTCTGTTTTATGTGTGCTAAATCTTGTGGAGAATGAATGAAACTTGGGTAATAAATGTGCACCAGTCAAAATTGCTATCTGTAATTACTAACTAATATTTGATCATTGTAATTTTTTATGAAGGTATTTTCTTTCCATAATTGAAATTAACATATAAGCTGTATTTAGAGTTAACACTAAATTTGACTATGTGCCTGCATTAAATATATTTTAAAGAAATCTTTCTAGTCTGAAATGGCTAACCATAATCATCAAGTGTTTTTGTCTTAAACCTCAAAGTCTTTTTACCTATTGTCAAATTATGCTATTGTAAGTCTTGGCATAGATTAAAATTTAACGATAATTTTTAAATTGTTTCATTTAGCTCGTAATAATGTAATTTGGCTTATTTAACAAAACTCATTCTAACTCCTTACAATTGGAATTATTCTGCCTGTATCCAATATTTTGCTCTTAAGGATTGCATAGTGTAACAATAAAATCATTTTTTGTTAGTTTTAAGTTAGTGTAAAGAATATTGATACAAAGGTTATACGTTTCCATTTTATCTTGATGGTTGTATATGTGTAGTATTAAAGGTGGTACACAAATCTATATTTATGTATTGTAGTCTAGGTTCATGAAATACATAAGGATGGTTTGCTGTCATCTTGAAGATTCAGGATGGTTTTAAAGATATATTCTTACAATTCAATCCTATGTTTTGTGATATGATTTATTCACTAATTGACACATTTCAACCTGAATTGGGGCCAGCAGTCAAAATCAGTTTGTAGATCAGTCTCAGAATGTAAACTTACCATTGGTCAATTATGAGTCTGATCTAGGAGCTGAGCTCAGTTTAAAGACCTGGGGCCCTGTAGTGTGAGACTTATGGCCATGCTTAAAATAATTGTTGGTTTGTGGTTACTGGACTCAGATTTTTAACAGTGGGTAGGTAGTTAGGCAGGTAGGCATTTTTTATGTTGATATATATATATGATTGTGCTGAAAACTTTGTCAGAGGTTCTAAAGATTTTTTTATGTCGGGATATTTGAGTGAGTCAATCACATAACTGCAAACCAACAATTGCTTAAGTATGGCCTAATATTGATATTTTGTCTGCCATTGTCTTTGTTACTGGTGTAATGAGTACAATAATTATTGTTATTGATTCTAAGCTTATTGTTGATTTTTGTATTATGAGTATATTCTTAATGATGAAATATTTCTAGTCCCATTTTTTTTCTGTATCTATTATATTATTTTTTGTATTTTAATCATGTGTTATATCATTATGTGTAAATTCAAGTTATTATTATTTATTAATTGCATAATTTTGATTTTTGTACAGTTATTAATGTATTTGACACTTTTTCAATTGTGAAACATGTTTTATATGTATTTAATGATATTCTAGAAAAATGTCAAATATCATATTTTTTGATTCAAGGGAGGTAATTCTAATTGTGCAATATGTTTCGTAGTCGTTCATTTTGCCTCCATTTATATAGAAATAGAGACTACATTATACCTGTCAGTCTGTGTCATATTCTCCTTTATTAACATTGACCCTGCTGGATCCTATATTACCTTGACAGTATAATAAATTGAATTTCTTGTGTAGCGTCAGAAAATATTGCCTCCAATTACACGCTTCATACTTTGTGAAGGAAATATATTGATGCAAATGAAGAAGGGGAAGTTTTCACTCCATGCTTAATATACTGACATGTCTTTGTAAATCTGTAAAAATGGTTCTATTTTTCTAATTTTGTTTTTCTATTTAAACATATATTAGTTAATACAAACTATTGTTTCTGGGACTCTACATGGCATTACACGAATGCTTAACAAATGTATGTATAATGATGATAGCCTTTTTAAGTTCATTTTGTTATACATGTCCCGAGGAGGATCAGTCCCTAGTGTATTTTCCTTGGGTGTTACAGCTTAATTTCATTCTAGCAGGGTCAGTGTTATAACAGCTGTGAACTTAATGAATTGTAAGAAACCTATACATTATATTAACAAGTGTCAGTATTCCTGTAATGTCATTTTTTTTAGTTTCTGTGTTGCTTTCTATATACATTTAGACTAGTTATATACAGTAGAACCTCAATATTAAGACCACCTTTGGGACTTTAGTGTAATGGGCTTTACATCAAAATGGTCTCATTTACATGTAGAAATAAAGAAATAATATTGAAAATCAGTCACAAAATTTGTGGTCTTTATGATGAGGTGGTGATTTTGAAGTGGTCACTGAGTGAGGTTTTACTGTATTAGTCATCTACAGAATGAATGAATATATCATTGCTCAAATCAAGTTTAGAAGATCATTCATAGAATACAGTTCTTTGTGCATAGCACAGAAAAAATTCTATTTTTGTATCAATTACAAACCAAGAATTACGAATTGGCTACAGCACAGATAAGATCTTACTTGTTGTGAATAAATTAGTGCTTTTAAAAAATGTTGCTTCGAGACTGGATGAAGAAAGGCGTGACATAAATACATACATTAAAGTGTTATTAATTTATGAAGCTTTTTAAAGGTAATTTACATTATACCTGTTAGGCTGTACATAAAATATGCCTTAAAAAAGTGAGGATGAACTTGGGTTATTGATTGTGAAAGCTGTTGGTGTTTGACGTACAGTTGAAGGTAGCTTCAATTGATTTGTTAATCAACCTTTATCTTCATTTGACAACCTTCAATGGTTCTTTATGTGAAATGTCTTTGATAAAAATTGTATAGTGATGATTAGTCCTGGTTTTATTTCTAATCTGGTCTCTAAGCAACACTGGAATATCATGATGTTAACTGAATTTGAGGTTGTAAAACTTAGACTGATTTTACCTGAAACCTGAGTGTGTTCTTTATTTAATCATGGTAAGAGCTTTGAAATGACTCTTGTTCAGTTAATCATGGTACAATCTTGGAAATTATTACTTGGCATTCATATTTTATCAGTGATTTTTTATCCCAAAGTTTCCACATTTAGTACTACGTATGAAATTATTCATTGCTTACATTTTGTTTCATCTGTAATACTGTAATACTATTCATCCATGACAGTATGTATTAATTTAAGGACCATTCTAAATTTTTTGTTCGGCCTTACGTGACTGTGTATGGGGTAGATTTCAAAAAAAATATTTTGAAGTGTCAGAGTGATATGTTTTACATGTGGTTGAGCAGCTGGGGACCTTTTGTATGTTGGAAAAATACTATTGTGGAGGAAAAAGCTACCTGTCTGTGTATGGTTTGTGTGGTTATGATGGATAATTATCTTAAGGATGGTCAAAGAATACATGATTTGATTACTTGAAAAAAAAATACAGGAATTTTATTATCTCTTTTATTTACTGCGACTCATTGAAGTATGATATTTTATCCAAAATGAAATTATTTTTATTGATTTTATTACTGAATCTCAGATTGAAAATAGGACATGAATTTATGTTGTTGTTTTTTTTTGTAAAATTCATGAAAAAGGAGTAAAAAGATGTTTAGTTTAGACTTTATAAAGAACACATCCTTTCTGTCTGGCTTTCTGTACCAATACAGCATGTGCAAGTTTATTCATGACTTACTGGTAATACCTTCTTGTTTGAAGGAACATTTTTTCCCACAATCTTCTTTTTATTTCTTGAATTCTCAAGTTCTGTGATGACTGCACATGTACGAAATTGTTAAATTACTACACTTATGTCATGTTACCTGAGAGATCATTTGTTAGAAACTTGGACCCAACACCCATCTATCCATTTTACTATTTTGACTTGAGAGTCTAATATTACACTTTGCTTTAATTTCAATTCGCTTCTAATTCTTATTTGACAAAGATATCTGTTGCTTAAGTAGGTACAAGTCATTGTTGATCAAGGATTTCTTGATACAAAAGTTCAGTTTTTCAACATATGACATGAAGAAAATAATAATTAGTCATGTTTGGGGCTACTCGACTAAAAAGTAGGGTAGGTAGGTTGAAATATGTTTCTTCTCTAACTAATGTTTCTAAGTACCTGTTGATGTGAATACCATGTACAACTCATCCCCAATTATATTCATGTTTTGGATTTTGCTTTTAGAAACTTAAGGGTCGGTTTAAAAAATGGATCAGTCGGGCACCATTAAAGAACTTTTTTCTAGCCTTAAAAATCCTTGTGTGAATAAATCTTAATCTCTTAATGTTCTTATTTCTTATCTGATAGTCACAGTGTTTCCATTTATCTTTGAATTGCTCATGAAACTACAAACAGATGTGTTTTCTTTTATTTTTCTAGGCCTGTTGTGATCTCCTGAGTTATCATGTTCGGTTGTAACAGATTCTTCATTGGGATCTTCCATTGTATTGTGATGTTTACTTATCAAGTGGGGAGGAACAGAGAGAGAGAGAGAGAGGGGGGGGGGAGAGAGAGGGAATTTGTACATTTTCAAAGTTGAAATAACTGTGTCTAATTTCTATGCTTCAGTCTCTATTTCATACTTGTTTGCCATAACATCAAAGGTTATTAATTTGTTGTCAGCTCAATTTTTATAGCATTCATTTTTGTTGCCTAGCTTATGAATCGATTTTGTTGTATTGGAGCAGTATTTGAAACTAGCTTGAGATCCAGTCGAGTACAAAAGAGAGATTGGAGCACAGAGATTGACCTCAAGTTGTTTAACATTGAGATTGTGTTCTGAGATGTATCATCTTGGTACTAAGATATCATTGTTTTATCATATGAATGCATTTAGAACTGTTGTAGTGAACCAGTGTTGTAGCATTATGTGCTATATTGTGATCAAAGTCTAAAGTATTTTTAAAAAGGTGAAGAAAAAATATTTTGTTGTTTGTTTTCTTTTGTTATCCTTTTGAATTTACAAATGTATTGTCAAATATGATTATAAGTCTGTACCAAATGATTAAAGTTGAGCGAGTGGTTGGGCCCTACATTTTAGTGGTTGGGTTCATAACTTATTATAGTTTATACTACTGCAAAACAAGCAATTTTGCTCATATTAATTATGCTCGAGTCCGCTTCCTGGACACTACACCAGTACGGCGTCTGGAAAATGGGATTGTGAAGTTCATTAACAAAATCCGCCAAATTGTGGTTTGACTGTATTGTAAAAGGCAATAAAACCACTAACAAACAAATCAGTTGTGGCTATGTTTAGAGGCATTACATATTCAAATCACTCCCGGGTAAACTTCCATACAAAATTTGATGGCCTTTTCTGAGCCTTGTTCCAAGACTATGGGGTTGAAAATAGCTATCATAGAGTTTAGTTACTGACACCATGCCTATTATGTGATAAGTTACCACACTAGTTTAAATAATTGTTCAGTTATATATAGCGACCAGTTCACCTAACCAGTTTTCCTGGACTGTTTACAAACCAGAACTAACTTGCTCTTCTACAAGGGGTTAAGCAATTTCTCCACTTTTGGAGGAAAATCAACATTTTGTCCATTTTAATAGAAGGGTATGACCTGCCAGGATTTGAACCTGGATCACTGGGTTACCAGTCCAGCACACTTACCACTAGATCACAGTCGCAGCCCAGTTTCAACACTAGGGTATCATTAGGAGTAAAAATGAAACCAGTGTAAGTGAACAAGGTAAAGAAGCAGACTTTCTCTACTTCATATCCAGAGATTCAGTAAAGTTTTGTTGAATTCTTGATAGACGATGATTCTTTTCATGGTAGAAGCTGGCCTTTTGATAAACTCTTTAGTTCATTAAAGTTTAAAGTCTCATCAACAGCCAGTTTCATTTGGCAATTTTCCAGCTTTAACGGTGGAAGAAGATCCCATGCTTACACCTGGGTAGGACCACCAACCTTCTGTAAGCTAGCTGGACAGTTTCCATGTGAAATTTGGTCTCAGATGGGATTCAGACTCACAGCAGTGATGGTAGTTACGAGCCAGAGACCATAAACACTTGACCACAGAGGTCCTTCTGCTGATGAACAAGTGATACAGCTGATATTCAAGGTTTTTTCTTGTGATATCTATGGACAATGCGATAGTGCTGGAGACGCTCAAAAACCCTTCGCTAAAATTACAAAGTGTAATGGCTTTTCAACCTTGCATGTATGTAATTTTCATTGCTAGGGATTATGACTAAGGGAAGTCATAATTCAACCTGTCAATAATGGTAGGGAGCTTGATTCCCTGTATAATGTTCTTGCAGATATCACCAATTCTAATTGCAAATATCTGTCACTCTAGATATCATATGTTTTTGTATGACAAAACATTTATTTTGTGCTGTTGTTTTGTTATTTATTTTATGTTGAAATATGGCATTTATAAAATAGCTAGATTTTACATACGAACTACTTATTCCAATAATTTATAGGCATCTAACCTAGAGTAATTCTCATGTTGCATAATTCTTCCGCACACAAAATGGCAGCATCCATTAGAACATGTTTTTTTAATAACAGTTGTCGTTTCACTGGACTTTTATCAACAAGATGCTACTCCAGAAGGTGGGGACGTAAAGTGCAGGATGTTCAATCGACAGAAGAGGAAATCAACTATTATAGAAATCGTAGAATCATAGATCCGAAGAGAAATCCACTCGCCGCATTTGATCCCGATGACCCTGTGCAGAAAACTATGTATGAGGCCGCCAAACGGCGAGATAGATACATTTCAGAGATTGATCCACACGTCAAACTGTTGGAGCATTCTCATAAAAGTAAAAAACATTCAGAAAAGGTCAAAGACAATGTCGTTAAGCCTAAGAAAAGAACTGAAGCAAAGACACAACCGAAGACTAATTCGAAAAACCCTGATTTCACATTCGAAAAGCTTGAAGAGAATGACAAACGATTTGGGTATTTATTAATAAAATTTGAGTCTCCACTTGTGGTACCATGGTTCACTTTCATGATCATTGTAGATTGGTTAAATTACTCCTTGTTTTGATTTCATGTGACTTATTGTCCCTGGGGTTTAATGCTGTTTTTCACCAAATTTCAGTTGTATACGGCGACCGGTTCACCTAACCATTTTTCCTGGACTGTATACTAACCAGTACTAACTTACCCTTTCAAAAGGAGCCGGCAACTTAGCCAAATGTGGAGAAAAATGACATTTTTGTCAAATTTTCATAGAAGGATATGACCTGCTGCAACCGGGATTCGAACCTGGATCTCCGGGTTACAAGTCCAGCGCTCTGGACCATGGCCGCAGCTGTTTTGACTTGAAAGATAAGTTACTGCTCGTTTTGACTTAAACAATGATTAGTAACATGCAGGCCTTCATATTACTCAGTGACTAAAGCATAAAGCAATTGTCCTCTGTACTACACAGTCTTTCAAATGTTAAATGGATCAGACATACATGCCAAGTTTCGCAGACCCTTTTCCAGTAGATTAGTGAGGGAATTCCAGGAGATTTCACACAATTCCAGATTTCAAGTATTCACATTTATGACTAAAATTGATAGAGTTTATGGGATGTTTTTACCACAGATACTAGATAGACCAACGGCATCACAACTCGGACCATTTCAATGATGCCAGAATTTTAATTTCTTCTTTGTTCATCAACTTTTACAGTGAATTTCTATTCCCAGTATCATTTTCTCTGATGTACAGTTCAGTGATGTTCTTTTGATCTGACCTACTGTACAATGTCTGAACAGGCTACAATTTTACCATGGTCAATATTCCATCAGAAGAAAAATGTAACACCCACCACACTTTATTTTTACACAAACGTTCAATTAGTATTGTAAAGAGCCCTTATATACTTTAATGCCTGACCGCGATCAATTAGTGCTAACCCGAAAATTGCCCGAGGTATTCCAAAGCAGCAGAAATCAACAGCGTGTGACCTCGGTTGAGCTTTTATTGATAACCTGCCTATATCAGCTGTTGTGTATGTGTATTAAAGGAATAGGCTGGCAGCCAGCCAATAATTAGACCAGATACAGGTAAAATCGATATTTTATGATTTCTGGGAGGAAATAGTCAGTTTCTGTATGTCTTTGAAATGATACCAAAATCCGTGAGACTCCCGGAACTTCTGGGGAAAACATGGCATGTATGATCAGATGACATTTACAAAGTTGTCCTGGCCTTATTATTATGGTTATTCTGTTGTAGATTTCATAACTGTGTGGGATGATACTAAATCCAAAAATTGTCTTGTTCTCACAGTCCAAGGATTGTTATGTTAAAACAGTGTACATTTTATTATTGTTTTTAGGCTATTTTTAATGTTAACAATAGATTTGAAAGTTCCCATTTAATTAATGTTAAGAAGTATTAACATCTCAGGTTTTTTGAGGGGCTGTTTTGACAAACGATATTCAGTCGCGTTCCCAATGGCAAAAAACATGTTTTTTCCCAATTGCAAGACAAAAATTCCCAATTCAAATAAGAAAAAAACGAAAAAAGTATTAATTAACTGCAGTTCAAATGTTTATTGAATGTCTAAATGATTCAAATAACAAAGTTGTCAATATCTAAAAACAAAAATAAACATATTTATTACTTTTTTAGCTTTATTTGATTATTTTAAGTTTTTTTATACATTTTGTCCTTTTCCAAAATGTCACGAAAGTTCCCAATTCTCGGGGTCGGGTCATGTTCCCAAATAAAAAGAGAAAAAAAAACCTGCATCTGAAATTGATATTTTGCGACGAAGTCACCATTTTTCTCTGTTGTTTCGTTTGTGTGGTCATTTTTGTATGTAATTTCATCCTTGAAAATCATCTTTCAGCAGAATTCTTATGTTGTTTTTTTTTTTGTTGTTGTTGTTGTTAAACTGTCCTTAAAAAAGCACCATACTTTTGTTTTTTATTTTTAATTTCCTATTTTTCAACAAATTGAAATCATATCCAGCTATTCTTCATAGGAATCTGTAACAATGTGTTTCTTTCACCCACAAAAAAGAAAAGCTCTCTTGTAAAATTAACAGCAGGAAAAAATACAAAGTAACTTTTAAGCGTGTATTTAGTGTCTATTTTGGTGACCCTGTATACACTCTCTGGGTTTATCAGACTTGTCCCTGACTTGCCTGTAATGACAGGAATAGTGAATGTGCAATATTAGATTGTTACAACAAACATAATTGCTGATACAAAGTTATAAAACTGTTAGTATATTTGCATTTTATTTGATTGTATTCTAATTTCTGTTGTATCATACTGGTGTAACTGATTTTTTCAGATGATTTAATAGCCAGTCTTGTCTAAAATCAATGAAGAAATAAAAAGAAGAGTTGGTGATATCTAAGGATATGCATTTATTGTTTTACAGGAGACTTATCATGCAAGCTCGCTCAAAATCTAGTAGACATGAAAATAGGGAGATTGTTCTTGAAGGGAAGAATTTGATTGTTGATGCTTTAAAAGCTGGAGCACGGATGAAAATTCTGTACTTTGCTGGGTCAGATACTCTGGATGATTTTCCCTTGTCTCTAATTGACAATGCTGAGGTGTATAAAGTCACATACAATCATCTGAAATTATGGTCAGACGTAGTCACTCCACAAGGTTTGCTTGGTGAGTTGGTTGAATTAGCTCCTAATAAAGTATAGTACAGTGCAACCTCTCCAAATAACACCCTTTTGGAGACGCAAAATTATGTTGTTGTTGAGATTGCTGCTCTACATAGGTTAAATAAATAATCAAATCGTACAGTGGGGAAAAAGCATGCTGTTGTTGAAGGGAGGTTGTCTATCAAGAGATGGCCACTCTGGAGAGGTTGCACTGTATACAGTGACCCATGTTTAAAACTTGGATATAGTGATGAATCAGGTACAGTGAAGCATTTATTTTTCAATATTTGTAGACATCATTATTCCACTGTTATAGATGTAGTGAAATATGAGTATACTAATTTAATTATTAGGGTTCGCAGGGATTCAATTTGACTGTGTTTTGCTGAATAAGGGATATGTTGTCTGCCTCTTAACTTAAGGTTGTGTGTTCTTATACAACATAGGTCATAATTGCATCTCCTTATTAGACTCTGGTTTTGTTTTTTCCATGGAGTTGATTCAGTAAGGAGGGGCCTCCATGATCACATGATCACATGGTCTCTGACTACTTATCATTAGCCCCTCACCTCTGTCTGTTTGAGTCTCACTCGGTACCAAATTTCACATGTGAGGGAGCTGTCCAGCTAGCTTACGGAAGGTTGGTGGTTCTACCCAGATGTAAGCCTGGGGTCTTCCTCCGCTGTTAAATCTGGAAAGTCGCCAAATGACCCTGGCAGTTTGTGCAACTGTAAACCACAGTGGTTCAATGAGGATTATTTTCATCACTAGCTTAAAATAATTCAGTTCTGAAAGTAATGGAAAGATGAATGGTATTTTAGTTTTGACAATTTTTTTTAACTGTGATGTTAATTTATTTTTCAACCATCTTACTTTGCAAATTAGTGTGATACAAACTTGTCATGTGATCAAATCATGGAAAATAGACATTTAAGAATGAAGGTACAGAGTAAGTCTTCATAGTACATGTGATGTATATTTGTATTCAGTATAACCACTCAAAACCAGTCTCCCTGAAAAACAGAATTCTCTGAAAGTCACACAATTTTTCAAATCTTATTTTTTCTCTTTTATAATCAATAGAAAACTGGAATCCACAGAAAACGGGGTCCCATTTTCAGGGGTTATTTTGTATTTAGTTGTGTACTGTCTATGTATTAAGTATGATTATAGTAGATTAATACCACATTAGTACATATCAGAACAATCTTTTTTCCAAGATCAAGTACTTCAGGTCTTTGATCAGTTTGGGAATGGTGGCAGACAAACTGTAATGTTAGTTTACTTTTATCAACATTTCTTGAACTCAGTTATAAATTTAACTTCCTGGTATATCATTCTTTAGCATCATTTTTTTAAAGCCTGAGAGTTGTCTGTATTAGTATAAACCATCTTCTAACAGGAACCTTTGTTTCAGCCTTACATGATTAGATGTTATATTTTGAAATTCAGCCTTCAGTACTTTGGCTTATAACATTTTAAAGTGGTAGGTATTTGCACAATTTATTTCTATGCAAACTAATACATTCCAAAAATACTGGATGAGTGATGTATGCCTCTTGTTTTGTATGACATTGTTACTGATTCAATGATTATTGAAAAAAATACCTGATTGTTTTTTACTTTTATCAGGTATATTTGAGTTGCCTGATACGAGCATACCATTAACACCTGCTGAAAATTTAGTACCATTTACACTGATATGTGATTCTGTGAGAGAAGGTGGTAACCTAGGAACAGTGATACGTACTGCAGCTGCCGTAGGTTGCACTAAAGTTATAGTGATGAAAGGTTAGTATAAAATAGTATCATGATATCTCACCTTAAATGAAAATGGGAATTTCGAATGACAAAGAAAGAACTAGCTTTGCACTCTTTGTGTAATGAACTCAGGTCTTTTTAATTATACACTCACACATAGATGTTTGTTGTTTTGAAGTACTGGTTATGTTATAGTAAATGGGACTTATTTGTATTAGTTTCATGTAGTTATAAATGTTGCAGAAATTGACAGAGTATGTTTTGTGCCATTATACATTGAATGATCTTCTGTTTATGTGCAATATTTTCATTTTTAGCTTGCCTGTTTTGAAGAACAAGTCGAGCTATCATGATGGCTGCGTCGTTGTCGTCATAGTTGTTGTTGTTGTGCAAAAGCTTTTATGTAGCCCATTACTCAAACATTTAAAGATATTAACATGACACTTGGAATACTTGATTATCATGACAAAGCACAGTTGCAAGACAGTGGGCATTGTTCTTAAAGCTGTAATTTTGGAGTTATGCCCCTTTTAACTTCGAATTTTGATAAATTGCTTAGTACAGTAAAATCCCTACTTACGACCACCCCGAAATTACGACTGCCCCGATATTAAGACTGATTTTTAAAAGAACGGAATATTTTGTTCTAAAGTTCAGTGGTTGTTTGTCAGGAAATACGAGGATCTCGCTATTCCACCATTACGACCACCTTTTTTGAACCAATTCATCATTTCACACTAAATTATAATCTGCTACAACGACCACCAATGCTTTGAAATTACCCGCTTTGCACCCCAGGCGTTCACTTTTACGACATGTTCAGTGTCGATTTGCGGTAATGGTCTATTTGTCGGCTGCACGTTATGATAACAAAGTGTCAGAAACTGCATTGTCAATTGCTTTTGACTATTCGATGTTAATTGATCGGATTAACGAAAGCGTTGATCAAGTGTTTGTCGCACATTTCTCCTTGTGGTCGACTGACTATTCAATTGGAAACTTGCAATGAAAACATTTGTTTTTGTTTAGTTTTTCCGAAGTTTGGTTGTTATAAATTTATATTGTATTCACCATAATTTGCTGATATTGAATGTAATAAGAAACGTTAATTTGAGTAATACCTGAGACCATGACTTATTATTGTGTATAATGGTCTCAGGTAATACTGAATTCATGAACACGCAAAAAAACATAATATGCGTGTAGGTTATATATGACTGACAAAATACTTCGGCTCGGACGCCTTGTTCCACTAATAAGACCACCCCGCAATTAAGACCACTTTGCTTAAGAACGAAAGGTGGTTGTAATAGCGGGATTTTACTGTAAATAGAATAATGCAAAACAGACAAGTGTTTGGGATGCTCAGCGGAGCTCTAGTTATCGCTGTATTGCAATCAAATAACAGTTCATTCCTTAAGCATTCTGGTTGAAAAGATATTTCTATTGTACATTTTATTGAAGCAAGAAACTGTTCTTTCAGTGTTTGACCATACTTAAACAGATCTTCTAACCAATGAACAAAGTACAAGGATTATATTCAGCTAGAAAATTCAATATTACGTTTTCATCTTCACACAGCACCTTCTGTCATTTTTGTAAAAAAAATTGCTGTGTCAAAATTTCAATTTATAAATTCATGTTTGAATGATAGTATAAAAATGGGCTGTTAGTTATCATGTATTCCAAGTCTGTCAGAAATTAATTGATTTCTGAAGTCCATCTTTACCAAGCATTTACGACCATCATCTTAAATAAAGTAAACAATGTTTGTGATACTGAGATTCAGAAAAGGCGCTGACATTTGACTGCCCCCCTCCCCCTCAAAAAAACCTCCCCTTCTCCCCAACTTTTTGCTTAGAATTGATTTCATCAATGTATGTGTTCCGTTTTGTTACCAGGCTGTGTCGATATTTGGAATGGTAAAGTACTACGAGCCGCGGCTGGAGGTCACTTTCGTGTTCCTGTTGTTAGTGATATTACATGGCCTATGATTCCTGCTATGCTTCCATCAGCTGAAGATATCAATGTGTTTATTGCTGATAGCAACATAAGTGATTCATCATCGATTTCTCTGGAAGCTGTTGAACGGATAGAAACAATGAACAAAAAGGTTATGTTTGAAAAAAGTGTTGCAGAAGAATCTGATGAAGACATATGTAGTGAGAGTAGTGCTTCTACAAAGCTATACAAAAAGATTGTCAAAACCGCAACTGTTAATGTTGATGATAGTTATAGTAACTCAGAACTTCTCAGTGCGTACAAACGTGCTCCATTGGAAGTGAACATGTATGATAATGTTGACTATACAGAAAAACATTCAGTTATAGTCATAAGTGGAGAAACGGGTGTTTCATTACCTGCAAGAAAACTGGCATTCGATCATTTTGGTGGCATTGTCAATATTCCTATGGAAAGTGATGTGAACAGTTTGAATTGTTCAGTAGCAGCAAGTGTGATCATGTATGAACTTGCCAGACAGTTTAGAGTAAAGAGAAGAGAAACTGAAACTGCGTAGAAATTACGTGTATGATTAATTACTGTATATCACTGTTTGTTTGTGAGAAGTTGATTTTTGCTAATGCAGCAAACTTCTGTTACTAGTTTTGTTAGCATTATTGCTGAGTTGATCTACATCTATAGCTAGTGATATAGAATATAAAACAGATTAAAATCTGTGGTATCTGTATTCTGTCTGCCTTGATATATGTAAGGCTACAGTTTTGAATGCCAATTTATGTAACCATTCATTCAGTATCAATAATTAATGAAGTTTGACATAGTCACTGGGGTGTTAGATTAATGCATGTGGGGTGCATTATTTTTGTCCAGACCATAACTCATTCATTCTAAGAGTGCTGAGCAGAAATGTTCCTGCAATGGTGTGTCAAGCACAAGAACCGCATCTATAGTTCAAGGTAATTAGCAGGCTTGATATATTGTCTACATGCATCTCGAGTTGATTAACATTTCTATACTCAAATATACTAACAATAATCACCAAAATTCCTTGTTCACATTTATTTGTTGTTTATCACTGTTCATGATTTTGTTAATTTAAAAAAAGATAAAAATGGTAAAACTTGTTTTTTTTATCTCTAATTTCTCATGTGATTTGGCATTCATTATTTTGTCTGATTCCAAATCAACACAGTTGTGTTACACTTTTCCTAATTTTCCAGATGTGGCATTTGTTTAATTGAATTTTAATTTATGAGTATTAGTAGAAAATATTGTGTCAAAATTTTGTTGTCTGCATATTAGAAGGGCTTTATTCCCTGCATTTTTAATTATGGGATTTTGTCCAGGATTCCCATTGCTTGCTATGAGTTTGTCCTGCTTTAACATTTTGCCTTCCAAATTTGTTTCACACTTCAAATAGGTTCAAATAAGTTCTCAGTTATATGCGGAGGAATGGGTTAGTACTAGCAGCCTGGCCATGGTCCAGTGGTTAGTCCGCTGGACTTGTAACCTGGAGATCCGGGTTCGAGTCCTGGCTCCTTGTGGAAGTGTGAGTTAGTACTTGTTAGTATACAGTTCAGGAAAGCTGGTTAGGTGAACTGGTTGCTGTATATAACTGAAAAGTTATTGAAAAATGGTGTTAAACCCCAGTGACAATAAGTCACATAAAAACAAAAAAACTAGCAATCTATTAGCTGTTTGCTCTTGACCATGTGCTAGGTAAAAATTACTCAACAAATGTTTGTGTCTTTTGGTTTCTAAATAGTTAAACATTTTTTTGAGTTCTGAAAATCTTCATACATTAATACAATGAGAAAATTAATCAAAACAAAACAAAAAAAAATATGTTTCTCATTTTATTTTTCACTAACCCTGATTTAAAAATAATAAAAAGTTAAAACTTGAGTAAAAAATATAATTTATGTAATAAATACTGACTCAATCACCAGGTAATCATCAAAGAATAACCTTTTAGCTGTAACAGCATGTTCCTGCATATCTTAAAAGTCATGGGACTCTCCATATCATCTCAGCAATTATTTTTCGTTTTTGGATGAGTCCATTAAGATGGTTTGTTCCAAAATGGATATTCTTTAGGTTAAGAAAGTCCCTTTCATCCAATTTTATACATAAAAATAAGCAATAAATTCTTAACTACAATATATGTAATCTATATAAATAATGGTGAATAAAAATATCACCAGTGAAGAAAAAAGTTCTTTCTCAAAAGTTGAAATATTAAAAAGAACTAGTCAATCTCAATAAGGCCATGCTTAAAAAAGAGTTAGTTTATAGTTGCATAATGCTAACTTAACAGGCATTTTTTAAACATTATATGCTTATACTGAAAAGAAAAGAAATGTTGAAATAAAGAATGTAGGAATTTTGAGTGAGACAGTCTCATCTACAAACCAACAATTTTTTTAGGAAGGCCATACTTAATGCTTTGTATCACAAACATGATCACTTATGAGTATGTGATGAAGAAGGCTTCACTTGTTGAATACTGTATATATTGTGTTCTGCTTTTCTGTTGTACGACTTCACAAGGGTTGGTGCAATCATAAGTTGCCCATCCACTAATGACTCTTTATAGCACTGAACAAAGTGCCTATTAGCATCATTTATATCTGGATCTTTGAGGTATTCATCAACCTGAAATACACGTAAATGTACATGTAAACATATATATGATATACACGTTTTCTACTCCATGTAAATACTTTTTCATAAACTCACTAGAGCTTTGTATGATACCTTGCTTTATCTTTCAAGTATATTTCACATTACACTAAAACCTCAAATAGTGACTTGAATCTGTTTTTGAGATATTCTGTCAACAACAATGAAATTTTAAGAAGTACTGACATGCCATTCAAGTATTAGATTTCATGGGAATCATATTTCAAAGCCATGCTTATTGGTAAAGTTTATAAGAAAGCCAATGATTGTTAAGATATTTACAATAAGGGGAGGTAATAAATTGGTGTGATAAAATGGTGTTAAAGTAATCCTCATTGGCATGACCACCAGGCAGCTTCCATGTTAAAGTACCATAAACAAACAAAACTTAATGTGATTGTAAAAGACACAACAGAAAGTACTCACATTCACCCATTTACAATCTGCAATCTCCTGGGTACACATATTGATAGTCTGGTCATTATTTGCTGGTCTCATAACACAAATGAAGTAAAAATCTCCACAACCGTATCTGTAGTTCTGTTGATGACGGAATGATATAATGCCGACAAATTCTGTTTCTATACCAGTTTCCTCGACAACTTCACGTCTGGCAGTCTCAAATATGTTCTCACCTGAAAGAAAAAAAATGAGAATTAACTTAATGCCAAAAAATCTCAGTTTAATTTCTGAAAGAGTAAATTTCTTAAAAAAAAATGATAACAGCTTATAAAAAGATTTCTTATTTTCATATGTAGTCAGTTTGAAATATTTATACATAAGAAGTCTTTCAAACAGGATATATTTAAGTATTTTTTCTTGTAAAAGTTCAAAACATGAACTTAATAATCAACATCGAATAATTTCAAGTGTTTTGTTATTTCTTTCTTTGCTAAATTTATTTAAACTAACCTAAAGATACTTAATTATACAAAAGTATATCACTGAGCAATGATGTTTTAAGAGACAAAAATAGAATGCTTTAGAAATTCAACGGTTGTAAATAGATGCTTATAGAAATGGGAGGTAATAAATCAGTGTGATAAAATGTTGTTAAAATAACCTTTGTTGGCATGACCTCCTGGTAGCTTCCATGTTGCAGTACCAAAATGAAACTTTTCTTTTATTACCAACAGCTCATTCTTATCATTTATCACAAAACCTGCAACTCCTGAAATATTAATTCAGAAAAATTTATTCATACATTTTGTACAGTCTTGTATCGAATAAGGCAACATAAGCAATGATAATTTTACAGATATTAACTTTTTGACTTCTTATTAAATAATTATACATTCAAATCTTGATACTTCATTGTAAATATGTTGATGTATATATTAAAATCTCATTTCACCACAAAACTTTCCATGTGCAGCCTTTCCTAGTTAAATGCCTCCAGTGATGAAAAGTTTAAATCTTGTCTTAGTGGTATTCTATTACAATAATATAATATTATGATCACATTCACTTAAGAGGGGTGAGTAGTGGGAGTTATCTGAGAAAAAGTGACCAGGTGTATTTGATACAAGTTATAATATCTTGTTTCACAACCATTGTCAAATTATTTACTGGAGTTGAATGTGGCACCAACAGGCACGGTCATTTGCTAGCTGGACAGTTCCCCGCATGTAAAAATTTTGTCCTGGGTGGGTTTCAAACTAGATGCAGTGAATAGCTAGTAATAACAAACCAGAAATCATTACTACTTGACTGCGAAGGCCCCTATCAAATTATTACATGTGATGTGTATATAAAATAACAGCATCTGATAATTATACACTTTCTTTGTTTACATCATAAATATCTTACAACTACAGAACTGCACATATTTGGCAATTTCATTGAAACAGGGTTCAGACGAGACACGATATTAATCTTACCTAAATATTGGTTTGCATATTCTGGTATCATACTGGGTTCACAAGTTGGTAACCACTTTGCCATCATAACATAACCAGGCTGGGCGTGATGAAAGTCCAATCCATACTGAAATAACACAAAACAAACCCCTCATATTCTAAGTCTCCCATGTATATTCTCACGTTATGATAAATAATGCTACATAATTTATTTGAAGAAGCTGTCCAGCTAGCTTGTGGAAGGTTGGTGGTTCTGCCCTAGTGTACGCCTGAGGTCTTCATCCACCATTAAAACTTGGAAGTCACCAAATGACCCTTGATGATGGTTCAACATTATTCCCCAGTGAAGAATAATAATTTTAAAGTGCATGAACTTAATATTTTTTCAATTCTTCCTCTTGCGAATCTAAATACCCATTCTGTTGCACTTAGATTATCAACAAGTGTTCACAAATGGTAATGATCATTGTACATGTTTTCATATAAGGGTTCCAAAGACAAGTATAAATATTACAGGACTAAGTTTAAGTTCATAATCTTAAGATCGTTTATTAAAGTTATGCTCTCCATTAAAAACAACTGAAATTGAGCATATAATAACCATAAGAGAACAAATTGTTACATGTAATGGGTAAAGAAATTTTAACACCATCTGTAACATTGAGAAAGCTAGTCAAATTATTGGATTAATGAATAAGAATGCTGAAATTTTCTCAACATAATATGTAACTTCCTTGAAAAGATGCAACAATACAACACTTGTTTTTGTATATATCTGGACATAACTGTTGTCATTTATCAAAAACAATTTTAAAGAATCACAAATTTAAAATACACCTATGTATGAAGATTTACCTTAGCAAACACAGCTGTTAGATGTGTATGTTTCAGAGAGATCTTTGCCCAAAATCCCCTCACACCGTCTGATTGCCACTTAGGCATAGCAGCTGTAAAATAAAGATTTTTTTAACATAACATGTTGTAAAATACTGACAAATTAACCTATCTTTATTATGAGGACATATTTAAATAGGAATTGTAACAGACAAATTGACAGACATACAGTAAAACCTCAGTATTAAGACCACCTTTGGGACCTGAAAATATGGTCCTAGTATCATGATGGTGTTATTATCAAGTTTAAATAAGAGGAAATATTAAAAACTTGTCTGAGAGTAAGTGGTTGTGATGAATTGGTCGCTTATTGAGGTGTCACTGTACACATGAAATTCATTGGTTAATATGTGTATAACAGCTAATTCACTGCTTTATTACAAATCACCTATATGATACTTTTACAACCTAATTGAGCATGTTGAATATACTGTAATCTGAACATTTAACATTAAGTACAATTTTGCTGGTAAATTTTTTATAGAATTGTATAATAAATAAAACCAGATTTGCTGAGAAGACATTTCCAAATACTGAATATAGTTTATACTAATTCATTTTAACTTGATTGCGAAACAAGCAATTTTGCTTATATTAATCACACTCGAGTCTGCTTCCTGGACACCACCAGTACAGTGTCCGAAAAATGGGATAGTGAAGTTCATGAACGAAACCAGTCGAAGCCAGGATTCGAACTCAAGACCTTTGGAACAGAGGTCGGACACTCTACCTCTAGACCACAATGCCTCCATAATATTTAATATGATTTTAGAATCTTCATTTTGAATGAAATTGCCTATTATCCTTATATTCGTTTTTTTTGTGTGTACATTTATACAGGAAAGTCATTATGCACCCATTCCTAAATACAATTAGACCCTAATTATGTATGAGTATATCAGAACACTACCAACAGACATCATTGTGTTCTATCTGGACCTGAGAAAATTTGAGCAAAATGGTAAAAATGTGATTGTATGCCATGTGTTCAGACGCTGTATATATCACTTAGTATGTATTACTGGGTGTGATTGGCAACTGAGCAAAGGGGAGGAAATGTTTTGCCACAAAATTTTGAAACCAGAATATGACCAAAAAGCATTATTTAAATACAACAATTGCATTGTTATTGGTACATGTATTTCTACCGACAATCAAAATGGATCAATTTATATGTCACAAGCTTAAACCCTCGTACTTCCTCAGGTTTTCTTCACATTGAATGACCCCCATGATTATCTATTCCACAAATATACCATATCCAAACCTGATATTCTGAGAAAAATGTACCAACCAGCAAGTTTTGTATCATATTCTTCAGCTGAGGTAAATGTCTGTTTGTCACTGTGTATCTCAATACCACTGAATCTGAAATGCGAAACTGGTAAGTAAAACAGTGTTCTCATAGATATTTCTTTACAGCATGATTGATATAGTACATTAGATATTTTCCATAACCAATTGCTGGATAATATTAAGTATTAATATATCTGTGTATACCTTCTTCAGGCTAATAGCATATACACTGAAAGATCTACAATGTATTAAGTTTTTCCCATAATTTTTGTATACAATGAACATGTGGCTGTGTTGACAAGTTTGCATTTCGGATAATGGTATGAGACTATGCTTAAGTTTAAACGCCATTCACCCTAATGATAATCAGTAATAAGAATTTATGGAAGAAAAACAATAGTTTAACATTACAGAAAATGAATAAAACTGTCAATGATGTAATACAATGATGTATCATTCATTTGTAAGATTTTAAAGGATTCTGAAAGACATTATTCTAACCCTTTCAGTGCCAATAAACAGGTGTAACTGTTTGCACAAAGCTCTACTAGTGGCTGAAAAATTGTTGAAAAACTGTGTAAAACCCCAGTGACAATGAGTCCCATATGGCCATAAAAACGAACAAACAATACAAAGCTCTTCATATTTACTGTCAGGGATTGGTTAATATCATCATTTCTTAAAAACTATCCAGCAATATAGGGTACCATGTAGGCAATATGTGTCTGGCACTGAAATGTTCGAAGGCTATATTGAAGTTACTTACGTATCCCTGAGGACTTGAAAACCTTCATTCTCAGTAAAACTCATCTAAATCAATACAGACAAAAACAAGATAAATAATATCATACAAAAAAGAATCATGGGGCATTCATGACCGAATGGTTATGGTCTCTGACTCGCAATCATTAGCCCCTCACCGCTGTGAGTTCAAATTCTATCTGGGACCAAATTTCACAAGTAAGGGAACTGTCCAGCTGTCTTACAGGTCGGTCTTCCTCCAGCTTTAAGGCTAGAAAACTTAGCTAAGTACGATTTTGCTCAAATTAATAGGAGTATTTAAATTGTTCTCTATGACAATGTTTGAAGTAATTGTGTTTAAGGCTATCTGTCCTCTGCTGCTGATTTGAATTGATTCAAGTGGAGAAGTAGGCAATGATTTGTGGACAACTACATTTTAACATAATTATACTGGAACAGAATCCAAGTTAACTTCCTACCAGTATGTATCTGAAAAACTGTAGAAAAACAAGCAGAAATCCAGAAAAATTTCAAACTACAAATTATGTTAAACCTTCCGTATGCAAGTTTTCTAAGTGTTTGTGTGCTTCAAAGTGTGATACCATGTACTATGTTCTTGTGTAAGCTTGTTCGCTTGGCTCAAATACGTTGAAGGATGTACGTAGGGTTTGTGAATTCAGACCTTGTGAGAGGCATGTGCTCTATGTGATGATTTGTTTGAAGACATTGAGATCCATTCATCCTCTACCGCTGATTTTAGAGATTCATGTGAACTTTGTAGTCACTTGGATCAGAATTCATTGATATTAATCAATTGAAGGACATGTTATTCACAGTAATTAAAAATATTTTAATATATTTTAAGAATTATTTTGTTTAAACTTTATGTAAAACATGGCTTAATTTCATTGTTAGTAAATGCATATTTACATGTATACTATGAGTAACAGAATTTTGGTACTGGATCTATATAAGATTTATCAATGGAAAGTGTTGCTATCCCTTTAAATTCCTAAAACATTTTTTAAAACTAAAACAGTATGCATAATTTTGATACCATTAGAAATCAAATTTAATTCTGTACAAACTTTACATTTACATTGGTCATATAGGAATAAGTATATATCTTCTTACAAATTAAGAGTAAATAAACTCTTATTTGTACAACGCAGGTAATTTATCCACTGGTTATTAGTGAGGATTCTACTGAAGACAGTAACGGGTAATGAGATAATACAAAACAAATCAAAAAGAACATATCAATACCATATTTAATCTCTATAGAAACTTGCATACTTGGGAAACATCCATAAGAAACTGACAGTAAAAATCTTGACAAAAACCATCAACATAAAATTAAAAGGAAAAAATGCAATACATGAACTGATGTTTGAAAACGATTTCAAACCATACAAGAAATAACTAACATCAAGTCAACTATGTAAAAAGGTCATTCCTTAAACACATATAGGACAACAATTAAACAAATGTACCTATTAAGTCCCAACTGTACATTATGATCGTATCTGTTTGTATAGGTTGGCCTTAGATCACAGTTTGAACAATTTTTGTGCAAATATCATACTTTTTAATTGACAACCATTCAACTTAAGTAAGTCCTTCTCGTTCTTTGAACTCCCGTTTCAAAGCTTGTTTCTTCAGTTTTTTGGCATGCGCCTTGTTTTGTTTGTCACTCCATTCTTTTTTCTTCAAGGCATCATAACTGTTTTCCTTATTGTAATGCATATCTAAGTGATATTTCAATTTCTTGAGTGCTAACCGGTGATTCTCAGCTCCAGACCTTGTCTCATGACACTGAAATTGCAGTAGATTAATATAACATTACAACTTGAATTTGGTCAACAGAGGCTATTGTTTTTACTGAATTATTATAAGACTGAAAGAGACATTTATTTGCAAACAGTGTACAGAAACATTTTTGGCCATTTATTGAAAAAATTAAGTCTTAAAAGTAGAGCATCAACTGACCATGAAGGAATCAATCACAGTATTCTATAAAATGAAGGTCAACTAAAATGGCATGGCTGAGATTCACGGCTACAGTTATTTCTTGACTGATGTGTACAAAGACTTTACAACCTATTTCTTCAGCTACAGTGTCTGTTTCATGGGTAACCTATCAATATTTAAACCTAAGTTTGTATCCGTTGAGACATGGTAGAAATTTACCATTCATTGGATTCAAGTCAATAAACAAGAAAGATCAAGCCCCATTTTCTCAGACCATATACCTCCTATGACAAGGTTCATACTATATTTATACCTTAACTACAATTCCTGTTGGATTATGCCTTATTTGTACACAGTTGTTTGCTTTCTGAACAGCCTGCCCACCTGGTCCACTCCCTCGTATATAAAACACATCAATATCACTGTCCTTCACTTCTGGCCAAACATATGTTTTCTTAGAAATCAGTCTATTTACAGTGGAACTTGGTGATGTTAGCCTAAAATATAATGGAGCTAGAATAACAAGATTTGTTACTTTGTTTGTTTTAGTATTTGTATTTACTGGGATGTGAACTAATGCAAAAAATAGAATTATTGAAACTAACATCAAATGTAACCTTAATTTAAAAATTCCTGTTTTACACCTGATCTCAACATTTATATACCAGCGGGCAATTAACCTAACTAGTAATTCTGAATTCAGTGTAAATGGCTTATGCTTACCTTATTTTCTGCGGGTAATCCAGATGGATTAATTCAAATCACCGAAGAGGACATACATGTATATGTACTTAGACATATTGTCTTCAACCAAATTGTCAGTGAACATGTCTTGGATCAAGGTTTGAACTCAAAAACCTAAGGTCCATGGTCTCACTGCTCTCATTATTGATATATTATTAAATGGGCAGGCTTACACGAGAGAGAGAGAGAAAGAGAGGTGATTTGTATTACACGTCAGTGTCGGCCAAAACATAGTCAGGGCTTCTTTCATGAGCAGGGGAAAGGGGCCTTTCTTAAATTTGGGGAAAAAATTACACAGTATTTTTGTAAAAGGGGAAGAAAGAACTTGAAGCAAACTGAATTTAAGGGGAAATCTGCATGAATTTAAGGATTTTTTCTGAGGGGAAGACACCTAAAAACGGCCCCTGCTATAGAAGGAAAAAAAGCTTTGATAGTACAGAATATCAAATGCTTATGCTAATGTGCAAACTTTTAAGATGGGAAACTACTGATGTTAGGCTATGTACTAAAAACTAAGGTATACATACCTTAATAGACTGTATGTATTTCTAGAGGTAAAGCTATGACAAGCTTTAATTATGAAAGACATTTATTCTTAAATCTTTAAACCTGTAAAGAATACAATACATTAAATATGGGAACTAAAAGAATACAGTCTGCAAATTTTTAGAGAGACAAATGCAAGTTCGCTGGAAAACATTTATGAATTGTAAAAGTATGAATTGTAAAATCAAACGGCGAAAACTTGCTGTCCAAACAGTGCGCTATCCGAAAACTAATCAGTTAAAATGTTACTCAGAAAATCGAAAACGTCTGCAAAAGAAATAATGCGAGGATGTAAAAACCGTAGTGAGAAAGAAAATTGGGAAACAGTTCTATGACAATTGACTCACAAATCATGTGGATTTCACGGATAACTTAATCAGTCTCCATACGTAATATACGCCATATAATCTAAATCACCAAAGAATAAAATCCGGAACGGTTCCGGACCACATGCATTAGTAACGGACTTGTCATGGTAAAAATACAATGAATTCTTCATAAAACATCATAATTTAACCTAAAATTACCTTAAATGAAAAAAAAAACGTTTTCACAAAATTCGACCCCGTTCAAATGTAATATACTATTCAAAATTTGATAGGGATCACTTCATAGATGCTAGGACCAATATACAAAATAATATATTGTGTATATTGGTCCCAGATAGATGGTATGTATTTCATGTGAAATTAACTTTTTATCGATTTTTAATTGTTATTTTGCAACTTTTGACATTTTAATGTGTGTTTTTTTTATTTTATTTCTAAGTATTGACTTATCACTGAAGCGTGACACTGGATGGATCTAGAGGTAAAAGGACTATATGGTCCAGGTACTATATGGTCCAGGTACTTTATGGTTCTGGTACTTTATGGCCCATATTTGGGTGTTATGGCCATATATATATGTATTATATAGTGGTAATTGTTAACCCTGGGAGATGCTACTAACATCTTATGATTTAATTGATTTTAATTGATTGTTTACTAATCTTTTTGTACATATTAAATTGACAGTCCGTACAAAATTAATTATTGTAATGTTAAATGTGAAACGGTCTGTGCTGTTCATTTCTTTTTACATAACAATTCTATATTAAATATAAATATAATGATTTAGATAATTAAATTCAAATAAATAAATTAAATCAAATTTAATATTTATTCTTTAAACGGTAATTAGCAACCAAAAAATTATGAAAATGCATGCAAAATATTTATCTAAAATTTTATATTTACTAAAGTGATTTATGGTGACTTTAAATTTAAATCCTGATTTATAAACCTGTATTCAAACTGAAAGTTAAAAAGAAAAAATATTCATTACTGAATTTTATTTTTTTTAAGGTATTTCAGGTTGACTTCATTTTTTATAAATCTTATTGAAAATATTTATTGATAAATATTAAACTTTTTATAGTATTAAAAATTGACTTCATTTTATTATAAATCAGATTGAAACAACTCTACACAATAGATGCTAATTGCTATTAACTAGGTGTTAATAGCACCTCCCAAGGTTAACAATTACCACTATATAATACATATGTGGGCAATAACATTCAAATAGTAGTCGTAATCTTTATTTACATCTCATCATCGTACATACAATATGTACAAAATTTATAGTTCATAGAACACATAATACATATGCACAATGCCACTCCCGATAGAGTTATAAGAGATGATGACAACATTAATCACTCATCTTATATAAATCATAATCACGATATCAAGTTAAAACTGCAATATTCCTGCTAATCATTTGATAAAATCTGCACTAACAATAATAAGATTCTGAAAGACAATACTGGTACTATTGCGCACAAGTAAAAAAATGAGTATAAGAGATCAAATACCGTGTTGACCAGATCACCACGGTTCGGATTAGCAAGTATACTACTGGAGCATATAAAATAGTCATCGGCATTTAAGAAAATAGCTACATTTGTTCACTAAGATTTATTTACAAAGTAAGAATTGGTGTCTTTGTAATAATTGAAAACACAAGTACGAATAACATCTGGGTTTGAAAATAGAAAACAGATTTGTTCTATATCAAACAAAGAAGCATAATTTGCAAGCACAGAGTTAGCCTTAACAATCAAGTCTCGTCTTAAGTCATCATATTCCGGACACTTAAGTATAAAATGCATTTCATGTTCTATATCACCTCTTGTACAAAAAGGACATGTCCTAATCTCCTCTGGTAACCCTTCGTAACGACCAGTTTCAATTCTAATAGGGGCGACGCCCACTCTAAACTTACAAAATGCTAAGCGATGCCTCGGTGGTAGTATAAGTTTACAATACTGCTCAGTTCTAAATACTGTTTTATATAATTTGTACGTTCTTAATTTGTTACGACCGCGACCAGAGGGGCCCATGACATTGTTAATTCTGTTAGACCACTTGAGAACATGATTTTCAAAAGCCTTGGTTTCAACAATATGAACAAATGAACAAGGTATCACATTATCAAAACTTGTATAAGAATGATTATTCTCAAGCAAATAACTTTTAACTTGATAACCCCAATTTTTACAAGAAATACTAGCTTTACTGTAGGTTCAGAGTGCTATTCGCTTATTCAGTCTTTCATTGCTCATACTGGCCAGTTTAGACCAATATAATGAGATGCTCTTTAATTGACGAACTACGGGTGGCTTCCAGCCCATGTCCGCAGCAATACCATCATTCGGACTATATTTACCAACTCCAAGGAAAAATCGCATCGCTCTGTTGTGTACAGCCTCAATACAAGAATATGAACGACATCCCCAGAGCGGAGCACTGTAATTAATCACGGGCCAGACAATAGTATCATAAAGCTTAGTAAAAACATCATGTGGTAAACCACCCACCAATAGATTTACATTTTGCTATAAGTAAGCCTAGCGCACAACTAGCACTCTGGGCCACAACTTTAACTGTAACATGTAAATAGAGATTTTCATGTAATATAACACCTAAGTAAGTATATCGATATACAATATTAATTTTACTAGTACCACACATGAAATCGCAATTTGTACAAGTTTCAGAGACTGGACGGACATGCACAACATTACTTTTGGAAGAATTTACTCTCATGTCATTCAAACTACACCAAAAAGCATTAAATAATATTTGAAGGTCAGCTGCAGTTTCAGCCATTATAACAATATCATCTGCATACAACATAACGCATAATTTCTGGTTATCTACTGTAACGCCAATATCAAAGATTTTAAATATACAGTTAGGTCATTTATAAACAAGTTAAATAAAAGAGGCGACAAAATACATCCCTGACGTTGTCCACAACTGACATTGAACCAATCCGTTTTTAAATAATTTACTCTTACACATGATTGAACGGACGTATACAGTGACTTGACAGCATGAAACTATTTTCTAACAAACGGTTCCATAAAATTGTTTTATTTATAGTATCATAAGTTTTTTTTTAAAATCAATAAAAGCACAATACGTAGATTGACGAAACTTTTTCCTAGTATCAATAACATTAGTGAGACTCATAATTTGGTCAACAGTGCTACGGCTTTTTCTAAAGCCATTTTGTTCACAGGAAATTTTATCATTTTCTTCCGACCACTTAGTAAGCCTACTATTTAAAATTGAACAATAAATTTTGTACATAGCAGGAACTAGGGCAATACCCCTATAAGAAAGTGGATCCCGTTTATCTAGACTAGAAGACTTTGGTATAGGGTTAATAACACATTTGCCCCATAATGTAGGTACAGTACCATTATTAAAACAAATATTAACAGTTCATGAAGAAATGAAAGCGATGTATCATTATGCAAAACTTCGACAGTATATTGTTTATTCCAGAGGCTTTGCCTTTGTTAACAGATAGTGCAGCTGTCCGAACCTCCATTACAGTGGTTATTAAAATCAGCACTATCATCATTTACATTACTACGATTCATGTTAACATTGGTATTTGAAGCTTGGAAAAGAGAGCTAAATCATTTTTCAATCGAGACAAGACTGCGTTTATATCATTCGAAATTGATCTATCAGGTAAAACAACTTCTAATGGAATAACATTCCCTTTTGAACAATTAACGCCTATTTTACCTATAGACTTCCAAAAAGTTGACGTGTCCACATTACACTCCTCTAATGACTGAGATTGCAGAGAAAACCAATAAAAACGCTTAGCTCTCTGAACCTCGCGATCAAATAACTTACGCCTACTGACAAAGTCTGATTTCAGTAAATTATTTCGGCATTTAATATCACAGGACAACCAAACCCGTTCAACATTACAAGTATTATTCCATAAACTTGACAAACGTTCGGACCACCAGGGCTTACCTGGTCGTCGTTTTTTTATTGCTAGAACCGAATTTGATTTCTCTATGTGGCAAACTATAAAACATATTATTTTTAACAATACTACACCAACTGTCATAAACATTATCTATGTCAGACTGGGTACGATGAGAACATTCAAGCTTTGAAATAGTTTCATTAACAGAGAATAAAGTTTCATCATTTAGCATAAAATCATCTGGTATATTAGACACTTCATATTTAATATGTTTATAAGAACTTTGTTTATCACTATAAACATTATTATGTGAACGATCAGTAATTATTCCATCAATTACAATATTCCACATTAGGATTGAATGGCCTGACAGTCCTCTTAACGTTAAAGAAGATGTCATGTGAGTCTTACTAATAAGATCTGTAACAGTTACTACCTCAAACTCCTCAAAATGTTTTAGGGAATAATATTCTACAAAACAGTAGTCGACCACAGATCTACCTTTAGTTGACACAGACGTAATTTTTTTAACTGAACTGCGACCATTCAACATACACATATTAACACTTATTAAAAATTCTAATAATATTTCACCATATCTATTTACACTAAAATCAATAACCTTCCGGTCAGCTACATCTTCTACGCCACGAATAAAATCATCATTATCACCGCATCTACTATTAAAATCTCCACAAATATACAATGTTCCTATATCTTTGTATTGGTATACTAAAGTTAGAAGCGAATCATAAAACTGGTTAACATCAAACAATCTAGAAGAATTTTCTGGTGGTAAGTAGCCTACGCAAGGTAAAATGGAAATGTTATCAAATTTGTGACTCAATTTAGTCAACAAAATTCCCTCATTTGATTAATCTAAAATATGGACCGTAAAGTACCTGGGCCGTAAAGTCTTGGGCCATATAGCCAAGAAACCGATCCAGCTAGGGGTATCTTTTTAAGGTTTTTGTGCTTTCGTGTCAGAAGTGAAACGATTTTAAAAGCTAGCCAAAAGTGAAAGGATCTTTTTAATATCGTGTGTGGTGCCCATTGGCGTTGATTACTGCCTGGATCTCATGCTACTGATAAGCCTGCGGATGCTGCCTTTGGAGATTCGAACCCACTCCTCAAGGAGGGCTTGTCGTAGCTCCTGGATGGTGGTAGGCTTAACAGGGTGTGCAGATATTGCAACCTGAAGCATTTGCTAATACGACAAAATGTTACGTGATTTCTGATTAGTTTATATTGTTTGTAGTGACATGGCGGTGTACGACTAAGAAAATCCCGTTCGAAAATATAAATGTTGATTACTCGAATATTTGGGTCTTCTGAACTCGGTTCCAGACCTATATTAACGTATTTAATTGTTCTTTTTAGGACTTATTGGTCAATTCGATCTATAAAAGACTGACAACCTTGCATTAGTGTGTGAAATTAGGCCATTTCAGTGTGGCCGCATTTATGTCGACTAAGAGAAATCGGGTCAAATTCTAACGTTTTTTTTTCGATTTCTCGGTAACGGCTTGGGCTAGAAGCTTAGTTTTGGTCTCATTTTGTGCGAAAACATATACCTGAAGCCACTGCAAACTTTGTTTTAAAGCATTCATCCCTGTCGTTGTATAATTTACGTTGTGTGAAGACAGTGGGCATTCACCGGAACGAAGAGTTATACGCCTTCTATTAGTATATATAACAGTAGAACGAGGTCGAATTCTGTGAATTTTTTTTCATTTAAGGTAATTTTGGGTTAAATTGTGCTGTTTGATAAAGAATTTATTGCATTTTTACCATCACAGGTCCGCTACTAATGCCTGTGACCTAAATAGGGTTCATGATGAGCCAATATGTGCTGCTAACATGGGACCCAGGTGCTCTTTCTATGAAAGGCCAATGCTTTACAAACTACACTGTCTGTTCAAAAATCCCTATTCCCTAATTATGAAATAAGAACAAAAATGATGTTTTTTCAAAGGACCCTATAGCAGCAATCAGTAGTCTGTGTTAAATACAAATAAATGAAGAGTGAATGGATTTCTGCTCATTGCCAGCAGACAAGTGGATTCATCAAGCCCTGATTAAGTTAATATTCCATCAATGAAACAAAATATTCCAACTTGCATACAATTTCTTAAATTAATTAAATTTAAAATCATCAAAGTGTCAAAACACTATAAAGTATCTAAATCAATTAAATTTACTAAGATTAGAGAGTACTATAGAGTACGAAGATCTGAACAAATCTCAAAAATGTTCTAAATGTCTTAAACCGACTTGATCCGAATTTTTTAAGTATCTAAAATATAATCTGTATTTAGAGCAAGAAGTAAAATTTTACCAGTAATAAATCCAAATTTCAGTGGCAAGGTGAGGAAAAAAGCAACTATTATATAGTAAAATAATGCAATCATTTGATCAATCAATTAGCCAAATTTAGCTTACATCATTATTATGATTGGCTGATAAGTCCTGGTCAAGTAAGTCATTAATAATGGATATGTCTTGGACAGATCTTGATAAGCCTCGCCTAACTGAATTAATTAGCTTACAATGACTCCTTATTTTGACAAACTTATAAACATAAATTAAAAACAATATAATCAATAACTAAACACTTATTATTGGTTAATCCTAAATAAAAGACATATGTTCTTAATTAGTACAAAATTCTGCTTAATTTGGATCTATACATGAATTTACAGCTCCAAAAACTTAGAATTTTGTTATTTAACATTTAAAATATGGCTTCTGTTATAAGGTTCTCAAATACAAAAATATTAACAAGTTTATCACTGCACAAATCACAAAATTAAGATTAATATGTTAATCTATATTAAAAGCTGGTCATTTTGGAAGTAAACATGACTATATAGCTACACAAACTAAGATTTTGGTAATTTAATATCATGCGGTGCTAAATATTCTATTTAGCAATATTAAACTCAAGTAAAACAATGTATATAACACATAATCATGATATTTACTAAAATATCTGTATCCTTAATTATATTTTGTATTATTAATAATTTAAATCTATATTTCAGTTAAATCTAAACCGTTCAAGCGGGCCAGATTACGGTTTAAATGAATTTTTTAAATACGGCTTTAATAGGTTATCTTTTTACCTAGTTAAACTATTTAATAGAATATTTGATACTGGTCATTTACCATCAAAATTGACGGAGGGTTTTATAATTCCATTACATAAAAAGAGAGATATCAACCAACCAGAGAATTATCGCGGTATAACATTATTAAGCAATTTAGGTAAATTATTCACGAGAGTCTTAAATAAACGTTTGGACAAGTGGGCGGAAGATTATTTTGTTTATGTAGAAGCACAGCCAGGTTTTAGGAAAAACATGGGTACAACAGATAATTTATTCATTTTGCACGGTCTTATAAGTCATATATTGAATGAAAGGAAACAGTTGTTTGTTTTGTCGATTTTACGAAAGCTTTTGATCATCTTGTTAGGGAAAATATTTTTTATAAACTTATTCAATATGGGGTCAGGGGTAAAATGCTCAATATAATTAAATCGTTATATAGCATGTTAAATCTAAAGTAAAACACAAATACAACAATATAAGTGATAGTTTTGAATGTATCTAGCAGTAGTAAGGGAATTGAGCGAGTCTAGGCCACTTATCGGCATCTCGCTCACTTTGTTCGCTCGATGCCTCAGTGGTTCGGATTTTCGCTCGCTTCGCTCGCTCAAATCCCCTAGACTCGCTCAATTCCCTTACTACTATCATGAAAGTGTTTTTTTATGTTTAACGAAATTGAATATGGAGGGTGTTTTTAACATAAAAATAAAAAAATGTGGAAGGTTTTAAAATTTAGAAATGAAAAAATATAGAATTAGTCATTTTTTCACTAGCTTGGAAAGTTTATATGTGGAAAGTGATAAAATTTTTTTATTTACAAATTAGTCATTTTTTCACCAGCTGGGAAAGTTTATATGTGAAAAGTGTTAAATTTTTTTATTTATAAAATTAGTCATTTTTTCACTAGCAAAAAAGTTTATATGTGGAAAGTGTTAATTTTTTTTATTTACAAATTAGTCATTTTTTCACTAGCAAAAAAGTTTATATGTGGAAAATAATAGAAAAATAAATAAATGATACATTGAAAATAACGGGTTAATATAATTCAATCAACAGTGACGCTACGGTGCATTCTGTTGTTGCATTTCCTTGTAAGCAAACAAAGTTAATAACACTTGAAACATCAACTTCAAAAGGCTTTTGGAAATTATCATGTTTTCTAGTAGTTGTATGAAGTGTAATTTCACAACCTTCTAATGGTATTCCATTTATAGATATACCCACTTTAACTTCACCAACATTCCATTTACTTGAAAGATTCATTCCTAATATTCGACCTCGACGCATCATGACATAGCCAACAGAATTAGTTTTACATCCGTTTCCTTGTGAGAAAACTTCATTCTTTGTGATTGCACCTTTTGATTCTGCCGTTATTGTAATGAAATAAGTTTTTTTCCGCGTCTGCTCAATAATGTTTAGCAACGAATTATTATTTATTGTAAGCTTTCTAAATCTCTCTTGTAGATTAACAAAGCGATCATTTTGTATATTTATTTGTTTCATCATTTCACTTCTGTTATTGTGTACATCTTGTTGAAATTTTGTTATTCTTTCTTCAAGGTCAGGTGTAAGTTTTATTTTACTATATAGATTATGAACACGATTCAATAAATTTTCAATATCTTCTTTTCGTTTCTGTTTCTTGATTCCAAAAATACTCATTTTTTATAAGTAAAAATCAAAACTCAGTAATCTGTAATTCTTGTTCATAAAAACTACCTTTAATTTCTTCGCCTTTTAAATCTTTTATTTTATAAGTAACAGGATCTGTATTTAAAACTTCTTCAATTACAAATATTTCTCTTGTCCAGCGTGTTGTATAACCTTTTTCAAATTTATCTTTCTTTTTTGATATTCTTACTCTATCTCCAACTTTAAATTTAGGTTTTTTGGTTTCCTTTTCTTCCTCTGGATATAAATTTTCATACACAGTTGATTCATTTTCTAATTTACTCGCTTCAACAGGTGTCATTTTAATTGAAGAATGAACTGTATTATTACATTCTTTAACCAAATCATCTAATATATTATAATATTTTGTAGTTTCATTAGCAGTAAAATATTTATACATATGTTGTTTCATTGTTCCTATCCAACGTTCTACAACACTAGATTTTTCTTCATTCTCGGTTGAATATAATTTTATGTTATTATCTTTTAATAATTCTTTTACCTGTCGATTGTAAAATTCAGAACCTTTATCTGACCAAATATACATCGGTTTTCTTTCTTTAAATAATGTTTCAAATGCTTCACTTACCGTTACTCCTGTTTTATTTTTTAAAGGAATCAACCAACCATATTTACTAAAAACATCTATAACAGCTAATAAATATTTATAGTGTTTATTTTGTTTTGAATATTGTTGCATATCTACCAAATCAACTGCCCATATTTGATCTATCGAATGAACATTAACACGTCTTTTGGGAAAAGATTTTACAACTCTGTGATGTAATTCATCTGCTAATTTATTTGTAAATCTATTTTTTTTAGATCCACACTCAGAACATTAAGCTTTTAACATTTGTCTATTATTGGATGTTGTAACTTGTTCTACCGAATCATTTTCAGTATGTTTTTTACAACGCAAACAATATATTTTTGGTTGCTCCATTTTTAATATATTAAATTTGATTTCTTTAAAAATGAGTGAAAAAAATTTGTACAAAATGTAACGAATATAAATATTTATATGAATATGACAAAGCAAATAGTAGAGTGATGGGAGTTAAATCTTCATGTAAACAATGTAACAAACATATGAAACAAAAACATTATCAAAATAATAAAGAAAAATACAAAAAAGCATATCAAGAATTTTTACTTAGAAATCCAAATTATCAACATGAATATTATTTTGAAAAGCATATACCTGATTGGAAATTATTTCCTTAAAAATGAGAACAAAAAAATTTAAAAATCTTATTACTGAAATCGATATTGATGATATAGATGAATATGATATAACCAAATATATAAACTTATTAAAAGATAAAATAGTTATTAATAAATTTCCTTTGAAAATAAAAAATAACAATAACAAGTGAATTTTCAACTCCTATGTCATTTGATATAATAGAAAGTCATTATTCCCATCCCGTTCAAGTTATCCTATCACAAAATAATTTATCCAAATTTTATGAAAGTCTAATAGATAAATTTGAAGCTTGGATAGATAAATTTCAAGAAAGAGGAAGTGGTTTTGTTTTTAGAAATATTAAAAGTGTAAAAGTAAAACAATATAAATATGGTTATCAAAAAGCTTCAAGTTATATTCCTCTTCAATTTAAATCGAGTAATATTATTAATGTGAAAAATACAAATGATAATAAATGTTTTCTTTGGTCCATATTGGCAAAGTTACTTCCTGCTTCCGAACATAAATAAAGAGTAACTAAATATAAAGAACATGAAAATAAAATTATCATGAAAGGAATTGAATACCCTGTTAAAATAAAAGATATCCCAAAAGTAGAAAAACAAAATAATCTAAGTATTAATGTATTTGCCTTGGAAGATCAAAAAAATAAACATTCTTTATATCCAGTTCATGTTTCAAATGTAGAAAGTGAAAATGTAATTGATCTTTTATATATTGAAAGTAACGGAAATACCCATTATTGTTTAATTAAAGATTTAGATAGTTTCAAATGTGATAATAATAGACATAAATCATTTACATGTAGAAATTGTTTACAAGGATTTCAAAGAGAAGAAACACTAATAAAACATAAAGAAATATGTTACGATAATGAATATTGTAAAACCGTAATGGTAAAACCGGAGAAAAATATTCTTAAATTTAAAAATCATCATTTTAAAAATAAATTACCATTCGCTATCTATTGTGATTTTGAATCTAATAATATTTCAATAATGACAAATAAACCAAATCCTAATGAATCATATATAAATCCAATATTTAAACAAGAAATAAATAGTTATGGAATATATGTTAAATCTGATTATCCTGAAATATATAAATCACAATATTTTTCTTATGTTGGTGTTGATGCAGCAGAAAAATATGTAAAAAAATAATGGAAATATTCAATGAAATACAAAATAATATATACCTTAATGAACAGAAAAAAACAAAATTAAATACATATGAAGAAAAAGAATTTCAAGATGCAACCAATTGTTACATATGTGGAGTTGAGTTTTCCGAGTTGAAAAAAATAAATGTGAAGGAGTTTAAATCTGTGAATGAAAGACACATAAGATTACGAGAAAAAATTGATAAATCCAAACTTAAATATATTGTTGATAATCCGGAGAAATTTAATTTGGGAAGTAGATATATTAAAGGAAAACAAATGGATAATGAATCACAATTAAAACTATTAAAAGATTATCTAGATGAAACTAATGAATTTGGAGAATGTATTATGTCATATCATCAACGTAATAAATTTGGAAGATATTGGACCAACGAGAAAATAGGTTTACAAAATATGAGTCGACGAATTAGACATACATTATGTAAAGATAATATGATAGATATTGATATGAAAAATGCACATCCAACTTTACTATCATCGTATTGTCATAAAAATAATATTGAATGTAAATCACTTGATAATTATATTAATAATAGAGAAGAATTATTGGCACAATATGGTAAATTGAAAAAATTATCTAGGGAAGAATCGAAAAAAGAATTATTGGCAATTCTCAATGGAAAGGAAATAACCATAGAACGCAAACATCCTAAATGGTTCATTGAATACTATATAGGTATGAGAGAAATAATAGATAAAGTGTGTGAATTGAATCCATCTTTGGTTGAACTTGCAACAAAACAAAAAAAAGAAAGAGGTTCAAATTATAATATTAAAGGTTCCGCAATTAATCTATTGTTATGTGATATGGAAAATAAATCATTGATGGCGGCATTTGATTATTTGATCGGTGAAGGTGTTGAAGTTGGTTCATTGGTGTTTGATGGTTTGATGATTTATAAAAATGAAAGAGATACCGAAGAATTGTTAAAAGGATGTTCAAAAGTTGTAAAAGATACAACTGGAAATGATATAATATTTACAGAAAAAATAATGGATGAAGGATATGATATAGATGTTGAAGATCAAACCACGGGTAACGTTGTAAAAATACGAGAAAATTGTCATTTTTCGGGTAAATATCGAGGATCTGCGTGTCAATCTTGTAATACCAAAGAAGGTAAATCGTCAAAATTAATTCCTGTATTATTTCACAATGGTTTTAATTACGATTTCCACTTTATAATCGAAGAATTGATTAAATATGAAGATGAATATAATAAAGTAAACTTCTTTCTAAAAACTCAGAAGAATATATTTCTATAGAATATGGATCATATTATAAAAAATTAAGATTTCTAGATTCTTATAGATTTATGTCGAAAGGATTAAATGATATTTCTAAATCTATGGAAAACTTTCCTATTTTAGAAAGTGAATTTAAAACATATAAACATGAAAAGCTTGGATTATTAAAACAAAAAGGATATTATCCATATGAATACATAGATTGTTTGGATAAATTAAAAGAAAATAATTACCAGATATTAAAGAATTTTATTCTACTTTAAAACAAGAAAATATAACAGAAGAAGAATATAAATATGCACAAAATATATGGAAAACATTCAAATGTAAAACTCTAAAAGATTATCATGAATTATATTTAAAAACTGATGTATTGATATTAGCGGATGCATTTGAAAATTTTAGAAACTTCTTCTTACAACATCATGAAATAGATCCATGTTATTGTTATTCTGCTCCGGGATTAACATGGCAATGTGGTTTAAAATATACAGGAGTTGAATTAGAATTATTGACAGATTACGATATGTTATTAATGTTTGAAAAAGGAATTCGTGGAGGATTTTCTGGTGTTTTTGGACCACGACATGTAAAAGCTTTTAATAAATATACACCCAACTATCATAGTGATGGTGTTAGAATATTGGATGAAAATGAAAAGAAAGAATGTTTAGAAATATTGAAGAATGGTGGTGATTTGAATAATTTTCTGATGGAAAAATTTATGTTATATCTTGATGCGTGTAATTTGTACGGTTGGTCGATGACACAATTTTTACCAACCAAAGATTTCAAATGGGAAAAGAATCCTGATTATTATTTGAATATTCCAAAAGGTAGAGGTTGTATAATCGAATGTGATTTAGAATATACCGATGAATGTAAAAAGAAAACATTTAAATATCCATTGGCACCGGAAAAGAGAGTAACGAAAAAAGAAGAATTATCCGAGTATCAATTAAAGTTACTGGGTAATAAACCTTTGGGAAAAGAAGAAAAACTATTGTTAACGTTATATGATAAAAAGAAATATATTGTACATTATGGTATTTTAAAAGATTATATTAAACTCGGTATGAAAGTTACTAAAGTTTATAGAACTATTTCTTTTGAAGAATCAAATTGGTTAGCAAAGTATATTAATTTTAATACCGAACAAAGGAAAAAATCTAAATCTACTTTTGAAAAAGATTTATGGAAACTTATGAATTGTAGTTTCTATGGAAAGGCATTAGAAAATATCAGAGGAAGAAGTGAAATTATATTATCTTCCAATAGAGAAGAAGTAAAAAAATATATAAACAAACCAAATTTCAAAGACTCAATAATATTTAATGATAACTTTGTTGCTATAATTAATAATGTTACTTCTGTTAAATTTAATAAACCTATTTATCTTGGAATGTGTATTTTAGATTATTCGAAATTATTGATGTATCAATTTTATTATGATGTTATAAATGAATTATGGCCAAAAAATGAACTTGTTGCTTCCGATTCGGTTTTAGGTAATACTCCGTTGATACTAAGATATAAAAATAAAATATTTATTGATAAAATAGAAAATATTACCAATGAATATGAATATTCAAATGGTAAATTTTATCATAAACCAAATTATAATATTGAAGTTTGGACAAGTGGAGGATTTTCTAAAATAAAAACTGTAATTAAACACGAAACAAATAAAAAAATATTTAGAGTTGTTACATCGGTAGGATTTGTTGATGTTACCGAAGATCATTCGTTAATTAAAGATAATAATGAAATTATTAAACCTAAAGATTTAACACTTGGTATAAATCTTTTATTCAATAATAGTTATAAAGAAAATTTAAATCCCCCACTAAAAAGAGATTTTTTAAAATTAGAACCAAAAACTTTAGAAGAGAAAAAAGCTTTTATTGAAGGTTTCTTTTTGGCAGATGGAACAAGTGGAATTTATAAATATAAACATGGAACGCAATACAAATGGAGTTTAGACAACAAAGATTTAAACCTTTTAAATAAATGTTTAAAATGGTGTAGGGAAATATATTCAATAACCGATTTCAAAATAACAAATTACACAATATCAACCGGTGATATGTATAAAATTGTTCCGAAGGGGAATATTAAAGTAATGGCAGAAAAATTTGAAAGATTTTATAGCGAAGAAAAGGAAAAGTACATTCCATATAAAATTCTCAATAAAGATTACAATTACAGATTATTTTTCTTCAGAGGATTTTACCAAGGAGATGGACGTAAGAAGGGAAAGGATAGTGATTTTTCCTTTACACAAAAATCTAAAATTACATTTTCTTGTTTACATTATCTTGTAACATCTTTAGGATATAATACAAATATTAATACATGTAATGTTAGATCGAATATATTTTATTTACAAATAACTAAAAAAAACAAGTTGCTAATGTAAGAAAAATAATACCATTGGGGAAACAAGAAAAAATTGTTTATGATTTATCTACCGAAACTGGAAATTTTAATTGTGGATTTCCTTTAATCGTAAAAAATACCGATTCCGTTTTCATATCAGTTGAAACTGAAGATATTTACGATGATATGAATCAAATACAAGATTATTTGGATACATCAGATTATCCCGAAAATCATCCTTTATATTCGAAAAAAAAATAAAAAAGTAGTAGGAAAATTTAAAGATGAATTAAACGGAAAAATTATGAATGAAATAGTTTACCTAAGAAGTAAATCATATTCCTATACATATTTAGATTATAATCAAAACATAAAAGAAGAAAAGAAATTAAAAGGAATAGGAAAAACTACAATTAAAAAAGATATAAAATTTGACGATTATAAAGATTGTCTATTTAATAGTAAAACTAAAATGAATAAAATGTATACAATGAATTCAAACAAACATAATATATATATTAATGAAGTTAATAAAAAAAGTACAACACCATTTGATGATAAAAGATATATATGTGAAAATGGAATAGATACTTTACCATATGGTTTTATATCAATTTCCATGTAATAAATCCTGTTAATGCCATACCACCAACAATAAATGCAATCTCTCTATTTTTCTGGTCTTCCGATGGATTATAAAAATCACTTAATGTAGGTTTCGGAGGTAAATCTGGTAATCGTTTACCGGTAATATAATAATAATTTTCATCGCTGTATCGGCGTTATCAAATTCATTCATAGCATGATGTTCCTTTTTCAATTGTTCATTAATAAAATCTAATCTTTGTGTTCTTTTTTCATTCCATTCAATTTGGGCTTTTTCCAATTGTTCCACTGCTTCATCGTGTCGTTTTCTCTCTTCATCACTATTTCTACCCATATGCGAAAATAAATAATTACTACCAGAAAATGCTAATGCATTTGTTATTGCACCACCAACCATCATTGCTGCTGCACTTGCCATTTTTATAGGCAAATGAAATGAACCTATTTTTATTTCGTAAATGATAAATTTTTAAATATTTTAAACATTAAAAAATAAAATCGCTTCACTCGCTCATTTCATAATATCAGCTGGAATAATTCCCTGTTTAACTAACATATCTCTTGTTGATATTGCGAGTAATATATCAGTAGTCAACATTCCAATATCTGCCATATTAAAATCTACTTTTGGAGGTGGTTTTCTAAATATTTTTCTACCTAGTTCCGAATATCCAACCGTTAAAATACTTATTACTCCCGAATGATATAACATGTTTACTATTTGTTTTCCGTCTATTTGTGAAGTCATTTTTTATATATTAAATTTAGTTAAATTCAAATGGGTCAATTTCTTTCTTGTCAATTTCTTTTTTTTGCTGTCGTTGAATCACTGGTTTTTGTTCAGACTTATATATATATATTCCCAATCCGACAATTCCAATTAAACATAAAGGTATATAATTTTTCGTAACATTTATATATTGAATTTCTTTAACTTCATCTTTTGTTATTGGGATCTCTTCCGAGTTCGCTGATTTTAATTTTATGTTTTCTTTCTTAATTGATTCAATTTCTTTTATTTTTAATTCAGCTTTTATTTTTTTTGCTTCAGCACCTTTTTTACCAGCCAATACTCTTTTTGGATTTTTAGTTTTGGCTTCGCTCGTAATATTTTCACTCATCTTTTTTTATTGTAACATTTTCACTTTTTTCTTCGTCTCGAATAATATGTTTTGTTGTTGTTAAAATAGCTGTAAAAGGTGCAAGATACGTTCCATATCTATAATACAATTCACAACATGTACTAGTCAAAGTATGATTGATAAATGGATCTTCTTCTAAATCTTGTTTTAGTTTTGGTGGATTAACAACATTTAAATATTTTGATACAACCATAACATATAAATTAATAAAAGAGTTCCCCAATGTCTTGGTCATACTTGCACCCAATCTGGCTTCGTATCTACGATACAATTTTTTTATTTGTTCTGGTGTCATTGTATCGATATCGGCCATTTGTAGATCTTTACCAAGATATTGTTTACTTCCTCCACCTGCAACAATAGCCTATATCCTTTCACGTTTTGTTTCAATATTTTGATCATTAGCTTTTTGTTCTTCTGTACATTCCTTAAGCAATTCTTCAGCATCCATTTTTATAGGTATATTTTTAAGCATCAAGCGAGCGTATCGAGCATTTTCATTATTATAACTAAAGCATTACTAAAGCATTACTTAAGCATTACTAAAGTATTACTTAAGCATTACTTAATCTTAAACTACCCAATAATTCGTAGGTTGGTCAGTTTTTAAAATTAATTTAATATGTTTCTTTTTTTTAATTCTTCTTTTATTTTTTGTCGTTCTTCTAATGTGGGAATAACATCATTCTCTCTTAAACAATTTTCAAAACTATCCCTGTCCTTAGTGTAAAATATCCATAACCATTTTGTTTGTTCTCTTAAATCTTTCAAAACAGAAGTATATCTTTGTGAAATAACCCAAACCGATTGTTCCGCATGTCTACCAGAGAATGCCAACTCCGATAACATATCTTTTTTTCTTTGTTAATTCTTTTGTAGCGCTACAATCATCAATAATATATAGAGTTGGATGACCAGCATATTTTTTGAAAAATATTCTTAGTAGTTCTTGTAATTTTTCTTCCCCTCTAATTATTGGATTTACAATTATAATATTCTTTGTTTTCGGGTTTCTAATATCACCAATCCACTCACGATTTTTGTATGCCTTATTCCATTGAATCGTTGGACAAAGTATAACGATATACACAAATACATTTCTATATTCACGTTCGAGTAAATCCAAAACAAATTCAGTTTTTCCACAACCGGTTTGACCACATATAATTGCACAATGTGGATATTTGGGTAATTCCATTTATTAATAACCAATTTCTTTAAATCTACCATCTTCAAAATTAATTTGTGCATCTTGTATAACAAATAGATAAACATTTATTGTCTCATCATCTCCCTCTTCTTTAGTTATTTGTATTGTGATACCTTCCGATGCATTTTCAATTCTTCTTCCCGAACCGTGAAGAGAGTTATCATCCGTTGAGCGTAAATCCAACCACAATGCATAATTGTCTGTTAGATATTTTTCTAATGTTGTATCAGTGAAATATAAATCTTTTATAACCATATTTGTTTCTTTATTTTGTTTTGAATTCAAACCAAAGAATTTATTTATTTCATCCCATTGTTGATATGATTTCATTCCTTGACTATACAGTTGATTTGGAACTCCTTCTATTGTCATTTCTACTTTTGTTATTTCAGGATTGTAATAAGTTTCAGTTGATGTTCTCTCCGGGTCTTCAAACAACATTAGAATACCTTTCATACTTCTAGCAGGAACATTTAGATTAATATTCCATAGTGTATCAGATTTGTTTTTAGATATTTTCCTGTGTCTAAGTATTCTATCATATAAAACAACCATTTTACCACCAACTTGTTGACTTATTTGTCTTGCGAATCCGGTATCAGAAACGGTATCAAATTCCAAGCAAATATTTTTGATTGAATAACTTGAAGCGGGATCTGTTGATTTAATCACTTTGTTGTAATCGTTGAATGTAAGTTCATATTCAAGTCTATCGCCAAGACCAGCTTGATAAAATGGCATATGGGTATTCAATAATTCAAAATCTAGTGGAATACAAAATCTATTTCCATATGCTTTTGCAATAGCTTCATCTTCTTTGTCCGCCGAAGCACCTTTGGATCCAATCCTATGTTTTAACATATTAGGTTTGCCGATACCTTGATACGCCATATTTACTCGTTCAGTTGGAGATCTCCATAAATCAATATAACAATGATAAATATCACTATCATCAATAGACATAACTTCATTTCCACTTATTCTAATTGCAGTTTTCTTAATTATTGTTCTTCATATGTTTTGAAATATAGTTGCATTCGGATCTTTGGAGTTTATTTCAATTTCAAATGCTAATCTGACTGTTCCGGGAACAATAACATCATTACTACTTAGATTAGGAAATCTCACTAACAATTGTTGATTTTGATCAATAGTTGAAGGATTATTGGTTATTACAACACTTTGACGAATACCTCTAACACCACGCGGTTCTCTTATTTTTCTGTATGGATTTAATTTATTTCCGTAAGCTGACATTTTTTAAGGGTAAAAAATGGCTGAAGGTGGTAGACCAGACTTTGATAATCCTGCATTCGATAAAGATGATTATGATAGAGATGATTATGAGGATGATGAAGCAGAAACATCTTTTATAGATGAAGAACAGTTTCAAAGAACATTGAATATTCAATTTGAAGCATTAGATAATTTCATGGGAACTGATCGTGAAAGAGAAACCAGCTCTTTGTTAAAAATGATGTCGAAACGATTTTATGAAAGAAATCAAGAACCAGTGAGAAGTAATAATAATTACTTTTTGAAACGGGATGAAATGAACAGGTTAGTGTTTGGTATTAAAGGTCCTAATGAAGATTACAACCTCTCATATTACAAATCAAACAATCCTAATGCATTATTGCAATTTTATTCATTCGACACACTTCAGAAGAAATATGGTGTTGATTTTGTTAGAAGGGAATTAGGAGTAGATAATTATCAACTTCATGCCAGTCGGGTGCGTCATGGTAGAAAGGAGTTAAAACAATTAATTGAGGCAAGAAACAAAATTGCAACTGAAGAAATTCAATTGCAAAACATTTCTTTTCCACAAGATTTAACAAGAATCGTTGATGAAATTGAAACTATAGTGAAAGGAATAGAACCACCATCTATCGTACCGAATAAACACGATAAAGGAACACAAACGGATATGACAAAGAGAGAAATGGATGGTATTATCAATGCTATGACTACCGTAAAAGAAGAACTTGCAAATAATTTGGCAAAATTGACTGCATTAGATAAAGACTTAGCAAAAGAAAAAGAAAAATTAGAACAAGCTAAATCGGACACCGATGAAACCCAGGTAAAGAGAATAAGTAACAGAATAGGAGAATTGGAAGATGAGAGAAGTGGAAGGCTTGAAGTAATTGAAACTAATAGAGAAAGATTACGTAGTCAGATTAATAGAATAAAGGAAACTGTACATAAAATGTTAAACGAAGACACAACATTAGCCGAAAGAATTAAAACATTATTCAGAGAACAAGGAATTACAATTGTTAGTCTTTTAACTGCTTTTGGTATGATTATTGGTGTTATTGTTGAGACTTTTATTCCTACTACAGGTGGAAGTATTCCTCCAATACCTCCCAAACCTCCCAAAAAAAGACGGTATAAAAGAATGGATTGAAAAACAATTAGCTAATATCGGAAAACTATTAGCCAAGCTTGCAGGAAAAGCAGCAGAAGCATTACCTGGTATTATTGGTTCTATTGTATCTTGGTTATTTTCAACAACTGGAAAGGTTGTTAATTGGTTTGGAGAACATTTATGGGCTTTGGTTGTTCTTGTTTTTGGACTGTTGTATGCAGCCGCTAGGGAATATTTATCAAAATAATACCTATTGCTATACTTCCCACTATTAATGGTGTTTTGTTTTCTTCGTGTTGTTTTGCATCTTTCTTCGTTTCGACCTCTTGGTGTTTAACATTTGTCTTGACCGAGCTTGAAACTGCGACGTGAGGAGTTCCCTGCGGTCGCGAAAGTTCTGGAAGAGATTTCTTCGTTTTGGTTCCCATAAGTTCCACATGATGCTTCGGTGGAATAGGTTGGTTATTCACACTATTATTCAATCCAAGCACTTCATTATCGGTGGCTTCCACAATTTCATTGTTATAATCTTGAATTGTCCCAATTCGTAATTCCATATTACTCGGAGACATGTACAATCCAATTCCATAAACATAGTCAACTTTACTTCGCGCATATTTTAGTGTGTTTTGATACCTTGTAATTTGACTTGGTAAATCCACAGGACTATTAATGGCATCTTCAACATTTGCAAGGAATTGTTTTTGAGCATCAAAAGCTGTTCCTGTTCCAAGTATAGTTGTTCTTGTTTGGGATTTGGAACTGAGTATAGCCCAGCAATAAGTTCGTATGGATTCATTAATCCGTTCAATACCGGCTCTAGTAAAACCGTTTGATGCATCAAGAATGAATGTTGTCCATGCATCTTTAACATCATCTAATTGTTGAATATAATTAATATAAACTTTTTTAGGTGGAAGATATTCGCATGATGAAATACCACAACGTCTACCACCTGGCACTTCTGGTCCAAATGTCATTTTTGATAAATCTAGATCGGTTGCCGTACTACGAACAATATGTTGGGATGAATGATCATGTCTAAAATCCGTTCGTTTCCAAGCGGAATGACTTGTTGTGTAAATAACTCCAAGACCATCATTTTGTCTCCAATCCGTATTGGGATCTACATCAAACTCTTTACATATTCTTTCGTAAGCACCACGATCATAACCACTACTAAATGCATTCCAACTTTTATCTTGTGGCAATGCAATAGATAATTCAAATAGTATTCGTCTTGTTTGGTAATAAACGTGAAACAAGAATAACGATCCTGTCAACCCACCAGCTTTCAAATGGTTATTCAAATCTATACCACAACCTGTAGTAGCACACCATATTGCAAAGTTTAGTTGATTTTGCCAAAATGATAATAGGTTTGTATTCCAACGTTGTACTATCTCATTTGATGCTACATGTGGTAAAACATATTTTTCGAATATATTCGGGAAATCCACATTGAAGCTTTTTCCGGACGATGAAATAATAATATTTTGTTTTATAATGTTGATTGACTTCTTGTTGAATACCCCTGCACCAGGATAACGAACTTCATCGTTATACTTAAATTCTTTTGGTGTCATTTTTTTATTTTTAAAAAATGTATCATACAATTTCTGATATCGATAAGACAATAATCTTACAACAATATATAGATAACACATGTGGTACCAAGAGAATTGGATTGAAGAGTTTTACTTATACTATAGGGTGGTATAATTTAATTGACGAACATATTCAAAAAATTGGTGAGCGTCCAGATAAGATTACAAATGGTTTTTATAGTTTTCAAGAAATAGTAGATATATTTCAAAATGATAATATTACATTATCCGTAAATGAAACAAATGGTATTGTTTCTTTAATTACTCTCAATGAAGTGAAAGTGAGTGAAGGTTTATGCCGGATGTTGGGGTTTGAAAATAAGAGAAGATTTGATAATAATAGAAACCCACATCATGGTACCAGAACAATAGATTTGTCACCTTATAAACAACTATATATTCATCTCGATCAGAAAAATAGTGCTTATAATTTCTTTGATGGTGCTCCCAGTAATATCCTTGGTGTTGTTTCCGTTGAAAATAGAGCGTTTGGTGATATTGTTCATACACATTTTGATAATCCAGAATATAAACAATTGACACATGGTGATATTTCGGAATTAAGTATAAGTGTTTGTGATAAAAACAATCAGAAGATAAATAACAATGTGTTACCAATTAATTGTGTATTGGAAATTATATAATTTTTTTTAAAAAATGAGTATTTTCGGTGTTAAAAAGCCCCGGAAGGATCCAACTCTTGAAACTATAAAATCGGCCATTACAATAACTGCTGAAAAAAAAGGTAATTTGGTTTATGGTGGAGTGTTTTCATTTGGAAATGCCGGCAGACAAAAAGACGTTGGTTATGTTGTTATGAGGCGTGGTCAAATAACCGGTATTAGTTTGTCGAGTGAAAGACAAATTGGTGTAGCGAGAGTTGGAGTATTGGTGAATGGAAAAGTTTTGAGAGGATGTGAAATTTCTTTGTATACAACGACATCAGAATATATAAATTTTGATACTCCATTTTCAGTTGAAGCCGGGAGTGTTATTAATTTTGTTAGTCTGGTGTACAATGGAGCTGTATTTAATACTGTTGCCGCGTTATTATTTGAATTCAAAAAATATCCTTAAAAAATGAAACAACCAACGGCACCGAATTTATATCCAGAGTTATCCGACGAAGACTTTAGAGACGAGGGAGGACAAAATTATAGATTACGGAAAATATCGGAAATCGAGAAAATATTAATTGATGAAAGAGATACTCGCAAAGCATTATATAAGAAATATAAACGTGGAATTAATATTACTGATGGTGTTGATAGCATTCTAATATCAATGTCTGTTATTTTAGCAGGTATTGGTTTGGCGGTTCCAATTTTTTTTCCATTAGAAATTGCCGCTGTTGTATGTGGAAGTTTGGGTGCTTGTGTTAAACTTATTAGACGTAAACTATTTACAAAAACACAAAAACATTATAAGATTGAAACTATTGCTGAAAGTAAATTAAATAGTATAGAAGATTTGATTTCAAAGTCTTTAACAGATGGTAGGATATCTGAAAATGAATTTAAACTTATATTGGACGAATTGGAAAAATATAATAATCTAAAAGATAACATACATTCAAAACAAACAGGATTGAGTGAGATAGATAGAAAAAAACTTATCGAGGAAGGCAAAGCTCAGGCTTTATCCGAATTAAAAAAAAATAGGAAATGCTTAATTTTATTCAATAAAATTATTATAGTAAACGATCCACCACCGAAATATTTATCTGAAAACCCGAACCACTAAAAAAATGACTAATTTTAAAATTTAAAATTTTTAAAACCTTCCACATATAAACTTTCCAAGCTAGTGAAAAAATGACTAATTTGTAAATAAAAAAATTTAACACTTTCCACATATAAACTTTCCAAGCTAGTGAAAAAATGACTAATTCTATATTTTTTCATTTCTAAATTTTAAAACCTTCCACATTTTTTTATTTTTATATTAAAAACACCCTCCATATTCAATTTCGTTAAACATAAAAAAAACACTTTCATGATAGTAGTAAGGGAATTGAGCGAGTCTAGGGGATTTGAGCGAGCGAAGCGAGCGAAAATCCGAACCACTGAGGCATCGGGCGAACAAAGTGAGCGAGATGCCGATAAGTGGCTTAGACTCGCTCAATTCCCTTACTACTTCTAGCGCTAAAATCTGTTTGTGGTCCCTAAAAGATTGATGATAAATAAACCAGATGGCCCCTGCTGCCAACGGGAGGCCCCTTTGATCACACATACTTCATAAGTGTGGCCCCTTATTGTATACAGTACACTCTAGGCTGTATAAGGAATTTAGTGGATTGGCATGTGTTAATGTAGTTGATGTAAATTAGAAACTAATGAAGAAAATTGTGCTTGTTTTGTTCTGTACCCAGACATATAAAATGCAAAAAGTATGTTGAATGCACCATGATGTTTACAAGGGCCAGATAGGGAGCTGTATTTACAGGATGAAATATAAACGAGAGTCAGTTACTCTAAAAATGAAAAGGGACAAATATAGTGCAACCTCTCCAGAGCGGCCCTCCCTTGAGCAACAACCTCCCTTCAAAAACAACATGATTTTTTCCCAGTGTACAATTTAACTATTAATTTAAAATCTCTGGACAACAACCTCTCAATCACAACATAATTTTGCTTCTCCCAAAGGATGTTGCTTTGGAGAGGTTGCACTGTAGTAACATATAATATGACAAGCCAAAATTCTAATTTTTAACCTCTGTTTAAACAGGACATATTGCACATACATTACTTAATACATTTCAGTCATGTTCACAATTATTTAACAAAAAAAATAATGGTAGGTAGGTCAAAAACTTTCTAAACATCTTTTGTGAAAATACAATTCATCAGCAAATAATTGATTTTGCTTTTAGAAACTTAGGTGTCATGTAAAAATATGGTATGTCAGGTAACTGTAAACATGGGTAGTTTTTCCTGGCATTACTGAAAAACTTCTAGTAAAACCTAGCAGACACTCTACATTAGTATGGTAATGTGCAGCCAACTCCATTAACATGGGGGAACATCTCTATTTTATCAAAACCCTTCAAACCCTCTATAAACATGGAGGAATCTCCTCATACTTTTCATCTCCTTTCTACCCCTATAAACATGGGTAATCCCCCCCTTATAAAACTCTTCAAGCTATTATCTACATGGGGAATCTCCCACCAACCCCAACCTTCACCAACCCTACCAACCTCCTTTCAATCCCTACCAATATCCACTAATACACATAACCTCCGCTCTCGCAAAATTTTAAAAACTTTTATAAATTTTAAAAATCCAGAATTTTAAAATCCTGATAATTCTTAGCCACACACACCCAACCTCCGCTCAATCCCACTCAACCTCCGCCAGACCGTCTGGCGGAAAACAATTTTTTTTCTAAAACTTTTATAAATATGGGGAGAAAACCTTCTCATATTTATAAAAGAATCGAGTATTTTTCCTTTTTTTAAATCGATACGTGTTCTGGTTAGAACGGTTTATAATACAACCTTATGTGCCCTTTAGCGGCAAACTTAAATTCGTCGTACGTTAAAGGGTATATTCCGATCCTCGTGTCCGACGAAGTAATGTCGAATGACCATTCGATTTTCGAGACAGTCCCAAAATATTTGTGTTCTTCCATCACCCAGGTCCATATGTAATAATCGTTGTTTTTCTGGTATTAGTCAAATTAACACCGAGCGTGTAAACCCCCGTCTTTTTAAGGAGCCAGTGTTCCGTGCCGTACAAATGTTCATCGCCTACAATAACGGGGTACGTTGCGATATCGTCATAAATAATATTTGTGTTTGGCGTTTTAACGAAGGCTGATGTGAAAAAATTGTATCGCTTATTTCTATCATTGGTGATATCAACCCGGTTATCTTCTTTTTGTTTTATATTAATTATAGTATCCGCGCTAACGTCGAGCGAAAATAAAAGAATATTTAATAGCTTATTTTTAAGATTTTTTATATCCGATTCTAGTTGTAAAATTTTGGTATTATTTCATACGACGACTCTACCCACATCCATCTTTATGCTTTCGATGATCGGGTTCAGATCTTTCTCGTCTACAAAGTTTTCCATTTTTTTCTTTAAATTTTTTACCCCCCCCCCCCCTATCAATATCTCTCTGTAATTTCCGTTCGATTTTATCCTTAATGGTTTCGCTATCCAACGCCCATTCTTTCTTAAGTTTATTCAGTTCAGTTTCCATTTTTTGTTTCTTCTAAAAAAGTCGATTACTTTTTGTCGCACCGTGTCGAAAAACCTTCGCGGATTATAACCTTCCCTCCCTTCTATAGTATGCACGATAATTCCTCAAAGCGGATCTACTTTCTCTTAACTAGAATGGTTCTCGTCTTGTTGGATAATTTCTCCTGATTTCCCTCGAGACATCATCCAACACTCGATTGATTTGTCCTTCATCTACATAATCAGTTAACCAGTTATTGAAACGGCGGATCCTGCTTTGAACTCCAGATAAAACGTTTGATGCAGTCCGCCGTGCGCCAGGTAAAACGTTTGATACAGCCCGTTGGGTTGCATAACCAATTTTTCTAAGGAAACTCATTTTCTTGTTGCAAAATTTTCTTTAGTCAATTTTCATTTTCAAAAATTATATTATTCGCGGGGAATAATTTAATCTATAAATTCATCTCCTCCTCAACCGCCATCTTAAGAATCCGAACCGCTTTCAAATCCCTCGTCATCTGATACATCATTATTAAAACCAGTAAATTCTCGGTTTAATGCCGCTAAGATGCATTTTTCTCGAGCCTTACCATCTTGCCGATGTCATTATAATCATATTCTGTGTTTTTTTTTTCAACCAAACCCACGAGAAAATCCCCATCAATTTCCGTTATTCTCATCGTCCTATATTCTAAGAGTAAGTCGTGGTTCATTTCGCCATGATACAAAGAAAACTTGAATCTATCACCAACTTCAAACTCGAAATCCTCCTCTTCAACTAGAACAAGGTCATCATCTTCTTCACAAACATACCTCTCTATTTCGGACCATCTAGGAATATCATTATCAGGGTTTTTTAGAAAGTCAAACACCTTAACTCGTCCACACCTTCCTTCCGCAATTAACTCGTTTTCCGTCATTTCCGACTAAAGTTTTATATTGTTTTCTTCCGCGCTCATTTTTTCTATTGTAAAATTTTCTTTAGCCTATTTTTTTTAATTTTGATTTCGTATTTGTTTTCCCAGATCCTTTCTTGATAAAGGAATGTAATGCCCAGTGTCCGATTTATGAACTAAGCGGCTTTGTAAATTGATGGAAAGGTTAACTCTTCCTGCGTTTCCACATTCTTCAATGTGACTCGCTTCGGATTTGTTCGGATTTTTTTAAAAACTTAAAATCATCATCCTCGGTTAACAATCCATTTTCCTTCAGCGCCTCTTTGACTCGCGCCTTATTCCATTTTATATAACCTTTAACACCATTACCGCGTAAAAGTTTCTTCATTTCTCTTAATGTAGTCATTTTTTTTACTCGAAAGGTTTTTTTTAAAATTCTCTCAATTCTTTCGGGGTTTTATTAATCTATTTTTCTCTGTTCCCAATCATTTTCTGGCTGTTGCTTATCAGCCGTAAGGCGCGGCGTAGCCGCAAATGCAGGGTTTTGGGGATGTTTAATTCGGCTGTAACGTACTGATGAGTCATCTACGGTAATTTTGCATTGACTCCAATCGTTTTCAACCGAGCGATCAAATGCGGGGTTTTGGGGGTGTTTAATCCCGGCGTAACTAGTCTCTGGAATAGTTTATAGTTTTTCTTGATGTTCTTTTACCATTTTTCAAATTATAAGAATTATCCGTAAATCTCACTCATTTTATTTCCGTCAGACTTGAAATTAAGCAATCGTCGCTGATTACGACGGCAAAGGCTTCCGTGCCTGCGGGGACGTTGGCTTTAATTGCGCCTTGATTTGGATGTCAGTGACGGAATATTTCATTCTTTCGCTCTGTCTGCTTACGTCAAACACGAACAAGGGGAAATATTGGGGTTGGATATTAATTCGTCCATCCCGTAAAATTTGGACCTGAATGAAGCGGTATCCCCGTAAGCACGAGCAAATTTATATTGATCGAAATTGAGCTGATAATCCACTTCGGGGTATCTGTCAGAATTTAGCATTACGTACATATTATTAAGGTCAGGGCAGGGTTCCTTTCCTGATGGCCGTCTTTTTCGGTTTGAAAACCAACTATTCAGCCACGATTTATGTTAAAAACGGAACTTTAAAGTTCTCGAAATTGGCGATACGAATTACGGTTATCAAAATGCTGTCGTGAAACTTAACGAGGAATACATAGATTTAATGAAAATGTTTAAAGAGGAGACGAACGCATTTTTGGACGAATACGGTTACGAACCGATCAAGCTGATATACGGAAATAAAATTTACGCGAAAAAAGACCCGGTTAAAAAAATAAATTTATGTTCATTAAGTTGAAGAGAGTTTACGTTACGATGGAAAAGTCTTTCCCGCAACTTTAGCTCGTTTAAAGTTTTTATAGAACCCTCCGAGGGTTTTTAGGTTTTTATATCATAATTGATATGATATAAAAACCAATCGGATAATATAAAAAAGACAAATATTTTAAGAATTACCGAACCTTACGCGACGGACGAAAGTATAGAAAGTTACGAATTTCACGAATACGAACCAATCGAGGGAACCAATTTTAAATAATCCTGGCGAAATCCGAATTAATATAGAAACCCAAGGTTTATTTACCGACCCGAGCGAAAGTTATTTGTTATTCGAAGGTAGGTTCACGAAAGCTGATGGAACGGCTTACGCGAATGGTGACAACGCCGCGTTAACGAATAACGGCATCATGTATCTTTTCAACAATATCAAATATCAACTTTCCAGTCAAGAGATTGAATCCGTTTTTCACCCCGGACAATGCAGTACCATGTTGGGGGTGTTGAAATATCCGGACGACTTTTCCAAATCCCAAGGTAGACTCCATTCCTCTCTTATACTTCTCTACAAAATCCAGAACAACCTTTTTCATGTTGATCATAACCACCTCATCCCAACTAGAAATTTGTACTTCCTGATCCCCCAGTCCCGTACCCAGTATCACCTTAGCTCCTATTTCCCCAGAACTATAAGGCACTGGAATAGTCTCTCATACCAGGTCAAATCCAGTCCCAGCCTAAATATCTTCAAGGAAAGGCTGGAGACAGCTCCTTTTTAACTCCCTACATGTTTTTAATCTTAACCTTGCACTCATTAATCTGTAAACTTTTATCTTTTAACTGAGCACTTAATACTTTTTAACACAGTTTTCCTGACAAGCGCCTCCCAATTATAATCAGTATTGATTGATCGGGAGTATCATGTAGATGTTGATGTCCTGATTCTGTGTTCCGGGACGCAGCTATTACGTACCGCACTTACAGCCGCACGAATATGACACAGTGATTCTCACGTTGATATAAATTTTACGTTGCGCCGAAAATGGTTCCAAATTCAACATTGGGATAAAGTAATTAAAATTTTGAGGTATTTTTGCATATTAAAGGTAATCTTCATTAATTTACTCTTGTATGAGACATCTCATGGGTACTTTCTTTTTTGCTGACTATAAAAAATTCGCTGACACTTAATATAATCTCCACACAACTCTTGCATCAATTCGCGACATGCAGACGAAACAACTTCAAGACTGTTTGTTTGTATTGTTGTCGCTTAAGTTTCAAAGTTGCTTGTCTTAACTCTTGCGCAGTTATTTCACTTTTGGTGATCAAATATAAGTAATTGATCATGCAAACTCATTTGTTTTGCCTTTCTCTGCATTTTTGTGAAACATGAAAAACACAGAAGTCAACATGTATCTCTTGTATACTTATTACTGCGATATACATATTACTGTGAGTACCGGTAAAATAACAATAACTGAAACATATGCGCATCACCTCAACTTCAGTTTCCACCTAGCATTGTTTACATTATGTACTGCAGCTGTCAAACATTTTCAACGGTGTTAGTCCCATTATCTTTTACACAGTCAAATGGAATGCATCAAAATTAATAATGTCAAATATTTTTTGCATTCATAGATTCTAGTCTGTTAAAACATGTTGTCCAATTAAATAAAAATGCCCTAGTGGTATCTTAGTATTGGAAGATACATAATATTAGTTAGAAGTTTAATATAGTACCAGTATTTTTCTATGTGACTTCTTATCTTGCATTTAATTGGCAGATCTGCGGTAATATGTGTACACAGTAAAAATCAATATGGCTGTCAGTTAATGAGAATTAAGTTGTATCATGATTGCATACTAGTACTGTCATGAATTTTTAGCCAGGTAAAAAACTAGACTCACAGTAATGCGTGTAACCAGGATGCAGTATCAAGAAATATGGATGATGGATTTACAGATGTTGCGCCAAATGACACATTTTGTAAGATGGATGTTTAATGTAAAAAGTCAAGATGTTTTGCCAAATTGGTATTTATGAGTGTAATTATAGACATGGTTTGCGGTATGTGTGAACAACATACCAAAATAATTGGAGGGTAATTGATTGCTTAAGTGTATTTGTCCGTAGATTTTACTTAAAATAAATGAATATTAATGTTATTGTTTTCAGAGATGTAGTAATGTACTTCTGCTATTTTTTTTTAAATTGCAGCTATGTGCTTAATATCAATAATAATGAATTTGTAATTGAATCTAGATTCAATAGATATCTATATCTAGATATTACCTACTTATTTTGTTGGTACTTTGTTAACACATACCGCTGGCCGCATCGATAATTACACACATAATTACCAATTTGGCAAAACAAAAAAAAATTTGGCGAAGCATCATGGCGGTTTTCACTGAATATCCATTTTACCAAAAACATCATTTGGTGAATTATCTGACATCCGGATGATATGATGATTCGGGTTGAACACATTGCAACTGAAGAGTCATTTTTGCACATATTTTGTGATCTGATAAATGGAAGCCAATAGAATATATAAATTTCCCCTACAGGGCTCGACACTAACAGTTGTCCAATTGTCCAGGACAAGTAAAGGTTGACCTCGGACAGGTGAATATTCCAATCAATTTCCCGATTGGACAAGTAGAAAATTTCTCCTGTGAATCACTTTTCATATAATCTTTTGTCAACATATATCCATTAATGAGCACCAAATCATAGAACTATTACATATAATAGAGGAGTGGTTCCTGGGGTCACACTGTCGAGACACCATGCTTCTGAGAACCAGTGTGCTATTTTTAGTACAGTATGAAATTCAGTAAAAAATTCTATGTCATTGTTGTACGAAACTGTTAATTCATGGAAACGAACCAGCTGTGTTATATTGGAATATAACTACCAATAATTTATATTCATTTGTCTGATAAATCTCCAACAACAAGTAGACAAACTTCTATCTATCATATGTTTAATAACGGCAATTGGAATTGCTTTACAGCTGCTTCACTCGAAAAGATTGCAAATTGGCCAATTTATTTGCTTCTGGCTTTTCATTCAAGATAAATGAATGTATTGTAGTAGTTTGTATGATGTGATGGTTTAACTTTATTATGATGAGGCTGTTATTTGTATTCAGTTATTTTATAACTGATAATGTTTTCCAGATTTGTTATCTATATTCAATTGTGGACAGTTTTTTCCAAAACAGCCCTAAAGAAACCTTCACCTTAGTTCAAGTCAAGGGATAAAGCATAAGGTAAGCTTCTTTGTAAGACTATTTGTCTGATGATTTTACAAGGTATCACTTAGCTGTGCCTGCATTTGAACATTTCTTTACAGAAAAGTGAATGACGGTAGTTAGTGAAAATGAAGATTGGGTTATTATGAATTTTACTTCCACTTGCCCGAGGGCCAATTTACTTGAATATCTACTTGCCCTCAGTAAAAACAGGTTGCCCCATTTTTGAAGTTAAATTTTAATATAAATTTTTTATAAGTTTAGTATAATACATGCACATTAAACGGCAATAAGAAGAAAGAAAAGACTGGAAGGCACGTTGCAAATATGATTTTTTATACAGCCCTTAGTCAGCAATGGGAATTGAGCAGGAGGGGTAGCCTCTAAACGTGTTGCATTCTGGTGCATTTTAAAGTGAAAAGACACTGTAGAGAACTTGTTCGTCCATTATTTGTCAGGAGGATCTACAAATGAAATGCCAGAAACATCACTAATGGATAAGATGTCAAATAAATCTATATCAGTCCTTATATTGCTGGGATTAAACCCTGAAAACTTGCTTTCGCAATCAGACATTACCATTTAGAACAGTATGGAAAAATTCACACATGAACTCATGATTTATATCAGTGTGCAGGCGCAGTGCAATATGATCTTTTACCTGAGGTTAATACTAGTTACATTGATTGTTAATTGGTCTCCTAGAAATAATCTGTTTGCATATTTCTGGTTCCCCGTACGGTATGTTTTGTTTTAATGCCAATAATCGATTTAATAATTTAAATGTTGTGATTGTTGTGTATTTTAATCGGCAATTTATGCAAGAACTTCAAACTAGAACTTTATGGTTTTATTGCACCGTATTTTTTTAATAAGCTGGTTAGATTATTTCATTTAACTACTTAAATTTTGATATAAGCACTCTTATAGGGGGCATGCCAAATTTTACGATGGAATGGCTGGAATCAGATTAATGTGACATAAACTCACATGATAAACTTTTATGCAACAGTTTTCGTAAGTATGTGAGCTTTTTGCAAATTGCATGCCTTTCAAGGTCTCTGTGAAATTTCGCTTGCCTGTTGGGATATCTTCTTTGAGAAATCACTACCCCATGGTGATTTTAATCTGGCTAGGGCAAGTGGGCATCCACTTAAAGAAACCCATGATTCTGTCTGTAATGTATTTGAGTGAATTGCTTGTGATGTTGTTATCCATTCTTTTCCACAAGTGATATCCATATGTCATGCGGTCAAAACTCTTATTTTTATGTGATAATTATGTACTGTGTAGTGAATGTCTCTACTGGTTTAATTATTTATTACCCACATTGTGTTTTTGTGTTTTCATATGCAACCATATATCAGTATTATTCATTTATCTTTATAACAGTGGACACAATATATCTAGCCTAATACTACACACCATTCTAACAGTTTGCTTCATTTATTTGGTCAATGAGTATGTAGTATTTGTACCTTAGCTGGCCCTTTAAACTTTCCATATAAAGTGGACCTCCAACAAATAGGCTGGGAATTGGATTTCCTGTTGTTATTATTTTCTTGATTGTTTCATGATTGCATTTGCTCCTTTTGTTGTATGTAACTCTGTTGTATCAGAAAATTGTCTCAATCTTACTTGCACTTTGTTCAATATTTTTGTGATTTACTCACAAATTTTTACATTACAGCAATTTTTCCGTTCTTTATATGGGTCCTTTGAACGGACCTTTTCCAGTCTTAAATAAAGATATTTTTTCCCAGTTCCTCACCTATAATCCTCAATTTTGGCATCACACCATGCATTTTTCCCAATCGGACCGGACCCTTTCCCAAAATTGCAAAAAAATCAATGCATATAAAAATATTAATTTACATGTGTTATCTTCAATAAATATAATTATTTAATTCATTAAATATATATGTAAAGTAGTTTCTGTATAGTACATATCAAGTGTATGTTCAAGATATTGATAATTCTATATTAAATGGCTATATATTTATGGTTACTTAGTTTGATATTCTTACAATTGCTAAAAGAAAAACCTGCAAATGCTACTACAAACTGATAAATTTATGGATCGACTAAACTGTTTGTATGAATGCTGTTAATCATATAAATTCCAGTTTTATTGTCATCATAATTGGCTATTAATTATGTTACATGATTGTACTCACAATGTGTGTTCATATACGTATTTTGTTTAGAGTGAAACAAGATGCTAAAAGATCACCAAAGCCACTGCTAAGACAAGATGCTTATACTTCTCTGATGGTGAAGATCAGGTTGTCACTGCTTTTAAGTGAGATGGAAGCTTGCGAGTAAATATTGACCTAACTTAAACACAAACAAAAAGGTGAGTATTAACACATAGTACCTACTTTTGATTCAAGAATGTTCATGCAATACAGTGTTTCTTCCAGCTCTGATTTTTAGGGGGTCAGTTGTAGTTGATGCATTTAGCAAATTATTGTCACTTAAAGCTCTCTTTTCAATAGACAAATCATTATTTCTATCAGTCTGTATGTTTTCCGTAGACCCACACCGAAAGGAAAATGCCAATCTACGCTGTTTTGGAGCAGACATAGCTGACATTCATGTACTTCAAAGATTATGACAAAAAATAAACTCATCTAGGTGCTTGTTTGCATGCAATAATGAGTGCAAAAAGTGTGTTCTGATTGGTAAGGACTAAAAGCTGTATCACGGACACGATAATGCACAGCTTTGAATAATCCGGCGACAAATAAAAACCTGCATCACAGAAAATGCACTGACCGAATTTCATTGTGTCATGGTGGAAAAAAGTGCACCAAAATGTAAAAATGCGCTCTGGAACACTGATACTAATGAATAATAGGGAACATAAAATGCTCTGCTCAGTATCATGTAGTGAAGAAAAACAGCTGATCACAGGAAGAATGTATAAAGATTGTTTAGTACCAAGGTCATGTTGTCTTAACCAATAAAATAGATTTAATCCTGATGATATTTTGAATGAATAATCTTTTTCCATGTGTATTGTTAACATAACATTTTGGGCAACACACTGTTCTATGTTATACCTTACTGGTTGGTATAAGCATAATTAGGTGAGCTATTCATGCAATTAATATCTATGTATATTTACATACATGAATAAATATAAGATACTTGTGATGTTTCATATCCAGACAATTAATATCTATGTATATTTACATACATGAATAAATATAAGATACTTGTGATGTTTCATATCCAGACAATTAATATCTATGTATATTTACTTATATAAATGTAAGATACTTGTGATGTTTCATGTCCATACAATTAATATCTATGTATATTTACATATATAAATATAAGATACTTGTGATGTTTCAGATGCAGAGTAGGATATAAAAACAAAAAAGAAAGAAGAAAGTAAGATCTCCCTTACCTAAAGCATCGAATGATGATACCACAAGAGCAGATGTAATATGTATGTGTATTCTGTATATAGTACCATGGCTTTCATATATAAGTTACCATGTATACTTCTACAGATAATAGATTGTATCCAGGCATGCACTCATTTAGGTTTGCAAATTTTATTGAGTTTTTCAGTGTTATTGAAATTTTGTATCTATACACATTTTTTGACCATCAATTTTTTTGTAGAAGAACTTTTAAAAGCCTGCTGCCATAGAGATTGTCCCTAACAACATCACTTCTACTTGATACATAATATCTCATGAAGCTGTTCTTGATGTTTGGTTGATATTGTCTTGGTTCTTGGTAATTGCATTTGTTATAACAGCCCTGTCCCACCTAACCGAAAATTCCTCCAAATGTGTACCGAATTAAATTCAGTGTATTTGTGAAATAGTCCAGTGATTATAATACAAAAATGATAAAACCTCCAACTAATTGCAACAGAAATGATACTTACTGTGAAGTTAAGCTTAAAACCTCTTGAATAACATATCAAAAGTCTAACAAAACATTATTGGTGGAAATACTCAAATATTGTCCTTCTTTGATGCTACCAAAATATAAAAATCATGACTGTCTGTGCTTTAACAGCATTTTTTTTATGAAAATAGGTCTGTATAAAATAAGACACTGTACTTGTTATAATTTCTTTAGATCTAATCATGTGTTTGTTCAACAATTAACATTTTATATTTATTGATAGTACCACTTATTTTCATTTTTACGTAGTGAAATGCAAGCTAGTGCAAGGTAACATTACCCCACCCACTGCATTCAATTAATGAAAAATATGTTTTAGTCATTTTAAGTACATAACTTACTGACAATACTTAAAGATAAACAAATGATTATTCATCATGCATCTATAAGTCATTATTTAGATTAAATGTTTTATAAATACTTGATAACACAGTATCAGCATTTAACGAAACATATTCAATTTTGTTATATTATCAAAAACTATTCATACATGTATATAGTCATTGATTTAATCTTCAAATTCATCATTATCTGAAATATATCCATTTGAACAACTTGTTCCATGATATTCACCACAGCCAAATGATCATACCAAACCATGTTTTCTGCATATACATCGCTTGGTATCACAGTTCATTTTGCAGTTACATCGAATTATTTTCAATAAATCTTCTGGTGTGGGTGGCATGTGCATTGTCACTGGTAAAAACAATTGGCTAACTTTCTTCCAGCCTCATTCAAGTGGATTCATGAAATTATTTTCTCTTATCCATTCCTGAACTTGCAAATAAACACTCAGACTGTGATAGCTAGCAGATACTCTTGTTGGCGGTAATGTATGTACCTGAACAGAAGTAGTACTAGTCATAACTTTGTGGTAAATTTTCTAAACCTGAGATTATCAAGTCCCTCATTTTACAAACCACTATACATTGCAATGATTGTTTCTTCTCCTGCTTTCACAAATCCTGTTTTGACATGTTCTCATTGATAAATACTTTTGCTTGTCCTTGTAAAATATGGCTTTTTTTATTTTTTTTCATAGCATAACCTTTTCCAGTTCCAAATAACCATGTTGTAATATCACATCCTGTAAGAGCATGGATGAATGGAAGTATTTTGAAGTTCTTAACCTAATATCTTCTTTGTTAGAATTATATCCCAGTGTTTAGTACTCTTTAAATTCAGTTTGTTGGAACCAGGAACAAAATAAATTTTATTGGCACTAATTGCAGCAAAATAACATAACAAAACTAGGAGATCTGTATCTTCACCAACAACTATCGTGTCAGAAACAGTCACATGATCTATAGCTGTTTTGACAATCAAATAATCTGCATCACCACTAGCTTGAAAAACTTGACAACCATTGAACAGGAGCTGAGTTTTAAGCATGTCAATAAAATTTTGTTTATTGTCTTTGTTCGTTAGAAAATTTTCCTTTTTAGATCTAAATGGTGTAGTTTGTGTGAATACAATTTTAGGACAAGTTATACCTCTTGTTCTCCTATGATGTTTTCCATCTTTTGTTGATGGGCCATCAACATATTCATCAAAAACAATGACGGGTGAACTGTATTTTGCAATCACGTACTGTACATAGTTGTTACAAATACTACCATATATTTCTCCACTAACCCATGGTATGCGTTGTAATAAAGATCCACCATCTAATACATATTGCACTGGTGATATGGTATCCTCAGCCATACTACAGTTGCCCAAAGACTGCATTGGAGAGTGATGGTTTATCTGCTTCTCTTAAAAGACCAGATGTGATGACAGAATACTACACAACTCAAACGAAAAAATGTCAGTTTGGTCATCAATACGTCTGTCTGCAGCTGCAGTAAGGCATTGAAAAAGTAGTTGGGAATCAACATGTATACTCTCTCCATCAACTTTTATTGAAGATTTTATAGCAAGTGTTGTAGACTGATTTGATTTCTTGAAGCAGTTTTTCAGAATATTTTTATTTTCAAGTGAATCAATGATCTTCGTACCAATTTCATGAGAAACATTACATGAATTAGCTTCCATTCCTGTCTCAATATTTCTTAATGATTCATTTTCAGTAAAGGGGTTTCTCTTTTTTAAGAAAGGAAAAAAAGTTTAATTTTGTCTTTTTGGTCTCTGTCTATCTATCCTTGCAGAAGAAATATCTTTGTGTTGATCACTTGTATAAAATTTGATTCCAGTACAAACTTGCATTGCATTATTAATATCAGAACAAGATGGCATAGAGAGTAACCATTCACTGTGGTTCAGACATACCACGTCCTTGTGTCAAACCTCCAGTTGATTTAATACTCCTCATCAATACTTGTTCAATGACTAAATCCGACGACAAACCTCCCCAAAAGCTTTGTATCACATGATACCCATTATTGAAAAGTTCAAATATTCTTGGATGATGAATAGGAAGCTTAGCCATGGTTTGGAGGTATGTATATACAGATTTGACATATAAATTGTGACCAGCAACTGCAAAGTAGGGTAACATACCTTTCAATGTGTAAAGATGAAGTTGCCTAGAGCCTGTGCGTTCAGCTTTTATAAAATTTTGTAGTAAGTCGACCATGTTCATATACATTAACCACAGTTTTGAGGTGCGGTAATGCAATAACAAACTTTTATTATAGTTAAGTTTTCGTTGTACAGTTATAAAGATATCTTCAGAGCAAACTTCAGCTACAGTAATTTTTTCAGCTATAACTTCATCGTTGTCCAATTTCAGTATTGCATTACTTTTACACTCTGATTCTATATTATTGTTAACATCAGAAGAGCTTTGTTGTGATAAAAAATCAGGTTTATCTATTAGAACTGGTGTATGTTGGAATGAATAAGTCAGCATCATATGTTTTTTCAACAAGTAATTTGCATTTAAAACATCATCCACCAGAAAATGACCTATAATTGCACGAGTGCTGGCTTTTCCATTTAACATATGCCTGATTGCATTTGTTTCATGTATCGTTTCTAAGAGTTCACTTAATCCCAAACTTTCCATAATTTTTCCAATACACCCAAGATAGTTCATTTCAATACGAAATCCACCTAAATGAAGAACAATTGACTTCAGCAGACTAGTTACTGACTCATTACATACGATTGTGAAGGCCTTCCAGTATAATTGCTGATCAAATGTTATTACTGGCTCAAATGATTGTTGGCTGGCTTGATCTCAAACATATAATAGCATGGAGTATACACACGATATATCACTAGGATTCATGTCAATCATCGGCAGGAAATATATAGAAGATTGCCCTGGATAATGACCTTTTTGTACCATTTGCATCATACCGGACCATCCAGGCACCTCAGTGGCCTAGTTATTTTTGCTAATAAATCCATATTGAATGTAGAATCACACATATGAAAACTTGGAAGCTGTTCATACCTTTTTGAGGACATGTTATTGTGCACTTGTTTAGAAGTATGGATTTTCATTTCACCAACTGCTTTTAGGTCTTCCAGTGTCTCTGAAACTCGAGCCACATACCTGATTGAATCTACTGTTCCAGGCATAACACATGCTATGATGCCCTTCCATGGAATGTGTTGTGGCCATCTAAAATTTTGATATTGTGATCAACATTATCTGCTACAAATTTCCCAAATTGTCCATTCTGTAACAAGGGAACAGTATTTCCCTGTGAAACAGCTGCACTGTATTCAAACCTTTGAGTTTCTGAGTATGAAGAGCAAAATTCTAATTTATGTAGAGTATTTACTGGAAACTTTGATCCAAAGTGGTGATGCATTTGGACACCCACACCTATTTGAAGTGGTGCAATGAGCACTCTTGGTCTTGTTGCCTGTACAATTGCCGGACCAATGGAAGCTACTTTTAAATCTGGGTTTTGCTCTCTAAACACTGTTCTCAATAAAATGTTTAAACTGTCAGGAATTAGTTTCTACACTCATTAAATCTGAATGATCTGGGTATGACATATTCCCAATATCCATTTATTTTATGTCACTTAACAATAATTTGGCTGCTGTTTTAATCAGTTCTTTCTTCTTTGATGAATGATCATTTGTCTTAGGACGTTGATAAAAACTTTGCAAGATTGATGATGCTGTGTTTTTGAACGTGACCACATTTTGTTTACAATTAATTTCATTGATGATAATGGAGGATCCAAAATGATCTAATAGCTTTGATTTCATATGAGTTGCTGAGTATGCATTGTGACCACAATGATTCCATGTGATCTACCAAATTTGAAATTGTTATTTGTTCATCATCACTTTCTTTCAGGTATTTTGCAACTTCATGAAGTGCTATTGATTGTTCAGAATTAACTGGATGTCCACGATATTTGCGCTTTTTACTTTCATTTTGGTGTACTAGAGGTATGCATTTACCTGTCCTGAAATTTACACTACACAACTGACGGTAAATTGCATCTGCAGCAGGAAGGTCATGTACACTTTTTAATCTGCATAGCACTTGTTCAGCCCATGTGTCTTTTCTGTCTGCACATTTGCTCGAGATTTTCCTGAAATTCGAAAGTTCTGGCAGGATGAACATCATGACCTCTTGTTCTTCCATCACATTTTGCATTCTTACCACAAAACAAACAGTGAGAACTAATTTGGAAAGTGTCAGAACTAGACCACAGTGAAATTGGAGACTGAGATGACTCTCATTTGTTTCTATTAGCTTTTTTAATTTCATATAGATTGCATTTATACACGACGACACTCTTTATGAACAAAATCACCCGGTATTGTTTATATATCATCATTACGGGCTCTGCTTGCTTCATTGATGCCATTACTTCCTTTCAGTCTCAGCTGAACTGCAGTAGACCTGTTGTTACCGAGAATTACTTTGCATATTCTACAGGTTGCAATGAGGTCTGACTCGCTGCAAACAAAAATACTCATGCATTAATTTGGTTTATGTTTTTTCTGCAGAGTATATTTATATGCACTCCAACATGTTCTGTATGAAATAAAACAGTCAGGATTCATTATTTGTATGAAATATATTGAATGATCGAAAAATAAGGAACTTTTGAAGAATTATTTCAAATTCCACATTATAGTGACAATGCCCTTCCGTAGAAAAATAAGTTGACATAATTCTCTTTAAATCTATGACTTGGACTTTTTATATATAAGCGTATTATTGTTTTATTTACAATGTATCTTTGATTTATTATCTTTCTTCATTGTTTAAATAAATATCTTCGGAATAATAACTTCTGAATCATAAGTAACAACCTTGTTATGTGTTGCTGCATGGTCAGTGCAAAATCTGTCAAAACAAAGTTCACCGACTAAAAAGACTACGAACACTGTGAATTTCGTTCTGGATTTTCTGAATTTTGGTAAGGTTGGGCAGGGCAGTAAATATGTTCTTGTATCAGCTGCATGATAAGAATAATGACAAACTTCCTGAAAGTTAATTGATTGAACACAAAAATCTGTTTTTGGTGTGACAATTTTTTCTTCAATCTGTCACAAACTGTTCAGCTTATCTGACCAAATGACAGAAAATGTGTCCAGTTTTGTGAAGTCTATATGAAGGTATATGTTCTTTAATGATTAACTGCAGGTGAATATATACAATACATAATTGTATATTCTGCTAAATGATACAACTTCCATGTTCATTTTTTATTGCAAGCTTTCATAAATGCACCTCACAACAAATCAAGTGTTATTGAATGACAAATACACATAATTTGAACAAGTGACATTGAATCAAATGTTGACATTGTATTTCAGGATTCAGCTCCATATATGAAACTACATACTCATATGGTACTGCTCTGTTTCTATGGCAAGTTCAGCCACAAGATCTAGCCAACAATCCAATGTTTAATTATAGACTGGCTTTTATATGGTCAGACTGAAGGCTCAAGTTATCACTGTCTAATGGCTGCTAAGACTATGGCTGCTGGTGAAATTGGTGTTAGAAAGTCGAGATATTTGATGAAAGAGCTCAAAAAATGTACTAAAGTTTCAAGTAAGAGTATTTCTACTGTGATGATGTGCTAAATGGCCTTAATTGTTGGTTAAATATTAATAAATCAAATTTTATTGATATTATCAGCAATGCTAATTCATACAATTTTATTGAATGTATCTGTTGTTAATTAAATCATATATTTCCTATGTTATTTCAATTTTCATTTAATGCCTGAATTGGCCTAATGCCATTTCATTGGCTTCTCTTTATAAAGTCAAGCTTTCATTGAATAATGAACTAAGTCCTTTTTCAGCAAAATCCTTAAACTATATTGATCAGCCTATTTTAATAGTTTTTCTATATTCGTGATTACAGAAGATTTTGAGGTGGCTTGGCTGGTAACAGAAATAGATGACTATAAATTACTATACCACAGTTAGTATTGACATTTAACTTCAAACTGAGATTGACCTTGCCATACAACCACTGAGTAGTGAGAATAGTCAACTAAGGGGGTATCATAAGCATAACTTATTTTAACCTGTCCTTAGACATGCCTGGTATGGAAATATACCGGTATACAATATACATAACCTTTCAACCAGGTTTTCTGAATGAAAAGTCCTGGTTATTAAATTGGCAAATGTTGACAGGTGGGCAGGTGATCAGCAATTTCTTCTGCATGCAACTCCTACATTTCTCAAGGGATTTTGACAAAACTTACTCATAATTAACATCACCAAGTACCCAAGTGCATATTGTCAAGGTTTTGTGATTTGATTTTTTGCAGAATAATAGCCCTTTGTTTATTTGTGCGTATGTAATATTCTGTATGCATTTTCTCATTAAAACCTGGTTTTGTGACAGTTCCTGTTGACTTGTTTTACCTGTTCTCACGTATGTCTGGTAAGGTAACCATTTATAGGTCTTTAGACATGTCTTGTGTGGGAACCTATTTCATATTGACAAATCTACCAACAACCATACCATTCATGTTTACTTGATACAGTTTGCCAAAATTTCAACATTTTTTGTCTTTAATTTGCTATACCGGACTTGCTCTCAAAAAGTAAAAACATATTCTTTGAAATAAATTTCAAGTGGTAAACTTTCATACCCTTGAAAAGGAAAATAAAGGAGAAATAATTTTGGATATTTTGTTTGTTACAGAAAACAGAGACTACTGAATCAACAAGTGAAGAGAAAGATTTGGCTGTGAATGAAGAACTGAATATATCAATTTTGAGAGTAAGAATACTACTGATCATAATGTTTTTTGTTTATTATAATTACACCCAGTGTTACAAAATTGAATAATGAGAAGTCTTATGATGCAGTCTTGCACTTTTTCTACTTTCATTTATCAGCTCGTCAGTTTCAAAGAAAAAGTTAAGTTATTACGGTTGCGGTGGTGTCATTGTCATGCAAAAGCTTAATATAGCCCATTACTCAAAGACTTTTACATATATCAACCTGACACTTGCACTACTTGATTATCATGACAAGATGCAGTTGCAAGACAAGAGGCATTTTTGTGAAAGCTATATCTTTGGAGTTATGCCCCTTTTCAACTGAAAATTTTGGTAAAAATTGCTTATTAAATAGCATTAGTAAAACAGATAAGTATTGGTACCACTCTTTGGAGCTCTTATTTTATACTTGAGTTTGATACAAATTACAAAACACTAGTTTGTAACTTTTCAATAAACTTATACAATGAACATATAACTGTTAAAACTTAGTAAATTGTAGACATTTTATGTCTCATTTTGTACTAACTTGTTTTGTTTTGTCAAGAACTCCTTTATTATTGTTTCTGGCTTTTTTTGGCAAATCGTAGAAAGTTTGCAGTAAGAAAATAGTAAAATTAATCTGTGTGTCTGAGAGATTATGTTCTTTTTCTGTGATGTTATAGTGCATCTACAGACTAATGATGAAAACTTACAGAAAATGTTGAAAGAAGAACGAGGGATAAAGGAAAAACTCACTGCTGAAGTACAATATCTGTACAAAGAGATGCATAAAGTGAAAGTAGAGAAATCTAGACTGTTTGCTAGTACCAGGGAGAAGGTATACTCCACATTTTTAGGGTTTCCATTGGACATTATGTTATAGGGGAAATTTGCGACTACAAAAAAGTATGCTTAATTTGATTTTTTTTTCGCCACTTGCAGATTTTTTTCCCCATTTGCGAAACTGGCGAATTGCAGTGGAAACCCTGCATTATTGATAATTTATACCTATACTCGGGTTACCATAGTGAGAGAATTTAACTATGACCATGCCAGTATCATAAAATTTCATCTGGAGTCAGTATTTCTTTTAATTCTGTCATAGTCACCTCACATCAGTCAGCCCATGAAGCCAGTATGCCAGGGTTTCCCAGTATGAGCCACATTCTCTGTAAGCAACTTATTGAATCCTAATTATCATCAGTGGTGAGGGACATATGACCCTTGGATTCTTATGCAGTGTTTAGTATGATCAGCATTACAGAGAAAGACCTAAAAATTGACCTGTGTGGGCATTAAATGAATGAACCCTGGACTCCAGTTTAGAGGGCCGGTGCCTAGTGATAATGTGATAATGTTACCTTGCGGTGATTGAACTGTGTCAGTTGTTTGTGTGTTTACCTCACCTAGTATATGCAATGCATGTGTGTTGTGTATGATGTAGACTGAGGTAAATACAAGCTTATGTCAATTTCAAGTTTATCCCCACTGGCAAAGGAACTATCTATCAGAGGCAAAAAAAAACATGGTAAGCAAAATTGCTTGAACTTGCCATTTATATTGTGCGTGTTGAGTGCACTAAAATAGCAAAGTACAGCAACTTCTCAAAACAAGTGAGGTGAAGTTGACAACTTTGGCTGACTGCGATGCAGCACAAATTGCCGGAAATTTCCTTAAGCCCACAGAAACCTCATAATTAGGCCTTCCATTATATAACATTAACTAAATGAGAATTTTGAATACCTTTTACTTAAAAAATAAGTTCTGCAATTATAAGTTAAGATTTGACAAAAAAGTTTAAAACAATGTTGAAGTGTGTTAGTTTGAAGCCTTGTAGCCATGAAAATCCAGTGGCTGTCAAAGGAACGGAGCCAGCTGCTTAGTCAAATGTTCAAAGCAAATATTTCACTGCGACGTGAACTTGAAATGATTGACCGTGTCAAAGTTATCAAGAAATACAAGTATCCAAGTGATCTGATGTGGATAAAAATAAAAACACAGTACACAACTGGATCATGGCATAAAAGCGTAAATTAAAACACTTGTAAACTGACAGTTCACCAGTTCATAATTCCTTAGACATCATTCTCAAGACAAAGCTTGATGTAGGGCGTAAAATAAGATTTGGGATTAGTGGTTTTTTATGATGGCAAAAGGGTAATAAAATTGTTGATGTTTAATGTGCTTGGAGGTACAAAAGTTAATCAGAAATCAAGAAAACATTGTTTGTTTTTGAGAATGAATAAGGTCTAATTTTATATAAAATGTATTGCCTAGATTTACATACCTAATTACTATTTAAGAACTCAGTTCAACTTGTTTTCAGAACATGATGTGCCTGTGGGCATTCTAATTATCTTTCACTTTTTGCTAAATTGCTCCATACAAGTTCAACTACTCATTGGTCACAGTTTCCATTTAGCTGCAATCACTTGTACTGTGTTTCTTTATAAGTTTAGTATTCTTTTAATTGGTCTACATTTTTTGGTTATGGCCCATATCAGTGCATCTCAAGTTTGTGATTTACCTTAAGAATAAAGCATTCTAATTTCTATTTTTTAATTTATATTTTTTCTGGACATGTCTATCTTCCCCATACTAACAAATTCTTTCTTGTATAGATACTTCTGCTGTAAACTTATACTTGTAACAGTATGAATGGATAAATGGAAATATATAGATATAATTGGAAAATTGGTTTCTGGTTGATAAATTTAGTTTAGAATGGCCTTTTATAGTCATACTTTGGATATGGCACTGTGTATGGATATCTTGGTCGGGCCCTTTAGGACCAAGGTCAAGGTCACTGTTTTTATAAATAGGTAATTGGATTCTGGTGGATAACTAGTATAGAATGGCCTTTTGTGGTCAAACTTTAGCTACAGCAACCTTGTCTGGATACCTTGGTGGGGGTTGCATTTGGAACCCTCCCGTATCATGGTCAAGGTCACTTTTACTATAAATAGAATCATTTTTTTATCAGTAACTAGTTTAGAATGGCCTTTTGTGGTCAAGGCTTGGGTACAGCAACCTTGTGTCGATACCTTGGTGGGGATTACATTTTGGACCTCTAGGGTCAAGCTCAAGATAACATTTCTTTGGCTTTTTCTTGTTTATCTTTTTTTTCCTTGAATTTGACGTTTACATGGTTACATGTAGAAAACATGGTTTCATGGCATTGGCATTCTTCTTGTTTCATTTTATTTCTGTCCTTATGAAAGAATTAAATGTGTGGTTTGTTTTACTATACTCTTCAGTGTCTGACAATTTACTGTGCATTTCTGCATATTTTGCATTTACACTGAAACTGAATAAACAATCAAGTAACCTTTGATTCACTTATCATGTACATGCACATAGTACTTATTAACCTGTATTGACCATGACTGTTGGTATGCCTGCAACTGGACTGGAGTGTTTATCATTCCAATTCTGAAGTCATCTCTACCCTGATCAGTTGTCATCTGTTCAAGTTTTCTAATTGCCATGACTAGCACTTAATATGTATGCAGATGTCTGTAACCATGACTTGACATGGGTGAAGGCCAAGGGAAACATTAAATCAAGAAAACATTTCTATTTCTTTATTCATCTTTATAAGTTATGTAACATTATAATACCATACATCCACAATACAAGACACAAAAACAAATTAAAATATATCATAACTAATCAGTCACTTAGTCACAATACATCATAAATAATCAGTCACTTGGTCACAATACATCATAACTAACCAGTCACTTAGTCACATTACACCATAACTAATCAGTCACTAAGTCACAATATATCATAACTAATCAGTCACTTAGTCACAATACACCATAATTAATCAGTCACTAAGTCACAATACACTATAACTAATCAGTCACTTAGTCATAATACATCATAACTAATCAGTCACTGGCAGGGCTGGGATTGAATGTTGCCAGGGTAGGACCATCAGAGTGAATCCTCATCAAGGTATCCTGATTCATATGGGCTGTTTTGATGATCTTCATGGCTGAAAATAAATAAATGAATAAACTATTAGATAGCTGTACATTAGTATTTAATACATGTGAATGTGAAAGTGCGATTAATGTAGGATTTGGGGACAAAGCTTTGAAAATGGTTAGCTACTGATACAGTGTACAAATTAAGCTTTTAAGTAACAGGTTCAATCTTTACTTGATGATCATGTTTTCATACTGTTTTAAGAAAAAATTGATTTTTATTGATTTATTTTTTTATAAATGCTACATATCAGAAAATTGTCGTTCACATTCAGCAGTGGATGGGGAAACTGTTAGCATGATGTTGATCAGTATGAGGATGTTTTTGATGTCCAGTGACTGAGTTTGGAGGAGATAACAGTATAATGCATGGCAATTTACACCAGTCTTTTTCTTTTTCAAGTGGTTTTTGAGAGTGGTCCATTCACGCAACATTGATTTTATTTCGTCATCACTGATAATGTCTGAAAAGTGCTCTCAGAGATCCCTGACATCACTTCTGCTATACTTCAACAGTTCTTTTTCATCAGTCAACCAGTTGATCAAATGAAATATTTTAAGTTATTCAGTGGTTTTTCTTTAAAATTACTGAATCTGTCCTCGAAATATTCAATTGATTTGTTCATTAGTTTTGTTTTGTCATTATCTTCAGTGTAGAGCTGAAGGTTTTTCCCAGACAATTTGACAACATGAACACCATGAGTGAATTCACTGGTCTACTTATTGAAGTGCTTGTAAAAGTCCTTATTATGTTCACCAGGTTCGTCTTGCATGAGATCTAATTCACCCGTAAGATCACTGATCATGCACTGAACATCCATGTTGAGAAGGTCATTTTTAGCTCACCAGAACCAAAGGTTCAGGCTGAGCTGTTAGTTAGGGTAGGTGGATGCTCCGGCGTCTTGTTTTGATTTGTTTTCATGAACCAATGGTTGGATCATAACCAAATTTAGTCTAGGGCATCCTTCAGTCATCACGAATATTCCTTTGTAGTATCCTTTGATGGTTCTTTATCGAGTTTATTATTGTTCCCATTTATTTGCCCGCAAGTGTTCCTTTATTACCTTTTTAGTAACAAGTTAATTAACATTTATTCTGGTGAGCAATGCAGGGCCATCATGGCCCTCCTGTTTTGGAATTTGACCGATGTAGCCATAATTGCCTCAAGATAGTCCATCATAAGGTACAGGTACTTCACAAATCAGGTTGACTGGACTTCATGAAGGAGTTTGGCTTTTCCGCCTTCTTCTACCTAGTTCATGGACGCAGCGTATTCGAGGTGACCCATTGTTGCAAGCAGGTTGGTTTCAATTACTTTCAAGGCTTTTCCTTGGCTGGCAACCTACACAGGAAAAATGTATGTTTTTTCTCTTTCGTCATTGTGCTTACTCCAGAGTTACAACTCATCATAACATTTACTGATCAAGCTCCTGATGTATGTTAAGTCCGGGCTACTGGTCCTTTAATTCTATGGTAGCCTGACGGACTGATTTAAAATATTTTTGGTGGCACAGTCGAAAATTCTAGTAGCCCATGGGCTCTGGACAATGGATTTGTCGGACACCGTAAATCTTCCATAGAAGTAATGCCCAGTTAGTATGTGTGATTATATTCGCATAAATATATGATAAAGTATGTCAACAGTATTTCTTGTTAATTAATCAATAACTGTTCTCAAATTTAGCAGCTATAGCACAAGTCATAACCAACAGTAAGAAATATATAGATTTATTTTGTAGAACATGAACAAATCATGGTAACAACATGGTGCAATTAACTTTGGAATAATATGTGTTAACATTGCACAACTGCTGAAATGCACAACTGAACCATGGAAGACAAAAAGAGCAATTGTTTTGTTTTCATTTTGATATTAGCAGTATAAATATGTAAAGGTAATATTAAAGAAATCCATATTTTTAATGTATGGGTTGAAAAGTGACACTACAGAAAAGTGCTTAGAATGAAAAGCATCAGTGTTTTCTAAACAATTGAAAGGTTTTCATCAAATAATTCTATGGAGTAAATGATTTGTATACATTTATACTTGACCCCTGAAAATAACCTCCGGATGGTAGGACCGAGTCAGTTGTGTGTGTTTACCTCAATTGGCATTTGTGATGCATGTGCGTTATATGTGATGCAGACTGAGGTATGATCCTCTCAATAACCTCTCAGCTATAGAACTGCGTTAGTTGTGTGTGGTTACTTCACCTGGTGTTTGTACTGCATGTATATTGTGTGTGATACAGACTGAGGTAGACCCCTTCCAATAACCTCTCTATGATTGAACTGGGGTTGGTTGTCAGTGTGTTTACCTCACCAGCTGTCCATACTGCATATATGTTGTGAGTGATCCAGACTGAGGTATGTGCCTCTGTGTATGTATGCATGTACCCATTTTTAAAAATGCTAGATATAGTTAAATCAAAGTGGTCACGTAAATCGTGCTTAATTTTTTGTCAAATCACTGGAAAAACCTTATTAACACTGTAGAGGTGACAGTTTTGCAATGAATTGATTGAATGAAGCCTTCATTTTCCACAGTACTGAATGGACATAAATCCTTAGACATGAAGATTCCAACTGCTTCTGATATGTCAAGATAGCGTTTTAGCTTGGCACTGTAATGATCAACTCATATCATTTAGTTAAAGTTTTCTGAAACTTATCTTCCTTTCTTACATTAGGCTCAGCACCACCTGTAGTATTATCATAAGGTGATGATGGATATGTTTTAAGTTTCTTTTTTTTTGTGAAGACTCATTATCACAGAGTATCACATTAGGCAGGGGTTTAGAAATGTTTTCATGTAGCGGGTAGGTTACAAATAGTCGAAGGGGGATCTGGGGGTTCAATGTAGAATTGTGTCTGTTATATCAGAAAAAGTAGCCGGGGAATATTCAAAGATTTTTCCAGATGCCGGCTCATTCCTACACCCTTGATGTTTAATATACCAATGGAACTTTACAAATCTTGCATATAACACTGGATTTAGTCAGTACCTACAATATACAGTGTTTAGAATATGATTCAAGGAGTTAAGAATAGAGAGTCTTGGGACAACCAGAAGCATATATATATATCATACTCTTAGTCATGAATTTCCCGAAGATGTGAATAAATACACTGATTCAACTCATTAATACACAAAAAATGAATTAGTTCTAAACATAGATATCATATTCAGCATGAATGTATTAGCTAAATGATTTTTGCATTTATGAAAAACATTTAGTTACTAAAATAATGATAAATCTATGAATGAATGCACCAGTATTAATTAGCATCAGCAATGGCAAAATGAGAATGACTTGATCAACAGTTATAAGAATGTCAGAACAGACAGTCCTTCAAATACTGGTGTGATAGAATTAATCATTGATTATTGTGTTTAACAAATGAGTGCATTAATTAGGTTAGAGTGCTCCATATGTTTGCCTGTATATTTTGTTTCCATGTGAGTCCAAACTGTTCTGATCTCATAAAATTCAGGTTGGAACAGAAACTGAGTTTTTTTGGCAACTAAGTTCTGTAATATAAAAAATGTGTATAAGTGAGGAATAAATGATCTCATGTATAAAATCATCATTATTTGTTGCTTGTCCATCTTCATGCAAGGGTAAAATTTAATGTCTATTTCAGGACAACATCTGAGCACAAGAATCACTGACAAGAATTGATTGTCTGTAGGACATGAACTTATGTAAGTTTTTATTGTACATTTTTTATACTGTTTTGATTGCTTAGTAGTGTAGAACCAAATCCAGCTGTTGTGATCATTTGTCATTCATCTAGGAACATTTTCTTTGATTGATCTTAGCTGCATGAACTCCAGCACAATATCAGTCAGTCCTCTTGTACTACAGCAATATTGTTTCATGAATCATATTTGGGAAAAAATATCAAAATCAGTACCCCACCTACCCAATTTTCTAATGATCTCCAAAGAGTTAAAGATATTCAAATGTCCACTGAGAAAAAATGAAAAAAGTGACAAACAGAAACTATGAAGCAAATATTAAAATTTTTTTACCTCTGGTTTTGACAATATTACATTTTTAAAAAAATAGTGTCCTCAACAGATCGCCAAAAGAAAAATTCTCCTCAAACGTGCTAAACTATATGCGGACATAAATTACTTGGATCATATATTGATGTTACCTATGTGAAAAACATTATAAAACATACATTTTGGTTATTTTTCTGGTAAAGTTCACTTTAGAAAACAGAACAACATAAAAAGTAACATGAAATGACTTGTCGTAACAGGTTTTTGAAAAGAAGACTGTAAACATCTTGTAATCATTCTTCTGCACTTAAGCATTTAATGATTTTCACTTGTAAATACGTAATATCATAAGAATTACTGACAGTTACCGTTTGATAACTTTTCTGAGTAAGCTGAAAGTTTTGGCACCACAGATTCTAGAGTGCTCTTTACATTAGTTACTCAAGGCTGGCCTTCACTATTTTCATTGTAAAAACATTCAAAATTCCATCTTCCCCTTTTCTCCTGAAAATTGTTTTTAAATGTTCAAAGTTTAGGTCAGAACTAGCAATATTTTCAGCAGTTGCAGTCTTCATCACTCCATTGGAGACAAGAGATGGAAAAATTTCTCTTTTTTTCTTTGTTTCAGTCCATACTATGTTTAACATCTTTTGACAGAAAGCTTTTATAAATCATACAATCTTTGTCCTTTGACAACATAAGTGACACAAGCTCAGATAAACATTTCACGTCAGCTTCTGCATTGTGTGCATTGTACTTCTTGCACAAGATATCACATGCAAGATTCTCCTGTTTGTATGAAGCTCTACTAGGATAAACATGTTTGAACACAGGCAAAGAATCAAGTAATCCAATGACACCCTATTACACTGATAAGAAATTTGGAAGCATTCCACTTGCTGTATATGCTGATGTTATCACAATAAAGTCAAATCTTCTGCCATTATGGGCAACAAGATATGTATTGTCAAACTTCTTAAGCCATAGCAGAAAATTAGTCAATGACACATGTAATGGTACTGGCTCCACTTTAACACCATCCACTAACTTGTCTTTTTCATTGATTATAATAATCTTGGTAACACTCTCTGCAGCTATTGTGATTGGAACTTTTGGAATCACATATTGGTTGAATGAAACACCAGTGGACAGTTCACAAGCAGCTATCTGGGTGATGTGAGGAATATGATGTCCCTGAACTAAAACATATATAAGCTTACTGTAAGATAAAATGCAAGTTACAGAATACAATCTTTCAAGTACTTTTTTCAATAAATCAGGCAGCCATGGCCTAATGATGTCTGCCTTACAACCTAAGGCTCATGAGTTTGAATCCCACATGGGTCTGAAACATGTTTCCTCATATTACATCAGTAACTAGTTTGTTCCAGGCAGCAGATATATTTTAATTCTATTGCAACTTGAACATCAGAAAATTTAGCCCAGGATAAATACGGTTAGTACACCCATTTTAATGTATAAACTTTTACATTTAGTTTGACAGCATTTTAATGAAAACACCTTACAGTTGCTTTACATAACTGTAGTGCAAATGAATGTGAGATAACAAAAGCACAGTCTTAGGTTTGCATTACAGAATCACTTACTTAGGTCAGTGGTTTTCAGGTTTGTCACAACGTAAGTTGGTGATCTGTGTGGATGTACTTGCTTGAATGCATCTTGTGGAATAGGATCAGGCAGTCAGTCAATGTACATTTCTTCATCATGACCAATGCCTGTCAAACAAACAATAATTATTCATACAAATAAGTTATGTATTTTTGAATAATTGTTAGTCTAATATGTATTTACCTCTGTACATTGTATGTAATTAATTTTAAAAAGAATCTGAATCATAGTATTTGACTTTTCACTATGTTCCATGTACATGTATAATAAAATATGAATCAATAACGAGAATATATATGTTATCACACTACTTCTAACTTATAAACATAAGTCATCTTTACTAAAGTGTATTTACTATCAGATATGATAGGATGAACATTTAAAAAAAATCTGTTTATGAGTTATAGAATAGATGATGGAAGTTTAGTTAAAAGTGTATCATTCAAAATGTATCTACATGTACAGAATACCTTGGAAGGAATAAAAATCAGATTTAAATGAAATAACCCCTGAAAATGAACCTATTCTGGACAGGGTCAGAAGTCCAGTTTTCTGACAATTCCAGTTTTCAGAGAATTATCCATTACAGAAGAGAGAAAAAAATGAGACTTGAAAAATTGTCTGACTTTCAGAGGATTCTGGATTTCAAGGAGTCCAGTTTTGAGGGGTAATACTGTATATAAAGGCATAATGTGCATAAAGGCCCAATTTCTTATCAAGTCACAGGTTGAACTGTATAAATTTTGACATAGATTTGACATGTATCCCCTTGTAAAATCACTAAAATATTACATAGAAACTATGAATTGTGCATAGGAAATGTTTGACCTGCTGCAGCTACTGACATTATTATAAGCTATATATATGTACCACTGTTATCATAAGCTATTTATATGTACCGCTGCTATCTTAAGCTATCCTCATGTACCACTGTTATCATAAGCTATATATATGTAACACTGTTATCATGAGCTATACCACCGTTATCATAAGCTATCCTCATGTACCACTGTTATCATAAGCTATATATATGTAACACTGTTATCATAAGTTGTATTTATATACCACTGTTATCATAAACTGTATTTATGTACCACAGCACTATTTCTCTATAAGATATAATTATAGCTACATGAACATTCCAGTCCAACTGAATTTTATTTTGGGTAAAAAAATCATGATCATTCATCACACTATGTTATCACCACACTGATTTCTCACTCACCACACTGATTTCTCACTAACCACACTAATTTCTCACTCATCACACTATGTTCTCACCACACTGATTTCTCTATCACCACACTGATTTCTCACTAACCACACTAATTTCTCACTCATCACACTATGTTCTCACCACACTGATTTCTCTATCACCACACTATTTTCTCACAACACTAATTTTTCACTCACCACACTATTTTCTCACCACACTTATTTCTCATTCCCCACACTGTTTTTCTACTTACCCTTACTAAGGGCCCACTGCCTTTCCCCTAGTGGTGAAAAAAGCACTGGATTATATCTTGTTTTTCTGTGCATGTTACATACATTTAGTTAGGCCACCGCTGTGGTCCAGTGGTTAGTGCGCTGGACTTGTAACCCAGAGATCCAGGTTCGAATCCTGGTCACGGCAGGTCATACCATTCCATGAAAATTTGACAAAAATGTCGATTTTCCTCCATGTGTGGAGAAGTTGCCGGCTCCTTGTGGAAGGGTAAGTTAGTACTGGTTAGTATACCGTCCAGGAAGACTGGTTAGGTGAACTGGTTGCAGTATGTAACTATATAAAAAAATTGTTGTGAAACAGCATTAAACCCCAGTGTTTAGTTAGTTAAACATACTCTTTATCCTCTGTCATTTACACATCAAATTTTACACTGGTCAATTTATTGCATAATGGTTATTCAGTATTTTTAATCCTTTTGTTTACACAATATTTTTTTGTGTTCAGTTTAAAACGGTTGAATGCTTTCCAATCATCCCGTTTGTCAACAGGTTTTTAGCTCACCTGAGTACGTAGTGCTCTGTGAGCTATAGTCATCAGTCAGTATACTCTGTCGTCCGGTGTCCGTAGTCTGTCGTCCGTCGTCCACACCTGGGGGTTGTTAATGCTCTAGTGGTCACACTTTTGAGTGAATCTTCATCAGACCTGGTCTGAACGTTCGTCTCAATGATATCTTGGACAAGTTCAAACATGGGTCATCTGGGGTCAAACATTTGGTCACCAGATCAAATAGAAATCACAGATTTGATTGGATCTTCATGAAACTGTGTCAGAATGTTTGTATGAATGATATCATGAACAGGTTTGAACATGGGTCAACTCAGGTTAAAAACTAGGTCACCAGGCCAAATCACAGGAAAACCATAGAAGTTGCAATCTTTATTCAGGTGAATGAAAAAGGGCCATCTTGGCCCTCTTGTTACCATGAAATTCTCATGTTTTTTGAAAAAGTGCACTCAAGTATTTGATGTGAGGAGAACCAGTTTTCCAGTTGTTAACTCACTGACACATGGTAGGCAGATATTTTACCTCTTTTCACAGATTTAGTTATTTTTATATCCTCTACCAAACTATATTGTAGACCAAGGTATGTTAGCTTTTACTGCTTTATTATGCATTCTTTCTCCAAAATTTGGCTTTGCACTCTGCTCTGGATATTTTCAATATATTTTTCATCCTTTCATTATAACGATATTGTTGAATTATTGTTGAATGGTGAATTCTTATCTGTTGATTTCATTGTTAGGATATTGGTGATTTATTGTCATACTAGAACTAAGAAATTCATAATGAATAATTTGTGTGGTCAGTTTAAATCAGTTGAATACTCGAATGTTATCCATGGTGTAATTTTTGTTTTTATGTCCCCCCCCCCCTTGAACAGATTAGGACTTACAAAACCAACATTGCATACTAGAATGTTTATTACTTACACAGTTGTTACCTTAGACCTTTCTGAGTGCACCCATATCACCAACCTCAATTTGACCTTGACAACAATTTTTCATGTTAATGATTGTTGTCATTTACAAGTTCTAGCATTTCCAAAAATGCTTGGAATCACCGTTTAGTCAAGTATAAGAACTATGAATAGCATATTAAATAAAGATTTCCTAGAGATTTTATTTCTTATTGAGAGTTTGCAATACATTCTTCTATATTTACGACAATATTAAACTGGTTCCCGTTGACTCTGGTTGTACAGAGACAATGTTCCTTTGGTGCACTGCAACATGGAACGGGGATCAGTTAACGACGATATAAAACTGCCCCAAAAGAGTATATGTTAAAAAAGTATGGTATAAAAATCCCCCAAAAGAGCATATGTTAAAAAATTATGATATAAAAATCCCTCGAAAGAGCATAAAGTATGTAGAACAGATAACTGAAATGTCCAAGTATCGCATTCAGAGGAAACAAAGGATTTCATGATGAATTAACTAGCATTCATATCTAAATATTTATCAAATAAAATCCTCCTTTTGTAGAAATGCATGCATTTCTGTACAATAATAGCTAATGTTTTTGTGTGAAATATTCAAAATAGTGTTTACCCCGCAGGAGCCTACAAACTGGTTTCGAGCTTCATACATTAAAAAGGCGTGTCAATTATACAAAGAGATAACCCGACAAAAACATGGTGGATGATGTGCCCCGTAGGAGACCCATTTGAGGTCTTTTTGTCCGCCATTTTTTTATCATTCTCCTTTCTGATTGGCTTAGACCAGGCGGTGTAAGGGAAGAAATGGTCAAATCTTTTTTAATTGTATATGTTGGCGTCCATGAACGGTGACAATTATGGTTTGAATGCATGCTTATGGTTGACTATGTACATGATTATAGTCATGGCTCTGTACTAATGTGCACCTCAAAGATTATGATTTGACTTCTGCTTATTTTGCAGCATTATTCTATGACTGTGAAACAAGCTATGAAGATTATGTTCAGCATATAATGAACCTGCACTTCTCCATTATGCATGGCAACAAAACAACATAGTTTTTAGCTTGTCTGTTTCGAAGAAAAAGTCAAGCTATTATGATCGCTGTGTCGTCGTAGGACTTCATTGTTGTGCAAAAAGTTTAATGTTGCCCTTTACTTTTAAAGATATCAACACGACACTTGAATACTTGATTATCATGAGAAGGCACAGTTACAAGACTGGGTATTATTCTGAAAGCTGTATTTTTAGAGTTATGCCCCCCTTTTAACTAAGAATTTTGATCAAAATTGCATATTAAATACTATTAAATGATGTAAAACAGATGAACATTGGTTTTACTCTGCGGAGCTCTGTATTCAGATTTTTAGTTAACTTTGCTGGTCATTTTGTGAAATCAGTATGCATTAGAACACTACTCAAGTTGATACAACTAAGACTTAGGGACCAGCCTTTGATACAACCAAGATTTAGGAACCAGTCTTTGATTTCTGGTATTCCAGATTTATCATCACAGCTTCAGTGTGAATTTTCACATGTTCAAATGAGAATCATCTAAAATTTGTTTTGTAAGATTACTGTGTGTTTACTTGTTATTTAATGTCTATTTATATTTCAGATAAAACAAGAAAACTATTCAGCAGAATCAAGAAAGTATTATGACCTTGAAGGTAAGTAAATCATATGTTTTATGATCTGAGTTTATATTGACTTAAAACTTGAATGATGTAGAAAAGTCATTAATTAGTTTATGATTGATATCTATCTGTACATTGCTAGCTGACAGTATTGAAACCATATAAACCATCAAAATATATTTATAAAAACATCATTATTGAAGCCTGGAATGAAATTAGTCTTTAGCCAATGATTATGCCTGACTGGAACCTGACCTTCAAGACTGTTGTTAATTTAATTTTGATGATAACATTCAACCCTCATATTGCTGTTTAGTCAGGAAACTGGATAATTGAGAATCAAAATTTAAAGCCAGAACCTAACAACTGTAAACCCAGTATCAAAGTAGCTCTTTAAAATTATTTTCAAAATAAAATGTGCTTAAAATTAATTCTTTTCAGAAGGAGTTGAGAAGTACTACTGACAGGCCATAAGAACAGTTGTGATGGGGTTGTGAAATTATAATGACAAATTCACAGCATACATATGAAAGTGCTTATTTGACTACAAAATTGAGAGTGGGAAAAATGCTGTGCTGACTTCACACTGTCAATTGCACTAGGTTGAAACTTCACACTAGTTGTCATCAGAAATCAGTGGCTTGAAAGAATAAGCTATGGTATGTATAAGTTTGATTTTATTAAGGCCTAAAAATTTTGACATTCTAATATCTGGTAAAATGTGCTTTTTTGTTTTTGTTTTAGCTCATGAGAACCAAAGGTTCAGGTTGAGCTGTTAGGATAGGTAGGTGGATGCTCTGTTGTCCATCATCTGACATCAACAATGGTCCTTTGCTCTAAAACTGCAATTCAGATTTACTTCAGATTTGCTGTGTAGAATCCTTTTCACGTTCTAACTGCAATTTGCTCCTATTATACCAGTTGACCTGTTTTAGAGGTCACCAGAGCTAAAAATGGGAAGACCTTTAAACCATTGATGAGTTAAATAATTAGTTCAAATCATTTTGTATGTACAGTACACCAAAATTTACAGAAATGTTGCCAAGATACAATGCATCTTATATCTGAAATCTTTATTATAAAACTCTAGCTCTAATTTTATCTGAGATATTAATTATAAACTTAAGCTCTTTTTATCTAGAATATTCATTATAAAACTTTAGCTCTTTTTATCTGTAATATTCATTATAATACTTTAGCTTATTTTTGTCTAAAATCTTCATTATAAAAATCTAGCTCTTTTTATCTGAAATATTCATTATAAACTTAAACTCTTTTTATCTTGAATATTCATTATAAAACTACAGCTCTATTTTTATCTAAAATCTTCATTATAAAACTAAAGCACTTTTTATCTAGAATATTCATTATAAAACTTTGGCTCTTTTTACCTGTAATATTCATTATGAACTTAAGCTCTTTTTTAATATAAATATTCATTATAAAACCTGAGCTCTATTTTTATCTGAAATATTTATTATAAAGCTAAAGCTCTATTTTTATCTGAAATATTCACTATAAAACTTTAACTCTTTTTATCTGAAATATCCATTATAAAACTCTAACTCTTTTTATCTGAAATATTTATTATAAAACTATAGCTCTATTTTTATTTAAAATCTTCATTATAAAACTTAAGTTCTTTTTTGTCTGAAATATTCATTATAAAACTTAAGCTCTTTTACCTGAAATCCTCATTACAAAACTTAAGCTCTTTTTATCTGTAATATTCATGTTAAAACTTTAGCTCTTTTTATCTGAAATATTCATTATAAAAATTAAGCTTTTTTTTATCTGGAATATTCATTATAAAACTTTGCTCTTTTTTCTGTTTAGAGGATGTTGATAATTTTGAAAAAAACTCCAAAATTTTGCACTTTTAGTTCTCAGACTAAAATAAATCTTATACATAAAGCAAAGAAAGCCTACATGACCAAGAAAATTACTTATGAAAAATTTTGTCTTTGAATTTTACAAAATCACCCTTTCACCTAAATGATTATGTTCTAATCAAATAAATCATGTTTTTAAATTCTTAAAAATATGTTTGTGATATGGGGCTGGTGATTTATTAAAATGCAGGTCAAGATTTCCAAAACAGCCCAATACCGAAACAGCTTAAATCCATATTGACCTGTACTAAAATGTATCATTGTCTTTTTGCTCACCTGAGCACCAAGTGCAGATGGGTGTATGGCTAGCGTCTGTCATCATGAGGTGTGTGTCACCCTTTGTACGGTCCGATATTTATTTCATTTAATTGAACAATTTAAACTTATTTCTATGTTAATCCAAATAAAACAGAATGAATAATTTCAAAGTGAAGCGACCAGTCTAAGAGACAAAAAGGTATATGTTACCCATGAAGTCTGTTTAGAAAGGCAAAAATGTAATGACATCGACGTCTTATATACTAAATATTCCTATCAAAGGTGAATTACATCTTATGAAGTATGAACAAATGGAAATATATTTTATTACAGCATGAGATTTCTGATACACTGATACAGTAATTATTGATTAATGTTTATACAAAAACAGTATGCAGACAGGGTATATAATTGAAACAATCATACTATTTGATTATTACGAATGAAAACAGGCCATAGCCTAGGTCCAGTGGTTATTGCACTAGACTTGTAATTCGAAGATCTTGGTTCGAATTCCGGTCGCGGCAGGTCATACCCTTTTATGAAAATTTGACAAAAATGTCGATTTTCCTCCATATGTGGAGAAGTTGGACATGTGGAAGGATAAGTTAGTACTGGTTAGTATACAGTCCAGGAAAACTGGTTGGGTGAACCGGTCACTGTATATAACTGAAAAATTGTTGAAAAATGCTGTTAAACCCCAGTGACAATAAGTCACATACAACAAAAAACAAACTAAAGAAAACAGTGTTCAGAGAAATGAGTAGAGTAAAGTGTATATAACAATTAGATAGAATTAAACCATTCCTGCTGCAGTTAATAAACCTAAATTAAGCCTGTAGCTTCAGTTAGCACTGTGGAAGAAATGTACAGTCAAACCTGTGTTTGCAGCCATTCTTTGAATGAAGACCACCCTATCAATAAAGGTCATTCTTTTAAAAACCATTACTAATTATTCTGAACAAAATGACCTTTGAATTAAGGCCTCTGTCACTAAAGGCCACATTTTGTCTTTGCAAGGGTGGCCTTTGTTTACAGGTTTGACTATAGTCATAAAATACCAGAAAACAGGAAGAACAAACACAGTGAGAAAAGTTGCCAGCTCCTTGTGGAAGGGTAAGTACTGGTCAGTTTATAGTCCAGGAAAGCTGGTTAGGTGAACTGGTTGCCGTTTATCACTAAAAAATTGCTGAAAAATGGTGCTAGACCCCAGTGACAATAATTCACATAAAAACAAAAAAGCAAGATCCTAACAGCAAGAGACTAGGATATGATTTTAATGAGGTTAGAAAACATTGTTTTGTAAATTTTAACTAATGGAAAAGAATAAGATTAATAAGGTATGATAAACAGTATGAACGACAACTATTCAGCTGTAAATACTGTATCTTGTTGTATCTTGTGAATGTGACAACATTCAAAATTTCTAACTTTGGTTGCATTGAGGACATTTCTGTCACTCGGTTTAAATCTGAGCAGCATTACTAACTTCTCACTGCTGTGAGTTTGAATCCACCCTGGATCAAATTTCATATGTGAGAAAGCTGTCCAGCTAGCATACAGAAGGTTGATAGTTCTACCAAGGTATAAACCTTGGGTTTTCCTCCTCTGTAAAAGCTGAAAAGTCACTAAATGACCCTGGCTGTTGGTGCTCTAATGTTGAACTCTAATGAAAAAAAAATTGTAGTTCAGTGATAATGCTCTGGCTTTTTGTTCAACACCAAACATTATTAATTCTTTGGCCACGGTCGTGGTCCAGTGGTTAGTGCGTTGGACTTGTAACCTGGTGATCAAGGTTGAAATCCTGGTCGTGGCAGGTCATGCCCTCCATATGTGGAGAAGTTGCCAGCTCCTTGTTGAAGGGTAAGTTAGTACTGGTTAGTATAAAGTCTTGGAAAACTGGTTAGGTGAACCGGCTGCCGTTTTTACATGTAACTAAAATTGGTAAAAAACGGCGTTAGACCCAGTCACATAAAAACAAACAAACAGATACTTCTTTAAGCTTGTCAATTTCTCTTTAATAATTTAATGACTGACTAGTAAGTTATTGTTCTTGTTAATATCAGATCTGGAACTGAAATTACAAAATTTTTATCTGTAGCAGCAAATCTCAAGATGATTTGAGTAATTTGGGTATTTTGGGAGCCCTTTGCAGTTCTGACATATATCTATACACATCCATACAAACTGCAGCTATGAACTGTTCCCTCTCCACAACAACTACCTCCCTAGAACAATCAATCTTGTTTCCACACAATGTTGCTCAAGAGAGGAAAAACTGTATATAGTTTATATAATTAAAACCATTAAGTGTTAAAGCAAAGTAAATAATCATCTCCACTTCTGTATGTTTCAATCATTAATGATATCACTTCTTATTTATGCATTATTGACTTTGAATCATTTAGTATTGTACAATTACAAATGTTTATTTTTTGTTGATGACACTGTGTTATTTGTCTCTCCATAGGATGTGAATATCAATTATCATTGAATAATTGGAAATTATCAATGTAAAATAGACTGCAGTTATGGTTCTCATTAAAGGTTATATGGCAAATTAAGACCATAAAGGTGATGTCACTGTCACCAAGTTACAACATGCACATACCTTACAAACAACATAAATCTAACAATGTTTGAGTGTGGTTTTCTCCAACTGGCATGGATTCTTTGCTCACATTTATACCTATCATAATCTGATGTTTTTGCCCATCTATCAATGGAAACTTGATGTTGAAGGAGTCAATCATCCAACTCATAATTGCTAGCACCCAGTATTGACAGTAATCCTCTATACTTTCTTCTTTAACCGCTTGCCTCATAATACTGCATTTCCCTGCATCGGAAGCAGACAACTTTTGAAGACATTGTGGCAAAAGAAACTATTGCTTGTAATGATTAATGACTTCTTTTGCCACAATGTATTGCAAAAATGTACCCAGTGTCCTTACAAAAATTGATGTTTTGTATATTTGCTTTGAATTTGGTGGAGTCCAAAATTTGCTTATGGGTCAAAGGGTTAACAATGTCAGGGTTTATGAATTTTGTTTGTTCTGTACTTTTTCACTTAGTTGCCTTCTTGAAGATATGTTTTGCACTCTTGCAGTTGTTACACAATTTTTGTTATTAGTTGGTTGAGTTACATATTTCTTTAGCATTGGAATTTGTCAATGAAGTATGGTTAGAACATTTTCTTGCCGGTGTATTTGTCTCCTTCTTAATTCTGTCTAGCATGTTCTTCAGATGGTATATAAATTTTTTTCCTCAGATGATGCTAAGCCATCCTCACTATATGTAACACTTAACAATGATTGTCTGTCTGAAACAGGATTGCCAACTTGATCAACCAGACACGTTTTTGCTGAAGATGGCGGGCACATCAAATGTGTGTAGTACCAGGTAGTCATCATTCAGTTGCTTTCCTAAATGTTTGTACATTAAAATTACAAGTTTTGGAAGTTCCTCCATATTCAAATTGTCTGCTAAACCATGGAAGAATGAACAATGAGGTATCTAGGACAAATTTGTATGAATGAATGTTGGCTGTAAAGTTTTTTGTTTACATACTGATAGGTCTTTGTTTACTGTTGAGGTAACATTGAAGTCTCTAAGGTTGTTTGTCTTATCAAAGTCAAGAACAATCCTTCCTGTAGAACAGAATCTCTGCATGTCAGTAATTTGTTGTAGGTTGAATGTGGTGATAACCAGATGTTGGAACCCATTTAGGTGTTTCACAACTTGCGGGTTTTAGTCGAGGCAAATAATTTGATCAGCAGTCTTTGTTGTTAATGAATTGGTTAATGTTTCTTAGCGGTTTTTCATTTTGTTGTTTATCTTTGTAATATTGTGATTTGGCATTCATTTCCTGTTCAACTGCCTTCATACTATTACATTTTAATTTGGGATGGGAACAAATATTAGAAATGATTGGCAAATGTCAGTGGGTGGGTGGTCTGGTGTCCATGATTTTTTCTGTGCACAACTCCCACATTACCAAACTATCAGATTACTATCATCACCAAGTTTCCAAGCGCATAATATCAGGGTATGTTGTCAAAAAACGTCACATGATTCAAAGTACCTAAAATGCATTATGTCTTATGGTGCAATGACATGTAGAATGAAAATATGTTGAAACTATTTCTATTTTCTAACAGTAAATTGTCTGTGAGCCCAGTAAACAGTGGCAAGTGTAATTATGTTAATGTTGTTGTTGTTGTTACATGTAATTGAAACGACAATTATGACTTTTTCATCAGTTTAATATTAAGCATTGATTGATCAATCAGGTTTCGTTGATGATTATGTATGATTAAAGATTTACATACAATAATAACTTGTAATTATGGTTTGTTTATAAAATTACATTTCCTTCAAAGCTGCACCCAGTATGGGAATATTTTATATATGCTGATACATTGTTCATTTTTTTTTCATTTTGATATTAGATAAGTTTGAGTAAATTATAAAGTTAACTATTTGCTTACAAAATATGATTTGCAAAATCATTGTTATCATTCTTGGTCTTGTATAATATTGAAAGAGGAGAGTTCATATACCGTCATATCATTCTGAAGAATTCTAAAGAAACCCCAGAAAACCAAACTTTCTGGTCCCAAGTATTCTGAGTTTCCATTGCACTGTTTTCATTTCAATCACTGTATTATTGGCATAATATTGTATTGTATTAAATTATGCAATTAAGAAGGTTTTTGCCTAAGCATGATAAGATTTGATATGCATTCATATCATTTTTAAAGCTAAACAAGGGGATAATTAGGCATATTTTAAATTATTTCTCAGATGATAAATATCACATATAAGATACTTGCCAATCTGTATTATATTTATCAAGACACTACCTAATATACAATCAAGTGCTTAAAGTCGTTATAAAGGACACAATACAGAGAGACCATGCTAACAACATGTTTTATTCAACTTTATATTTTAAGTCTATAACAGATCCTTCAAACATGTACTCCAGTATGTTTGTGTGACTTCACTCTTATATCATCAGTTTCCAAATTTCAGAGCCAGATTGTAATTTCACATCAGAAGAGTTTAGAAAACACTTAAAGGGACCATTGACAGATATGATTAGGTGTATTGATGCTGGAATGCCTGGTTATGACCTGAATGATGATTTTTCTTCTTGACAACACTAACAGAAGGGTAACAGTTTCAACAAAGAGCAAACAATGGTAATTTCTGTGTGTGATCAGTCATGTAGAAATTTCTTTGCTTAACTGAAAATGAAATAGAATCTGTAGCACCTCAAAAGTAATGTTATACAGTTAAACCTCCCTGAATAGTCACCTCCCAACAACGGTCATTTCTCAATAATGGTCATCTCTCAACAATAGTCACCTCCCAACAATGGTCATCTCTCAACAATAGTCATCTCTCAACAATAGTCATCTCTCAACAATAGTCATCTCTCAACAATGGTCATCTCTCAACAATGGTCATCTCTCAACAATAGTCACCTCCCAACAACAGTCATTGTGCATATTATAAAAACAATTCTTTGGATTTATTTTGGATTACAAAGGATCATTCAATTGTCAATAGTGTAATTTGAGAGGGCAGTGTAAATTTATGGAACAATTTGTTATTAAATGCTGTAGTGTAAAACACACTGATAAAGCTCCTCACATGTCTGGTTGGTTTTTAACCAGGTTTTCTGAAGGAAAAAATTGTTAGATTGCTGCATGGGTGGGTGGGGAGCGTCAACAATTGGTTAGGTTAGTTGGTTAACTTTTGTTTAAATTGACAAATTCTCACTGAATGTTTTATATAGTATGCTTACATAAAAACCTACTTTAGGAATGTATTTGGTGGTTCTAGATCCAAGGTCAAGGTCACTGTTACTTTGAAATAAAATAAAAATCCAGTCTCATCCAAGGGAGACAACTTTAGAATCATGTAACTGTACTCTCATGAGTTACTCCCCTTAATACCAGATAGTTATGTAGAACAATTGTGCATTGTTTGTATGCAGAAACATTGTTTTTTTTACAGCTTTGTATTGTTGCATGGGTGGTAGAACTAACTAGTGTTCAGAAATTACTTATTAGGACCCTGCATTGAAAATGTAGGAGCAATATAATAATCAGGTTGTCGCTCAGTCGGTCTTTGAAGTAAACTGTTATTTTATTTCTTCACATATTCAAACTTTAATATCTCTTTCTCCATGATGGGTTCTTGTACGTGACTTCTGGGTACATTCAAAATGGCAGATGGTCAACCATCTTGGAATTTGGTAAAATTTTATGGAGCAAACTACCAAAACACCAAATACAATGTCAAAGTATGTCTACTTATAAGAATGCCAGATTCAAAGTTTGGCAAGAATATTCTTTTAATTGGTTTATAGTGTTCTGATCCTTCATAACTCCTAAATTTGGGCAGGAGCACTGGTGTAGAAGCAGTCATTAAGCATGATTAATATAAGTTGCAAAAACTTTTGTAATTAATGTTAAAAATAAGTATAAACTAGTGCTTTGGAAAACCTTGTTTTCATGGGGTTTCTACATCTTGTTAAAATATATTACCATGAATTAAAGTTGATTTTATACTGCAATCTATTTGTAATTTTTTCTGTGATTTCAGATTCTATATTGTAGCAGAGGAAAAAGCTAGATAGAGTATAGAAGCAGATATGTTGTTGTTAGGCTGTGAATGTTTACATCTTTGTGTTTGTGTTATTTTATTTGACCCTCAAACCCCCCGAAATGAATTTCATTTCTCAGGTAGTTATTATAAAGGTTACATGTAGGCTGAAACATGGTATTGGTGCTGATAGTAGTCTCACTAGCTCAAAGAAGTAAATTTTTAGATAGCATATTTTCTTGGAGTTAATTACAAAGTTCCCCTGTACAAATCAAGCTTTTCATAAACATGCATGCATCATTTTTTATCCACCATTTCCATCCTATGGTATATCAAAAGATTTTTTCTTTCATTTTTACCTTTTTGTGAAGGGTCTAACCTTTTCTAAGCAATAATTTTCAATGATGTTAATTCATAGCACTAAAATCTTGTCCAATTTAGACATATCTTGAATACTCATTGGCCAATGTAGGATTTATGTTTTTGAAATGAGAAACAATGAAACTATTGCAAAATAAACTTTTAATGGTTACAGACACTACAGGATTTTGAACATTTATTCATTTGTGATCAGCGCCAAAACCATGTTTCAGCTGTGTGCCCATACCACGTCATTTTTTGGTAATACGGCAAGCTAAGTTATCAAACTGATTGATTCGAAATCTTCAACTTCACGTAATGCTGGTTATTATACAGTCCAGGAAAATTGGTTAGGTGAACCGGTCGCCGTATATAACTAAAAAATTGTTGAAAAACAGCGTTAAACCCTAGTGACAATAAGTCACATAAAAACAAACAAAACCAATCATGTAAGTTCTTTATTTCTTTGTCAGGTATGACCAAATAAAGTGGAGGCTAAGGCCAAAAGTGTGAACTACAGGCACAATGTAATGGTTTTTTGATAGATGAGTAGTTTTTGCCTGAAAATAGGAAAATGTATTTTTCAACAAAATTTTGTTCGGCAAAATACAGTTTTCCTGTTTTCAGGCTAAATCTTTTCATTTATCAAAAAAAAAAAACAGTACAGTAAACAGTTTTATTTGTTTAAACGCCTATTATGTATGTTGAACATATTCAATGGCATTGTATATTAATAGATAAAAATATAATTAGAAAATTTGTTTTGAATGAGTACAGAAACAAAATAAAAAAGAATGATGATGACTTCCTTTAAAGTGATGATTGTAATTAAAAGAATTCATAGAATTTTCCAAAATAGTATGCTTTAAGCTTTTTCTTGAAGATGTCTTTCGATTCGGCATTATTGTCTACAGGCAGAAAAAACATTACATTGCGCTTGTAGTTCACACTTTGGCCTTAGAATCAAGCGGTTTTTTGATGAATTTTGCTTGCCGTATTACCAAAGTCACGTTGTATTGGCACACTGTGTAACCTGTTTCAAAGATATATCATTGTCAAGATGGCACTTTTTAGACTCGAGACCTTTGAGTGCCATCATTGTTGTTGGGATGTCTACGAAAACAGGCTACACCATCTTTAAAAATGTACATGTAACCACTGTTCTGTTGTTGTTGTTTCATGTGTTTTCTTAATTTGAGATTTTATAGATTATATTGGTATTTAATACGGCTATTGTAAAAAGGTACAGCTGTAAAACTGGAGAACCCATTTTTTCGCATTTTGTGGCATGTGAAAAGTCCAGAACAGATTATGGACTTATCAAAATTTTTCCCTTGAATTTTTGCGTTTTTTTTCTTTTTTTTTTTTTATGCAAAATTTCCTTGCTGCTTTTTTCATGTGTTTCAGTATATTTACCAGTTTGATGTTACGTTGTGTATTTAAATTGCTTTTCTGACGACTATAGTATGAAATTTGTAAATACTTAAACATTTGCTTTTCTATGACTAGTATGAATTATCTGTGTAGTAAAAACTTGTTTTTCTTTTGCGTGCTGTAATTGTGTATTTGAAATATTCAGGTAAATAAATCTGTTCATTTTATTTTCTTTCTACAATATTTGATCAGTTCTAATTTAGGTCAGTCACCGGTTTACTAACAAAGTATATTACTATTTAAAAATGCCAACTAACAAAGCATGGTATTTGTTTATTTCCACAATATACAATGACACAAATAAACATCGCAAGAAAGGCAACATTTAAGAATATCTGGATCAGTATAATAAACAACAATACAGAAATACAACACTGCTCTGTTCAAAAAAACAAAGCCATCGACATTACTTCTACTTGCAGACATAGTGACAGCCATGTCAAAGTAATAATCAGACACCCAACTCAACCCAAAAATTCCCACCATAGGAAAATGCCTTTGAATACAAGCCCAGTGCTTGAACTGGTTAATGTGCACCATCATTCCCTTTGTTGGTGCTTCAGAATCCTTTATTTTTGTATTCTTAGACAAGTTTTCTATGGAAGAGAATTTTCGTGATGAGTAGGGTATCTTTGATTTCAGTTCTTACTTTGACATGCCCATCACTATTGCTTGTTTAACAGTGTTATATTTCTGTTTGTGCATCCAACCTCTCAAAACACAATCCACGAAACATCAGTGATAGATTCACACACATGCTCCATCAGCCACAAAAAGAACACCAAAAATATAAAATACAGTAGAAACTCGTAACATCGAACTCACTTATATTGAATTCCCGCTTTTATCAATATAATTATGAAGTCCCAAATTTGATCCTTTTTACATATTAAAAACATTCACTTAATTTCAAATTAGTTGGTCTTGATATTTCTGTATATTTAAGTAAATTTTTGGTCCCAAACATCAATATTTATGTTTTATATGTAAATGTTGCATGTTTTAAATACATCAAAATTATAAATGTCATGTTTTGTCCCCATCCTGTACACAAAATAGCATGATTAAATAATTTTTACAACACACTGAAACAAACCCAGTTGTCAAATTTGTCCAATTATTTGTATATTGAAGTTTGTTTATATCGAACAATTTTACGAAGTCCCTTAAACTTCGATATAATGAGTTTCTACTGTATATAATCTTTAAATTCCTTTTCCAAGTCTATAGTCTAATCACTAAGCAGCCATCAGAGCTTTATTTCCACCATTGATTGCTTGTATCCACAAAGAACCCAGAAACTTCAGGAGTCTACACATATATCTGTAAACAAAAAAACTTACATGAGGTACGAGTTTGTGAAATATGGAGAGACTTACAAGCAGCTGGAAAAGTTTCTGTTATATTGTGACTAAATCACACATAAATCTGGACAAGTTTTAAGGAAACAAGTAACAGAGGCAAGTGTTTCTTTAAGAAGTATATCCTACCAAACCTCAGAATAAATAAACATCAGCAGACTATAGACCTACTGTGAAAGAAAAGAAAAATAATCCATAATGGATTCCATATACAGTGTGCTTTAATCCACTACACAAGCGTCCTTACTATATCAAGTGTCCTCACTACACATAACTATGTTAACTAAATCATTGTACAAGTACAGAAATATAGAATCAAGAACACTTACTGTGAAGTGAGATTTGTGCATCACATCAGCCAGAGCCAGTAAGGACCTCGACTGAGCCAACACCATCAGTGGCTTCAAGTATATAATCAGCGCGTCCAGCTGCCCACAGAACCAGCATTTTGTATTGCTCACAAGCATAATGAAAGTCAAGATCTTACGAAGTCAATATCTCATAGATAATGTACATCTCTGCTTGAAAGAATAATGCAACAGAATTAGTGCTCTGCTCAGGTAAACTGCTTGCTATATTAGGCAACATTACACAAAACATCTGTCTTCAAAAAATAATAAAAGTATTCACATTAATTTTCAATGTTTTTCCAAAATGTCATAAAATGCTACAAATATACAAGACATAACTGATATAAATCAACAATTCTGGTAAATGAGTAGGACATGATTACCAGTATGTCTGCTTTGTATATGAAGTGTACAATTGTTTTCAACTTTTACTTTCAGCACCAGTTGATTAATGATATGTTTATTTATAATTACCTACAATTTATGTCAGACAAGCTTATGTTCATTATGTATTGTTTATTGTAAATAATGAAATATAACATGTGGTGTTGGTTGTTAATATTTTTTATTTGGATTAAAGAGTGATCTCCCTTTATTTTAACACAGTATTGATTTCCTAAATCAAAGATAATCCCAAATCATAGAATATCCAAAATATTTCAAACCTACATGTATCCATTTCAGATAATTAAGGTTTTCTACTATATCAGTTTTTCATAAATAAAGGCTAGACCCATAAATTCTTTAACATGTTAAGGTACAATTTTAAAATCTGAACAATATGGTGTTGATGGAAGCAATTAGACATCTGCCTGAGACAGAGGCAATATTCTCAGATTATTGGTCAGTCTATGTAGTTGTCTGGTCATGAAGCCCTCCCTCTAATGGGGTCAACCCCTACACTGGTGATTAAACAGATTTGGGAGCACACACACTTGTTCTTGTGTTATTACCATATCCTGTAAGAAGATACTAGTATGAGCAAATATTGGTTGTACGAGATGAAGAATTGCTAGCCTTGACAAAATTGGTCTACAGTCACAAGTTTGACCCCAGTTAGGCCTAAAAAATAAAAGGTTTGTTTCCAGTTACATGCCCAAAATATTGGTCAGTAGGTTGGGATTCTTTTATTTTATTCATTTTTTACACATATCGAAAACACCGTATGGGAATATGTGTGCTGTAATATTAACGAGTTATGAAAATTACAATATTGCTCTACAAGTCAGATGTAGTAAAAAACTTACGAGTCGAGGGCAAAATATTGGGAAACTGGAAACAACCCTTTTTTAGACTCATGTATAAATACAATATTATATTACAATTATCTACAATAATCAAGAAAGCAATTTTGTAGCACTGAAACATTGGTTCCAAACATCACCTGCCTACTGTGGCCAGTGCTAGCATTCCATTGGAAGCAGTAACAGCAGTTAATTTCAACCTCAAAGTATAGATCACCTCAATAAAACATAGTTGTTTTACTTCCAAAGATGGCCTTATTATACTGGTTTGAGTGAACGTCAACAGATTTACAATCATGAAAACAGGTACTTACAAAAGAAGTTCAAAATTATGTTGCTAAGGTTACTGTGTCAGAATGAAGTCTTTAACAATTTGAAGTACAATGTGAAGTATCTTCAACACTGTGAATTAACTTCATTGAAAAATACTACTCAGAAAAGGTAACAGACACTATACAAGAGGGTATAAAAATGAAAGAAAAAAAATTTTGCTATACCATAGGATGGAAATGATGGATAAAAAAAAAGATGCATGCATGTTCACAAACAAGAGGCTGCATAAAGGAGGTCTGCGTGTAAAAGTAGAAGCAAAGTTGTTAGTAAACTTAATTGCTTTATGTTGGTGCTAGACTAAACGATGGACCTAGTTTACCAAGAAACAGCCCATTTAACACATTGTAAGTCCAAATCTGTACAAGGCAAAGGTCAAATCAAGGTTGGGTCCAACCTGTCAAGGTCAAATCATTAGATGCCAGGGCCATAAAAAATAAAATTGATTAAAAGTTAAAAAATTATTGAAAAATATACACACAAACCAAAATAACTGATCAAAAACTATTTTGATTTTACTTATTATGACATGACCTTGATATCGACCAAATATTTGTCACATCAAGACCTCCATACAAACTATCTATGTAACAAATTTGGTTGAAAAATATTCATCTATCAAATTTTATTAAACAAAATATTTTTGTGCAAAAATAAGTTGAAAAGGCCCAAAACCTAAAAAATTAAATTGATTGGACAAAAATGAAGAAGATATTAGAATTTATACTACAGCAGGTAAAAGGTTTAATCAAATGCAATGCTGACACTTGGGTAAGTAAAATATCTCTACCTATTCTGATAAATAGTCCAGCTGAAAATTCTACGGTCCCAACTGGGGATTGAACACAGGAACCCTAGCACTGTCGGCTTACACTCAACCACATCACTAATGAGTTAACCCAACAACTAGGCTGTTAAAAGAGGCCTATATTCCAACAATTACAACACATTTTACAAAAATAAAAGGAAACAAAACTTTTCACTTGTACTAGAAATGGAACAACCATATTTTCAATACAACTTTACATGAGCTAACAAATAAAAGCTAATTGTAACAAGTCCACTTACCTGTAAACTCCATGCCATAAGTCCTTCAAAAAGCTTCTCAATCAAAAACCATGTCTGACCAGCATGCTTGCCTGTTAGCGTCTGATTTTTCCCGCTTTTAGTCAAGTGAACCTGAAAGGACAATATGTTATCCAATGAATTACCAGGTTATATTCAAGTAACTACAAAACAAGATTCAGTTGACCAATAAAAAACTGCTTTACAAATTTAAAAAAACACATTGAAACCTGTTTTGTCTCAAACAAGAGGGTGTGTTTCCATGCAGTACCCAACTTTCTTATGAAAACAAAGATTTATTTCAACACATACCTGTATAAATTGATATTGCAAACACTGAATGTTAATCCCATTATATAAATCTATGGTGAGGACATCCGTTTAAAAAAATGAACATTATTAAATTATCATTCGTATAATATTATTTACACAGGTTTGCACCAGACATCAGAAGCTGAGGATCAAAAATGACCCTTGGCTGATAATCATTTGAAGAGTTGACAAAATTTCCTTTGGTACAAATTCTCAGGAGTCAGAGGCTTCATTATTTTACTAATTTCAGGAGTCAAAATGTTGTTTTAAGGGTCAAACGAATGCCTTGTTACATGATAACTGATTAAATGTAGACCATACATAATGTGTTTCATTTTTAATTAAATGTCTATGTAATTAGCTTAAAACAAAACAATTATTGAGTATAAATGTATAAAAAAAAACTTCAGTTGGAGACAGCTTCTAGGAAGACAACCTCACTATAAAGACCACTTCATTTTCAGACTATATTTCAGCTAGATAAATTATTAAATATTCAATACTGATTTACCGAGTCTTTCCTTATAAACGCCCCAACCCAAATAAACGCCCCTCCCCTTTTTAGACAAGAGAAAACAAAAGCTACTAATAATGACAGGCTATTTTAATCTGAGATGAACAATAGAGATTAGTAGAAAACACTTTAAAGACGATTTCGGTAGTTCGTAACGCGCAACATTTCTGCACATAAGGGAGACAATAAAGCTCTTCACGGAAGAAACACTTGCATAGTTTTCGGACAACTAACGTATCCGTGAGTGCACTAAAAACGCAACCTATAATGCGTGCTCTATTTTTTAATAGTGACTAATTTATGTGAAACACTTCATGTACAGTTCATAATTGAATTACTTCATATGACTGTAATGGAGGTTCATCATTTATTGCAAATATTTGTTGATGATGTAGCTGATATTAGGACTCTGAGCTAACATTACCTCAAAGACTCAAATGTTTTTTTACAGCGAAATATGTGGTACAAAATTGTTCTAAGATATATATCAAAACTAAAAAGTTTTATTGGATGATAAACAGAAAACTACACTTTATTAACTTCATATACACATTACAAAATTTAACTGAAATTGGCAAATATTTGTTGACGATGCAACAGAATTTAGAAGTTGGCGGTAAAATTAGCTCAGTAACCCCATGTTTTTATCTCTGAAATGTGTTTATTAGACATTATTCTATGATATATATATCTAAATTAGAAAGTTTTATTGGAAAATAGGCAAAATCTTTATTAACTTGATATGCATATTTTTGATATTAATCATATTTGTCGACTATTTTTGACAATATACTTGAATTTCAGAGTTGAGACTGAAATTAGCTCGGTAACCTCATGTTTTTATCACTGAAATATGTTTATTAGACATTGTTATAAGATATATATCAAAATTAGAAAGTTTTGTTGGAAGAATATCGGATAAGGGGGAATAAAAGATGAAAAATAATATTTTTTTGTCGAAATTGCAACCCATTTTTTCATGCATGCAGTTGAAAATAAAAACATAGTATGACAGAATTAAATCATTTATGGTATGAATTGTGTTAAATTAACACAATATATGCCAAATGAATACTTACATGTAAAAACAGTATGTTTGAGCATGATTTTATCATGATATAACAGTGATAGTATGTGTTTAGCGATAAGCTCTTTGTACACAGCAAATCTTAAAAAACAGCTGCACACCTACACAAAGTATGAGCTGTTATCTCGAAAACGAGTTCGGTGACCCCTGTTTTTCTTTCCATTTTTGGATTTGTTATACTATTTTCTATAAAATATGAAAAAATGATCACTTTTCCTTGAATAAAACAAAATGCAGAAATCATCCTTAAATTCAAGGAATGGCACAAACACATTTTAAATATTTTAATATCATTTGAAGATTAAGGGTCAATGAGAATGAACTCAATATCTCAATAGAACATATCTCAATGCAGTATACATTTATAGTTGTTGAGACGGATGAGAGCATGGGAAGTTTAGGTACGGTCAAACCTGCATTACCTGTCACCTCCGAATAAAGACCATCATGTGAATAAAGGACATTCTTTGAAAAACTGTCACTGATTATTTCGTCATTCAAATAAAGGCCATCTGTCGATAAAGGCCACATTTTGTCTTTCCAAAGGGTGGCCTTTGTTCACAAGTTTGAAGTTTTTTATAAAGTTCCTAAACACATATTTAAATGTAAATTAGGAAAAGTAAAACCTGTTTTGGTTAAAAAATGCCCAAGGATCTTTTCAGTGACTGAAGGAAGCTATTTTGAGAGGTGAAAGTGGATGAAAGCTGAAATTTAAAAAAAAAAACAGATCTCTTAACCTCATTGCCTTGGAAACTATAAAAGACCTGGAGAAAACCAGAGGTTCCGGAAAATTCCAGAAAACTTTTAACCATGGGTAAAACATTTGCAGAAGCTCTTAAAAATCGTAAATTTGTATCACCAAGTTTTAAGGAAGCTAATCTCAAATCACAAAAATGTAAATTATTTCACACTAGTGTTTTAAGGACATAAAATCAGTGCTAAAGGTGACCCAGACATGACTAAATGTTTAAATGAATGGCCTGTTCCCATAAATAAGTATCATGTTTAGGAATATGTAGCTTTTACAGGAAAATGATAAAAAGTCTCAGAAATTGCTTTACCAATCACACCGCTTATCAGAAAAAATATATAATTTAAATGTGGTACTTTAGAAAATGAAGCTTTTCAAAGGTTTAAAGAATGTTTGACAAGCCCGCCTGTTTTATCATTTTCTGATATTAATGGGGAAAGTTTTATATTGGATACTGATGTTAGTGGTGATACAATTTCTGGAGTACTATCCTAAATACAGAATGGTAGTGAAAACATGATTACTTATGGGAGTAATGTCTTAAATCAAAGTCAAAGATATTACTGTGTTAAAAATGTGAATCATTGGCAATAGTGAATTTTGTTCAACATAATAAATTAGATAAAATACTGAGAATCAGACTTCAAATTGCATGATTGTTGGACAACTGATGAATTGCTGATGAATTTACAAAATAATGATTCATCAATCAGTGAAATTTTAAGACTTGAGATTGAAAGTGACCAAAAACTGGGGCCAGTTTCACAAAACAAAATCCTAAGTTATTACTTGATATGTTACTCAAGTCAGATAAATGACCAAGCTGAGTGAAAACATCTTAAGCATTTCAACAACAGACACATGTCTACAGCAGACACTATAATTCCCCCTCAGACAAAAATTCTTTTTAAATGACCTTACATAACGGACACTTGCCGACCATGGATTCGTCATGCTTTTTAATGCAACTAGCAGCCCATACATCAAACACTGAATTTCTGAGACTTTCTTTGTAAAACGTGCTCATTCTGTGAATCGAATGATGAATTTACAATATATTAACATATTGGTTTGTTTTGTATTTTTTCCAGTAAAAATATGTCAAAAAATATCATCTTTAGTGAGAACTTTGAATTTTATCCTCCACTTCATTACACTAGCAAACAAAGAACACCTGTCTACAAAGGACACTGTAGTGTCAGTAATAGAGCTTGATTTTTTGTCCTTTGGGTTAATTTCCAATTTGACTCTCTGGAACCAGTCTACTTGATAAATTGTTTTAATTTCGTATTTTAATCATTTTATTTAAATTAGATTTTGCCTTGTTTTTTGTAGTTGCGCATGCGCATTAGTACATCCGCCCAAAAGGAAAAACAAATCACATGTAACAATTAATCGTTCATTAATGAAACAAAAACTAAACAATTGTATTAAAGCGACTTGGTCAGTGAATGAAGTTTTTATCAGATGTGGATAGTCAATAAACTCATCAAATTCATCTGTTGTGTTAAAATACCTTTTATGACCAAGCCTACTACAGTAAAAACTTCATTTCCTAATGAAGGCAGAGAAGGATCTTTATCTTCCCAGACGTTCTGAGAGAGAAATAAGGGTTACAGAACATATGGCAGAATACAACCAAGATGAAGGCACAAAACGAGTAAGGAAGCTATTAACATTATATGAAAGTTGGAGATTAGTAGTTAAAAAAGGAAGGTAACTTCTTAAAAAAAGATTGCGATGATGAACTTGGTACATTCAATGACAAAGTGAAACAATACGAAACGGACCTAATCAGTGCATTTGAACATCTTCGGCATGTTAGTGTACCTGACCCAAATATTGTTTGAAAGGTTGATGCTTGTGTGGCAATAATTAAAGACATGATTAAATTTGCTAATGAGAAAATTGCAGGCATTCAGGAATTTGGTAGTGAACATTTGAAATCTCTGTGGGATAATGAGCATGCACAACCTGTTTTTAGTTTAAGTGTTAGTGAGTCACAAGTTTCAGAGAAAGTAGTAGATGCTGCTACAGACCATGCTGTAAAAATGGCTGAATATAAAGCTATCAAAGCTAATGAAACTTATGAAGTAGAATTAGAGAGGATGCAGGAAGAACATAGAAAAAGTGTGGATTAAAAACAACATGAATTAAAGAAAATTGAAGCTCGATAGAACTTAAAAGTTGCTCAGGCCCGTCTAAAAGCTTTAGAACAATATGTTGATCAACCATGTTTTCAACCTAATAGTGCTTTGCCTCCTCAAAGCAATGAATTTAGACTTAATCAACCCATACAATCTAGTGGGCTTAATCAGAACGCGCTATCGAACACACCTTTATTTAATGGTACTCAGAATACAGATACTAACTCTTTAGCCAAGGCATTGTCTGAATCAGGGATAACCAAACGATCCATTAGCTCTCAGAGACTTTGCAGACCTTCTTCAAGGTGGCAAGGATGCTATGCCGCTTGTTCCCAGTCTCAGCATATTAAATGATTGTTCAGGAAACCAAAAATTTCTTGGGTTTCACTTGGAATCGTGTTGTTTCAGAGAACCTAGATAACACTAGCTCTTATCCATCATTTAATGAATTTGTTGACTTTGTAAGTAAGGAGGCACACTTTGCCTGTAATCCGATTTCTTCACTCTCAGTGTTCCAAAACATAGACAATAATCAGAGTACATCAAAGATATCAAAGGGTAGAAATGTTAATGTGAAGGTTTTAGCAACTAATGTTTCTGACCAAATGAACCACAATGGTATCAATAGCAATGCCAAAATATGTTTCTATTAACAAAGGATAGACCATTATATTTACAAATGTGATCAATTAATTTCACTTTCAATTGAAAACAAACAATCCTTTATTTGTGAGAAGAAACTCTGTTATGGCTGTTTACGTTTAGGACATACCAACAAAAATTGTAAAAGGAAACAAGTCTGTGGTGTTAGTAAGGGAAAACACCCAACGTGTCTACATGAAGATCGACCTATAAGGCCCTTTTCATCACATGGTGAAAGCAATGTAACTTTGGCAAGCACATTCCATGTTTGTCGTGGCAATAGCCATGGCACCTAAATGATAGTTCCTGTATGGAACCATTCTAGGAATGACCTGTGTTACCTAACAATAAACCTCTCGCTTTACTTACAATAGATCACCTGAGGAGAAAACTTATTAGAGGCAAGAAGTACCATGATCATTACAAAAAGTTTATGGGTGACGTAATTAGCTGTGGTGATGCAGAAATAGTTAAATCTGAAGATGTGATTGGAAATAAGTAGTACATTCCCCATCATGGAGTTTATCACCTCAGAAAACTTGAGTTTTCCACAGGGTGTCCTTTGTACGAAAGTTTGACTTCAATTTGATTGTAATGTACATTATAATGTATATAATCCATATTATTTTTTTCTTTGAAACTTTATTATTTATACTTCAGCCTCAGTAGATGTATGAATGTTATATCGTTATTTACTTTGAATTCCGGAGTGCAGATTTATTCTTTATTCAGAAATATTCAATTTCCTTTAATGAAATTATTTCCTTGACTAGGTATTTGAACAAAAATTATAAAACTTTCATTGATAGAATGAAATTGCCTACCCAATCACTTTTTATTTGTGTTCATTTTTTTGTATTGCACAGCTGAAATTTCTACAATAAATGTAGTGTTAGCTTTATGTATTAAGTGTGATATTCAAATTCTTCTGAAGGTGTGAACAAATGTACCTTCTTCTCTTTTTTCACCATTTTGTACATGCAATAACATTTGTTGCTTTCTTAGTGATCATGTTGTACAGAAAATGACTGTCACAAAATTAAATATTGTAAACATTCAATCTTTGTTTCATTACTAATCTTTTTTAGCCTGTAATTTTCATCTCATTAAAATTCTAACATGACATTTTTATTATTTATGGAATTAAAGAATAATGCAAAATAAGTGGCTGCAAAAACAATGAGTTCCAGCTTGATCATTCTCTACTGTGAGTACAAATTTGAGGCAGCTACTTAACTGTCTCAAATCAACAAACTCAACTCAAGGTTTGGACACTATGATGAGTCAATAAAAATTTCAGGAAACACAACTCAAATTATTACTTAGCTCAAATGAGTTTAAGTTGTTACAACAAACTTAAGATTTTTTAAGAAACCTGGGCCATTACAAGAGGGCCCTGATGTCCCTGCATTGCTCACCAGAATAAGTGTTAAGCTAACTTGTTACCAAAAAGGTAATAAAGGTACACTTGTGGGCAAATAATGGGGAATGATAATAAACTTGATAAAAGACAATCATAGGATACTACAAAACAATATTAGTGATGACTGGAGGATGCTACAGACCAAATTTAGTGATGATCCAACCAATGGTTCATGAAAAGAGGTCATTTTAAGGTATATCTATTTTTAGATCTAGCAGCCCCTGAAAGGGGCAACCAAATTTATTCAAGCAAACTTGACAGAGGACCATCTAAAGATGCTACAAACCAAGTTTAGGGATGATCCATCAATTGGTTCATGTGAAGAATACATTTAAAGGTATTTCTATTTTATGCTCTATTGGCCCCTAAGAGGGGCCAACCATTTTTATATGTGCAAATCTTATAGATGACTATCTAAAAATGATACTTTAATTCTGGTGAGCTAATATCTAATCTGGCACAATATTTCATGGGATCAAATTATGGCAATCTAGGGAACTTTTATTAGTACACAATAACTTATTATATCACAGATACATTGACAAAATGGGATGCGAAACATTAGCCTCAGTAGCACCCAATAAAATAAGATCGAGAAAGGTTTTCTAGCAAACGGTGATCAGGTGTGTTGTCAGGCTTGCCTATAGGAGTAAGAATTGCTGAATTTAGGTAAGGTTCATTAGCTATATACAAAATATTGAAGCTCTGTCTTTTGGTTCACCTAACCAGTTTTCCTGTACTGTAAACTAACCAGTACTAACTTACCCTTCCACAAGGAGCCAGCAACTTCTCCATATATGGAGGAAAATCAACAGTTTCATCAAATTTTCATAGAAAGGTATGACCTGCAGTGACCAAGATTCGGACCCCGGTTAATTGCACAGATTTACATTGATCACATCAGTTAAATTTGGTCAAATATGAGACAAGTCTATGCTTCTATTTTACCAAAATTGTGGGAGCAAACAAATTTCTAAAAAAAAGCCAATCCAACTTTGTTCTATTTTTATCCTGATATTGTAGAAAGTCTAAACTTTCAAATGAGCCATACATGTTTTCTGCATCATTTTGTCCAGGATTTGGCTAAAATCTACCTTAAATTGACTGGATTAGTGATGACAATGGACTTTTGTAGGTAGAACATGCAAATCATACACAAGCTGTGCACTAATTAACAAAATGTTGACGAAGCACTACTGTATATTTACATCAAGTTTTAGATTTCGTGAACAAATTTCAAATGATTTCATTTGTATAAATGTGTGACACCGTAATTAACTTCTGTGCCAACAGTTTTAGAATTAATGTTTACAAGTTACAAAGGCAGAACTTTTGTGGATTACGTCTGTTACATATTTTATGATGATTGTAAATATCTTATAGCAAAAACAGTACAATCTATAGTTGATGATTTCAATCTGCATAAACTAACTGAGAGATCAAGATTACAGCATCATTCAATAGTTTTAACAAAATTTGCAGTTTATCACATGGATTATAACAGGTAATTACATGCAGTAAATTGTGACAGGAAAAGACCAGGGCCTTAGGTTATTACTTATCATGTTACTCAAGTTATGGCACAAGACAGATAAACGCCTCAGATGACCCATGTTTGAGCTTAACCAAGATATCATTAATACAATCATTTTGACATGGTTTGGTGAACCTCCAATCAAAACTATGACCTAGAGAGAGTTAACAAGGTTTTCCAGTGATTTGACCTGGTGACCTAGTTTTTGCCCCAAGATGACCATGTTCCCACTTGTCAAAGACATTATTGAGATGAACATTCTGACCAGGTCTGGTGAAGATTCACTCGAAAGTGTGACCATAAGAGTGTTAACAACTCCCAGGTGTGGAGGACGCAGACTTACTGATCACTATAGCTCACAGAGCACTACATGCTCAGGTGAGCTAAAAGCATCTGCATGTTATGCATTCCGAACATATGCAGTGTTTACATGCTGGGCCTCTGGCTTCATTCAGTAATGCCACTCATCCTGCACTCAAACTTGAATGAAGGTACATTTATGTCACTTGGAGTTTTATGAGATAAGGACTTTATGAGATCTCAAGCTTGAATGAAGGTACATGTATGTCACTTGAAGTTTTATGGCATTTTATTGTTTTCAATCTTACACATGTGACAATTTTCCAGACCAATGTATACCAACATTAATATTCACATGGGCGTGGCTAACTAACAAAAGAACAGTATGATTCAACCAATCGTATTAATTAATTAACTGATATCATGTAACTAATTACAATTGAGTATTGGTTTGCGCAAAAACACTCCAGTGATTACATTGTTTAATTGACAAAAAGCTTCTGTAATTCTCAGAAATTATGATAATGGCTGAATTTTTTAGTGATTCTAACCAGACTGAGTTATCCTGGGTTTAGTCCGTCACATACAGAACTAAATTCAGAACTAATAATGTTTTTGATGAAGAAATCGTTGCTGGCACCGAATGGACGAGCAAGTTTACTACATCAACTGTACCTGTTTTTACTTTCCCAATGCAAGTCCAATTAGTATTAGATATGATATGTGAAATATATTTATGAAGCTAAGACTGAATTGACATGTCCGTTGAGATTCATGTATACTTTGTCCTTGTTTACATTTTCCTTTCAAATATTAGAGATACTGTTTGGTAATTAACCAGTTTAGAACTTAGCCAATTTTCATGTGTGTTAGTTGTGCACACTTCAGCTTTTAAAATTGATGCACTTGCACATAATTTCATAATTCTCATTCTGTCTCAGATGGAGTTTTCCAAAACCTCAAATAGTGACCACCTCCATATTACAACTACCTTGTTAGAATGACCATTTATTTTCTGACCAGCTTTCAATAATCAACATGATGATAAGACCACCTTATTATTACAAACAATATTTTGGGTCCCAAAGGTGGTCTCAATATCAAAGTTTAACAGTATACTGTTTTGATAATTATTTTATCTTCAGGTTGGTCGATTCATGAAAGATCATGGACTCAGTCTTCCAGTAGACTAGGACACAGCAACACCCTCAACTCTGGACTACTTTTTCTTACTCTTTCTGCTGGACTCAGTCTGGTTCATAGTCACTTATTCAGACAAATAACTATGCTGCTTGGAAGATGGTTCAGCCAGGAGAAGTGTTTGATGATAAGTATCATGATGTGACTGTGGAGGAAATGCAGGCCTTCTTAGTGGTCAACATACTTATGGGATTAATGCATGAGCTACCATCAGTAAATCAGCCATGGTCTTCAAACAGCCTCATTGGAAATGCATCGATAAAGTTAAAACAAGGATTTTGTACTTATTTTAGGTGTATATTACTTTTGTAGTATTTATATATATTTGTATTTGTAAACTGAATATTTTTGTAAGTCTTTAAAAAAATGTTCATTAGTTCCTTACTTAATTCATTATTTCATGTAAATGTTATAAACTGATAATTTTATTCTTAAAACCTCATTAATACTTTATAGAAATTTATGTAATTATTGTTTGATAAGCTTTACATTAAGTCAACTAATACAAAGTTTAGTCTATTGTAATAATTCTGATTTAGCACCAAGATCAACTCTTCATCTGTAACAAGCTTGTTCATAGCAAGCAACAAACTTATTGTGTTGTTAAACATAATAACCAGGCTGGAAACCAAGGTAACTAGTTGACAATCTGGGTGTGTATAAGTGGTCTTGTAGTGTCTTATTTATTAATATTTATCAGTAAAGATATCTTAATCCTAACTTAGTACAATTGTAATAGCTCATGTTAGCTTACAGTTTACATTATAAGTAAAACATTATACACACATACAAACATTCATTTTAATAGCCTTCCCTTAGAAAGTAAAAAATCTTTGTTATACATAAAAAGGCAATAAGAATAAACAAAAAGTTACATTGTTAATGATAGTGAATGCTCGCTCATATTGGTTTATCCTGGAGGATGGGAAACAAACTCAATAACTTATATTTACTTATATAAATATATAAATACTTATATACGTTGCCTGCATTTGTTCGTTAAAAAGTTATTTATAAAAGTTATGACAAATTGTTACAAGTTAGAAGTTGTAAGAGTTATATTCCTTGTCTTTGTATTAATTTTATTGTTATTTTACAAGGTCCTAACTTGATTATCTTGATTATGTACATTATATCCTTGTCAAACTGTACACTCTTTGTCATTATGTCAGCTTTAGCCTTAATCAGAAAAAACATAGAGAAATTTAGGTTCCATTTCAGTTTATGAAATGTAAAATAAAAAGGTGTCAAGATAAGCTGTTTATTGTAAATCAGAAATGCAGTGCACAGTCTATAATACTCTGATTTTTGTCAGTGATTGTACTTATGTAGTGTACCATGATATAAATTATACAACTTAGAATTAAGGATTACCCTAATTAAACTGACACATATTTTTTTTCTCTTTTGCAGAGCAGTTCCTTAAACTAAGGTCTAGCCCCTGATAATCAAGCCACTAATGCTTCAGCAATACATCCCTAGATCTTCCAACAATATTGTCCATCCCAGTTCACAACATTGCATCACCCACAACACAACAATTACCAAACCAGCCACCTCCACCAAGTCTTGACCAACTTTCCATCCATTGTGACCAGATTTCCAGCACAGGTGTTTAGATATTGCGCAATTCAACCCACACCAGGCTTACTCTCAACAATTTGGCAACACCAGATTCGACAGACAAATTCTGGACAAAGACAATCTTCAACAGCAACCATTGTTTTGGATGTTTTGGACAGCCCCAAAGTTCTCAACAACCGCAGCAACAAGCAGTAGAAAAGCAGACCTATATCAATCTTTCTATAGCAGAGGTATTAAAAAAAGTTATATTTTTTTCAACATTGATAAAACTAAATAAAATTATTATTACAAAGTATGTTTTGTTTGAATGGGACTGAAAATTAATTTTATAAAACATCATTTCTGAAACATGGTGATTGATTTGGAATTTTGCTCTTGCAGATTCAAGGGATTCAGTTCTGGAAGATTTTCCCAAGAAAACAGATAGCTCTGGTGGTATAGATGAAGTACAGTAAAACCTGTGACTGTGGCCACCTCCAAATAAAGACCACCCTGTGAATAAAGGCCACATCTTGTCTTTCCCAAGGGTGGCCTTGATTCATGGGAAACATGTATAGTGACGAGAAAGGATCTTTTAATAGAAATGTGTTTTTAGGAACCAAATGACTAAATACTATGCGTTTGTTTAAAACAGATGAATAGCAAACACCATGTGATGGTCTGCCTAGAGCTGGTATTATTCCAAAAGAATGCATTGGTGTAAGTTCACTTAAGCAATTGCACTTATCAGATACAAAAATGAACCATTAAATTTAATGTTTAGAATCTCTGAGGTTGTTTTAACTGCTTGTCTCTTTTCCAATTACAGGCCTGGCTTATGACTGTGTTTCACACTGTAGCATTAGTTGTTTTGCCATTCATTTTTTGCCCAAAATGTACATTAAAATATGTTAATATATTTCTTTAAATCATTATTTTCATCGTCTTTAGATAATGGAGCTGATGCCTAACAGTGGGTTTTTTTTGTTTTAATAAAGGACATCAGAGTAGTAAGAAAGAAGACAAATGGGACAGAAATTTCTTGCTATCTGATGTTCATTTTCTACACAACTGTGTTGACTGAGGCTATCAGAAAAGAAGGTCTCAACAAACTGATTGCTTAGGCTATTGTTGGTAAGAACTTCTAAAGCCAATCAATAAACTAGTCTTCATTAAGAAGCAATAATTTCTTTCCACATAAACATCAGCAGATGCTCTAATTGTACATTTGCTTCCACTTGGGATACTAATGCTGTATTAAAGGTTTCCTACCAAAGACATTCAAACATTATACAAGTGACTGACTATAAAGACTATATTTTCTGTTGGACAAGCAACTATACATAGAACTATCACTGAAGGTGATAAATTATAATCTCCGACAGAGCTCTTTTTTAAAAGCTTAATAACTTAAAACAAGCCATTTAGAAGATGTGCACTTAACATTTTGTCTACAGACAAATAAAAAAGGTGCATAACTCCATGAAAATAAATCCTTAATTTTTTCTTTTTAAAATATGCACAATGAGACCTAATGTCTAATGTGCAGGGGGTTTAATTATTGAATCATATTGTATATGTTTTTTTTATCTTCCAGGGAATGATGCTGAAGCAGCAGTCAAGTTGTCCATGAGAAGGAAGTGAGTGCTTTGCTTAGTTTTGAGCAAAGAAAAACAGAACAATTTGGAAGAGAACTCCTATGAACTCTGGCAAGTATGTGTAGTTAATGGTACATTTAATATTTGTGTTTAAAATATATGTTGCTTAAATAATTTTGGTTTTACAACCTTTTTGTATTATTCATGGAATATTTTAATGCTATGATATTTAATAAAAACACTTTCCTGAATAATAAAAGTGTAACTTTTGCACAACTTTTTATAACAACATTGCAACTTTTTTTTAACTAATTAGTGTAACTTTTCTGCAACTTTTTCTATAACTTAATTATGCCTTCCCAGTAGTATGTAACTTGTTTGTAACTCAAGTGTATTTTTTCTGTAACTAAAATATATCTTGTAAGTGTTTGGACTTTTCCACATTTAGTAACTAATTAGTGTAGCTTTTTCACATTTAGTAACTAATTAGTGTAGCTTTTTCACATTTAGTAACTAATTAGTGTAGCTTTTTCACATTTAGTAACTAATTAGTGTAGCTTTTTCACATTTAGTAACTAATTAGTGTAGATTTTTCACATTTAGTAACTAATTAGTGTAGTTTTTCTGTAACCTTTTCAGTAACTTAATTATGCCTAGTGTGTAACTTAGTAGCTAAATATGTCTTAATTGTATGTGTTTGGATTTTATAATTTTTTGTTACTACTAAGTGTAACTTTTTTGTAACTTACGTATGTTTTGTATGTAACTGTGATTAATTTGTTTTCTGTATAAATAGGCACAGAAAGTTGCACATTTTTTACCAACTTTTATTAAGCATAACTATTTTGTAACTTTTTGTGACTTAAATGTGCCAAATGTCGAAATATGTTGAAATAAATGATGTAGATTTATATATCAGTTGTAACTTTTTTGTACCTTGTGTTTAAAAAGTGGTTCCAAACATCTATTTATACATTAGTTATGCTTTATTTATTTTTTTTACCCAAAAAAGCATAACTTTATTGTAACTTAATCCAGTATGGTATGACAGTGATATATTTGACAAAGAATCTAATTTGAAAAACGATCCAGTAGGAGTACAAATACAGTAAAACCTCACATTGCAACCACCTCATCAATACAACCACCTTGTTATATTGACCAATTATTCTCAGACTAGCTTTCAATAACCCCCAGATAATTCAACCTGATGATAAGACCGCCTTATTATTACAAAAGATTTTTTGGGACCCAAAGGTGGTCTCATCATCAATGTTTTATTGTAGAAATACCAATATATCTAATTTTATACAAAAACTGTTAAATAACCTGATTATTTCATATATAATTGTGTAAGCCACGTATATGCCTAAATGTCAATGTGATTTGACTTATTCCATTTGGATCATAATAATGAATTTCTTGGACGGATTCCCATTCAGGACATATTCACAAAGACTCTGTGACAGATTTAACACCATACAGTGCAATATGGAATACATTAGAAGGCATGTATGTCCAATGTGGTAGGCTACTGAGCAATCGCATGGCACAAATGATAAATTGTGATTGGTTTACAAAATTAGGTACACAACAATATAACTAGTAAACCTCAATTGGAAATTACAACATGCAATGAAGAACACTGAACATTCATAAAATATTTCATGTCAAGATTAAACCCAAGTACTATATAAATTTGGTACTCATAACATTAATCTTGGTTTTACATTCAGCTACAAATGTATTTATAAATAATTATACTGCCCAAGTCAACAGTATTATGTATCTGTTGTGTAGCTAACCTAATGTGCCCGATATTTTGATGATTACTATGCATATGTTTCAGGAATGTTGCAGAGTGGATCAGGTTAAAGATTCAAAACATGATTGTTGCTGCCATAGAAATCCCACCCATTTCTTTAAACAGTTTGAAAAAAACAGGAACAAGGAGCTAGTAGTCATGTTGAGGATGAGAACAGACAATCATGCGCAAGAGCTCTGAACAAAGAAACAAAGATGCTAAGAAAAGATAATAAGTTATTTTTTTAACTATTTCATAGTGAATGTTGTTCTTTATCCATGAGAATGGTCTAGAGAATTGAATGTAACAAGAGCTGAACCTTTTGTTTTTGTAAGAAAAAAAAATACTTGTCAATGTTATGTGCCTATTTCAACTGACTAGAGTTTCTCGACTGGTATGTTCGTTAAGCAAAATGAAGGATGGCACCAAAGTTTCCAACAAAAATCCAAAACATTGCTAAGAGAATGTCTACTATCTTCATTGTAATGTGCACATGTTTTACTTATAATTACATTTCTAACATAGCCAGTATCATATTTTATGCAAACTTTTCAGTTTTAATTCAAATATTGATGGCTCAATAGAGAGTGAGTAACCAGTCGTCAGGAGAGTTCAAATATGACATGGAGTGGCAAAAGAAGGGGCAGCAGAAGGTAAGAATTATTGTAGGACATGTGTCTATTTTATAACTCATTACAATCTTCTAAAAAACAAAAAAGTCCAGTAATATTGAACAAAAACAAAAAATAAAAATAAAGTCTTCTTTTAAAAAGCATATGAACAATCTCTCAGAGAATAATATTGAATTATTTAATTCAAAGTTGTGTTTGTCTCTTCAGAATGATGTCACAGAATGTGAAGATGAGTATGAATTTTATGATGAAGAAGTGAAATTGATGGTGAAGTGGATATTCAAACTGCTCAGTGATACATGTTGAACTTACAATGAAGGAAGTGACTCTGACAGTATTGGTTTTTATGAAACACCCAAATCTAATAATTTGTCAAGATAATTGGTCAAGGATATTTTCTCATATGAAAAAGAAAATGTTTCTGATAAATTCAAAAAATAAAAGCAAAGCCCATGGGTCAACCAGTTACTACATCATTAGCAAGACTGGTGGATGCTGCATGTACCACACAGTGTGATATTGATGATTGTGTGAACTCTTACTTTGTTCCTGAAAACTGTTACATGCTCAATCCTCCTTCAGTGAATGAAGAAATGTGGAAAGTTCTTGACAAGAGATTAAGGTCTTATGACAGGCTTTTTTATGACATACAGAGTACTTTAGCAACAGGAATTGCGCCCATCTTGAAATTAAATGAAATTCTTAAACCTCAAATCACTGATAACAATGAAGCAAGAAAATTGATTTCTAACTCACTCACTCTACTGGGACAGGTTCAACACAGGTTGAGTATTAGACGACATCATTTGATTAGACTAAACATTAACATAAGGTATAAAAGCCAGCGCAATGTCAATATTCCAGTTACAACTATGTTGTTTGGTGACATCTCCAAGGAGATGAAGAATTGTGACGCTGGTGTAAGTTCAGGTAGCAATCTTGGAAAAGAAAAATACATTGCTCAGTATGGCACTCAAGGTAGAGAATATTATAGGGGAAGAAGTAAATACCATGGAAGTTACAGCTGTGGATGGAGCCACCACATGCATCATGTTCAGAAAGGATCACAAGGGTATGGTGGCCCCTTCAGAGGTGAGAGTAGACACTATCAAAAGTCATCAGCTACTGCTAATGTTGACTGGTAGGTAACTTAAAGAATCATACTGAAACATGGAAATCTTTTACTTAATACCATAGGATACAGGAGAGTGTTACAGAATTTGTTTCTGTTCCAAAACAATTATACATTACAAATCAAAATGATTTTGATGATGAGAAAAAATGTGTTATTGATAAAGAAGTATCAGAATTACTAAGAAAGGGTGCAATTGTCAGGTCATTTTGGGAAGAAAATCAGTTTATTTCAAACATTTTTGTGATTTAAAAGCCAGGAAATAAATTTAGACCTATCAGTAATATAAACAAGAGCTGTCAGAGGACAGCATGCTTGACTATCATGTGCTTGTCAGGAACAATGAAACCTTATAATGTATTCAGCACATGTTCATAAATTTTCACTGATTTACTTCAGTACAGTTGATGGCCCAAGTCAACCCTAGACAACAGGGACAGGCATATTTTCACATCATTTCACCACAAAGCTGAAGTAAGCCTATTACTAGGCCTCCCACTTTAAGATATTGCTTAATTACCACTTCCAACCCATACTTTTACAGTAAGATAGCTGGAAACAACACTAGTCTGTCAGATATATTAAGAATGTTTTCAAGAAAATAATACTTCAATTTAGTGTTTTCAATTTGTTCTTTCTACATTTGCATGATGACCAAGACCTTAAAATTGACCCCATGGCTCAAAAAATCAAGAGTGTCATGCAAACTATGTAAGTGAAAAATTTGGTTGAATAATATTGATAAAAGAAAATATTTGACAAAACACTATTCAATTTTACTAATAATGACCTTGACCTTGGCTCCAGCTGTTTTCCACATTAAGACCTTAAAAATATTTATCCGAATCAAAATATTTGATAAAGAACTATCTACTTCGATTTTAGTAACAATTTTCCTGACAATTGACCCCAGTGGTCCCTACTTTTTTATATGAAGACCTTCATCAACAAACTATGTAAAAAATTTGGTAGAAATATATTGATCCAAACAAAAATATTCCATCAAAAACTATTTAATTCAATTTACTAGCAATGACCTTGACATTGAAATTGACCCCAGTGGCCCCATCTCTTTACATTCCAAGACCTTTATACAGACTGTCTTAATAACAAATTTAGTTGAAGAATATTCATCTAAAGCAAAATAATTGATAAAAAATTATTAATTTCTAGTGTATTAACAATGACCTCGGCCTTGAAATCAAACCCTGTGGTCCCAAACATTTGTCACATTAAGACCTTCATACAAACTATCTATGTAACAAATTTGTTGAAAAATGTTCATCTAATGAAAAGTTATTTAGCAAACATTTTTTTTGCAAAAAGGATAAGTTGAAAAGGCCCAAAAACTTACAAAAAAAATTCTGGGTCAAAAAGTCCAAATAACCTTAGATAAGATATTCCCAGACCTTTAGGCCATGTTTTAAATTGATTGGACAAAAATGAAAGAAGTTATAAGCATTTATACTACAGCATGCAAAAGGTTTAACCAATGCAACACTAATACCGACCCTGATGCCGAAACTTGGATGAGAACAATAGTCCTACCTATGCTGACAAATGGTCGAGCTAAAAACAGTTGAAGGAATTGGTTACTTATGAATATTTTAAACAAGAATATTTTCCAACTGTTTTAGATTTAGTAAAAGAGAATTTTTTTTTCTGTTCAGTAGAACTGCAAGATGCTTACTTTTCAATTCCAGTTCATGCACATTTTCATAAGTACTTAAAATTTATTTGGAGAGATACTTTAAATCATTGTTTGTGTTTTCCCTTTGGTTACAGTGCTGTTCCAAAAGTATTTACAAAACTTTTAAAAGCCATTTATACATAGCTTATGTCAAGTTGTATATGATGTTTTTACTATATAGATGATTCATGGAACATGAATCAAGATAGAAGTACTTGTGAACAAAACACAAAAACTATACTTGACACTCTCCAGTCCTCAGGTAATTGTATAAACAAAGAAAAATTAGTTTTGATACCAACACAAAAAATAATATTTTTGATTTTAAATGGATTCTGTTCATTTCATGGTTCATTTAAGGTCAATAAGATTATAACAGTTGCTGGAACATTATTAGGAGCACAGTATGCAGTAGTAAGACAATAAGCTTTATTCATTGGTCTTATAATTAATGCCTGTCATGCTGTTCTTTGAAGTTCCGTTATATTACAGACTGCTGGAAAAGTGCAAGAATACAGGACTTGGTCTTGAATGCAATGAATGATAAGAGGGTTATACTAGATGGTATCTGTATTTCAGTGTAACATTGGTGGATACTGAATGTAAGGAATAAGAATAGTAAGAGAATATGTCCAATCAAAGTTGAATTCACATATCAGTCTGATGCATCAAGTGGTTGGTCATGTTTTGATCAGGACTCTGAACAGTATGGTAATCATCAATGGACAATTCAAGAAGCAACAGATTCTATTGATTCCATAGAACTGCTTGCCATTTTCTTTGGATTGAAATCCATGTATAGTGGAGTTATTTACTCACATATTCATTTTTATTCAAGTAACATTTCTTCTGCTGCTATATAAATGATATAAGTAGTATGGCATCTGAAAGGTTAAATCAGTTAGCACAAGATATTTGGGAATGGTACATTGATAGAAAAATTTATTTGTCCAGTCTTCATATTTAAGAGGATGTGATAATGTAGTTGCAGATTGGCACCCAAGAATTTTTGTCTGGGTCTAGTGAGTGGAGATTAAAATGATATTTTTAGACAAATATGTTCAGAGTTCTTTGAGCCTGGCATTGATATGCTTACATCTAGAATCAATTTTCAGACTGATAAACATGTTTCCTTTTATCCATCATCTGGCAGATTACAAGCATCGTTTATTCCCCCTCATTTAATTAGAAGGGTAATACGGTCAAACCTGTGAACAAAGGCCACATATGGGAAAGACAAATGTGGCCTGTATTGACAGGTGGCATTTATTTGGAGGTCAGTTTGTTCTAAATAATCAATGATGGTTTTTCAAAGAATGGCCTTCATTTACAGGCCAGTCTTTATTTGAAGATGGCCATAATATGGTTTAGACTGGAAATAAATTAGTAGATATTCTTAAAAGAATTATCTTGATTATGCCTATTTTGGCCACTGTTTTTTTTTTACTTTTTGCTTCTCAAACATTTTCATTTCAAGTGTTGGGTGGGAGGGGAAAAAGATAAAAATAAAATGACATTTTTCCGTCAAATTTATATGTCCTTGACCAATTGCAAGCTACATTTTATATATAATGCAACATTAATGACTTAAGTTTATCTAAAATAAAAATCAATGACTAAACAAATACCAAAAGTTTATTTACAACAAATCAAAAACTGGAGTTTTACATTAAGGATTGTGCTCCCTATTGCAAAATTCTGTACATAAAACAGTAGTTAATATAGTGTGTTACACCATTTATAACTCGAATATGGTTCAACAATTAAAAATGATTCATCAAGAGACCTTTTAAAAATATCAATTACTTCTTCAATTATCACCCATTTGAATTATGGAATAAATAAGGCACGCTTCAATAAAATCTGAAGGTTAAAAGTTGCTAAATTAACACATAAATTATGAAGGAAGTGAAGTGCCAAACATTGGTGCCATAATAATAATCTGTCATGAGAATAAGTTTAAGGTCAACCATTGTAAATTTTAGGTGAAAAAAAATGTTTCTGAATTTTGCAATTCTTGATTTTCAATTTTATTTTATTTTTGCTAAAAAATAAGATAGGTGGGTCTGAGAAACGAAAAATCAACAAACAGTGGCCTTATGGAGATCTCAGTTTTGGTTTCGTTTGGTTAACAAATTTAGTGATATCTGTTCAAATAAGGTTGCCAAGAGAAAGAGTCATCCACCAGAAAGGAGTCGTCAGATATGTCTGCTGTGATGTTGTCTACAAATTTCTTCAAAGTGAAGAATTTCATCTCAAGTTATCCAAATCATATTTAAATCATGGAAACATGGAACTAATAAACAATATGCCAGTGCCTGGAAAATTTGGTTGGTTTAGTGTCAGAAACCAGGTAAAGATTCTGTTAGACCAACTGAAAGTAAGGTATTGGGAGTTTTTCTATTCTTTACATGATAAGAACAAGTCTATTCTGAAATTAATACCCACAAGGTCTCTTTGTTATAAATGGAGGTGATTCTTGGCAATAAATGGGGTAATAATCCAGTTTTTATACCACATTTTATAACAGGAATTTTAGTGAACAAACCTCCACTTATAAGCTTACATAGGAATGTCTCTACTGTACTAAAACTATTAGCTCCTTGGTTTCCTCCAATTATCTTGGATCTCAAGACAATTACCAACATGTTAGTTGCTCTGATAGCACTAGTTTCTGCTCCTAGAGTACAGACTTTGGTTTCTTTGAAGTTAAATTTCACGTAAGTACATGACTGTTATGCTGCTTTTTACTTCTCTTATCTATTGAAGACATCACAGACAGGGGAAAAGGAGTAACTTCAGTGCAAAACTGGATCATTTGGAGAATGAGGCCATACTTAAAAATTGTTTGCTGTAATGTGACCCAACATTTTTTCAGTGAGTAGATAGGTATGGATTTTTTTCTTTAAAAAAAAAGCTGGAAGGCAATTGCTATATAATAAAAGGGAAAAATAAAATCTTTACTGAGATGGTTAAAAAGTTGGAGTTAAAAAGTAATTTTTCTGAGTCAGTCACGTTACAGCAAACATATTACTTTCTTTAAGGATGATCTGAAAAGTTGTGTGTTTGCCTCACATTATTATAACACAAAGAGTTTACAAAGGAATTTCGTCATGAAGATCAATTGTTTATATCATATAAGACTTACAAAACTGTTAAGTCTAGTACCTTAGTTAGATGGATAAAATGTGTATTACAGTTGTCAGGTATTGATGTATCTATGTTCAAGGCACATTCATTCAGATCTGCATCTGTTTCTGATGCATCAAGGGGTCAGTGCTCTACTAAAAACAACAGATACTGCTGGTTGGAAGTCAGATGTTAAATTTTTTAAATATCATCAAGGATCTGTTTGTAAAAATAATAAATCCATCACTAAAGCTTGGATGAGGGGACATTTTTAACTGCAGTTTTAATATTTTGCATTATTTTCAGAATGTTATCTATAACAGTGAGCCATCAGTGTCACACAAAGTATTTTGGACAATGACTGCAGTTTGTAACAAACAGCTACACAGTTATGATTCATCATGTATCTGTCAAGAAATCATCAAAGTGGACTCAAACTGATCTAGACAAGATATTTGGAGATTCCTTCCTTCCTTTAAGAAGCAATTGTTAAATGAAAGCCTGTGAAATATCCGGTAGTGTCTTTGATTTTTTATTTGAAAGGCAAAGCATGGAAAGAACAAGTAGGTATTTACTCAGACAACTGTGGGACAAGAAACAAAAAATGAACATTATGTTTCAATGCTCAGGTACATTCAGAAATTGAATTTAGAATCCGTAGAACAGAAGTATCAAGAATGACACAGCCTATGCTTGCATTAAAAGATCAAATCACTCCATATATTTGTATTTATACTACTGCTCAATGGACTACTATTACTAAAACTGCTCGTCAAAAGAATCCATATGTAGTTAAGGAAATGGACTTTCCAATCTCTTTTTATTTTAAATCTCTATCAAAATTTCGTAGAAATTTTTACCTTGACTCTGTTAGAAATAAGATCTTTTGGACTGATATAAGGTCATTTTAAATAGAGTCCAGCAACCCAAATATTGTAAAAAAATCAAGTATGATTATGATGGTGAAGTTTATTATCTTGTTTCAGCTAAGAAAGTAAGATCACTAAAAATATTGAATGTGGAGAATATTGTGTTTCATAGACTGCTTAAAGACTACATTAGAATAACGTAAAGAAATACAGAGATCTGATATTACTATCTAAGTCAGGTGTTATGCCTCATGTCCATCACATGTTCTATGCATTACTGATGAAAATTTCATCATGTTGATCATTTTCATTGTTTATAATTGTTAACAGTTTTTATAGACAATGACCTAAGTATGTGTTAAATTGTTTTATTTTATGTTATAATTTCTTTATGATAATTAATGCTTGTTTAAACAAGCATATTTCAATGAAATTTATTTGATTACACTGCTAATATGTAACTATGAACTATCATGTTGATTAGATGCTTGATAGAATATTCAATTATGTTCAAAACTGATTTTGTCATTTCTTTGCTTCAAAATTTGAAAAATAGTTCTAAAATTGAACTTGTAAACTATACATTTGTTGATTTGCCCTTGTTTTGTATTAATTGGTTGGATACAACACAAACTTAAAGCATACAAGTATGTCTAACTTGACATAGCAACAGTTTGGCACAAAGACTTTTTCAATTATTCATTAAATTTCAGCACAAATCTAAGCCTAACTTGACAAAGTTATAGATTTGCGTAAAGATTTTTTTAAAAAATTGATTTTCAGCGCAAAATGATGGATAACTCAAATAAAGGATTTAAACAATTAAGCGCTTCACACAACAGTTTGAATGATCATTATAAGTCTTAAACAACCAGCACTAAATATAAAAGAAGTATTTGAAACAAAAGGGAAAAATTGGGACAGAGTTTTGTGCTCAGCCATTGAGATGAAACTTTAAACAAGACCATTAGATGATGAAAAACTTAATCTAGAGGAAAATGATGATGATTATGAAAAAGTAAACTCTGATGGATTCATTGTCAAATGAGCTTGGCAGTGAAATTTTAATATCTTCCCAAAATCTGCTTTAAGGCTTTTATTGCCAAAAATATGGATATGTTTGCACTTGATTCTCCGGATCTAGGCTGTAATCATATAATTGAAACCAGTTTTGCGACTGCTGAAAGACAATTTGATTTAAGTGTCTCAAGTTAATAAAGAAATTGATAGGCAAGTTAATGACATGTTGGAGAATGGTATAACAGAATCCTATGATTCTATGTAGGTAGCTTCAGCCATTCTTTGTAAAAGAAAGATGGAACGTTTAGGTTTGATGCTGATTTTAGACACACAAATGCAGTAGCTGAACCTATTAACTTCCCTTGCCTAGGTTTGGGGATATTACTGATTCTGTTGGAGACAATTCTTCAGAAATACTCACTGTATTGGACTTATGAGTGGCTTTCATCAAATTCCAATGGATCCTGAGACTAAGCTTAAAACACCTTTTGTTACCCATGATTGCAGTTACAATTTCCAAATGCTTCGATAAAGTTAACAGAATGCACCTACTGCTTTTCAAACAGCTATGTCTCAGGTTCTCAGGGGTGCCAATTGTAAGTTTTTTCTAGTTAATGTCAATGATATCTTAATTCATTCATCCAAATTGTAAGAAACATTTAATGCATTTAGATCTTGTTTTTATTCAACATAGAGAAAGCAATGCAAAACTACAGCCCAAGAAATGTAAGTTTGCAATGGTGTGTGCAGAATATTCTAGGTGCTATTTTCTCTAAGAAATGTGTAGAAGTCAACCCTGATAAATTTGATGCTGTCAAGTCATTTCCAAGGCCAAAAACTCAGAAAGAAGACATGGAATTTTTAGGATTATGCAACTATGACAGAAAAGGGGTAGGTTGACTTGGTTCATTTAGGCCAAAAAATTGGCCCTGTGTCAGATTACCTCGAAAACTAAACTCAAAGTGCTAATACTTAGAATGAAAAGTGAATGGAAATAAACAATCAGGTTTGTCATTTGTTTGGCAACCATTTTGATTTCATGTGGGGACATAGAGGTTAATCCTGATCCAAGGACAAGGATAGGTTTGAGAAGAGGAGACTTGAATAAAGATTGTACAACCCCTAAAACCCCAAATGAGGCTATACAGAGTCCCTGTAACTGGAAAACTTCGGACAATCATCCATCACTGGATGCATGCTCCCAGCATACAGTCAAGAGTACAAGACAATGAACAATTTCCGCATTTATGATGAATTCACCTCAATATTATGACCAAGACAACCATCGGACCTTGTCTAAAACCTCAGATATTAACAATGAAATGCACGGTACTGAACTTTTTGAACTATGAAACAAGATTTGACCGATCAAAACAACAAGATGGCCCTTTTTCGCTCACCTGAGTAAAGATTGCAACTTCTATGTTTTTCCTGTGATTTGACCTAGTGACCTAGTTTTTCATCTGTCATTATGATAAGCACAAGCCTCTTTTATGTCCAATCCCTGTAGGACCCCATAGCTTCAGCAGGATTCATTTAGACATTGCAGGACCATGTCCATTCACTAAAGAAAAGTTTCATTATATTCTGGTGGTAGTTGATTCATTTTAAAACTGGTGTGAAGTATTTACATAAAGGTCTAAAGAGGCTACTGAAGTTGCAAATATTTTGTTTTGAAGACATTTTTAAAAGGTATGTGGATCTAGACTTAAAGGTTACTGATAAAGAACAAAACTTTACATCTGAGCTAACTAATGCTGTATGTGAAAAGTTTCGAGTAACAAGAAACCACACTTCTTATTTTCACCCTCAAAGTAACAGTGTTGTGGAAAGAATTAATGAAACTTTAAGTCAGGATTTAAGAATGTTGTGTAATGAAAATCAGGATAACTGGTATGATTTCATTCCTGCAGTTACAATGGCTTTCATAAATTCTATTTCTGCAACAACAGGTTTTACACTCTATAAAGCCTTATTTGGTAGACAAATGAGATTACTAATATCAAAATGTTACACACCATGTTGAAAAACTTACTCAGCAATTACAGTTAACAGAAATTCAGGTACAAGCACATAGGTTGGGTTAGCAAGTAAGACAGAGAACTCTTAATGATAGAGATATTAAGGAATCTAATTTTCAGGTAGAGCAACATTGAGTACTGGTCAGGAATGAACATGTAGCTGAAGTCTTTCAAAAGAGACTTTAATGAAAGTATGCTGGTGCATATGAAATCATTATTCAAGGTCGAAGTCAAATTGAGATGGATGAATTGAGATTGGTCCAAGGCAACAACTGTGAAAATTTCAAAGCATTCTAGTGAGCCCAATCGGTGCTAGATGAAACAGTGAAATCTGGTATAATCACAAACGAAAAACAAGACATTGTGTTTAATAAATGCATATGTCTTGGTGGCAAGCTTGTCAATGTAAATTGTACATGAGGTCCATATGTAGAAGTAAAAGCAAAATTGTAGGTATACATAACTGCTTAATAAGCTATTTCATGTATGAAAAATAAACAAGTTGCATAGCTGACCCAAAATACATAACCACCAAAATTTATAAAGGCCATGAACTAAATAATTAGAAGTCGCCAAATGGCTTTTTCATGGAATGGCCGTGACATACCAAACAGGCCCACCAAGGGTCATAAGACATGCCAATATTTGCCCTTAAAACCCCTAAGTGTGACTTTGACCTCTAAAATATAGGCAAGGGTCTCGTGCATTACATGCCTTCTCATCATGGTGAACTTTTGTTCCAAGTCATCTTAAAATTCATTGATGCATAGGGAAGTTATTGTCCCAGAAAAACATGCAAATTTTTGTCCTTTAAACCCTAAGTGTGGCCTTGACCTTAAGACATGGACCTGGGTCTTGCGCATGACACACCATCTCATCATGGTGAACAAATGTGCCAAGTTATTTTAAAATTCAGTGGTGCATGAAGAAGTTAAGGTCTGGACAAAGTCAAACATATGAAAACCTGCCATGTTGTCTTACAACATATCAATGCTGAAAGAAGTTACAGTCCGGACAAGGTAAAACATGCCAATATTTGCCTTTAAACCCCAAGAGTGACCTTGACCTTTGGGATATGGACCTGCGTCTTGTACATGACACACTGTCTCATCATGGTGAACAATTGTGCCAAGTCAATTTAAAATTCATTGATGCATAGGAAAGTTATGGTCTGGACAAAGTTGGATGGACTAACACATGGACGGACGCACGCACATACATGGAACTGCCATCTTGACAACTATGTCGAGCTCAATGCAAGCGGGCTCAACAAAAATTATCATCAAATGAACTTCAAAGACTCTGAGTGAAATGGTCACAAAAATAATGTTTTATTACAACGATAATCAGAATTAGACTGTATAGTAGAGGTTTGGACCAAAAACCATTCAAGGTCAAGGTCAAAGCAAGCTTGGTTGATATGGTGGACTGAGAATGGTCTAAGGAAACATTTGTGAAAGTATCAATGTATTCTAGTAAGTGGTAATGGCTTTATCAGTATGAATCCATTCAGGGTCAAGGTTAAATCAAGGTTGGGTGATATGGGTGGGTTCAGATTGGACAACAACTAGTCAAAGCAACAACTGTGTAAGTATCAAAGCATTCCAGTAAGCAGTGTTGGTACTAGACAAAACTGAAATCTCTTTAACAATACAACAGCCCCATAAGTATCCAAGCATTCTAGTAAGTGGTGTTGGTGCTAGATGAAAATTATTATAATTATAAATTGAAATCATTTCTGATTTGTGACTTTTAAAGCTATAGGTTATTCTTACTGCAGGAAAATATCCTACTTTTTCTTCTTATTTCTGGGACTGTTCATTTTGTCTACTTACAGGTCTAATACTGTTTTACACTGTCTTGATTTTGGTGGCAGACAGCGATATATCATACAAGGACTTAATTATAGTGCATTATTTATGCAGGAGGGCAATGTTCACCCAGCCAGTGGAAATTGGCAACATACATTTGTCATCAATCATTTCATGAAAGAAAACAATCCTTACCCTAAATCAGATTCAGGACAATCATTGTTAAATAAATAATTATTAACATACAGGCTGTCTGACTAATTCAAGACAATGAGGCCTACCTTTTTATCATGTTTCATTGGACAAAACAGTGACTAAATGATCTTGTATATAGATTATGTTGTTATTTATTTACTTATTTATATGTTTTTTACAATGTTTCATTTTTCAGTTTACACCTAACATCAGTTTTAAGTTTACTTGCATATCATTCATCTTTATGTATGCCTTGTTTTTAAAAACAATGAAGGAGCATTGTTTTGTAGGCAGGGGGTATGACAAGGATTTCTGTACATATTTTTGTGTACAGTTAAACTTGTGAACAAAGGCCACCTTTGCAAAAGACAATTTGTGGTCTTTATTGACAGGTGACCTTCAATTGGAGGTCAGTTTGTTCTAAAAAATCCAGGATGTTTTTTCAAAGAATGACCTTTATTCACAAGGTTGTCTTTATTTGGAGGTGGTTGCAAACATAGGTTTGACTGTATTTTTGTTTTTGTGTAACTTATGTATTTTGTAATATTTATATGTATTTGTAAATTGCATATTTTCATACGTATTTCATTTTTAAAACCAGTGAAATCCCTCATTAATACTTAAAAGAAATTTATGTAATTATTTTTGATAGGCTTTAAAGTTAGTCATCCATTACAAAGATTAGCCAATTGTAATAATTGTGTTTTTAGCATCTTTTCTTGAGATCTACTATTCATCCGTAAGTAAATTATTGTGACATTAAATATAGTAACCAAATCGGAAACCATAGTAACTGGTTGACAACTAGGGCTGCAACAAATCCAAATTTCTTCAGATTGGATCATGAATACTGAATATATCCAAATACTTAGGATCAGATCCAATTGTAACGTTGCTATTAATAAGTAGTTGAAAAAATGCATTCATCTCTTCATGTTTATATAACATACACTTCATAAAAATCAACCATATTAACTTCTTGATCTTAAGTCCTAGAAACATGGCATTTGTTACTGAAAATGAGTAAGTCAACAGCAATACATACAAGATAAATTTAACTGTCATGCTTAATGTATTCAAATTAAGGAGAAGCAATTTGTTAAACAATGCAGCAATACAAAATGTGACTGCTTTCTCTTTCAACATTATCACTCTACAGAACACAAAAATGAAAGAATGACAGATTTAGTCATAAACACCAAATGTTTCACAACTAAACATTCAAGTATTAGAGATTGATGAATTAATACAATAAGAAACAACAATAAGAGTGTATAACAAAATATCACTGTGTTAATAATCTGTATTGTGTTTTCATAACTAAAATTCAAGCTAAAATTGCAAACTATAATGACACACTAACATATTTTATTCTGATTTTTCATGAAGTATCATCATCATAATGATTTATGCTTCTCTGAATAAATTTTTGAAATGCATAATTATTATATGTTGCAAAAGCAAGTCGTTAAGAAATAAAATTTTAAACATGAGCTACCATTTTGTTTCTATCTAATCAGGAACAGTAATTACAAAATTTGGATCAGTACTCACAAATTTCAAGATAAAATTGGGTAATTCGGATATTTCAGCTACTCATTGCAGCCCTACTGACAACCAGGTATATATATATATATATAAGGGGCCTGGTAGTCTATTATTTATTCTTTGCTTTCATTTGTTCATTGAAAAGTTATGTATAAAAGCTATAACATATTGTTACAGGTAAGAGTTACGTTTCACTGAGAGATTCATACTCTATCAAAGAAGTTTCTGTAGATGAGGCAATGTTTGTTTATGGTCACCTGTCATTTAAACAATACATGCCAGCCAGGCAATCCAATGGGTCAAGGTTTGGATGCAGTGTGATGCAAAAAATGCCCAACTCCTTGGAAAGCAGAATGGTCTGATATATCATGGAACTTAGCAACCATGAAGTACTTGGATTGACTGACCAGCTCCATCACTGAAATGGTCTATTTAAACAACTTTTTCATCTTTTTGGAGGTATGCCGCAAATTTACTTAGATAAGGTCACTTAGATGGTTGATGGGGTCCCATTGAGGAGGAAAGTAATTCCTGTACTTGATATGAATCAAAATCACATGGACAGTGAGAACACTATTTGTGAGCTAATTAAAAATATTCTACTCTCTGTAGATGAAGGTGTAATAATTAGAAAGTTTATGCTGAATAGCATGGACCCTTTATCTTGGGTTAGTGAGAAATTGAGGGTCTGAGGATGACTCACAAATTGATAAATCAGAGATAGGTTCCTCATTCAGAAAGCATTGGATTTGAAGCACAGATGTCTCCAAGATTTTATGCAGTTGACAAGTTCAAAGGCCATGTAATACATTTCAAGACAATCATTTCTCTGACTTGGGAGGATAGCGAATAGGACATGAACCAAACAATTAAAGTGTCCTCCTTTGTCACCTAAACCTATCCAAGCTAAAGAGCACATGATTTTCATGGGTCAGGAGAAATTTACACCAACCAGAGTGCAAGTAATGGTTCAGCAACAAATGGACAATTTCCTAGTTTTTAAAGGCAAGATGCAAACAAAGGCAGACAAATGAACACACCAGAGCGTTCCCTACCTACACCCACTGAAGTGCTCCATGACCAGCAACAGAAGCAGACCAAGAACATAAGGAAGAAGAAAAATTATTAATCATTAATAAGATTGTGTGTGTTAATGACTTTCCTTCATGAACTGAACCTGGATGATGTTTCATGGACTTCAAGTATTGATTTATGGACTCAATTTCTTGATTATGGCGGAAATATTAAACATGCATAGACATTCAGCATTGATTGAATTGTGCATAATTGATATGTGTATATTATCCTGTTGTCTAAAACAAGTGCACAATAGCAAACTACATCTAATGCAAGTTAGAACACACTTGAAGTATATTTTATCTTACCAGTAAAACAAGTATGCCTAATTAAAGATGCATATTGTTTTCTTAATGATATTAATGGGAATACCAGAGTTTGCTTAGATGTAAAAAGTGAGGCAACTGTCAACCAGCAATCAAACATTTTGAGCAAATCATTCAATCCTAAAGCATTCCAGGGATTTCCCTGACACAGGTTTCTAGCATCCCTGATGCAATATTCAGTTGACGGACCCGCATTGAGAGTGACCACTGCATCCTCAGGAGCCATTCCGACTCAGAATTTGCTCTTGGCATTTTCTGTGCGGGACCCCCAAAAATCCCAAGGGACTGTTAGAGATGAGAGTTGCATTTGTTTCCGGTTACTTGACCAACCCATCTTTTACTTGACGACTCAAGTTTTACAAATGGTTGTGCTATATTGTAATTTTTACAACAGTGTTACTGATATATGTAAAAAAAAAACGTAGAAGAAAAAATCCCAATCTTCCGACCCCTATTTTTTCAGGAATGTAACCGGAAACAAACCTTTTTTTGTTCAGGCCTTATGTTTATATATATCAAAGGAAAACTTCTCACCTCCATTTAATGAATCAGTAAATATATACAGTGCCCCCAAAATCCTAGGACAAACATATAATTTGTCATCTACTAACAAACTTCCTTTCATAATCTCTTGAATTAAGCAAAATTCATTATCATGCAGTTAAAGGATTTTTAAGTAAATATAATGTAAAAATAGCTTTGGAACAATTACTTAAATGTTGACGGTATAAACTGTACTTTCTAAATGACTTCCAGCAAAGACATTGTGATTGTCCTAAAACATATTTTGTTGATTAGTCTCAAAAACATGTGACATAAAGCACATAGGATAGTGTTGGTCATTATCCCGTACAAAATGCTGACTTTGAAAGAACATCTATGGTGCCAGATTATAAGACAGTGGGGGATTTCGGTAGAGTTGAATGTTTTCACATTTTTCTTGTGTTTGTACTTAACAAGCATTTCAAATTACACTTTTCTTTAAACATTATCTTATGAAAAAAAAAACAGCAATAATAGTTTGTCAAAGGATTTTGGAGTGCATTGTATACAAATAATTTTAAATATATTTTATCTTTTATTGAATTATTATTTCAATATTATTTTATTGAGTTTCTGTCATGGCAGTAAAATACTAATTGACTTGTGTAAAAATATTATTAATAATATAAATTTGTAGAAAAAAAGTCCTACAGCTTTAATCATTATTTTGAAGTAGTTGGCGATTTTTTTTAAAATTGCATTGCAAATGGGGGTAAACTGCTACCATATGTCATTTTTACAGGATAACACTGCCCGAGATAGCAAAATGACCATAGGTGATTGTTATGTACTTTGCTAAGGCTGGATGGATGAGGTTTTGTATTGGATTGGGTCAGGAAAGTGTGGGTTTGACGACCAGGCAGGATAACAGTCCTTACTGATCTTGAATGCATTCCATGCTCAGCAAACCCTGATTGTGAAGACAATGTTACGGAGAATTGTAAGACACACTGCTATCATCCCGGGTGGAATGGCTTTGGATTCACAACCCCAGACCTGCCCATCGATAAGCTGATGAAGGGTACCCCAACGGAAATGAACGGAGTAGTATGTGGACAGTCAAAATACATATAAACATACATACATACATACACGTCCGGAGGTAAAACCCGAGCTGTTGAGATCTGCAAATGGTCGGTCGACACTTGGGATGAAATGGACACAGTCATTGATACTTAAGCCTTCAAGAAATGTTGTACAATAAAACCTCATTGTCTCGAGGAGTCATCGGAATAAACTAAATGCCCGACATAAATCAGATGCTTGTACTAACAAGGGACATGTCTGTTGATTGTATAAGTTTTGTGCCATGTGCCAGAACATGCATATTTACAAAATATCACTAAATGCTTACGTAAAATGAAGTCAAAGAGAAGTATACATGTTTGTTAATTGTTCAATTAAACTGATTGATTAAGTCAGTTTTCTATTCATGAATAGTATTTGTGTTTTAAACAGTACAATTTCATGTCCTAAAACGTATTACTTCCATGTGGTGAAACATCCTAGTTTTACAATGTGAAATTTACTTTGTAAAGTCAACAATGGTTTGCAAATATACATGAGATTAAATAGTTATGTATTACTTCATTAACATAGTGCTTCTGGTTCTATTTCTTGTAACTAAATTTACATAATAAGTTTTTAATAAGGTACTATTCAATTAAAATTCTGTTCTTTAATTGTATAACTTGCACTCATCGGCACATAAATATCATTGTATTAATTAGGTGAAAGCTTGATACAACATGACACTTTTTGAGAAAATCAAAGTAATTAGCACTTTAAGTTAAGTCATGGGACATGGTCATTAATTTTGTGCTCAAGATATTGAGATAACGATGCTCATAATAAGCACAGAAAATTATACACAACTAAGAATTAAATAGTCACTGGGGTTTAATGCCATTTTTCAACTATTTTTCAGTTATATACGGTGACTGGTTCACCTAACCAGTTTTCCAGGATTGTATTCCAACAACTAAGAATTAAATACACGGAACTCAAAAAACTCCTCGAGACAAGTCAGGTATTTGTGATAATGATGTTCACAATAAGAAGTTTTACTATGTGGTACTGAAGACGACTCACTGTATAAGGAATTCTTGTAGACAAAGGGATCTTATGTTCCACTTCAGAACAATGATGATGATGATGATGATGATGAAGATTGTATTGGCGATATAGTAGGGTATTGCTTCTTAAAAGCGTATCATGATATACCACGATATTGATTTTCAAAATACGAGTTGAAACTTGATAAAAAAGTGTGTGTACACAGTTGATAATGTTAGACTAACCAGCTTTTAGACATGAATTATACATAAAAACATTGTTTGGGCTATTTTTAACATTAATAAACATAAAGCTCGGTTATTTAAGCAAAACTCGATAATATCAGCATGCTGAAAAAATATTGTGATATTTTGTATTTTCTAGTTGTATTGAAATATAGCAATGTACAGATAAACCAGATCGAGACCAAGTTCCACTTTAGACATATTTGGAAAATAGACAGTCCGGTAACAATCTTTTCATGATTGAAGACATTTTGAAATTATTACCAGTATTTCAAATTGTCACACACAAATCAAAATCAAAGTTTAAGTCAAAATTTCTTTCATATCAATTTATTTTTGGTACCCTAGTTCTAACAATTTAGTCGTCTTATACAAGAAAGTTTTTTTCTTCATTTTTTATCCATTCAAAAAGTATGTAGGTTTTAAACATGAAATTGTTCCCCCTAATTTTTTAACGACCCTGAAAAGATCTGAATTCCTTATGATATGTTCAGCAAACATTGGCAGGCAACTCTAGTGCCTACTAGGACACAGTATTTATATGTTAAGGATGCTGATACCAAGCTTTTTGTACCTAGGAGGCCAGACAACATCATAGAGAGAATGGGTGTCAACACATGCAAGATTAGCAAAGTGTTGAATACATAACTCAGAACAAATGGAAGAAAAAACCAAGATTTCCAACCATGGAGGAAAGGCAGGACAGTAAGGAAGAAAAACAGATAATGGATTCTGTAAGATGGCAACAGTTGAATACTTCATTCCAGGGCTTGTATTTTCCACATTTTGAGGGATTGGATTACACAATATGTAAACTGTAATATAATTGTTTACATTTATACAATTTGTTATTTGACAATGGTAGACAAAAACACGACTATAACAATTCTCATTGACAACTACACACGATACATGTACAACTGTACCCCAAGATACACACACAGTCATGTCATTATTTTAGAAAATTAACATATCTAACAGTAACATAAGTAATTTGGAATAATTTATGCTTAATAAGTACAAATAAGATATTAATATTGTTGTTGAATGCACAAACCATATGATACCATACACCCTTTATCCAGATTCAAAATGGAAGAAAATCACCTATAGTTCTACACTTTACATAAATTCACACTGACTTTATGACAGAAGGATTAGTGTCATAACTCACTCTGTTTGAATTACCCAGTACACATACAAGCATCATGGATGAGTACTACAAAGAAGTGCCATCTCCGTCTCAGGCACCAAGTAATGGTCTGTTTGAATTTTTTGTCTGTCAAAACAAAATCCATGGACTAGTAGGAACTAAAAAACTCTCAGTGGTACATCACACTGTGACCACTTTATAAGAAAAGTTCAACAACAGACATATGGCTAAATATACACATGTCATTTAATTTCTTATTTCTCTTCATCGATGACTTTCTCCCAATACACTGGTGATCATAATAATAATTCATGCACATCGTAGCTTAAAAATTGTACTCCAAAATTTGGGCTCTGAACATTACTAGTACCCAAATACTTGCATGTATCATTTAAGCCTAGTGCTTAGTTGATATACATTCTGTCATCGATATACATCAGATGACTATCACAGATAAATAGTTATAGAACAAATACCTGCTGTTTGGTGTCAAATATGGTATTCTAATAAGACATTTATGTTTTTCTCCTGTGAAATATTATCAGGAGCTATACAACATTTTTCGCTCCTTTTTGCAACTTTGTGCTCTTTTAGTCACATGGTTTAGCAGTTCCTTTCAGGCATTAGTGACCCAGGTGCCTTGCTAGTTTTAATGAGAAGGTAAGCAGCACTTCCTTTTTGCATGTACTACCCTAGTGCTACATATTGTACTGTGTCCATTCACTTAAAGTAAGTTTTTTTTATAATGACACTGTCCCACCATTATAAATTCTGAGGAATTATGCTAAGTTTCGTTTCAGCTTTTTTCTACCAGATGAATGTCAATAATAAAAAGTTAATTATTGAGTGACTTCCCATATATAACTAAGGATATTGTTCATGTTGTGGTCAAATTTTCAATAAATTTGCTAATCTCTCAGTAAGGTCTCATATTTAAAAAAGTAAAATAAGTAAAAATATACTTATCTAAAAAGTAAAATAGGTAAAAGTTATACAAACAAAAATACTTTTTAAATTTCTTAAAAGTGACAAAAATGATTGTTTATTCTCTACGCCCAAATCCATGTTCCCCTGCATTTCAATGTTTCATTTGCAAATACACAAATATGTGTGTACCCTGGGTACAAAACAGATAATAAAACTTTTTAACTCAAAATACAGGGCCAATTTCCTTCTAAAATAGAGGCCAATATTGGGTGACTTATCAAGTGCAAAAAGCCTCTTTTTTCCCAATTTGGTAAAAAAAATTCCCCAGAATACAATGCTGAAATTCCCAATACGTTGAAATATGATTCTCTCTATATCTTGAAAGTCTGTCTAACTTTCCCCGATTTGGCTGAAAATCAAATTTGAATTTCCCAAAATGAAAGGCTATGGCCCCCTCCCAATTTTTGGAAAAAAGGCCCTGAATTACTGATAAATGTACCATTGTCAGCATAAACTTGTCATAAGGGACTGTGTTTTGAATAGGTCAGTTTCCACAACCATCTTGCCAAACATGTGACATTTAAGAAACAAGACCTCTGATTGGTTGATATTAATATTTTTAATTGGTAGTTGGTTTCCATTGATTACTGGCTCCAGCATTTGAGCACAAATCTATAGTCAGAAATGATAACCAGTTCTATTTATGTAAACAAAAGCAGGACATTGCATAAAGCTTAAAACTGAAATTGAATGCTAAACAGGAGAAGTCAATTGATCTAGCTTTAACATGCCATAATCTGTTGATTTTAGGCCAAGTTGGCACACAACAGTCTTGTTTTAAAGGAAACACAACAGAAATTTGCTTAGTTCTGATGATTTTAGGCCTATAATGACAACACTTTTGTTGGTTAAGGGAGCATATCCCTATCTTACGGGACCATTTACATTCAGCATTTTGGATCAGGGCCACAACTTCATCCCTATCAGCCCAGTCATTTCGTTAAAACCACAACACAAGCAGCATTTCAGGAAACAAGTCAGATACACGTCCTAGGACAAAGTTTTCATGTACAAAACTATGGTACATTTTGAGCAAAGAAAATTAGCAAAATGGACAAAACAATATAAACAAGAGGGCCACAATAGCCCTGCATCGCTCACCAGAATAAATGTAAATTAATTTGTTACTAAAAAGGTAATAAAGGTACACTTGTGGGCAAATAATGGGGAACAATAAAAAACTTGTCAAAGGATCATCGAAGGATATTACAAAAGAACATTCGTGATGACAAAAGGATGCCACAGACCAACTATTTTTACTTTTAGCAAATCTGATAGAACACTACATAAAGATGCTAAAACCCAAGTTTGGTAATAATACATCCATAGAATCATGAGAAAAGACATTTTAAGGTATTTCTATTTTTTTTGTTTTTGTGTGACTTAGTGTCATTGGGGTTTAACTATACTAAACCAGTATCAACTTTCCCTTTCACAAGGAGCCTGCAGCTTCTCCATATATAGAAGAAAATCAACGTTTTTGTCAAATTTTCATAGAAGGGTATAATATGAGCAAATTGCACTGAGAACGTCAAAGGCTTTTACGCAGCAAATTCGAAATAAATCTGACAGGTAGTTTCTGAGGAGAAGACCATTGTTGATGCCAGACGCCAGAGCATCCACCTACCCATCCTAACAGCTTACCCTGAACCTTCTTGTCACCATTTTACTTGTGTGCTTCATAAATATTATAATAGTGTGATATTTACTTGTGGTACAAGGCAAATAAATCTTAGGAACAAAGGTACCGAAAGTAAATCAATATCAGTGTAACATGAATTTTCAATGCAGTCTTCATCATTATCATCATCATCATTTATTTATTATTTATTGGTGTTTTATGGTGCATCCATATCTAATAGTCATGTAGTGCACATCAATATTAAATGGATAACAATGATAAGTCATTTAATGAGATAATGTACACTTAAGATGTAAATGTAACTAGAAGTCACCAAATGGCAACATGTCGAGCCCGCTTCATTTATTCATTGCTTTTTCATTTGACATTTTTAACGGGACCACCAAGAGTCATAAGAAAAAGAGAAGTGTTGAATGCCTGAAAGAAACCAAAGAGTGACCTTGATCTCTTAATTATGGTCAAGTGTCTAATGAACAATGTGAACAATTGTGCAAACAGTTTAGAGAAGGGTGTTTAAGTTTTCTACATTAAAATGCTTGGTACAGAATCATCATCATTCTTCCTCATACAGTAAACTAGTATCGTCTTCAGTGCCATCAAAGTTGTAAGATATACAACATTTTTTAAGGCTTTAACAATGATATGTATGTCCAATTTCATCCAAGAGGTCAACAAGTGTTTTGCAGATCTTATCTAGCTCGGGATTTCAAATTCTGCCATTGGACATGCATGTATGTAGAGTGTCCACATACCACTCAGTCCATTTCCATTAAAAGATACCCTCCACCAGCCTATCGATGAACCTGCCTAGAAGTTGTAAAACCAAGGTCATTCCCCCAAGATGACAGCAAGTGTCATCCTACAACCCTCTGTTAACATCCTCCTCACAACCAGGATAAGATGAACAGGAATACATCAAACATCAGTAAAGACTTTTGTCATCCTGCGTGGTTTTCTCACCCACACTTTCTAGACCCAGTCTAATACAAGAGCCTGGTCCATCCAGTCTCCCTTGGCCACATACAACAATCCTCTTAGACCATTTCACTGCCTTGAGCAGCGTTATCCATTTGAAAATGACATATGATCATCTCAGCAACAAAGTTGTATCTGACATCTTTTTCAAAATTTACTTTTTTGTAGAAAAAGATTATATACTTACAATACACCAGTGAACTTTTGTTATTAATTCAAGATTGTCCAAACAATATTTTGATATTTAAATTGTTTGATGCAACAGTGTTGTATCTCAAGACTTAAGATTTTTTTGGATGTTTTATATTCTTTCAAAAATTATTACATTTTTTTAATGAAAGAAATAAATAAATGCATTTAAAATACTTCTATAAATGAAATAAATAATAAGAAAATAATGTATTATTTTATTAAAAAGAAAAAATTAAGTGAATTCTCAACCAGCACTCAACGTAAAAAATTGTACTGAAATAATCTTGAATAATAGATAAAGACAGGATTCCAAGATAACAACACAAAAATCAATTCAACTATCAGCAAGTAATATCAAGTAGAAGAGGTCTAATTAAAGAGATATTAAGTTTTTCTTCTTATACAAGTTGAATCTTCTGGTCATTTTTGTATTAATACAATTATCATATTGGTATTAAAACATTGTTGCACCAAATAAATGGAAAGAATGGCATTTTCATGCTGATACAACCTTGTTGCACTGAGGTAATGATTGTTTGTAAAACATGCAAAAGGTGTTATTGAAATTTTTGTTATAATAGTCACAAGTCAATAATATCTTAAACCAAAGAAGAATCATCAATTTGTAACAGAATAAATTGTCTCAAATTGGCCTGAATATTTTCACTTAACAGTAATTGCATGTTCTACAAGTAGATCATCAAACTTTCATCTTTAATAATAGATTTCAACATCTTTAATTAAACTCTATCCTAAACAAGCCATGCACAGTAACAAACAATGATAATCAGGGTTTTCACTAGACATCAAAAGTTAAGGGTCAAAAGTGACCCTTGGCTGATGATAATTTGACAAGTCAACAAAATTTCCCTCTAATCTTATTGTAATTTTGAGCCTTTGGTACAAATTCTCAAGAGTCAAGAGCTTTATTTTACTGATTTCAATAATAAAAATACTTTTTAAGGGTCAAATGAAAGCCCTGAGTGATACATAATTTCAAGAAGAAGAACAACAACAACAACTTACTTGAAATTGTCTGCATGTTGTCTTAACTCCAGTCAGCAGCTGTCAGGGGGGGAGTTGAACCTTGGACATGTTTTCATTTGTGGAGTTTGTTTTGATCTAAAAACAAAAAAAAAATGTTTTCTTTAAACTCTGTGTATTTATATGTATTAACAGCATATTAAAACAACTTCATTGTTGATGAACCTTTTTGCAAAGGAAAATAAATACATCTACAAAGATGACTGATGCTAAACAAAGAAAAGAATTGTTAGATATGACATTTTATAATTTTCAAAGTAAAAGACGAGTGGAATTAGACTACAATGATTCAGATGAAAATCATCATAAATTAATGAGCTAAAAATGCTACATAAAAAGCAATAGTTTTTCAAATTTCCCCTTTTTTTCTGATTTATCCCTATATTTTCCCTATCATGAAAGCCTTCAGAAAGCTTCTGGTAGCTTTGGAAATTAAAAATTCACTTTTTTTGTCATTCAGATAAATGCCAATATTCAGCCTCTATTTTATGCAACAAATCACTGGATATGTCCTTGAGGCCAACTTGAATTAAGTCTGCAAAGAACTTGCTGGTTAAGTCAGCTGCAACTCAAAGCCTTCATACATAACTTTTTCCATGTGTTTTCCTAAGTGTTTGTGTAGTACATATAGCCTAATGTATTTACTTTAAATACAAGAGTCTGATATGATTCAATGATAATAGATCAAGAATTATCTGCAGAAATGATTCAAAGAAATACAAAACAATATGAGAAAAAATGTGAAAATGCAACAGAAATAAAAAAAACAGTAGATAGGCTGTTATGTTAAAAAAGCACAAACATCTGCGCAGGTTAGTATTATGAAATATTTGACAGAATTTTGAACCGTTGAAGTGATTTATTGAATTTATTACATACCTTTTTCAAACTTTAAATGTGTAAAACTTCAACACACTGTGTAGTAGGTCTTTCATCAGGTGTAGAATTACATTATGTATGTGCATTGCAAATGTTGATTAACACTGTCTGCATTTGTTATAGTAAAAATCGTATGTTTCCATAGCACAGTGGTCTATATACTAACTACACATATTATCACCTGTGAAATATTATCTTGTGTGTCATTCTACCTGTTATACAAGTTGTGAAATAGCCCATGGGCGTGTACTACCAAAGTGAAAATTACAGATAAATACAATGTTGAATATCCTTCATCACAACAAAAAAGTTTTTGTATTCTTGTATTAATAATTGAATTATAAGCTTTCAAATGATGTATCATTATCACAAGACAGTGATTTTGAAGGATTTTGTTTATTGTCTGACCTTCCTACACAGAGGCAGCACAAAATTTTCACAGCTTTGAAATACAAACAAAAATAACTGTAAACTTATCCATCAGTGCGAACACAAAATTTGAAATGTACAAAATAAATATTTACTTAACACAGGCTTCTCGAAACTGCTGGAATACTAAAGGCAAAGTTAGAATTTTTGTCTGACCAAATGAAAATTTGTCTGACCGAATATATTATAAATAAGGGATAATGCTGTAGATCATGCCTGACTGCCGGATATCTGGTCCAGTATTTGCCGAAAAGTTATTGGACCTGCTTGAAATTTGCCTGACATGTCCAATGGTCCGATAACTTTCGGGAAGCCTGCTTAACAGAATAAATCTTCAGTGCAAAATAAATATATCAAAAAGATTATAAAAGAGTTGAAACTAATGATCTGAAGTGACAGGAACCAATGATTGGTTTCCTAGGGCAATCTCAAGAAGTGTGAACCGGACTTGAATAAATTCCAGAAATGGGAACCAAAGCCTGGTACTTACATTAATCTCAAGGAGGAACCAAATTCTGGTTCCCAAGTATGATCTCAAGAACAGGTACCAGATAATTAATTATCAACAATCATGAACCATAGGCTCTAAATTGGACATTTTAGAAGCTGAAAAATTAGGCTAAAAATATCTCTCAGATAGGGTTCAGGCCCCTTTTTCCAAAGGCAAGGAAATGGTATCTGATGATTAATCACACTGTGTTAAATAAAGCCGAAAACAGAAAACATTTTCAAAAGTCTGTATTTTTGATTTTTTGTCAATTTTTTTATCTGGATTATTGCAAAATTATAAGAATTAACAAAAATATATGAATAAACAAGCGTGATTGATCCTAGTCAGCTAATGGCAAGCCAGTTACCCCAAACAATTCACAACAGTAAAAATGCAAAAAAATGAAAACCTAGAAAGATTACACATGTTTAACATAAAAAATACTTTCAACTCCACGAAAAAATCTTTGAATGATTTTTCTTTTCGCAAAAGCCCTATATCATTCTTGGATATAGACAAGAACCATTTACCCATAAAATGTTTTTAGTTATTAAAATATTGGATCTTTTTTAGTATTACTTTGAGAGATAGAGAGAGCCAAATTAGATTCTAAATGATGGTACGAAAATTATACCTGTTTCAAATTTCAGTCCCGTAGATTTTTTTTATGTGAAATGAATTTTTGTTTAATGTTTACATAAGATTAATCAATTTAAGAATAAAAAACATTCATAACTTGAAACACACAATTCTGATTCCTGTTTGACACTTTTTAACCTGTCCCGAAACCATCTGATCAAGTCAGTACATAAAACCAGATAATTGTTTGGCAGCAATACCCTAAACACAAGCCCTAAAAAAATCAAAGCCCTAAAAACATGGAGATCTGGGGTCCATTTCATAAACATACCTTAGCTAAGATAGCGGATCTAGAAAATCTTGCTACCCTTGTTTGTGAATAAGACACGTTTTGTCCAATTGATTGTTTTGGGTGCTAAAACTGAGCAGTTGAAGTTAAATATCTTAAATGTACAGTACACCATAAGTAATATTGTTCTTCAGGGTAAAAAATGCTATCTTTATTCAGATATATCTATGAAATAAGCTTCTATTCCCTCAACACTAGGCTTTATTTTTTCTAAGTAACATTGTTTTTCAGGGTAAAAATGCTATCTTTAATCAGATATGTCTATAAAATAAGCTTCTATTCCCTCAACACTAGGCTTTTTTTTTCTTTTGATTAAGTATTTTTTTAATTTATTTTAGTCACAAGGTATAAGAATATTTCAATTCTTGTAACTAGGCCAAACATAACGTAATCCAGTTCATCTCTGAGTCTTAAAATCCACATATAAGTATTTTTAGACAATACAGTCCTAAGTTTGACTTGATCTTCTGAAGACAATTTTCATAATGGTTTTCTTAAGTAAAATAATTTCACAGTGAACACACTATATTAACCCAATTATTGCACGTCAATGAAAAACTTCTACAAAATCATCATCATTATCATTTAATGTTTCACCAAATATCATTTTTTCTACTCTTCAAAACATATTTCAGGGTTCAAATGATATTTTAAGAACAATTTCAGCATGTCCTTAATTGTTTCACGATGTCCATAATGCATCCATTCCAGTATTCAATACATAACATTTTTTTTTAAAAAATGTAAAATTTGACACATTATATAGCATGTAATTGCGCCTATGCTGACATGCCATTAAGATACGATCAATTCAATGAATTTATCTTTGCCTGAAAATACCCCACCCATCAAAAAATAAATACCCCACCCACAAACCAAAATATCTAAAACTAATTCACTATTCAATGCATGAACAACATTCATAGCAATAATGAAATTTAAAATGTAAAATTAAAAGTTCTATAATTTAAAGGCAAAAGAATACTTTTCTTCTCTGCACTGTTCATCCATTTTGTATTTTTACATTTTTAAAGGATAAATTAATTCAAAGAGGTAGTGTGCAGAATATAATGAATTTTTATACAAATATTCAACTTTCTTACCACAGACAGAATCACTTTTGTATGTTTAAAACCAAAATTATCTTCTAAAATACTTTTTTTCAGTTCAGAATTGACATATATGTGGATAATGTCATACATTTACTATATTTATTCCTTTGTACCCAACTTTCTATTTACCAAAATGATTCACAGGCATTTCAATTTACTTTGAAACTACCCACATTCAGATTTGTGCCTTATTTCAGACAGGGCCTACAAACCAGTGATTGTTTTATTCACCAAAAATTACAATCTTATAATTTTTTATAAAGGCTGCATTTTTTGGTTCTTTTGTTGCTTCCGCAACAAACTCTCTTAATACAGACAACACAATAAAAATACCCAACCCACCCCAATTTCATTTAGAACAGTGAATTAAGTATTTACAGACAGCAATGCCAAACAAACAATAACAAGAGGGCCACGATGGCCCTTTTTCTGCTCACCTGAGTAAGGATTGCAACTTCTATGGTTTTCCTGTGATTTGACCTGGTGACCTAGTTTTTAACCTGAGTTTACCCATGTTCAAACATGTTCATGATATTATTAATACAAACATTCTGACAAAGTTTGAGGATGATCCAATCATAACTGCGACCTCTAGAAGGTTAACAAGGTTTTCCAAAGATTTGACCTGGTGACCTAGTTTTTGACCCCAGCCGACCCATATTCGTGCCTGTCCTAGATATTATTAAGAAAACCCTTTTGACAAGGATTGGTGAACCTCCAATTAGAACTGTGACCCCAAGAGCCTTAACAAGGTGTTTCGATGATTTTGATCCCAGATAACCAATGTTCAAACCTGTCCATGATATTATCCAGACAAGCATTTTGACAAGGTTTGGTGAACCTCCAATTAAAACTGTGACCCCAGAGCCTTAACAAGGTGTTTCTATGATTTGACCTGGTGACCTAGTTTTTGACCCCAGTTGATCCATGTTCAAACATGACCAAGATATCATTATGGCAAGCATTTTTACAAGGTTTGGTGAAGTTCCAATTAAAAATGTTACCCCTAGAGCATTGACAAGGTTTTTCTATGATTTGATCTGGTGACCTAGCTTTTGACCCTAGATGACCAATGTTCAAACCTGTTCAAGATAGTATAAAAACAAACCTTCTGACAAAGTTCGATGATGATTCACTAAAAATTGCAACCTCTAGAGCATTAACAAGGTTTTCTGGTGCGCTGACCTAATTTTTGACTGGAGATGACCCATATTCACCAAATTTTACAAGCAGATTAATACAAACATTCTGACAAAGTTTCATGGAGATCCAATCAAATCTTTGATTTCTGCAGTGTTAACAAATTTTCCATTCTATTTGACTTAGTGACCTAGTTTTTGACCCCAGATGACCCATATTCGAACTCGTCCAAGATATCATTGAGACAAACATTCTGACCAGGTCTGATAAAGATTCGTTCAAAAGTGTGACCACTAGAGCATTAACAACCCCTAGGTGCGGACGCCTGATGCTAGAGTAGACTGACTGATGACTATAGCTCACCGAGCACTACATGCTCAGGTGAGCTAAAAATGTATGACTTTGAGTCTAGGATACAAAATATGAGCTTACAAACCAGTCTCAAAATACAGCCATACAGGTCAATATCAATTCTTGATTTCGAAATGACCAATCAGACGCTTGAATTTTGAGACTGGCTTCCATACTATAGTTTTATACCCTCAGACATTAATTAGGAAGTAGAAAAACACATAATTGGTGCAGAGTACAGCAATAAAGAAAAAATTATGTGCTAAAAACCACACAAATTATCAAAAGATTATAATAAAAGCATTTACGGTGAAATGTTACACCTATATATATATTACTTACTGTATCATCATCGTATTATCATATTAGTACAATGTATATATATAATATATAATCATTTCCTGAGTAGCATCTATAAATCAGACATCAAGGACCATAGACTAGTTTCTAGTCTCTGATTGGCTAATTCCTGTTGCAGACTAAAAATTGACCAATGGCAAGGCAGCTTTCAGAGACTGGTCTTTAAAGTTTCTTTAAAATCCCCTTTCCATTTTGCCACAAATTTGTGAACCTTTTTTATCATATTTTCTGATGTTCATTGAAGGTTAATATAAAATAACCTTAGAAGCCTAAATTAAGCCAGTATAATTTCAATATCATAATGAATGTATTTCAATACTAACTTAGCACAACCATTAGTTAGCTGTTCCCAAAAGACACACAAAAAGCCTCGCATGTTTTCTATAGCCTATGGTCAGACTTAAGTAATTTGAAATTTTGTTTGAAACTAGATATAGGGATGAATTAATTTAAAATGCTACCCTACATGTATGCAACATATAATAAAGAGTGTATTAAAAGTAGAATACGGGGATAAAAATATACTGATGTAAATCCCAAAAATGCAACACTGTCTTACCTTAGTGGATTCTTTCAAGTGCAGCATGGCAGGGTCCTGTACATTCTTGCCCGACGCATTCTTAGTTGCACTGATCAAATCAGACAGAGCAGAAGCTACGTCTTTTACGGCATTTTAAGGCCTGAAATACAGCAAAAGCTCCCTTAATAAATTTGAGTTGTATGCAAATTACTGACAGTAGTTATATAAGCAAGATGGGGAAAATTTAAAAAGAAATGCAAATCTTTAGCAAAATAGTTAGTTGTAATAATTGAATTATACAGAAAATTAGAATCATTACAAGTCATAATATTAATTTCTAATGAAATCTTGACCGAACAGTAGAAATTAATGCCCTATAAAACATTTAGATGCTACATTAGTAAAATAAATCTTTGACAAATTTTCAGATTCCACATTAGTAAAAATCGATCATTCACAAAACTCTCAGATTCTACATAAAAGCTAAACAGGGAGCTTACATACCTGTGCTTCCTGCTGATCTGAACCAAGGGAGCCGGCCCTGAATTTTACAACATCGGCAAGACGTGTGATAGTCTTCACCTTCATCTGCGCAGCATTAGCAAGTTGTTCCTGGTTGGAAGCAGCAACAGCTACCAGGGTCTTAGTGTCCTCAACCAAAGTCTTTGCTGTTTTTAATATGTTTGCCCTACAGAAAAGATTGCAACAAATATTAAATAATAGAGTTTGCAAATGTTATCAACCATAATTGACACATATCAAGAGATTTTCAACCCAACACTGAGTTTTTACAATCACCTGAAGAGATTTTCATATCTTCAAAACGCCTGAAATGTGTTGGTTGGTTATTGAAATTGAGCAGGATACCATGCCAATATACACTGTGACCAAGTTTGATGAAGATCAAATAAAAACTGTTCCTGTAAAGAGAGCTGACACCTTTCTGGATGCCGACCGCTGTCCCTATACAAACATGTGTTTTGTACTTAGAAACCACAATTCACAGTAAAAAAACTTTTGAGCAGGCGCAAGGAGAGTTGGTTCCATCACTTTTTCTGCCCTAATCTTACCTATGATCAGCAAAGTTCTCATCACCATCAGCGTTAAGGGTACCAGCTGTGGCAAACATAATGGTTGTATCCAGGTCAGCGATAATACCACTAACTGTATGTGACGTATTGATACATGCCTGCGTACCACAGGAACCAGATTGCAAAGTTGCCAATACGAACGATACCTAGAAAACAAGACAACAAATTAAAAATAATGATTTTCATTTTCATCTTAAACTAGGACAAGAACTCTATTTTTCAGAAAATGCAGCAGATAAGTTTCTTTCATATGGCTATAGTGACCTGCTATTTGGGTAAGAAAGCAATGATCACAAACTAATATAAGATGAATATCTTGATATTGTGATATGTACAATAGTTAACTTGTTAACAACACATTTGTGTTTTTATTATCTTAATAGAAACATTATTTAAATGGGTAAATTACTAAATCCTCAGTTTTCATAGTTACAAAGTCATGTTTAGGTTCAAATTGAACAGCATTTTGTGTTCATTAAGATGACGGTCTTTATTTTAAGATTTGATCAATAATTAAGGATTAATTACAGATTAGGGTATTTTTAATTAGTTATTTACATGTTTGTCAAAACAATGAGTCATCACAAGCTAATCAATTCAATTAGGCAGTGCTTATCAGTTCTAGATCAGTCCAAGACATGTCAATCATTGAAATTGGATTGAAAAGCATCTTGACCAGGGCTGATCAGCCAATCATAAAGTGACATAAGTTTTGGTTGTTGACCAATCAAAGACAATATTTGTTGGTATATAATAGCTTGCATCTGCTCTTTTGATCATTCTACAACTGAATTTTGGAGCTTAACTTTAATCTGGTAAATACTTACTATTTGTATTTGATATAGTTTAGACACTTAGAGTTTTTCTATTCTTTGTTGATGTTATATTTTAGATACTTAGAGGATTCTGATCACATTGATTCTTGATATTTAGAATATTTTTGGAAGAATTTTTAAGACTTTGCTACTTTGTAGATTGTCACTTAAATACTTCATTCATTTGACACTTTGTTACTTAATTATTTGAGAAATCACATGCATATCAGTGTATTTCATGTTATTAATAGAACAAAACTGATCATGCTGATTCTAATGATTGTTGCACTGATTTTGAGTCTTCTAACCAATTTGGCTGTGTTTTTCATATATATGATTGGATTGGCAACTTACATTTATTTATATTTCAACAAGACTTCTGATTGCTGCTGCAGGGTCCTTTGCAAAGTATCAGTTTTGCTCTTCATTTATCAGTTAGGGATTTTTGAATATAGAGTAGCTAGTATAATTTGCAAAGCTTAATTTTTCTTCTTAATTTTGTTCTTAATTTTTGTTTTTCATTTTTGTTCTTGATAAATTTAGGGATTTTTGAATAAAGATAGTTAGCATAATTAGCAAAGTTTAATTTCTTTCTCATTTATCAACTAAGGACTTCTGAATATAGAGTAATTAGCATAATTTACAAAGTTTAATTTTGTTCTTCATTTATCAATTGAGGACTTCTGAATATAGAACAGTTTTTGCATATTACTTGTTTGCGAATTTAATATTTTATTGATATGAACAACTACATTTGAATCATCACAATTTATTCCAACTGGCAATTGAAGCATTAGGCTGGATATTAAAATATACTTTAAACCAGTTAGACGTTTTTTTTTATTTTTGTAATTGTTGTACTAAGGGTTCTGGCTAACTCCTAATAGCCAGTGGTGTCGGTCCCTGACGAATAGAGTGCTACCAAAATTATCACTTCACAAAGACATAGAGCCCATGGGCGACCCAGTGGACGACGGGCACGTTAAAGCGGGGTACACCACAATTATAACCATTGGCACAATATATGAAAATGAAGCATGTATGAAAGTCAAAGTCACCTTATTTGTGTCATATATTAGTAACTGAACAAGACTGTCATTAAAGAATACTAATCTCCCTGACACAATCTCAGCAGTAAACTGTGGACACACAAAATAAACAATAAAGTTGAGAAAATCAATCAAACCTTGCTGTTTGCCTGTGGATGAAACTTCATTCGCTTCAGAGCTTAGTCCAGGACAGACATCTGAAATTGACAAGAAGTGCAAGTGAACCATCATAGTTAGCATTACTGAACACTGAATTATGCAACTTTTTATAGCCTTAAAGGTCCCATATCTCCAATAATCACCTAAATATTCTGGGAAAAACTATATATCATAGCCAAAATATCTTAATTATTAAAGAGTTTTCCTAAAAAAACGTTCTAGCTCATCATTATGTTCATTCACAATTTCATTTCAAACACTGTGGGTTAGACTGAAGCTGATGAACTGTGATAATATCTAATTGGTACCAATTGTGTATTGACTTACTCCAGATAATATGTTATCTATAGCAAAAAGCACAAATATAAGTGGCATGCATATCTGATCCCTACTAATTACAAGCCGTCAACATTCAGGAAATAAGAGTCAACACCATATGTGAACATAAACCAAATAAGAGGGGCCCCTTCTTATCCAAAATAATGCTTTTAAATTTTACTCGTGTGAATGTTGCAAGTGGCATTTGTTATTAACTAATAAAGTTTTGGCAAATATCTCAAACATACAATGCCTTGGATTATTTTTAACTTCTGGTAATATTTCTGTAGGAAGTTAACATCACACCTTTAATGAAACAGAAAGTACTGTTGCTGCACTTAACCTTTACTGTTTACTTTGTAGATTATCATGTGTCAAAACATAATCCAATATTAACAAGAAACAGGTTTGTCCGCAACACATAATGTCCCCTACCGGTTCCACCTTCACTCAGTATGGTAATTAATCTGTATAACTGTCACACATAAATACAAAACCATCAAATAATCAATACAGATTTTCATTCACATGGCCTGAATAAAATTTGTTATTGCAGTATCAAGATTTTGCAACATGTTCTTAACTATTAACATTACCATAGCAACCAGAATTGTAACCCTGAGAGACAACAAAATAGTATACATAATCTCAACATTGTCACTTATTCACATACTTTTAGTAATTTAAGCTTGAATAGTTAATAAGTGATTGCGGGATCCAATTTTTTGGTAATAATTTGTAAATTTCCAATCTGATCAAAGCAAATTCTAAATGGGTGTAAAAAATCTAAAACTATCACATCAGGTGATATTGAATCACCACCCCGAATATACATATTCCCAATGAAAACTTCAAAATATTATATAAATTAAGTCAAAATAATACTGCAAATTATCTCCATGATAAACACAATGTCATTTAATAGTATTATCAAATATAATATTACTAATTTAAATACCAGATTTCATTCACCTATCTTAAACAGTGAAAAAGTTATGACAGAATCTAAACTTCTGTGGATATTTTTACTCTTTCCATTGCCATGGTAACTACAATTTTACCCATAGGAGAAAACAAAATGTATATTCTTCATATTGCTGCCTATTCACATACCAACTTTCATCAAGCAGCTTGTTCAGTTATTGAGTTACCACAGGATCCAGAAGTTTTGGTCACATTTTTACTAATTCCATTACCATAGCAATGACGATTTTCTTGCTATGGAGAAAACAAAATGACATGACATGTATAATGTACACATTGACACCTATTCACGTACAAACTTTCATCATTCTAGGTTGTTTAGTTATTAAGTTACTGCAGGATCCAGAAGTTCTGGCATCATTTTTACTAATTCTGTAACCATGGCAACCACAATTCTTAACAAAATGACATGCTTTATCTACACATTGCCACCTATTCACATGCCAACTTTCATCAAGCTAGCTCGGTTAGTTGTTAAGTTATCGCTGGATCCAGTTTTGAGTGGACAGGCGGATGGACAGACAGACAAATGGAGGGCAAACCTATAGTCCCCTCCAGTGTGAACACCAGTAGGGGACTAATAACTGGAAACAAATAATGCATACCATCAGTAAAATCTTGTTCCTGATCTTGTAATGTGTCATCATCACTGTCATCAAAGCTCAACTCAGCATCTATAATAATGATCAATAGGTAGTATTTAAAAATCAATGACAGATGGAAATTTATATCTCTCGCCTTTACAGTTTTATTTAAGAATGATGTAATCATACAGCGAACAAGTCACATTATAGTAAAACAAAAAATGAGACAGAAGCAACCAATGATGGTCAAATGTACAAGTGACATTTTATTTGTCCTTCACACAGATTTATTCAAAGGTTTATTGCAACAGCTTTCAAAGTTTATGAGAAAATACACATCTTAGTGTAATGATAATAATATGGATTTTCTGAATGACTTAACAGACATGACACTTAGGTAATCCATCCATAACGGGCAAAATTCCATATTTAACTAAGCTTGTTATATTTATATTTTGTATCATTTGGATGATTTTTTCCAAAATTCAGAAACAACTCTACCATTTATTCTAAAAGTTATGGACATTTAACGCAACCATTCCCATCAATACTGAAAAAAATTAACAGTGGACTTCATAAAAATCCATTTATTTTTTAAATATTTATCAAAATATAACAATTTTAGTATCAATGTATTTCTGAAACCCTGATGAATAAACAAATAACAAAATATATGTCATATACTTTAACATAAAATTTGCTGATTTATACCCCCCCCCTTTTCAAAAAAATTAACAGTTTTGAAAAAAAATATTGTCTCATAATGTAGGAACGTTCTTTTCAGAAAGTTATAAGTAAATTATCGCTGTAATACAGTTTAAAACAAATACACCAAATTTGCATATTTTTATCATTTCATTTTCTTCAAAAATAATTTCCAAAAATAAAATAAGCATAGAAGTCAAATGCTGAAAAAAAACTTTCATGGGCTTTTTAAAAATCAATTAATTTCATTGTATCTTATTTTAAATTAATAAAAAGTAGATCTGACACATTTAGAAGGATATAAAAGTATGTTATTCATCCCTGTAATAAACAGAAACTTTAGTATTTAAAAATATTTTAAAATTTCTGGGGAACAAATCAATGCCATGAGTGCATAAAGTTAATCATATAATCAAGATTCCCCTACATTTTTTACAATTTTTTACTCTCTTAAATAATACATGAAACTTGAAAATTCTTTAGAAAAATTACAAACAAGTTTAACAGTAAAATTGTTCTTTGTACATTATTTGTTCACATGTAACAATAATTTTGTTCTTGGTACAATATTTGTTTAAAGTTCAGTCAATACAAGAAATGATCTTAAGTTTTCCTTTAATCTCTCATTCTTTAAATTTTTTCTTTCTGATTACATGTTTCCTCCCAGAATGTCAAAAATTGAATGGGGAAATACCAGCTATTTTTTTCCTAAATTGTTACGTGGAATGAATTTGCAGCACATATCTATTAATAAGATAGTTGTTTATGTTTATCAGTTTTATAGAAAACAACTGTCAATTTTATACAAATTCTCATTATTTTTGGCAACAGCTGGTGGTTATGGACGGAATACCTTCACTAGTCACATTCAAAGGACCAAAAAAATTACTTACTCTCATCCAATAAAATATCATCTATTGACTTCCCGCAGTATTGCCTGACAGTACCATCATTAAATGCTGTAAAAAGACTCCCATCTGGGTCATCTGCTGTGTTTCCTGAGGTAAAAATAAAAAAATTTGTGGACTATAATGTCATGCCCCATGAAACTGGCCATCGTATCCTTGTAACTTGAGTGGTATCAGAACTGGCACAGTGCTTCTCTTCTTTCCTCTTATTTCCACTCTGTATATAGTTTTTAGTAAACATTTTTCGGTTACACTTAATGAATCTGTCACTTCTTGGGATGGAAACTGGGTGTTGTCCATCCTTGAGACATAGGCCTTAACATGCATTCGTTGTGTTTCTCCACCACATCTTCGATTGAACATAACCAACTCTGCCAATGTCATTTTGGTTAAGCTGTTCCCAATCTGATTTGACAAATCTCTCTCCAAGAGTCTCTGACAGTCTGTGTTTTCTCATTGAAGTATTTCTGAAGGTTGACAATGTTATTTGATAAAGGCAGAGTTTGTCCTTTGTTCATCGTTCTAGTTGTCAATGTGCTTAGGGCACAAGATGAAATCTCATCTGTCCACACATCTTCACATAAAGTCAAACATTCATCAGCTCTATTTCCTTGCTCAGTATCACCTTTAATAAGTGCTTCACACTTCAACAGTTTTGCATACTTTTTCAATAGATGATCTAATTTCAGAGCAAGAGAAGGATTTCCAAAGCAATTTTCAACACTGCAAAAAGAAACATTTCAGGCACAAGAATTTCATTCATACAATTGATATCTGAATCTTGCTCTCTTGCACAAATAAAAAAATGGCTCAACCCTCTCATCTTATAACTAACATGTGAACGAAGGTGCGGCAGGTGTCCATGCTTCTGATAAAGTTTCTCTCTAATTTTCACTATAATTCTATCGCTGCGAGCAGCAATTGTCACTTCATCTGCGGCCATTTTACTGACAACATTGGCTTTCAATCCTTCATGTATCTCTATGGGAGCAGGCAGAAGGAGAGCTGCTTCAGACTGAACCTTTCTTGTCCTATGATCCTTAACAAATGGACATTCTTGTTTGTGTCACCATAAACTTGCCTTTAGAAAAAAACCTAAACAACTTTCACAAGATTTTAATCTTGCGGTTTTGTTTCAATAGAGTGTCTTGCAACGACAACTATCTCACCATAACCTTTTTTCAGAACATCAAAATGGTGTTTGTAGTTGCCGGCTCTTCTCACTTGCAAAATTTCTTGGCTTCTTTTCTTTGATTTCAATGGTAAATCCTAAAATTGCTTTATATCCACTTCCGTTTTGTGTGACTGTAAATATTGTTAAGTAGTATTTGATGGATGAATCTATTAAACAGTATAGGCAGTACTCTGTTTTATCCCAGTTTCTCCCATTAGTATTATTGGTAGCCTGTACAGTAATACCCCTTGTCAAATTACTTTCTGGTGTTGAAAAAATGTCTCCTTGTGTTTCCTTTTTCTCTCTTCTTCTTGGCTGGGCTTTTTTCAAAATATCAAGGGTTAACTTTTTTCTGGTAAGAGCCTGAAAAGCTGGAAAAGGCTGAATAACTTCAGCTGTGTCACTTGAAGAATCAGGTATATTATCAGTCTCATCATTATCACTCGATTCAGATTCATTATCAATTACAAAATCTGGATCATTGGAATCATCAAATGTCTCTTCATCAGACTCAGAGGTCTAGTAGTCAGGTTCTGAACCCAAACAAATTGCAGAATCATTAAGGGTCTCGTCCGATTCTGAATCCAGGTCACTTACTGTGTCATCTAAGGAACTAGTGTCAGATTTCAATCCTTAATGTCTAATATCTCTGCATACCACCTCTGTTCCAGGTCACCTAATGCCTGAAGATCAAACAAATTATTAAAATAAATGCATAGTTTCAACTTCTAACCATATAAGGTATCAATGTTATACAACTTGTGATTGGCCACCAAGCTAAAAAATCTTTCTTACGTTGAAAAAGTTCTAAATTTCCTCATGATATAAGAAAAGCTAATCAAACAGCATTCTAATAGTATCATAATGTATTGGAATACCAATTAAAAATTGTGTATAAATTACAGATTCAATGAAAAATGAGAAAAAATATATTTGAGCATGAACAGATTTCAAATTTAACTGTCACATTAGGCTAAAAATGTAGCACCAAGGCTTGATAAAATTAATTTACTTTTCCCTAATGGCATCAAGCTATACAGAAATTATTAGAGATAATGACAGCAATTTTCACATCAACAAATTATTCAGCAGAGTATACTTCATCTTAATCTGAGAGAACAGGGTTCCTAAAAGTCAAAGCTCAAATTTCATATTTTGTCTATTAATGTATGTAAGTTAATCATGATAAAACAACGATGATATTAACGATACATTATCCCATCAGAATAATTGAGCTGAACATGTTCTTAATCACTTAACAGGTATGTTTTTCAAATCAAATACTTTAAGACTAAAGATTGAAATTTTTTAGTGCCTGAGTCTGTTCTCATACTTTTTAGCCTTGCAGTAACCTTCAATTAGTACAGTCATTCACATATAATGAAAATTAAATATAATTACCTGAAATTGTCTGACAAGAGCATCGGTTCTCTTACATATTTCTTCCATTACAGCTGTAACAAACACAAACTTATCAGTTTGACTTTCCTTTGATAGTGTAAAAAATCAGACAATATCTTCAAGACCAAGATGTTTCACAATGACTGAGACAACCCTCTCTAATATAATATCTGGTTTGACTGCATCCCTAAACAACAAAAAAAAACAAAATTTACATGTATTAAGAAAAATTCTGCCAAAAAAATAATGGTCCTGATAATGAGGTGGTCTTAATATTAAGATGGTCACTTACTGAGGTTTACTACATGCTGTATTTAATATCAATTTGTGGTTTTAATACCACATATCAGAAGATATTAAACAACAATTGAAGTATCTTGAAGACACTGAAGTTTCAGTTTTACATAAAAATCCCTAGGAAAATATATATGGGATATGCTGTTACATGTAAATGGAAAAAACAAGTCTCACATTTTCAATCAACTAAAAAGTCACATTTGAAACAATTTCCCACCTGGGCATAGAAAATCAGAGTTAATTTTACATTTTCATAAATTAATTATCCACTTTGCTTCGAAGAACATAATTTATATAATAGAGTATTTCTTCATCAAACAGATAAATCCTGGTATATCAAGTCTCGCTTTAAGTCAAATGCATTCATAGAACTTTTCATCAGGAGATTTTTTCTAAAATATCTGCTGGCTCTTTACAGGCATTCTATGTAGTCAGTGTTCTTCAATGAATAAACATTGTTCATAATGTCAGCATCAGAAGTAATACTATTTGAAAGAAGTACTCAGGTCTAATATACATTATCAGCAGACTATGTGCATGCAACAAAACATGTCAAGATGAATATTAGGATTCACTTTCAAGTATGATATCAAAACAACTGTCATTTTGTATAGTTTCTAGGTAACAACACTAAATTATTACCAGGTAGTTTAACTTTGCTATCTGTTCTTTAATACTGTAGCACATTAAGTCAGGCCTCTTGTCACATCTTCTCTGACTGAAAGGTAACAGAGAGATCAATTTATTGAGTCTAGTTTGATTTTACCCAAGTTCTTCATCATGTTGAAAATTGTATTCATCTATACATTTATGTTCATCTGTTTATGAAGTCCTATTTTGTTGTATTTTGTCAATGTTGAATTTGTATATTTCCTTCAATCTCTTCTTTAGCATATCTTCAGGTTTCTAGCCATAAACAAGCAAAGTTGTAAGGATTCATTATCTATCTGAGCAAAATCAGAGTGTTCAAAAACTGTAGAATAACATCAATGAATGTATTGTCAAATTGCTGCTTTCACTTCCCAGGCATACTGATCAGTATTGATCAAAATCCTTGTTACACATCATAAATAAATACCATTGGCATAATGTCTGTTGTTGGGAAAACAATAACTGTATGATAAAGGGTTTTATCTTAACTCAATAAATGCCAATCAATATATGGCATTTTATCACATGTCTGTATTAAAGTAATGCAAGTAGACAAGAATAAATATCAGATCCTCACAAATGTATTGAACAAAATTATACAAGTTACATCACATCAGATCCAACAAAAGTTTGTAAGCTTTATTTTGCATACAATGCAGTTAACAGATTGCTTCATCCTGCTCCATGTCTTCATTGTTATAAGTGGAAATACAGTCTTTGAGCTGCTCATAATTAACCACACCTACATCAACTATCTCCACTGCTTCACGATCAGCCTTTGGTGAAGTATTTTGAAACACAATACAAATACTAAATGACTGAACAGCATAACTAAAACTGAAATCTGTATAAACTACTGAATATTGAATAACAACACTTCATGTTTAACAGTCAAAATAACAATCACACTAAAGAATCATTTAGGAGGAGTATTTAACAATATGACTGATATTTAAGTAAGTGTCTTAACCTCCATACAGCGGATTTAAAACCAAAATGAAATTAAACATAGCAAAATGTACATTAGCAAAAAAAAATAAATTTTCACTTTTTTGCAAAATAAGAAAGACAAATAATTCGTCTTTGCTTAGAGCTGTATTTGATGTTTCTAAGTGGAATACTATGCTTGGTACAGCCATTTACCTACACGGTGTAGTATTGAAAAAAAACGTTCTCTTTCTGTAGTGCTATAAGTAATCTGTATCTATTAAACTGTTGAAGCATTTATTGCATTATGCATGTCAAATCAAGAACACACAATTTATTTGCAATATTAGCATAAAATATACAAAATGAGAATATACATATATAATGCCAATATACATATTAAAACATTGTATGGTATCAATATGGTATACCGCGCAATTATTTTATTCTTTTTTGGAAGGTGGAACAATGTAGTTTCTAATTTCACTGACCAGAGGTCAGACATGCTTTCTTTAGTACTGAAGTCTCATCTCTGATAAACCAGATGGAGCCATCATTTCTAGGTAAAAGTCAATTGCACGAATGCATTTCATTACATCAACTTTATACCCACTGTCATCAGACTCTTCCTATGTGAAGACAGAGAATTTGTCTCAACTTGTAAATCTGAAACACCTGAGCTTATAATAACTATTACCTTTCTATGACTTGAAGTACTGCTTCAACAATGTTTTCCAGTCATACCTGAAATGAAAACATGGGAAATTAAATGAAGACTTGAAACTAGATCACACTTGATATTACATATAAACATAAAGATTTTATTACTCATTATCATAACTTTGATCTACTACTCTAATGTAGCAATAATCAAATAGGAAACAAGATTCTTTTTTTACAATGATGAAATAAATACTCATCAAACCCAGTTTTGTTCTTCATTCACTCAATTTAATCAAAATTATGTGAATGTAATAATTTAGGAAATTATTTCTTCTTTCTAATGATGTATTGATTTTATTTGTAGGCAAGGCGTGAAGAAAGTTATTGCTAGTATAAGATTACCATGAAAATAAAACGCCTTACCATGCTGAGGCAAATTATCACCATCATATTATTTTATTTTTGACACATGGTTTTCAACAGACACTACGTACATTAATAAGTGATTTAATCCTAGACAACAGTAAATTGCAAATGTCTAACATTTGAACAGAATCTGTCAGTACATGTCTGGCATACACATGTAAGGTCAGAAGATTTTCAGGTGTGTTTCTTTACTAATTAATATTATGGAATAGTCTTTGAAATTATTAATCACATGTAATACAGATGACATATACATTCAAAAAAGCCAAGTTTCTTTGAGATGCACCTAGACATGAAGACATCAAATAGATGATCCCAAGTGGAATCAAGTTATAGAATATATTTCATTATCAGTACACCGTTAACAGTCGTAAACAACTATAATTAATACCTGTAACTGAAAACTGTCTTCCAGCAATATCTTGATGATGGTAACTTTTTTCTGTTGTCTTCCTGCAGGTAAAGCAAAAAATGAATACATGTTATGTTAAATACATTAAGCTTTAACTATTTATATGATGTAGACATTTTTCACTTTTACTTGTTTGAAATTCAAAAGATTTATGATAAATTAGTTCCAAGGCAGTACCTCAATTAAGCTAACTTTGTCTTCAATCTGGATAATTTATGTGAATCTGTATACAGGTTCATGTAGAGATAATCATCATAAAGCAGTATTTTACCCAATTTGATCAAATTGTTACAAGTAAGTACAAATAGACAATATTCAAGTATATAGTTGACATAAGACCCAACATTTATTATTATTATTACAATTATACCATCCACAATAACTTGATTATACCTCATAAAATGAAATTTCTTCATTACTTTTTTCCATTGACAATAGTTTTTCTGAGGCATTGTCAAGTGATGTCTGTAAAGAAATTATTTGTGCAGTATTAAACTACTACATTGTTTCCCAATACAAAAAAGTACAGTCTATTGTCAATACATTACATTTTTGCTGTGAAAGACAGTAAGTACATTTCAATAAAATGAAAAGTCAGTCAGTTTAACAGCATATACATACATTTAGCATCTAGTGAGTCAACACATACTGAAATATGTGGCATATCAAATGAAACCTTGTATTTGGTTGTTTTCAAATAAATATTGTTTTCAATTATAGTTACTTATTTATTTATCTATTGGTGTTTTATGGTGCATTGACATCTAAGGTCGTGTAGCCCACATCAAATGATAAGGATAACAATGATAAGTCATTTAATAAGATAATGTAAACTTAAGACCTAAACATTATATTTACTATTAATAGTCTTGGAGTGTAATGCGCCAGACAATTATCATTATACAGTTACATTCTTGTAATGAACAATAAGTGACTCTTTGTATTTCATTGTTAGAATTTCACCATCATGAAATTGTTAAACAACATTGAATGACACAATATAGACTGTGTGGTAATAAATTACATTTGATTCAATATTCAATATAATAATCATACAATCATTAAATCATCAAAAATAGGCACAAATGTATGAGGAGAATTAATGTAAAAATATAACCACAAATGTATGAGGCATATGTAACCAAAAAAATAGGAGTAAGTATACTATCAAGGATTATTAACTAGATACTGCCTTTTTTGCCTGCATTGACAATGTTAGAATGTATTACTTTGCAGTACATGAAGTAAATAAAATGAAAATGCAGTTGAGGAATATCATTCTCTCAATTCAAATTCCTGAAAGTATGTTGACCTACATCAAATGAATAAAAGTAACATGTGCCAGAAGATATTTGGAGTATAATTTTAAACCATGAAACTAAGCTTATAAAGTTGTGACAAAAGAACAAGTTATTAGATATATGTATATGAACAGTAGAAACTGCAGTCAAACCTGGGTTTACAACCACCTCTGAATAAAGTCCACCCAGTGAATATAAACCGTCCTTTGGAAAACTGTCCTGGATCATTTAGAATGAATTGACCTCCAAATAAAAACCACAAGTCAATAAAGACCACACTTTGGCCTTTGTTCACAGGTTTTACTAAATGTAACCCAATTATCCATCAAAATATGAGTATTTTTATCAGAATTATTTTTTGATAGCTTCAATTTCATCCTGTTTAATGGAAGTTTTGGCAAGCTAACAATTCTCTTTTTATCTAGAATTACCTGAATTTGTAACATTTTCAGTTGTTGCTCTCTATCTAATGTCACACACTGGATAATGAGGTCTGAATGAGAGGTTTCTTCTCAGGCTACATTGCCTCACATTTCTGAATCTCACACATCATCATCAACATCAGCAAGAGCAGCCATGGTTTGTAGTTTGCTTCTCACCTATGCTGTACTCAGAGAATGAAATGAAATACATTTTGAATTTGGTTTATCAGAGAACAATATCTTGTAACAAAATGAGCATTCACCATTTATATTTAGGGTCTGTCAAATACCTGTTTTCTATTTGTAATTCAAATAAAATATCTTTAGGGTAATATAATTTGCCAAATTGTAAAAAATGAATTACTAGTCTTATCTTGTTTCTTCCTGTTATAAAACGAAAGAATTTGCACAGTTGCTTGGTAAGGTTTTTACAATTTTAAAGGATTGTCTTTAATTTGTCCTTGCAGTACACGGAGACCACAACCTCGGCATCAATCATACCAATGTCATACAAGGACTGTAAAGCAGCTATAATACGGTTGCTACCAAGCGTCTGAAGTTCAGGTGCTCTAAAGACCACAATTAAATATTAAAGACCATTATTAAATATCCATGTGATTAGGCTTTACCAATCTGTTTTTCTGCTTAGCGTCCTTAGTTTAAAACATATCCAGCTATCCTGAGAAAAAAACAAAGTGCTTGAAAAAAACAAGTCATACTGACTTCTATCCTCATCAGAATATGGCTGTTAAGTATAGCTTTCATGCATTGCCAATCATAATAATTTACAGAAATAACTGAAAATATGAAAAACTACATATTTAGAGCCAGCATTTATTATTAAACCCAATCTTTACTAATCATGACGAATAAGTGCAGAGAACATATTTCTAAAACCGTTCTTCTTTGGCATAAACCCACTTTTAGAACCTATGTAATCTACTGAAAGAATCAATATTTACAGGTAGGGATCCCTCTGTGAAACCACTTGTCAAAGTTAGTGTTTAGGTCTGCAACTGCATCGTAAGAAAATTCTTTAAGAATTGCCTCCTTGTACATCTGCAAACTGATGTAAAATCGTGATAAAAAATCGTTAAAAATACTGAAAGAAATTACCACCTTCCTAGTAGTCTTACATATGAGAATTAAAAATAAATTTGACATCTTTAAAGTCATAAAGTGAGAGCATATCCTGGAGAAACCAGTTTTTATTCTTTTGCAAGCTAGAAAAAAGAAGAAATATACATTGTAAAACATCCACAGGTATAAATCTTTGTAGTATAAAACTCTTGACAAAATCAACCAACCGCGAAAACGTATTACTAATCATCCCATGTGTAATTAAAGCAATTTAAACCAACAATGTGTTAAATTTCTTATTCATCTTAAACTATATTATTTCAGGTATGATTTTTTTATTTCTATAAATCTGGTATTATTCGAGGTGCTTTTATTTTTGCTATTTTCCACAAATCAATTGCATTGTGAATTCATAGATCCGTGTTAATTTACTTTCATAACATACAAAAATATTCATAAATATCCGAAAAATAATTGTCTGAAATACTGTCAAGTTCAACCATGACTATCAGGTGCCAGTTCACAAGGAATATGTATGAAAATACAGATATCCAGCACAAACTACTAGTATGATGTATATAGGAATGTATACAACATGTAATACACATAATACACATCAAACAAGCAGAACACCTGGCCCCAATTTCACGAAAAAACTTAGATTCAGCAACTATTTTCAAATTCAAGTATAAGGTGTTAAAATATACTATAGGTTTACAATTGGATCTTGGTGAGTACTATTGGTGCCAGTTTAAAAGATGAACAAACATAACATTGATTTTCATGGAAAATAGTATCTAAAAAGAATAAAAACACTTGAGCAAACACTTGAGTCTGTTATAACGTGCTCAAGTAAAAAATTAATTTAGCAAGATAATTCTTTTCAACACAAATTTTTGACTTAGAGTTATAATTGCAAGAAAAACACTGCTTTTCAAAGAAAATAAGGTACAAATAATACAAATATAGTCATAAAATACTTTAATAATAGTGTGCTCAACCATAAGTATTTTCGTGACACTGAACCCTGATACATAAAGGCGAGATCCATCTCATCCTTTGTCTTCTTCACAAACCTGCATTGTTGGCATATTTTGTTTAAATAACAATGTATAAGAGACAATAAGCAATTAATATAAATGAATGAAACTGGTTACTGTCAATAAGTGATCATTTACTGACAATGCTTTTCATGTGTCTTATTAGTACATAAATTTGGTGTAGTACAGTACATTTCAGAGTGGATATTAATGTAATCATAACCTCTGGAATTGGTATTTCACAAATATAAGATACAGAACTTTCATGAATGTTAATTTCTGACCCTTTTGTCATGAATCCATAAATCCTTGAAATAATTCATGGTGGACAAACTTGCAAAATAAAGATCACATGAATATAAAGTGATTTACAGTATTGTTTTCAAATCATGGACTAAATGCTTACCCAGCTACAGCTTACATCTAAATTCAAACATCTTTTTTTTAATTACAACGGCATAAATGTCTACAGGGAGATAACAACATAAGGTATGCATAAAGTCCATAACAAAACCATACAAAAGTTCTCACCTCAAGATCGTAAGAAATGTTCTCCAAAGGCACAACCGTATCCGTCAGGGATGCTAAACAAAGAAACATTTGATAAGACCTACACTGTTCAGAACAAAGAAGCTTTTGACCAACATCAACCTAGTTTCATTCATTCAAAATATTCTGTAAATTGATCATTTCCAGCCAAACTTCATTATACGCATTGAAAAACGTATTTGAACCAGTACTTACTGAAAACTTTCTCCTCGGCAATATGCTGGCCAGGTGCATGACATCTGCACTTCTATTGAATCCATTTTCACTTCTGACATAATATCATTCAGTTTCAGATTATAACTAGTAATTAGTTAAGATTCAAACATAACATAGAAATGCAACTATATTATGAAAATATAACATCCTTTACTTGATCAGGCAATCATTTCTAATACCAGATTAATGCAAAAATTCACTAAATTAACTTTGTTTTAATAACTTTGTTAAACTTTAATTAACTTAAATTAAAACTGTGATTTCTTAAGTAAACAACTATTACAAAAAAAGTAATAGTGTCATAATCCAAAATGCTTCAGAAACAAATGGTCTTATGATCACATAGCCTTTGTGCATGTTTGTGACTACAGTGAAACCTCGATAATGAGACCTTTGGGAATCAAAAATCAGTTATAATAATGAGATGATATCATTATCAAGTTGAATTATAGGGGCATTGTTGAAAGTCTGTCCAAATATAAATAGTTGTTATTATAAGGTTGTCATAATATTGAGGTGGTTGCTATGTGAGGTTTTACTGTACATTTTTTTTGATTAAAATGAACAGACTTGAGAAATAGGGATTGTAAAGTTAATCTAATTACTTGAACATGGAGAACAAGTGGCATCCATGACTGTAAAATCTCACATCCCATCTGACATAATGTTTCATTGAAGTTAACAAAACTGTTGTGGAAGAGATTTGAGAGAGAGTCTGGTTAGTCCGTCATAGAGTGAATGTTAAGATTTTTATGATTTAAATCCACAATACCATCGCTAAAATATAAAAATTTATTTGTTGTTTAATTGATAATAAAACATTAAAAACTTAACTCATGTTATATTACAGTAAAAAAATGTGACTAAGATTCTAAGAAACTATAACCCAGACAATGTATCAGTCCTTGATGCTGTATACATGTACACCAGTATAAACATTGTATGTAAAATTCATAAAATCAGTTTTTGAAAAAGAAACATAAACTTCGCATAGTACAATCTATATAGATCTAAAAGTATAAATCAGTAAAAACTTATAAGCAACCACCTCAACAGTATGACCACATTTATATCCAGCTTTTAAAATAGTTTCTCAACAGCCAAGAAAAAGGATAGCAAAAAGGGAAGGTTTACAAGCACACAGAATCCAACAGCAACATTTTAACTAAGCACTAAAGTATCATTAGAGAAGTTTCATAGCTTAGAATATAAAAGAGTAACAAGCAAAAGCTGACAGCCTGTAACAACAGTCAAAGCAACACATATAGAGGAGAAAGATGATAAATTAGTAAATACTAAATATGTTAAATAGTACAAACAAAGAAAGCACAAAAAGTGAAACCACAGGAAGAAATTGTAATACAATATTTTAAACAAGAAAAACACACGATAATCATTGGCAATAGTTGGAGCAGCCCAAGCAAAGAAAAATGGTATAAAATAAAGTAAAACAAAGAAAATAAATAAATACAAACTATCTGTGAAGCCTTAAACATGAGCAGTGGCAACTTGGTCCATTTCAGGCATTTACCAAGGTATGGAACTAACTGAACAGTGGGATTTGTGCCATACTTAGTTGTTCTTACCTGAGGTATATTACGGGTATTCCTATACCTAAAACAACATGGTTTGTAATTAGTACAAAATAATCAATGTTAATATAGAGGCAGAACTTAAAATTTGACATAAAGAAAGCACAGTAGATATTTGACTTTCCTAGTTTGAATATAAATATTTATCAGTGTGCATATTAACATTTAGCCAGTGGGCTGATTTTAGGCAGATCTGCAATATATGAAATGAAAACTGAATTGAAAATAAAGACACCCAGTAAGGTTTGAATTAAAATTATGTTTGTTTGGCCTTTACTGACCGACCATAAAAATCCTGCCAACTTAAAGAACTTTATTGCCGAAATCTAAAACACATTTTTTTTTATTTTCATACTTTCGCTGATATTTCCATGCTTTATTTCACTTTAGGTTAAAAAATGATCACAACCATTCCAATGCTTAAGACAAGCGTGGGTGTTCAACGACTGAACAAGCATCTGAAAGACGTGAGCAATGACGTCTGAAAAGCCTCCTTTGACAATTACTTGTAAATGTTTTCTTAGTAGTTAATATGATATGCTAAAATTTGATTGGCTGTTTGCTGCTGTTAGGAAGTGTCATTTGTTCATTATATTATGTCCACTGTGAAAGAGAATAAAACAATCAATGATAAATGAGACTTTTTCAATTTAGATCTGTGAATTTATGAACAATTAAGATGTTGGTTAACTTTTAAAATAATGATTGAATATATACCTAAAAACTGATGTTTACTTGACTTATATGAATACCATTATTTAATCATTTTTGGTAATGCTATTATTTCTGATAATATACTGCATAGGAAAGCAAAGCAGACTCATTTAGTTCTGATTTGATCAGAGTTATATTTAATGAGTCATATGAGGAATATTCTCTGAATAAAACAAAAAATTTTCGACCAAACGCCCCTGTCTGAAAATCTAGGGTCGGTAAAGGGCAAACAAAGTATTTTTTGATTTCAGCCTAATTTTACTTCTTCTGACTTCATCAAAGAGTATTATAAAACTAAAGGTGATGTTGCATTTTCTATTAGAATCTACATATTATATTAAAGGGTAATGCCATAAACTAGACAGACAGCTTCTTTGTATATGTGAAGTTTGGTCCATGGAGTGGTTTGAACTCACAACAGTGAGAGACTAGTGATTACTAGTCAGAGACCATAACCACTTGACCATGGAGACCCTTCTTATTTCTTTACCTTGTCCTTTGTCTACAAGCTTGACTGCAACGTAACAAAAGTTTTATCTTCAATTCAACATTTTATTTGTATTTTTGTATGGGTAGACACACTCAGAAAGCAGAAAACCGATCTGGCCATCAGGGGTGTAGTAAGCTTTGAATGAATGTTACACTTTTAGGTGTATGAATGTTCCTTTTTTTTGCTTAGGCCCAAAAAGGTTTGTTTCTGGTAACCTGATCGACCCAATATTTTACCTGCTGACTCACAAGTTTTTATGCAAATCGTAGTGCTATATTGTAATTTTTTTACCTGCTGACTCACAAGTTTTTATGCAAATCGTAGTGCTAGATTGTAATTTTCACAACTCATTAATGTTGTGGCACACAGATTCCCATATAGTATTACCAATATATGTAAAAAAAATGAAATAAAAAATCCCTACCTGCCAACCCATATTTTTTGGGCATGTAGCCAGAAACAAACATATTTTTTATTTTTCAGGTCTTAGGGTCATGGGTGAATGATATTGTTATCTACCAAAAATCTGCTTGATATCACAACAAATAATGACCTTCTGTCATAGACAGGAAGTACACATTTACCATTAAAATACTGGCTTTGAATTTTATGTATGCCAAATACTGGTTATGTAAAACTGTTATAATATGATAGTACATTTAGATAGACTTAGCCCGTGATACACAAATCGGGACACTTATGTTAAAAATAATTTCTATACCAATGGTTTTGCTTATGTCTCAGGAAAACAAGAGAGTACCTGGCTCAACTTTCTAAATGAATGTACAAGACAGTTGTCTGATCTGTTTATACAATCATGGAGTGCAAAATGTCTTGAAAGCAGTATACTTTTGCATCATGCTCATTATAAAACTGAATATAAGTAGAATGGAGGATTTTAAATATTAAAATAAGTAAATTTTGTTCATGTTTGGTCATATTAAGAGCTTCATGTCATACATTATTGACTGACCATCAGCGCTCGACAAATCCACTAGTCCACTAGTAATTATGAGTATAAATCCACTCAGGGCGAGTTACAATTGCTGTAGAACTAGTAAAAATTCTAAGCTGGTTGTCTGGCAAGATGAGAAAATTTTGTCAAGCCCTGATATTATTGAAGATGAGTTGCATTTTGTGTAGTCTTTCCATTATATTTAAAACTTAGTTTTAGTTTATACTAATTTATTTTAGCTTGATTGTGAAACAAGCCGTTTTGCTTATATTAATCATGCTTGAGTTTACAGCCTGAGGACACTCTACCAGTACTGCGTCCAAAAAATGGGATTGTGAAGTTCATGAACAAAACATATCCGAGCCAGGATTTGAACTCAGGATCTTCAGATAAAAACTTAGATCTGAATACATTCCACAGCAATTTACTGAACATCCTGATATTCAATCTTTCAATAATTTGATATCTGGTAAGTTTGGAGTACTTACGTAAGTCATTCATATTTAGAGACGATTTTGTTTCATTATTCATGCACTTCATGCATTCATAATGTGTTTGCTGTTTTTCATACCTTATACCGAAGGGATTATGTATTTTGTGTGTGGGCCGGAGGCCTTATATGTCACGATAACAGAATTGAACCGATTATGATAAAGAAATGTGAACAAATATATTTGAAACATTAGAACTGAACGTTTGCTAATGATCTATGAGTTAATCTTATAAAAAACACCAAACATCTTATTAAAAAACACCAAACATCTTATAAGAAACACCAAACATCTTATAAGAAACACCAAACATCTTATAAAAAACACCAAACATCTTATAAAAAAAACAAACATCTTATTAAAAAACACCAAACATCTTATAAGAAACACCAAACATCTTATAAGAAACACCAAACATCTTATAAAAAACACCAAACATCTTATAAAAAAAACACCAAACATCTTATAAGAAACACCAAACATCTTATAAGAAACACCAAACATCTTATAAAAAACACCAAACATCTTATAAAAAACACCAAACATCTTATAAGAAACACCAAACATCTTATGAGAAACACCAAACATCTTATAAGAAACACCAAACATCTTATAAAAAAACACCAAACATCTTATAAGAAACACCAAACATATTATAAAAAACACCAAACATCTTATAAAAAACACCAAACATCTTATAAAAAAACACCAAACATCTTATAAGAAACACCAAACATCTTATAAAAAACACCAAACATCTTATAAAAAACACCAAACATCTTATAAAAAACACCAAACATCTTATAAGAAACACCAAACATCTTATAAGAAACACCAAACATCTTATAAAAAAACACCAAACATCTTATAAAAAACACCAAACATTTATTTATTCTTATACTTCATTAGCTTAGAACTAATCAGATGCCTCCTTCACTAACTTTGAATTTGATTTCATCACATATACAGAGTGAATGTTTAATTTTTATCTGCACTGTAATACATAAATCCATAACATTGCACTTACAGACAACTTTTTACATCACAGATAATAAAATTAGGAAAAATCTGACTTAAATAAGTATTTAACTGAAACACTTCATTTCAATACTGCTATTCAACTTATCTGAAGTCATTTTATAAGCTGTCAGTCAAAACTCTCGTATAAGAATGATTCAACACATTCATCTAGTTGCTTACCTCAGTGTAATAAATAACACTTTTCAATTCAGTGGAAAATATCATACTTGCAAACATGTCTGGTGATTGCAGGTAAAAGTAATTCTATGGTGATTTTAGAGATTAACAGTTTTTTTTACATTTTCAGAGTAAAATGATAAAAATTGTGGGTTAGGCTCATTTCTGCTATCGGCTCTGAAAAAAGGGTCGGTAGGTAGGGATTTATTTATTTTTATTTTTTTATTAGAGAATGTGACTGACATTATTTTTATTTTGCAAAATTATAATTTGACCAAAAAAATCATTGGGTCAGTGGCAAAAAAATAGGGTTTGTCGGGGTAGTGGAAACAAGCTATTTCTTTTAGGTCTTAGTAAAATTTCAGGACCTGGTGACAGTTTGTGCCACTAATATTATGCATGTTCATACATGTACATTATTATGTATGTGTATATAGTTTCAGTAAAGTGGAATAGTAAAATATTGTGTTTGTTGTTGTTGTTGTATTATCATTCCTTCAAGTTTGTCAGAAACGTGAATACAGTAAAACTATATAAGACAACCCATTGGGGCAAAAAAGATCTTTATGTTGAGGTGGTCTTATGATAAAGTTGAAATGCAGGAGAAATATTTTAGCTCACCAGAACCAAAGGTTCAGGGTTAGCTATAAGTATGGTATGGAGGCTGCTCTGGCGTCCAACGTCACACATCAACAATTGTCTTTTCTAAAAGTATTGGTCAGATTTCCTTAAAATTTGCTGTGTAGTGTTCTTCTAACAGCAATTTCCTCATATTATACCAGCAGATGCCTGAATTTGTGTCATGTTGGCACATAGCAAGGTCATTACAAAGCCTAATTAAAGGGTGAGGGATCTTGTATACACTCAGACTTTTTATCCAATTGTAAGTGTTGATCAAGCAACAGGTCTTAAGAGCTTTCTTGAACAAGCACGTTACCAGAGGAAAATATGCCCCTCAAGTTACCCACTATTTTGGACCAGATCTAAGCTATTGTGATAGCATCCTTCTTGCATCTTTGAATAATGAGGTCAAATAAAACCTATGGGCCTTAACCAACCGAATGTTTTGTTGTTATTATCTCTGTCAAAGATGGAGGTATACAGACTTGGCATTGTCTGTATGACTGCTAGTGCTCCCATCTGTCTGTTTTCATTACTCAGAATGTACTAAAGGGATTGAGTTGATACTTAACATAATGATATAGAGACTAATCGCCATAACTCTACCTTACCTCATTTTTTATTATCTCCTCTTTTATGTTGAAATTATGCTTGTCTGGAGCATATCTCCAAAACAATAGAAAGGATTCACTTAATACTTCACCCATGGATAGATACTCTTATGTGCAGTGACAAAGAACCATAACTCTACCTTCCTACTTTTTATTATCTCCCTTTTAATGTAGAAATTATACTTGTCAGGAGCATAACTCAAGAACTATTGAAGATATTGAGGTGATACTTCATACATTGATTGAGATCAATGAGAAGTACAGCAGTGACTAAGAACTACAACTCTTTCTCATCCATTTTCTTAATTATCTCCCATTTTGTATTTAAATTTTTCTTGTCTAGAGCATATCTCATTAACTATTGAAGAGAATGACTTGATTTTTTGCATATGGAAAGAGACTTTTAAGACCCAGTACTGTGTCCAAGAAACATAACTCTAGTGTCTTGTTTGTAGATTTCAAAACAACTTTGTTTACTTGTTAAATTCACATGATTGAAACAGGATGCTTGACTCTAACAGAAAAGTCACAATTTAAAGTCAGGTATCATTTGAAAGGGATACAAATTCAATGAATTAACCTAATATTCATATAATCTGGTCTCCCTAAAGCATGTTTCTGTCATTATAGCCAGGTCTCCTTAATGCATATATATCAGGGCTGCAAATAGAGAAATAAAAAGAGAGGAAAATTTGCCGGGGGTCAAGGGAAATTGAAACTATTTCTTTACGACTTTTGCAGGAGCTATTCATAAAGGTCTTGGACCAGTTTGAACAACCTTTTTGCTGCCTTCAACATCCCATATCTTCATAACACAATACTTAAAAGCAACACTTAACTTTTTTGCGGCCAATGTTGCCGTGCGGCAACTTGACGCTGAGTGCCAATGTCACCTTCCATCAACCAATACAGGTCTAGACTTTAGAGAAGTCTAAAGATTATAGTGAAGTCTACACATCTAACATGTTTGAACTATGGGGGTGACACATGATCTCTGTGAAGATTTGGTTGAAGACATAGCATTATCCACCACTAATTCAAAAAAAAGTTTGCAGTTACTAGCAGAGGACAGGGTGAGCACCAGTAAGAAATACTTGAGAAATGCATCTTGACAGAAATTTGGCAGTGAAAGAGTTAGAGCACTTATCCTGATGGTATGTCCCCTGTAATCCCCCTCCAATTCAATTTGGTTGGATAAAATAGTGCATCTAATGATATCCATAATATATTCATGCATAATTTAGTTAAAATGTAATTTTGAGGTTGGCATGGATTAAAATTTGTTCTGTATCAAGGAAAGACATGAAATGTTTATGGCATCTAATAGCAAATATGTATGTTGTTTTTCACTGAAAAACTCTTATTTATTTCACTGCAATCTGTGTTTTGAATGCAGGTGCTTGTTTTTATTCTACTTCCATTATAAAAGTAGTTCTGTGTTGAAATATTATTGTTTGGAGTTGAACCCAGCATAGTATTATCGCTGTTATATTATGACATCATGTGACCTTGAAAGGTTTCCTCTTGTACACTGTTATATAGTACATTCAAGGACAGAAAGACAGCAGCAGATCGCATTGTATTTGTTGATTACAGGAATTAGATTAGTACAGATTTTGCACATTTGGCCGTTGTTATTTGTAAAGATGTGTACATATAAATCACAATATTTAATTTTTGGCAGTGAATTTTTTCATTTGTTCATTTTTATTCTAAAATTAGCTACACTGTTATCCAGTGAAACCAGTATGAATCTACTATACTTACAAGTTAAAACTTATTAATTTTATTTTGCTTTTTAAGCACACTCTCTGTGGAAGATGAAGAAAATCCAAAAGATGTCTGGTATGACAATATAATGAGTAGTGAATGGTACACGTCAAATTAAGATTCTATATGGTTTGATGCCAATGAAGATGTTGATGTTACTGATGACTCAGAAAGTAAGGATGAAACAAATGATGATCCTAAAGACACAACAAAGGACAAACCTTTGTATTAAGGAGCCACTATAACAGTTGCTGAAAGTGCTATTTTAATATTAACTTTTACAATGAGACACATTTTGACTGGAGAGTGTTTATCTGATTTACTTACACTGATTTCTTTGTACTGTGTAACCACAAGTTTCATACACTTATCATTATACAGATTTAGGTCTTACTTCAGTTCATTGAAAGCTCCTTTAGTGTTCCATAAGTTCTGCTGCAAATGTGAACATTTAATGAGCGACTCATCAGATGAGTGCACAATTTGTAAAAGTGACTTGAGTGACAAGAGCAAGGCATCATATTTTGTTGAAAAACCGTTACTGTTTCAAATTCAGCAATTATTTCAGAGACAAGACTTTCATGACAAATTAATGCCAAGATTTTCAAGGAAGAAAAAAGACCCAAAGAGCATTGAAGACATCTATGACGGAAAGTTAAAGAACATTCTAAAACTGGTTGTTTTTTTGGATTCTTCCAATAATATTTCATTGATGTGGTATACTGATGGGGTGCCTCTTCTTAAATCATCAAAAGTTAGTATCTGGCCTCTTTTTCTTTCAATTATTACCAGTACAGGAAAGGTTTAAGCAAGGAAACATACTATTTGCAGGTTTATGGTTTTGACAGTCAAAGCTGTCAATGTCTTGCTTCTTGATACCTAAATTCCATAACAACCTGAACAAATTTAAGAATATAGGATATGAAATAAACTACAAGTAGTGTTCATCATTAATTACTGTGAAGGGAATGTTGTTTCGTGGAACATGTGACTTGCCTGCAAAGAACATGGGATTGAACATGACACAGTTCAGTGGAAAGTATGGATGCCCAAAATGTAAGCAGGAAGGAGAAAAGGTAAAGACAGGCCAAGGACATACAAGTGTGTTTCCATTTGATCCCCTAATAAATGAACCGAAGAGGAATCACAATGAATTTGTTCACCAAGAAGAAGCATATGCATCCTCAAAACCTGTGTTTGGTGTGAAGGTCCATCTTGGTGTGCTATCTGTTCTCCAGATATAATAAATGGAACACCAACAGATTATATGCATTCTATCCTACTAGGACTCGTCTGTCAGCTTCTTCAACTGTGGTTTGACCCAAAGTTTTTGTCTCAGACTTTCTCTGTATCACACCTTGTTAGTGTTGCAGACAGAAGACTATCATCAATGAAACCCAGGCTCATATAAAACGGCATCCAAGAAATATTAAAGAACAATCAAAGTACTGGAAAGGCTCAGAATGTAGAACATGGCTTTTCTTTTATTCTGTTCTAGTGCTGTTTGGACTACTACAGCAGCATATCTTTCAGCATTACTTGCTTTTGGTTGAAGCAATCTATATTTTGAATTTGGACTCCATATCTAATACAGACCTAAAACAATGTAAGGAACTTTTAATGAGGTTTAGAATTATTTTTTCAACCATTTATGGTGATCAACACATGTCAGCAAACTTACACCAAATTCTTCATTTACATGATACTGTTGAACAAGAAACTATTGTTGTACATTTCTATGAAAAGTTAGACTCTTGGCAATACCATTACAAGCTTGGGGAAAAAATATTTAAAGGCACATATGTTATTGGTGCTAAACATTTAAAAAAAACTGGACGTCAATTTTTGCAGAAGTCATTAGTCAGTCAATCAATTATGCTTAGGGTGACAGTTACATGTCTTATAGAATCGTGTTAAATGGAACATTATATCACAGTGAAAAATACAACACATACGCCAGAAATTCATGTACTCCAATTTATGATGCAGCAGGTAAAAAACTATGCAGACAGATATTGTTCTATGTTAAAGTTTGTCCTATTTGTTATTGTTCATCTGTAGCTAATTGTATCTGCTCTTCTACCTATCTAACAGTGTAGAAGAAAATCACACGTGATAATATGTGTGCATTGAAGAAAGATAGCACAGTTCAAGCAAAGCTTACTCACATTTTGACTGGAAGCTTAACCAATGATTACCTAGCAATAAATATGGTAAAATAATAGGCCTTGGGGTGCTCATAAATTTTGTAGATGAAGGTGTAGAAAAAGTATGTGTTTCTCTTAGGCCAAATCTGGTTGAGAGTGATTAAAAAGGGTAATCATACTGAAGATATAAGCCATTACTATTTCATTTTACAATCTGTTTCTAAATTCACACAACAAGTAATCGGAAATATCAAAGCCAGCTAAGTGTACAAAAACTTCAACAATTGATCAATTACATAATAAAAAAACAATGTAACATACTACACTTTTTCGTTACGTAATCAATCACATAAGTTTTCCATCATGAAATTAATACAATTAATGTCTCCCCCTTCACTGAAGGGGAGGGGGGGGGCATGTTCTTCTATGATTTCTTAGTATGATTATTTTTCTTCAACAGCCTTGTGTGCAACTCCTGCAGTTTAAGTCGACTTCAAATTTCCACAGATTATTGGTTATTACATATGAAGATGTGTGTAAAGGACATTTTTGGTGTACAACATTTCCAACTGGAGTTGTTGCCCTTAGTAATTTTCTTTTCTTTGTTACATTTGTAAGGGATCCGTTTGTGGGCAAGTCTGCCAACAGGACTACACAAACTTTCTCTGTTATATATTAGTTCTCATATAAATGTGTGCATACAGAAATTTTCTTTTTTTTTAAATCAGTGATTTTTTGTGAATATTCACAACTACCTGTGGCTTTCTGAAGGAGAAAATACAGTGCGATGAATCAGAAAAAGGGAAAATTTGAAAAACTATCACTTATTCATGTAGCATTTTCAGGGGAAAATACAACTTTTGGGGACTGGGGGAAACAGCTGATATTCAGCTATAAAATATACAAAAAAATCATGGAAAATTTACACTGATTCAATTTACAACAATCTGTATGACCAAACTTTGTGACTGGAATAACTTGCTTTATAATTCATTTCTCAACAAATATTTAAAAAATCCTTCACCACATAAATATATAAAACAACCCTATGACTATTTTCCTACCGGATGTAAAGATTTGTGGAAAAAAGTAATTTGGTTACTAACATCTTTTCAGTGTAGGAAATGAGCAAATGTCCAATGAGGATGGGATGGACAGTATATTTATATAACAGTCAGTTTTGATGGCAGTTGGCTAAATGGAGGAAGTGGTCATAAATACAACAGTTTGTCAGGTATTACACATTATATGTATGAATTGTACTGAGATCACCCAGTATTAACCAACATAGATCTAGGACTGATTTCATGTATTTATTCAGCATTTCGCTGTCTTTCATGGCACTTGGCACTTTATTTGTGATGAGTAAATCCTGCTAGAGTGTGTATCACATAGACACTGTAATGTAAATTATTTGTCTATGCCATCATCAGTCAATATGAAGATTTCATTGTCTGTATTGACCTAGTATTTTATTGACACACTCTTTTTTTACTCTCTCTTTTGAAGGTCATGCATCTTTTACTGGGAAAGAGACTGGGAATATCATGGCTTTAGATATAAGGTACAAACAAAACAGAACAAGTCAGGTGGCTGAAAGAAATGTAAGATCACCCACAAGTCAAAATTGTAGAAGAAATTGGACTGGGTCAACAAAAACAATGGAGTCCAGCATGTGTTTGTCAATGGTTTCAGGTCTGAATAAAAAAGGAATTAAAGTGGGAACCTGGATTATGGATAATTATTCAACATCAATTGTAAGAGTGAGAACAGAAGTAGGTGGATCAGTGAAAAAAATGTGTGACTTATCATTTGAAAAAGGCCTTTGCATCGAAATTATATCTAACAATTTTAAATTCAAACAGGTGATAAGGTCACAAATCGGAAAGTGTTTTATGTATGCTCTCAAGCAGAATAGTAATGATACAATACAGATGCAGACCAACTTGCATGCCATAACACCACATTTGTATGGGGACCATGAATAATGTGACAGTAGTTTGAAAAGTGGCCTGGCAAATATTTTGAAGACTATGCTAGTAACTGTGAAAATCTGATTTAGGCAGCTCCCAGAGAAATGAATGCTTTAATAATGTTGTGTCCACCAGAAATAAAATAAAACATTACTCAGTCTCAAAGATGCCTCAGAGTGAAATGGATATTGGAGCTTCCTATGTAGCAGAGGTATTTGTACAAATATTGGAGCTTCCTATGTAGAGGTATTTGTACAAATATTGGAGCTTCCTATGTAGAGGTATTTGTAAAAATATTGGAGCTTCCTATGTAGAGGTATTTGTACAAATATTGGAGCTTCCTATGTAGAGGTATTTGTACAAATATTGGAGCTACCTATGTAGAGGTATTTGTACAAATATTGGAGCTTCCTATGTAGAGGTATTTGTACAAATATTGGAGCTACCTATATAGAGGTATTTGTACAAATATTGGAGCTTCCTATATAGAGGTATTTGTACAAATATTGGAGCTACCTATATAGAGGTATTTGTACAAATATTGGAGCTACCTATATAGAGGTATTTGTACAAATATTGGAGCTTCCTATAAAGAGGTATTTATACAAATTTTGGAGTTTCCTATAAAGAGGTATTTGTACAAATATTGGAGCTTCCTATATAGAGGTATTTGTACAAATATTGGAGCTTCCTATACAGAGGTATGTGTACAAATATTGGAGTTTCCTATACAGAGGTATGTGTACAAATATTGGAGTTCCTATCCAGCTGAGGAAAAAATTTAAATTCAACAAATCATACCTCACAAAATTTATGGTAAAAATTTGAAGCAGTGGACTTTTGTTCAGTTCATTAAAATTAACATGTAAGAGAGTCACAGAAAAAGGATTAAAATTTCTACTTTCAGAAACAAGAGGGCCAAGATGGCCCTTTTTTGCTAACCTGAGTAAAGATTGTAACTTCTATGATTTTCCAGTGACCTAGTTTTTGATCCCAGATGACCCATACTCGAAACTGTCCAATATATTATTAAGACAATCATTTTGACAAGGATTGGTGAACCTCCAATCAGAACTGTGACCCGTAGAGTGTTAACAAGTTTTTTCTTTGATTTGATCTGGTGACCTATAGAGGGTTAACAGAGTTTTTCTATGACTTGATCTGGTGACCTAGTTTTTGAGAATAATTATGCCATGTTGTTTTAAAACCAATCAATGCTAAAAGAAGTTACAAGTTAAAACATGCCAATATTTGCCCTTTAAACTCCAAGTGTGACCTTGACCTTTGGGTCTTGTGCATGACACATCGTCTCATCATGGTGAACAATTGTGCCAAGTCATTTTAAATGTCATTGATGCATAGGGAAGTTATGGTCTGCACAAGCTCGAACGGACTAATGCACGGACACATGCACTGATGCACGCACGCACTGACACACATACACAGAACCACCATTTCAACAACTATGTCGAGCTCACTGCAAGCAGGCTTGCCAGAAATTATTAACAAATGCAATGAATTTTTTAGCAGTATTTCATGAAGTAGTATTATTTTAAGTGTTGTCTTCAATATTTTTATTTGCAGTGATTTTTTGTCAGTTTTTGTTTTCTGTAATTTCAGGTTTGTACATTTGATTATTCAGGTTCTGTGAAACCTCAAGACACATGTGCGGATTTTGTCCAGTAAGTCTATGTGTGTGTGTAGTGATAAAATCATTTTAAGTCGAAATTAGGGGAAGATACTCTATCTGTGTTTGAATTTTTGCCTAATATCCAAGAAAAAATGCTTAAAAACAATCTATGTGGTAGATTTTTAATTAATTTTTGTAGCATTTTGAGTTCAATTTAATCAGTCATTAATTTTCAGAGTATGATTTTTTTCATTAATACAAACATTAATACTTCCAGGAAAATTGTGTTATTAATTATTTTTGTTTGGACAATTTCCTCTTTCATACGTACTGTATACTTGATTCTGAAAATATTACTTAGCCTTATACTTTCATAACATTTTATTCATATTCGTTGAAAATGTTTGCCTCATTGTCTATGTTTAAAATAAGTCTAACCCGTGTTTGCAACCACCTCCGAGTAAAGGCCATTCTTTAAAAATCATCATTGATTATTTAGAACAAACCAACCTTTGAATAAAGGCCATCTGTCAATAAAGGTCACATTTTGTCTTTCCCAAGGGTGGCCTTTGATTGGAGGTTTGACTGAGTGTAAATTTATGCAGTTGAAAAGTATGGCAAAATGTGAAAACTGCCACAATTCTGTATGCTCCAATATTTGAACCCATGCTACCGATTGTATTTACTAACTTGATGTATTTTATCAAGTCAAATATTTCTTAATTGTTGGTATACACAAATTTAACATACAAAACATAGGCTATGTATAGCTTTTGACCATAGTTATATCATGTGAAATTATTAACTCTACCTCAGAGTTGTATGTTTTTTTAAGTGTGTAAATTTATGCAGATAAGGCCTAAAAAACAAGGTTTGTTTCTGGTTACCCGACTGACCCTGTCAACTCATATAAGTTTTTACGGCATTCAAATCTTAGTGCTATATTGTAATTTTCACAACAGTTTTGCTAATACATGTAAAAAAAAACTTAAAAGAAAAAATCCCTACCTACCGACCCATATTTTTTAACCGGAAACAAATCTTTTTTTTGTTTAGGCCTAAGAACTGAACCTGCCAATATGTCTGTAGAAATTTATTCTGTTCTGTATGGTGAAACATACAGATGGCAAAAATATCTCAGATCAAATTGAATGCTATTTATGTATAATACTTTGTCCAGTTTACCAATTTCTGTACAGAGCATGAATTTCTATGTTTTGTACAACACATCAATTTATGTACTTTAGTGTAGTACAGAATCACACTATAAAGAAGAGAAATTTCCAGAGTTTTGAATAGTTTATAAATCTACGCACTTATACTTAGTACCGAAATTTCTTCTGTTTTGTATAGTACAGAAATTTGCTCTGTTGTACATAGTGTATAAATTTGCTCACTTGTATTGTAGTATGTTCTTGCCATAAATTGTAATAATATGTTCATAATAAAAACAATGTGTAATTTTACACACTTAGAACTGAGTTTTTTCATTCTGTCTTTTTCTTTAATAAGTTTTGGAGATAAATATCTCAAAAGAAGTTTGTGTAATTGGTGGAATTAATAAGAAAAAAGGGAAAATTGATACAAAATACTTAATCCAATATCTTTCATTTCCCAAAAGGTTGTCACTAGTGTTCTTACTAAATAGATCTATGAAAGTTTTATGTTGTAAATAAGAATGCAAGGCAGACAAACCTTCATAATTTTTCAAAATTTCTGTAAACCAGGACGTATAAAATGTTTTGTACTGTCTGGGTCACGTGTGTTGTAAGTTCAATCACTTTTGGTTAACCAGACTGGATTATTTTTCATTTCTGATGAAGGTTAAATGTGATGGATTGTTTTTGCATATACAAATCAGAGGAGTTATTGCACTAAAGTATGCTGTGTGAATACTGTTTTATTGGCAGTGTATTAAGACATCTTTTGTATACAAGCAGAGTAAGTTTTGAAATGAAAAGTTGATTGGAAATGATAAATAACTACACACTCAATTTTTCAGCATTAATATTAAAATTAATGCTAACTGCAGAAGCATTCCAATATTTTCCTGCTAGCAACACCTCATAGCAATGTCAACAGTGTCAATGCAATGCAGATCGATCTTATAACACCTTCAGTGAAAAACAATATCCACAATGGAACATGATTTATTGTAAGACTTGGGTGCAAAAAGGTCATATGACGTTTATTCTTGTCACATTTGTTAAGACATTATGTATGTTTTACCCACTGTATATCCCTAAATGGTTGTAAAAGTCATATGCATATACAAAACCATCAAACTCTGAATAGAAGGGTAGTGGAAAGGTCAATCAAGAGCTCAGGACATTGAGGACCCACACACAAAAGTGGAAAGTGTACAAAGCTAGAATATGGCTGTAAAGATTTGAGAGATAGGAGTTGAGTGCTGGTATGTGAGAGCAAGAATTTGAGTGTTACACTTTGAGAGCAAGGATTTGAGTGTTGGTACATGAGAACAAGGATTTGAGTGTTGAGATATGAGAGCAAGAATTTGAGTGTTATAATTCGAGAGCTAGGATTTAAGTGTTGTGATATGAGAGCTAGGATTTGAGTGTTGAAATATGAGAGCTAGGATTTGAGTGTTGAGATATGAGAGCAAGTATTTGAGTGTCACAATTTGAGAACAAGGATTTGAGTGTTATTCTTGATTTGAGAGATATGAGAGCTAGGATTTGAGTGTTGGTGTGAGAGAGCAAGGATTTGAGTGTTACACTTTGAGAGCTTGGACTTCAGTGTTGAGATGTGAAGACAAGGATTTGATTGTTGAAATTTGAAAGGATTTGAGTACAGATATTTGAGAGCTAAGCTTAGAGCACTGAGATTTGAGTGCTAAGCTTTGAGTATTGAGATTTGAGAGCATGGATTTGAGGGTTGATATTTGAGAACTAGGAATTTAGGGTTGAGTTTTGAAAATGGGTATTTTACAGACCCATCAATATAATAGGAATAGAAGCAGTAAACAGGGGTCACAGCTGTGGTCCAGTGGTTAGTGCACAGGACTTGTAACCCGGAGATCCGGGTTCGAATCCTGGTCGCGGCATGTCATACCTTTCTATGAAAATTTGACAAGAATGTTGATTTTCCTCCATATGTGGATAAGTTGCTGGCTCCTTGTGGAAGGGTAAGTTGGTACTGATAAGTATACAGTCCAGGAAAACTGGTTGGGTGAACCGGTCGCCATATGTGACAGAACAAGAGGGCTAAGATGGCCCTGCATCGCTCACCAGAATAAATATTGATTAACTTGTTACTAAAGAGGTAATAAAGGTACACTTGTGGGCAAATAATGAGGAACAATAATAAACTCGATAAAGGACCATCAAAGGATACTACCAAGGAATATTCGTGATGACAAAAGGATGCCACACATCAAGTTTGGTGATGATCAACCATTGGTTCATGAAAACAAGTGACTTTAAGGGATTTCTATTTTTAGCTCTAGCAGCCCCTAATTGGGACTAACCATTTTTATTTCAACAAATCTGATAGAACACTATCTAAATATGCTAAAAACCAAGTTTAGTAATAACCCATCCATAGAATCATGAGAAAAAGTCATTTTAAGGTATTCCTATTATTAGCTCTAGTGGACCCTAAAAGGGGCCGACCAAATTCATTTGAGCAAACTTCAGAGAGGACCAACTAAGGATGCTACAAACCAAGTTTGGTGATGATCCATCTATTGGTTCATGAGAAGAAGACATTTAAAGGTATTTCTATTTTTATCTCTAGGGGCCCCTAATAGGGGCCAACCATTTTATTTCAACAAATCTGATTGAACACTATCTAAAAATGCTAAAAACCAAGTTTGGTAATAATCCATCAACAGAAGCATGAGAAAAAGTCATTTTAAGGTATTTCTATTTTTAGCTCCAGCAGCCCCTAAGAGGGGCCAACCAAATTTATTTGAGCACACTTGAGAGGGGACCATCTAAGGATAATACAAAACAAGTTTGGTGATGATCCATCCATTGGTTCAAGAGAAGAAGATGATTAAAGTTCTTTTTTTTATTTTTGTCTCTAGTGACACCTAAAAGGGGCCAACTGGTATAATATTTGCAAATTGCAGTAAGAACATCAAAAGGCCTCTACAAAGCAAATTTGAAGTAAATCCAATTAGCAGTTTCTGAGGGGAAGACCATTGTTGACGCCAGACACGGACGCCGGAGCATCTACCTACCCATCCTGATAGCTCACCCTGATCCTTAGGTTCTGGTGAGCTAAAAATTGTTGAAAAACCCCAGTAACAATAAGTCACATAAAATCAAAACAAAAAAGCAGTAAACAAATGAGTTAAATACATATCAATACACTAACCAGACAAAGAACAGATATCACGCATGTCCAGAATAATGTAATTCTAGTTTATTTTGGCATGATGTCACAATCAATGTTTTCTCTTGGGTTAGAGTTTTTGATATTGATAGCACTTCATTCTAGAAATGAACTAAAGTGTTGAAATCGGTAATTGCATGTAGCTTTATACCAGCATCCTTGTTAGGATCTCATTAAACAGTATATAAAAAGAATAAATTGGAATCTGGTTTGTGAAAAGAATAACTTCAATGCATTACAAATTTAATCTAATGGACATGTGCTCAGTGTACAGTGAAATGAATTGTTAACTATCTTGTAGTATACAGTATATGGATACTGTATGGATTACTTTGACCACAATGAAAAAGTGATAATTGGACAAATATAGGGGTGTATCAAATAATTTACAAAATGGGGATAGATTTTGTAAAGTTTTGTATCGGTATAGAATGATTTAATGGTGGAAGGAAACATACTAAGAAATTTTCAATTATCCTGGAGTATAACTCTTACATAATTGTATCTATAAGAATGATTGAAGTAAAATTGTGTTCAACACTGATGTGTATTATAGATGAAATACAAGCAAATTTTTAACAAGTTAAAACTTATTTTAAGTACTGATGTTGTAATTGGCTGCCCCAATAATTACTGCCATATGATGGATTTTGTTATCAGGGGGCGAAGAGTTAAATCCAGGAACCTTATTAGGGACTCGGCAGATATCAGAAGGTATTTCAGCAACAAATACAAATATAGCTTAGCAGTTTGATTAGATGAGATATGAAATATCTGGTGAAAGAGCAGATATGAATAGGATGAGGCATGGAATGTTAATTATGAAAGCAAAGAAAGATCATGTTGAAACAACACCATCACAAAATGAACATAGATTAGAAAACAAAAGTACAAAACTTAATCAAATAGAACATGAACATGAAGAACTAATTCAGATGTATCTGTAACGTCAATGCATTTGGAAGACCAACATGAGATTATCCAAAGACTTTAGGACGCTAGTGAGAAATATGAAATGGATGAGAGAAAGCAAACAGATAAGATTATTTGGAACCGTAGAAACAGAAGAGGACCTCATGTCAACTACAGTGCAACCTCTCAAAAGAAATAACCTTGGAAGAATCAAAACTATGTTGTTGTTGAGAGTTTGTTGCTCTAAAGAGGTTAAATTGATAGTTAAATCATACAGTGGGAAAAAATCATGCAGCTGTTAAGGGGAGGTTGTTGCTCAAGAGGGCCGTTCTGGAGAGTTTGCACTATATTAATATGTACTATTATTAATATATTAATAACTTAAATCAAGGGCAATTTAGCCAAACAATAGGTGAAACTTTAAAAAAAAAATGCCAAAACGATACAGCAAAAGAATAGGACATAAAAATTAGTTTGCCTGTAGGGGTGGAGCTCAGAGCCCCCAGGGCTATCATAAGGGCTTTATATTGAATTTTATCAAATATTTTATATAAAGTTGGAGCAGCAGCATAAATTTCTGCATCAATTTTGGATCTAAGTGAATTGTATAAGAGCCGTAAGCTTTATTTATCTGCTCCAAAGTCAGTATTTTGAGAATTTTCATCATAATAAGTTTTGTGGTAAACCTTTTAATTAAGTAATCTATATGGGGTCTAAAAGTTAAAACAAGGGAACCTCACTAAACACTTGCTAAACTGGAATCCTCACAATACCGGACAATTTTCGAAGTCATATATTTTCTGCTTATAATAAAAGAACCTCACTAAAACGGACACTCGCTATTCTGGAAACTGGACGAAATTTTGAGAAAATTTGTTGCTGTGCAACACAATTCAACCTCACTAAACTGGACAATAATTTTTGAAGCTGCCATAATTTTCCTGTGTATTCGAAATTGAAGATGTACCCTTTCGAGTGCTGTGTTTTGACAGTAAAGCTGGTCCATTGGGGCTTGCTTGATTGGTGTCGGATGGAACCGGAATACTTGCTAAACTGGAATTTTTGCTTGGTCCGGACCCTCTCCAGTTTAATGAGGTTCCACCGTATATTGTCCATAATCATGCCTAAGAATTTTGTTGCTTTTTCAAATTTGTTTTATGTACCACCTAGGTATATGTCTAATTTACGATGCTGCTGATTAAAAACAAGATACCAAGTTGTTTTTTTTGGGAGGGGGATGAGGGCCTAATGTGGAGTGGTGGTTGGAGGGGCATACAAAAAACAAGAGGGCCAAGATGGCCCTTTTTCACTCACCTGAGTAAAGATTGCAACTTCTATGGTTTTCCTGTGATTTGACCTGGTGACCTAGTTTTTAATTTAAGTTGACCCAAGCTCCACCCTGCTCATGATATCATTAATAAAAACATTCTGACAAAGTCTGAGGAAGATACAATCAAAACTCTACACCTCTAGAGGGTAAACAAGGTTTTCCGGTGATCTGACCTGGTGACTTAGTTTTTGATCCCAGATGACTACCAAGATATCATTAAAACAATTATTTTGACAAGGTTTGGTGAACCTCCAAGTGGAACTGTGACCCTTAGAGCGTTAACAAGGTTTTTCTATGGTTTGACTTGGTGACATAGTTTTTGACCCCCAGATGACCCATGTTCAAACTTAACCAAGATATTATTAAGACAATCATTTTAACAAGGTTTGGTGAAGATCCAATCAAATTGTGACCTCAAGAGCTTTAACAAGGTTTTTCTATGATTAGACCTGGTGACCTAGTTTTTGACCCTAGATGACCAATGTTCGAACTTGTCCAAGATATTATTTAAAAAAACCTACTGACAAAGTGTGATGAAGATTCAATAAACATTGCAGCCCCTAGAGCATTAACAAGGTCTTCTGGTGTGCTGACCTAGTGACCTAGTTTTTTACCAAAGATGACCCATATTCGCCCAATTTCACAAAATCATTAATACAAACCTTCTGACAAAGTTTCATGGAGATCTAATTAAATCTGTGTTTTCTATAGTGTTCACAAATTTCCCATTTTATTTGACCTGGTGACCTAGTTTTTGACCCCCAATGACCAATGTTCAATCTTGTCCAAGATATCATTGAGACGAACATTTTGACCAAGTCTGATGACTACTAGACCACTAGAACATTAACAAGCCCCTGGTGTGGACGCCAGAGTAGACTGACTGATGACTATAGCTCACCGGGCACTACGTGCTCAGACAAGCTAATAATGGGTGTATATACATTGAGAGTAGATAAACACATTAAGTACACTAAATCAGTAGGTGTGGGAATCCTTCTGTGATATTTTGTGACTACACAATGACTTAATCATTAATATTAGTCCATACCATTGGACAGGTCAGTCCAGGTTATAGTATCAATGCAACTAAAAATTCTACTAAGAAATTTCACAAGGTGAGTTATATTTATATATCAAAGGGAGACTTACTTCTTTATTATAAACCAATAAACAAGCAAAAACTCACATAGCAACCACCTCAGTATTACAACCACCTTGTTATAATGACCATTTCTTCCTATTACTCCCTTAACATTCAACTTGATAATGAGACCACCTCATTATTACAACCAATTCTTTCAGGTCCCGAAGGTGGTCTCATTATCAAGGTTTTACTGTATATATAAATTATTTTAAATAATTTTTATTTTCTATAGAATTATTAAAGTTTTCTATATGGGCTAAATATCTTTAAAGCCTAGGACAGTTTTTCATTTAATACTTTTTTATTGGTATGACTCTATAAAAGATACTTTATTTTATAAGGAAGAATCATAAATAAAAAATCCTTGATTGTATGAAAGAATCAGCATTTTAAACATTATTCGTTAGGTAGAATTTTGTTATCAGGAGAACTGGAGTATAAAAAACACCAATTTCCCAACTAAGGAAAAAAACTATTGAAACAAAACATTATTTCTTTCATGGTAGAAGAATACTAATGGATGAGTGAAAAAATATTTTTAATACTATAAATTTGTAGAAAAAATGTCCTGCAGCTTTAAGCATTACTTTGAAGTAGGTGTTTTTTTTTCATTGCATGGCAAATGGAGGCAAGCCACCATATGTAATTTAACAAAAGCTGCCAAACACATGGACAAAGAGTGTTGTTGTACGTTGCCATGGAAATGGCTGGATGGACCAGACTCTCGTATTCGACTGGATCAAGAAGGTGTGGGTGGGAAGATCAAGCAGGATGACAAAGTCTTTACTGGTCTTTGATGCATTTCCGTGCTCATCAGACGCCGGTTGTGAAGACGATGTTGGAAGATTGTAAGACAACACTTGCTATCATTCCGGGTGGAAAGTCTTCGGGTTTACAACCCTTAGATATGTCCATCAATAAGCCAATGATGTGTATCCTTCAACGTAGATGGATGGAGTGGTTTGCAGACATACACATCCGGAAGCAGAATTTGTCAAGCTGAGCTAGATGAGATCGAATTGTCTATGCCTGGGATGAAATGGACACAGCTATCATTGTTAAAGCCTTCAAGAAATGTTGTACAGCAAAACTTCATTACCTCAAGGAGTCTTTGGAACAGACTAAATGTTTGAGATTAGTCAGGTGCTCATAATAACTTCTTTATAGATAATGATTTTTTCTCAGTTGAAAAAGTTTTGTGTTGTGTGCCTGAACAAGTGACTTTTTCCATATTACAAAATACTTACAAAAAATGTGCTCTATGAAGTCAAAAAGAAATATTCAGGTTTTTTGATATATCTACTATCTAATCATGTTTCTTCCAAGCAGTAAAACATCTTAGTTACACAACGTGAAAGTTACCATGTAAAGCCAATAGAAACAATTAATATTTCATTGTCATGACGTGTGAAAAAACAAAATACTTAATTAAAATTTGGTTCTTTAATTTCATTGTGTAACTTATGCTCGTCAGCGTGTAATTAACACTTAAGGTTAAGCCATGGGACCATCATTTGTGCTCGAGATATCGAGATAATGATGCTAGTAATAAGCATGGAAATTATATACAACTAAGAGCAAAAATTGATGGGACCTAAAAATCTCCTCGATATAAGTTGAGTGTTTGTGATAGCAATCCTCGTAATAATGATTTACTGTATATCTAACAATCTTCATATTTTAAAGTATTACACTGGTACCATTTCGAAAGTATTACCTGTACTTCAAATTGTCACACAATAAACAAACACAAAGTCAATATTCAGTCTTATAGATTTATTTTCAGTATCCTTGTTCTGACAATTTAGTTGCCTTATACCACAAGTAAACATCAAAATTCTGTAATATTTATAAAGCACACAAAACACGTAAAAAAGTACATATCCTATGTAAAAGTAATAAAGGTCCTATGGGTTATTATATTTCTTATTGAAAATACTTGAGAGTTGGCGCACATACGCATGTATAAATAAAAGATAAACATATAGTGAACAATGTCTAGGCCTTATTCTTTGGTTCCTGTATGACAGTGGTAAATGAAAATTTGTATGTAATATTTCTTTTCAGGGCTTAAGCTACATTCAGAGCTGACAAAGGCAAAGAAAGGCAGATTGTTGGTGAATAATGTCAAGAAACTGTCACCCGCTGAACAGACATCATCTTTAGAATCATTCCATTCAGTGATTTGTAGTTTTGTGCCAAAATCAACACACTTTATGCATCCAAGTATGGAAGCAAGATACTGGACATTACTGGTTTATTGTAGTCATGCTTGCAATTATGAAAGATCCTGATATTTGAAGTATGTGCTATAACACTAGACACATAGTCATACACAATAAACTGTGCCCAAGACTATGTTTAAATTACAGTAACTGTATTAACCAAGGCACAGGCCTAAATTGAAAAGGAAGACATAGTGGTATGGCCAGATGGTGGTGTGGCCAGATGGTGGTATGGCCAGATGGTGGTGTGGCCAGATGGTGGTATGGCCAGATGGTGGTATGGCCAGATGGTGGTATGGCCAGATGGTGGTATGGCCAGATGGTGGTGTGGAGTGGTGTACAGTTGTTTGCAACCTTGGGAATATCTGGATTCCTTATGATAGGTTCAGCAAGGATTTGCCGGCAACTCATGTGCTTGCTTGTACAGTGTTTAAATGTACAAGGTGCTGATACCAACCTTTTCATAGCCAAGAGGCCCGGCAAATGAAGGACAGATGAGATACAAAAACCCAGGAGAAAGGAAGAGAAGAAAAAAAAAGAAAAAAAGTATTCTGATAGGAGAAGGCAACAGTTGTCATTCCATTGTTCATTCCAGGACCTGTATTTCAACATTTCCAAGAGCTAGATTATATTAATTATATGTAAATTGTCATATAGTAACATGTATAGATTTATATCAATTTTCCATTTCCATGAAATCACTGTATTTTTTATTATATTTCATCTTTACAATGTTAATTTAGAATAATTTTTTTTTAATTATTAAATTTAGTGGAAGGGGAGGGTAACAGTGCATTTATCTTCATAATACTCAACTAAGAATTGAACCTGCACAAAGCTGTTCCTGTGGAGCCAGAAACATGTCTTTTACAATTCAAAGAATTTTCATTAATTGACAATATCATTTATGTATGACAATACACCAAGGCACACACACAAGTCATTATTTTGGAAAATCAACATATCTAGTATCAACATTAGTAAATTTTTGTACATAAACCACTTATAGAAGTTCTGCATTATACATAAATTCACTCTGACTTTATGAAGGAAGGATTAAGTTAAAACTCATAGTCTGTTTGAATTACGCAGAGGACATACAAGCATCACGTATGATTACTACAAAGAAGTGCCATCCTTATAGTAGTAGACATCAAGTAGTGGTCTGATTTTTCAACTGTCAGAATTCTATGAACTAAAAAATCTCTCAGTTGTATTTCACACTAAATGTGCAGAAATAATATATTAAATTAATTAAATTCAATTTAGTTAATCAAGTTCCAGTAAAGAATAAAACATCTGATTATGACACAAGTTATTATTACCAATATCCAAAGATCTATACTTCAAAGCACTTAAGAAAAGTTACATAACAAACTTTTTTCTTTTCACCAATGACTTTTACCTCATACACTGCATACACTGATGATCATTTTAATCACTATCTGCACATCATAGCTTAAAAATTATACTCAAAATTCGGGCTCTGAACATTTCCAGCACCCAAATACTTGCATGTATCATTTAAGCCTAGTGCTTTAATGATACATATTGTCATCCATATATATCAGTTGACCATCACAGGTAAATAGTCCAGGAACAAATTCTTGCCATTTGGTGTTAAAAATGGCATTTTAATATTATATTTCTGTTTAGTGAAACATTATACGTCGGGTGCTATTTCACATTCTTTTGTCTGTTTTTTTTTTTTGTTTGTTTTTTTTTGTAACTTTGTGCTCTTTGCTTTGATCTATTTTAGTCATATGGTTGAGAGGTTCCTTTTAGACATTGGTAACACAGGTGCCTGGATGATTTTATTCCGTACTGTACGTATATAATGAGAAGGTAAGCAATACTCCTTTTTCACAGGTACTATGCAAGTGCTAAAATAATGTACTGTGTCCATTCATTTAAAGTAAGTTTTTTTATAAATAGACTTTCCTGCTGTTTCAAATTCTAAGTAATCATGTTGAGTTTTGTTTCAGTTTTTTATAACAGATGGATGTCTATAACAAAATGTCAATCACTGAGAGACTTCCTATATTAAACTATGTGAATTGTTCATGCTATGGTAAAAAATTTCAACAAATTTGTAGTCACTCTGCAGGGTCAAATATCTAAAAAGTAAAATAGGCAAAAAATATACTTATCTAAAAAGTAAAATAGGTAAAAAATGTACTTATCTAAAAAGTAAAAATAGGTTAAAAAATATACTTATCTAAAAAGTAAAATAGGTAAAAAATATACCTAAAAAGTGGAATAGGTAAAAAATATACTTATCCAAAAAGTAGAATAACTAAAGGATATACATACAAAAAAATTGTTAATTTCTTAAAAGTGACAGAAATGACTGTTTTACTTCTACAAATCCATGCCCCCCCCATATTTCAATGTTTCATTTCCAAATAAACAAATGTGTGTGTTCCCTGGGTACTAAACAGATATTAAAACTTTTTGTTAACAAAAAATACAGATAAATGTACTCTTGTCAGCATAAGCTTGCTCATGATGACTGTTTTTGAGTATATATTATCAGTTTTCAGAAAATTTCCTCCACAGGCAAACATCTTGCTGACCATGTGAAAATCTTCTATTTCAAAGGATGGAAACCATTAAAACCGAACACATGAAGATATTTTAATATGCCATATTTCCATGCTGTGTCACAGGCACTTTCAAGGTAAAAGAATACAGCCACTGTATGCTGTTTGTTTATAAAAGCCTCTCTCAGAAAAGTCTTATAGCAAACAAGGTGGTCAACTGTACCTTGTTGGTGATGGAACCCACTGTTCATTGACAATAAGGTAATCAGAATCCAATAACCAAACTAATCAGTCATTTACAATGTAGGAAATATGACAGTTAAAAAGACTCATTGTACAAACTCCACTGGTTACCAATTTTTGCAAGAATGAATTTTAAGATCCTTTCGTTAATGTACAGCTGTTTGATTGGTAATGCACAAGCCAATCCAAACAAAAACTAGTCTTCAGTCCTCAAATTTATTTTAAACAAATTTTCTATTTATCTTATTATTTCAATTATTTTTATCTATTAATGTACAATGCCAATGAATATGTTCAACATAGATAATAAATATATCTAATTACTTTTTTCAATTTACTAGCAACTGGAGAGGAAATGTTGGTGACAGGGGAGACAGGGTAAAGCCATAAGTACAAAGGATAGAGTTTAAGTACAAATCTATTCTTGAAATCACTGACAGGGAAGACAGGGTGAAATGGAAAGTACAAAGTATAGAGTTTAAGTACAAATCTATTCTTGAAATCACTGACAGGGAAGACAGGGTGAAGTGGAAAGTACAAAGGATAGAGTTTAAGGACAAATCTTTTCTTGAAATCAGTGACAGGGAAGACAGGGTGAAGTGGAGAGTACAAAGGATAGAGTTTAAGCAAAATTAAAGCTATTCAAGTAGGGACTGAAATCACAAGCCCAAATTATCAAAGAATTTGGCATCAGCACAAGTACTCTAAGTAGTAGATTTGCTAAAAGGGAATCAATAAAGGAAGGGTTTGCTGGATATGGCCCAAAATGTAAAGACATGAAAACCAGCACATGGGACAAGTTAGAGATAGCTTTGCTTAGCAAACCAGTTAGATGGTTTTCAAATGCTCCTGATCAAGGAGCAATACTCATTGGTGCATTGATGTTGCAAAAAAGCTGATTTCAATTTGCAACAAGTCTCAGAATCTCAGACTTCCAGGCTAAGGCTTAAAAAATGGTTGTACAAAATTGTGTATAATCTATTTGGGGATGAACTTTATAATTAAAAGCCAATAAAATACTCGACATGACTTGGAATCAATACTATTGAGAACAAAGAGTTTTAACTTCCTGGATGGTCTAAGATTTCTACAGCAGTCTTAAGAATGTGTTACACCAACAACCATTACAAACTGCTTCAAACTTGCTGGGTTTGTGACAACAGAGCACCTGACATCAGATGAACAAAAGTGTAACAATGTTCCACTAGACAAATTGACTACTTTCAGTCCTAGGGTGGCTACTTTCATCTAGTTTGAGAAAGAGATCCAACACCTAAGTCGGTTGGATGATGACATCATACAAAGTGTTTTTGACAGCTCGCATAAACAATTACAGAATAGGAGGAAGTAAAAGATGCTTCCAGGAGGAGGGTGCAGTGAAAACCATTGATAAGGAATTGAAAGCATTAGACATTCTTTGGGATGTATTCAAATCCATAAATAATAGTGAAAATGAACTCTCTATGTTGTGTGTAATATCTAGCATGTTATTAAGGGGTAAAAAAATCTCATTGTGTAATCACTCCCAGAGCTCAATATTACAATTTACCAGACCCTCAAGTCCAATGTGCTCCACTCAGAGATTGTTGGTGAAGTATTTTTTAATGCTTTATATACAAAGACCATACATGTATTAGGATACAACTATGTGTCACTTTGAGATATTGTGAATATGTTACGGGTAGTGCTGTTCATTATGATTATATGAAATGTATATCTTACATTGTGATATATGTCATCTTAATGTTATTTTATGTTCATTTCAAGTATGCACAGTTTGTTGATAATGTTTTATCGTGCCAATGTGAAATTTATCATGAGCTTAATAAATAAAACAATGATTTTAAATTATGATGCCTTTGTCATGATTTTTATCATTATATGTACAACATAGTAAGTTTATAGATAGTACCAACCAATAACAGCTAAGTTCATACATGGTATGATAGTTCAACTCAAGGAATGGCGCAAATAAAGATCCACAAAGGACAAAAATAATTTGGTAATATTCAATGACAAACATTAAAACATATTCAACACACACATACAATCGTCTTGTGTAAAACATAGACACTAGAGCACCGGTCACAAACTAGCTCAACTGCATAAAATATTTCAAATATTTTACAGCTGTACATCAGCTGTTTCCCCTAGCCCCAAAAATTTATATTTGCCTTTAAAAATGCTATATAAATAAATGACAGTTTTTCCCTTTTTCTGATTTTCTTTATTTTCCCTTTCAGGTAGATTTGAAAATTCAAAAAAAATCACTGTAAGGCAAAAAACCAGATGAAATCCTGGGGAAAAAATTACATGAATGAAACTAACATACCTTTTGTGCGAGAACATTATCTAAATGGATGAAAAATAAACAAAATAGTGTCATTTAGTTCATGTACTTTGTAAATATAGCAAATAACATGTATTTACTAGTGGTATAAAGCAAATAAATTGTCAGAACAATGTTACTGAAAATAGATCAATATACAAAGATGAATATTCAACTGAGTTTGTTTTTTGTGAGTTTGAAGCACCGGTAATACTTAAACAAGACAGCCAATATGGCCCTTTTTCGCTCACCTGAGTAAGGATTGCAACATCTATGTTTTCATGTGATTTGACCTGGTGACCTAGTTTTTAACCTGAGTTGACCCATCTTAAACCTGCTCATGATATCATTAATACAACCATTCCGACAAAGTTTGAGGAAGATCCAATCAAAACTGTGCCCACTATATGGTTAACAAGGTTTTTCAATGATTTGACATAGTGACCTAGTTTTTGACCCCAAAAGACCCATGTTCAAACCTGTTTAAGATATCATTAAGAAAAGCATTCTGACAAGGTTTGGTGAACATCTAAATAACCCATGTTCATCCTTGTCCCAGATATCATTATGACAAGCACTCTATCAAGGTTTCATGAAGATGCAGTCACAACTGGGACCCCTTGAGGGTTAACAAGGTTTTCCAATGATCTGACTTGGTGACCTAGTTTTTGGGTTACCCAGATGATCCACGTTCAAACCTGTTCAAGATATCATTGAGACAAACATTCTGACCAGGTCTGACGCTGGTGTAGACTGATTGATTACCATAGCTCACTTAGCACTACATGCTCAGGTGAGCTAAAAGTATGTGTAGTCCACAAGAATTCCTCAGACAGTATTTGTTTTCAGTGCCATCAATGATGTAGATATACAACATTTCTTGAAAACTTTCTTTGTTTATTGCTTTTAAGTGACATTGTCACTTGGGTTTAATGCCGTTTTTCAACATGTTTTCAGTTATAGATGGTGACCATATCACCTAACCAGTTTTCCTGGATTGTATACTAACCAGTACCAACTTACCCTTCCACAAGAGCTGGCAACATCACACATGGAGGAAAATATTTTCGTCAAATTTTCGTGTAAGTATGACTTAAAAGTATGACCTGCTGCAACCTGGATTTGAACCGGTTTTCCAGTGATTTGACCTGGTGACTTAGTTTTTGATCCCACACAGGCCTTTTTAGAACTTGTCTGAGATATCATCAAGATTAAGCAACTGATCAATTTTCATCTTTTGACTAAAAATAACCCTTTGACCAAAAATATGACCTCTCAAGTGTTCACTTGTAAAGTGAATGCCGACATTGTACAATGCACATATCATGACAATGGACGCCAGACATAGACCCATTAATATAGCTCATTCTTAGCACTTTGTGCTCTGGTAAGCTAAAAATTATGGCACAGTCAAATTCATCCTAGGCATCTTTAATCTTTTTCAAAATCTCGTCTTGCGTGGGAGTTTGATGTGTTTGTTTGCTGGGCATCCACATACTGCTCAGTCCATTTCTGTTGAAGGATACTCTTTTTCAGCTCATTGATGGACACATCTAGAGGTTGTAAAACCGAGGTCATTCCACCTGGAATGACAGCAAGTGTCATCTCACAATCTTCCGTTAACATCGTCTTCACAACCAGAGACTGATGAGCCCGGAATGCATCATAAGACCAGCAAAGACTTTTTTGTCATCCTGCCATAGCTTCTCACCCACACTTCTTGACACAGTTGAACACAAGAACCTGGTCAATCCAGCCTTTCTCTTTGCAACGTACAACAAGCCCTTTGGCCATTTTGTGTCTTTGGCAGTGTTATCTTTTTGAAAATGACATATCATCACGTCAGTGGAACACGATTGTATCTGACATATTTTTCAAAATTGACTTTTTTGTAGAAAGATCTGGTATATATAAATACTTACGATATCACAATATTGATCTTTCAATATTAATTTGAACCAGCCAAAAACAATATTTGTCCAAAAGTTGTATCTCGAACTGTTTAAATTGTTTGGAGCAATGGGGATGTATCAAGATACAACCACAAAAGTACTTTGTTTGGTGCAACAAAAATAGCCTAAAACTGTGCTATAAACAGAACTTTATTCTATATTCTAAGAAAAATGATGAGAGAATTATAAAGATTTATAAGAAATGTAATATATAATACCTGATAACATCATAGAGTATAATTATCAAAGATTAAATTTGTTTTATCTTCATATGTTTTATCTGTCTTCAATAATTTATCATTTGTCAATGAAAAAAGTAAATAATGCATTGAATATATTTTTGTTCATAAAATAAACAATAAAAAGATAATAAATAATCTGAGTGTATTTTATTACTGAGAATAATTTAAGTGCTTATGATTACAGTTTTTACTTAAAACTATGAACAGAGAAAATTTATAGTCATTAGTTAGTACACCTAGTTCAAAAATGCACTTTTATAATGAAACCATAATTAGATCTAATATTTCGTACTTACTATATAATTGTTTATCTTGGTAAGATTAATATATTATAGTAGTTAAATAAGCTATTCAAGTGATCCAAACTGTGTTTATTAATACATCAAACTATCCAAAAGAAATTATTCAACAAAAACAGTTAAGTTACCAGTTACCTTCTTCATATTTAGAGTCGAAAGTGAAACAGGGACATTTTCTTGAGAATAAATTATGATTAATCTCATGTAAAGGTAGTCAAATTAAAAAGGATATTAGTATTTTTCTTAAACAATTTGAATTTTCTTGAAATTCTTTTTATTAATACAATAATCGCATGTCGTTATTTCAATCAGCTAAACCTTGTTGCACCAAATAAATGGAAGGAGTAAAGTATGTATGACTTTTTTATGCAGATACATCCTTGTTGTGCTGAGGTGACAACATGGCAACAACTTGTATCCATCTGCCATGCAGAATAGCATAACCATAAAAATCTTTTTGCTACTACTAGTGTTTTAATATAACATTACCATCATCTTTAACAGTGTTTAAAGCATACATAGAAAATGTTCAAACCACGGTAATCGCATGTTATGGGAGTAAATTTCGATACTGAGCAATAAATTAATTTCATTGGAAGAACAAAATCTAACCTGATATTGTCCATCAGTGTGTTGACTTAACTTCTAACCTCAGCTGGTCACATCAGATAAACAGAATCTCCTTTAACAACTTACAAAACATTCACTTCTGTAAAAGAAATGTCACCACACCAAATAAAGAAATTCGCCAGTTGTCTCATTTTTTCAGAACCAGTTGCCATCAATCGTCAAATTTACGAATGTTCGAACGTCTTTTAGATTTTCTAGATATAAGCATCCATACAGCTTTATGCAAGAGTCACCAGTGACTAGAATCCACTAGAAATTTCTTTTTCCGCAAATCATCCTCCATTAGAACAACATAATGTCAATGAAAGGGACGCTAAGTGAACTTCGTTCAGTTTTAAACGCACGCTTTTTTATGACGACTTATTTCCATAGACGAAGAGCATCGACGACGGGTTAAACACCGCTGAATTACGGTCTTTGTATCACACAATTACATGTAAACAACGATATAATTTAGCGATGTTTAACCTTCGACAGCTTGTCGTCGATGGCAATTGGCAAGGTTGCGCTTTTTTCACACATGAGCTATATAAAGCTGGTTTTCGTTCCATGTAGACTGGTCCCCGTTCCATGTCGCAATGCGCAAAAACCAGAGTCAATGGGTACCATTTCACGTTCCAAGTTGGAGAGTCAAAGGGAACCAGTTTTACGCACGAGCTGAATTGTAGGTATTGAAATATTGAATAAAACATGTAAAAACACAACGGTTGTATCATTTTTTTCAACACCTCAGAAGGAATATTATTAATACCAGTACCCTTTTTAATCTTAGCTTTGTGGATTGCCTTCTTAGCTTCTAATAAAGATATGTGGTCATTAATTTGCAGATATACATCATCTTGCTCAAAGATAAAATCACCAGTCACATCCTGCTCATTAGCAATACCGTTAGTAAATAAAGAGCTAAAATCTTGTTTCCATTTACACAATGTATCAGTTAAACAAGAAGAGGTGGATCCATCCTCATATACTACTTACATATGTATACTTGAACCTTATTAAGGCCAATACCAACTTAACATATTGAATGCCAGTTTGACTGATCAACATTACAATCAGATAAATGTTCACTCTGCATCATATACCAATAAAAACGTTTGGCTTTCCTGGTCAAATGACTTCCGAGCATGTACAAAGTCAGATTTGAGTTCACCATTTCATTTCTAGACAGCATCCTCACCATTTACGTTCGGCAGCACTCAATACATGCCATAAGTTAGTTAAAACAGGAGTCCACCAAGGTTTACTCGACTTATACCTCTTATTTACAGTTGTTCCAGAAAAAGTTTTATGTGGTATTTCTCTATACACATTGTGCTTAATAATATTACACCAGTCAGTATATAAAGCATCAATATTATCTTGTGACTGAAAACCTTGTTCCAGGTTTTCCATGATACTATTTACTAGCAAAACAACATCTGGACCACTTAAAAACATCCGAAATCCTTTTTAAATCGTATGTAGTATTTTCATATACATGTATAATATCATCATGAGATATATTATTGCAAACGATATACCAAGATAGTAACGAGTGGTCCGGTATAAAAGTTGGTACTAAAGTATTTGTATCACAACAGTTGTCAGTAACATCCGACTTTGGTGTGATAGAAAAATCTGTAAACTTAAATAAGCTGTCATGTGTTGTAATGCAGTAATCTACAACTCCTGAACCCTTTACAGTCACGGAATTAAACCTATTTGAAGAGTCAGTTCTACCATTAAGCATGCAGACATTTCCATTAATCAAAAAGTCAATAAACATTTCACCGTAAAAATTACTAGTAAAGTCTATAACATTACGACTTGGTATATCATCAACACCAGAAATGAAGTCATCTAAATCGCCTCAACGGCTGTTGAAATCTCCACGCACATAGATCAAACCTCCATTTTGAAATGTGTATATATCGGCTAAAAGACATTCATAAAAAATATTAACATCAAAATGCCTAGATGAGTTTTCAGGAGGTAAATTGCCTACACATGGTAATAAAGTAAAATCAACATATCTATGAACCATTTTAAGCCATGATATACCTTCACAACTGTCACTTAAAATAGAAATATCAAAAATTATCACATGCAGCATTACGCATTAAAAAACCTACTCCACCTGAACCATTGCTAGCATTACGATGAATAAGTTTACGATTATGTCCAAACCAAAGGTACCCTGTAATATTTAAAACATTGTTCTCATTCAGATGTGATTCGGCTAAAGCTAAAATGTCAAAGTCATTATTAGTCATCATTAAAATACACATATACACGTAAAAGGAAATTATCAGAATCACAGTTCATATTGAAACCTCGCACATTCCAACACCCGGCTTTGTACTAATGACGGCAGAAGCCACCTCTGTAACGATCAGCACTACCACCGCTCCTATCGTTATTGACACTTGCACCACCTTGTCCACGGTTACCACAGTTCCCGTTATTCAACTATGAACAGTATGGGCAATGGAAGTTTCCTTGAGTGTATATCATATCTGATACTTATCTTAGGTAATACGGTTCTACAGCATATATCAGTATTGATGATTAATTGGTCATATTTCATTTTTTGTAATAATGTTATAACATTAATTTGTTGCAATATCTGTAGCCCTACCTATCTTATCCGTAAAGTAATTGGAATTGATGTGCCTTCATTGAGTTTTCAAGGAAATTACTTGTTTATTAGTACCTGTTAGTGTTTTCTGTGCATGGTACAACATGTGGTGTAAAATGCGGTACTATATATACATCACTACAGTAAAACTACCATACTAAGACCACCTTTTCGACAAAAAATAAATAAGCAGCTTTATTCAGGGTGTTTCATTAATGTGTTGCAATGTAGAACTATTGAAAACCAGTCTGAATATATAAGTGACAATTACAGTGAGGTGGGCATTATTGAAGTGATCCATACTGTGGTGACCATTAAAGTGAGGTGGTCTATTACTGAAGTGATCCATACTGTGGTGACCATTATAGTGAGGTGGTCTATTACTGAAGTGATCCATACTGTGGTGACTGTTATAGTGAGGTGGTCTATTATTGAAGTGATCCATACTGTGGTGACCATTATAGTGAGGTGGTCTATTACTGAAGTGATCCATACTGTGGTGACCATTATAGTGAGGTGGTCTATTACTGAAGTGATCCCCATGGTAGTGACTGTAATAGTTAAGTATTTGTACACCCTGTCAATATATGTGGTTGGGAAATACAAATGTAACATTGAATACTCGTTAATTGGCAATATTTCAAAGCATAAAAGAACTCCTAATGGCTCCCGTGGCTGTAAATGAGCTTTGTTATAGTTTGTCTGGGTCTCATTCATTGGCTACTGTATATGTCTACACTGTATACAATGGACTCTGTGAACTCAATATATGTTGGCATACTTATGTTCAATACCTATCAGTATCAATAGGGTTGACGTATGAAGGAACAATAGAGAAAAGGACACTTGACCTACATGTACATTCAAACAGAAAAAAAGTTCTTTAAACATGTATTTAGATGGTCTCCTATTAAAACTGAAATATCTAGGAAATGACTGGTTGGTAAAATGAGATGATCCTAATGTTGAGGTACTAGCTAATCAAGGTCTTACTGTCCTGTTCTCCTAACTGTCATAGATTTGTAGTGTATAGTGAATATTAAAAGTGAACAAAAATCAGCTATAAAATCTTCATTACTCTACATTCTCAGAATATGTGTACATACAAATACAACTTAAATTGAACAAATAAAAATTACGAGTCAAACTACAACTATCACCAATGATGATTAATACCCCGCAGAGCCCTTTTGTTAAAAATTACAACAACAACAAAACAACAATAGTAATATCAATGGCACAATCTAGATTTGGAACATGAGAAATTTAATATTTAGCCATAAATGATTTATGGTTGATTAATAAGAAGTTTAATTGGCATACAATGCCACTGACCATTTACAAATACTTTTAATGTAAAGATGGTCAAGACATATATACAAGCTTATACAAAAAATATATATATAAATATATAGAGAATCACAATTTAAAAAAACATGTAGTTGTTGTTATATGATTATACGGTGACAGAAATCAATACAGGCCTACATGTACTTTCAAAAAAAAGTAGCGTTCCGAAGAAACAGAATGGATTTAAATATCATTAAATTAAATTAAGAAACATTGTAAACACCAATTTATGAAAAACTAAGAATCAGTGGAAAACACAATCAAAGGTTCACTAGGCGGCAGTGTTTATTTTAATTTATCTAATCTTAATCTCATTGCATAGAAAATAAATTTTGCAATACTATTACATACTTTATTTGATTCTTCAGACAAATATAAATATAATATAAATCAGTTAATAGTTCATTTGTTAATGACAAACATAATCAAATGCCAAAATGTTGTCATTCCAATGTCAGGTTAACGATGTAATGAAATAAACTTAGAAGCCTGTTATACAAATTGATCAAAACTAAAAACCAATTTGTACTTATACATTTGATAAGTGATACTTTTTACATTGGTTGCTATCAGCATTCAGCACAGTTGTTTCATTACTCAAATACACATAAACAAGGTCCAGTTTAATGGAAACTTGACAAATATTATGTAGAAGATAACACCAAGTACAGCATAAGTACTTCAAATACTTTACATACTTGTATTCTACTCACATTTAATAGTGTCATCAAATGGCAAATTTGCAAGAATGAAATACATCAAACATCAATTAGATTTCCATTGAATGAAATTCCGAGAATAGTTATAAAATTGAAAACTTTAAAAAAAGCTCTTACAATTTGCAATCAACTCCAAGAATTATTGATTTAAGACTCTAACATAAAACTATCCAATATTATAAACAGACCTCAATCAAGAGCATAGGTACAAATTTAAGATAGAACAATCAAAGAAAAATATCAATATTGATACAAAAGCCAGCCTTTGAAAATGAAACTTCCCACAAAAGCTGTATTATTGAATGACAGAATATAAAAATGATTAAGGACTTCAACAAAACTTATACAGTAGTGATATAAAAGAACGTTTAAATGAAAGAAAAAAAACATTCAAATTGTCAACATAATCTTCACTGACATTCAATCACATAATAATGTAAAGGCAAATAAAATCTCATTTATTCATTATTTCAAGTATAAGTTATCTCAAACAATTTTTACTAAGAACACAAGTTCAGCTTTTATTTGAATGTTTTATTTCTATTTCAAAGAATGGCAATAATGATATTAAAGTTACACCAACAAACAGTTCTTAATAAGCTATTTAGAGTGACCTTTTTCTAAATTTTCAAAACAACCTTCACCTCACTAATAGGGAAAAATATAGCTTGATAAATGATGAAAAAGGGGAAAAATTTAGAGAAAAAATAGCACTTTAGTAGAAAATATAGACTGTTCAGGTTTGGGAAAGTGCCTGTATTTTCCCAAAAAATACAAAAAGTAGGTTTCCTATCATTTCATTACTTGATGATAATCATAATGAATAATTCACAAAGAAAAAATCAACAAAATAAATTAACATTGAAAATATTTTGAAAAATGTAAACCTACACCCTCTTGGAAATGATGATTTTTGAATGCTGTGGACTAAAAATCAAAATTTTCAAAGTCAGTTTCCAAATGAATCATAACATGTACATGACACAAACATATACAGCCTGCATAAACACAAACCTAGAATAAATACCTTCAGTATTTTGATAAATGATTATAACATTAAAAATCTAGCCAATTCAAAAATTTTATATCCAAGAAAGTAACAAAATAAAATGTAAGTTACATTATTCACAACTAACTGAACATGAAACCTCAATGAATGATGAAAGTAATTGATTTGGAATATTAAACATAAAATATTTGAACAATATCGCTCTGAACACCACATCTTATATACTAATTAAGTTTCAAGATCATTCATGATCAGATATTAATTTTTTTAACTTGGCAGAATTCTTCAAAGTATGAAGAAAGCTTTGGCACAACATATTCTAAAGTTATCTTAACATTAGTAACTCAATGATTTTCATAGTGAAAATATTCATTAAACCATCTTCACCTTGATGTTTATAGATGATTTTCAAATGTTCAAAATGAAAACCAGAGCTTGCAATATTCTCAGCTGTTACCCTTTTCATTATGCCTGCTGTCACCAGCACAATAAAACTAGGGACTTTTCCCTTGATACTGTTAAAACTATGATAAACATTTATTGGTGGAAAGTTCTTTTGTAAAGACACTATTTATCACAATCAAGTGCATAATTCACCAGCTGAGTCAAGTAGGCTACATCTGCTTCAACACTATGTGTATTATAATTCTCAAGAAGTAAATCTTTTGACAAGTCTTACTGTCTGTACAATGTCTGAAACCAATTTCTAAACACACAATCAACTAGCCCAATAACATAGGAAAAAGTTGACAAAATATCACAAGCTTTGTGAATGTAGACAGATTCAACTTGTTGTCCATCAACCAACAGTTCCTTATCATTCACCATCATAACTTTGTTTATCAACTGAGCTGATGAGCTGATAGGCACTTTAGGAAGAACATATCTATTGAATACTTCACCAGATGATAATCCTAGAGCAGCAATCTGAGTGATATGGGGAATCAGATCACACTGAACTGAAAAGTTAAATATTCTATAATATAAGAACATGGACATACGTACATACAGCCAAATATAAACATATGCTGCAGGAAACAAACATCACAGGGTATGTAGTCAAAATCTACAAATACAGGGGCATAGCAAGAATAACAAGATAGAATATCAGTACTACTAATAATAAATTCAAAGCTGCTTTCTAAATGCATTTTATTAGTAATCTGTTTAAACAAAATTAAAAATAAAACTCACTTAGATCAATGGTTTCAAGGTTAAATATCACAATCACATAAGTTGGTGGTCCATTAGCAGATGCTGGTCTGAACGGAACACAAAGTTTATCAACATCCACCGTTTTGTTATGATCAATGCCTGCATAAAAGCAAAGAACATTAACATTAGGCTGACATAAATGATCAATAGCCTAAGTACCAATTTACAGAAATTATATTTTGATCTAATATATTTAACCACAAAAAATAATACTCAAAAGATTATTTTTGCTAAGCAAAGCAATAATAATCACAAATTTTACATGCATACCAGACTGATAAGAATCTCCTTCTAGGGGTTCATGTGCCATATGCTCAGTTGAACGTTCTTGTTTCAATGCTAGCCAACACTGTTTGTTTTCAGCAGTATCAACACATTCTGAAAGTGTAGTCTCTTTCTTGCACAGTACTTCTCAGCATAGTCAATAGAGGATTTACCAGAAGAAATATCTGCAGCATTGGTAACCTGTATGGTTGAATAGAATTATTTTTTTTAACAAAACAATGCAACAGGATCATTACTGTAAACTTGTATACACTATTCCATACAATAATTATTTAAAATGAAAATTTGGGTAAACTTATTGTATATATAAAATATTCAAAGCCAATTCAAATGGGTATTTACTTACATATTTAAATTATATCTGTAAATAAAATCAATTGTAATGAAATCTGGAAACAAATTGATTTTACTGAAACAAACTAGTACTAACTAAGATGTATTATTATAACGTGATGACGAGAAGATATTTTACAATGTATTTTAATAAATAACTGACCACTTACTAAAACAAAATTATACTGCGGTGCATTGAAATCCAAGTTTGACTGTTCTCCCTCCAACTCTCCACCCATTGCGACTCACACTCTTGAATTCGTACATGAACTAACATCACAAAGTCTGGATACGCCAGCATAATTAAGCTCGATCAAAATGTTTCATGACTGTTTCACGACATCATTCGAAGTTACTTCCTTAGTCGATTCACCGCACTTATTGCATGCCGCCATATTGTTTTCCAGATGTCGTTGCTGTCTGCTGATATCTATGCGCATGTGATGATGTTACAGATGGTAAGCGGGGAACCATTATGAATTATGGGTGCGTATCGAATGTTGACGACATCGCACAACATTACAGATCCAGTATTATGTAGGACAATCCTTACATCAATCCTGACATAAATTGTAGCATTCTTGGATCCAATAAATCAAATGACTGATCAACTCAGGTGGCATATGAACTTCAAAATTCAAATTTCTGTTTCTTCTTTACCTGACAAAAGAACAGAATAAATAAATAATCATTTTTCAATTTGAGATACATCAATTATTATGATAACATAAAAAACACAGCTAGTTGATATAGTCTTACCTGGGTGAACAGAAAGAAAAATGTTCATAGTTATATATAATGGTATACATATGTCAGTGTGTCTTGTCTAATCTGTGTTATGTCTATAAGGCTAAACATTAAGAATTTGGTGGTGAAAAATAGGAAGAAAAACTGTACAGCATTGATAATTTTACTGCAAGTAATAAAATGAACATACACTTTTCTATTCCAAGTTGATTACAACAGAACAGTTTCCTCTCTTCTGTTGCACTGAGTGTTGAGTACACCTGAGTGTATGAAGCACCTGTAACCTGAAATGTTTGAAAAACAATTATGCAGGCTGCCAAAAATTTATTTTCCCAACAAGTAGTTCTAAATTCCCAACTCTCAACAACATCCATCAAACAATATATCACATGTAAAGCAATTGTACGTGAGTAAGCAGCAACTGAAAGACTGAAAAATCAATCTGTTCTTAATAGGACTGAGGAACAAGAACTGTCCAACTTACAGCTTACAAGTACAACTGATTGTTTAAAGTTCAAGAAATATAACAGTAAATCAGAACTTCCTATATTGGATATGATAAAAGGTCATAATCTTGACATAAAAATAAAGTTCAATACAAAACAGCTGTAAAGTTCACAACATATCAGCTTTATGCGAACTATGAATGAGACACGAATATTGATAAAATGTTGAAAGTAATACCTCACAAATCATTTATGTCATATCTGATAATATCATAAACTAAAGTCTAGGCATAAGCAGATCAATTTTGCGGACCTATGTACATTATATCTGTACTACATGCTTAATGGACATTTGAACTGAGGATGAGATAGAATAAAGAGAAAACTACTGTACTCATACCTCTTTCATAATAACAGTCAATTCCTCTTTCACCAATACATTTTTAAAATACTTTCCATAAAGTCTGACATAAAAATTAGCAATAAAATCAGATATTATAAGACATTATTGATTTTTTACACTAATTATAAAACTAAATTAAGTATAATGAATTCATGTCAAACATTTATGATTTAGTCAACTATAGGATAAGTCTCTAGAACACATATATATCAATACTACTTACATCTCATCCTTTTGAAATAACTCTTTCAAATATTCATTTGCAACTGATGAAACTTTCATCTGCAGAGAATATATACTGAAAATGAAAAAAAATCACAAGACTTTGATGTAATACAACATTATCATGACAATGTTTTATATTTTACAGGAAGTATGTATATTTTGCAAGAAGCTGTTTACTATATTCAGTGTTAAATAATAAGTAATGTAAGAAATAAAAAAATGTTTCCTCCATGGGACATTGACAAGATGTCAAAGTTACATTATACATCACGGATGAAAGGTATAATGTAAGAAATAAAAAAATGTATCCTCCATGAGACATTGACATGATGTCAAAGTTGCATTATACATCACGGATGAAAGGTATAAAACCATGCTATCTTTACTTTCATTCTGTCAGAAAAAATAATGCTTTCACCAGTCACCATGTCTGAGGCAGGCAGACGGGCGGGCTTCAGGCAGGCAGGCAGGCTGAGCTTTTCATGTCTATTTTTTCTGGTGTCATACTTTAGAAACATGAATCAACCCAAAATATTCTCATACTTAGGATTTCGCGGTTGGACACTTTAGGATCTGCCCTAAAATATCGGGTCAGTCAGACAACCTTAAATATGACATTTCTTTTCTGACCTAATGAAAATGTCTAATGAGCTTGAAGTATGCTCCCAAAGGTTTCAACCTTGGACCTTGCATGATTAAATGTAATCTTATCAATTTGTATCAGCAGCACAGCAGTCTACTTATACAAAATATCATAGAGAAGTTTCTACAACAGTGCAGTTTGAAATTTAAGGCATATAAAATAACCTGAACATGGCATGACAAAATTTAGCAGATTATTGACACTGGATTGCACAAGAAACTAGAATCACTTCACCAAGAAATTAATAACCAATCCTGGAAGGAAAAACAAAACCTTCATAAAGGCAGGTAAGAATAACCCCGTCAATGGTTGCGTAGAGCAACCAGTACTTCTTGTAACAATATAAAAAAAATGGATAAAATCAACAAAAGCCTCCGACAGAGCTCTCAACATTTTTAGTACAACATCTATCAAATTATAAATATGTTGAAGCAGACCAACACAGCAGGCATCTCCACAAACTGGATATATTGAAGAAACTTGTTGGTACTTTTTATAACAACAGTTTGACAGACTTGTCCATGGTAGATGAAAGCATTCATCACTGGGTGGGGTAGGTATCATGAGTCTACTTTCAGATCTGATGATGAGGGTTGTACATTTATAAAATTCTTCAATCTGTAAACAACAGAACTCAGACAAGAATCCAACATGTGATTCCAATTCCACTTGGTACTCCAGTTAGAAATGCTATAACTGTTGACTGGGAAGAACCAACTGTCTGGTAGCATATACAGTGGTAGCATATACAGTGGTTCATTCTTATACAACAATATCAACAACACCATTACAATACCATGTGAAACAATTATCACTATCTTCACACCAAGTGAAAACATTGTAATCTTCTGAGATCTGGATGAACCCATTTTCTTGACTTGTTCCAGCAATCTATCAATCTTTCTCTGTAGCTTCATATATCTAGCAAACTCATCTGACATACTTATAGCTCCTTGTTAAGACTTTAAATCATTGACCTGTTGTCTTAAATTCAACTCTTCATCAGTGAGATGTATAAAGTACCCTCCTAAACTTCTTGACATTTTAGATGAATAAGATGGTAAACATGAGAAGAAATCACGGGAAGGAGAATTAAAATCATCGCGAACATCTTGCCCGACAACGACTGCTAATCAATAACATAATAGTTCTTTTAATTGAAATTTACTATTCTTACTGACAAGTAATTATAATTGAATTGTTCAATAATTAACACAGAACATAGTAAACAACTTCTTGTAAAATGATCAAATGTCTTAGTGACATTTATAACTAATGTCTGTAACTTTGCATTACTCACATGGGTCTTTAAAATGGCTCACTGTAGTTGAGATAAATACACTGCATAACACATGTAATAAACTAACATTGCCACATAACACATGTAATAAAGTAACATTGTCACATAACACATGTAATAAACAAACATTGCCATAAAACACATGCAATAAACTAACATTGTCACAAAACACATGTAATAAACTAACAGTGTCACATAACACAAGCAATAAACTAACAGTGTCACATAACATATGTAATAAACTAACAGTGTCACATAACATATGTAATAAACCAATATTGTCACATAACACAAGTAATAAACTAACAGTGTCACATAACACATGTAATAAACTAACAGTGTCACATAACACATGCAATAAACTAACAGTGTCACATAACACATGTAATAAACTAACAGTGTCACATAACACATGTAATAAACTAACAGTGTCACATAACATATGTAATAAACTAACATTGCCACATACAAATTTCCTTTTAGTTTACACTTCAGAAAAAAGTACAAGTAAGTAAGCTTATGGACCTTTTTTCATAAATGCAGATCTAATATTCTTTTCAACAGTAATAAGAGCCTGAATAAAGTTTTAACTATACAAACAAAGTGTACACATCTACATACAAAATTCACTCTCTATAATTTATCTTCTAACACATTTAATTCAGCAGTTTGAATAAAAATGCATATGCACTAATGTATTTTATGTGTGAAAAGATCTATTCTTCAATACATCTATATCTAAGACAACCAGTGTCATGAATAAGTATTCCAATATTTATAAGATTTGTATTACATGACAGATACTTTACCTGTTGGCTGAATACTGAAAATCCATATCCATATGCCTGATAAGGTTAACACACTTTACTCTTCAGAAAATTGCGATGTCCTTTCATCCATTCGAACTTGCTGTTAACATGCAAAGGAAATATTTCATACTTAATTCAAGCATACAGAAAATATTAAACAAGAATGCTTACAGGAAATACATGTCAAGACATTGTATTTATGGAAACACAGATAACTGGTGTTTTAAAATTAACTTGTAAAGTCATACTGAAATTTTATTGTGAATAAAAATATTACTATGGCCTGATTTGTTACTATCAGGTAGCAAATTCTTTAAACATTAAATCATAGAAATAATGCACATTCAGTGCAATTATCAACCAGAATTTCCTCTTAATACTGTAGTTATATGATCTAGAATTTCATAAATAAATTATGCAGATATGTAAATACAATTTATCACTTTCTTTGAGTCCAATATGATTTGTAAATGTCACATTTATGCAACAATGGCATTGTGCACTTGTTAATTTCCCTTGTTTCTTCGTTCTATCTTTCTTTTTTATGCTCATACTTTTAATGATGAAGTTTGTATATCCATGTTTTATATCAATAAATTATCATAACTAACAGATCTGCAGTGAACTTATCTGTGTGATCAAGTCAGATGCATTAAGGAAACAAATTGCTCCCCTTTGGAATGAAATACAGTTAAAACCTAGAAAATCCAAAATGCTTGGGCACAAACAATCATTCAGATAATCCATGGTATCAAATAATCCATTTCAGTATGATGTTCTGGTTAGTAAACAACTACGTGCACTATGCATAACTTTTGTTGAAGGTCACGATTTTTGGTCTTTTTTGCATCTATTCACTAAATCGTTTTCCAGTTCTGGAATAACTTTAGTGATGAAATGCATATCATTAAATATTTGTAGCGATTAGTGAAAAGAGTTTCAAACAGAATGATCATCAATGCATAATAAATTATAACTAACCTAATTTGAATCATTAAACAAATACTCTACAAACAAATGAATTTCAAACCTGATCATCCATTAGCTATGTCTCAATCAGCCAATCTTCCATGTATTTGCTCTGTATTATCAAATTATTGTATATATATGTCATCAAAGATGGCTGAAATAATAAAAAATATGGATGTTTTATTTGTTCCAGATAAAGGCTCCCATCAGTACACAATACGATGAAATCAATGGAGTTTTTGCAACATAAACATGTAACAATAATGACATTAAAAGATTGAATGATTGTTAGTTTAACAAAATGCTGATATTTGTTGGAACCGTAAGATGAATTTTGGTAAATACTTACCAATCCTTTCAGATTATACTGAATTTTGGTAAAAACTTACCAATCCTTTCAGATTATACTGAATTTTGGTAAATACTTACCAATCCTTTCAGATTATACTGAATTTTGGTAAATACTTACCAATCCTTTCAGATAATACTGAATTTGTTCATGTCCCTCAAATATAGAAGTCATCGTAATGCACTTTATATGAATAACTCAAATTATTAGTCTTACGTCCAACCATTACATGGAGGAAGCCATCAATAAGCTTGAAATAAAAAAAAGTATAACAAGTTTAATAAACACCACTTATGAACACAGCATATTATGTACAATGTATTTCATAAATATGTGCTTTCATATGGTTACATTTCATAACATACAGCATTACTATCAGTAAGATATTTCATTTTCAAGTCACAATCAGTATAATGTACAAATGTTTTACATAAGTGAGACATTATGAAATCCTGTCTTATAACTCCTCTTCATAAGATCAGCATCATTGTTCTCACACATTATACATCATCATAAATCAAGTCCTTGATGCATCTAATGGACTGGGTAGTCAATACGTAAGGTCAAATCAATTGAGTTGATATTTCATCAGATAGATTCCATATTCTTTTCACATCTGCAAATGTACAATTAGTGATGGAAACATGGTGTCATCCTCAGCTAAGATTAACAGTTGGATAGACATAACAAAACAAACTGATTTTATTAAAATGTCTGTTGTGATAAAGTCACACTGACTTAAATGTGGAGTAAAAATACAAAATGGTGATGCATTCTGACTGTGCTACAAAAAAAGGGCTAAAAATTGTCCTAATGAACATTAAAAATTACACTGTTCATGAATATTTTGCTGCTCTGAAGCTACCAAACCCGATGTAACAGTTGTCTTCAGGGGCACTCACCATTACAGTATTCCATGTTGTTTTCTAGCACACAATCCTCTGGCAAACATGCCTTGACATTGTCATCATTCATTTTTGACTTATCAACAACTTTTCTGAGGGAAATATTCCCATCTATTATACAAAATAAAGCATCTGTTGTAAATAAATCAGTTACAAAGCAAATGATTCTAATTGTTTAAAGTAAAAACTCATATCTCCCTTTCAGGAATTTACGTAGTAAGTAAAGCAGAGCTGAGCTGAATAAACTTGAATGTCTGAAATTTTTTGAGGTGACATCTCTTTGAATGGTCAATTACTTCTGTTCCATGTTTGATGTAAAGGACAGAAGAGTTCAAAACATGGTAAATAATAAGAAAGCTGACAAAAGCAATGATTTCCTTTGGTGACAATGAAAGTGTTTAGGCACAATGTATCAACAATCATAAAGCTGTTAATATATACATAAAATAATGTGATTGTCAAATATGGAACTGAAACCCTAATAGGCCTGACACTATTGATGTTGACATCAAATAAAGATAAATGGTAATAACGAAGAATTAAATCTATTGTATTCATTGATTGTTAAAGTACCTTTACAACTGTGCAGCTTAGATTGCATTCATTGAACAGAGGCTTTTACATCACACCTGTTTGCATACTTCTTCAATGTCTACCTTCTCCGCAGTGGAATAAGTTTTGTAGAAGGAATGCATTCTTTTTCTAGTGTTTCAATAATCAATCTCTCAATAGTCTTTATGATGTTTTCAAGAACATCCCTGCTCATTGTACTGTAAGTGATATTCTGCAACTTTTTAGCCCATCTCTGGCATTAACTTCAAGCTTTGTATCAGCCGAGGTATCTTCAAAAATACATAAACATTTTCACTTTAAGAGAATATCAAATCAACAATTACAGTTTGGTTCACTGAAATATTCAAATACTCAACAATAAAGTAAGCATGTATTTAATATCTATTGATAAAAAAAATAAAGAATAGATTTTGTGTGGTTATTTTTTTATCAGACCATTTTTACCTATAAAGATATGTATACATGTACAAGACCTCTATACAAAATGGCTACTTTCAGAGGTTTAAAGTTTCCCTTCTCTGGAACTTGGTCAATGGAGTTGACAACCTTACAGCCAAGCTTAAAAGCATGAAGCCCATGATGGTCCTGCAGCACTGACCAGAATAAACGTTTCTTAGTTCTTATTATTCCAAACCAAGAAAACCTTCAAACAGACAAAAACAGTGTACCGTAAAAATAACAAATAATGAGAACCACATTCTTACACCTAATTCACTGTAATATACACAACAATAAGGTAACTCAGGACTAAAAAATCAAGATCAGTAAAGAATCATTTCTCCTGCATGCCATTTACATTTACAACCACAACAGATAGACTTTTATTAAAATGATCAGCAGTGAAAAATTCACTTCTCATAGGTGAACATTTCTCTAAATCACAGATCCTTAAAAAATTCATCAGTGACATCCTGTCCAGCTTCACTTTACCAAGTTTTATCTTCATCTTTGAATTCAACAAGATCCACCATTGGAGTAATTCTGGTATCAAATCCTGAAATGGGTGGAAACAATGAACTATGAACTTGCACCTACAAATGGTGAGTTGAACAAATAAGGACTGCAAAAACTTATGCAAAATGCTACTATAGTACAAAAATATGCAAGCCAATTGCATGAACATAGATAGTGACTTAAAGTGATTAATTTTACCAAGTGATAGGTAGTTAATTATTCCATACACAGTAAGTAGGCGGATACTAGAAAACCAAGGCATTATACATATAGTATAAATTGTGTTATATTTACCATACATTGTTGATCAATAAATGTTTTAGAATTAGTTTCTGTGGTACATATACTTGGTTAAATAGCAATGTGGATACTAACCACCTGACATTTCATTACTACCACATTTTACTTAATTCCACTTTCTGCCACAGTCATATTTACTGTTGTAACATCCTCCAGTTTGTAACAATCAAATTCTTCAATCTACAAGCAGATTACATAATAAATACTCAATTATTAATTCCCAAAAAACTTGATTGTTATTTCCAAGAATAAATAGGTGACATTTTCAAAAATATCTTAATTGACCTACATTACGTTCTCAATCTATCAGCTTGATTTCAATGAAGAAATCAGAATCTTCTACATATAAATAATCTGCAAAATTAGGGCAAATTTTACAAGTATTATATTCATAAGAGATCTCAATACATTTACAAGACACTGCAATGATAAAACCAGAAAACATCCAACTTCATTCTGATAAAATGAATTTGACAAAATATAACTTATTTAGCTGGGGCATTTCTAGATACATTCTAATGTAGCAAGTTTGGTTCAATAAATCCATTAAATTAATTGAGAACTTTACACATAAGTTTTCACAAAACTTGTTCTGTTTACTTGCTGAGAAATAAGGGAGGTAACCACCATATGATTTATGGTAACTGTGAACTGGTTCCCATTGATTCTGTGAACATTAAAAATAAAATTACCTAGACGCTCATTGGTCAATTGTGGTCAAAATCGGGGCAGAATTCTGCCCATAGGATATCGCTAGACTAGCATTTTGAACACTTTGTGATTTTCCAGTTAGTGCATCACCGTGTATGTCCATAAGCAGTCACATTTTCACATGATCTGTCAAAAATAAATCAAAACACGGAATAAAATTATGTCAATGCCTAGAAAATCGATAAGTCGGATTTGTGTTGTGTACAAGACAATGTCAGAGAAAATAGAATCGGGATCAATTAATTTAGAATTGGTTCATCAAAAAGTTATTGTACTTACTTAAATTTTAAAATGTTAAAAAATGGTTTAAATCTTAAATGTTAATGAATGATGAGTAGGTATTTTATAATCTCTGTGTTAATTTCTCTATACTTACACTACGTATAGTGATCTCTCTCCACAGACAATAGTAAATTAATGAACCACACCTGAATATAAATAAATCAGTCATAGAATTTGGATGAACTTTGACCTTACTCGAGCTGTGATCAGGTCTTAACTAATAGATTCTGGCCAGATGATGCTCATTGTACAGAATGGTTAGAGCATTTAGTGTGCAGTACAATATGCAAACCAAGGAAAAATGTTGGAATTGACAATATATGCAACGAACATTTAATTTATGCCAACAAGACGCTTAATTGATATAAAATTATCCTGTTCACAGCAATGTTTGCCATAGGTTATATGTCTGCAGAAATGAACAAGGCCAACATTGTCACCATACAAAGAAATCAAGAAATGCTATGACGATTTGAATGATTACTGGGCAATTCCACTTGCACCATGAATCTTAAACTTGTTTAAAAAAGATTTTACTTCAAAATGACAACACTGTCAATACACAAAGGAAATAAGAAATGCCAAGATGATTCAAAGAATTACTGGGCAATTTCACTTGCACCATGAATCTTAAATTTTACTTCAAAGGATGGAACCACACATTTTTAACAATGTAAATCACCACATTCACTACAGGAAGTACTCTATTTGGTTGTTGGAACACAAGTAAGGTATAAGTTGCCTTATTGAATACAGGTTTGAACGTGTTTGGCAGAATGGTTTAATGTTCATGCTCCAATAAATTGATATCAAAATAACTTACTGCAAAGTGATACAAAATATGTATTCAACCAAGACAAGCTGCATTCCTATGACTCATTTACGTCTGACTGGTTCTTAACAACTCATTTATGTCTGACTGGTTCTCAATCTTACAGGGTACCAGGCAAAGAGGCCGTTGTTCTCCTACACTCGATCTTCTGTATATCAACAGTCTTATATAGAAACTGGAATAAAACAATAAGGGTATATGTATTTATGGCAGAGTCATATCTATAGTCCAACAGTTGCAGACAACAGGCTAATAATTAAGGTAGATGGGTCATAATGGACAAGTTTCCATACCTCCTTTTTTAAACTATTTTATAATCTACAAACAGAATTGTTTGTGAAATATTAAGAAATTGTATTGTCTATAAAATATATGATGACTTATCAAAGTCACCCTCCCACTACAGGACTCAAAAAAAACTGAGTCATGAGAATAGTTGGAAAAACTGGAAATGGTTTCAAATCTTTCAATGCACAAGATATAATTTACAGTTAGTTCATAGTTCTGAAGCCAAAATCAAGTAATATTCTGTACATGTAATGAAAAATGCTTGACTTCGGTGACCAACTGTGTTTAATGTATTGAACATCATACAATAACTGAAAGTATTTCTTTAAAAGATATTTCAATTTATTCCTCCAGATATTATGTAACTCTTAACTTAAAGCTATCATAGTTAATTCATTAATTAAACCTAAATGAAAATAGAAAACAATAAATCTAAGGCACTATAAATGCATACTAACAGCATGTCATTCACTGAGCTATTCCTAAACTTTTGATCCAAAGTACTGATCTTTGAGAAAAATTTTCTCACATCTGTTACTCAGGGAAAAACATCAATATTAAGGGCTGTAAAAGAATCTCTTAGTTCACTTTGACCAGATCATCAAAAATATAATTTGAAAATGCTCAATATTCAATCCCAAGCCGACAATGTTTTCTGCAGTTGGACCTCAAGTTTGTAGACTTCTCAGTGTTAAATATTACCATACAACTGGGGAAAACCTTGTACTCAGAAAATCAGAAACATCACAAAGTTGAATTTGACAGCTTAGAGCCTCCATATTAGCATCAGCATTGTATGCATTATAAGTTATACCTAACTGATGCAGTGCAAGATCTTCCTGTTTCTGGGATTGTCCAGGGAACTGCTTCCTAAATACAGTCACACTGTCAATATAACCAGGCCCTGATTGTACAAATATTTCCATTGTTTTAGTTTTCAGTACAGCTGTCATCAGAACAGGAAAGTTAAACCTTTTACCATTATGTGCGACTAGATATACAATTACAGTTCCAAAACTTCCTGAAATATAACAAACTTTAGTTAGTATATGACATGTTTATAGCTGTAGATATGAACATACATTACAAATACCAAACTAAAGTTGCTTAAATAATGATAAACATAGTTATGTTAGTATATGACATGTTTATAGCTGTAGATATGAACATACATTACAAATACTAAACTAAAGTTGCTTAAGTAATGATAAACATAGTTTAGTTAGTATATGACATGCTTATAGCTGTAGATATGAACATACATTACAAATACTAAACTAAAGTTGCTTAAGTAATGATAAACATAGTTTAGTTAGTATATGACATGCTTATAGCTGTAGATATGAACATACATTACAAATACTAAACTAAAGTTGCTTAAGTAATGATAAACATAGTTTAGTTAGTATATGACATGCTTATAGCTGTAGATATGAACATACATTACAAATACTAAACTAAAGTTGCTTAAGTAATGATAAACATAGTTTAGTTAGTATATGACATGTTTATAGCTGTAGATATGAACATACATTACAAATACTAAACTAAAGTTGCTTAAGTAATGATAAACATAGTTTAGTTAGTATATGACATGTTTATAGCTGTAGATATGAACATACATTACAAATACTAAACTAAAGTTGCTTAAGTAATGATAAACATAGTTTTGTTCTATGTTATAACATATATTTTTCAGTATCAATTTGGTGTATGTATACATGGCTTTATTTGTGATCCATTATAATATTAGCATTATAATATACATATTTACCAAGCTACAACTAGCATTCAAAATTTCAAGTCATGCGATTTTTTAACAATAAAAAAGTGAAGTGGGTGAGGATTGATCCTGTTGATCCTGATTTCTTTGCTTCAAATGCAACACTGCACACTGCTCAGCTATCGCTGCAGATGACAGTGTTTATGAAAGGAAATATTTTCTATCTTTAGAACTGTATACTGACAAGAAAAGTCTGTAATCTGTTTAAACAAATGTACAGAAATGTCAGAATGAGTAAAATAAAAAATATGCTTTTAAGAATGACTTGAGATACATGTAAGCACATTATATATTCACTTTAATACTTTTATACAACATTTTGCTGAATACAAACACAATAAACATTGCAGACATTTTAAGTCGTTATGTACATCAACTAGGTGCATTGTTTTTGTCATATAATACATTTATATTATGCAGCCAACAGTCAAGAGAAATCATCTGGTAATATTTTCATTCATAACTGAAAGTTTTTCTTTTATCAAAATTATTTCACAGGATAAATTTAACTAAAGCATGTGACATCAGTGGCAATGTGTGAATTTTATTGTTTTCTTATGAATTATGATCAATTTCAGGGAGTTTTATTGATATTATCGCAGTTTCGCTTTATATATGTACAGCTTTACAACTTCGTGTCTGACTTGTAAAGTTTGACTATTTTTCTTGTAGAAAATCTTAAATATCAAGTTTTAAATATGTTTGAAGGAAATAAAAGTATACATTTTCGGTAAGTGTGTGGGCGTATCCACATGTTGCACTATAAATGAGTAAAATGCTTTTTACTGCAGTATGTTAAAAGACAATAATGACATACGTTGGAAAAATACAATTGTCGAAGTTGTTTCCCTTCTATTATATATGGATTACATCTGCTTAAGTGACAAACCCCTTTGATCACAAATGGGTAACATACGACTAGAAAATAATGAGTCTTTGACAGTTTACTTCTAATATATTGGAAATAAGCATGATTAGATACAATCATTGTAACTAAGTCTACACAAAATGTTTATCTTACATTGCCATTGACAGACGAACAGACTTAAACAATTTCAGCTCTTGCAGAGATGTATCAGTCAACCCATCACTGATTATCAATATGAATCAACTATGGCACCTTGTCCAACATGTATCATGTCTGCAATAGATAAAATAGACATTTGACAGATTTTTTCAAATATGTGTTCCCAACATCCAGTATTTTTGCTTTATCCAGCTTGCACAAGTGAACATAGTCAGGGTATGGTCTGCTACACTTTGCCACAAAGTGGGCATTCATAAAAATGTCTCAGTTTTGAATGGGCAACAGAATCTAACAATTTTAATTACCTGTGGCCTGATGTTTTATTTGACATTTCCATGCAATGCAGGTGGCCCACTGATTTTTCATGAATATTTTGAACAGTTCTGATCCAAGATAGCTGCAACCACTTACAAATGTCCCCGAGTTTCAAATTATTTGCAAACATTACAGGACATCATATTATGAAGCTGATGGAATTGCAACCAGCAGAATACCTTTGTCCAAGATCCCTGGAAAGACTGTACCCTCTTGGTCTTATCATAATTATGCTGGATGAGTTTTTGCATTTTCTTGGCAGGTTCCAATACATTTGCTACATACTACCACATTGTTTACGCTCACAGTTTACTGATGCTCACAATTTGCCAAACATTTAATGACTTAAATCATAAGCGACCCAATACATATTTACCTATAAGAAAGTTACAAATTTCTAGATTTGTTTTGAATTCGTTAAACCGTTATTTTGATTATTTAATTTACGTAAATTTATAGAATTCAGGTTACCTAAATTTGAGGTAGCATAACAGGATTCCCATCTTAGAAACCTAGGTAGTCCTTGGAGAAAACAGTTTGCTTCTGTCTAATAGACTATCGATAGTGATGAGCCCTGTAAATTATAATACCGTTGAACATACAGATTGGAAAACAAGTCAAAAATATTTCAAATTATTTACTTTTTTTATCATAAGTTACAGAACAATGTTGCAACAAGTGTTCTGTTAGACAGATTATTTGCATAAAAGAAAAGCAAATACAAAATAAGTACATTTCATGATTAATGTAGACATGCATGTAAAATAATATTGTCCTTTCCTTAATTTAATGTTTCCGTGGGAATATGAATTCCTATTCCCATTTTATAACAAAAAAAAAGGAGGAAAAAATAGGAAAAAGTAGGTACTTTTCTTCGAAAGTAGGAATACACAACAGTCATACCGGAGTTACTGGATTTCTTACTTACAATACTTGTACGTAACATAGTGAACTTCATCCAGTTGAGGCCAAAACACCCATATCAGACTGCCACTTCTTTCATATAATTTCAATAATTATTAACAAAAAAGATTTACACTTACTCAAAGAGGTATTTGAGTGCAGTTAGTATGGACCTATGCAGCCTCATCTTGATGAATGCATCTTCAACAGTATTAAAACTATACAATGGGTTTAATTTTCTTGCAATTACACTAAGAAACTCGTAAGAAAATTAAACTTATTATTTTTTGCCCCATTGAAAAAAGTAGGAACAGTACATCATAAAAATGTAGGAAAAAGCAAGGGCTGAACTACTAAAAAGTAGGAAAAAATAGGAAAAAGTATGACTGCTTCACAGCCTGAAATAACAGCAAGTCCAGAAAAAATAATAGTCCTGTACCTGGGTTCTAGACCAAAAAATAGGCCATAGATAGGTGGCAAAAATATTCTGACCTATTTTTATTAACATATTTTTCATACTTTAGATGCACTATTTGTCACAAAACATATTCATACTATGGATTTTGCTGTTAGGAATTTCAGAGTTGGCACGTAATGATACAGTAGATCGAGTAACCAGAAACAATTTAATGAATATTCATAAAACACCACTTTTAAACTAAACACCACCTGATAAAGGTTTCACATTATACTGTGGTAACATGTTTGCTATTTGTACCTACAGTACTTGATGCTGTCATTATGCCTGTATCTCACATAGACATTGTTGTGTTTGAACTACCTAAATGTTGAGCTAACATTCTAGGATTGGAATTTGGATCCATCTTGTAGAAATGAATCAGAAGCTAGGAATATCAACTGGCTATTTGAACATTCTCGCCAGCTACTTTTTCCCCACAGGGGGCATTGCCTCCTTGCCCCAACAGTCCCTCATAATTGTTTTTAACATACACAGTTAAAATAAGCCGTTTAAAACTTGTTCAAATCGAAATTACATCGGTCATATTATTGAATTTATTATGTTTGATTAAATTGATACAGAAAATGACCTCAGGACATGTCAGTCGAGTTTGTAAATATACTTACTTGTCATAGAGTAAACCTGGCTGAAATCAGATCAGGATGGTTGGCCCATTGTTTGCAACAAAATATTTGGAACAAATACAAGTCCACTTGCATACATTTTCCGTCATGAAATACTCTTGCCTGCACGCTCGTATCGAGCAGGACATTTTTCATGTAGACGCTTGGCTTTTTAGGGAAAAACGTTCTTCATATTTTCCTGGTCCCCGTACTGTTAGTCATTGCTACACAGACCGTAACAAAAATGTCTGGTAGCCCCAGTTGATTTTCTTTGTTTACTTTCGAAATTTTCTCTCATGTTCTCCATAATTGTCATAGAGATGTGTAATAAACCCAGCGCTGATAGCAAGAGGTTTCATGTTCAAGTCTGGGCTGCCTATTTTTTAACCTTATAAAAAAACAACAGAAATGCAGTTTGTGGTACACAAAGCATACCCTTCGGACCATATCTAGTATTATCTATGACGAATACATACATATAATAGATTTTCAGTTCTATATTTTGAATGTAGATTTCAACCGACACAAGTGGTTAAGTTTCATAACAATAGTTCACAGCAAATTTACACGTTTCATTACTGATATATAAAATGTAGAAAAAAGTGAAGTTTCACAAATGTTGGAAAGCTACAGAAAAACTTCGTTATTACGAACATCGATATCACGAGAACCCGATTTATCTCGAGCAGTTTTTTAAAGTCTTGCCATTATTCAAATGTTTGTGTCTTAAAAACTGTATCATTTGTTTACATACATGTGTGTCTTTGTGATTTGACAAACAGTATTCGACAGACAACTACTGTCATCAATTCAAGCGACGGTTGCTACCCAACCGAGCTAAAAATAAATTAGTATAAACTAAACTAACCATAAACTTCTCCGGATGAACTAAGATGGAAAATCGGAAAATGGTTCTAGGTTGTAGGCTATACGGTCGCTGGCATTAACGCCATTTTTCAGTCATACACTGCGACTGGTTCACCTAACCAGTTTTCCTGAAATGTATACTAACCAGTACTAACTTAATCTTCCACAAGTAGCCGGCAACGTCTCAACATATGAAGGAAAATTAACATTTTCGTCAATTTTTCAAAGAAGGGTATGACCTGCCACGATTGGGATTCTAACCCGCTCTGTAGGCAATACTGACTTGTAATACTAAAGTTCAGAATGTTATTAAAACTAGATTAACATGTGCACAATGAACAGGAATGAATACAATACTCATGTACACATCTACATGTATCTGGAAAATGCACAGTTTCTCGTTCGTTAATTGTTACATTAAATAAAACCAAACATAAGACACTTTATCAGCTTTGTTTGTTACAAAACAATTCTATACCAAAGATACAACTTATTCCCTGGCCATCCATCGACTGATGTAATTCATAATGATCTATTGATTGTCTTTTAATCCAGACAGACAGACACTACTTGTTTGATGTGGATGATCACTTTATATGTCCGTTTTAAGAACCTGTGTTTATATCATTATATCAATATTGTGTATATTTGTTCCATGTTTGATTATAATTTTCATCTGAATACACATAATTCAACAATGCAGATACTAGAACAAATATGTAGCAATTACTCTTCATTTTTTTCTTAAGTACTATTTACGAAGAAAGAACGGAAGTACTCGATGTTTGGCGAATAGCAATTAGTGTAGATCGCAAGAAAAGCTGATGGTCTAAAATTCGCACGAACCTTATAACAACACATCTGTAACGATTTGATAAAAAAGTTGCGAAAAGAACCACATGTACTTACTTAATCGTGCAGTAATTGAATTTATTATAAGTAGATGTATGACACATTATTGAATAAAAGATATTGTGTGAAGTCATTTAGGACGGGGCACATGTTTTTGTTAAAGTGAGTACACATATAGTTTTTCTATTACAGGTGTTCAGGTGTGTTTTTAAATGGACATGAAGTAAATGTGTATATTATATATGAGTAAAAATGTATATTATAATATAATTGATTTTAAGATGAATTTCAGTCTTTTATTATGTTGTATGTAATGGATATGTACACATGTCATTCATCAATGCCTTGAAGACCCAAAACCAATATCCTTCTTAGTCGCCTTTATAATCTGTATCTACCCTAATGTTCCTTGGTGTTTCTTCCTTCACTAATAATCAATACAGTGCTACTTAGGCTATCTGGCCTGCGCTCATAAGAAGTAGAAAGAATAATATCTAGAATCATGTTATTAACTACACTGTTGAATTCAGACTGCATGAATCAAATTTGTCCACTGTAATCTCTTGAGTATTATGTATGCAATTAGTGTAATTCATAATGAAATTTTAATGAAACATTACATTTTGTTTCCAGGATGGGTCCAGCATTTTAACAAGAACCTGAATGGCCGTTCATAGACAGTAACGAGAGAGGTTGTCAGTCAGACTTCTTGTCAAAATATGTTAACTTACTTGAACTATGATAACTAGACAGGTAAATGATTTGGTATTAATACAACATAAAGTATAATAAAAATATTCGCATTTCAATAAATACGAGGAAATTATTAAGAATTTTAAATCGTTTTAGATTGTTGACATGCAACATGTATATAATTATTTTAAATATTGTTTGTATTATAAGAAATTATCTTTCATCAAGACTGTGAATTTGATGTTATTTTCTGACGTCATGGTCGTGTATTTCAAGGATTGTACTAAAATTATTTTTATAATTTTCTTGTTTTGGTTTAGAAATATTAACTTCTTTAAGTCGCCCAGAATATTTTGGCGACTCTAAAATGGTAGACGAGAGAATATCAGCTTCGTCATTTGATTCATTACTATATTTAACTATTTTATATGCATATTTTAACAACTTTATCAAAACGATAGAAAAAATAGTCCATTAATATCAGTCAATATTTTACATTTATTTTGGAATTTCAAAATGGAGTTTCACATTTATTTCAAATATCATCTAAAGACGGTTTTGTATTCTCGTAGCTGAGGTATATTTCTATTAAGTTGTTTATAACTGATGCTGTTTCCTTGCGTGTACTGTAGTAGCTTTATCTGTAAGTCAAATCATATTTTCATGGTGAAAACCTTAACTGGTAGGTTACGTTTCATGCATTTTGCTAATATTATGTATTGTATAAACGTAGTTTGTTTCATTATAAATTAAAGATAACACATCTCTTTCATTAACAATAACACACTAATAGTTTCGCAAGTAACAAAATAAAACCCACTAACGTTTAATTATTGTGAAAGCAAGTTTCTCCGTGCCAAATTGGTATATATTATTTTGTTGGTCCGTCATTAAAAATCAAATGTACACTGTCAGCATTGATATCATAACATTCTTATTTTTCGTTTCCAGAAAAAAACTCGTGATTAAGCATCTGAAATGATTATAGGAATGTGTAATTATCACATGCTAAAGATTGATTAAGTTCTGTTGTAATATAAAGAACAAATGTGATCGAATAATTGTGGAGTGTTATATGGGAAATGGACTCTTAGCAGCTTCACCTCGCTTTTGGAAATAGAACACAAATTCAAGAAATCTGACTGTATGATGTTTCAATAATAAAACTGTGATTCATGTATAATTATGTTCAAAATAAAACTGTTTTCATGTAGTCTTGAATACTATAAAACAACAGACATTTGCATAAATGTTACTTTAAATTGCAATTGTACTATTGATTATACGTAACCTTGAATGATTATAACAATAGATAACATTGATTCTAGAATATGTCAGTTGATTGTTTATAAGTGTTTGTGCGGAAACATTAAAACGAAAATTGTTTTATTCTTACTGAGGACTAAATACTTAAATTGATAAAAAATTCATTTCGTCTGCTACTGACTTACAGTATTTGTTTACACAGCTTAAAACTATGAGCGAAAGTCCACTCCTTAAACCTAACAAAGACAAATTACACCACGTTTTTCTAATGTCTTCCGTGAGAATTCAAATTCACTGAAATTAAGTTTTTTACGATACAGCAAACCCTTACATAATGTGGTCTTCATACCTAAATCAATATAAAGGTTTAAATCAAAACATGTTATACTTGTAAATTATCATGTAACGATTTGGTAACTTCATGTTCTTAGGTCCGAGAAGGAGGAGTGCAACAGTGTTGTATATAAAAGTGTTTATAGCAGTTTGTATGCCAGTCAGCTGATTAGCTCAGCTGGTAGAGCAGTTGACTTTCAAGAAGGTAATGGGTTTGAGCACTGCATTGGGAACTTTATTCTGTCTCCTACTACATTGGTGCTATGAGTGTGTGGCTAGCCTTTGAATCCTAGATCTAGGGTGAAGCAGTGGCTGGGTTAAAGAACCTGTGGTTATTGCTTAATTAATTCAAGGAAGGAGTGTAACTGGGCTGTCTATATATATGTGTGTGTTTATAGTAGTTTGTATGCCCATCAGCCTGATTAGTTCAGTTGGTAGAGCAGTTGACTTACAAGCAGAAGGTCATGGGTTCAAGCCCCCATCAGAAATATTATTTGATTATTAAATTTTCTCTCTTGCAATATGCGCCTTAAATATTGCAATTTTCTCACTTCTCAGTGAAATAAATGTCCCATTTACTCGAAACATATAAATGTCCTCTATAAAATTTTAAATGACATTTGACAAATTTACTAATAAATAACAAAAGAGGTTAAATGAACAAGACATTGGCTTATTTCTACAATCCCATAAGTCAATTTTTGGAAATATTGAGATCTTGGCGTCATTTTTTTCGTATCCATGAGCTCTTTACAATGGTCATACTAACCTGCTTGTTGATTTATCCTAAATAGGGTTAATCCCAATTCCACCAACCCGTAACTTACTTAAAGTTAATTACTGCAGTTCAAAACTTCAAATGCAATTTTCTCAAAATGGGTAAAAATGCAATTACGGGTTCGTAGAAATAACCCAACAAAGAGAAAACAATTGGCTTTATACCATGTACAATGTAGTTCTGATAAATATTCATCATCTTAACTTTTGTCATTTCATTTTTAGCTAACCTGAGCATAAAGTGCACCTGTGCCATGTCAGTATTCAGATATTTAGTTACAATTATTTTTTTGCAAAAAATGTATATTTTTGATCTGTGTGTTTATATTACTGCACTCTTTATTTTATTGTTGGTAATAATACCAACATTACTTTGATAAGGTGCATACAGTTTCACCCTTATTTAGTGAGATATCTACCATTGAAATTAATCATTAATAGTTTTGAAAATGATAACTGACAACTATGTTCTTTCTTTATTACCAACACCCCTTACTAGAATGCTTGGAATCTTGCACAATTACTGCCATCAATCATGTTTTGATGCATTTTAAAATTGTCATTTTTTAATCTTGTATCAAGCCACTGGAAAAATTCAATTATATTAAGTTGATATTAGGAGAAAATTGTTCCATCAGTACTTTCAGTGCTTTGATTGATAATGAAGAAATACTGTCTAGTTGGTAGCCTGGGATTAGACTGCTACATTAGTTGTATGTATGATCATTTTGTCAAATACAAATTTATCTTCTCTCATCTACTTATAACATAACTTTACATTCTGGCTTCCAAGTAAATGCTTCAACAAACAAATTTTATCATACTAAACTGAAGTTTTGTCTTCTGTGACTAGAAATTCCTTTGTGAAGGTTCATTGAATGTAAAATCCTCTAAACAGTAATTCATTGACCAATCAAAGTTACTTATTTATTGAACAACCGAATTTATTTTTATTGAGCAATCAAATTTACTTATTTATTGACCCATCAAATTCACTGGACTCAAACTCCAAATTCCACAGATACTTGACAGTAACAATTGTTAGAGACTGGAGTTTTTGCGACAGACATGAACACACATCATTTAGTCATTGCATTTTCATCAGGGGGCAATACTCATCAAAGTACAATGGTTCAATAAGGAAACAATGTCAATCTCAGATCCTCCACACAAATATTAAGGATAATTGGGCAGGATGCTGTTCTGCATCAAAATAGTCTTCTTGTGAGAAAGTTAGTGAAAGTGCATAAAGAATTAAGGACTGTTTGTAGCTGACTGATGCTGTTGAGACGGACATTAATATATTACATAGACAACATATTGTGATCAGTAGGCTCGATCTTCTTGTATCTCTAGTATCTGGATTTTGTTGTTCACAGAAATGTGCAAAATTTATTTTTTGTAATTGCAATTATGTTAGTTTGCTATTTTATACTTTTGTTATAAGTTTATAAGTGTTAAATTGAAATTAAATTTAATTCACTGAAACTAAATTTGGTGCACTTTTCTAATTAATTGACTTATTGAATGTAAATGCAAATTCTTGGAAATAAATAAAATATTTGAGTAATCAATTATCAATTGTATGTATCAGTCTGTCAATACAATTTTGAAATTGTTTGTAAAACATTTGTTTGCATGCTATTTGGCAAGGTGTGAAGTGTTCAATATTATATGTTCTTCATGTTAATCATCATCTCATATTTAATTAATACAAATTTTCAATGTAGACATCCCCTCTCTTTCCTTTGAGTGTCTCCCCAAAATTACTAAAATTAATAAAGAACTAATCTTAGAAATTTTCCAAAGATTTACTGAATTTTTTGTATTTAAGTAGTTTTACAGTTTTCCCCCAAAATTGCTTAACCTTTATAGTTTTCTGTTTACAGTCTTTGATTGTTGAATTTAACATACATTAAAACCTCATTAGTTAGGTGGTCTCATTATCAAGTTGAGTAATAGGGGAATAATTGAAAGCTGGTCCAAAAATAAGTGGGTGTTATAATAAGGTGGGTATAATATATAGGTGGTCACTATTTGAGGTCAAACAATTTTATGAACTGTGTGAAGCATTGGCAGACATATCTATGGTAGTCATTTATCATATTTCAATTTGTAGTAACACATGCACATTGACAATACTATGTCTATTATATTACATGTATGTGTTGAATGAACAATTATTATGTATTATGTTCACACATGTTTAGTATTAAAATGGAATCACAATCAAACTGACAGCTCAAAGATCAACTTCATTAATAAAGCTATATTTACAAGTATCTGGATTTTGTTGTTTACAGAAATACTGGAAGAGGGGAAACAAAATCATTCATAAATCAACAGCATAACAGTTGGATTAGCTTCTCATGTTGTCAATGAGAATTATCCAGGGAATGCTGTAGACTGGAATATGTACCTTAACTCTAATATAAACAACCTGACTAATAATAACAAGGCAAAAATCTGCTCTGTACAGGACTCGAAAGAACAACTAGTACGACTCTCTACCATCTGAGCTGTGTGACTGATTTCTCACTCACATACATATTACTCCTTTTTTACCTTTTTTGCCAACCTTGGGCAATTGCATCATGTGTAAACCAGAAAATTGTGCCTTGTATGAGACTTGAATTCACAACTATAAGAACACTACTACAGTGCTCTACTAATTGAGCAAACCAGGCAGCTGATTAGTATCTGGCCATTTTTGTGTGTTGCTGTGTTTGGTGGGTTTTGGGCCGTGGGACTTCGAGGAAGGTGATATGTTGGGGAAGATAGGATGTTTTGTTATTATTTGTATGTGTATAGATTGTAGTTATTAAATTAATAGAGTCTAACAATGATTTCTGTACTGTAGACTGATGTGTTCCAAAGAAAAGTGCCGATATCGTCTATATGAATATAGAGTGTCATTACTTTAAGAGTGATATAACTGTTATAGGATTGTACAAAGATATGTATCTTATGTACCTTTAGGCCATACCAAATGGATACTTGTTTAGCATCCTCAGACAGTTTTTTCTGATGCCTTGATTGAAAAGAAAATCACTTATATAACACCATAAAATTGTTACAGCCACTGTTTTTTCATAACCTATGTCTTGTAAATTTCTCAATATAAGCTGGTTAATTTCTATCATTCACGAATCACGCACTGGAGAATATCAACTGCTTTTACAACAACTTCACACCAGCTCTTGACCCATACTTCTTGTTTTTTAGCTAAAAGATTTTACTCATAAGATCTTGAGATAAGTAAAATGGATAAAGTAAGAGCATCATATCCAGCAAGACAGAAGCTGACCATCATAAAGTATACTGAAGCACAGGGTAATTGGGCTGCTGGATGAGAGTATAATGTATCTGAGGCTTGCATAAGATGATGGTAGAAGTATTAAGGATTGTCTCCAACAATGGCCAGCAAAGAAAATGACCACTTGTGGTTCAAAACAACAACATCAGGAGGTCAAGAAGATGTACAATTGAGTCGCAGATCGTCCCCAGCAGGGTATAGTGGTTTCCTCAGTCGAAATAAGACTCATAGCTACCATGAGGGTTAAAGAAATGAGCCAGCCAGGCTTTAAAGGGTTTGTTGACTGGTCATATAGGTTCATGAAGAGACACAACCTGACCATAAGAAGACATACCCACATCTCCCAAAAACTGCCTGAAGACCATGAGGGGAAGCTAATTGCCTTCCAACAATTTATTATTAAGGAGCGTCGGGAAAATGATTTCCCATTGAGTCAGATCAAGACTCCCCTGACATTTGATCTGCTATACAGATGTATGTTACATTTGAAGGGAAGGAAATCCATCCAGGTAAACACAACCAGAAATGAAAAGAACTATTTCACTGTCATATTGTGTTGTACAGCCAATGGGGAAGCTACCATCCTCCATCATCAAGTGGGAGACACTCCCTAACAACTAGAGGTGAAACGATTAATCGCGATCCATTGTGAACCGCGATTTTTCATGCTCGATTCGATTTGATTTGATTCAATGACGGCAATTTCGATTCGATTTTTTTTTTGGTAATACCTACTTTCATTTTCCGTAGTATGCGAGTCAAAATGACTGTGATTCTGTGAATTATTCTCTGTGGACTAGATCTAGTCAGAACAGTACACTGCTCAGTGCTCACCACTTTACTGTTTCAGTTTTTCCTATTCACAAGTTTTATGTTTCGTTTGTTCCATTGTTTACAGTATTTAAGAAAATACATTCCATCGTAAACTAGTGGGATAGCTATTTTATTCTTGTCCTATTTAATTCCTTTTAAAATCGAAAATCGAATCGAAAAATTGAATCGTGGGATGAAAAATCGAAATCGAATCGAATTGAAATTTTTTGAATCGTTTCACCTCTACTAACAACAGATAATGGCCTAAGGGGATCCACATCTAATGCCAGCATAAAGGGTGGATGAATGATGAACTGGCCTGTGACTGGATAAAGACAGTAAGGGGTAAATATCCAGGGGCTTTGTCTCAATGAAGTCTCCTCGTTTAAGACTCATTCTGGAGCCATACCTCAGATGTTGTGAAGAAGACTCAACAGAGACTATTGCACCACATGACATGAATGCTTCAGCCACTCAATGTTTCTGTCAACAAGCTGATGAAGACACTGCTTCAATGAAAACGGAACACCTGGTATAGTGACAGCCAGCATTTGTTTACCAACAGTGGGAAGATGTGGAAATCAGGACTCATAGAAATCTACCAATGGATTGTTAATGCATGGCATGAGATTGACAAGAGCATGCATTCAAGAAATGCTGCATACCTACAACCTTGATGGCGGTGAAGATGTGTTACTCATAACTGTGTTTAATTGCAAATTAATCTTAAATTATGAACCTCAATCAGTGTGATACATATCAGTCAACTAAGTAAATCGTGCCCATATGGACAATTATGTCTTTGCTTAAAATTTTTACCAACAAATTACATAAAAACTTCAAGCAGAGATACCCTCCAATGTGGTTAATTGATCAATGTGGATGTTGGCCAGTGATACTGGGTAAACCTAGTATATACCGAGGTCCTAAAAGGACTGGTTGAAAACTCTATTTGGGTGTTGAAAGAAAAGTTCTTCCTCTCGAGATGTATCCAATTAAGTGTAACAAAGGCTTAAAAAGTAGCCATGTTTGGGGTCACTTGAAAAAGTAGCCATGTTTGGGGTTACTTGAAAAAAGTAGTTTGGGGTAACTTGAAAAAAGTAGCCATATTTAGGGTAACATGACCTAAACATTTGGGTAGGTAAAACTTTCCAGACTCTAAAAATACTTTATGAGAGTACAAGGCACGTTACATCCCAAAAGTTTTTCACTTTGGATATTGCAGTTAGAAACTTCTGCTTTGGCCAAAAAAATTAATTAACTTTAACCTTTAGGCTAAAGTATGCCTGTAATTAATCATGCCATTGTTTTATATCTGCCTTAACTATTACTATCAGCTTAAACATGGTATTGGTGTTGGTTGAGTCTTTTATGTTATATCAATGGCACAATAAAATTATATAAGATGGGAATTAGTTTTAACTAGCTTGGCAGTTTACCTATCCTACTTTTCTGAAAATTTCAAGACACTAGTATCACCCATTCTTGAGATATACATTGAAACATGCTCCAAAAATAGCCATTTTTAATGTGATGCAATCTCACTTGAAAAAAAAATATAAAAAGTACAAAATGCTCTTAATTTCAAAAGGATACATTAGTATGGTTTATACATACTTTTGTAAGTTTTGCTACTTGAATGCTTGAATTAATGAAATCAGACAAGAAATAAATGAAGGATTTTATAAAAGCAAAACACTATCAGCAGTGGTTTTGTTTAAGCACAAAAACTCAAACATATACTTATTGTCATATTCTAAAAACTGGTACAAAATAACGATTAAATTTAAATTGGCATTAATCATTCAGTTATTTATTGTGGTAGGTAAAATTTATGTTGTATTATTTTCATTGTTCCTCATTTTAAAAATATAAATCCTACACTGGCTAATGTGTATTCATGCTATGTCTGAGTTGGCCAAAACTTGTAGTTATTAATTAATATCATTGAATAATACTAGAGTCAAACCTGTGAACAAAGGTCACCCTTGGGAAAGACAAAATGTGGCCTTTATTGACAGGTGGCCTTCACTTGGAGGTCAGTTTGTTCTAAATAATTAGTGCCAGTTTTTCAAAGAATGGTTTTTATTCACAGGGTGGTCTTTATTTAGAGGTGGTCTCAAATAGAGGTTTGACTGTACTTAGAAAAAGAAAAATGAAAGAAAAAAATATTTTGTAATACCATAGGATGGAAATGGTGGATAAAAAAGTCATGCATGCATGTTCATGAAAAACTAAACTTGATTTGCATAGGGGATAACCTAAATGTTGTAACTAACTCCACAGGAATAATATTATGGTATCTAAAAGTTGACTTTTATGATTAAGTGAGACTACTATAACTACCAATACCATATTTCAGCCTATTTTAGCTTATTTTGTTCTTTTGTTCAACTGCTCCAGGTCCTTTCAGCAGTTCTACCTTCCTGCTTCATAAAAAAGATATTTCAAGGTATTTGTGTGAAAGAATGTCTCTCATCCTTCCACACCAAACAGTTTTTGGAATATGATGGAAGGGATATGATAAGTAATTGAAACAGAGCAGTGTATCATTACATGTTTTGGAAGAATGGTCCCTCATGAAAACATTTAGCACATACTGATTGGGTTTTGTAATGGCTGCTCTTCTGGCATCTAAAACAGTGCAGCGGGCTAGACACATACATGTCAACCTTGATAGATCTAGAATGGAAACCTTTTTTTTTGAAAGTGGATGGAAGATTTTGGAGTTGAGCAGGTACGGATATGTTTGTTTGAACTTGGTTACCATTTCTGGTAATACTGATGCATTTAACACCAGACACAGTCTGCATCTTTACATTACATTTAATTTTGTTGAGAGATTCACCGTAAGTGAGGTCCCTACAACGAATTACTCCCTAGCAGAAGTTCAGTGTTTCATGAGCAAACACTGCATACCTTGCTCTGAAAAACTGTTGAAAGAAGATTTTTGTCGTTTCATTGTATGATTTTTAAAGTTTTTTACAAACTAGGGTGTGCCTAGGATGGAGTTAATTTGCTTTTTGAGGACAAAATGTTTGTGATAGGTTTATCTGGATCTACTGCTGAAATGACAATAAACCTAAAAAAATTCTGTGCAGTAAATGTTGGAAGATGTTTTGTGGTGTGATTAGGAGTCTGAGTCTATAAGTGTAAGCTGGGCTTTTTGGGGATGCCATGATAGTTTAGTGATTTTTGTCACCGATGCTCCACACCCACCATCAAGTCCTTCTAGGGGACATGACCTGGGGGATGCTGATATAGGTCATGACATGGATCAGAGATATACTCTGAGTGAAAGTGTTAGATTAGATAATGTTTTCTAGCAGAATGTTTCAAGCTAAAACTATCTTAAGGAGATTACAAGGGTAAATCAAAGACCAAACTTTCCACAAAATTAGCCCATGAGCCACTGCCTTCTATATCATTTTTTCCAAAAAGGGGGTTACTACAAAAAAGAAAAGACATGGAAACGTTCTTACATTTATGAAATGAAGAAAAGGAAATGAAAAATGACCTAGAGCATGGCATGACCGCCCAGTTGATCAGGAAGGGCCTTCCTGACCTCCAGTTAAGCCCAAATTAAGGTTGAAGTGCAGTAATGCAGAGGTGGAGTATTTACAAAGATACCCTGGCCCTACTCAACCACCAGGATCCTGTCATCAGGTGACACAGATTGCAAACAATGGCAAACAGACAAGCGCTGTGTGTGGGATCTTACTCCAAGGTAATTCTAACCCACACCCAGATTGTTGGGTGTCAAAGTGAAATTGAAGTTGGCTGATCTATGTGTATTGATAGTAGCCCAAGGCAACAACTGTATAAGTCTCAAAGCATTCTAGCAAATGATTTTGGTGCTAGATCAAAGAATAAAGTCTAGTTAACCAAGAAATAGCCCATTTTTACATTATAAGTCCTAATCTGTTCAAGGTCAAATTAGGGTTGGGTGATGTGAGTGGATTGGGAATGGTCCAAGGCAACAGCTGTATAAGCATCAAATCATTCTAGTAAACAGTGTTGTTACTAGACGAAAGGGTAAAATCTAGTTCACCAAGAAATAGCCCATTTTTTACATTATAAGTCTTACTCTGTTCAAGGTAATATCCATGTTGGGTGATATGGGTGGATTGGGAGCAGTCCAAGACAACAACTATATTAGTATCAATCATTCTAATAAGTGGTATGGGTGCATGACAAAACAGTAAAATGTAGGTAATCAAGAAATAGTCCATTTAAAACATTATAAGTCCAAATTAGGTCATGGTCAAGGTCAAATCTAGGTTGGGTGATTGGGATAGATCAAAGGCAACAACAGCAGAAGTATCAAAACATTCTAGTAAGTGGTGTTGGTTAATAATTAAGGATTAATGATTTTATCATTATAGTACAAGTATAGTGTCACAGTAAAAATATAAAAATGAGACATTTTGTTAAAAAGGTAACCTAGAACTGTCAGTTCTCATTAAATGAGTTTTGTTTTCCAGTATATGAATTTAATTTGGTAAAAATCAAAAAGGATCCTTTAAGAGTATCCAATATATCTAAAAGTGAAAACAGTAACTTCAATTTGATTGAAATTGTTCATTAGTGGTAATAAAAGGTACAACACTCTTAACAGAAATGTTTGCAAATATTGACGAGGTCACAAAAATATGTGTCTTGAAGCATTTAAAAACAAAATACACTAAGTCACCCATTGTTGTCAGAATTAATCTTAAGTGAATGGTAGGAATCATTATTTAAGATATTAAGCATCTGCTCTTTAAACTTTTAAGTTGCATGCTCTGTTTTAATGAAGCTTGTCTAGTTAATACAACAATGCCATTTTTGTTGGCAGGTTGCCATGCAATCAGTTGAAAAATTTACCCCACTGAAAACGTGTTTCATCTTAATGCAATATGAAAGTAGCCTCCCTTTAAGATTCACCATTGGATTGTTTCCCTTTAACTCACCATAGAGCGGACAATCTATATACGACATTTAATAAACAAGACTGAAGGCAGCTGTGATATTTCTTCATCACAAATTGAGGTATACCAATAATCTGTACGTATGTGTTTTTCTATTGACCAAAGTTAGCACTGAAGGGAGTTGAAGAAAATGCATAACAATTAACTGCAGCAAGAACTTGCAATACTGCAAAGCCAGCCCCCAACAGTCCTCTCAAGGCTTTGTTTGTTGTATGCAAGACCTATTAATAGAAGATATATTAGGAAGGGCACCAGACTAGAGAATGATGGTGCCTGTGTGGACACGCGTGTTTAAAACCTGTAGGGCAATCCTTACAAAAAAATTTGTTTGCTGCAACACAATAAAAATCACCATGTATTTTTTTAACTATCCCAGTAATTCTTTTTTTTACCATTACATTATTAATAATTGCTTTCTGGTATTTTTATCTGTATGTAACTATGAACACAGGTATTGCTAATACTAGCCAAGACATATACATTGAATTTTCCTGTCAAGAGCTTTTATTCTTTGGAGCTCATTGTGCTCATGTATATAGATCCAGACCAATGTATACCAACAGACTTAATATTCCCATGGGCGGGGCTTACTAACTGTGTTATAAATCAATAGTGTCTTGAATCTCTTGAGTAAAACAAAAATCATCGGCAGTTTGTGAAAAGGGAAGTAATAAACTAAAGTATTTTTATAGGAATTTAATATAAATATAGCTGAATTATATATTGTGCAAAAAATATTTTTTTGTCTCCATTTGATTCATACCTTAAGCACACCGTAGATTAGAGCTCTCGTACATTTTATTGAATACCCTGGGAAAGGATAGGTGAGGTTCTGGAAATGTGCCTGAATCCCTTAGAAATGATCAAAACTCGGGACCCCCTGGACCACCAGCCTACTTGCTCAGTTCCCCCAACTAGAAATCCAGGATCTGCCTATGCCAGATAATAAGAGAAAATGGGATCTAGGTAGCAGATATCACTAGGCATATCAGTTATCCAAGGAAAGAGGTTTTCCATTTTTTACAAAATGTCTCACTGATTCAGATTTTTTACATGCTACAGTGGTTTCTCTTTCTGTGCAATTTTCTCTACATATTTCTGCTTTCATTACAGGTAAACAGTACACCACACTATGAAAAGGTACAAGACCACTAACAGCCATCACAATTGAACTAGGTCTGGGAGGCCAAAGATTTCTAGCCAGCAAGATGAGAGACTTTTAATACAAGCTTCACTCCAGAACAGGAAAATAAACAAGTTACAAAGAGACTGGCAAGCCTCAAATCTGTTTGTATCAGTAACCACATGGTGGTGTCATTTACATGGAGCTGGACTTTATGGTCATGTAGTTGTAAAGAAGCCTTTGCTTTCACCAAGACACAGGCAATTATATTTGAACTTTGCCAGAGAGCATGCTAACTGGTCTTGGGTTGATTGGTCTGCTGTGATATTCTCCGATTTCAAATTTAACCTGTTCAAAAGTGATGGAAATGTTCATGCAAAAAAGACATTCCGGGGAACAGAAAAAGACATTCCGGGGAACAGTAATGGGATGACAGTGTATGTCCCACAGTGAAATTTGGGGGGGGTAGTGTTATGGTGGGGAACCATAAGTTATAGGGATCCTGGATTTCTGTCTCATGTTGTTGGGAGACTGGGAGACTCAATTCTAAAGGATATTTAAGATTCTTGAAAACTGTCCCATACCTTCCGTTCATTTATTCTGGTTATGGTGAAAATTATTTTCAAGAATGATAATGCAACTTGTCATAGAACTGGAATAATTAAGCAATGTAAAAAATGACCTCCTCGAATGACCTCCTCGGGCACTAGACATCAAATCAATTGAAAATTTGAGGCAGATTCTGGGGATAGAACTAAGAAACAAACACAGCCATAATCTGGACCCAATTGTTAAAGCCTGTTGGGATTCAGTTCCTCCATGAATCATGTGAAAGGCTTGTTAAAAGCATGCCATGGAGAATGCAAGCAATAATAGATACCAGAAGAGACAACACAAAGCACGAAAACAGATTGAGGTGTTTTGTTAAATTCCTGAATAGATCATGATGTTCAATGTCATAGTGGTTTCTTATTGTTGGCATGGAATATTTATGAGCTGAATATTTTAGCGTTTTCTTGTTTGTACGACTACTATGATAGTATTAAGATATTAATCATTTTAAATATATTTCATCTGTTCAGTGTTATTTCTCAGCATTTTGGGAACATGACCTGACCCCCAGAATTGGGAATTTTTGTGACATATTTGACAAAATTGGGACAAAGTCAGGCTGCATAAAAATAAATTGCAATAATCAAATATAACAGAAGAACAGGAGGGCCAAGAGTGCCCATTTTCACTCACCTGAGTAAAGATTGCGCCATCTATGGTTTTCCTGTGATTTGACCTGGTGACCTAGTTTTTAACCTGAGTTGACCCATGTTCATACTTGTTCAAGATATCATTAATACAAACATTCTGACAAAGTTTCGGGAAGATCCAATAAAAACCGTTACTTCTAGAAGGTCAACAAGGTTTTCAGGAGATCTGACCTGTTGACTTTGTTTGTGACCTCAGATGATCCTTCAAACCTGTCCAAAACATCATTAAAACAACATTTTGACACAGTTTAATGAAGATCCAATTAAAACTGTGACCTCTATAGTGTTAACAAGGTTTTCCAGTGATTTGACCTGGTGACCTAGTTTTTAACCCTAGATGACTCATGTTCAAAATGGTCCAAGATATCATTAAGACAAGCATTTTGACAAGGTTTAGTGAAGATTTAATCAAAACTTTGGTCTCTAGAGGCTTAACAAGTTTTTTTATGCCAGATAACCCATGTTCAACCTTGCTTAAGATGTTACTAAGGCAAGCATTTTGACGAAGTTTGGTAAACATCCAATCAAAACTGACTTCTAGAGTGTTAACAAGGTTTTGTGGTGCATTGACCTAGTGACCTACTTTTTGACTGGAGATGACCAATATTCACACAATTTTACAAGATTATCAATACAAACATTTTGACAAAGTTTCATGAAGATCCGATCAAAACTGTGACCCCCAGAGTGCTAACAAAATTTTGGTTTGATTTTGTGCTAACAAAATTTTAGTTTTTAACCTGAGTTGACCCATGTCCAAACCTGTTCATGATATCATTCAAACAATACAAACATTCTGACAAGGTTATTGAGTTTGTTTATCCTCGCCTCCGGGTTATTCCCATATGGGCGAGCATTCACTATCTTTAACAATAAACTGTAGTAAAATATTTAGCCTATTTTTATAAAAACAATTTTTAAAACAATCTTACAGGGGTAGGCTATTTTTAGTGAACGTTTGTATGTCTGTCTTTTTTTCTTTTTTTTTTTAACTTATTATATGTTGACTATTATAATATACTGTTTTATTTTATTACTTTTTCACAGAAGAAAGGGGGATCTATAATATTATATAACAATTTTATTTTACTAATTTGTTATGATAGTCTTTACTTGTTTTAGTAAAACTATTCGGTTTCACTGTTTTATTAATATAATTCATAATTTCTAATTCATTTCTTAATTGATAAAGAAGGATGGGGGATCTGTGTTATTTTTTGTCTATTTTAATTTATATTCTAAGATTGGGATATATAGCTATTTTATCTAACATAGCTATTTTTTTTTTTTTGATTTTATTAAGAAATGACTTGATGTTTCTATTATTAACATTATTGTATATAGACTACCATCCTGATATTCGTGTAACTTTGATATATTATAGTTAAAAAGATAAAAAGTTTTTGCCCAATTGGTAACATAGTAAATAAGTACTTTCCGATATGTGGTTTGCATTCTCTTTTACAACATATATAAGAGGATGCAAACTCTTGAGTGATTCTGATATAGCGTGTGTTTCATCTAAAGATCAGAATCACTTGTTTTTTGCGGCCAGCCGCATTTATAAAAGTATGATGAAGTCTTTGATACATACCGGAAAGTATGATGGTTTCAAAAATAACCCCCAGGACCTAAATTATAATTATTAAATTTATCTTAAAAAAAAAAAAAAATATGAATAATTCAGGACTGGTAGTCATTAAAAAAAAAAAAAATATTGTTCACCCTCTGTGTAGTAATTAAAACAATAATTAAGATTGTAAGAGATAAAAAATAATGTCTTCTGGGGGAGCAAACAAAAAACAGCTAACTTTTTAGGGCCATAAAAATAACTATGTAAAAGGGACAAAAAGTGATAACTGTTAAAATCATATTGCATATACATATTTACAACTAAAATACTATCTACACAGAGGGGTGAAACTTTATTAAAAATGAAGGTAGTCCTTTTTTTTCTAGTATACTGAGACCATTCTTTTTTGTTCAGTGATGCTGGCGGATCAGGTAAAGGCAACTTGTAACAAATGCGCCCCAGTTTTTATACATATTTAAGAAAAAATTCTGTGTTGATAGTGCATGCCATGATTCCAAAGACTGTTAGCGTTATAGTCTACACAGTACTTTGGTGGCATGCACTATTTGTATAGTGATATATTATTGGTATTTACTGGGTTTGAAGTTTTTGTAGGGGTATTAAAATGTACTGATAGTCTGATAGTGACCTTAGCACTTTGATCAGTCCGATCAGTTTTTGGGGATTTTAATAAAAAGGGCCTGTCATTGAATATTGGGATCCAGAGTGTGGCCTAGAAGCTCAATCTGGGCTCAGTCATGTTTATTGTCCTGGTCACACCCAGACCCCAATAACAACTGTTATTTAACTGGTAGGGTTTTAACTGGGGCTATTTATTTACATTTCAGTACTCCTGTAATGGGTGGGCCAGAGTTCACTCCCTTTCCCAGTCCAGACATAAGTGTGCAAGATTGTCAGAAAAAGGTATTTATTTTCTTTTATTGTTATTAGATGTCATTGAAATAATTTTTACACTATGTTCGTGTTTATAAAAAAGAAGAAAAGAAAAGAAGAATGTAACATTATTCCATATAGGTCTTAACATTTATATATATTGAATAATAAAAGGTACAATGTAATTTAAGAGTGATCATAGACTTTGGCTACTATGAAGTATACCTTTACCTATGCAATAAATATGTTTATTCTTCTTAAAAATTGTGTGTATTTCTAATAAGAGGTTTATATCTATATATATTATTGTCATTTATATAGACAATGCTAGAAAAAAATTAATATTATTATTAAGAGAGACGTTTTGCAGCCCAACTGATTGTGCAGTATATAATTAATTAGTAACCTGTATAAGACATTTCATGTTACAATAAGGTCAACATAAATTTAAAAAAAAAAAATAAATAAATAAGATAAGGAAAAAAAAAATTAAATAAAAAAATAAAAAATTAAAAAAGTTGAGAAAAATGAAAATAGATAAAAAAAAAATCTAAAATATTTAATTTTTAATATAGGGATCACAACAGTTGGGCTACTTGTGCACACCTGCATGGACCTGGGGCCTTAGATTTTATTTGTCATCTGACAAGATTTTATGTATTTTTCTAAGGCTTTGAAGACTGAGCTTTTTACTGCCCCGCTTGGATTGAGAATATTCTCAAGATTAAAAACCAAGCCTAAATTTACAAGGGCAGCTTTTAGCTCTAGTCTGGTAGTGAAGTGAACCCCACAGTGTAGCAGATAGTGACTGGTTGTGTTCAATACTCTACACTGGGCGCAATTAGGGTCCAGTCCCAGGATATGTTTTCCATGGGTTCCAGACAACAGATTTGCCCCCAGTCTCAGACGGGTGATGCATTTGTCTATCCTTAGATCTGAGGAATAGACATCAGGCCATCTGAGCCCCACTGAGTATTGGACAGAATCACAGCCATCCTGTTTCACGCTGGAATAATAACTCCTCCAGCGCTTAATGGACTGTGACCTGACCAATGAACTTACCTCAGTGGGTGAGAGATTGACTTTAGTGTCTACAGTCACATGATCCAGGCCAGATTTGGCGGCTCTGTCCGCCGCCTCATTTCCTTCCACACCTATATGAGCTGGGCACCAAACTAGAGTAATATCCAGACCAGCTTGTTGGATGGAATAATTTAGGATGATAATTTTTTCTAAAAGGTCTGGACTGGATTTACTGTGATAATTTTGGATTGATTGCAGCGCCGAAAGTGAGTCCGAATAGATAACTGATTTTTTTGGTTTATGATGAAAAATCCAGCTCATTGAATTAATTAGGGCTATCATTTCTGCTGAATAGATTGAAAGATTGTCAGAGAGTCTATCAACAGAAGAAAAGTTTTTTGAAGGTATATAAAAAGCTGCTGCAACTTTGCCAGAATTTGGGCATTTAGAGCCATCCGTACAAATACTTAGATAGTTATTGTAAAATTGTTCAGTATGTAAGTTAACATGAATTTTACTTAGGTGTGGAAGGTCCGTTTTTAAGTTTTTTAAGGAAGAGTGATAAATCTATATGAGGTGGGAACATTAACCATGGATGTTCAATTACTGGCCTGAAATCTGCTACCTGTATGTCTTTGAGACCGAATCCCTCCCCCAAGAGTTGAGTAAGGGCCCCAATTGGAGGGGCATTTTTTTTGAGATTGCTCTTTGTGAAGTGACCAGTCCCAAAGATGGAGTTCATGGGGTTATTTCCCCTTGATTGTACTCTGGCCCAGTATTTGACAGTATGGGCCATGCGCCTGATAGCTAAGGGAAGAACACCAGCTTCTGCTTCCACTTTATGTGTAGGTGTGGAGCTCAGGGCCCCCAGGGCTACCCTAAGGGCTTTATATTGAATTTGATCTAGTTTTTTTAGTAGGAATGGGGCAGCGACAGCATAAATTTCTGCACCGTAATCAATTTTGGATCTAATTAGTGATTTATATAGGAGCAGTAACCTTTTTTATCTGCTCCAAAGTCAGTATTTTTGAGTATTTTCATCATATTAATGTTTGTGGTACACTTTTTAATTAAATATTCTATGTGTTGCTTAAAAGTTAATTTTCTATCTAAAATCATGCCAAAAAATTTTGTTGCAGTTTCAAATTGGATTTGTGTACCACCTAGGTGTATGTCTAATTTATGCTGCTGCTGGTTCCCAAACAAGATACTGACAGTTTTTTCTTTTGATATTTTAAATCCCCAATCTTGTGCCCATTCCCAAATCATGTCTAACCCTTTTTGTGCCTTTTTGGCCATTATTTTCATATTTTTGCCTGTTATCTATGTGCCTGAATCATCTGCAAATTGACTAAGAGACATGTCGGATTTTGAAATGGATACAGGTAGATTATTGATTAATAAATTAAATAAAAGAGGTGAAAGAATCGCGCCCTGAGGGGTACCTCTCGAGACATTTTCTTGATCTGAGAGGGTACCATTTGCCCTTACTTGAATTTTGCACCCTTCTAGAAAAGACCTGAGGTATTGGAAACAAGCTCCCGTGATGCCATATTCTTTTAGTTTAAAAAGTACACCGAAGTGCCAAGTTAAATCAAATGCTGCCTGGAGGTCTAAGAAAATGGCTAGCACTGTGCGGCCTCTGTTTTTGGCCAAAACGATGTCATGTTGTAATCGAGCTAATTGGTCTAAAGTGCTCCTTCCCTTTCTAAAGCCAGATTGAGAGGGGTTTAGGTAATTATTAAATTCAATATGATGGTCTAAACGGGCCTTTACCATCGCCTCTAGCAATTTCCCAGAGTGTGATGTAAGGCTTATTGGTCTATACGATTTTGGTTCTTCACTGTTTTTGTCAGGTTTTTTGATAGGTATAATGCAAGCTTCTTTCCAATTTGTTGGATATTTGCCTTCACTCCACACCCTGTTATAAAATTTTAGCCAAATATTTAAAGTTTCATCTGACATATGTTTAAACATTGAGTATGTAATTTGTCTAATCCAGGGGCGGAGTTGCGTCTGTCATGAATACATTTTTTAAGTTCTATTAGTGAAAAAGGTTTGTTTAAAGGTGTATCTTTTAGCCCCGGCTCATTTACTTTATTGCTATGCTGTGACTCGAATTGTTTTTGATATGCCAAAGTTTCAGGAGGTAGATTTGAGTCACTTGATACTTCTTTGTAATGTTTTACTAAAAATTGAGCCTTTTCAAAGGGTGTTTTTGCAATTTCATTTTTATTTTTTAATAACGGTACAGGGTTAATAATTTTGCCTGTTAATTTTTTAATTTTGTTCCAAAATAGTTCAGAATTGGCTTGAGGAAAAGTAATGGATTCACAAAATGTTTGCCAATTCTTTTGTTTTGCTTCTATTATTGTTTTTTTTGCATGTTTTTCTGCGTCTTTTAATTTTTTAATATTATCAGGGCAAGGATTTCTTTTTGCCCTATTTAAAGCTTTTTTTCTGCCCTGTACCACTTCATGACAGTCATCATTCCACCACTGGACTTGAATTTTTGGTTTTCTTTTAGGTACTGAAGCTGGTGTACTTTCCTTTTCCATGTGTAGAATTGACTTTGTTAAATTTTGCAAGTGTTGATTGATATCATCAGAGTAGACCTGGTTTTCATGTATTGTACTACAAAGAATTTTGAATTTCTCCCAATCTGTCTTATTTAAATTTAAATTATTATTTTCAGAATTTTGATTTGTAGAATTTTGACCATTGATCGAAATTAAGATTGGGAAATGATCTGACCCCAGGGTATCATCATGAACTCCCCAAGCTGAAATTGAGGCAATTTTGGATGTGCCAAAGGTTAAATCTATGTTTATTAATTTCCCAGTTGATTGATCTATTCTTGTTGGAGTGCCGTCATTGAATAGAATCAAATCATGCTTTTCAGCCCATTCCAAAATATCCCTCCCATGACGGTCTATAAATAATGAACCCCACTCAACATGGTGAGCATTAAAATCCCCTGTTATAATACTGTTAATTGCCTCATTTTGAGTTGGAAAGCTCTTTATGATGTGATCTAAAGATTCAAGATCACATCCTCTAGAATAAATATTTGCCAAAAGTAAGGATTGTTTGGTGAAATGTATTTTTATTAATTGGAACTCTATTTTAGAGTTACCTTTTTGATCTCTGGGGTTGTCTACCCTGATGTATTCATAATTCAGTGAGTTTTTGATGTATATTGCCAAACCTCCACATATAGTTTTTTTTTCTAAAAAAGGTTTATATTCCAAATTGAATCCAGGAATATTTTTTGATGTCCTACTGTTAAACTTAGCTTCCTGGATACATAAAATATCTACATGTGGGTTTTTGTTTAAAAGAAGTTTTAATTCAGAAAGTTTTTGAGCATTTAATATTTGAGCATTAAATGATATTATATTAAGGTTTCTACACATGATTTGGCCTTGTTTTGGCTGTTTTATTTTGGGCCACTCTATACTGTTGCCTACTAGGAGACTGTAATGGGATTCTACTCAGCAGTCTCCTACCCATTTTAAGTTTTCCAGGAGTACTGGTTGCCTTTACCCTGATCCTTACTCTTCTGCCAGGTGTTGGTGGCTGAGTGCCTTTAGACACCCCCGGTATTGTGTTTTTTGTTTGTTATTAGAGTGATTTTGATTTATTTCTTTTTTTGGTGATGTTTCTAGTTTTGGGAATAATTGTTTTTCTAAAGAATTTTGTATAAATGTATGTAAATTTTTCCTGATTGGTCTTGACTTGTCTGTGATGATGTTTTCTATTATTTTGGTTAATTGTATTGTGTATATTTTTGTAGTCTGATGGTGATTATTTCTTATTTCTAAATTGTATTTTGTATGATTGTCTTCATATTTGGTGCTATTATTATGAGTATTTACACCGGGGGTGCTTTTTGTTGGCGTCTCAGGGATTGCGACCACTCCAGATATGGATAAATTATGGTAGGATTTGAAAAAGCTGGAGTGGACGGAGACCACTGAATCCTCCTCGGTGACATTGTATCTACTACTATCACTGACCACAGAGGAGATCTCTGACACTTGGGTCAGGGATTCTCCACCATGGTCAGATTTCACCGGAGAGGACTCAGGGGTCTCCCTAGGCGTAGATGTGCCCTGTAAGGTAGGGACCTCTGCTTGCCCAGTTGAAGAAATATTATTCAAGAGAACCTCGGCCACCATCCCGGAACCTGTCCCCCCCACCTCCATGCCAATACTGGCAGGGGGCAGGGCGGATTCAGGGCCCGGGGAGGCAGCCTGCTTCTTATCTTTCTTGGGAATTTTCGGGCTCACAGGATCCTTTCCTAGCGGATTTTCAAAATCTTTTTCCGCCTTTTCTATTGTTTCAACTGCCCTGGACCACGGGATGCCCTCCTTCTTCATCAACATAGTAACACATTGAGCTTTCATATACTGGGGGCATCCCGGGTACCAGGCTGGATGGTTCCCACTGCAGTTGGGGCATAGGGGGGGCTTACTGCAGTGGTCGGGCTTATGGGATCCCGAACACCTGGCAAAAGTTTGTTCTATCTTACATGAAGTAGCCCTGTGGCCAAACCTCTGGCACCTGAAACATCTCATGGGGGCATAAATAAAAGGTTCTGCTTTGAAGTTAATTTTGGTGTCCCGAATTTTTATGTACAAGGGTACAGCCCCCCTAAAAGATAATTTGACTGCCCCAGTTCCCTCACCCCTTTTATTGTGAATTCTATTTATGTGTATGAGCTCCACCCCATCAGCCGGTTCGAAAATTAAATCGGGGCGGAGCTCGTTAAGATTGATGTCAGTGGGTACCCCATGAATTATCATATCTGTGACTCGGTCCTGCTGGGGTAGCGTCGCTACAACCCTACAGCCCCCCAGCCACAGATTATGATCATTTATTATCCTTGCCAGAGGCTCGACCCCAGGAAATTCCAGCATCACTGATCCTGATGATAATGGGGTCACCCGCTGGACTAGAGGCATTTGTGTACTGATTACTTTTCCCAGTTTGATAACATTGATCTGGGATAGCAGACTCTCTGGACCCCTAGATTTCAGGATGCAGATAAATTTGTTAGGGACCTTGACACGATGCTGGTCCCTGGGGTCCAGAGTTGATCCTACTAGTCTGCTGATGTCCAGTGGGTGCCTGTCTGGGTTTAAAATCCTCGGCTTATTATAGAACTCCTTGCCAGCTATAATGGATGTATAAGACAGTAAAGATATGATGTAAGATTGGGAAGATTTCTCGGAAACAACGTTGTAGTATTATTTTGAGTTTTAAACTATTATTTGGTATGGACAAAATATATGATATATATAAATTTAATAAACATATTACAAATATTTATGTTTGGCTTTCGATAACTTCAATAATGAATAACTAGTTACTGGATATGATATCAAGATAAAAAGAAATATTTGGAAACTGTGGGCCAAGCCGAGGATTTAACAGGAATAGGTCTCAGTATAATAACAGTACTCTGAGTACTTTGATTTTACACATTAAAATTTAATTATGAGAAAGGACAGTCTAAGAACAAATAGTCGGATAGGATAAAAGGACAGTGAATATAATATACACCTTATATTGCTAGTATGATAGTCGACACACATACAAAGATAAACAAACTCAATATTACAATGTAAGCATGAAGGGAGAATTTTGTTGACCGGAAGTTCTTATTCGAAAACACCTACACAAATCAAAACAGAGAATGAGACCTCCGGTAAAGTGAAAATTTCTGAAAACAAGTAATAAACCAATGAAACTAAGAATTTTGGGGTTGTTAAAGGGTTAACCAGTCGACGATGATAATCTGTCTTTCTTGGCGTAGTTAGGAGGAGGGTGCTGTCTTGGAGACTTTCTTGCGTAATTTTTTCTTTCTTCGACTTTTCCTCTGTTTATACCCAGACACCGGAAACGGAAATCCCGAATCGAATGGAATCTGACAAAGTTTGAGGAAGATCAAATAAAAAAATAAGACCTTCAGAGGATTAACAAGGTTTTCCAAGGTTTTGACCTGGTGACCTAGATTTTGATCCCACATGACCCATATTCGACCTGTCCAAGATATCATTAAGTCAAGCATTTTTACAAGGACTGGGGAACCGCCGATCAAAACTGTGACCCTAAGAATGTTAACAAGGTTTTTCGATGATTTGACCTGGTGAGCTAGATTTTGACCCAAAATGACCCATGTTCAGACTTAACCAAGATATCATTAAGACAATCATTTTGACAAGGTTTGGTGAATCTCCAATCAGAACTGCGACCTATAGAGGGTTAACAAGGTTTTCCAAAGTTTTGACCAGGTGACCTAGTTTTTGACACCAGATGACACATATTCGAACTTAAGCAAGATATCATTAAGACAATCATTTTGACAAGGATTAGTGAACCTCTGATCAGAGCTGTGACCCCTAGAGTGTTAACAAGATTTTTCTATGATTTGACCTGGTGACTTAGTTTTTGACCCCGGATGACTCATGTTCGAACTTAACCAAGATATTATTAAAACAATTATTTTGACAAGGTTTGGTGAAAATCCAATCAACACTGTGACCCCTAGAGTACTAACAAGGTTTTTCTATAATTTGAACTGGTGGCCTAGTTTTTGACCCCAGATGACCCATGTTTAAACTTGTCTAAGTTATTATTAAAACAATTTTTCTGATAACGTTTGATGAAGATTCAATCAAAATTGCAACCTCTAGAGCATTAACAAGGTTTTCTTGTGTATAGACTTAGTGACCTAGTTTTTGACCGGAGATTACCCATATTCGCCCAATTTTACAAGATCATAATACAAACATTCTGAAAAAGTTTCATGAAGATCCAATCAATTCTGTGACTTCTAGAGTGTTAACAGTATTACCATTCTAGATGACCTGGTGACCTAGTTTTTGACCCCAGATGACCCATATTCGAACTTGTCCAAGATATCAGAGCAACAGATAAGTTTTCTCAACGAATTGGGTATTACTCCATCATTTCATTTTGAATTGGGTATTTGCTAAATATAATTGGGTTTTCTGAAACCTGTTACTCTTTAATTTTTATATCAATTGGGTATTCATCTTACTCATCAAATCTAAGCTTACTAATATCAATAACACTGTAAGACACTGAAATAAGGGGTATGTGGTCTTGAAAAGATTTACTTACATTTGAATTTCTGTATAATTTTTCACAAGTGTCAACACATTTTAAATCAAAGCATATGCTTTGCGCTGATTTTTTAAAACATGACAGTTTTGTTTGTAACAATATTTACAAAAAAGGTATGTTTGTTGTGCAATAATATAAATGTTTTTCGGAGAACATTTTGTACGGTTTGAAACTATATAATCTAAAATACTCTTTGCATATTGCTCGTGGTCTGAACTAGATTCATTTGAATGAAATAAAATGTAATGTTTTTTTTTGCTTGGATCTTATGGTTTTCTTCGTCCCCGCCTCGACATTTTTCTAACAGACTCTTTTATAGCATGCGTCCATTGAAACACTTAGCATAGTTTATCCCCAGGCCCTAGCGCAGAGAAATAAAAAAAAATAATTGATTTCGCAGCCCTAGGGTTTTTATTTTTATCTTTTATTTCTTGATAGATTTTTGTAAAATATATATCAAATTAAAGGCAAAGCTCTCAGCTTTCAAAAAATGTAAAATAGTTAATATATCTTGTGCGAAAATGTGTTTTTGAACAATGTGAAGTTAATCAAAATTTCTATAAAACTTTTCGCGAAAGTTTGGGTCTGAATTCCACGACCCTAAGGTCTATTTTTTTTTATTTTTCAACTTATTTTTATTTTGCTTCAAAGTTGCGCGAAGAACCAAAGAATAAAATGCAAATATTTTAAAAACCTGATGAAGTAAACTCAATTATTTTTCTTATTTCCCTAAACTAGGGCCGGAGAATACACACTCCAAAACTGAACACATTTGGTTGTTTTTGGACCGCATCGCTACAACGTTTGTTTGAGACTATGAGGAACGACTGACAGACGAAAATGACGATATGCATGTATATTCATGAAAATTGATTTCGATACGCATCATTTATATTCTAATTAGGTATTTTGCTTTTGTAACTGCTTTTTGATATGCATCTAAAATAATTTCAATTGCGTATTGTGTAAATTTAATTGAGTAAATACGCAGCTTATCTGTTGCTCTGGATATAATTAAGACAAACATTCTGACCAGGTCTGATGAAGATTCGCTCAAAAGTGTGACCACTAGAGCTTTTACAACCCCCAGATGTGGACGCCAGACGCCGGAGTTTACTGACTGATCACTCCAGCTCACCGAGCACTACATGCTCAGGTAAGCTAAAGAAAAAACAATTGAAATATAAATTGTTTCTCTCATTATAGTAGAATATTTACTGACTTGTATAAAAATAATTTCAATACAATAAATAGATAGAAAAATGTCCTACAGCTTTAATCAATATTTTGAAGTAGTAGTACTTGATGATTTTTCATTGCATGGCAGATTAATTTTCAAAAGGATAATGCCTCTAAGACAGCGAAATAGCGAAAGGGGATCGATCATTGTATGGGCCTGAGAAAAAGATTGAATGGACCAGGCTCTTGTATTCAATTAGGTGAAGAAAGTGTTGGCGTGAAGGCCAGGCAGGATGACGGAAGTCTTTACTAGTCTTGGATGCATTCTGTGCTCATCAGACACAGTTGTGAAGATGATGTTCACGGAGAATTGTAAGACAACACTGCTATCATCCAGGTGGAATGACCTCAGGTTCACAACCCCTAGACGCGTCGATCCATGAGCCGATGAAGGGTATGCTTTGATAGAAATGGACCAAGCGGTATGCGGACAGTCAACATACATACATACCCTATGACAGAATTTGAAATCCTGCGCTAGACGAGATCCATAAATAGATGGTCAATGAAATGGCCATCATTGATAAAGCCTCCAAGAAATGTTGCGCAGTAAAACCTCATTATCTCAAGGAGTCATTGGAATAAACTTACTAAATGCTCTAGATAAGCCCAGTGCTCATAATAAGTTTGTGTTATGTGCCTGGACCAGTGTATTTACATAATGTTATGAAATGCTTAAATTGAAATAAGAGAAAAGTACACATTGATTGTTGAGATAAATTAAGCTGACTGATTAAATAAAGTTTAATATTCATCAATATGTTCCAGTACAATATCTGAAAATACACTGCTTCCATGTGGTGAAACAATTGATACGGTATAGCAGGTTATTTCTGCGGAAGTGACATTTCTGCGATTCTGCAGTCTCAGATTTAAACCACAAAAATAATTCCAAGCAGAATTTCTTGTGAGTTTGGATCAGACTAATCTCTCCATTTTTATTTTTTGCTATAACACAGAAATAACCGGCTATACGGTTTGTTTGTTTGTTTGTATGTGACTTATTGTCACTGGGCTTTAATGTCGTTTTTCAACAATTTTTCAGTTATATACGGCAACTGGTTCTCCAAACCAGTTTTCCTGGATTGTATGCTAACCAGTACTAACTTACCCTTCCACAAGGAGCCACTAAACATTCCTAATGGCAATGTAGTAATAATACAAGTTTAGCTTAATCACACAATGTACAAGAATCTATAGAAGGGTATGACTTGCTGCAACAGAGATTCAAACCCAGATCTCCAGGTTATAAGTCCAGTGCACTTACCACTGGACCATGGCTGCAGCCTCTGCTATACAGTATTTCATTGTTACAACGTGTGAAACACAAAATATTTGATTGAATTTGGTCTTTTATTGTGTAACTTGCACATGTCAGCACATAAATATAATTGTATTCAGTGCAAACTTGATACAACATGACTACTCAAGACAAAGTAAATAACACTAACAGTTAAGTCACGGGACTATCATTTTTACTTGAGATATTGAGATAAAGATTCTCGTAATAAGCATGGAAAATTACATACAACTAAATACAAAATTGAACTTTAAAGACTCCTTGAGATAAGTTGGTTGTTTGTGATAGCAATTTACTGTATATCTAACAACCCTGGTGGCGAGGAATTCTAGTAGAACCGGGAATCTGATGATGATGATGAAAAAGACTGTATAAGCAATGCACATTACACTGGTACAGGGCTGTCATACCTCACGATACAATACCTATTACAATACTAACTTCATGATACAATATGTACTGCAATACAGAACCAGGGAATCATTGAAATTGACACCTTTAATTTAAATGAAGCGGGAGGCTTTTCTGACTGCAGCCTCTCCACATTTTGGTCATATTTTTTATATTGTAAATGAAACCAGAACATGTGTTGTGAATGGTTACACGTGGTGCAGCTATACACAGTATACGTAGAGTATATAAATCAATACCAGTCGCGGTTGCAGTAAATGAATATTCATATAAACGCTGTAAATAGATTTAATAACTTGAAAACCATTTCAAATGTAAGTTTAAAAGTATACAATTATCACTATTTTTAGCACAGAGTTGAGTACTGGATAAAGTCTAAAAATTATGCACCATACCTGTACCGTACATTTGAAAGTTTGTACTGTCGATCGAACTGCGAGGTGCCATTCTGCGCAACAACATAACAGACAAAAATTTGAAAAGTTTGATGCATCAGATGACAATGGGGAATTCAACATCTTGACGAAGGAGACCTTCCACTTTCTAACATTTGTGAAAATAGACGTCCTTTTCAGGACTACACATATTTGGAAAGCATTACCAGAATTTCAAATTGTCACACAAAAAACTAACTCACAGCCCAAATTCTTTTTGAATTAATTTATGTTTGGTACCATTACTCTAACAATTTAGTTGCCTTTAACCTGAAGTTACATAAATATATTTTTGTAACATTTATGAAGCACACAAATTCTTTTACCAGTGTCATATACACAAGTGTTAATGGTAATAAAAATTAAAGAAGTATTTTTTTAAATAAATCAAGACTAAGATAAAAACCTACAAACTTTTATAAAAAAATCATTACAAAAAAAATTAAATTTAGATTCAAAAATTGGAAAAACAGACATCTTAGAATAAAAAATACTCATATGCCTCAACAAAACTAGACCTATCACTGTATTGTGATTAAATACCCCTGCAAAAATAAGTGGACACAGCACAAGAGAGCATTTCCACAGTGCATGCAAATAGTTGAATAGAATTTTGAATATTGGCATATTCAGGCAATGGTATATATTTCTACTGTTTAGTTGTTAAGACAGTAGTTCAAACAAATTAAACAGAGAACACAATTTTATTTTCTGATATAATGCAGTATCCGACCACAATGTATTCAAAGAAAATTTGAAAAAGTTAGCGCAAGAAATGTAAGAGAAATATTCACCATAAGAGTCTACATCATTTGGGGACAGACTGTACAACAACTGATCAACCAACCAACCAACCAAACAACAGCAATTCCAGAATACTACAAAAAACTTCATCAGTAAAAACTCTATACCCTTTATTAGTATGCAATAGTTACCTACAATTTATTGTTTAAACATACAATATATTATAATATTTTATCTTTTCACAAGATATTTTCATGAAATCAGAGGCTGCTAGAAAAAAGGATGTGAGAAGGAACATATGTTATTAACCACGTTTAGTGGTGTACTGCAAGTAGCAACTGTGATGGAGATTTGGTGCTACAGAAATGGCTGTCAATATTGAACCACGTAGATGTCCATGACAGACCATTTTCTAAGATGCGAACACAGAGATATTGGACTACAACAGTGGATGGAAGAAGGTACCAGACCATGTTTAAATTACTGTCACCATATCAACCATGGTACAAGCCCAAACTGAAAAGGGAGACAACCCAGGAAAGATTTTGATTCCTTCAGACAGTTTCAGTGAGCATAGGCATGCAACTCATGTGCCTACCCACACCAAGTTTAAATGTACAGGTTGCTGATACCAGCTTTTCTGACTGAGAGGTCAGATAACATGGTATAGAGAATGTGTTACCAGACAAGCTCAGTGAACGCAAGATAACATGAAAATATGCAGGAAAAGAAGGCAAGGGTTCACACACTATGAAGTTTATACATTAATTATTAATTCAATTTAAAAATACATGTGATAATGTTTCAGGATGATAAATGTAACTGAAATATAACAGCTAAGATGCGAATATAAAATCAAAGATACATATTTATTTCAAAACATTGCAGTTCTTACATTGCAGGACAAGGTAAACTGAGTGACTGCATAAGTCATGCGTAAAAACAGCACATGGTTACAGGTTAGATGTCATCAGTTTAGAACAGGATGGTAATGTGCATATAAAAAATAAAAGTTCTGGGAATTATTATTATTGATATTTACGACTGTATTATTACTAATTGTTCATTTTATATAAGTTTTAGTTTTGTTTATTTATTTATTTTATTATTTATTTATTATTCATTTTATTTTATTTATTTATTCATTTGATTTATTTACTTACTTATCTTATTTCATTATGTATTTATTTTTGATTTATTTATTTTATCCTATTCATTTATTGTATTTATCATTCATTTATATTATCTTATTTATTATTTATTTTTCATTTATCTTATTTATTTACTTTATTAATTACTGATTTATTATATTATTTATATTATATTATACATTATTCATTTATTATTTATTTATTTTTATCTATTATTTATTTTATTTATCATTTTTATTTATTTATTTATTTATTGTATTTGTCTTAGAGTATTGTATTACTTATAGATATAACAAATGGATGCCAAAACATAAGCCAGATTAGGAAGGTGTTGAATACAAAGTTCAGGGATAAAAAACTCCAGATTTCCAACCAAGGAGGAATGGATGGACAGAAAGGAAGAAAAGAAGAAAATAAATTCTGTTAGGAGAAGGCAACAGATACCTCATTTCATGAACTGTATTTTCCACATTTTTAAGAACTAGACTACATGGATAATATGTAAACTGTCATATATACATGCATACATTTATACTATTTGGTATGTGACACTGGTAGACAAAAACTCGACTATTACAATTCTCAGAAATAAGTCATTGACAATTATCAATGACAACTGTACCTAAGATACACACACAAGTTATTATTTTGGAAAATCAACGTATCTAACATCAACATAAGTAATTTGGAATAATTTATGCTTAATAAGTACATGTTAGATATTGATACTGTTGTTGAATACACAAACCTTATGATACAATACACCCTTTATTCAGATTCAAATGGAAGGAAATCGCTTATAGTTTGTTCTACATTATACATAAATTCACTCGGACTTTATAACAGAAGGATTAGTGTCAGAACTCAATCTGTTTGAATTAACCAGTACACAAACAAGCATCATGGGTGAGTACTACAAAGAAGTGCCATTCCTATCTCATGAAATACAATAAAATACAAAAATTTAATACATGTATATTAAGATTTGCATGATAAAATTAAAAGTTGAATAAAATCATTTTAAAAATAAATAAGTTTCTAAAATGTTAAAAAGTTAAGAATACAAAATTATTCTCCTTTGGAAAAAGTCTTTGTTCACAATCTGATTCATGCGTTCAGGAGACATAAATACTGCCGTTGGTCAGATCAGACGGACCGTCTTTATGTACAGACCACTTTTATAGCAAAAACAGTTGGGAGACATGAAAAAAAGGTCACTATGGACAGAACGTCAAAACCCCCAAAATGGGGGAAAAAAGTATAATGGGAAAAAAATAACAATGCATGTTTTTCAGTTTTTATCCTTTTTCTCATGTGAGAAAATTTTACAAAAAATAGGGGGAAAAAGTACATTCCAGTGGTGGGGGAATGGGGCTGAATTTCAGCCCCAAATTTGGGAGATCGAGAGCCCTGATAACAGTCTAGACTGTAGTTAAAAAAATCTGAATAGGAGACTGGTAATTATTACAAATGTCAGAAGTTCAAATGTGAATCTTATATCTTCTTCATCATTTCTTGCATTTTTCTTACAGACACCTGACCAATAAGAAATGCTGTCAAACAACAGCATGCGCCCACTTCTGAACAATATAAACGTGTTTCATCAACAAACATGTGGCTAAATGTACACATGTTGATTAAATCTTTATTTTTCTCCATCAATGGCTTTCTCCCAATACACTGAAAATAATCATTTGTAGCACATCATAGCTTAAAAATATACACCAAACACTGGGCTATGAACATTGCCAGGACCCAAATACCTGGTTTATCATTAAGCCTAGTGCTTTCATGTTATGTAATTGGCATCAATGTATATTTGATGACCACCACAGGTAAATAGTAATAGAACAAATACATGCCATTTAGTGTTAAAAATGGCATGCTAATAACACATTAATTAAATTTCTGTTTTGTGAAATATCATCAGGAGCTATTTCACATTCTTTTGCCCAGCTTTTGCAACTTTGTGCTCTTTGTTTTGTTCTGAATTAGTCACATGGTTCAGTGGTTCTTTTCAGACTTTGGTAACAGGTGTCTGACTGATTTTATTCAAAAACTTAAAACAATCAAATAAAACTAGAAAATAACAGATACTATGTTTATTTTTTGCTTTTAGATATTGATAACTTAGATATTTAAATGATTTAGATATTCAATAAACATTTGAACTACTGTAAGTTAAAATTTTTTTTTCGTCTTTTTTTCTCATTTGAATTAGGAATTTTGCCTTGCAATAGGGAAAGAACATGCTATTGGGAATACGACCAAATATCAGTCATCAAAATGCCCCCCCCCAAAAAAAACACTGTGTACATATATGATGAGAAGGTAAGCAGCACTTCTGTTTTGCATGTACTACCCTAGTGCTTTATATGGTGTCATTCATCTAAAGCAAGTTTTTTATAAAGACACTGTCCCACCATTACAAATTCAAAGTAATTATGTTGAGTTTTGTCACTGCAATACTCCCCATATATAACTAAATATAAGAGTAAATTGTTTCTGTTATGGCCAAAAATTTCAATAAATTTGCTAGTCCCTCTGTAGGATCATATATCTTAAAAAGTAAAATAAGTAAAAAATATATACAAACAAAAACTGGTTAATATCTTAAAAGTGACAAAAATGACTGCTTTACTTCTATACTCAAATCCAGTAAGTACCAGACCATTTGTCTGGCAGTCGGATGCAATTTAAAGCATTTATCACTTATTAATAATATATTCAGTCAGACAAATTTCATTTGGTCAGACAGAAATTCTATCTTTGCCAGACCAAATGTCAGGCATTTATTCTGGCAGTTTTGCGAAGCCTGCAAATCCATGTTCCATCTATATTTCAATGTTTCATTTCCAAATATACAAATGTGTGTGTGTCTCCTGGGTACAAAACAGATAATAAAACAATTTTTTGAGCACAAAATACTAATAAATATTCTATTGTCAGCATAAACTTGCTCATGACGGACTGTATTTTAAATAAATCAATTTTCAGAAAATTTCCACAGTCAACCATCTTGCCGACCATGTGACATTCAAGTAGTGAACCTTCTGACTGGTCGTTATCAATATTTTCAATTGACTGCTGAAGTGGTTACCCTTGACTACCGGCTCCCAAATTTGAGCACAAATATATAGTCAGAAATGGTCACCAGTGCCATATATGTAAACAAAAGCAGAAAGTTGTATAAAGTTTAAAACTGGAAATAAAAACTATACTGAGGAAACTGGGGAAAAGGCAGTTGTTCCAGCTTTAACAGGCCATAATCTGTCCTATGTTTTTTAGGCCAAGCTGGTACAGGAAAGTCTTTTGTTTTGAAGGAGATATTACAGAATTTGGCTGAAAACTTCAAAGTGGCTAAAATTACATTATCCATACATGAAGACAAAGCACATTTCAATGATGTTGATGAAAACTTAAGAAAAATTGATTACCTAATCAAAGGTGAGTCAATGATAAGTGAAAAGACAGTAGAATCAAATGTAACAGATAAAGACCAGAAGGACTAATGAAAACAATTGAAACCGATCCTATTATTAAACAAGAGAACTGACTATCGCAAAATACACCCATTTATAATAAGCGATGGCAAGTTGAACATGGGTATATGTAGATTGAATTATTAAACTAAATCAAAGTAGAGATCAATGAATTATGTGAAAATGACTGAATTTTTTACCTGATGTGTAAAATGGGACCTTATTAGTATCATAACAAAATAAGTATGGCCATATAACAAGGACTAACAACAGTGGACTATAGAGGTTCTACAACAAATTGTGGGCAAGGAAAATCACTTTCTGAAAGCCATCAGCTAAGAGATGAATCATCAAAGTAAAATTCGAAAAACAGCTGCAAATAGCGGCTAATTGATTATCAATCCTGATAAATTCATTATATTAATGTGCTATAATTATGTGCACTGTCCATTATAAACTGCCCTAAACTACCTGGAATGAAGAGACTTCCAGTTAGGCAGCAGGGTGTCACATTCTGCACATACTAATTTCCATTGTCTTTAATTAGAGAGTATACAAGGCCAATATGAGGAAATTGTAACAAATTGACTGGTGCACAGGCTATCAAACTTAGACAAAATATCATGCCTGTGTAAAACTTTCCCAAGTTTGGTGCTGTTAGGATTAGAATTGCATGAATTATAATAAAATATAATAAAAATTTTGACAATTAAGCAGCAATAACTCAAAACTGACTGAACTAAATTGGTTGGTTATTGAACTTGGCCTAGATATCATGCTTAGGAACATTCCAAAGTCTGGTGCTATTTGGATAAGAATTATATGAAGAAGAGAGAAAGGACAATTGAAGGGCAACAACTCCAATTTACCTGAACCATATAAGCTTTTTATCAAACTAGGCCTTTGCATTATGCCAATACACATTGTAACTAAGCTTCATAAATATAGGTAAAAAACCTCAAGTTATTGAGTGGACATCACAGTGGATGCTGCCCACCAGCCCACAAGTGGAAGCAAAAATTGTCCTGTTTTTCAAACGGGCACATAAAAAGACATTACTTCATCACAAGCAAAACTGAATCATTTCCAGACTTGATAAATAGAAACTGTTTGTAAAAAACATCTTTCTCAAGTCAATAATACTGCACTGCATTGAGAAAAGTGGATTAGATTGAAGTTCATATATTCCATGAACTTTTGTAACATGTTTATCTAGAGCTAGCCACAATTGTGGCCAAATGGTTAATATGTAACCTGGCAATCATTCATGTTCATATTTTATTGATCTTTATTTATAAAGTCAGTACATAATTTATCATCTTTTTATAGGTCACATTGTTCTGATAATTGGAAACAAATAATTTTCTTTCCATATGTAGGATTTTATAGGATTATAGGATGGAGTCGACAGCCTCCATGCCCAAAAACATATGGGTCAATAGGTAGGGATTTTTTTTGTTTACATAAAATGGCAACACTGTATGTGTGTGTTAATGAGCTGTGAAAATTACAATGTAATACTATGATTCAGACACCATAAAAACTTACGAGTCGGCAGGTAAAATATTGGGTTGGTCAGGTAACCAGAAACAAACCTCTTTTTTATATAGGCTTAATGGCAATATTTTTCCAAATATAGATATTTTGCAATATTTAATATTTCAGTTAAAAGTGAACAAGTTGTTTTTTCTTAGTAAGACAGACAACTTACAGTAAACACTTATATAAGGGTTGCACATATGTATAAGATGCAGATAAAAAAATCAGATGAAATCCCAAGAAACAAATTTTCATGTATGAAACTTACAAACTTATTCAGCAAAGAAAATGTTCAACATGGAGAAAAATGAAAAAAATGGCACCATTTTGTTTATTTGTGTGCTTCATAACAGTTTTTTTCGAACTTTGAGGGGAAAATGTAAACATAAAATTGGTGATGTTTCACCACACTTAGCAGTCCATGAGTTAAATGAATAGTCTGAGTCCGAGGCTATGAAAAATGGCCCAGACTATAAAATCTTCTTCATGTGTAGTCCAATCAGACTATTAAATCTAGGAAACCATGAGACTTGATTTTTTCATTGTTACTTAATTAACATAAATTTTTCGCCGAGGCGTGTGAGATTATAGTAGTCATGTGACCAAAAAACACATCATCATTGACATGCAATACGTCATCAGCAATGAATTTATTTCAAAATAGGTTGCACTCTGGTCTATTACACACTGGAATGATGTCATAAATTGTGGAATGTGTCAATATTGAGGCAACCAATGGGTCTTATAAAACCAAATTGTCATTTTAAGATGACTACACATAAACCATGAGTTGATACAACATGGATTTTTTTTACAATTTCTACTGGTTTCTCGGGTATATGCAATTCAAGGGATTAGATCTATGACAAACCTTACAATGATGGAAGGATATCTGATCAAGGTTAGCGGTACAATATTAATATCCCATGATCTTACAATTCCTTGTCATTAATGTGGGTCATTACTTGGTCATCCATTCGTAACACAATCATGTTTTTGCAGAAAAAATATATGTGCATGCACATTGGTTCATTTTCATTCATTAGCTGAACTCTTTGTCTCTGACTGTACAGAGCAACATGAAAAGGGGACCAGTTTAATTTATAAGCATGCTAAAATGTTACGAATTTTGCAAGTAACATAATAGCTTGTCAATTTTTTGTTCACAGGTTTATCATATCTAAAAGTATTTGTTGGGGGAAATGGATTGTTGGGAGAAAATTCCACAGAGGGGAAAAATGTTCCCAAGGTGAAAGGGCTGTTATTTGGCAGGTGCCAACAAAAGAAAAAAATCCCCGTATAACTGTTACAAACATGTGATATTTACTTGTGTAATAAGACAAACAAAATGTAAGAACAAAAGAACCAAAATAAATCAATACACAAAAGGAATACTGACTTTGAATTTGTTTTTTGTGACAATTTGAATACTGATAATACTTATGAAATGCATTTAGTCCTGAAAAGGACTTATCTATTTTCCACATAGATCAGTAAATGGAAGTAGTCTTTGTCAAAACATGCAATCTCTACAACATCATTCAATGCATCAAACACATCCATTCATTCTCTGTTAGGTTCTTATCAGTTACGGCTATCACGATACACTTACATATCGTGATATGAACAGTGCCCGAGATATTTTTTCTTGATGGGAGTAAATGTACTCTCAGTTTTGAAAACAAGAGTGTAAACATACTCCAAGCTTGAAAAACATGGGGGTAAATACACTCATATGTTTCAAAAGTTAAGAGTAAATGAACTCTTTATGTGCAAATACCACTGAATCTATTTCAACATGTTATTTAAGGTAAGACCTGGGAAATGAGAAATATCAAGACCCTAAAATTGCACACTGTATTGTTATTTTGTATCATATTGTGCATCTAAATCCAAGATGTTAAAAAAAATTACAGCATTGTTTAATAGTTATAAGCATTTTTTGTAAATACCCCTTTTCAACTATTTAGCAGCAAAATAGTCTGATATGCCTTATTTTACACAATACTCTATTTTTTCTTAAAAAAATGAACAAATCAATATGTTTCAACAAGTCTTCTATTCATCTGTATATATATTGTACCAAAAAACAACACTTGATGAATAGTAAATTAGGGTTCAAGAAAATATAGGCAAAAATATTTCATGATAAAGGCTCAAAATGTCCCTTTTCAGGATTTGGGTGTTTTTATCAGATTTTTTCAAAGTCCAAAATTTATACATTCAAATTCATGTAACCAAGAAAATTTGGAACCAAGATTTTTTTCAATGTGTATGTAATAATATATGTAAAAATAAAACACATTTACTGTCTCTTTTTTTCAGACAAATCGAAAAAAAAAGTCTACCCCTATAAATTCTTTTTCATGTAAAAATACTTAAAATGTTTTAATCAATTGTTTCAACAACTTTCAATTATACAATTTCCATCTGAGTCTTGATATACATATAAACCAATCTTAAAAGATGAAAAATTAGTTTTATCTCAATGCATAAGTATAGTTGATACCTAAAATTCAATACTGTAAAACAGGAAATATTCGCGAAAATTTTATTTTCGTGATAATTCGCAGTTTAATTTGTTCACTAATTTCAAATCTTGCGAATATGCAAAATGATTAAATATTGTCAATACAGTTACCAGCTGTTTGCTGATTTAAACTTTCGTGAATTGAGCCAAAAAACAAAAATCACAAAAATTTGGTCTCACAAATTCAAAGTGGTAAATTACAGTAAATAATTCAGCTAGATCACGAATCACGAATCAACCAGAAGTAAAATTACCCAGGCCTTAAAAACTACCTTAATTATTATCTTCTTTACTTTTCCTGTGAGTTGAAAGATGCTTAATCAATTTCACTGACAGCTTTACGGCAAGTTGATAGACCCTTGATCAATTTCAATGCATAGTTTTTACCTAAACCATACAGTACCAAATCATCTAATTGATGAAAAAATGCAACAATCTTCGTGGAAATCAAAACTAGATACAAAGATCTTCAAGAATCTGGCCAATTAATATTTTGATTTGGAATTGTAACAAATTAATGTAATACCTCAACGTTTTTGGTAATTCACTGATAACCTGCTGTTTCAATCAACCGTAACATCAGGCTCATGTAGACATTTTATTTGAATGATTCAAACATTTATAGGATATAAAATTTAATGATGTTAAAATTAATGCTCAGTATTCAACTGTTTTGTATTTATAACATGACATTCGATTTACATGAAGCCGGATTTTCTAACTGCGGCCCCACCATATTTTCGGCCTTATTGTTTATACTGTAAACAAAACCAGATCATGTGCTTTGGTTACATGCAGTGTAGTTATACACAGTATACATAAAGTAAATAAATTTATACCAGTCACGGTTGCATAGTATATGAATATTCATTTAAGCACTATAAACAGATCTAATCACAATTTGAAAACGATTTTAAATGAAAGTTTAAAAGTATGCAGTTATCCCTATTTTAAGCACAGTGTACTGGATAAAGTCCGTAAAAATCATGTATCGTACAATTAAGACTTCAACACATGGATTGTACCGTGAGGCATTCACGGGAAAAAAGTGTGTTTGTCCCGAGTCCCCTAAAATGGCCCAACCCTAAAAATTTTTTCGCCTTAAGCATATGTTTCCGGCCAAAATGCGCTTTCCACTACAAAGATTTCTTTGCACTACTTAGGTTTACATTCTTGCTATTGGCAAATAAAGGATACTCTCAGCGCTTAATTTCAAAATGGTGGCCACCATGAAAGGCAGCCTGCAGGTGACTTTTTCAGTTACTGTTAACCCATTCAACAAGGTGACTGAAAAAACAAATTGTCTAAAAAAATGCCATATGGTGTTTTAATACCGAGTGGAGTGATGTTTTTGAGATAACCGCAGGTGTAGATGTACCCAAAGATGTGTTGGAACATTTTGAGAAATGTTCTTGTTTCTTAATTTCAATTTCAATTTACTGCTGATAAAAATATTCTGACAAAAATATAGTTCTACCTACCAATCTATCCCTAAAAATCTGGATAGGAACGGTACAAAAACACGATTTTTTAATGTTGGCCTGAGGTGAAGTACCATGTTTACAGTGTATCGCAATGAATCATGAATCGCCATAGTAACAGTGTAATGTGCATTTTCAATACATCAGATCCCTGCGAGAAATCCGCATACAATACCTCATCTTCAGAGAATAACAAGTTAAGGGGAGGGGCCTTACTAAGATTTGGGGAAAAAATAACACAAGAAAAAACTTGATATAAACTGAATTTTAGGGGAAAACCAGGGTTTTCCCAAGGTTGTTTTTATTTGGGAGTCCCAGGACTCTCAAGCTTGTCATTTTGGGGGTCCCTGTCAAACTTTGGGGGTTCCCATGTAGAATCATGTTTGGGAATTAGATGTAGACACTGGGACTGACACTCCAAAACAAGAGGGCCAAAATGGCCCATTTCGCTCACCTGAGTAAAGATTGCAACTTTCATGGTTTTCCTGAGATTTGATCTGGTGACCTAGTTTTTTACCTGAGTTGACCCATGTTCAAACCAGTTCATGATATCATTAATACAAACATTCTGACAAAGTCTGAGGAAGATCCAATCAAAACAGTGGCCACTAGAGGGTTAACAAGGTTTTTCAATAAATGCCCTGGTGACATAGTTTTTGACTAGATGACCTCAGATGACCCATGTCCGAACCTGTCCAAGATATCATTAAGACAAGCATTTTGACAAGGTTTGGTGAACTTCCTATCAAAACTGTGACCCCTAGAGTGTTAACAAGGTTTTTCTATGATTTGACCTGGCGACCAAGTTTTGACTCCATATGACCCATGTCTGAAGCGTCTGAGATATCACTAAAAAAGCATTTTGACAAGGTTTGGTGAACCTCCAATCAAAACTGTGACCCCTAGGGCGTTAACAAGGTTTTTCTATAATTTGTCCTGGTGACCTAGTTTTTAACCCCAGATGACCCATGTTCATCAATTAACCAAGATATCATTAAAACAATTACAATGACAAGGTTTGATGAAGATCCAATCAAGACTGTGACCTCTAGAGCCAGTAGAGGATTAACACTGTTTTCCAGTGATTTGATCTAGTAAGCTAGTTTTTGACCCCAGATGACCTATGTACAAACCTGTCCAAGATATCATTAAGACAAACATTCTGACAAGCTTTCATGAAGACTCAATCAAAACTGTGACCTCTAGAAGGTTAACAAGGTTTTCCGATGATTTGACCTAGTGATTCAGTTTTTGACCCCAGATGACCCATGTTCGAACTTGGCCAAGATATCATTGAGACGAACATTCTGACCAGGTCAGAAGATTTGCTCAAAAGTGTGACCACTAGAGTGTTAACAACCCCAAGGTGTGGACAATGGACACTTGACACCGGAGTAGACTGACTGATCACTATAGCTCAATGAGCACTACGTGCTCAGGTGAGCTAAAAACATGAAATGTTCTTTGAGTTGTTTTCAAGTTATTTGACCCCCCACGCCATTTTGACAACAAGTAAAAATGCTTTACTCACTTATTTAAAAGTAATAAGCATCGCTACAACACAGATTTCAGGAAAAGTGAAATGTTTATTTTACGGGTCCCACGAATGCATATTAGTTGAAAATACGGGTCCCAGATGAAAAAGTTACATCAGTGACGCAGGCGCTCTGCATCAGGGAAAACCCTGGAAAACTACAAGATTTTAAAGATTTTTTCCTAAGGAGAAGACCTGTATAAACGTCCCTTTTATAGAAGGGGAAACCCCAGGGTTGTTAGATATAAAACATTTCATGAAGGCTTTAACAAGGCTGTGTCTGGACATGTATGTATGTTAACTGTCTGCATACCACTCAGTCTATTCTCGTTGAAAGATACCCTTCATCAGCTCATGGATGGACACCTCTAGTGGATTGTAAAACCGAGGTCACTCCCCCTGAGATGACAGCAAGTGTCATCTTACAATCCTCCGTGCATCATCTTCACAACCAGAGTCTGATAAGCCCAGAATGCATCTTAAGACCAGCAAAGACTTTCGTCATCCTACCGGGCCTTCTAACCAACAGTTTCTTGACCTAATCTAGTACAAGAGCCAGTCTAAATACTACAAAAGCATTTTAGTCATTTTGCTGCCTTGAGCAGCGATATCCTTTTGAAAATGACATATCATCACCTCAGTGCAACAAGGTTGTATCTGATGTTTTTATTTAAAATTGACTTTTTGGTAGAAAAAAGATTTAATATACTTAAATACATAAGGTATAAAAATATTGAACTTTTATTATTAATTCATCCAAAGGGTGCATCTCAAATTGGTAACATTTTTTAGTGCAACAAAGTCTTATGATTCAACCTTGTGGCAGTTCACTAAACACATGTACACAAAAAGCAGGGGTGTAGAAATGAGCCAGACGCTGGAAAAATCAACCTGCTAAATGAGCATTCTCGTCAGCTACTTTTCCCGAAACAACAGACACAATACTGCATTGAACCCCAAAACACCACTTCGACTTTTAGTAGCTTACCAGCTACATGAAAACATTTGTACACCCCTGCAAAAGTACCCTGTTTGGTGCAACAAAGTTGTACCTCAAATCATATCGCACAAATAGCAGTTTAACTCAGCTATAAACAGAATTTTATTCTATATTCTAAAAAAGATAACAGGAAAATTATGAAGATTTGAATTAAGAGAAAATTGTAATAATATCTAGTGAATGATTAACATCATAATGTATAATTATCAGAGATTTGATTTGTTTGTATGTTTTATATTTTTTTCACTAATTTATTAACATTGTTCAATGTAACAAGTAAATAACAGAATTTTAAATATTTCTGACAATTTATGAAATAAACAATACAAAGATAATATAAAATTTGAGTGTATTTTATTAAAATAATTTAGCATAGTCAAAGGAAACAAGAAAATAAATGAATTTAAAATATTTCTGTAAATGAAATGAACAATAAAAAAATAAAAAAAAATTTCAGTATATTTTCACGAAGAAATTGTTTCTGATAATACTAAGTTAAGCTTAATTTTAACAGAAACTTTATCATAAGTTTGTACAGGAACTTCAGAAATGCAATTTATGTTGAAACCAGTAATACTTATTACTATAATCATTATAATATAATATGATATAATCTTGATAAGGATGAAGTAGGAGTAGTGTAAATATCTATGTAAATACCACCTTGATATAACCAATCAACAAGTCATTATTTTTCTACATCTTAAACTGGAATATATGATTTTTATATTGACTTACTGTAGATGAATTAATGGTTTTAATAACAGTACTCTATGAATTTTTATGACAACTAGTGAAAAAAGTAATTTTAATTTGTACATTTAACATTTTACAAAAAAAAAAGAATTTATGGTATTTATGATTAATCTCAAATAAAAGTCATCAAATTAATGTTAATTAATTAAAGTTTTTTTTAAACAATTATTTATGTATTAATACAATTATCATGTTGTTATTTCACTTATAAAACAATGTAAAACCTTGCTGCACCAAATAAATGGAAATAATAAGACTTTTTCATCAACAACCTTGTTGTGCTGAGGTGACGATATCACCACTTTTAGACTTTAAGTTGAATGGAAGAACAAAAAAAAAACAACTTACTTGAAAATTGTCCGCCAGTGTGTTGATTCAACTTCAAACCTCAGCTGTTCACTTCACAAAAACAGAATCTCCTGAAACAGCCATGTTGTTTCATCAAAGAAATATCACCACACAAAATGAAGGAATTTGTCCGTTATCTCAACTCAAGTCAATCAACAGATGAAAAAGTGTGTAAACTGGAATCACTTTATTAACTTAGTCTCCATGTCGCGCCATTCGCAGGGTCAAAGTCAAAATCTGGCATCATTGGAATACAAAATAGAATACTGAAGACTTGCAGAACGTACGTCGATGATTTTCAGAGCTTGTTGACATCAATCATCCAAATTCCGAATGTTTACACGCCCTGTACATTTTCTACGCACATGTATCCCCATTTTGTTATGCAACCACAATTCAACATTCAAATCGCACGCTTTTCTTGTGGTACAAATAAGCGGGATTTTAGGTTTCCGGTCCAATACGGAAACAAGTAAAAGCGGGATATGAACGGGAACCAGCAGATTACTGGTCGTTGAACTGGTTCCCGTTGACGCTGACCTTAATAGAGACCCTTTGGTGCATTGAAACATGGAACGGGGCCAATTTAACTGGTTGTGGGCATTGTGGGTTATTTAATTCTTATTGAATGTAAGACATGGTATTTGAATTGTATGTTAATATAAATTATGACAGCATTAGAATTAAACAGTGAATCGCTTCAGAAGTTGATGTCTTTTTCTGTTTTCACTAACAAATTATTAGGACAACAATGGCAAACTACTGAACTAAGGCAATACGAACATCTATTTTATTACATTTATTAATACAAACTTAAATATCTTATAAAATTGCAATCATAATATAAATTAGATCACTATAATTATTTTAATATCGTGTTATCATACAACAAGATAGAAATAGTTAATAGAACACAAATTCACTTTACAGTAACTACTATGTACAGATTTTAGAATACATCTATACCAAATAGTTTTTCGGTGTGTTGTACAACATGAGGTGTAAAATGCGGGTACCATACATTTACATCACTACAGTGAAACTACGATATTAAGGCCACCCTTCGAACAAAAATAAATTGGCATTAATATTTAGGTAGTCTCATTAATAAGGAACTACATTTGTATTAAAAACCAGCCCGAAAATAAATGATCATTATAATGAGGTGGTCTATCATTGTGGTGAGCGTTACTTTACTGGAGTGTGAATACGTGTAGACAATGCATCAATGATAAAGATAGTAGTGTAGGGCGGTACCCTGGTACAATTTTCGCCCCCTATGTACAATTTCGTGAAATTTCAAACTTTTACTGTAGGCGGTACCCTGGTACCATTTTTATAATTGGGGTCTATGGAGAAAGGGGGGGGGTAGGGTTGAATTTGAAATGGATTTTCAGCGGACATAATGAGTTGATACCATAAAATTTTTGTGGGAATTTTATTTTCAATTTTATTTTCAAAAAGACAATTTGAGACAATTCGACAAGAAGCGTGTTTTCGAAAAGACATGGTGGCCCTGAAAAATGCCGTTGGGGTGGTCATTAGATCAGTTTGGTCCTAAAAAGGACCGTTTTATTTCTTCATTATTTTACCATAATGGCCCCGACCATGCTCAGTTTTCTTTTGCTCAGGTGTTTTGGTTCTGTGGTCCCATGTTTACGTTTTTAGAGTCTGTGTTCTCATTTATTTTTTGGTTCATAGTCATCATAGTCATCATGGCAGACAGAATAAACACCATAGCTAAGTCGCTAGAACATTTGAGTCAGGAACGTGATCCTGCTCAACGGGAGCAGTTGTTACGATCAGAATTAAAAGAAATGGTCAAATGGTTTACGTTAGCTGCTAAAGTGATTTTACAAAAGAAATTGCTGTTACCTAAACAAACACAAAACTTTATGCAAAATCATCAGAATGAACTAGAGCAGTTAGGCGATGATCAAGTGGATGTGGACACCAAACGTCAACTCATATTGAAACCAGGAAGGAGTGGATTTCTTGGAAGGATTATTATACGAAGTTTACTGAGATGGAATGGTCAAAAGACATTTGGCCATACGAAAACTCCTGCAAAAGAGCTCCTAAAAAGAAAGGTCCTAAAAAGAAACCGTCTCCTAAAAAGAAAGCTCCTAAACAAAAACCAGCAAAGAGAGCTCCAGCGAAGAAACGTTCTCCTAAAAAGAAAGCGCCAGCAAAAAGACCTCCAGCAAAGAGAGCTCCTAAACAAAACCAGCAAAAAGAGCCCCAGCAAAAAGAGTAAAGAAAACACCTGCATTTACAGTCTCGCCAACAATCAATGAACGTTTTATCACCCTTCGACGAGGTTCCAGAGGATCTTCTTCATCTAGAAACGTCACCAATTGGATCATCCATTGGATCGTCACCTAATGGGTCCTCTTTAAGTTGTTCACCTCCCATGGGGGTCACCCCAGACTCCATCACCATTGAGAACTCCCAGGGGGTCACCGATCCACACGGCAACACGATGGTCACCTCCTGCAGCTAGTACTCCATTGAGAACTCCTCCCAGGACTCCAAGAAACAGTTTGAGTTCTTCTAGTGGGTCAAGCAGAAGTAGTACAAGCAGCTGTTCTATCTGTGGGTCAAGCAGAAGTAGTTAAAGCAGCTGTTCGACCTGTAGGTCAAGCAGATCCAGAAATGTATCCAGAAGAAGTGGATCCAGAAGTGGGTCCAGATGTGGGTCAAACTGAAGCAGTAAAAGTTCTACCTCCTACATCAGTTCTTCATCTCCAGATACCCTTGCGAGTCGATTTTCACCCTTGAAATTATCCCAATTATCAAGACAGGTGGTGTTGAAACCTATCTTACAAGGACCCGTGGGCTTAATGGGTTCAGCTTCCAAACAAGCCTTAGATGCTTTATATAAACAGTGATGTGTGAAAAAACAGCATCAGTCGATATCATGTACATATACAGAAACGGGTGTTAAATCAAAAAGGAGGATTACTTCCATTATTGACTCTAGTTCCAATCATTGCTAAAGCTGTAGCGACAGGGGCGCTCAGTGGCGGGGTGGCTCAAAATGCTAGAAGAGATGAATTGATGTAAATCAGAACAGCGACCACGCTTACCTACCCCCACAAGTCACACAGACCTCTGATTTGCAGAAACAAATGGGGGAAGTACTACAAAATGAATCCTTGTCCGAATCAGAAAAGACACAACACTATGGACAAGTCTTATAAAAATTTCAACTGTCAAAAAAGCGCGTGAACCCATCACAGTTCCACCTCCAACTCCAACAGCTCCAGCAGCAGCTCTAACAGCTCCTGCCACCTTGGCCGATAGGATTCTTGAAAGTGTTCCCCAAACCATGCGCCGAAAAACTCCAAAATCATCCCCATACGTCATGGAATGAACATGGTGTTTTGGAATATGATGGAAAACCCATATAGCCAATGATGTGATTCGTCATTGGAAATTGTCTAGCCCAATAGGATGGGAACAGTTTTCTCGTGGATTAAGAGAAGTCAACGTACCACAAGAAGTGGTAGGAAATAAACGGAGATGGTCATGGATATACGATACAACGATCCGAGTCAGACTCAGAGGAAGATGAATTTTACGATAGTTTTGTCGAGTCTTCTACGTCTGAGAAACCTATAAAACAAGAAAAACTTTGATAAAACCAGAGCCTAAATGGGAACCCTACTAGACCACATGGACCCCAAAGTAGATACCGTGTCACAGAAAATATATCATGATCCCTTACATCCTGCTGCTTTTGGGGGATATGCCGCCTCTATAAGACAGTGCGAACTCACTGCATTACTTTGAAACAAGTGCGATCCTGGCTAAAAGGACAAAAGATGTATACCTTGCAAAACCCATCCGTCGGAAATTTTCAAGACGGAAAACCAAGGTGGGTGGTATCGATCATCAGTGGCTGGTGGATTTGGCAGACATGCAATCCTTGGTCAAACACAACACACCCTATCGATATCTGTTGTGTGTCATTGATGTATTTTCAAAATATGCTTGGGTCGTTACCCTCAAGGACAACATGGGACTCACCTTGATTGAAGCGTTTCGCTCTATTCTTAAAACGAGACAACCCAAAGCTCTGCAGACGGACAAAGGCACTGAATCCAAGAATCAAAGATTTCAAGCGTTTTTAGAGAAAGAAGGTGTTCACTATTTCACTGAAAATCCAGAAACCAAAGCCAGTGTGGTAGAACGTTTTCAACGTACTTTGAAATCCTACATGTGGAGATATTTTACCCATCATAAAACACGAATATCGATGTATTGCCTGATCTGGTGCAAGCCTATGAATGAATGAATGCAGGTGCCATTTGAATACATGAAATCGATGATTACATCATGTATTCAAATGGCAGCTGCATTCGTGGACGAAAACAATGAATCTGATAAGACCTTGATCTTGTATGGAAAAAAGAAAAACACCAAAAAAGAAACCACGGCAACATCAACATCTTCGTGTCGGAGAGATTGTGCGTATCAATAAAACCAAACGTACATTTGATAAAGGCTATCTACCGAACCGGACTACTGAAGTGTTTAAAGTGACCCCTGTCAAAGGAACCTCACCTCCTACTGTCAAATTGACAGATTTAGATGGAGAACCCATTTTGGGTTCGTTTCATCTCTCTGAAATACAACCTATAAAAGACGATGGTATCGATGAAATTGAATCAGTGTTGGCTCGTCGTAAGAGAAAAGTAGACGGAAAAATAAGACGAGAAATTAAAGTACACTGGAAAGGATACCCTTCGAAATTTGACATTTGGATTCCTGAATCCCATTTCGTTTAAATACAGCTTGTCTCAGTCTGACACAGCCAGTGTGGCAGTGAGTGCCGCTATCGTATCGCTATTTAATTTGTGTTTTAAATGACCCGATCGTGAATTGTGGCTCCTGCTTTTAAGTAGTTCTCCGGGTTATATTCTACCGAATCCCTCTTTGAAATTCAATAAACCAAAACCAACATGAGTTCGTTTTACAATACCCTTATGAGTGACAGTTCAATGGATCTGTTCCCACACAATACCCAATGCTATTTTCGTACCAAACTACTCAAACCCATCCATCTCAATAAACAAGACTGGGAAATTGGTTTAGTAGAAATGATTGTACCTAGTCAAGTGATCGATATCATTAAGGAAGAGCGACATTTTTCTATTGTCACGCGGGATCCTATCCTGGCCAAGTTCTTTGAGGCTTTCCCCACTACTGTCGTTTCCCCAATGATGAAAAAGGAATACATCTGTGTATTCCTGTAGGGACCTTTGTCACACCACGACATCTGGTAGACACCCTGGACCAAGTCGTAAAGATTACCCAAGTCAACTGTTTAAAGAGAAAAACCTCCGTTTTACTGTAGGTTTCTCGGGAACAAGTAAACGTATTAAGATGGATAGTTCGAAGGACCTAGGCATTCAGTTTCATCCTGGTATGTTTATGAAATTTGGAGGGTCTCCTAATAGTGCTCCTAACATCTTTTTAAACGAGAGTCCAGATCCATTTCCTCACGGGGTAGACTTGAACATGGGTCATAATCATTTGTTTGTCTATTCTGATCTGGCGGCTTATACCTATTTGGGAAACATTGAAGCTCCCATCTTACGCGTGGCTCCTTTTGATCCGAGAACCAAAGCAGGGACCAATCCACATATTCATTTCGAGTTCTTGAATGTACACTACGTGCCACTGGCTAAAGCCGACTTCGAAAATATCGCAATTCATATAAGGGGTGACACAGTTCAGCCCATTCAGTTTATTCATAGGAAGTCTATGGTGAAGCTATACCTACGCCAACGACAATGATGCCTATGTACCAAGGTCAACCTCGTCAGTATGGACAGGGGCTTGGATCCATGTTTAAGAAAGCCATGAATCGTATCATGCCTTTACTGAATCATGCAAGACATCATGTCAGGATCCAACCCTAAAAATGTGATACGAAAAAGAGGAGCCAACGTGTTCACTGTTGAAAAATTTAAGCGAATCCCTGTTACGTGAAGTCACCAAAGAACCGAAGAAAAATATAAAGGCAAAACCAACCAAGGAAAACCTCATCGGAAACTTCATCGTCGCCGAGTGAAGCAGGCCAGACCGCTTGATATTTTCTATTAAAATCATGATGCAACACGGTTCTTGTGAATGCAGTAAGACAGAATTGGACGTGTCTGTCGTTCCCCCACGATGCCGCCATGCAGGAGGGACAAAGGACTGAGCATTATCCCATTTCTGCCCTGGACAATAATGCTCCTATTGAATTCGTGATTCCTGCGCAAGTAGAAAAAATGGCAGATCTGAATCAGTCTTATCTGTACATGAAAATCAAAATTATACAGGCGGATAATTCAGACTCAGCGAATGACAGTGAAATTGCCACCGTCAAGAACTTTTTTCACAGCATGTTCAGTAGCATTGATGTGTATCTGAATAATAAACTGATCACCAGCAATGCGGACACGTATGCCTATCGTGCTTACCTAGGAAATTTGCTCTCCTTCAATCCAAGTTGTAGAAGCACATAGCTTCAGGCATTAGAATTATGGGCCGCAGACACCCCTGGTCAGATGAACACCATGATTTTCTGCCTGTGGTGACTAATCAACTCAATCAACACATTGCTCAACACTGCATGAAAATTCCCATCCGACGTACTGAGGTGAAAACCCTTACTTTTCCTTCCGGTCAACGTTCAAAGATTGAAGATAATTTATTTCAAGGTCAATTACCACAACGACTGATCATTGGTATGGTGAGAAATGGAGATATGAATGGGGATATAGCTATAAATCCGTTTGATTTCCGTCATTTTGATCTCAATCATCTGGAGGTCAGTATTGATGGAAAAAGTATTTATAACAAACCGTTTCAACCCAATTTCGACACGGGAGAATGTCTACTAGCCCCGGCAAGTCGGATTCCGTCGGTTAGTTTGTACAAAATCTGCGAAATTTTCTTGTTTATCATATTTAGAACCATACGAATTGTCTGCAATGTGCAAGGTTCAAAAATAATAAATGAGCGCTATACAGTATCTTGTTTTTAATAAATGTCACTTTTAATTAAGAAAGTGTGTTATCATGTACTTAAAAGTCTTGGTGAGAAACTCGTCTTAGTTGATAAAAACAACAAATATTGCGTTTTGAAAAACACCAGGCTACAAGTATTCTCATGCTTAAATTACCTTTCATACATTTCGTTCAGTTTGAAATGTAGGATGAGTACCAGACAAACTAATTCACTTTAGAATGAAATAGATAAATGCAAATTCTTAATCCGAAAAAAAAAACACTCGTTTACACCCCATGTTTACCAATCGTATTCAGCACTTTATATAAAACAAAAATAATTGAAAATTAATTAGTAAAAATTCACGAAGACGACGAATTCTTGTTTCAGGTTAATTAATCATTCAGTTTTGAGTTGTATTATTAATACCTATATATGGAAACGCAATTCATTTCGTTCGAATCTTCCAACCGAACCATATTTGTTTCAATAGCCTTTCCACTACCTGTCTGATCGGAATTCAATGATTTTGTGTGTGCATATGACTTAACTGTAGTGTTTGTTGCATTTAGTAAGATATATGTCTACAGAGAGCAACAGATAGCTCGCCTTCCAGACAGGTCATGTTCAAAAAGGAGTCAAACTGGTAAAAACATAGTAAGTCTAAAAGTTATTAACAACCATTTAGGGATATAAAGTTTAAATAACATGTATGACATCTTAACAAATATGACAATAATAAAAAACCTTGATATCTTTTCGAACCCTCCGCACTTACGAGGACTGTTCGAAAAGAACTGCTTATTTTCGCATTACACACTAAAAACTCAAATAAATGCCAATCCCTTTACTTAATACCTTCAAAGCATTCCCTGTGATTAGAAATACATAACTTCAGTCGATAAATTCATTTCCGAAAGGCGTCACGGTACGCTGATTTGGGTATAGTGCTAAGGTACTGGAAAACAGCAGAATCCAATGCCTGTCTTGACCGATATTTTCGACCAGCAAGGTAATTTTTCAGTTTCGGAAAGAGGAAAAAAATCGCAGGGTGCAAGATCTGGACAATATAGGGAATGTGGGAGAACATTGACTTTCTCTTCTTTAAAATGTTGGAAACTATTGTATAGGTATGGGCCGGGGCGTTGTCATGAAGAAAACGAACGTTTGAACTCTGTGACCAGTCGTCGTTTTTGGTAGTACTTTTTCAGTTTCTTCAGCACGACGTCTCTGTAATACTTCCCTGTTATGCTTTTACCCCTTTTGACGGGGACTTGAATTGCAATGCCTTAAATTGAAAAGAAAATTGCGTACGAAACCTTCTTGGCGCTTAACGTGCGTTCGCAATAATGAGTCTTTTGCAGTTTCTATTTGCCCATATTTTATTACTATGTTTTCGTACTGGCTCAAAATCGTGAATCCAGGTTTCATCTCCAGTTACTACTTTAGCTAACTTGTATTGGTCATATTCTGGAAACAAGTTTTTTGACAATTTTACCTGTTGCATCTTTTGATCATCTGCTAACAAACGAGGTACCCACATAACACTAATCTTTCTAACATTCAGTGTTTTCTTCAGAATAAATTGTACACTTGATAGTGATATACCCACCATCCGTGCTATATCACACACCGTATACCTAGCATCTTTCTCAATAATTTCTTTTACTTTGGCGACGATTTCTTTTGCGGTCGCACGCTTGGTCTGCCTGATTTTGATGCAAATATCTTTCAACGAACAACCAAGTAATGTGCGAGCTTTTATATAAGCCCGCGTTTCTTCTTCCTTATCTACATTTTTGCCAACCATTTTCATATACAGTAGTCTATGACTGTGTGTCTTCAAATGAAAAAATCGCTACACATTGAGAAATTTTGTCGGTACAAGTAGATATCATTGTAAAGGTACTGAATAGAGCTATCCAGTCGTATCGAGATTTGTCGAGATTTCCTCATGAATATAGAATTATAGCGCAAAAAGCAATTCTTTTCGAACAGCCCTCGTAAGTCTAACAGCGAATCACATTCGAACGCGGAAATTGTTTTTGTGTGCTTTTTTCTATGTTCTGATATCTTGATGTTATTATTTGCCTGTTTGTATTAGCTGAGCCGGTTGTTTACGACGTGTGTTGTATGAGATGAACCATAAAGGGTTCTGTAATGTTGTTCCGAATAGTTAAATGGTAAGGGTTGAGGCACGCTCTCGACGAATAGCGCCTAGTATTTTTTTCCTAGGCAGGCATTCTACAAATAGCGCTAAATAATTTTCGATATGTTAATGGTGCAGTGTAACCTCTCCAAAGCAACACCCTTTGGGACAAGCAAAATTATGATGTTATTGAGAGGTTGTTGCTCTGGAGAGGTTAAATTAGTAGGTAAATCGCAGTGGGAAAATCATGTCGTTGTTGAAGGTAGGTTCTTGCTCAAGAGAGGGCCACTCTGGAGAGGTTGCACTGTATATAAATAACACATTTTTTCGAGCCTTATCTGAACATAGAGATGACATGACCAAGACTCACTTGATTATTAATTACAATAATCCTCGTTTGAAATACATTACTTATATAAGATTAAAGCAATTAAACGATATTTTATATTGATTTCTCACTTTTTCTACCCTGTCTGCATGCTGTATATCTTCGCAAGTAGTAGGGGTATTGAGCGAGTCTAGCACAGCCCAATAGGGGATTCCCCTAAAAAGGGGGATTCCCCCCCCCAAAAAAAATATAAAAAATAGATAAAAAAAATATGGGGCCCTCCACACCTATACCCCTAAAAATAGGGGATCCCCCTATAGGACACTCCAAAAAAAATATATATATAAAAAAATAGATCTTAAAAAAAAATGGACACCTAAAAACGTAAAAAATAAAAAAATTGCAACCCCTAAAAAATGAAAAAAATAAAAAAACAGCAAAACCCGACACTAGAGGGTATCCACGGGGAAAATGAAAAAATGTACAAAAAAAAAAAATGGGGTTATTAAAAATAAAAAAAATGTAAAAAATGAAAAAATTAAAAAATTTAAAAAATGCAAAAATGTAAAAAAGAAATAATAAAAAAATGGGGTTATTAAAAATAGGGTATCAAAAAATCATAAAAATCGAGTACCAGTACCCCCCCCCCTCAGGGACATGAAAAAATGTAAAAAATTTAAAAAATTAGTGTGAACAGTTTTTCTGGGAAGGAAACTCTAGCACAGGGTAAAATGTGAAATTTCAAAAATGTAAATGTCAAATTTTTTAAATAAAAAATGAAAAAATAAAAAATGAAAAATTGTGAAATTTTTACATGAAAAAATAAACCATGAAAAAATGTAAAAATATTAAAAATGAAAAAATATTCTATATAAAATGGAGTCACAGGAATTTCGGCTAAATGAGATTACAAGGGTTCAAAGTATCCTTGAAACTGAGGAGAATGTAAGAATTTCACTTGCTAAAACATACAGGAGAGCAAGAAATATTGTATACTTTATCGAGTTAATATTTAATATTTCAACAATTCTTCTTGGGGCACTTTCGCCCATATTGTCATACTCAGAAGTATTGATGACTATATCAGCTGGATGTGGAGCAATGGGTATTCCGGGAAAATATCTAAATAATCACTTCTCGTCCAAAGTGGAAAAACACGAAAAAATTAGAACTCTCGCAACCACAAAACTTAACACTATAAATTCATATACTTCACAAGCGTTGAATGATGGAAAAATATCAGATGAAGAATTTCAACTTATATCTTCTGAATTGGATAAATATTACAAGATGAAAGATGAAGTAAAATTGCTAATAAGAAAAAATATTGAAAAAACTGATATTGAATTTAGGGAACTGCGAACGAACTGAGTGGTATATCTATTTTTATATATAAAAAAAGAATGTCATTTCTAAAAAATTACCGATCCTAAGAAAAGAGATTTAATAGTAAAAAAGTTTCTTGAAACAAAGAAAAATATACAACAAAGCCAACTTCGCGAACGTATCGGAGAAAGAGAATTTCAGAAAGATTTGGGAAAATTTTTTAAACCTGTTACAGACGTACAGAAGGACACGGCCAAAGAAATAAAAGAAGAACTTCAACCATTAAAAGAAATTGTTCCGGCTATCGCGGCTATTCCAGGTCCACCGGCTTTACCAGGCCCCGAGGTTGATACAATGTATTTAGGTCCAATCGCTACCGAATATCTAAAAAATTTTGGTAGTAAATCCGGAACCGATAAAACGTTTGGAATGTATAACAAAAGCGGAAATTTTTATTTGGGTGATAAACTTATTACTATCGTGGATGATGATATATTTGTAGATGGTGAAGAATATGAAGGAACCGAAGGATTATGGGAACTTATTATGGCTAAGGATCCGGATAAAAGTAAATTCACCGACCGGGATTATGAAAATTACGCCAAGCTGTTGTTTGACACAAATGCTATTTACCAAAATAATAATCCAAAAACCAATCGTCCAAAAGCTAGCAAGAGTTATAAATGGAACGAAATTGTTAAACCAATTTGGGAAGTTATGGCGGGAACAAGTGGTAAGGGTCTTTCGGATCCAAATGAATTAATTGAAAGACTTGATTTATTAATAGAAAGTAAAAAAGCTGGTAACACGGGGGTACAAAACGAAATAATTTCTATTTGTGATAATCTTAAAAAACAAAATATTTTAAATTCCAAAGAATATAAAAAAATAGTAACAAAATGTTGATAATAAAAAAATATGGATTTAAAAGACGATACAAGTATGGAGGAAGTGGAATATTTGACACTATGGCAAATTTATTTAGTAAAACAGCTGCAACGAATATAGCAAAAGCACTAGGTAAAACAGCACTCGATGCCGGTAAATCGGCTGGAAAGAAAGCGTTAGATGATGCAGGAAAAAAACTTGCCAATAAGGTAATATCTCATGCTAGTAAACTTTTAACCCCGAAATCCAAATCAATTATACAAAAATATACACAACCCAAGGACGACCCTATTGATGCCGGAGGATCAAAGGCTATGAGTATTGAAGATTTGATTCATAGATTAAAAAAGACTTAATTTTTTTTATTATAAAATGGAGGATATTTTGAAAATTACTGAAGTTCCCATAACAGATGAAAGTATTGAAAAATATGAATACCATGAATACGAACCTATTACAGGAACTAATTTAAATAACCCTGGAGAAATTAGAATTAATATAGAGACACAAGATTTATTTACCCATCCGAGTGAAAGTTATTTGTTGTTTGAAGGAAGATTAACAAAAGCCGATGGAACAGCTTACGCGAATGGCGATGCCGTTACACTAACAAATAATGGTCTTATGTTTTTATTCAATAGTATTTAATATCAACTTTCTGGACAAGAGATTGAATCTGTCTTTTATCCCGGACAATCTAGTACAATGTTGGGAATATTAAAGTATCCGGATGATTTCTCAAAAGCTCAAGGGCTAAATCAACTCTGGTATAAAGATATAGAAGTCACCGCCAATCTTGTCAACAATGATGGATTTAAGATTCGTCAAAATTATTTAATTAGAGAACCAGATCCAAAAGGAACGTTTAGTTTTAGAGTTCCGTTAAAACATATTTTTGGATTTTGTGAAGATTATAATAAAATTTTATACGGTATGAAACAAACATTGACTCTAACCAGAAAGGCTGATGATGATGCAATTTTTAGAGCTAATGGTGTTGATCCGGGTAAAGTTTCTCTCGTAAAATTATCCTGGTATATTCCGCACGTTCTTCCTGCTGATGTTGAAAAGTTTGAACTATATAAAACGATAGAAGATAAAACCAGCTTTCCCGTGGGATATAGAATGCGTCAATGCGATACTATAACAGTACCACAATCGATGAGTTTCTCTTGGAGGCTTTCGGTTAAATCGAGTCCAGAAAAACCTCGTTGGATTATTATTGGTTTTCAAACTAATAAAGACGGCAATCAGGAACGGAATCCTGCTCTATTTGATAATGTGAATCTGAAGAATATGTACATAATGCTTAATTCTAATAGATACCCTGAAGTTGATTATCAATTAGATTTTACTAAGAACCAGTTTAGTAGAGCTTACGGTGATGCAGCTGCATTCAGATCGAAATTTTACCATATGGATGAATTAATTTCCAATCCAAATATAAATCCACCCGACTACAAAACTCTTTTTCCAATATTCGTATTTGATGTAAGTAAACAAAGTGAAAGGTTGAAGAATTCGGTCACTGATATTCAAGTGAAAGCACAATTCAATGATAATGTCCTACCAGGAACGGAAGCCTTTGCAGTTGTTATCAGCGATAAAATGATAAAATTTCAATCAGATGGAAATAAGATGAGTGTTGTTTATGGTTAATTATTTTGGTTTATAATATAATTTTATATATCCCTTTTCGGTAAAAGCATATTCCTTGTATGCCGAAGGGGCGAATGTTATATGGGTTCTTGGTTTATCAATATCGAATGACCATACATCCCTACACCCAAATTGTTCTTCCCAACATATTAGTTCCCTTCCATTATCAAGGGCTATAGAAAACATTTGTTTTGAGTGATCCGGAACACTGGATTTAAATTTCAAATCAATGTCGAGCGTGTAAACACCAGGCTTTTTAAGTAGCCAATCTTCCATCCTTCCTCGACGACCAGTCTCCGTACTATGAAGAAGGGGAAAATCAGCTATTTCGTCATATTTAATATGCTCATTCGGTAATATAACAAACGCCTTTGTTAAATACTCATAATGTTTATTTTTTTTATCTGCAATATGAATCTTGCCCGACGAGTCTTGATATACTTTTATTACAGTATCTTTACTAATTTCGAATGAAAACACGAGAAAGGATAGTTGACTGTGTTTAAAATCACGTATAGTCTTTTCCAGTTGTCTGATTTTCTTATTTCTCCCAGCAATAACTTCACCAATATCGGTTTGCATCCTATCTACAACCAACTGTAATATCTCTTCATTTTTTTCATCCACCAGATCTTTTAAATCAGTTTTGAGAATGTTCACACCCTTTTCGATATCCTTCATTATTTTCTGAGTAATTTTATCTTCACTGGTTTTATCATCCAAAGCCCATTCCTTTTTAAGTTTATCCAGTTCAGCTTCCAATTTTTCTTCCTCAATATATTTTTCTAAATTTTTTCTCATCCTTTCCACAATATCTGTTTTTACTTGTTTTAAATTTTCTAAATCATAATCCTTTGCCATCTTGTTCATTCTCTTTATCACAAATGATTTAGGTGCTGCGTCGCCGGATTCCGTAGGAGTTCCAAGATTCGTGATCTTGTTTCCAAACATATCGATTTCCCCTCTTTTCAAAAAGTTATTGTTTATATAATTTAAAGATATATCCGATTTCGAAACCTTAGTTTTGGGCATTCTTCCAAATTTATCTACAGGCATTTTTTAGCGAATGAAATAAAAAAAATAAACATATATGCCCGCATATTATTGTCCCCCTTGGTTGTATTTGTTCTGTATTGTATATTATTTCAGGGTGTGGCCGTAAGTAGTTTATTATTTCCAAAGGTGGTTGTATTCCATAGCTATCAAAATAAATAGCTTCGGGGCCTTGCACATACCAACATACCCAGTGGGTACCTTTGGAATCCGAAGAACCAAATTCATCATTCGGATTTGTATCATCTAAGTTTAATATGCCACATTCATTTTTTAATGGGTGGTTGGGGAGTTGATCCCTCATAAACACTCCTCTGAAATTAGGAATTTTTAATTTTTTAACTGCATCTATCAATTCAAAATTAGTTAATGGTTTATATGGAAGTAAAATATTTCCAACTTTAATCTTCATTTTTTAGAGGAGAAAACCCAAAAGTGGAATATTTTTAAAAGGGCTATTTTCCCCCAAAAGGAGACCCATTCCATCATACAATTTTCCACCTTCTTTTTTTAAATATAAACCATCACCGAGAGACTTAAATCCAGAACCTGAGGATGGTTTCAAATATAAACCTTCCCCGTCGGTTTCCACTTGACAAACACAACCACCTTTTTTAAGATACAAACCGGAACCAATAGCTTTTTGCGCAGCAGTACTAGCTAAACCTGATAATGCTCCTACTCCGATAGCCGGTAATACCGTTTTTGCTAATACAGGTAAGGCACTTGCAGCTAAACCTGCCAACATAGGAAGAAAACCACCTTCAATTTTTGCGTTATATTCCAACTGTTTCTTACTTAATTTAAGTGTCACTCCTACACCATTTTCGTAAGCTCGTTTTATTTTATTCAATTGTGTCTCGGTAATAGCTATAATATCATCACCTTTGAAATCCTCTTTATCCAAACGTATACTCGTGGCGGTGTTATTTTTTATAGCACGTTTAATTTTATTTTTTTGTCCTTCGGAAATATTCAATTTTGTATTTATGTAACTCATTTTTTAAGCTTATATTTGACGTATATGAAATCTTATCGTAACATTTTCTCCTCTTAAATCAAGCAATTTACCGTGTTGATCCGTAAGTTTTGTTTCGAGACCACGTATTGTATCCAAAGTAATTGGTAGATAAACCAAATTATGGGGTGTTTCAATTATTTTATATCCAGGACTCACGTTAGGGAAAAAACTGTAGATCGTATTTTGTGAAGAACCATTTACATAACTACCAGAAATAATATCTATATTAACGAGTATACTATTAATGCTGAGAATATCAACAACGTTTTCAGATTCGTGAATTCCAGATTTATATTTTTTACGATCAAAACCTAATACTCTACCTATAGATTCTGGATGATCAAAATCAACAATGAAATTATTTCTTATTTCTATTCTAGATTTTAAAGTATTTGGATTTGCAGTAATAGATATATCTTGTATAAAATTATTTATATCAACTATATCATAACTTCCTGTAGGTATTCTAATTGTCTCCCAATTTTTCCCACCATCTTTGGAATATTTAAAATGATTATTCTTATCGGTGATATTTGGAAAAGAATAATACGTTTCAAGATTAACGAGTGCTATTTCATACTTTCTCGTTTTATCAAGTTGTATTGGAGGATTAAACATAGTTTTAAAATCTGTTTTATTATCAGATACTATAATCTGAAACGAACTTTTAGGTTCTGTATTTCTGACAATAGCTTCTAATAATTCTTTATCCATTTTTATGGTAAATAAAATTCATCCAAACCGATTCTATATTTTCCATTATCTTTTTTAGACGATAAATCGATTACAACAAAACTAAATGGTTTCTCCCAAGCAGTTTTGCACAATTTTCTAAATTCTTCCTTCTCCATATCATGACTTACGTGATCGTTATAAATATGATTTATATTTTTTAAGTCTTGTGGGAACAGACAAATAAAATTAGCATTTTCCCTTATAGTTTGCCTAGGTAATTTGAAATAGTTTTGTGAAAGATAAAAACAATCCACGTTGCTATGTCTACCACGAATATAATAACACTCACATTTATTTTGTTTTTCTAAAATTAAATCATCAAATATCATTAAATTTTTGTTCTTAGGATTTAATTCCCGGGGATCTGGAACATCTTCGGCAGATTCATAAAAATTACTTTCTAGTCCCTTTCGTGAAACGCTCGCTTCGCTCGCTGCCCATTCTTCAATTAACTCACTCGGTGAAATATTATTATTTACAATTTCTTCGCGATTATCAAAAAGTTGAAGTATTTCATCTTTGGTTAATTTCTTTTCAAAAGCTTCATTTAAAATACGATATTCTGGTTGAAATAAACTCTTTCCAAAAACTTGGAGGTGGGTATAATCTAACCACTCCGGCTTTAGCAAGAGATTAAGTAATAATGTAGTTTTTCCACACCCGGATTTCCCAATAATTAAACCTCTAATACTTTTTGGTAAAAGAGGATGATTGTTGCGCTTGGCCGTCGTCGCGTTCCACGATAAATCTTTTATCTCCATTTTTTGAACGTGTTTTTTTTGGACCTATAAAAATGTATTGCGTAAAATGTAAAAAACAAACCAATACTCTCAATATCGAGGATGTTGTTTCAAAAAATGGTAGACCAATGAAACGCGGAAGATGTGAAGTGTGTGGAATAATGAAACACCAATTCGTTGCCCGCGGAAAAGGAATATTAAATAAAGCTATAAATAATTTACCATTTGAAATGCATTTACCCGGACATAATTTTACAGGACCAGGAACTAATCTAAATAAAAGATTGAATAAAGATTTAACTCCAAAAAGTTGGAGTAAACCAGTCAATAGAGTTGATAAAGCTGCATATCGCCACGATGTATGTTATTTAAAAAATAAAGATACGGAAACAAGAAATAAAGTTTGTGATAAAAATATGTTGCAAGAATTGGATAGTATTTATAATCCAACTTTGAAAGAAAAAATAGATAGATCCATTGTTAATAAAGTTATTGGAACGAAAATGAGATTTGGTATGGGAAATTAAACGAAATATAGTGAATCCATTCCATAGGTTAAAGTATCTATTCCATTTTCACTTATATGAATTTTATCATCATTGTACGAAAGCCCAACTTTAACCATTTCGTTCAAAAATATTTCGTGTTTTTTATGTACTAAATTGAACATTATTTTATTAATTACTTTCTTGTTAAATAAACAATCTTTGTACGACTTTAAATTAAATTCTTTTTTAGTTGCTTTATTAACACCTTTTGCGGTGCATTTAAAAAAGGGGGAACTCCCTTCTATATATTCAAAAGCATACATTTTACTTCTTATTCCTATAAACTCTGTCATTATATTTCCACCTAATTCATCTTTAAACTTTCCGATTACTTTTTTATTTGTATTTGAAAACAAAGGATGATCTTTTGGATAATTTGAAGTATCCAAATATTCTGATATTTTTTCCAATTCATTATATAAATCTTCGGTATATATATTTAACACCATACTATCGGTATTGTGAACGATCAATGGAAATCCACAATTAAAATTTTCAGTAGATAAATCATAAACCACCCTTTTTTGTTTCCCCAATGGTATTATCTTTTTTACATTAGCGACTTGTTCTTTTTTAGTTATAGCCAAACGAAATATGTTCGGGTATTTGTTCATCGTGTTAATATTAGTATTATAACCTAGAGATGTTATAAGATAATGTAAACATGAAAATGTAATTTTAGATTTTTGAGTAAAACAAAATTGATGATTCTTTCCTTTTTTATAACCATCACCTTGGTAAAATCCTCTAAAGAAGAATAATCTGTAATTGTAATCTTTATTAAGAATTTTGTACGGAATATATTTTTCACGTTCGTTGGTATAAAATTTTTTAAATCCTTCTGCCATTATTTTATGATTTCCCTTCGGAATAATTCTATACACACTGGATGATCTCATACAGTCAATTATTTTAAAATCAGTTATTGGGTAAATTTCTTTACACCATTCTAGGCATTTATCTAAAAGATCTAAATCTTGATTATTTAAATTCCAATTGTATTTTGTTTTTCCCCACTTGGTTTGATAAATTCCACTGCTTCCATCTGCTAAAAAGAAACCTTCGATAAAAGCTTTTTTCTCTTCTAAAGTTGTTGGTTCTAATTTTAAGAAATCTCTTTTTAGTGGTGGATTGTAATTTCCTTTATAACTATTATTGAATAGAAGATTAGTATTTAATGTTAAATCTTTGGGTTTAATTATTTTATTATTATCTTTGATTAAAGAATGATCTTCCGTTACATCAACAAATCCCAATGATGTAACAACTCTAAATATTTCTTTATTTGTTTCATGTTTAATTACAGTTTTTATTTTTGAAAATCCTCTACTTGTCCAAACTTCAATATTATTATTTGGTTTATGATAAAATTTACCATTTGAATATTCATATTCATCGGTAATATCTTTTATCTTATCAATATATATTTTATTTTTGTATCTTAGTATTAATGGAGTATTTCCTAAAACTGAATCCGAATATAAAACTTCATTATTTGGAAAATATTTTTCAATAACATCATAATAAAATTTATACATTACTAATTTTGAATAATCTAAAATACCCATTCCTAAATAAATTGGTTTATTGAAATACATTGATTTATAATTCAATAATACCGCTTTAAAATTATCATTAAAATCTATAATATCTTTCAAAGTATCTCTAGAAGCCAATTGTTTTAGTTTTTCGGGATTATCTGTCAATTCCACCATACAACGATTAGAAATATTTTCTAATGTCTTTCCGTAAAATGCATTATTCATTAATTTATAGAAGTCTTTCTCAAAATCATTTGTTGCTTTCGCTCTCATATTTGTATTAAAATCTATATATGGTTTCAGCCATGCTTTATGATTGAAAGATATTATACTATGTATCTTCGTTACTTTTATTCCAAGAGAAATGTAATATTTTAAAATATCGTGGTGTACAATATATTCTTTTTTATCATGGAGATCTAATACTAATTTTTCTACATCTCCCAATTTGGTATTATTTTGTTGTAAGAAATCTCTTGTATAATCTGATATTTCTTCTTCTTTTATTTTTCTAGATATTGGCATTGGGGGGAACTTTCTTAATTTAAATCTCGTTAGGTTATTATATGACAAATCAACTTTAAAAACCATACCAACTTCTTCCGAACACATATCTAAATAGTAATTTATATCCTGTTTTATATCTTCTTCCCATTTGAAATTCTTATATGGAAGTTTTTCAGACATTCCGCATCCATATAAATTATTTGCGTCCGTATACCAGAGAAAATTGGATAGTTTTGCTGGAATAGTATATTTATTATTTGCTTTTACATAACGCTTTCCCAATACACCAGAAAATCCACCACGAATTCCATCTTCAAACATCAATTTCATATCGATGTCTGTTAATAAATCTAGTTCAGTTCCGGTAAACTTCAACCCCGCATTCCAAGTTAGTCCCGGTGCAGAATAACAATATGCCGGATCTATTTCATATGATTTCAAACATAAATCTCTAAAATTTTCAAAAACATCTGCTAATATTAAAATATCTAGTTTTTGATATAACATTAAATAATCTTCGAAAGTGGAACAATATTTATTAAATATCTTTTTTCCGTGTTCATACTCTTCGTCCGATATATCTTTTTGGTAGAGTATAGAATAAAATTCTTTTTTATCTGGGAATTCTTTTAATTTTAATTTATCAAACGAATCGAAATAGTCGTAAGGAAATATTCCTTTGAAACTTCCTTTAAATTTTAAATCATTAAAAAGTTCACTTGAATTTAATTCTCTTTTAAGTATTTTATATTGACTATCATCTAAAGTTTTAGATAAATTATCCAAACTGCTTATTAAAAATCTCATACTATCTTTAAAAACTAACTTAAAATATCTATCTCCAAATGTTATTGATATATAATTTTCAGTATCCTTCGGTAACACCTTTACTTTATTGTATTCTGTTTCATGTTTCAGTAATTCTTCTGTTATAAAATGGAAATCATATCCACTTCCGTTATGAAAAAAGATTGGAAATTGTTTTCCATCTCTGGATTCTAATCTATTACAACTAGAACATGAAATTCCTCTAAATTCACCCGATAAATGATTATGTTCTATTATCTTTTCCTTCCTTTCTAATTTCTTTTTACACAAATAACAACAATCAGAAGAATTATATAATTTTTCTTTTTCATCTTCTGGAATTTTAAATTTCTTTTCTGCATGGTGGTAAGCCCACTTAATTTTATCTTTGTATTTCAAACATGTTTCAATAAAATCTTTTTCTGCGTTTTCACTTGGTGCATAATTAATATTTTTATTTGGTATAATATCTGGATATTCAGAAACCAATTGTAAACCAAAAGAAACTACTTTTTGTTGTTGTAAATTTATTGTGTTATCTTTTAAAGATAGTTTAATATTTTTTCTTTTTATTCTATTACGTAAACTTTCATCAATTTCATCAATTCTAAAATCACAGCCGTAAGTTTTATTAATTTTTTCAACTTCATGTTTTGAAACTTCTATATGTCTTCCATCTTCAACCCACTTGTCAAAAATTTTATCAATCTGTTTGTTAAAATATTTTTCAATACATCTTTCTTTAATTGTATCTAAATATCTTTTGTGGTTAATTTTATTGTTGATATAATAATGGTAAATTCTTTTGGCTTCTTTTTTAGTTACCCCTTCTTCACGTATTATTTTATTAATAATCATATTCTTTATTTTGGAATTAACATAATGTGATTTACTTTTTACTTTTAGTTTGTTTATTTGTTTTCGTAAATCCATATCCATATAACTTAGTTTTATATTAATTGATTCAAAATCCGCATAACCAACGAATGGAAGTTTTAATTTAAATTGATTATTTTCAAATTTACATTTACTTCCCTCTTCAGGCATATTATATTTAATCGGGGTACTACGTTGACAATCTTTCATATGTTTTTCTAGTGCATTCTCAGTGGTGTATGAAGCATTAATACAATTTCTACAAAAGTATCTTTTTCTAGAATTATGGTTGAGATAGGCATTGAAATTTTTAATTAGACAATAATGTTTTTTTTCGTCACGTGTAACATATAATAAATCTATTACATATTTTCTGCCTTTAAATTTACTTCTATATAAAGGATATATATCACGTAAATTCTTTTCTTGTTTAAGTTTGTTGAAATTTTTATCAGATGGATTGAAAAGTTTATTTTCTACACCGAAAACATTTATAGATATATCTTCATTTTGTTTTTCAAATATTCCTATTGAATTCATACTTACCGGGTATTCAATATTTTCCATATTAATATATTCAAATTCTAAACAGGGTTTGTAAATTGATACTCTGCTAGGGTTTTTTTTCATTTCCGAGAAAGTCTGTTGATTTTGTTTGTCTTTGATATATTTGATAGCATTTTCATCACCTTGTTTTGCTTGTTCTTTCAATTTATAAAGTATTCCGGCAATCACGCTATAAGCAAAACATTTATCATCTTCATTTTGTATATTTAATAGACTCTTAAACTTTATTCCTAGATCGAAATATGATAATCCACTTACACCTTTCACTCTAACAACTTTAACTTCAGTATTTTCTATTTCATTAAATATTAAACCAGATTCTTTTCCCTGATGTTCTTCTTCCCATGCTTTGTACTTTTCAAAAATATAATTATAAACTTTGTTGAATTCATTCCGCGCACCAAGTATTACAAATCCACTATTATAATATCTCTCTATTTTCCCAGACATTCCCAGTGGTTTTGAATAAATAGTTTTTATTATCATTTCAAATTTTACATTGGGGAATGTGTAGACCAATCTTTTAACATCTGGTTTAATCTTTTTGAAATAGTCATATATATTAACACCACTTTTTTGAATAACTTCTTTAACATAATTTTTGGATTTTTTATCGACCATTTTATAAGAAACAATTTTCAATTAGGTATATTTTTTTTTTTTAAATAATATTCTCGTTGATAATTAGGATTTCTAAGTATAAATTCTTGATAAGATTGTTTATATTTTTCTTTGTTTCGTTCTCGATGATCTTTTTTAACAAAATATAAACACTTCTTACACTTTGCTTTTAATCCATCCGGAGCTTTAGATTCTTTGTAATAATTATTATATGTTTTATATTCATTACACTTTGTACAAATTTTTCTTTCACCCATTTTTAATCCTTATAAAAATGAATCACCCGGAAATATATTGTTTTCGTTGTAAAAAACATACCAAAAATGATTCGGTAGAACAAGTAACAACATCTAATAATAAACAAATGTTAAAGGCCAAATGTTCTGAGTGTGAATCTAAAAAAAGTAGATTTACAAATAAATTAGCAGATGAATTACATCATAGAGTTGTAAAATCTTTTCCTAAAAGACGTATTTATGTTCATTCGGTAGATCAAACATGGGCAGTTGATTTAGTAGATATGCATCAATTTTCAAAACAAAATAAACACTATAAATATTTATTAGCTGTTATAGATGTTTTTAGTAAATATGGTTGGTTGATTCCTTTAAAAAATAAAACAGGAGTAACGGTTAGTGAAGCATTTAAAACATTATTCAAAAAAAGAAAACCGTTGTTTATTTGGTCGGATAAGGGAGCCGAATTTTATAATCGACAAGTAAAAGAATTATTAAAAGACAATAACATAAAATTATATTCAACGGATAATGAAGAAAAATCTAGTGTAGTAGAACGTTGGATAGGAACAATGAAACAAAAAATGTATAAATATTTTACTGCTTATAAAACTACAAAATATTATAATATATTAGATGATTTAGTTAAAGATTATAACAATACGGTACATTCTTCAATTAAAATGACTCCTATTGAAGCGAGTAAAATAGAAAATGAATCAACTGTGTATGAAAATTTATATCCAGAAAAAGAAAAGGAAACCAAACAACCTAAATTTAAAGTTGGAGATAGAGTAAGAATAACAAAAAAGAAAGATAAATTTGAAAAAGGTTATACCAGTCGTTGGACTAGAGAAATATTTGTAATTGAAGAAGTTTTAAATACAGACCCTGTTACTTATAAAATAAAAGATTTAAATGGTGAAGAAATTAAAGGTAGTTTTTATGAACAAGAATTACAGATTACTGAATTTTGAAAACTACATGTTACTAATGTGGGTTTTTTTTTTACAACCCTACTACTCCCCACTTTTCTACTTACTATTTTTTTTCTCTTTTCTCCAGGTCAATTTATTTCACGGGACAATCCACGCCATTTGCCCAAACTCATTTTTTTTTCATGTTACTATTCTCCATGTTTTTTTTTTCATACTACCACTTCACATTTTTTTTTTCACTTTCACTTTCTCCAGGTCAATTTATTTCACGGGACAAACCACGCCATTTGCTAAACCTTATTTTTTTTTTCTTCCACTTCTCCAACTCGATTTATTTCACGGGACAAACCACGCCATTTGCTAAACCTATTTTTTTTTTTTTACTTCTACATATCTTGAAAAAATTTTTTACTTATTTTCTGCTTCCAGTATCCCCCTACGAGACTTTTATTTTTTTATTTTTTTTTTACTTTCCCCGTACCCCCCTACTACTGTTGCATTTTTGATACAAAAAAATTTCAGAACCCCAACTATTTTTTTTTTTTATATGGGGGAGAGCCGACATCTAGCATATTACTTGTCAGTATTTTTTGTCAAAAAATAAATTAGCACCAATGCAGGGCTGTAAAAATGAGCCAGAAGCCGGAAAAACAACCGGCAATTTGAGCATTCTCACCGGCTACTTTTTCTCCACAGAGGGCGTTGCCCCTTTGCACCCTACTTGTAGGGACCCTAGGACTCCCCCTTGTAGTAGCTTACTGGCTACATGAAAACATTTCTACACTCCTGTCATGTAGTAAAGGTCTTTCAGATAAATAAGCTGGTGTCATACACTACGATTTTTAAAAATGTACATAACGTTGTTATTGCGCTAGTGAGTCTAATGGTGTGTGATTTACTAATTCTCATAAAATCATAATACCCTGAACGTTTCCTTTAAGCCTCCATTATCAGCAATATTTTCACCTTGTGTCTGAATTCCATTCAACTGAAAAAAAAACGAAGAAATCCGCATAGAAACAAGATGGAAATGGATGAGACTGAGAAATGTTCGTTGATTTAGTGTCAATACAAAGCTGTTGACGAATGTCGAATAGTACATCATAATACGTGTATAGAACAATTCATTAATACTTAGCCAGGATGCAAAACTATACCGAAGAGAATTAACGAAAATATTTTTTCCACTGGGTTAAACGCCATTGTTCAATGATTTTTTTTTAGTTATATTCAGCGGCCAGTTCACCTAACCAGTCTTCCTGGACTGTATACTAACCTGTACTAGCTTACCCTTCCTCAAGGAGCCGACAACTTCTCCACATATGGAGAAAAATCGGAATTTTTGTCAAATTTTCATAGAAGGGTATGACCTGCTGCGACCGGTATTTGAACCCGGATCGCCCAGCGTACTAACCACTGGACCACGATCACCGATCCGATAACAATTTCGACCGTATGGTTAGTACAGATTTACATGCCTCATAATTTGCATACTTGACTAGGGCATACATCAAAATGCTCGTAATAGGATGAATGATTTTTTCACGTGTATTTTGACAATTCCATTATCTCAAGCGCATATTTACGGTGATAAAATCAGTATTATTTGTTATTTCATCCTTAAACAGTAATCGTCAATGTATAATTATACAGTCAAACCATTAAACAATGGCCAGCCTTAGGAATGACAAAATGTGGCCTTTTTTGACAGATGGCCTTTATTCAGAGATCAGTTTGGTCTAAATAATCAGTGACAAAGAATAGCCTTTATTCACGGTGCGGAGGTGGCCGCAAACACAGGTTCGACTGCATATAATGATTTGCAAAGTTAGAATATACATGTATATCAAATGCTTAAGAAGTACGCCATCTGAATGACAAAGACGTGTACACAGTGTAAAAATGTTAACATACCTGTACTCCGACAACAGTGTAATTACCATACTGGTCAATCATACACTGTGCTTGTTTCTTGAACGATTTGATCACGTGATCGTCCCACCACTGTTTTAAATTTCCATTCTTGTCATACTGACGCCCTGAAAAATAAAACAGTTCCAGTAATTTCCAGTTATAGTGCAACTGCCTCGAAGCAACATGATTTGGGAGAATCAAAACTATGTTATTGTTCAGAGGTTATTGCTCTAGAGTTGTTAAATTAATAATTAAATCGTACGGTGGGAAAATCAGGCAATTGTTGAAGAGAGGATGTTGCTCAAGAGAGGGTCACTCTGGAGAGTTAACACTGTATTCGAATTGGAGAACATTGTAAAAGAATCCACTAAAAATCCTAAGTTAGAAAAATATAGTTAAAAATACAAAACAACTACATGTGCATTATTGGGACGCGGAAAGCCCGACGTCTTTATTTTTTTCTGAAATAAATATCGCAGTGTTCTTGAGCTGATGAGATAGAAATGCCTCGTTGTATCATAAATTAATATCAACTGTAATAAAAAAGTACGGGCCTAAACGGTCCTGATAAAATATCTATTTGCAAGGGTAGTCAATGTAACGGGAAGAGTATAATACAGTACTACCTCTGTCATCAAAGCCATGGGTTATTTCGTGTCCAATCACCATCCCAATACCTCCATAGTTCAATGATCTAGAACATACATGTACATATAGTAAAACATTGGTAATAAGACCATCTCTTCAGGACCCGAAACATCGGCCGTAAAAATGAGGTGGTCTCATCATAAAGTTGAATTATAGAGGATTTATTGAAAGTCGGTCCGAAAATATGTGGTCGTTTTAAATAGGTGGTCGTAATAATGAGGTGGTCACAATTTGAGGTTTTGTTGTGTATATGATATACAGTATATTGGATGTTTTAAGAAAAGGGTTCATAGAAAAAAACATACAAAATATTCCACATTCCGCACCACCAACCCAGAACCAACAACAAAAAATCATAGATAACTAATTCATGGATCAGATTAATTTCAAAGTGGAAGTAATGAGTGGCTATTAATTTTAGAAACATTGTTACGCAGTTGAACCGAGTTTCGTGGGTCCCAATAAATGGTTATCGTTCGAAAAGGCGATCAAGTTCTGAGCATGAGGGATCAGGTACTCTTATTATCACAGGGGACTAACACGTTGAAGGGATTGTGTATAATGATAAAATTTTTCACTTGGCTCAGCGCCGTTTTTCAACAATTTGTCATATTTATACGGCGGCCGGTTCACTTAACCAGTTTTCCTGGACTGTATACTAACCAGTACAACTTACCCTTCCGCAAGGAGCCGGTAACTTCTCCACATATGGATGAAAATTGACATTTTTTGGTCAAATTTTCATAGAAGGGTATGAGGTGCCATAACTGGGATTTGAACCCGGATCACCGGATTACAAGTCCAGGGCACTAACCACTGGACCACGGTCGCGGGTAATGATGAATTAAGGTCTAAAATTGACTTCAACGTGCTAGTCCCCTATGCTTATTACTTGTAAAATTGAAACACAAAGTTATTTGTAAAGTACATTTCATAAACCAATGGGGGATACGGGATTGCTGGTTAGGGGGGGGGGGCGTAAAGTCTACGTGTTTAAGTAGAACATGGACACAATGAGCATATAACTAAGTCAGTCGTCCTTTACTCATGCTTACCAGATTTGATTGTTTCTTATAGATGTAAATGTAGAAAATAATATATCTACTTACTTGGGATAACCTTTGCTGTAAAATGGTGGCTGTAATATACCAGCAGGGAACACTGGAAGTATAAAAGTGGTTGATACAGTAAAATGTTCAACTTTAATATGTTACCATATCAGTGAAATATAGTGTGAATCAGAAACAATACAATTTACAAAATACTTAAATCAGTAGTATAATAGTATAGACCACTGACAGTGGAATCGTAGGGTTACAAGTCAACACTGACATACACAATTATATATACACATATTATATGTACATGCATAACCCCTGAAAACCAGACTCCCTGAAAACCGCAAATCTTTGAAAATCGGATGATTTTTCAAGTCCCATTATTTTCTTTTCTATAATTCATAGTTTTCTGAAAAAAGTTATTTTTCAGAAAGCTGAACATTTGGCTGTGTCCGGAAGGGGTCCGGTTTTCAGGGGTTATACTATTTGCATACTTACTGATCTGGTTTTTGGCCGCACTGTAGAATGCATTAACAACGGCAGGGGTGGTGGACCATCTATGAAATAAACAGTACTTTGTAATAGATACACGTACAGCTTATAAGACTAAATATATCAACCAGATACCAATAACATGTCACAACAAACAAGTCCTTAAGAATGCTTCATTAAAGAACTGTTTTCTATGTATTAAAACATTGCTTCGTTAACAATGCAACTCCCGGGTACATTATTAGTATTTTTTCAATAACATGATTTAACAGTACAGTACAACCTCTCCAAAGCAACACCCTTCGGGAGAAGTGAAGTTATGTTGTTATTGAGAGGTTGTTACTCCAGAGAGGTTAAATTAATAGTTAAATTGTACAGTGGGAAAATGTCATGCTGTTGTTGAAGGAAGGTTGTTGCTCAAGATAGACCGCTCAGGAGAGGTTGCATTGTATAAACAAATCAGTCGATTGGTTTTGCAAAGCTCGCCCACCTTCCTCCTCGATGAATGTTTGTAAATACAGTAGAACCATGCTAAAGTGAATTCCTAGGATCCGAATACTTTCTTCATTGCAAGCTCATTTCACTAAATACAGTAAAACCTCAATATTCAGACCAGTGCCCTTGGTCCCAATATTGAGCTGGTCTTATTACCAAGGTGAAGTATACAGAAAATATTGAAAACTTGTCTGGAAGTAAGCGGTTGTTATAATGAGCTGGTCTTATTATCAAGGTGAATTATACAGAAAATATTGAAAACTTGTCAGGAAGTAAGCGGTTGTTATAATGAGGTGGTCTTGGTATTGAGCTGGTCACAAAGTATATATTAGTGGCGTATTCAAGGAAAACTGAATTTCTTTAATGGGTCAAAGTTTTCAATTTAATGATGTTTTACTGTATCTCATCCTACAGTCAGTTACAAACATTTGACGTTTTGTTGTAAAAATAGTACGATATTGATATGCTTACGCATGAGTATCGTTATGTTTTATATGATGGACACATATAAATATAGTGTGTATACAACATTCTTTCTGATACTCTAAGATACTAAGATATTGTGCATTCAGTTTTCAGTATAGTTGCGTTTGGGTCTCCATTACTTTAAGGTGTGATTAAACGATACAGAGTTGTCTCTCTTATTGAAGGTATGACAAGTGTAACTTACAATGTTTTGTCGACAGGTTGGTTGATCATCTGAAGGTTGGTGATAGCTATACCACGTATAACGTCTAGAACGTTTTCAAAGTAAGTCTCTGGTTGGAAGTTCACCTGAAGTAATACCATGCATTCATGTCATCACTTTTAGGTAAACCTTCAATTGAAGTAATATCATAGAGTCATGTCATTACTTTTAGGTGAACACTCAATTGAAGTAATATCATAGAGTCATGTCATTACTTTTAGGTGAACACTCAATCGAAGTTATATTACATAGTCATGTCATTACTTTTAGGTAAACACTAAATTGAAGTAATAGCATAGAGTCATGTCATTACTTTTAGGTGAACACTCAATCGAAGTTATATTACATAGTCATGTCATTACTTTTAGGTAAACACCAAATTGAAGTAATAGCATAGAGTCATGTCACTACTTTTCAAGTATAATTTTAAATGTTTAGTCGACCCAATATCGAGCAGTCTTCAAAAAGCTGTGGTAACTGCCAAGAACGCATGCGACCAAAGTAACGCTTTTCGCGTTTTTACAGTGGGTTCAATGTTTGGTTATTTAGTAAAAATGTTCAAATAATGTCAACGTATGTTCATTTAAGAGATTAAGCTCAAATCTCAATTTTATCCTCAAAATATTACTGTTGAATAGATTTTGTTTGTCAAAGTTTTAGTGTACATTCAGATCACTTGTGTTGACAGAATAACACAGTATTAATATCATTGCTTAGTACGCAAGAAGTATTAAATACAAAATATATGGCTTAAGCTTGGAGGCCTACCTCAAGTTTTATAACCTCTGACCTTGGGGAGTCATATTAATATAGCTCTAATATAAACATAATAAAATTACAATTACTAGATAAGTCTAATACGGAGGGGGGACTTTATAAGTACAAAATATATGAAACTTACATGTTTATATTCATTATCTAAGGATGTGTCGTTTAAGATATACTGCGGGTATCCAATCTTCACGGCCATAACATCGTTCTATAAAACAATATAACAGATTGCGTGATACTTCTTATGTTCGCATTGTCATAGCGTACCTCCACTGAGATTATTAGGGGAGTAGCATTGGTTCTGCGGACTTCGGTGTTCGTGAGTTCGAACTGAAGTTGCGGCTAATTCGACATTAAACAATGCGCTCGCCAAAGCTGATTATTCAAAGGTTGGCAGTTACTTAAGAACAAGGTATTGGTACCGAGTCCAGAAAAAGTGGTTAAGCAAACTGTCCGCTAGTATATGACTGATAAACTGCTTATAACAATATGACATACATTTATGCCAAAACTGATTATTCACAGGTTGGCAGTTACTTAAGAACAAGGTATTGGTACCGAGTCCAGAAAAAGTGGTTAAGCAAACTGTCCGCTAGTATATGACTGATAAACTGCTTATAACAATATGACATACATTTATGCCAAAACTGATTATTCAAAGGTTGGCAATTACTTAAGAACAAGGTATTGGTACCGAGTCCAGAAAAAGTGGTTAAGCAAACTGTCCGCTAGTATATAACTGATAAACTGCTTATAACAATATGACATACATTTATGCCAAAACTGATTATTCACAGGTTGGCAGTTACTTAAGAACAAGGTATTGGTAAACTGCTTATAACAATATGACATACATTTATGTCACTTTTAGCGAAACTCTAAACCCAAATGTCAATTCGTTGGACCGTTAGTTGAATTTCTCTTACAATTTGCAACACATTTGTGACCCTGTATTTTTATTGCATTAAAACATTTATTTAAAGTATCGGATAATTTCTCCTTTGCCGATCAAAACCTTGCCTTATGAAATGTGTCAGTACGAGATGTATTTAACTATAAAAACAACCAAGCCCCATCAGTAAAAGTCAACAAAAAAGTCAATCTTGAAATAATATACTCGTGCAATCATGTTAGTATATTTTCCTTTGCAAGAATAATGATTCCTCTTCTGGTTATGTGGAAACCACAATAGTTTACACATTTAACCAGAATCAAAAGAACAACACCCCAATCTGAGAGAATGTCAACTGGTCTGAAGTCTTACAGACCAGTTATTTCATATTTAAAAAAAAAAGATTTGTGAATGATTTCTTTTCACCTTTTCCATCGCGAGCTCTTTAGTCTTCTCATCCATCCATTCCACTTCAGCTAGTAACTCATTAAATGCCTGTCGTATATCCTTAATCATCTCTAACGCCTGAGGTATCAATATCAAACAAAATAAATAAATAAGCCAAAACACGCTGATAGTGAATGGTCTCTAATGTGGTAATGACCGGTTCGTAATAGTGCTACGCATGGTCTACATTTTCAGTTATCACAAAGTCAAGAAAAATGGTAAAGGACCGTAAAACCGGTTACATTAAAAGTGAACCCTTCTTGACAACGTGAGGCTCATGTTCGGTTCCTATGTTATCAATACATGTATTCATTTCGCTTTAAAATCCACCAACTGTTAGCTTTCTTAAATATAATCAAAGCACTGAAGTATTAACATGTAGGGATTGTCACCCAAGTTTTCTTAGGAAATATGTAACATTAAATTATTGTGAAAAGTAAGTGGTTATTGTCACTTCACGTTAATAAGGTAAAAAAGATGAATATCTATAACATACAGATGTTTTGTACACTCTAATGCTCCGTTTAACTTTTGAAAAAAATATATGTAAACAAGAGGCCGATTGATCAGATGATTAACCGATACATACATTATTTTTAGCATCCTCATCAAAATGTTTGCTCACAAACAATCGACCAACAGCATTTCCCATATTATCGTTAACGTAATTCATACAATCTCTCCAACGCGAACGCTCGGGCTTCGATCCGTAGATCGCCTGAAAAAATTACAAAACACCCGAGTATGTCCGTGTTTTCTAGATAACATGTCTAATGCTTGGAGTGCCAGTGTTACGCTACCGGTTAAAACATTCTCCGTTTAATCATGTACTAATTTCAAGGTTATTAATCATCAAAATTGTAACACCTTACAGCAAAGTGATTTCGTTAAATATCATTCAATAACAAAGTGTATATAGTCGTCTGAGCATGACGGAGACACCACAACCGTGTACAAGAAGCGCAAATTTTAAGACCGTAATCCTACACTCCAAAATTCCATGTCATCTCTTAACCCTTTGCCTCATAAGCATATTTTGGACTCTTCCAAATTTGAAGCTAATATACAAAACATCAATTTATTTCAGAACTTTGTGTCATTTCTCACTGACAGAGTGGAAAACATTGTGACAAAAGAAGCCGTTACTCATTTCTAGCAATGGCTTCTTTTGCTACAATGTTTTCAAAAGTCGTCTGCGTAAGACTCGTGGAAATGCGGTATTATGAGGCAAAGGGTTAATTAATTATTGCTGAAAGCCAATTCGCCCAAAGTCTCACTGTAGAATTGCTCCAACGCCTGTACTCCCAGTATGTACTATAATCTTTAACAATTCTTAAATCATCAGTGGTTCGTACCTTATGATATTCTTTACGTAGTTCTCTGTACTTGTCGGGAAGGTTAGTGACTCGGTTCATCATTATACGCCAGATAAGGTAGTTAGCCAACGTCCTGAGGAATCAGGATATCATTTAAGATTTTCTTTAAACATTTGAATAATGTTTCATATATTTCTATTGTTAATTTCTCCCATCACAATGATTTCCTTTTAAAATAAAGATTTTTGGAGGCATTGGTCTAGAGGTAGAACGTCCTACCTCTGATCCAAAGGTCGTGAGTTCGAATCCCGGCTTGGACGGGTTTCGTTCATGATCCAATTTTTCGGACACAGTATTGGTGTAGTGTCTAGGAAGCAGACTCGAGTGTAATTAACATACGCCAAATTGCTTGTTTCACAATTGAGCTAAAATAAATTAGTATAAACTAAAATAGAGATTTAATAAAAGACCTTTTTAGACCGTAAAGTTGTAACAGTGAGCACAGAGTATCGCCATGGATTAAGTAGATGTTACAGCGTGTATGACACTACGCAACACCTAGGTGAATCTCAATGTTATTTGTAACTAATACTTGAATGAATCAATGGGATAAAACATGACGAACAGCGAACATTAAAAAAGCACAAAAGAAATCCATGAATGAAAATTGAATTCAAGGCAGTTGCATTTTAATATACATTTTGTATTATGATCTAAAAATGTACATCTCTAATTGACTGCTCGTGACTTTTGAAATAGATACCGTGAATCGGTTTGTAAGACAAGATCCACCATATTCTTCAAGAACTCTGGTGCATATACAACGATAGAATCATTGGCATTAATGGTGATGTTAACATTGTTGAATATTGTCTTCAGATAACGAATCCAGTCGAACTGAAAATAAAATGAAATTACAAACTAAAGTGTTGAAGACACGATTTAAAAAAATATTCGAAGCATATCAACTTTGTAAAGGAAAGAGTAGAAAAATAATTAGATGGGTAAGTAGAAGAAAAAAGTAGAAGAATTAGTTAAAAAGAAGTTACTATAGAAAAGCACGTAGGAGAACACACTGAAGAAGGAGTAGAAAAAGAAAAATGAAGTAAAAGGAGAAGTAGCGGTAGAAACAAAAGTAGAAGTAGAGGTAGATGAAGCAGTAGAAGAAGGAGTAGGGGGGAGATGAAGTAGGAGAAGATGAATAACAAAAAAAGGAAATCATTATTGATGGTAGTTCATGAAATGGCACATAATATGACAATACATTACAAATAACAGACTCCAAATCTGTACGTTTACCTTCGTGATATTTTTCTGGAGATCCATGATCGTCATTTTGTTATACAAGGCTTCATTGTCTCTTCTGTGTTCTTGTGGCGTGATGAGCTGTTGAAATTTAAACAAATATTTATGTTTGCTGTATAAAATCTAGACACAACTCGACGTTTTTGTGGGTCATTGAACATAGTGTTGAGAAACAAACAGAAAAGAAAAGTCCTCTTGTCACTTTAACTATACTTGTATCATGTATTGGAATAAGCGTATTAGATTTAACTTTACCGTGACTATTATCAATGTCAAAATATGCAAAGTGAATATTGAAACACTCAAGCACTTTAAGAAAATGCAAGGGGACCATGTATGAAGGCCGCCTCATAAATTCTGAAGTTCTATCAGTGTTTTAAATTCAATTATGCAAAGCCATGTTTATTTATTCAAATATTTATTAATACTACTTCATGAAAGCTGACGTGGTCTGTTATTATAAAATGCCTAAGGAATGGATACGTCTAGGGATGTCTTTTGGTTGGGACGAATAAAAGTAGTAAAGCTAAGGTGTAGTAAAGCTAAGGTGTAGTAAAGCTAAGGTGTAGTAAAGCTAAGGTGTAGTAAAGCTAAGGTGTAGTAAAGCTAAGGTGTAGTAAAGCTAAGGTGTAGTAAAGCTAAGGTGGTCATGACCAAAAGAAGGAAGTAAATTTTCCTGGAAGTGTTGTATGCAGTGCTGACAGCGACACCGTGTTGTCAGAGACACATCAGATATTTTACAACTGTGTTTTACTCTAGTTGTAGGATCGGCTATGTATTGGAATGGTTAGACTAGATCTAAATACAATTGAATGAAATCTACTTTTGAAGATCATTATATTATTTCATAATACCTCATATTGCGTTGTGTCGCGTTATTCTATAGGCACCACTTAAAGAACCGCTTTAGAGTTTTTCTGAAAAGTTTGTTTAGGTGTGATGATGTACGTCTAACACTGAGAAGTTTTATTTTGAATTTTTAGTTTAACAGACATCATTTCATGAAATCCATTATCAAAAATACACACATCTAAATTGACTAATTAATTAACAAATTTTTTCTTACATTTGCTAATTTTATTTCAAAATCTACGATTTTCTCCATATCTCTCTTAGCAACATCAGTTGCAGCTCCGAACAATATAGCTACATTAACAGCAAAATCTTCATAAGCCAAAAGTCGTGGATCTTGTTCACCTTTCATGTAATATTCCCTCGACATCATGCCTAAGTCAGGCTGGTCCAGCTGGAATAAGATATGCCTTTGAATTGAACAATTTAGTTTTATCACTTCAACACCTTCAGCAATGACTATCCGAGTACCAATGTTTTGTTTCAAGTCCAACATCGTTTATCAACAGACTATAAGTAATATTCCCAGTTGACCGATCTAATGTTCCAGATATTTATTTACAATTACTCACGTGGTTGTACATGTATATGTTGTTTTGCGCATAAATTGCTTATAAATTCATCCTATTTGAAAATTAGTGAAAAGAGTCAAATGGCCTCGCATACTATATGTACGGCAAAAGTGTCACGGAGATCAATGTTGTGTAAATTATTGTTGTTAACAACAACATAAGCGATGTAGATTAAACAAAAGTGTTACTTAACTAAAACATCTACCGCTTACATTGATTATATTAACATGGGAATTTTTATCATCCGGCCCAACCCACTGATCAATCAGAATCTTGTTGTTAAACATCCTCAGTTTAGAGAGCAACTCTATCAAATCAAATTCCTCTTCCTTCCAGTCGCGATCAGCTACAGGCCACCCCCCTAATTGTTTCAGTAACATCCGAGCAGGTTTCAGGTCCAGCTCATCAATTTGGGCTTAAATGCAAAACAATTACAATTTATATCGTAAATGATGGGTATTATCTCAAGGCAGCATTTAAAAAAGTACTAAGGTGATGTCGCCAATAAAACAAGACAAATTCACTTTCTGAAAGAGGTTTAATAAATATTATAATAAGTAGTTAGCGATGTCTAACTGTAGTCCTTCGAACTAATTTTCTTAGAATCTTTATCTTAAAAATCAAGCTTGCACGTGTTATACGTGTAAGTGATGCCGTCATGTCAAATATCAATGTTGATAGCACATGTTTTTTTCTGCTTGATCAAAACTGAATAACACAACAGAATTGGTTTGATTCAGAGGCTAGATAAAGTGTTACATATATTTGTGATTACTAATAATTGTCAATTATTTCAGGAATAATGAAAACAAATTTAACATTCTAGCTAAGGTTAGTTGGGCTTATCATCTGAAAATAATGTAACACTCTAATTGCTTGTCCTTCTTGTATCTTTTCACTTAGTTTGATATTCTGAATGATCAAACGCGCATTTTTCCTTTATGAGTAACTATGCTACCTTAGTTCAATGTAAAATTCTACTTACTTTCATTAATACAAGACATGTAAAGTTTTTTAGCTTTTATTGTTGCTTCGTTATCATTTTCAGACACAGCACGCTCTAGTAGATCTGAAATGAAATATTTAAGCCGACGTAAGAAATGAATGAATTATTTAAATCTTATCTGGTAGTTCGGGGGAAACTGGGCGGGTGGTCACCTATGCGATGCTTATTCGTTTTTTATTCATTTATTTATCATTAAGTGAGACTGATAACAAGGAAGACGCTAGTTTTGTAAAAAAATATCGAAAATGGTTCTAATAGCGAAGATTTTGTTTAAAATCTTCGCATACGAGTTGCCTGTATCATCATCATTTTATACGTCTTAATCAATTAACTTTTATTATCACGTATGTCGTTATTTGATAAAATAAACTTGACACTTGAAATATTTTGTTTTGTTTTCATGAATTATATTTTAGACATTTGAATCTAACGGGAAATGACCATTAGAATCTGGCCTATACATGTTTCTTTGTTACCGAGTATTTTTGTAATTAATTCTACCCTAAATGTATTTAGGAAAAAAAAATGCGAAAATAATTAGTTTAGGAACTCTACGTAATTGCATTGTTTGTTTAATATATCAAATAATAAATATAAATCAATATAATCAGTTTTATTTCATTGCCTTATTAAAGATGTTCCTTCTAATTAATGACATGGCAAAGAAAACATTACATTACATACTCGAAATCCCGGGCAAAATAACATTTTATTTTACGTCATAAATTATAATCTTATATCACAATAAATTCTCGAATATATTCTCTCAAATTGCTGCAGTATATTCAAGACTATGAAACTATATTACGTAATACGCACAAAAAATGTACTTTATATCAATTAGGTTAATATACATATAATTATCTAGTACAAATGAGATTACAAATTGATGAGCCTGTGGCGAATTATCTCATTGGCACAGGTTGGTACATTTTGATTAAAATCAACACATGAATACCTTTTAGCTGTATATGCATGATATCTCTGAGTTTAGAGAACGTATCGTAACTAGTTCTATCATCTGGTATGTCATTAACTTTGTTCCAAGAGCCACAGGCGTACTCGAAGAAATCGTCGCATGGATCAATACTCGCGTCCATAGACTCCATCAACCTCGCAGCTGAAACAAAATGTACGAGTTAATTGACTTGTGCAGAGTTCTACACCGTTGTGATCAAAGATACTCTAGTTATGAGGCCGCGGCCGTGGTCCGGTGGTTAGTGCGCAGGACTTGTAACCCGGAGATCCGGGTTCGAATCCCGGTCGCGACGGGTCATACCCTTCTATGAAAACTAGACAAAAATGTCGATTTTCCTCTATATGTGGAGAAGTTGCCCGCTCCTTGTGGAAGGGTAAGTTAGTACTGGTTAGTATACAGTCCAGCAAAACTGGTTAGGTGAACCGGTCGCCGAATATAACTGAAAAATGTTGAAAAGCGGCGTTAAACCCCAGTGACAATAAGTCAGATAAAAACAAAACAAACTCTACTTATGCATGTCTGAAAGATTACTAACCAATGATGTTTTATAACCAACAAACACCAATCCACCTTCATTCCTAAATCCGTAAGTACCAGCCTACGTTTCTTTATTATGGGTTTTCCTAGCGCAAACACTTCGACAGCAATATTTTCAGTTTTATTTATTGCTATGAGTGCATCTGTACCAGTAGAATTTTATGATTTTATTGAGATTCGGTATCAAATCAGATCGCAAAGTTTGAATTTGAGGGTAGAACAAAAAACCGTCTAATGATCAGTCGAACACGGCTATAAGTCGATGATATGTTTCGCCGCCGAAAAAATTGTCATCAATATGACCTACACTAATTGTGTTCGTAGTATTGTCACGTGACTCACTTAAGTAATTATCAAAAGAGATGTTTCATGTACAGCAATCTATCTTATACGTAAACAGTGCTTCCGGGGAAGAGAAAAAGAACATAAAATCTCCATATTACTCTGATTGTAATATCGATGACTGATGTAGTGTCTCCTAATTACAATCACTTCTCATATTGGTCAAGCCAACTGTATATAAATGATAAACTAATGTACGTCTTTGCCAGACATTCAGGAACACGTACAGAGTCTATGTAAATCACGGGAAATTTGTTCGTAGCAAGAATTGTCTTGTAAGGGCAATGAATCTTAAAACAACGAGCGACACAAATTCCTCCGAGGGAAATTTACGTTGTTCGTTGATGACACTAAGTACCAATAAATGAATTAAGAGTTTGTCTTCAGGATCCTGAGAGCCGTTTATTGATTAATTACTTAACTCGAAGTACGGTAATATTTCTTGGCTGAGCGAGACAAGAGAACATCGGTGGTCTGTTTGTTCTTATAGCATTAGCATCGTCTCTCACCGGTAATTTAGTCATGTACAAAAGGCAGTTGACCTTACCAGTGTTTCTTAGGGATAACAACCAGTACAAACATGTTCCCTTACTTCATCCATTCGTATTGTTGCTGTTAATAATTCTACATTAATGTTTGATTTATGAAGGAACAAATGATGTACAGATGTAACATTAACGGTCCTAAGGTAAATGTCCAAAGTTTATTTCAACATTCTTCACATATTCTCATGAATGTGATTAGTGGTGACAATAATCATATTTAATAGAAATATCACCAGGATGTGTTAATAAGATAAATATAATCCTAACACACCAGATTCATTAGGACAGAGAAGAATTTTTAATTCTACAGATGCACCAAAATAAGAATACTGATAGAATAAGAGGAATAAAATGGAGATAACCTTTTTCATCCGCCGGGCCTCTTACCCGATATATTCAACGATCCTATGTTCAACCTTACGGGGCGTCATGACGGGCCCCAAAGTGACGATCGTGGTGTGCTTATATTCAAGGTATATGGAAGGTTTTCACTTACCTGCTTTGACACAATCATCAGTAAGGCACAACTTTTGAGAAGACTCTGGTTCCCTTATACTTATAATACGTACTGAAACATAAGAATAGAACAACACTAACATTGGTACAGATAGAGATGATGATAATGTCGATGTTGGTATGGATAGTGCTGATGATAATGTCGATGTTGGTATGGATAGAGATGATGATAATGTTGATATTGGTATAGATAGAGATGATGATAATGTCGAATGTTGGTATAGATAGAGATGATGATGATGTCGATGTTGGTATAGATAGAGATAATGGTGATGTGATGATGGTGTACGTTGTAGAAGAGGTACAATTTGTTATGACAGTGATGGTGTTTGTACATATTATAATGATGATACTGTAGACTGGTTCCAGGGTTAAAATTCGACGATTATAAATTACTAAAGACGGTACGATAGCTGATGGGGTGGTAATTGATAGTTCAGAGATAGTATAGAGATTTTGTTAATATACTCAATTAAATCTGTTTAATATCATTTCCTTTATTCTTTGCAAGTTACACTGTTATTTAGCATATATGGTACGGACTACATCATCATATGAATGTCTTGTCTGTGTATGGCATTTGAGTCAGAATATAAGAATAAGACACGAGTATTTCAAAATGATAGTAATGTTCTTTCTCATTGGAACGATCAGACACGAAATTTACATACAACGATTGATCTCGTGAAAGTAATCTGTAAATTTAAATATCGTGAATAAGAATTAGAATATGTTTTTTTATATTAGCAAAGTCTGACAATAAGTTTATCGTTCCATTTGTTTCGACTGGCGACGAGTTTAATCGACTCAGAAAACATGTCTTTAGCTATATGTTGTCTGAATTATCAAGCGACACAGTCCTTTTTGAACAAATTATACAAAGGAAAATTCGTAGACATAGAACTAGTCGTTTCAGATTGTTGACATTTCATTTCATCTCTTAAGTAATTGATTTATTTACGATCTGAAATTTAATGTTTGGTTTGCATTCAGAGGATTCGCTGACGTCATTGACCTTGGAATAATTAATACAATAAACGGTGATCTCCGCGGGGTCATCTCTGTTGGTACTCTGATCCCTTGTGCATCACAATGAAACGAGGAAACGGCGTGTATAAATGTTGTTACCGTAAACTCATGTGCGTCACAATTAAACCACAACCAACGTGTAAAAATAATGGTACCCTGCTTTCAAGTGTTTCCAAATCAATGATAGAACCATCTTGTACACTTATTGGTACCCTGGTCTCATGTTTACCACAAGTAATCCACGAACCTACGTGCATAAATTTTGGTACCCAGGTATCATGTTTATCACAACCAAGCCTGGAGACAACATGTCCGGATGCTGTCACCTTGATCTCATACGTATCACAACTAAAGGACCCTGATAAGCCGGGAACCAAAGAAACAATTGTGTGTAAAGTACATGGAACACAGATTATAATTTTGATAATTACAGAATGCCGTTGACTCATCAATCCAAAAGGATATTGAATAGTGAAAAAGGCAATGACATTGACGCAGTTAAGCACAAACGTATTTGCCAATGAATAGGACATAATATATCACTTATTGGTCGACCGTACATTAACATAGAAAGCATATAAAGAAAATACATTACTTGATGATCTGGTTGCTAACACTATAACCAGAGTCACAGCAATACAAGAACATATGATACTGACAAACAATAAAGCCACTTCCAAGTATGTCCGCCCACACAAAAACGAACGACGGGACATTCTGCTTGGTCTGAAATATAAAAAAAAAACATAAATCATGTAGTGGTGCAGTGATCATACTGTTTTTTTTTTCTATTTTCAACACATTTGCTTATAGTCCTAGATTATAAAACTTGATAGCATTCTATTAGCTGTAATCTCCTTTTTGCTCTCAGCTTATGCCAGACAAAGATGTATGTTTGCAATAAGTGCTTGAACCAATGTTTTGATTAATTAACTTAGTTAATGCATACTTCGAAAAGCTATAGAATTTTATCACGAATAACTGGAGAATCTTGATAAAAATACAGATTTGGACTGCATCATAAAAAAGACTTATATTTGATGTTTCAGTGCATAGATATGCACCGATGTAATCCTTTTTTATTGGCAAAATATCACAAATAAGGCCATTCTTAAAAATGTTGGTTTGCAATCACACAATCGGTTCATTAAAAAATCTCCCGACCAAAACAATTGTTTGGCGATTTTGACAAAAAAAAATTTTTAGTTCTTTATTCAAACTTTTCGTAGTACAAGCGTATAATGTCAAAAAATGTCTGCCTACCTACCTACCTGTCATTTAACCGCAAACTAATATTTTTAATGTCGGCCTAAATTGGACACAAATATGATCGAAAATATTCATATACAGTCTAACATGCGTTTGCGGCCACCTACGAATAAAGGCTACCATATGAATAAATGTCATTCATTGAAAAACCATTATTGATTATTTAGAACAAACTGACCTCAGAATAAAGACCACCTGTCAATAAAGGCCACCATATGTCTTTCCTAAGGGTGGCCTTTGTTCAGAGGTTTGACTGTAGTCATAAAATATAAAACAAAATTCTTCAATAAAAAGGATAGTCAACTGCACTTCTCTTTTCGGTCTTTCCACTTGCAAGAAAAAAACGACCCAAAGATATTTATGTGAAATAGAGTGTGAGGCTCTTTACAATTTTTTTTTTACTGAGATTACATGCAGTAATTTAATTCAAAGGTGTTTTGGAACGACCGTGCACGTTCATATATCTGCAAAGTTTAAGAATGATTCAATTTTTAAGCCAATTTATTAATCAGGTTACCAATCGGCAACGATTTTATATTGACAGACAAATAAATAATTACCTTATTCCTATACAAGAAATAAGCTCATTAATTAATTATAACAATATTGTTCAGAAAAGTATCCTATATTTAACATAAACTTGCGCTTTTCCTCAACAAGAAATGTAAAACATTCATCGTTAAAAGTTTAATTAGTTACTTCTTATTATTTTCTATTAATGCTACAAAAACGGCACTCATGTATGAATAAGTGGCAGTAAGTTTTAAAACATGTTTATATTTAATGTATATAGAAATGTATAAAGAAATATATTCTTACCTTTTTTCAATTTTATCAATGAAATATTCCAGATGTTATTAATACTTTTTCCCAATACAGTTCAGTCTTTGTAATTACAGTATACTATTTTAATTTATCATTTTTTTAGAAAAAAAAACAAATATTAGGCTGGCTAGCAAAAAAAATCTCAATAAACTGCCATCAAAAACGCCATATTTGAAATTTACATTTTATTGCTCCAGACTGGTATCCAGCAATTTCAAGCAAAAAGTAAAATCGGAAATTAAGATCAAGTTTTATTGATATTAAATTCTATATGATTATTCCAACGCAACTTATCTGAACGCGAACACAAGATAAATGAAGTCGTATCATTACAGTAATCAACATTAAAATGTGGGCACACTTTAAAACTGTTCTCCTGGGCGCATTTTTCATCCCAGCATCAAATCGTCATAATTTCCAATTTAATAAAAAAGCGTATGAACTTTTTTCATACCCTAAAGATGCAAACCTTTTTTCAATACTTCATATTTACAAGATATCCTCGTAATGAAAACAGCGTTTGATATGAGGATATAATCAGCGGAAATAACGTACATAGATACTACAGTGGAACCCCTCTAAACCAGTTGAGCTCGGAACCAAGTCATTTGGCCAGTTTAGAAGGGAATGCCAGTTTAGAAGAGATTTTTTTAAATTATATAGTAATGAAGTCGGGACCACAACATTTTGGCAGATTTAGAGGGGAAACCGGTATATAGAAGAACCGGTTTAGAAGATTTCAACTGTATTAAGTTTCGAATTAAAACTGACTGAAAAAGAGTAATATTCATGCTTTAGTACCACAAGTCTTGCCTATTTTCAACGCAATAATTTTTAGATCAACGCAATACAACATACAAAATAATTACAGGACTCTGTAAAAATGTTTCATTAATCAAAGGGGGAAACATAACATAATTACAACGTGTATACATTGGATGTACTAATTAATACAGTTTATTTCGTCACGCGATTTACACGGACGTGTTAAATAAACGCAACATGTCGATTTATAGTTTGTTTTTATGTGCCCTATTGTCACTGGGGTTTAACGCCGTTCTTCAACAATTTTTCAGTTATATACGGCGACCGGTTCACCAAACAAGTTTTCCTGGACTGCATACTAACCAGTACTAACTTACCCTTCCACAAGGAGCGGGCAACTTCTCCACATATGGAGGAAAATTGACATTTTTGTCAAATTTTCATAGAAGGGTATGACCGGAATTCGAACCCGGATCTCCGAGTTACAAGTCCAGTGCACTAACTACTGGATCACGGCCGCGGCTCGTCGATTCATAGACGAATAATAACATGTAATAGGTAGTACAAATATTGTTACACTATAAGCGTGTTGAGACTCCTCTCTAGAGCAAAGCCTCGTGTGACGGTCACTTGACTTTAGCAACTAACTTTCTAACCAATACGAAATTATTAATAAGAATTCAACAAATCAAACCTCGCCGAATGAATAGTTAATACGTTAGACCAATGGCACATAAAACGTAGATTGACTTATTTTACCTGTGACATATTAATGGTGTACAGTATATCCAAGATTTCAGTCGGGGGCAGGGGGGGGGAGAGAAACAATCAGGTCACGTGATAAGACCCACCATCGCAACAATGAGTACAGTGAGGTTATTTAAACAACAGAATGTTTTCTTTGTATCACGGATGTAATAAATGTTGACTGTACGTCTAAAAGTTGTTTGTATTGATTAATATTTCGCCGATTCACTAATACATGAAAACACCAATGAGTTATGTAGTATATTTTTGTAACTACACTGTTTAATACAATTCCTTTGCACCGATTTGCGGAGCATGACGTAGATCTAATGTTATCATAAGTATGTCATGCTGGTCATATCATACCATACTGTTACTGTTATCATACTGGTAATCTGGTTGGATTTTTGCGAAGGAAAAAACTCAGTTTTTAATGAAAACAAATGTATTACCAAATAACCCAATCAAAGTCCCTGTATTTCCAGTCATTTGATCAACTTGTCGAGGCTCACAAGTAAATGCAGAAAGAAAACTGAAGTTAAACTTTATTATTACAAGCATCGATATCACGAGTATCCGAATTATTTTCGAGGAGTTCATAAAATCCCTTTAATATTTTGTTCTTAGTTGTGTATAATTTTCAACAAACAAACAAATACCTCATTGTTACGAGCACCGCATTATCTCGAGCATTTAGTCTCTTCCGATAACTCCTCGAGATAACCAGGTTTTAGCGTGTTCAATATTGTGGTTCATAGAGCATAATTACGCTTATGTAGCGTGTAGATCATAGATAATATATAAGGGATCCATTGAATAGAGAGAAGAAGAAAAGAAGGAAAAACACAAGAGGTAAAAGCTACATGTCCTGATTTCCACTAACCCGACAGGACATTTCTTGTTCTGCGGACCTTAGATTCTTTTCGGTCTCAATCATATTTCCATATATACAGTCAGACCTGTTTACAGCCAACTCCGAATAAAGACCACACTGTGAAGGCTTCGGTCGTGGTCCAGTAATTTGCGCTCTGATCCTGTTTCCCGGAGATCCGGGTTCGAATCCCGGTTCCGGCAGGTCATACCCTTCCATGAAAATTTGACAAAAAATGTCGAATTTCCTCCTTATGTGAAGAAGTTTCCCGCTCCTTGTGGAAGGGTAAGTTAGTACTGGTTAGGTGAATCGGTCGCCGTATTTAACTGAACAATTGTTGAAAAACGGCGTTAAACCTAAGTGACAATAAGTCACATAAAACCACCCTGTGAATAAAGGCCATTCTTTTAAAAACCGCCATTAATTATGCAGAAGAAACTGACCTCCGAAGAAAGGCCATCTGTCAAAAAGGCCACATTTTGTCTTTCCCAAGGGTAGTTTTTGTTCACAGGTTTGACTGTATATGTAATACAACTCAGGACAAAATACTATAATTACAAAATAAAGTTGTGTCGCCCTACTTACCCGGTAATGATTACTTCAATGAACGAGAGGGATTCATTTAATTGTATAGAGTTATCTGATGTCAGTTCATCTTAGAAAACATATGCCTACTATGGGCGTGCTCCAGGTATTTAAGGCGTAACAAATGTTTGTTTCTGGTTACAGGCTCATTAAAAATATGGTTGGTAGGTAGGTAGGGAATATTTTTGGGAGAGGGGGGTATTTCCGTTACTGAAAACCGCTGTTGAAATAATTTTTTTGTACGGAACGGCAGAAAAAAATTGATGTACCGTTCCTCGAGCCTGATGGAAAGTCTAGGGTCGCGGGGAAGAATTAGGGTAGGTCGGGTAACCAGAAGCAAACAATTTTTTACGCCTAATATATCTAACAGGTAAGTATTACGAGGGGCAATCAGATCGTAGTAACCTATTTTACAGACAATGAGTACGTCAGTGCGTAAAATTATCTAAATGAAGTGTACGTTACATCATTAACAGATACAATATAAACTTCTCAGTTATCGTATCTTATTCAATTCGTTTTTATATTCCAAAAAAGATAAAGGAATCATTTTTTATCCGACTATCAGTTTGTTTAAAACATGCGCTAATCCTTGATACCCTTATCTTATTCCCACGGACGAGGAAATAAACAGTGTACATACAAAACAAGGTCAACTGTACTAACATGGCAACTTTATTATCGTCTAATTGATGATAAAGTTGTTCAAGAAACATACTTTTATAACAAGGCATGACACAACATACAATTTGCCTCATAATAACGCATTTCCCCGCATCTGAAGCATATCACCTTTGAAAACATTGTGGCAAAAGAAGCCATTTGCTTGAAATGAGTGATGGCGTCTTTTGCCACAATGTTTTCCACTTTGTCAGAGAGAAATAATCCAATTTTCTTAAATAAATTGATGTTTTGTATACATTCTTTGAATTCGGAAGAGTAAAAACTATGCTTATGAGGTATTAAAATTCAATTTAATTATTACTGGTGGTTAAGAGTAAGCTAGACACGAGCTTCTCGACTGAGGATTCCTCATAAGATATATTATGATTTCGATCTCCGATTCATATGCACGTGTTAAAGGGGAGGTAAGCCAAGGCTGTTTCAGGATTGATAGAAAACTGATTTTGATTAGGAGCACTGGTAAATGAACTATGAGCACTATCATAAATGAAGAATGGTGCTTTGTCAAATACAAATACAAAAACAAATTAATAAGTGACTGACAAACATGTACAACGCTAAAAGTTTTAGCAAGTCATTGTTGAAATTATTTGAATAAACCCGGCATAGGCACTCGATTTCCATGAATGTTATACCAGTACAGATGTTATTTTTTAATCTAAGCTCACCAAACAACGCTAATGTGTCAAAAAAATCTTCAATCCGCTACTGTGCTTACAAAAAGAACTTCCGGTTTCGATTTGGGTCAAAGTGCACTAAATTATACATTATATGTTATGCCACCAGCGCTTCATGCGCTACTGTGCTTATAAAAAAAACAAAAAGGTAAGTCACTCGTCATATTTTCTAAGCAGTCCAGAGAAAAATTATACAACAGTTTTGTTGTTAGATCTATACCCTTGCACGTTACTCTTGTGCACTCACGAACTGAACAACCGCGCCCTCGGACCACGTGATATGTGGTGAGAATGACCTCTGACGTCAGCAATCAGGTGAATAACCCATAAAAAGGTTACATGCTTCAAGTGTGGATCAAACGCTGCTTTGTAAATTAATTGGTTTCGCGACTTTCTTACCATCACAATAGGGACATTCATTTACATAGAAAATACAAAGGCTTGATTGTTTTCAAGCAGCTATCTGAAACATCACAGACAAACTATGTTTATAAATCCATTGAGACTGATTTTGATGAATCTTTACAGGGAGTAAAGTTTGAAATTGGATAACTCTTTCAAAACATTTATCCATTAACTGAGAACTTCAGTGACGTCACAGAGATTGATCGGCGGAAATTTGAATAAATATTCAAAGGAAATGACAAATAAAAAGCATGTTCATGACTGATTTGATGATAGAAGTGAAAGTTACAGGCTCGGATACGGGAGTTTTGGTCAGGGGTGGGTGTAAAGACTAGATGTTTATGTAGAATATGGACACAATTCTGAAGTTTTTTTACTAATGCTTGTCATATTTAAGAGGGGACGCACGCCTGCTTCGCCCCTCTCCCTAAATCCGCGCTTGAGATAAGATCGTCTTCATTGTTCTGGTATATACTGGAACACATTGAAATATGACTCATTTAAATATAACAGCCTGGTCCTGAAGACAGTGATTCCGGTGAACGTCAAGTCCTTGCAAAAGATTCGGAGTGACACTTAGTACCAAGACAGTACAACAGTTTCGGGGTATATTAAGTACTTAGATAGTACAACAGATTAAGGGTACACTAAGTACGAAGCACACTGAGAACCATGACAGTACAATAGATTCAGAACACTCTAAATGCCAAGACAGTACAATAGATTCGGAACACACGAAATGCCAAAACAATACAATAGATTCAGAACACACGAAATGCCAAGCCAGTAGAACAGAACTGGGCGTAGGCCATTACATCAGCCAGGGGTACGTGGACTGAACAATCTGCAGAATGTTTTACTATTTATATCATATCCTGAAATCATATATGTAAGAGATCTGCCCTAATATATTCAGTTTTTTTGTTTAATCTTTCACAGGCTTTGGATAACAGTCAAAACTGGTGTTTTTATCAGACTACATGGCATGAAATTATATCTGGTAATTTGTTAACAAGAGAAATAAACATTTAAAAACCCTTAACATAGATAAAGTGATAATTTTCACGCATGAGTACGTTGCGCGGGAAATTGGCTCTTCACGTTTTGATAAACCAGTTGTTTGTTACTATCATAACTGCGAGCGTGACACGTAAATGATTCTACATAAAACATGAAGGCACACTATGCTTATAAGAACGAAAATATTCGGAACTAAATGCCTAAAATTTGGTCTGAATGTCCGAAATAAGTACTGACAGAAACAACTTATTAAGAGTTTTATCAACCTGCGTACCGCATATTTAATAGGTACACTTGCATCTGTCAGTCGTAAGTATTTCCCAAGAGTCAGTCATAAGGTGTTTCCCAAGAGTCAGTCGTAAGTATTTCCCAAGAGTCAATCATAAGGTGTATCCCAAGAGTCAGTCATAAGGTGTTTCCCAAGAGTCAGTCATAAGGTGTATCCCAAGAGTCAGTCATAAGGTGTTTCCCAAGAGTCAGTCATAAGGTGTATCCCAAGAGTCAGTCATAAGGTGTATCCCAAGAATCAGTCATAAGGTGTTTCCTAAGAGTCAGTCATAATGCGTTTCCCAAGAGTCAGTCGTAACTTCTGCAAGAAGGATGTAATGACGAAAAATCTGGTCAGGTTCGTTATATTTTTTATTTACTCATATGTATGTGTACATGTACAGCCGCAATATTTTCCATTATTTGTCACAGCCGCTTTCGTTTCTCGTTTCATCACAATGTAATTAGTTGGCTTGAAGCTTATGTCTCCATTGTTGTGTCTCTACAGTATGATTACAGAACTGATTGTAGGTGACTTAGAAGTGAGACTGCATTCTTTATAAACAGGTTCTCTGAATTCAACAATCTTGTTTAAATTGTCACTGTTTGCATGTGAAAATACACTTGTATTCTTAGTTTCTTTATCCCCAAATTTTGGGGTACATGGACTCAACATACATAACATGTTGACGTAATAACCAAACATAAATACATTACACATTGTTTTAGGTAACTCTACCCAAATGGTTTAAAGTATTAGCGCGTTCTGTCATCGCATCTACACTCACTAGACATCCAGTATGATATGTACAGTGGAAACCATCTAAACCGGTTCCTCTATAAACCGATTTCCCCTCTAAACCGGTCAAATGACTAGGTCCCGGGCTCGGCCGGTTTAGAAGGGTTCCACTGTATCAGGTTACAATGTCCTCACTCCGTAAAAAACGACGTTGGTTGAGAACAATTCACTTTGAGTTATAACGAAACAAGAAAAAAACATGGCTGGCATTGTTTTTTAATGCAGACATGAAATTTACTTCAATCATAAAATGATGATCCGGATCAAACGATTACATAGAGACATTGCACTAAGTAGCATATTCATGATCAATGCTCAGTCAGTTAATCACCGCATAAGACAATGGATGTCAGACGCACAACGAAGCAATATAGTCTGCCTTATTTCATTTTGAATTAAAATTATTGAGTCATTGGTGAGTCATCACAGTTACAGATTAATATAGACTGTGATAAAAAAGTAAGAAATAATAACTGTTAGAAAAAAATAATTGGTCGTAGAATTCAGAGCCGTTGAGCTGTATGTAAATGGATGTACATATTCATATATTCTATACGTACACACTCATACATTCGGGTATTTCCGTTAAATTTCGTGGGAAGATGTTCTTAGAGGAAAAAAACAAAGGTAATTCAACAGAATGCATATTTTAAACTGGACTGATACAGTGGAACCCCTCTAAACCGGGTGAGCCCGGGACCAGGTCATTTGGCCGGTTTAGAGGGGATGCCAGTTTAGAGTGGATATGCTTTAATTATACAGTAATGTCAGGACCAGAACATTTGGCCGATTTTCAGGGGAAACAGATTTATAGAGGAACCGGTTTAGAGGGTTTCCACTGTACGTACGCGTACGACTTAACGAATAAAATTCTGACCTAAATTATTTTGAGCGTCATTCGTCAGGGGAAGTAACTCGAACATTTAAATTAAACAAAGTACAAATCACGTTCACAGCGTAATGTGAGCGTAATAATAGCGTAATATATGCGGATAATATCAGTTATAATACATGAATTGTGCCTGACTTTTATTGACAGATATAACTGTTGAATTATTCATACTAATGTGAAATTGTTGGTCTACCTGTTTCATAAAAAATGATAAATTTATAAAATCTGGTTTAACATGAACGGTGTCGGACATTACTGATAATCGCGTATTTTATCCAAATATATATACGCGCGTTAAGGTTTTAATAAATTTTGATATGATAAGTAATTAAGACTCAATTAATATCAACCTTGTAAATATAAGATAAATATACTAAGTTTTAAATCGATTTAATTGTATTACTTACTGCGCTATGACGCAAATAATACGTTCGTATTGATCTGATAGGGCTTATAAGCATTTAAATTTTAAAGATGAAAAATAATAGACTGTGGTACATATTGGAAAATATAGACCACGCTGATTATAAATTTTGGCAGCCTTAAAGTATTTACGTACTTCGAAATAATGATGGCAGCTAACTTTTGGTAAATCACCAGGACTTACCTTTTAGCCTTTTGGTCTTATCATAAAACAAAAATCACTGAAAATGATTTTCATTTCTCAAAATGAAGTTATGTATGTTAGTTTTAAATCAAAAGTAGCGTTCATTTTTGGACGTAATAAAAACTCACGATTTTTCGACGAACGTTCAACGAGGTATCTGCATTTGTTCAAAGAAAGTTTAGATAAAATTATAATGTATAATGGTTTCGTCTTTTTATTAGGTAAATCTGAGGAATTACAGAAAATGATTTTTGCGATCTTAAAAGTAACAAGAATATGCTCTACCTCATATTGCTCAGTAGTTGCATCCAGTCATCAAAACAATATAGTGTATATGAGTAGATACTTTACGAAAAATGATCAAACCCTGTTCGGCAGGCATCTATGATTATTATTCGTCCATTTTTCTTTAGGATTCACGCCACCAATAGGCAGGATTATTTGGCGAGTGTTCATCTTTGACACTGGAGGAAACCCCAGGTAGAAACACTAACTTTCTGTGGGCTAGCTGGTCAACTTTCTCTCAAGTGAAGTTTTTTCATTGGGTGAGTTTCGAACTCAAGCAGTGAGTGGCTAGTAATTAATAGTCAGAGACCGGCCTCACTCAACTACGGAGCCCCTTCGTCAGAGTCTATCAAACATGTTTATGCCGAGAACCGAGTGAAAAATACAGTGCAACCTCTCCAGAGCGGCCCTCTCTAGAGCTACAGCATCCCTTCAACCACAGCATGATTTTTCCCATTTTACGGTTTAACTACTAATCTAACCTCTCAAAAGCAACAACCTCTCAACAACACCATTATTTTGCTTCTCCCAAAGGGTGTGGCCACGGAGAGGTTGCACTGTATGTAGATATTCAAATGTTAAGTCAAATATAAAACGCTGAATAGAAAACATAAGTTCGGGACAGAACACTGATGTCTTGTGTGAGCGAGATTTGTTCTGTTTCACATAAAACTAATATTAAGTTCAAATAAATATGCCGAGAATTTGAGGCAAATGATGCTTATCAGAAAAACTGAAAGTAAACCCAACGAAAATTGAAAATAAACTTAAAATAATTGAAAAGCGAACCGTACAAGTTAGCGCATAAACTTGATCTAAAAATGAAAATAATCAAAAACATTTATAAGACCATGTGCCAAGATATTAAATTAAGTACAGTAAAACCACACATAGAGGCCACCTCAATATTTCGACCATCTTGTTACATATAATATTGTTATATATACAACCACTTTCTTTCGGACCGGTTTTCAATAATTCCCATATAATTCAACTTGATAATGAGACCACCTCTTTTTTACGATCCTTTTTTTTCATCCCGAGGGTAGTCCTCAATACCGTGGTTTTACGGCGACAATCTCAATATTACGACAATCTTGTTATAACAACCACTTTCTTTCGGACCTGCTTTCAATAACTTCCCTATAATTCAACTTGATAATGAGACCACCTCTTTTTTACGACCCATTTTTCGGATCACGAAGGTGGTCTCAATACCGTAGTTTTACTGTACACTCTATATGTTTACTCTGCAATGGTGAGTACAGTATGAAAAATACATGTATATTCCAAATATTTGCCATGGTTTCTTTCATTAAAACACCACTTGAAAATCTATCTTCACTATTACCTGGTGAATCTAAAAATATTAGAAAAAAACTACTTTCTTAAGAGTACAGGCTAAGATTTGTCGATAAATAATGTATAATTCACTATTGTAGATGTCCCACATTCTTCTAGAACGTGATTTTCTTCCAATATGTTCCTGATTCGTGCGTGATTAGATATTGTACATAATATAACATTGTGTCCTATTAAGATCATATATGTATAGCGCTGAGCGATTTTCATCTTAACATAGCGATAATTAATACAATAATTGGAGAAAAAACTTACTCGTATGAAACGACAGACTCCCCATTAGCAAGAACGTAATGCGTTCCTCCACCGTTCATCGTTTCTTTATTCTCATTTATATCCCCATTCAATGGTTTGGACTCTGAAAAATAAACCAAATTAATGCTATATAATTATCTACAATATGCCCTTTTCTCTGAAGAAAGTGTTGCTTAAGCAACTAGCTGTCTTTGTATCAATCACTGAAAGCCTGTGCCTCACATGCTGAATATTGCGTTATTCTGTGAATTGAATGATAAAATTTAACGATATCTAAGATTTTGATTTTTTCCCTAATCATTATGTTTCCACACAGGTATACTCACAGTCAAACCTGTGTTTGCGGCCACCTCCGAATAAAGACCACTCTGTGAATAAAGACCATTCTTTGAAAAATAGTCATAGATTATTTAGAACAATCTGATATCAGAATGAAGGCCATGGCCAATAAAGGCCATATTTTGTTGTTTCCAAGGGTGGCCTTTGATCACAGGATTGACCGTATACGCTGTTATCATAATTAGATATCACGAGCATAACGTTTACTTACAAGCATAATAATGAGTCTAGAATAATATTTGCCAAGAATCGATAATTTGACTTCTAGATCTGGAAGAGGTACCAGGAAGATAGCGCTGGCTTACTATGGAAGAGTTTGATAAATGATTAAGTAAACGCTCCATAGTGATAACGTATAATCTGACACAACGTAGAAGAACAGAAAAATAGTATATATATACCTTCATGGGAAGAGCTAATGTATATGAAATTAATAAAATACAGTTTAAGCGTCAAGAATGAGATGTCTTAGGATCAAAGAAATTGTTCTAAATGTTGATGTAGTCTCATTACAGTGGAGCCCCTCGAAACCGGACGAGCCCGAGACAAGGTCATATGGCTGGTGTAGAGGGGATGCCAGTTCAGAGGGGATTTCCGAGTACAAAGTAATGAAGTCGGGACCAGAACATTTGGCCGATTTAGAGGGGAAGCCTCGATATTGTCTTGCACAAATGAAACTGTGAATAAAGACAGAAACTAGTTATAACCAGATAATTAAATACCAACATCGTCACAGAATAGATAAGGCCGTGACCGTGGCCCAGTGGTTAGGTCGCTGGACTTGCAACCCGGCGTTCTGGGTTCAAATCCCGGTCGCGCCAGATCATACCTTTCTGTGAACATTTGACAAAAATGTTGATTTTCCTCAATATATCCGCATATACTCGCAATTGAAAATATTGTTAAAAAACGGCGTCATAAAAAGGAGACTGCATAAAAAATACTAATTGACAACCAGACCCATTATAAACATTATATGAATCGTAAATGATAGAAGAATACGGACTAATATACATTGAAACTGGGACAGATCAACAGAAAGAGGAAAATCAGTCTGATAAAGAAATAATGATGACGCTGGAGTTCTAAAGAGATACAGCAAGTCGATGTCTTGATAAAATACTCATTAAGGAAAGAAATTGAACAAATTGTTATGAACGGTGTCGTAATTAAAGGTTACATTTGGTGTTCTAGGAATTTTAATAAAAAAGCTTCGTAAGCCTTGAATCAACGCGCTCTCGAATAAAAATCACATTTAATGATACAACTCATAACATTATTGAACAAAATTGAGATGCGGTGAAGTCTTGTTGCCATAGCAACATATACAAAAACAATTCCAATTATTCATGAGTGAATTTCAATCACTTACAAGTATCAAAATTTAAAGACAACTTGGCTCATACAAATATCAAATTACTGCAATAAACTCAGTAGCAACTATTTCTGTACTTCGAAATAATGTAACTTGACTTGTACAAAATACTCTTTTTCGTTGTATCAAAAATAATACTAACTTAAGCCTTATTGTATTATTAAGAAAAATGAATTGCTTCCTGAAGAATTCCGTTCACGACAGAAGCACCGTCGCTAATTAAATATTTTAATTAATTGTTGTATACTACTTAATTAATATATTGCTTATTAATAATAAGTAGAAAGCACGCTAGTTATTAATTGACATCCTCTGGCCACGTTTATCAGTTTATGTTTCTATCAAATTAGGACAAATTTAAAGCCATAAAACACCACTGAGATTATCAATAATAATTTAAATTAGCTTGAAGCTAGAAAGACATGGACGCCCACTTTGAAAAAAAATTAAATAACACTTCCATACCATGTGCTAATTCCATGTTCGATAACGAAACTCGTTCGAACAAAAACTATTTACACAGAATGTATCCAAATATTCATGTTTAAAAAATAAAATATATTTTATTACGTTATTAAAACACTGCCGATGTCGTCTTAGATCGCTACAAAAGTCGGAAAAAAATAAAACCTTTAGATTTAATATTTATCCTGTGTATTAATCCGCTCCCCATAACACCATACAAAATAGTCCGTCCTATCACCGGAGTACCTCCATTACATCGTCATTTGATAAGGTTATTGAGCATTAAACTGGAGTGGTATATTGACTTAAGACAGCCGCTCACCACAGAAGAAGTGTGATGGAATTTTTGTCGGTTCGTATGATATAAAAATGGATTCAAAGATTTTGTCTGGAAAAAGACTCCTATCCGTATATGTTAATGTCCACCTCATTGATTTGGTGTCTGAATCGATACTAAGTCACCGAATGCGTTTAAAACTAACAGGTGATTGTCTCTTATCCATCCTTTGAAATACAGTGGAGCCCCTCTAAAATAGTCGAACTTGGGACCTGGTCAATTGGCCGGTTTAAAGGGAGATGCAAGTTTAGAGGGAATTTTTGAATGATATAGTAATGAAGTTGGGACCAGAACATTTGGCTGATTTATAGGGGAAACCGGTTTATAGAGGAACCCGTTTAGAGTGTTTCCACTGTATTATTTTTATTATTTAGCGATGCTCAAGATGGTGTTTTGTTGGGTGAATGCTGGAAGTTAAAAGTTTTCTTTCATGTTTATATTTACACCGAGTTCGTGTGGATCAATCGTCAAATTCGATAAACAGCGCCTCAACCAGTAACATACAGCATTATTTGGAAATATGCCAATGCGCAATTTCTTCTGGACACTTGAAATACACATACACGTCTAATATTCCAATTAATTCATTACCACACCGATTTTGTAGAACACACATCGAAACTTGAAGAAAGGAGAGTTTAAAAGTACTGTATTAGGAAAAGTAAATTCAACTCGACGTTTCATTTCCTCATTAATGCATGAATTTAAACTGACCTCTGTGTCCTGACGAGGGTTTGCACATTCGAGTCAATTATCTATCAATAGCGGAGAAGAAGAACATAGTGACGTAATGGGAACATTCTCCACTGGTGAATAATACATAAAAAATGACACAGCGTGAGGTAAAAAACATGAAACCTCATTCCGTAACGATTTCATTGTGAACATATATGTAAACAGCAGATTTATATTAAATTTGTGGTCCTTTACGCACTGCATTTAACGGAGCTGAAACAGCAGTCTTCATACACAAGCGTACATGTTTTTTTCCAACAAAATATTGATGGATGTGGCATAAACAACGATTCGTGAATCATCAGAAAACGGGCTCGAGTGTGCCTCCACGAATTATTTTAATGACGTCTGGCGATATCATAAACGACAATGCCACTCACAGAATGACCTAACAAACATTGTGAATTATCTTCGCCAGAGAAAATGACCTTAATTAATCATCTATCATTATCAGGGATTAGAGTCTTTGGGGTTAGTGTTACCAGGCTTAGTCAAGTAAGAACATGTCACTACCAGCTGATAACACTGCAGGAGAGATAAGCTGGCTGAAGGGTAACGAAGACCCTGTTCATATAAAGAACGTAATTGCACATCATCACTATTTCTACCTTAGTTGGAACTTAATGTCAATGACCCAGGAAGTTGTCATCAAATACAATTTGTACATAATGTAAAATGGTTTCACGGTTGATGCATATCTCTTCTCCAATTAGTAGATTTAAAGGATTGTAAGCCGTTTTAGAGTTTTGTTTCATTTGATACTGATACGAATATGGAACAAAGACATCAACAACAAAGTGCCAACCTTGAAAGCTCAATCAGCATAAAACAGGACAGGTGATCAAAGGATCACGTTGGTGATAACATGCTTCACCCTGACAATTTAATTGAATACGTCATTTCGTACTTTTTCTGATTCGTTCTAAGTCATTCCGTACTTTTTCCCCGGATTCGATGCAGGTCAATTCGTATTTTTTTTGTTCGGAATGTGATTTTTGTGACATTTTCAATGGTTTTACCGCTTTGTTTCAACAGTTATTCAGTCATATACTGCAGCCGGTTCACGTAATCAGTTTTCCTTGACTGTATACTAAGGAATACTAACTTACCCTTCCACAAGGAGCCGGCAACTTATCCACATATGAAGAAAATTTGACATTTTTGTCAAATTTTCAAAGAAGGGTATGACCTGCCATGACCGGGCATTGAACCCGGATCATCGGTCGAATGTGAGGTGTTGCATAATTTTGAAAGTCGCATCATGTTAGAAAGTAAGAAATAGGTATAAGTAATATGAATAATAAACTTAGTACTGATAGGTAAGCAAGAAACAAAGATAAGGTCAATGGTCGGTAGTGTATACCAGACATACTGATGATCATCAGCGTTAAACCAATAACAAATATAAACGAAACAAGAGTCTAACCATACGCTGTCACACATCGGAACATCGAAACAAGTTGATTAGAGGACAAGAATATTCATCTCGTCTTGACAATATCAGTGGAGAACTAGGGACGGTGTTTATTCATTTATTCATCAAATTTATTCATGAACGTTTGGTCTGTGTCTATAGGAACTAGAACGGAGTACATTGGTAGGTATTACTCAGAATATGAAATATTAATAAGTTATTTAATTGGATTAAATCTTTACTGTGGTTTTCGCATCTTGTAATGTGGGACATTTCGGAGGCTCATAACTTTGAAATCGTCAAAAAGACAACATTACAAAACGATGTAATCACAAAAAAATGTAAATCGTTTAATACAACTATAATGTGTATAAGTAAAACATTCAAATCAGTGGTTATTTTTTATTCTAATCAAGAGCAATTAAACATATATTGTTTCATTACTCTAAGCGGTGATATATATTTCCAAAACCAGGTCAAATTCTGACAATGTCACTAACTATTTCATTGCGTCGTGTATGGGCAAACGACCCATACAAGACGTAATGGAGTAGTTAGTGAAATTTTAGAAAATTGTTCACAATGTATTATCAAGTTACAGCAATAAGATATACAACAGGATAAAAATACGATTTAAACTTGGCCAAAAATGATATTTATAACAAGCGAATAACGAAATAAAATATAAAATGCTCACAATTTCAGCCTTTTCCGTTCCTTTCCGCTTTCAACATAGATTTTAGAATAGCAAGTTTTACCGAAGTTTGCCGAATTGATAAACATTCATTCTGGGTTGAAACTATTAGACTATAAAGGAATTCCTAGAAAAAAAAACATTCCACCTCCCCCCCCCCGAATACCATCAACCCCAAATCCACCATCCAAAACCTACCTTACATTCAAAACCATAAAACACGGTCTCCCAGAGGGTACCGCCTTTGTTGGTCTTTATGTGACTTATTGTCACTGGGGTTTCAACAATTATTAAGTTATATACAGCGACCGGTACACCTTACCAGTTTTTCTGGACAGTATGCTAAACAGTACTAACTTACCCTTCCACAAGGAGCCGGCAACTTCTCCACATATGGAGGAAAATCGACATTTGGTCGAATTTTCATAGAAGGGTATGACCTGCCGCGACCGGGATTCGAACCCGGATCTCCGGGTTACAAGTCCAGCGAACTAACCACTGGATCACGGTCGCGGCTTTGGTACATCCTTTGAACAGTCTGTAGCAAAGCTACTATGAATTGTGATTCACATTCCACAAATCTGGATGTTACAGGAGATAAATTACATTGTCGTTAAATGTTGATAATCGTATTTACGATCAGGTCGCATGGCCCGAAAATCCTGATTAATGTTGAAAGGAGAAATTTATTACGCGTAGAAAACCAAAGAACGTTAGAGTAGGTGGATTTAAGTATTCACGGCTGATCAGAACGAAACTTTTCAAACATTTCATTTTTGTCTGAAGTATCTCAAACATTTAAATTAGAAAAAAATGTATCGGTTATTTTCAGTTTGTTAAATTGTACCCATCCCCCTCATCTCTTTCTCTCGATAGATTTTTTACGGGCTGATTGGATCTAATGTTGTGTATGTCTTATATTTTTCTCTTTAGTTAAACGCCTTACTAACAGCCAGAGATATTGGGCGACTTATCCAGCTTTTAGGATGTAAAAAGTCCACAGGCGCACCTGAGTATAGCCATTGATCTTTCGTGAGCTAGCTGGACAGCTGCCTCATATGTGACATCTGGTCTATAAATGGGACTCGATTGTGTATGCAGTAAGTGTTAATAATTAAACGCTGATTTAATAATCATATAAAGCTACTAACAAAATTATAGGTAAACTTTGGAAAAAAATAGAAATAGTACAACAAAATAAATAATTATTAATACTAAAACATATATTTACCTCCTCTAAAATCCATTGATAAAGGTCATTCGTTTAAACATAGTTAACCCGTTAGGGTCCGTAAAATCAAATATGAAATCTAATACACTGGGATTCGTTTTGTTTACAAGAATATCAGTGTCACGGTCATTTTTTAATAAAACATGTTTATCTTGATTTAACCAATTTTGTAAAAATGATGAAATATATCGTGGGTTGTTTAAGTGGTTGGACATAATTTTCACTCGTAGCTTCAGTACGGTTTAAATTCATTCATATTGGAAATATCGTGGTCCAGTGGTTATTGCGCTGGATTTGTAACCCGGAGATCCGGGTTCGAATCCCGGTCGCGACAGGTTATACCCCTCTATGAAAATTTAACAAAAATGTCGATTTTCCTCCATATGTATGGAAGTTGCCGGCTCTTTGTGGAAGGGTAAGTTAGTATTGGTTAGTATACAGTCCAGGAAAACTGGTTAGGTGAACCGGTCGCCGTATATAACTGAAAAATTGTTGAAAAACGGCGTTAAACCCCAGTGACAATAAGTCACATAAAAACAAAACAAAACAAAAAACATCATATTGGAATTCACTTTTCAGATAAGCATTTGGTATGTTTTCAAACTAACTAAATAAATAAATGAACGGACAGACGGATGGACAGAGAAAGAAGATAGTGATGCATCTTTTCAGACTTCACTATCTATCATCCAGGAACATGATACCATCATGTTTGTAGCGTAACATCCATATATAATATTCCCGCTTAATAGATATCTTACTTATAAATCATTTTCCCGCTCTGTTAATGAGACAGGTAAAATTATTTATCGAAATGTTGTTTACTAATATTCTAAGACGTTATTCACTTGTTTTCCACAAATATAATTATTCACTTTAAAACCAATTTAATGGTTAATTAATGAAATAATGTCCTCTTTAAGATATCCATACATCACTTTAAATATCAATTATTCATTAATGTGGTTTTCAAAGCTTTATCATATCGCAATAATTTAGACATAATTATGATGTTTACTTCAGGGTATTCAATTATGCTTCTATTCTATCTGAGATATATGTAATAGTGTTGTTTACACGAGTTTCAATCTCACAATACGTTGTTTAAATAAAATTCATAGTCAGCTTTCTCTTAAAATGTTGGAAACTTGACATGTTGGCATAATTTATTACTTTAATTTCTACATTGTGGTATAATGTTTTAATTAAAATGATTAGACGTTCAATAATAATAAGAAATAAGACCAAAATGTATTTCAATTGTTTTCGTTGTAATTTCGTCTATTGAATAATAATTTATCATTACTGATTTAACATAAGTGAAAAACGGTCCAGACTCGTAGGAATAATAATTTACGTCTTGAAATATAAAAGAGACACAATCCCCTTTTGCAAAAATAGGAACTAACGTATTTACAGCTGTTTCAAATTTCTTTTGCGTCTTTGTCAAATTATAGTGTACGTTGGTCTAAGTATGATACTTTAAGTCTACTAACAGATAATCAGTAGCTTAATTTGTAAATAACATTTGCACGTGATACCACCTGCGGTCCAAGATTCTGGTCCCGAGGCAATAACTGTATTAAGTTCAAATCATTCACTGATAGCAAATGTTAACGCACCTTGTCAACGACTGTACTTCATACATACTTAACATTTCAGTAAATTAGCTTTTATTCTATAATGTTGTACGATATTAGTCCATATCAATTAAGAACTAGGAACTCTTTAATGGATATATCTCAGAAAATGTAAGCAGTGTTTAAACTTAAAAATCTTGCTACAGTTGATATGTTAGACCCCCTAACAAAACTGTAGGATAAAAAAACTGTTTTATTTACAAACAAGGAGATGCAGGATTTTAAATTCAAAAACTGGCATACATATAAATATTATAAGTAGTTACGTACAGTCAAACCTGAGTTTGCGGCCACCTCCGAAAGAAGATCATGCTGTGAACAAAGGCCAACCTTTGAAAAGCCGACACTGATTATTTAGAACAAACCGACCTCAGAATAAAGGTCATCTGTCAATAGAGGCCATATTTTATCTTTTCCAAGGGTGGTCTTTGTCAGAGGTTTGACAGTAAATGAAACAGACTTTAGATCTTTAGTCTAGAAAATAATGCCTTCATTATCCGCAACTATGGCATTAGAGCTTGTAAATTCATTTCAGTGTAAAACTATTTCAAATGATTACAAAAAACATCAGAATGATGAGAGTTCCGGACAGAGACTTTTATAGTCGTCTTTCTTGAATATAAATGTCTTGAAATCTTCGTCCTCAAGGGTGGCAGTTGCTACTGGAAAACTAACATCGTTCGTTCAAATTATTCATGCCCAAATCCACTACAGACAGTTAAATTGAATTGCTGTGAACAAATTATATTGTAGCGAGGAGGATAATTTCGTAAGAACGTTTTCACACCTGGAAGAATGTTTGTAGAACTGGCAGACAATTCAATCACTGTAAGCTGGTATTCCATTTAAATATTAGAGGTATGACAAATCTTGAACTATACATTTGTTGTAGTGCATACACGTTATTTGTTCCTGAACTTTTTAAGTTCATGTACTTTTATTCAAAGGTTTTATTTTTCGCCTATATGAACAATTAAATCACGCGCATTACTGTGTGAGGCTATATTTTGAACTGAAAAAATGGTGATTTTGGTGGATTTCTCCCACGTGATCAGTTGGGAATCGTTCTATTTGTTCGGTAAAATTTTATAACAGAAATACAAGTATACTGTCAATTCAAAACGTTCTAGCAACATCAGACATGATGTTTCAGCGGTGTATGTTGTCTGAGAGGAAGCGAGTGTATATGCGTAGTCTATAGTACATGCATGTTATGATTGTAAATGAATGAATGTCATTACGCCACTTTGTAAATATTTACCACAAGGGTCAATGACCTTCCGGTAATTAATGAAATAAACTTTGAAACTTTCAAAATAGCTAATAATGGTACTATCGTTATGCAAATTTTATGTTAAATATGACCTTACGGCTTGTCAACCTTCAGAGATGCGAAAATTTGAAGTAAAATTAATACAACCATCTTTTACTACACGTATAAGACCTTCACCTTTTCCATTAAGAATACAGTGCAACTTCACCAAATCAACAGCCTTTGGGAGACGCAAATTTTGTTGTTGTTGAGAGGTTGTTGCTCTAGAGTGGTTAAATTAATAGTAAAATGATACAGTGGGAAAAACATGCTGTTGTTGAAGGGAGGTTGTTGTTCCAGAGAGGGCCGCTCTAGATTGGTTGCACTGTACTCACAAGAAGATATTCAAGAAAGTGGATTCCAAGAAATAAAAGATAATGCCAAACATGTAAAAATCCTGATTTAGATGATGAATACCATTTCATACTTTTATGTCAATGTTGTATTGATTTGATACAAAATTATATTATTTAATTTCAATTTATTTTAAGTATGTATAAATTTATTGAATTAGTAAGATAAGATAGCAAGGATATTCTGCATACATTAGATCTGCACAGTATAAGGCATTTTGCGTTTATAATCAAATCTAATTTATATGAATATAGATATTCGTGGTATGGTGCTGCATAGAATGTTTCCAATTAATTCTAATTATCGGTTTTGTTTTTATTACATTTAAACAATCCTAAGGAACTATCAATAAAGAATGCTGAATAATTTGGTAATAAAAACGAATGACATACGATTTATATGTATATTGTATGCCTTAAATGGTCACATTATAACACGAATTTGACATTGTAATGACCTCTGCAACGTCATAGGCCATGCTAACCTAGAATACAGATAAAAGATGTTACATTCTTCACAGCTTTCTGATTAGAATTTAAAAATTACAAATGGGTGACATATCAACTAAAATCAAACTGTAGACATATGCTACTATGTAACATGATGACCCCACAGAGCGTGTTTTCCTGGTCAAACAAATGATGACTCTAGCTTTATACGATCACATTATAATCTGACACAATAACATCACCCCAGCACACAACCCCCACAAAGATTTCAAGAAGTCGGCTAGAAAAAAGAGTGCAAAACAAACAAAACATTGGATTACGAAAAGAACGTGTGATTCAGAAAGTGGCCTCCTCAGTGGATTCACTGGGATAAACGTCTAAGAAATAATATGTCATCTTTTGAAATCCAAAGCCAAACAAAAAATTGACCAGCTCTAAACATCTGTGCCCAATTGTATAAACATTGGTTAACTTTAACCAAATGGTTGATTTAACCCAAGGTTAAATTTAACCATTTTGGTTTGATAATCATTAAAAAATCATTTAAACATTTAAAAAGGGCTGTCATTTTGGTACTGATTACCGTTTATGTTGAGATTTAACCAGCATCTTAGACTTGGGTTAGATTTATTTGAGCCTCAACAAAAACAAAATTTGGCTAAACTTAAACAAAATTTTCTGCAACAGCTAACAGAACATTTAACCAAAATTTTAACCAAAACTCTGATTTAACCCAGTGGTTAAAGTTAACCAATGTTTATACAATTGGGTGCTGCTGATGAATTTTATATATGTTCGACTTTACAGCTCGGTAAGACATACATAAGAAGAAACCAATTTTAGCAACAGAATCCTGCACGTACATCAGGTCTCTATGTCTTAAGGCTGTACAATCTGGAGACTGTGTTTTGTCCACCATTATTTGTCAGGTTTGAGGTAATTTATGAAAGGTAGTATTTTAAGGAGGGTGGAATGTTTTGTATATTTTTTCTTATCTATACTCATATACGTTTTTCTATATTTACATCACAAAGTATTCCTCTTGGCCGCTTGCAAATAAAACAATGTTTTGATGGAAATTATAATCACTATAAAAAAAACTTGAAGGTCATGCATTCAGGAAGGTCAGGTGCCTCTAAAGAGAAGATGTTTGGAAATGATAAAATTAAGAAATGGTTGAGTATGACATTTTAATAAAAACCTTTTATAGAATTAGGAACGGTTTAATTAACCCTTTGCCTCATTATACCGCTTTTCCCCGTACTTGAAGCAGACGACTTTTGAAAACATCGCGGCAAAAGAAGTCAGTGCTTGTAATGAGCAAACCAGGCTTCTTTTGTCACAATGTTTTTCACTCTGTCAGAGAGAAATAAACCAGTTTTCTTAAATAAATTTTGAAGCGTCCAAAGAATGGTTATGAGGCAAAGGGTTGAGTAAGTGTCCGCCTTGAATAATTAAAATTATAGATCGGCATTCGTCCAAACCATAATCTTCTATGTTTTGAATGTCTGTGGTTAAAAAGTTCTCACAGAAACAACACAATAGCATCTAATTAGTTTGCAAATTGAGTACTTGTTAAACATCAAATTAGTTGACTACTTTTCATCGATTTTCAGTATTGTTCAATAAGCGTATTCGTACAGACTACGTGAAAATGGGAAAATGGGAAAATGGATGATTCTCTGGAGCATTGTGCTACGTCATCGATCAGACAGATGTACGAGAAGCACGAGGTGACCGGATTACATTTGTGAGAGAATAGGATTCTCAAACGCATGTATCAAAGTTATGTGACAGTCAGACGTTATGAAATGTATCCTTAAGAGCTACAGTAAAACCTGTGAACAAAGCCCTCCCTTAGGAAAGATAAAATGTGGTCTTTTATTGACAAGTGGAGGTCAGTTTGTTCTAAATGACCATTGACGGTTTGTAAAAGAATGGTCTTTATTCAGAAGGGTCTAAATTTGGAGGTGGCCGCAAACAAAGGTTTGGCTGTATGTGACTTGATCAGTGTAGAACAGGTTATATTTATTGAATAATGCCTTAACAATCAGAAACAATTCGATCTCTGAAAACTAGAAATCAGAGAAAGACCAACTTTAATACATGCAGGGGAATGTGTCACAATGTTAAAACCAGACATAATTCTTGTCCTTATCTTTGAACATTTCAACTTCGATAATTTATCACCTCTGAATTGTAATATAAACAAAAGTTAGTCTAGCAACATCGCGGATATTGTCAAAAGAATAGAACATTAGCAGTATTTAAGATATGTTAGTATTGAAAGTGATTGTAGCAAAGGATACACAAAAGACATAACGGACACAGAGCATAACATAGAAATTCCATGGAGATAATAAATAACAAGCGACCAAAAATGAGTCATGTAACTGAGAACCGTAGCAATTATAATCACTGCCGCAACACATTGACGCTCAAACATTTTATTCTTCACGCAAATAAATTCATACACTGAAAACTGCTTTATTGATTTCTTTGAAGCAGCATTACATTGAACAGTTGATTTGGGTATCTTTTAAACTACTAATGTGTCGCCTAGACAATTTAATTAAACCATTTATCAACAACAAATCTACCGCCCAATATCCATTGCTACAATAAAAATCTGAACACAAGATGTTTTCGACTTATTTGAAGAGAAGTTTCCGTGCTTTCACACCATTAGGAATGGTAAATTCACCAAATTGTCGGATTGCGGGTGACAATAACTGATTCGCACTGACTGCAAAATCTACAACTTAATAAAACTACGAAGAAACATATTGCACGTAATGACTCATATTTCACGAATTTAAATTATGTCAAGCACCATTTTGAAATGCTCTACTGACCAATATAAACAAATAAAGCTGGGCATTTAGTGTAAGGGCACCAGAGCCCAGAATTGCCACAATAATTTCCAGGAAACGTGTACAAGGGAGCTGGCTTACTTTTTGATCGTCGTCATATACAGCTTAAGTAGTAACAGAGAACAATATAATTAAAAACTGTTATATAGGTATGGCATAACAGACCATTAATGGCTGCAAAACGTAATAGATCAACCATGTTCTATAGTATCCAAAGCCGAAGTAAATAAGAGAAAACGGAAAATGCTTGAATTAAGACAAATTGTAAAGGCGACAATGTGTCCATACCCTGTCCCTATCGATAGTGTACGTATAAATGATTCAAATACTTGTACCGTTTTGCAATGGAGTTGTATAACGTTCAAACACGGTCAATTTAAACTCTTAACACTCAATGCGTCTCCAAACTTCCCTCTTGTCGCTTTTAGAAATGAATTTAGCATCAATCAAGAGCGGTATAACATAACACAGTGACTGTCAGAATATCAAGTTGTCACAATTAGCTCGGGGAGAACGATGCCTGAATACAAATACATCTCTCAGTTGACAAGTTTGTTAGATGTATGGTCTTACTAACATATAATTCAAACAGACTCTGGAAAGTAGACAAGAAAAAAAAGACTTCCGTCTTGGAATTTTAAAAGAATACTGTATAAGTACTTATTTTGGCGGGGATTTTATTTTGGCAATATTGGCGGTCAGGGTCAGTTGCGCCAATTCAAAACACAGCCAATTCAAAGCACCACCATTGTGTTTATATTCATGCCCCATGTTATTGTCAAAGAGAGTTTAAATTTGACCGTCTGAGAGCGTTTGCCCCAATTTATGACCCCGTCAATTCAAACACGTTATAAAACGCAAACATTTGAAACCGCAGATATATTGCGCTACACAGTAAATGCTACGAATGATCACTTTCCGTAGGTGGATTTCTGTTAAATATGTTAAACCAAAAGCAAAGGCAACGTACTTTGTTGCTGTCATGTTTTATTGCTGCATTAGCAGCTTTGTTGGTTATAAATGGAGAATTGTGTATCGATAAAACACTGGCGATACGATACTTACCGTGATATAGATAAACTTGTACGAACAACGTAATACGAAACATGGTTTAAATAAAGAAAAATCATTAAAACATTTATATAAAACATCTTATCTGTATCCCAGACTGTCGCTAGAGACCAAAGCGATACGATGGGTGAACCACGTAGGAGATACAAATATCATTGCGATACAGGGGGCGGTTACAGGATTTTTACGTAGGGGGGGGGGCGTTCAGTCTTTATGTAGAATATGGACATAATCAGCACATAACTGACTTTTTTACTTATGCTTGCCAGATATTAGAAGGGGCGCACGCCGCCACCCCTAAAACCGCGCTTGTATATTGGAGTACGGGAACGGTTATAATTATTCGCCTATTTTGTCTAACAGGGTCAATGACCTTATACTGTTGTATATTCTCCTTTCTGTAAGCAAGAGACAAAATTAATTAGTGATTAGAATATGGGAGACAAATGACTGAATGTAAAATGATTGATCGAAGTCAAAGAAAACTATCGTGCAAGTCGAATCTATGTCCTCTTAATCAACACTACAATTAGAGTGAACGATTTGTTGTCCCAAAAAGTGTGCAGAATAATTCTTTTGGTTTACAACTAAAACATACATAATAAATAGCTCTTCCTGTAAATTTTTTTCATTTGGTTAAAATCATACGGTGACTTTTCCAGCTTTAGTGGTAAAGAAAGACCCCCACGTGTATACCTGTAAAGAACCGCCGACCTTCCGTAAACTATCCGGACAGCTGTTTTAGATATGAAGCTTGTCTGGTCCCGGAAGGGATTTGAACTCAAAGCATAGCCCCTTGAACCTTCTACAAACTGAATTAGTCTTTCATATCATCAGACCAAAACGTGGTCTACTATTGTAGAATTAATAATTTACAAACTTGTAAGAATTTAAAAAAAACTACTGAGAGAATAGATGGCGGAATTAAAACCAAACCATGCGCAAGAAAATGTAAAATTTAATGAAGCTAACGCATAAATGAAGAAGTTTCTAATCCATATGTTGAGACTATTGCTTTTAACATTATACGAGTATACAGAAATAAAGCATAGTATGATTTAGACTAGTTTTCAATGACGGATGTGTTCCATTTTAGGGATATGGGTCGCCCATGACAACCGACTACCATCTAAAAATATTTTTATTTTCCTTGCATAGTTTATTTGTGAAATGGTATGCCATTTTGCAGATACAATCATGAAGTATAAATGAAAAATCCCAAGCAACGCAAACAATATAATTAAATTACATTGAATGACTGGCTAATTAGTTACCTAATTATTTAATGACTGGTATTGTTCTACATATCTGACGTTTTCAAGCCCCCTAAAGACATCGCTCGGTAAATACGTATCAACAGATTCACACAAATATTCTGTTATAAAAAATGACAAAGAAGCTTACTTTATTGCGACTTATGATAAAAACAGAAGAGCGCGCTTTGGCACAAGTTTGCTGAAAGTACATTTTCCACGGTGCAAGAATCAGACTACAATAAAAAAGTGAATTTTGCAATTCTTACATCGTTGAAAATGAATATCAAATTGTATTAATGTATGCAAACTAAGACTTACTGTTGATTTTGGCATTTACCAGCTCTTACTACAAGCCACAACTACCAGCTATTAATTAGTTATTAATTTACATACAGTGCAACCTCTCCAGCACAGCCCTCTTTTGAGCAACAGCCTCTCCTCAACAACAGCATGTTTTTTCCTACTGTACGATTTAACAATTAATTTAACCACTCTAGAGCAATAACCTATCAACAACAACATAATGTTGCTTCTCCCAAACATTTGTGCTTTGAGGGGTTGCACTGTATTCGAAATGATGATACTTATGTACTTTAGCGATACGTTTATATTTTCTTTTATGTATTTATATTATGAAATCAATTATAGATATATCCAGCCTGACGTATCCATGAATTCCATATATTTATTTATACTTGATTAAATGATTATGAACATTAATTAATATTTTTATGCGTTTAATTGGTTATTATAACAATCAAAACATTGTTATTGTAGGTAAATATTTTAGACGTAAGCTTGGAGACAATATATGCAGCTAATTTACAATCCGATAAAATACATAAACAACCAACAGCACTATGAACAGACATTACAATGCTGGAGTGCATAGTTGAGCGAATCTCTTTTGAATTCACTAGATTTGCTGAACAATAATCCCCAGCCTTATACCGGACATGTACCGGACAAAGAGAGTAACATCAAAACTGTTTATATAATTTTGTATTGAAATACAGGGCAACTTCTCCAAAGCAACACGATTTGAGAGAAGCAAAAGTATGTAGCTGTTGTTGAGAGGTTGTTGCTTTAAACAGGTTAAATTAATAGTTAAATCGTACGGTGGAAAAACATGCTGTTGTCGAAGGAGGTTGCTGCTCAAGAGGGGGCCGCAATGGGAGCTGGTGAGGTCGCACTGTATTGGTTTACAAACATCATTTTAAAGTAATCATAATCTTATTTCTTTAAAGGCGATATCAGGAATCAAATTGGGATTAACTACTGTATTACCTAGAAGATCAGTACGAACAATGGTATTGAGAAACTATGACAATGGTTTGTTTACTTAATCAGGATTTACTTGTCCCGAACGATCTGTCGATATGTGTAAATGTAAATATGGCCGTCTGTCTCCATGTTTGTTCATAAGTCAAGAACTAACATTAAAATCATCACAACTCAGAGAGCGTTCATATTACGCGATCTCTACAAACATTGAGCTTCAAATAATCTCTATCATACAGAAAACATGTCAATATTACCGTAACAATGTCATGAAGGCATATTTAATGGACACTCGTTGTTTCAGATAAAACTGACAGGGCGTCCTTTTCACGAGTCACGACCTCTTATCCTGAGGTATGCATGCAGACAAATATGGCATTTTATATTAAATTGGGGACTGACCGAATATTGTAAAAATATTGAAATAAATTGACATACTTCGATTATTTTTGTGTATCGATATCCGTATTTGCATCGATGATCGATCAGTATAGTCGGAATTTACAATGGTAATCGATACCTGTTATCTAATTTTTTTAATGAGGAAGATAAACTTGAAGTACTTAAGATTTTTCTTTCACATTAAATGAAAGGCTTCCAAAATAAAATTATTCACGTATCGTCATTGTTTCATGTTTAAGCGTACAGACAACAAAATAGACATCCGGAACTATTTTCTTTAACGAATCAAATCTAACTCCGCGCGTATGGATACACCAATACGTCACTAGTCAGCAACAACAAGTATACTGCTGTTAAATATGTGACGATGGCGTATAAATAACTAACCAATTAGTTTTCTCGTATTACATCTACTATACTAGCTGACTAAATATATTCCGTCACTAACATCCAATTACTCAGTGATGGGGATGACTCTCTCTCTCTCTCTCTCTCTCTCTCTCTCTCTCTCTCTCTCTCTCTCTCTCCCTCTCTATGGTTTGAAGCTATGGTGTGTTCCGTGTATTATCTGTCAATTAGAACTTAAATATTCCGTCATCAAGTGAACGATCTCCACATTTTAGAAAACTGCCGTGTACACTCTCCATAAAAATACGAGTAAACTGTCACATCACGCGGATGGCCCCTAGTTACGGGGGTCCGGACCCCATTCCAAGAAACAAATGACTAGACGTTAACTATATCCTAACACATACATCGTACCCTTCGCGTATTGCCTTCCTGTCCAAACAACCACAGCCCTACCTATTATATTTGTAGCAGCTACTCTTCAAAAAGATTTTGTCAAAGCCCCCCCTCACCGTATCGCGAGCAATGCAATAAGCAGCCTTTGAAAGCGGTTGAATTAAAACAAAACAACATAGAGAATTCGACTAAAGCGGATACATCTGAGACTGCTAGAAATCTAAATAAAATACACTTTCTCAAGGGCCATGAGCCACAGATATTGCGTTTTTACTTAATGCTTTTAATAAGATTGGTATTGCAAATACCCTGACAGAGATGCTATTTTCAAATACACCAGTTGCATAATTGATAATATCCATGAGCCGTAGTTAACACAATCACACACTTAAAGTGCCATGCAATTTCAATAAAACGAAAATAAAAAAAGACGCACCGAAATCACTTAATTAATGGCTAGCCCGGATAAACTGCCAATGTCACCGAATCCCTAGCGGCAAAAAAGTCTGAAAATTACGATCAATGGAAGCGTTAATCTAAAGGTTTTGGTGTTTCATTTCCGTGACGACAATAGTGAATATAGTGTGTTGCAGACGATCCGTTAATTAACATCTGTTGGATTTCTTAGAGAAAATAAGAACACTTTTTGGTGTACAATAATAATGAGCGTATATTCGCATAGTTATGTAGATTTGTATGATTTGTATTTATGCAACATTGTCACTGAGGTTTAACGCCGTTTTTAACGCCTGCTTGTGGAAGGATAAGTAAGTGCTGGTTTTTATACTGTCCAGGAAAACTGGTTAAGTGAAACGACCGCAGTGTATAACTGAAAAATTGTTGAAAACGGCGTCAAATCCAGCGAAAAATAAGATGCTATTATGTAGATTGCTCCAGTTCATTTCGTCGCCTGTCTAACGTCGTAATGTTTTAATCACAGACATTTATCGAGACTGTGTAATTTTTTCATTTGTTTTATCCGCTAAATATCTGTGAATGTACGTCAAACACTCATTATGGTCAGACCAGGTTATCCGTACAAAATACTGGTTAGTAGTTACACGACCCAAACTTTTGACAGTGAGTAGCTAAGTAAGCTATTGTTATTCTTTTTTGGTGTCAACGTTATATGCGTGCTCCGAAAACGAAAAGCTGGAACATTTTTTTTTCACTGGGGTTAAACGCCATTTTTCAACAATTCTTCAGTTATATACGGCGACCGGTTCACCTAACCAGTTTTCCTGGACTGTATGTTAACCAGTACTACCTTACCCTTCCACCAGGAGCCGGCAACTTCTCCACATCTGGAGGAAAACCGACATTTTTTCATAGAAGGGTTTTACCTGCCACGACCGGGATTCGAGCCCGGATCTCCGGATTACAAGTCCAGGGCACTAAAACCACTGGACCACGGCCGCGGCTTAAAAGCTGAAACAAGGAAAGATATTTTTGCAAAAGTCGCTAAAATGTTTTGGGTTTAGGCGTTCTAATGAGTCAGTCACGTAACTGCAAACCAACATTTTTTAAGGATGGCCTAATTCATTATAATCAACACATGACGTGTTCCAATTACATCGGAAGTAGTCGCAATCCTATTATTGCTAAATAAGCTTAATGTGTCATCATATCAAACGTCGAAACTAATCTAGGTCACCTAATTTAAGGGGTAAAACCCAATAAATGACCTTTGCTATGTCCTTTGTATCATACATAACGTATAAAAACTTCATATTAATTATGAAATATTGCAATCTTATTACCGTTGTCAGTATTAAATAAGGTTCAGTTAAGTAAATAAATAAATGAGACAGACTTGTTCAATGAGTTTCAAAAATTAATTAGTCCCTTTTGGATAATTAGAATTGACAGACATCACGACATTTTTATGAAGTATTTTTATGATGTGGCTCTTACTTATGAGGTCAAAAATCATGATGTTTCATGAATCTTGACGCACATCACAGTAGATAACCTGTTTGTACTTTAGGGCTCTAGACTAGACTAGACCGTGGTCACGTGGTATATAACGTGGTTGACAAACGGCGTTAAAACACAAATGCCTACAATCAATACAGAAAGGTGTTTACTTATGTTACAGATATACACAAAATAACTCCACAACAGCAGATTTCATTCTAACAGTATTTAGCTGTATAGACACAATTAACATTGGACACTTATGAAATAAAAACAACGAAGTATGACATTAGAAAGATGAAAAATGTCGGTGTGGAATTCTTCTAGCAATATGAAGGGTAACGAAATCTGGAAAATTAATTGTGGGAAGCAAAACAAGAGACTCGTTTCCAGTACCGGCACTGAATAAAATAGGGTGGGTAGGTAGGGATTTATTTTTTTATTATTATTTTATTCCAGAATATGACTGACATTTTTATTTTGCAAAACTATTATCTGAAAAAAAAATCATAGAGTCTGTTTAACTGAAAACGGTTTAACCCTTTGCCTTATAAGCATATTTTGGACTCTTCCAAATTCAAAGCTAATATCTAAAACATCAATTTATTTAAGAAAATTGGGTTATTTCTCTCTGACAGAGCGGAAAACAATGCAGCAAAAGAAGCCATTACTCATTACAAGCAATGGCTTCTTTTGCCACACTGTTGTCAAAAGTCGCCTACTTCAGATGCGGGGAAATGCAGTATTATGAAGTAAAAGTTTAATTCCGCGAAAGTTGTGACGTAATAGACGTCAAGTAATACATGTCACGTGATATATGTCACGTGATACATGCAACGTGATATATGTCACTAAAATTGCATCATTCATCAATGATGACCTTGTGAAATATCTTTTGAATGAATGCTATTTTCAAGCATGAAATGCATTAGAATTTAAACAAGAAACATATTCATGCTTAGTGATGTCATTATTTACCCGTAACACCATTTTATATGAAGCCAACACGTTATATAACTCTTTCTCAAATTTACTAGTGTAATATGTCATATGTCTCATATTGATCCGGAGTTGTCGTTCCTGATTTGTTTTAACTATCAATGATAATGAGAGCACAAGCATAATAACAACAACAATAACTCTAAACATATCAATGAGAACCTACACGAAAGAAATCTAAAAAGGTTTTAGCAATTTACATAATGTATTTGGACATTTGTTTGTTTGTAGGAATGAATGTATACAAACGAAAAGTACATGATATTATATGAGTGATCTTTGGTAATTGCTTTCTTTTATATTACACGTGTGGTCTTTAAGAAATGTGTTTATGTATTACATGTGTGGTCTTTGAGAAATGTGTTTATGTATTACATGTGTGGTCTTTGATAAATGTGTTGTTCCATGTTTTATTTGTTGTTGTTGCTGTTGGAATCAATAGTACTACTTATTTGGAGTGCTCTGCCATTGTAAGCTGTAACCATAGACCACACTGAAGCATTAAAAGCAATAACAGGTTTTTTGCCGTTGTGTAGTTTCCATTTTGTTTGAATGTTTATCACTCCCTGTATGTATTATGTTGTGAATTAAAACACCATTAAATTTTGGGGGTAATTATGGACTAATGGAAAGCCTTATTTCACCAGGACGATGAAAGAATGATATGTTGATTGAAAACAACAAGTATTTCCCAGATGTACCGAAAGCCCTCCATTAGTAGAAGGCTGATTGCCTGTCAGACAAAACCTTTGATTTATGTTGTACTACGAAAAGGAGAGATTATGATATTTGAGATAAAAAGCCTGAGAGTAATAGTAACGTATACCATTTATTCAATATTTTGCTATACTGATATTGAACATTTATCCAGCGAAGCCATAAGAGATAAAACAATACAATACATGTACGTATAATGCATTGGGTATGTAAACTAAATCGATTTTGTGACTCTCCGAAGAAATGTTCTGATCGGTAATTAATCGTCAGACTTAATGATAAAATCCGAATGTTTTGTTTAGGAGTTAAGTTAGTTATTATAATGTGATACTTTTGTTACAAACATGGAACACTCAAGAGCTCGATCGATACACAGTCGTTAAGATATAAGAGCATTCAACCAGAATTCTGAATTAATGTATTAAATGTATTTGCCGAACACAGTTTTGCAGAAATATACAGTTTTCTCGTTTACCCATTAAATTACGCTTGTTGTTCATACTTTTTGGCCTTAGACTCCGCTTTTTCTGGTTATATCTGATAAAGACATAACAAACTTACGTTAAGTTGAAGATTTCAAATCGAGCGGTTTGTTGCTTGCCGTACTGCCGAAAAGTCACGTGGTATAGGCACACTGATTGTGGTAGAGTAAGGTGTGTTGCTTGCCGTACTGCCGAAAAGTCACGTGGTGTAGGCACACTGATTGTGGTAGAGTAAGGTGTGTTGCTTGCCGTACTGCCGAAAAGTCACGTGGTGTAGACACACTGATTGTGGTAGAGTAAGGTGTGTTGCTTGCCGTACTGCCGAAAAGTCACGTGGTGTAGACACACTGATTGTGGTAGAGTAAGGTATGTTGCTTGCCGTACTGCCGAAAAGTCACGTGGTGTAGACACACTGATTGTGGTAGAGTAAGGTGTGTTGTGTAGACGAAGAGGATACAACAAGATTAAACATCGAACTTGACTTCTTGCAATTTGATCAGTACAAGTCCAATTTATTCTGAATTGAATCCATTACAAAAAATAGCAAAATTTAATCTCCCCTTTGTTATTACTGCCCAACTTATAATATTTCTGGCCTTTAATAATACAAAAAAAAACATCCTCATCAAAATATAATGATAATTAACGTGATCAAAGGCATAAAACATCTCAGGGTAATTAATCAAATAGTTAATGAAATGGTCTGAAAATCATTATCAAACTCTTCTGTGTTTTGTGTAATTTCCTTGAAAGTATCACATTAAATCAATTCTGTTATTCAAAGGCGTAACGCAGATGTACTTCATTGTATTGTAAAGGAACTGACATTAGAATAGATTGGATGGTTTGTAGAACGACATAATTATACGTACACTGTCAAAACAATGGATAATGTTAAACCAAAGCACTGATATATCATATTTAAGTTGACGTTATCCATTTGGTACTCATTTATTACACTATATATGATCAATCTCAAAAATTAATACTTGATGAATCAGCTGGAGATTTTATGGGAATAAGGCCACCAATTTAACTGGAGAGCAGATTAAATTTCTGGATAGCGTAAGTTTGTATATAGTTATCAACTTATAAAAGTAACTATTCAGTAAAACCTCATTATCTCGAGGAAAGCTGCGGCCGTGGTCCAGTGGTTAGTGCGCTGGACTTGTTACCGGGAGATCCGGGTTCGAATCCCGGTCGCGGTAGGTCATACCCTTCCATGAAAAAATGACAAAAATGTCGATTTTCCTCCATATGTGGAGAAGTTGCCGGTTCCTTGTGGAAGGGTAAGTTAGTACTGGTTAGTATATCGTCCAGGAAAACTGGTTAGGTGAACCGGTCGCCGTATGCATCTGAAAAAATGTTGAAAAACGGCGTCAAACACCAGTGACAATATATCACATAAAAATATCTCGAGGAGTCATCGGGACAGACTAGCTGCTCGTAATAACTACTTCTACTAAATCGAAAGTAGCATGCTGATAACAAGGCCTAGGATAAAGTCCGAATTTTCCGTATTAGTGTGACCGAATATTCGTACGAAAGGACGGACGAGTATTCGAATATTGAAATTGGTATTCATTGCCATCCTTGATATAAAACAAAGGAAAGCATCTCACGAAGAACTAGTACTCTGATACTCTGCTTGTACTCGGGTAGGTGTGCACTGATTAGGTACATGTACCTCTCCAAAGCAACACCCTTTGGGAGAAGCAAAATTATGTTGTTGCTATGTAGTTGTTACTCTAGAGAGGTTATATTAATAGTTATAGTAGTACATGTGGGGAAATCATGCTGTTGTTTCTCAAAAGACGGTCGCTCTGGAGAGGTTGTACTGTATTTTCTTCTTTCTCGCTCTAACTAACTTTAGTGAATTTGCAGTTGTGTTTTCATAAGAAAACGATCAAAGAAGACAATACGGTATGATATAAGAACTTGAAATCACATGTACACTGTCTGTATTGGGTTACATTCCAAGACAATTGCTGATCATGCAAAAATCGTAAAGACATTGTAAACGCCCCTGAGGATATTACAATAACGCAATATACGTATGTTTGTTAACTGTTTATCATATTAGTCTAGACAACGCGCTATTTCCTCGCAATGAACGTAAGAATAAAGCAATAATCGGAATGGTATAAGACTTTTTTGCATGTGACAGTGTCAGAATGGAAGGGAACAATACGTATTGATACATAACAACACATACTGTCGGAAGAACGGTTTTGTCAAGGTGATACGCCATAGAAACAACAAGGTTTTTTTTCGACACTGTAATATAGCAATTCATACCTGGTCCCGGGCTTGGCCAGTTTAGTCGGGTTCCACTGTATGCTGTATGTAAGGCAGTATATATACATTGCATTTCTTTAATCCAATTCAGTATCACATTGATGTTAACGTATATTATGCAGTTCATATTGTATTACCATTGTCCGTATTGTCTACAGCACGTCTTTACTATTGTTCGTATGCCATAAGGTCCATATAAACATTGTCCTGGTTGTCAGCAGCACGTATTTACTATTAACCATATATCATACAGTCTGTATTATCACTGTTCGTATTGTAATCACTACTGTCCTCCCCCCCACCCTTTAAACTGAAAAGTCCCTAAATGACCCTGGCTGTTGGTACGACGTTAAACCCATAAGAAAAGAAACTGTGCACTAGAACATGTGTCGTCATTTACAAGAGCTTCGACCCATAAGCATGACGTTAATGAACACGGTTGTGAAATGTCGCCACACGCGTCATTTGTAGTTGAGACATTTTCCAACAGATAAATATAAGCCTCATTACCATAGATAGAAAATAGGCAATGACGTACAAGTACTATATAGAAACATATCAGAAGGTCACCATGGCAGAAATGCGCACAACTGAGCAATTATTAACGCTAGAAGTTGTTTTTAAACAATATTAAATCATTACTTAAAGTCTGCAAAAGAGAATGTTCTGTTTTTTACTCTCATTTTCTTTTACTGCATCAATGAATTCAATCAGTTAATCTAAAATTTCGTGTAAGAGACGTTTAACATCCGAGCTTAAATTTGTCAAACAGTCACTAAAATGCGTTTACTATGCATAATTTTAAGAAGATTGATAGAATGCCGTCTTTTCATGATGTGCGGCGATGTTTTAAAAGCGATATTTAATGAGGAACACTTCGGCTTTATAAACATTTATGCAAACAGAAATGCGTCACGAATCCGACTAGCTTGGCGCCGTATTTAATCAAGATCTATTGTGATATTAGATAGAAACTCTTCAGAATAGTCCAGGAAGAAGCAACACAAATGAAACACGGTGTCTAGAAAATTGGAAGTCGACATAATGTGACTTTTTGATTGTAACCTAGCTGGAAATACAAACATTATATCCCGGAGGAAATAAAATCGAGATCTCTACGTAGTAACTCGTAACTTTGTTCATAAAAGGTGTCTTGGAGAAGAATTTAGTGACGTGACTTTGTCTCACCTAATATTATAAGATATATGTAAATCATATGTTGTGTTTCTCAGAAGCATTGTAGATAAACATACTTGTTTCATTGCAATTCATAAATACACATAAGAATAGTATTCTTAAAAGAAAAAACACAAAACAGTACCTTCCCGAAATCCCAAAACCCATCTAACACAAAGGACTATACAAAATAGAGGACAAAGCACAGTCCATCTGAGGGTACCGCCTTGGAAATGTCAGTGACAAAACTATAGGGGGTAAGCTAGATTTGTGGACCCAGCTTCACACGATCCGAACTTGCTCAGCCAGACAAAAATGTTCGGATTAGAGAGAATTTTGGAATACAAAAGTTCCGAGAGATCTAGCGATGTACATTAATTATCTCGGATGAGAGTGGTCTGTATTTTACTTCATTATTCAAATGAATGATGTATTGGACTTATAAAAATAGTTACCTAATTGGTGCTTCTTGAAATCCATCTGATAAATTCGGTTAATACCATTCTACGCTGTATATTAGTCTTTTTGTGACATCAGAAACATGGTATTAAACGATAATGTACGATGTTTACACCAAATGGCGAGTCGGGCCACATCGTCAGAAATAATATGATGTTTTGTGACATAACATAACTTAATAAAAGATGGTTTACAATATTTATGCAAAATGGCTTGCCATAAGTGATAGTATGTGTAATAGCACTATAGCGATTAAGGTGATTTTGGTGCTTTTTCTGACGAATTCGCCCTTAAATCTAAGAATTTTCCTCAATGTGTGATTTTGATTTCAGTAACAATTAAATGCGTAATTATCTGTTCGTTTCTATCAATGTATTTATCGTCTTCTAGCGTAGAAATATAGCCTTGTAACAGTTATCTTAATTACTCTGTGGAGTAGTCTGCAGGGAAGAACGTATCGAGTGTTGCAAGACAATCATGCTCAGATTGGCTGATAAAAATGAAAATAGATCGTCTTGTATTAGTTCGTTAGTTTAGTTATGAATTAGCGAAGACCATCAGAGCAATCAACTTGTTAGAAATATTTGCTGATGACTGTAGTGTCTTTTTTTTCATTTTATTTTTTTTGTTTTTGCATGCGGCCATTACTATTACCTATTTATGTATCTATTTTGTATTTCATGTTTTTGGTAAGTGTGAGGTTGGAACCTAAAATCGAAGTACCCACCCCTGTAGCTTAGCCACAGACCGTTCCAACGCGGTACCCTCCCGGAGCCTGCGTTTTGTCCTCCATTTTTGCATGGTCCTGTATGTTGTATGGGTATTGTGTTGGGGGATTTGAAGGAAGGTGGTATTTTAATGGAAGCTGGAAATTTTTGTACGTGTTATTTTCTAGGAATCCCTTTGTCATCCATATATATCTTGTTTGAATTGTATGTTATATATACCAGCAACAATTCAACTATGTATGGTGGACAGTAAACCTCACCACTGCATCTAGGTTACCTACCATTGGTTGTTCCGACCTCGTTTGTTAAATCATTGCCTACAAACCAAACTGAACACAAAGAAGACGTATAGCTCCAGTTTATAAAATAATGTTTTTTTTTTCGTAAATGTTAATTGGTCTTGATTTAATATTCGATGTATGCGAATTACTGATAGTATAATAGATGTTTATTTGTTTCTATTTAATGGCAATATGAATTGGTCTTTGCACAAATAGTCGACCAGAACGCATCATACACAAAAACAAAAAAAAACCATCTGATAATACATTATCAATTTTATGCTTAATGAACAATGACAGATGCAATCGTAAAGTGTACCTATTTCCACAGAAATTCACCTCAAAATCTTCATTCCCAAAGCAATAAAAAACAAACAACAAAGAGAAAAAAAACACATTGCATTGCGAATTACAATTTTGCCAATGGAAATTGGGAACTCTAAAACGCAATCAGAATGCACGAAACACAAATTTCAACATGAAAAGTAAGGAGCCTTAAGACGAAGATTGTAACTCTCATTTATGAAGAACTGAAGTACGCGTGGTGATCAATATCGCCAATGTACTTCGTTGTACGTATAAATATTACATGTAAATGCTTAGACTTACGTTTACGAGCGAGTATCCTTGAGAGCTCCAGTTTGCCTCGTTTCTGTGACAGTTTAAACTCAATGTTGTCTTTGACCACTTTTCAATTCATCAGCTGTTAAAAACAATTTATCGATTAACTAACAGCACTGTTCTCATTAACCAGTTCGATGAAACGATTACAACGGATTTTAACAACAACGACCACGAAAGTCAAAAGCCTCGCTTCGAATTAAAAAAATCCCGGAAACCACTACTTCGTCTGTTCGTATTCAAATTTAATTTTCATCACATTTATATCTGTTTTGTTCACTTCGCGTGAAACAAACACTATATACTATGATGTTTCTAATGTGTATCCCAGTACGGCAAGCAGACAACAGACTAGTGATGTTACTATTTCCGTTGATAATTGGGAAACGTCTCTCTCCAAATCACCAAACAATGTGACTTCACCAAAAAGCCGATAGTTACGATTTCTGTCTTGTTCAAGATTCAATAGCGAGTAATGTATCCTATAATAGAGAAGTCGGTTTTGTATTTCTCTGTCATTGTGTTCTGCGTAATTTTATTGTAAATAACATCGTTAGATTGATGTGTGGTTTCATGTTCTTTAAATTTGGTTGAGGAGAATGTGTAAAGCGTTTTTATACATTATAGTTAAACATGCCACGGTGCTACATATATAAGGAGCTGATAGGAGTGTGAGTTAAACTGTTGAGAATATGTGCTCACGTATGCATTGCACTGTTTTACACATGAAGTTTTGGTTCGGAATTTTTAGGCCGTAATCTCATGACAACTTCTTACGTGATTTATCGATTGCAGTGTTGCTGCCAGCCATTCTAACACGTGTTGTTTCGTGTTGCCCCTAATATTATAGTTGTGTTTTTTTCTGTACTGCTTGGTCTGTGAAAAGTATGCCTATATGTTGTGCTCAGGCGAATTTATTACGCGCCGCCGTAGCTACACTGAGGCACACAGAAAATATGAGCTGGCAATGGGGAAAATTGCAGGTTTATTGCATGCCCCCGGGCCCCCTATATTGCCAATATTCAAATATGGGTCTGGATACGGCACAGCTACCGATATTTTTTCACTATCCGTGACGGTATGCCCCAGACTCATTCTGTGTGCAAGGTGTACACTACATGTATGCTCCTGTTATAGTACTTGGCTATTTACACTGCTAAGATAATTGCAATTGAAGTACATGTATATATTTCAAGATGGTTTTCACAACAATAATAGTTCTGATTGAATTTGATGGCTTGTCGATTGAAAATATGGAGAACCGACACTTGGTGAATTATAAGCTGGCTTGAATTCATCCCAAGACGATTTTATGGAACTGTGAAGTAATGAAATACAGTTCGATGTCCTATTCAGCTTGTATTTATATTTTGTTACACATTCAATATATCACGAGGCGGTGATAAATCCTGAATTTCTAAGTATTTCTAGAGTGCACAAAATATCGAATGGCAAAACTAGACAGATACGTAATGTATATGTTAATTGATACGGATGAGCTTAACGAGAATTCGTTCTAATCATATTTCGTTATAATCTAATTTTAATTAAAACGTAGGACATTACGCTATCCAAGCAAATTATTTGGCAGTATTGGTTTGCATTATTGTACAAAATACTAACAAGTCCTGTAAAACCTGAAATTCACCCAATTGTCATAGGGTCTAACGTTAATGTAAGATTTTTTATTCCAAGTACATATATATGAGTTTTTGTAACTTAAGCCGTGCGTTTCTGGGCGATTGATGGTCATTAAAGGAAATAGGAAGAGCTGAGTTTCCCCTATCGTCCACACTGAGCCAAACATCCCCATGTATTTTTAAGCACTATAAGAAAACCATTGAGTTCACTTGGTGAATTATAAGGTGGATTTTTTATATACGCAGTGTGAATACCCGATGATTTCTTTGTGTAGATCGATATCAAGTTTTGTAAAACAAAGAATTAATTCACTTATTTGCGGTATTTCAAAAATTGAGTTTTAGTTTTATATATTGGACGTTTGGAGAAATCGTACGGCTCACGTTGACGAAATGACTTCATCACCTTTAACAAGGCAGTTGAAATTCCTTTTTGTATTTTTTTGTTTTAAATGATGATTTTCGTTGAACAAACAGTAAATATATGCATAGTACCGGGCTGTAATCAACGGACCGGAAATTAGTCATCAACGTTCAAAATTGTTGACATTTAAACATGAAGGGATATAATCAGACTTAATTCCAACAGTTTACGTTAAAAATGAATGATGTTTATTGTCCTAATACTAAATATTTCAGCGTGAGAATTTTTCTTATGTTCAAATGTCAAAGATCAGTTTAATTCAATCGGCACGTGATGTTATAGCAGCAAACTAGAACGTTGAACCCTACTTTAGACCCATCCAATTGGCTTGTTAAAAAATGACAGACGATTTTTCTCACTGGATCTACGTCGTTTTTTTTTTCAATTTTTTTCCCAGTTATATATAGCGGCCGGTTCACATAACCAGTTTTCCTGGACTGTATACTGACCAGTGCTAACTTAACTTTCCACTAGGAGCCAGCAGCTTCTCCACATATTGAGGAAAATCAACATTTTCATAGAAGGGTATGACCTCATTTACTCGAGCAAATTCAGACAACAACAACAACCGGGTGTATTTTTTGCTACCTCTCCCACGCTTGGACTGTACTAATGATTTTTGTACATCTCAATGAAGAGCACTTGATTTTTCGTGTTAACATCTTATGAAGAACAATGGGTGTCCACAGTATATATTATGGAGTTTTTAAACACAGATTGCTAAGCGCTTCAGTTGGGTTTGACACTTTGAATTACGAATCCATTTAAATTTGGGTCCCTTACATTTTTCTTATACTGTCAGCAAAAGATTCTGTCACCTCGGATGTAGCCGTGTCACCAGGTTACCCGGGAAACAATTACTCCAGAAAAATCTCATGGATCTTTGATAAATTGAAATATTCCATTCTTGCATGAGAACGTTTCTACTGAACTTTAGCTAAAACGCGTATAAATTCATAATTTATAACTACAACGAAACATTTATTCTTTATAACGTGTGTAGAGCCATGAGCTCATCCACTTATGAACCATAATCAATAATAATCGGAAAATTAACGTGCTTTATTAAGCTAGCTTAAAAGATACATTGGACCATAGCTTAAAGCGGCATGCTCATAGATTATAGGGAAATATGTGTTATGAAGATTATCCCCATTAAGTTTGTATTTACAGCGCAACCTCTCCAAAGCTACACTCTTTGGGAGAAGTAAAATTATGTTGTTGTTGTTGTTGAGAAGTTGTTGAGAGGTTAAATTGATGATGAAATGGTACAGTGCAAAAAATCATGCTGTTGTTGCAGGAAGGTTGTTGCTCAAGTGAGGGCCGCTCTGGAGAGGTTGCAGTACAATTCATTCAGAGATCGTCAACTTTCTTTTCTATGTATAAGTAGAGACTTTTAACAATTAACCTTCAATTAAGCTCGGAAGAAATCGTAATATTGCGGCGTTCAGTTCAGTTCTGTCGTTAATTCATCCATGTACGATCTTGATCAGGATTGGCTGAGTTTTGATGAGTGATTCTTCGGAAGATCTCGGTGAGTTCCGAACGACATGAACCGAAAAAGGCCGAGTTTTGACGAGGATTCTTTGGAATATCGGTTTTGTGTCCACACTTAATTTCTGTGGGTCGAAATACCGACCAAGTTTGTTTCCCATGATTATGATGTTGGTCGGACTAGCGTTCAATTTTCAGATCTCCCGTAAATTGTGATGGATCGCTTGCTTTTAAATCGACAATTTTACAGCAATTTAAAATCCATGTATTCTCTAATAGGATTGCCTGAACATAATGTGAAACATTGTTCAGTGGTTGTTATGTGAGGTTATCATTCCTGTATAATCACGTGAAGATTCCCGTATTTTTCTGTAAAGGCATGCTTGGGATGTAATAAAAACAATGCTATTACTGTACTAATCTAAATCAGGTCAAATTTTACTTTTTTTTCAAAACAAAAACTCCGAACTGTGAAGTTGAATGAGAATTATGATGAAGGTCACATTATTATCCAGAGCCTACCAGAAAGGACTTTGGAATAAAATAGATGAAAGAATTGCAGTAAAAGTGGGTACTTGGTACATAAGAAATAACACTACGTACTTCAATATCATGTATACATCCATTCAAAAACCAATCAAAAGTGCATTAGTCATACACAAACTATTCACCTAATCATATTTTGTACTTCAGACCTACAGTTCTATTTCTGTTTTTGCCATCCATAACAATTGATGTGTTTTGTTAATGCATCAACAAAACATTAACTATTGAACCATTGGTTACATTGTATTCTGGGTAATGGTTTTATTCATTTACAATGACAATCGTGCATAAAACCTGTGAAATGTTATTACGAGATGAATAGATTTTTGTGCATTGGATCCGGGTAAATTATCACAATTATTGATACTTCACAACTAGATTCCAGTCATTTTGTTATAATAGAAGCTGCGTACGTTAATGAACAATAGGAAGACATCTATGAAGATACAAAAGGGACAACATATCTATTGAATTTGGGGACAGTGAACTGCAATCCATTAAATAAAAATGTTTCATCTCAGCAACAAGTTTTCCCCGGGATGTAACGTCGCACCAACCTCTAGGATCAGTTGGTTGAGGAGAACCCGATGCGTACACTGGGTAGAATCACCGACCTTCCGTGAGCGAACTTGACAGCTTCACACCTCACATGTGAAACTTGTCTGGTCCCGATAGTTATTCAAACTAATAGCAGTGATTAGACACAATAACCACTCAACAACGGATGCCCCTTAGCATCAAGGAATGAATAGAAATATAAAAATGTATACGACTTTTTTGACGAAACGTTAGGCTGTAAACTTGCAGATTTGTAATTTTCTTTTAAGTTCGACATACGGAGATTTAACATTGACTCTAATAATTATTGAATGAACTTCGTGGTAGAAGTTAAGTAAAACAGTGTACCATTTGAATAGTCTGGATTTGTACGTCACTCCCCCCCCCTCTACACATATACACAGGCATGCACGCATATACCGGCCATAACGGAATGCATGTACAATAATCCTCCATGTACAACTTACCAGACAAAAACTTCGTTCATACAATATCGGGTATTGGAGCGACGAAAAGAATTAATTGTATCATGTCTGTCACATAATTAGAACTATGTCAATATTGGACTCCTGGCTGAATAAAATATTATCATTATTATTAAAATGTACGTATTATGACGTACTGTGTATGAACGTAAGCAGTGCTTAAAGTACGTCATGACCAAGGGCACGATTTCTCGGACAATCTCGAGTGGAATAACTGGAAAATTCAAAATTTCAAGAATTATTAGTGATAGAAATAAAAACTGAGGGCCTAGTTTATGCATTCTTGTTAAGACTGCACTTAGAACAATTTTTAACACTAAGAAAATATAGGTATAGGAACTCATATAAGTCAGGAAGCTGGCGAATCAAATATGTTGTGTAATAAACATTATAATATCAATGATGATAAAGGGGACCTCCGTGGTTGATTTGGTCACGGCCTCTGACTAGTAATCAATAGCCTCTCACCCCTGAGAATTTGAATACCACCAGGGACTAGAAAAACAATCACCTCTGAGGAAGCTGTCCAGTTAGCTTACGGAATGTCTTTGGTTCTACTGCGGCGTGTTAAACTCTAGTAAAAAGAACTTATATCCATGAGAATACTTCAATAGGTAAGTCGTCACCATGGTTGTCAAACAGCGAGGCGGTGCAAGGGAGGTAACTGTTGGAGTAATCCATATTATTCACGTCACAGTGATCTCCCTTCTTCACCAGTTATATCTAATGCCTGGGATCAATACACAGCTAATACTGATTGTAGAAGTTTTTCCATCAATAGATCATACATAGACGGGAATATCTAAACACCTCCTGGTAATGTTTCGACGTTGTACTACATTGATATACATTTTCACTGTAGTTTAGAATATTAAACGTTTATGTAAAATGCCAAGATTAAATCCATCAAAGTCTGATGGATGCATTTCATTAGGGACTACCGGTATGCATTACAATTGTAATACATGTATAGAGTCCCTGATATCATGACTGATTTTTATCTGAAAAAAATTATTCTTCCTTTACAATATAATGAGAGGGAAATTTGATAGATCATAGGAATAACCACAAAACATTATACTCACACACAGGCATCAGTAACGGACCTTTGATGGTAAAAATGCAAATATATTCTTTATAAAACATCATATTTTAACCCAAAATTACCTTAGATGAAAAAAACATTATCACAGAATTCGACCCCATTCAATTGCAATATTCACTAATATTGGGCATTCACCGGAACGAAGAGTTAATTATGTATGCCTTAATTCTGTTAGTATATATAACAGTTGAATGGGATCGAATTCTGTGATAATGTTTTTTTCATTTAGGGTAATTTGGGCTTAAATTATTCTATTCTATTTTTAAGCTTTTATTTTCTATTTTTAAAGTTCTTCTTTTTTCATTTTTTTACTTTCTACTTTTCCAGCTTACCATTTGTGTACCTGCTGCTTTTGTTCACGTGTAGACAGAAAGAAACATACATATACAAAGCAAAGATCACTTAGGCAATCCTTAAAAAATTGTTGGTTAATTAGTAAATACACTATCGACTCCCATGAACCAAGACATATTTTAGCAATAACGACAATTTTGTTTTTGTCCTCTATTCTTGCTTTTCATTTTCTGTACAAATATATACCGGTAATGTTAAAAAAATGCCAAAAAATTCCTGTGTCAAAAATTTGGGTCATGTACCGACAAACCAACTTTTTTTAAGGATGGCCTTAATTTTGGAAATTTTTCATAAAACAATGAACTAAAGTTAAAGAATAAATCCTTTTAATATTACAAAATTTATGTTAACAATGGCGGACAAATCTAGTTAAAAATAAAAACAGTTTTACAAAAAGCCATTTTACAGTAAGAACAAAATATTCCCTAACGACATTAACAATAATAATAATGTTATAACAATATATCTATCTTCACAACACGTATCTACAGGAATCATTAACATAAATCATCATACTCATTAGTTAATTGATTTCTAATGAATATTTATTAACCTTTGTCATTCATATAGGTTTTAAATATTCATAATAAATTCAATTTCATAAGTTGATGATAATTATGACCTATTTGTAGAAGCATGTCGTTTAAAAGCCCGGCATACATGTAAGGTAGTATTTTATATTTTGTGCTCAAAAATCTCTTAAGTTTTACAAAATGCATTTTTATTAAAAAAAAAAAAAACGTCACAACCAAACTATTTTCTCAAAAATCTCTTAAGTTTTACAAAATGCATCTTTATTAAAAAAAAAAAAAAACGTCACAACCAAACTATTTTCTCAGCTTCTATCAATACACTGAGCCGAATTTCTGAATGTCCAACTTTTATTTTAACCCTTTGCCTTGTAAGCATATTTTGGACTCTTCCAAATCCACAGCAAAGATACAAAACATCCATTAATTTAAGAAAATTGGGTTATTTCTCGCTATACAAAGTGGAAGACATTGTGGCAAAAAAGCCATTGGTCATTACAAGCAATGGTTTCTTGTGCCAAGATGTTTTCAAAAGTCGCCTGCTTCAGAAGCAGGAAAATGCAGTATTATGAGGCAAATGGTTAAAGCACACTTGGTTGATTACCAGGTGGACATCTTATATATTCAGTCCAACATTTACTTTGGATGCTAAATATTTTTGTGTAGATCGATCGTAAGTATTGTAAAACATAAGATTTAATATATTTATTTGGGTTCTTCAAAGAATCGAATTTTATAATGTGGACATTTAGAAATTTGACTCTGTGTATTTAATAAGAGATCTTAATTTGAATTAACATATTGAAACTCAGGTCCACAAATTATGTTACAATTTGTGTTCTCACGTGTAATGCTCCAAGCAACCCCTACAGGAAATAATCGCAATTACTGAGATGCTAAGAGCATGCGCTAACAGACAAAAAAATCATAAAATTCATCAAATGTCACTGAATAAGCAATTAAAAAGAGACTGGTTTAAATACACCTATTTTACAGTACTCTGACATATGAACAACAACACTCTGTTGTTCTTCCTGTAATATGTCCACTTATGTTTTTTTTTTCTGGTAACAGGCCAACCTTTGTTGTTGTTTTTTTCAGTAACATCAAATTATGATGTTATTTTCAATATATAATATAATCACTGATGTTTTTTCCCAGTAATATGTTGTACACAGATTATCAGGAAAAATGACATTAAGATATAAATATTGATTGCAAAAGTTTGAGATACAGGTTACTGCATGTGGCACGAAAAAAACTTGAGAGAAAAAATCATTTTAATGAAATAATTCTTCTATGTTAATGAAAATTACAATGGTACATAATTGTATAAATTATCATAGTTAGGGTAATGATTCATTAACACAATGGATTTAATGGCAAAACCACATAACTAAAAAAACTTAAGAACTTGTCGCTTTGACATTACGATAATCATAATTCATGATTTTAACAATAAATGGAAATTTATTCGAAAAAGTTTGGACATCTTGCAAATGAACTTAAACAAATGCAGTGACTGTTTCGATGTTTTTAGACAAATATGACAAAAATAACATGAAATCCTGTGTGCTAAGAAATAGAAATAAGTTTCCACACCACTCTAAATTAGCACATAATTCAGAATCCTAGATTAACCATCTAAGTTTGAAAACCAGAAAGAAACAACAAGGACTTTGGTAAGAGGATAGCTACCATAAAATGAACAATGAGAAAGTTTCATTCTGAAACCAACTTACAAATAACAGTTTTCCAAATGGCACAGCATAAGAAATTTACCCTATAGCACAATTAAGTAAGAAAACTAAAATTACAAATTCACTAAAATGAAACTTATAACATCAAGTCTCATTCTGAAAGGGCCGTCATTGATTCAGTTTTTGCATATCAATGATATTGATATATAAGGAAGTGGGTCCCTACGATACATCAAAATATCATTACATTTATACTTCTAACACAAACAGGCTAGTAATTCTTTTTTACGCGTGTTCTGTATATTTTAGTAAGTATACTGAAGTATAACTAAACAATGTTGTTCCATGTACTTCAGAATATGTTAACAGTAAAAATAATCAAATTTTCAATATTATCATTACTATAGCTTTGAGACAGTACAATATAAATAATCCTAAGAAAAAGCATTTTTCCTGCTTCAAAATGCAAACATTCACATTTTGTTTCTACCACAATTTTTTTGCCAATACATCAATATTTTGAAATGTGTATCAAAAATCAATAAGATAAAAAAATTGTTTGTATATTAATATCATTCTAATCAATGACAGCCCTACATTCTGATATGAAAAAATGTCATGTTCCCATTCATAAATGAGGTAATAATTAAAGCTATACACAAAACTCGTACATCAACAATATGCTCACGTTTTAAGGTGATGAAGATATTAATAAATGAGAGGACCAATTCTACATTTCAGAATTACAACTAATGAAAAACATATCAAGTCGCTGTTAACATGACAATGATGAGCACATTAATGCTAACATACATATACATACAAATTTTCACTGTAATAGCTATGGTTCAAAAGATGAATATTAAGATCATTTTTATCCACAAATATATAATGAGACATGACTGATGAAATATTCAATGTATATCATAAAAGAGACATGTATTTACTGAGTATCTTAATATGCTGTCATCTGAACCATTTTGGAAAACAATGTAAGTTTAAGAAATCCAAACACAGTCAAAATAATTCAAAACAACAATTTAGCTTTACCAACAATATGAGATTCCAAGCATTCATAAAACAACACATAAGAACAGTTAATTCATCAGACAGAACAACAGTATAAAAATATGGAAGAAGACACACTGAAACTAAAATATACATCAATCGATTGATTGATCGAATGAACAAACGAACGAACTAACAAACAAACAAACAAACAAATACATCAATTAAAATCAATCAATTAAAATTAAATAAATCGATAAACTTATATCAATCTATTTAAATCAATCAAATTAAATCAATCAATAAAAAGTCAATCAAATTAAATCAATCAACATATCTATCAATCCAATTCAGTTGAATTCAATCATTACAATAAAATCAGACAGTCTAAGGTTAAGCAAAGGGAATAACATTTTCACATCAATTTTGAATATGTTACAATTATTTAATGAATAAATATTCTTTCAAACATTTAAAAATACAGGAAGATATTGTAGAGTTTGTGTAGGATGAAAACTTTGAAATATGAGAATATGGGGGACTATCAATAGACTTTACAGCTTTAAAAAGCAAGTTTGATATCACATAAGAATTCCAGTTAATTTAATAAAATAAGGAAAAGGACAGAAGGAAATACTATTCGATCATTCCCAATAAATTCATTGACTAATTAATCACAGTCAGTTAAACATTCTCGTTTTAGACCAATTTTTAACAGGGAGGTATTGAATATCAAATAGGTGTTTTCAAGTTGGACACAGAGAATGCAATACATTAAAAAAACTTCCATTTTTTAAGCTATTTTTAAAGCTAATAAGTATACATTAATACATATACAGAATCATACATTGTTTAGAGTATAATTTACAATGTGTATACGGTTGTGACAATAAGTTCATACAATACATTAATAATGAAAAAGGTATTAACAAATGAGTGTATTCTAGCCTAATGACCTGTCGATTAAGTGTATTCTAGTATTATGATCTGTCGAATAAGTGATTCTAGACTATTGACCTGTCAATTAAGTGTATTCTAGTCTTATGATCTGTCAATTAAGTGTATTCTTGTCTTATGATCTGTCAATTAAGTGTATTCTAGTCTTATGATCTATCAATTAAGTGTATTCTAGTCTTATGATCTGTCGATTAAGTGTATTCTAGACTAATGACCAGTCAATCAAGTGTATTCTAGTTTAATGACCTGTCAATTAAGTGTATTCTAGTCTTATGATCTATCAATTAAATGTATTCTAGTCTTATGATCTGTCAATTAAGTGTATTCTAGACTAATGACCAGTCAATCAAGTGTATTCTAGTTTAATGACCTGTCAATTAAGTGTATTCTAGTCTTATTATCTATCAATTAAATGTATTCTAGTCTTATGATCTGTCGATTAAGTGTATTCTAGACTAATGACCAGTCAATCAGTGTATTCTAGTTTAATGACCTGTCAATTAAGTGTATTCTAGTATTATGATCTGTCGAATAAGTGATTCTAGACTATTGACCTGTCAATTAAGTGTATTCTAGTCTTATGATCTGTCAATTAAGTGTATTCTTGTCTTATGATCTGTCAATTAAGTGTATTCTAGTCTTATGATCTATCAATTAAGTGTATTCTAGTCTTATGATCTGTCGATTAAGTGTATTCTAGACTAATGACCAGTCAATCAAGTGTATTCTAGTTTAATGACCTGTCAATTAAGTGTATTCTAGTCTTATGATCTATCAATTAAATGTATTCTAGTCTTATGATCTGTCAATTAAGTGTATTCTAGACTAATGACCAGTCAATCAGTGTATTCTAGTTTAATGACCTGTCAATTAAGTGTATTCTAGTCTTATGATTTGTCAATTAAGTGTATTCTAGTCTTATGATCTGTCAATTTAGTGTATTCTAGTCGTATGATCTGTCAATTAAGTGCATTCTAGTCTTATGATCTGTCAATTTAGTGTATTCTAGTCTTATAACCAGTTAATTAAGCATATACTTATCTTCTAACCAGTCAATTAAGTGTATCTAGTCTTATAACCAGCCAACCAATCACATTGTTTCACATTGATCCAGTATTGATTGCATGACTCCATAACTCATACATGCATATGTTTAGAATGTTTAGTTAATGATAAATTCTAGTTATATGCTTCTTCACCATACTACACATTTCTTGTCTGGATTCATAGGCGAATTCTTAGGACATTTATATTCTCGTGCAAAGTCATCTGAGTTTGATAATGTTCCAATTACCCTGAAAAAAATAATAACAATTAGTGTAAGTAGTGACCTGTAGGCAATTGGATGATTCTGAATTAATTCAATAATTTCTTGATAAAGTGATATACAATAGTATTTGTCAAAGTTGAAAATTTTGAAAAATCAGAAAACTTAAGCTCATAGAAGCAGAAACAATCAGAAAACAGTCCAGTCTGGACCTGTGAAAAATGGAAATTCTGGCAAACGCCAAAAGACTTTCACCAATGTAATTGAAATAAGTTTCACATAAGTTAAATGCTAATTCATTACAGTTAGAACCCGCACAAACTATAATAAATGATGAATTTAGGATCAGTTTCATACAATTCAAATTTTGTAGGCATGATTTTTGTCTGGTACCGTAGAACCTTTCTACTATGAACTTGACTGGACAGACAAAATGTCTGGATTAGGGAGGTTTTCCGAATGCAAAGTTTTGGAATTACTAAGGGTTTTTAGCATTAAATACATAATAAAAACTCGGGACCAGATGGCATGTTTGATTTAAAGAGGATTTCAGTATTGGAAAGGTTTGGATTAGAGGTTCGACTGTATGACATAAATTGCCTCACCTAAACATGCCAGGACTGTGTACATCACTAAGTATTTGTAAGTGATCAGCTTCCTTGGTACTTGTTGAACACCAAACCTAAATATATGAAATATTTCATACAAATATAGATAATACATGGTCTTAAAACAATTTAAATCCCATAGCCGTAAAAGGAAGCCTTAATTTTGTTATACATAATGCTTTAAAACGTGAACCTAAACTGTCCTGGTTGAATCATCAAATGATGACAAAAATCAGGGTCTAATCCATTCACTTATTCCAGATAATAACAAAGATATGGGCCTTTAACTTTTTCGCTGCCAAACATCTGATAAGTAGCATTGCTCAGTGCCAAGTATTTCTTACTTGTGCTCACCCTGTCCTCCGCAAGTAACAGCAAACTTCTCCATTGTTTGAATTGCTTGAATTAGTGGTAGATAATGCTATGTCTTCAACCAAATTGTCACAGAGATCATGTGTTACACCCATGATTCAAACACAGGAGCCCGAGATCTGTAGACTTCACTAATGTTCAGACCTATACTGGTCACCGAAAGGCGACATTGGCACTCAGCATCAAGTTGCCACATGGCGACATTGGCAGCCAAAGAGTTAATGCATATTTCACATACTGAGGATGGGTAACTATACTGTTGAATCAAACTTGAAAATAACTCTCGTTGTTTCAGGTATGTGTGAGATTAGGCCACTTATGGCAGAACTTTGTGGTCTGCAAACAACTAATCAAAATAATTTTAGAGTTGGATAAAAAAAACCGGAAAGAAGTAACTATGGTTTTGAAGCATGAAACAGACATACAGAAACACATCAATAAGCTTAATAATAATTAGAAATAATACATTATTCTGTAGTACTGACTATGTCCATTGTATGTTTGTACAAAGCAAAACAGAACAGGACAGAATACAACATATTGTCAAACCTATACCACTAAACATATATAATAAGCCAACTAAGTATAACAGATGTTAAACTTACATGGGCAAAACTAAGAAAGAAGAGTTGCCTGTGTGTCAGATTAAGACCAGGTAGGGGTAACTCTTCCTCGTGTGTCGACAGCCAGTCCTCATAAGCCTACAATATAACACCAATCAGTGTATTGCAATCAGAATTAAAACAAACAGTATAATGAAAATTATAACCCAGAAATCACGTAAATATGAAAGTCCACACTTTTTATTCAATATCTTCCACAAGCTTGTTCCAGTCCCCAAATCTGTCTTATCTGGACTTTTCTTTAAGTATTGACAGTCTTGAAGTCCTGAACAGATTGTATAGTATTTATCTAATAAATAGTTAGTTACAAAGTATTGATCAATTAAATACAAAAAAAAAATGAATCAGAAACTTAAAGACCGATAGGTGTAATAACCTCTTATTCAATAATGGCACATCCCGACTTATTCCACAGATAAAAACATTTAACTTACATTCTAATGCATACGAAAAAGGTATGGTGCTTAAATAATTTTATCAATAACAAAGTACAAATTGATCAGTTTTGTTCAGATAAGTAACCGTACTTGCTTAAGACACAAGGACATCACATCTTCAAGTAACAAGCTAACAATAAGCATCCAATTGCTATATGGTAGGTCCGAGGCAGAACAATTGTCCGCCTAAGAGAACAGTGTAAGGACAGCAGATACTGAGGTCAGTCATACCAATGGTTAGAAAGAAGCCGAGATAATAAATTATCATGCACATAAAAACCTGAAACACATACATGATAGGCAGCTTTCAATCCACCATTGTCGGCGATATTCTCCCCAAGAGTCTGTTTTCCACGTACCTGTGGTTTATTAATACATAATCATATTATAATTACACATACATATACAACAACTGATAATCTTTAATACAACCATATAAAATAAGAGATAATCCTTAATAAAGTATTTCTTATAAAATAATACAGTAATTTAGACTATTCCTGTCAAAATAACTGATAATAAAAACATAATTACTTTTGTAAATATCTGGAATTGTACGCCTGTTTTATCGACCATATTTCAATTATTCAAGCTCAGACAGCAACGCTGACTAATTTTCCTGGATTCTGGACCCGTACAAACCCTGTACTCCGCAAGCAACCGTCAACTTTTCCCCATGAATTATAATGAAGACAAACACTTTATGACTTTCAGTGAAGGCACTGCAGTGCCCCATGAGGAAGATTAATGTTGAAATTTGAATACAATTGAATATTCATAATTAATCATGAAATAACCAAATCTGCAAAGTCAGCATTTTAAAATCAATTTTGCCATACATAGCTTAACTTACTTTGTATAATAATTCGTTTTATCTAAATTCATTAGACTGAGTAACAGTTTTCCATGAAACTGATGATATTGTAGAATCGATTTATAATTTGCATCATATTAGAATCTTAACCACAAGCATCATATCACAGAACATAATATAAAATCAATTGCTTTCATAAGGAAAGCAAAGTTATCATGTTTTAAAGCCGGCATAAATTTCATAAATTTACCCAAAAGGCTGTCATTGTATACAACAGAAGCAAAATCAATATCAACAGAATCAAATGGAAATTCTGAACAGCAACAAGAGGGCCATGATGGCCCAATACTGCTCATCAGATTGACCTGAGGAGTTATATTGGGAGTTGACAAATTCTTAAACAATGGACTCTAAAAGCGGAATCAATTTTCAACCATTAGAGCATAATTTGAACATTCTTAGTAAAGGACAACTAGGCAATGTTTTACACTTAATATCTAAACTCTGGGCTATGTGCTTATGACAAAAGAGATTTTTTTCAATTTTCCATATATAAATCCATGTAAAATAAGTGATCCCTGGGGTGGAGCTAATTATGACCCATGAGTAATATATGACTATTCTTAATAGAGCAACACACAAAAAATATTAAGCTCTGGGCCAAGCAGTTTGAGGCAAAAATGGTTTTCACTATATTATCTGTGTAAAACAAGTGACCTCAGGTTGGGGCCAATTTTAGCCCAGATGCACAATTTGCCTAATCTTAGCAGAGGGCCAATTTTGTACCAAGGGCATATTTTGCAAAATCCTGGTAGAAGACCATCCCAAAAAAAAAACATTCCTGTGAAGTTTGATTAAAATTAGCATCATGATTTAAGAGAAGATGTCATTTGAAATAATTGTTGACAACATACACATACACAGCGACAGACAATGGTCTGCCAGAGCACCCACCACAGCTCACCACAAGTCCTTCTAGCTATAATGACTTAAAAATGAAAAAATGTTAGCACTTTTACCAAAAGCAGGGGGAAATTCATGAAAATGCATGACTGAATTGCGATATTTTCAAATAAACCTACATTATCATCATTGAATTTATACTTGGAGTATTGATCAATCATGCATTTTGTTCTTTCTTCAAATCTCTCAACTGATGCATTATTCCACCATGGACGTAGGTTACCATACTTGTCATACTCACGACCTGTATAATAAATGTACATTACATCTTAAGAGAGTCTCTGATCAACATACCTAGATAAAGATTCCTTAATGACCATAAAACTGTTAATTACAGAATTACAGGAATATATCTGATGTAAGCTGAATATATCAATGAACAAAAACTTATGCAATAATTAACTAGAGCTCTGCAGAGTGGCGCCAATGCTTTTCTATTTTACATTTCAGCTACCAGGGCAATATTTGAGATTTCAAGTTTAAACATGACCGAGTTTAATTTTGACCAAATTTCAGTCTTGCAACTGCGCCTTGGCATGAAAATCAAGTACTTCATGTGTCATGGAGATATCTTTAAAAGTGTTTGAGTAATGGGCTACATTAAAGTTTTTGTACGACAAAGACAACATTGACCCAGCAATCACAATAGCTCAACTTTTTCTTCGAAACAGACGAGCTAAAAATTAAAAATGGATCTTTACTCATTCATTGAATTATTTGGATGTTTAATCCAAACAAGGTGCCATGATTTCAATAGGTCAGGAAGCTAACAAATTTAAAACAAATTTTCGGAAATGCCAACATTTCTTCTAGCAGGGAAAGGAAGATAATTATGATAGCCCTAAGTTAATCATCAGAGACCAAACAACTGATTCAAGAAGGCAATCCATAGATGTTAATGACCAAGTGACATTTCATCACATTTGGTGAATATTGGCCTGCTTATTTCTTTCTTTGCAGGGTTTAACGTTGCACCAACAGTCAACAGGGTCATTTGGTGACTTCTCAGCTTTAAAGGTAGAGGAAGACCCAAAGTGTTCACCTGGGTAGAACCTACGACCTTCCATAAGCTGTGTGAACAGCTTCCTCACATGTGAAACTTTGTGACAGGTGGGATTCGAGTTCAAAGCGGTGAGGGGCTAGTTATTACTAGTCAGAGACCATAACCATTAAATACAGAGGCTCCGAACCTGCTTATAGGGTCTTTATCCAGAGGTTAAATAGAAACGTTACGGTCAGTTTTCACAGCCAAAGTCTTCCTGTTACCGAACAGTCTTAGTACAGCTATGACTGTTCATTGTTTACAGATATTGTGATAATCAAAAAGTAAAAAAACAAGGTTGCAGTACAACATAAGAGCATGCTATGACATACATGTATACACAACACAGTTACATGGGTGAAAGTTGAAAATGTTAAAAAACTGGAAATCTTAACCTCGGGCCCACAGAAACAATAAAAACCACTGGACCTGGGAAAAACCAGAAAAAATTCCAGAAAACTTCTAACCATGCAGTTAAGGTATAAATTATGTAGACCGGGTTCAGTAAAACTAAATTAAGATAATATAGGTGACATACTAACAATCTAAGTTTGTTTCACATGCAATCTTCAAATATTAGTTTCTGATTGGTTGGTTCAAAATCAAGTCTAAAAACTGACCAAAGATGCAGGTGCATTCTAGGACATGTCCCTATACCTTAGACTATTGTCACTATGCCAAATAAACATGTACACAAGCATATATAAGATTAATTCACAACAAAAAAGAAGGAAAACGTGGATCAAATTACATTAAAATCACACTGACCTTAATCATGCTAACTCATAAAACAATAATCCATACATCGGTAGGGGGGAGGCTAGGGAGTTTTAGTGTAGTATTAACTTTGTTACAATTTATTCATCATACAGTTGAGCTATACCTTAAGTGCAACAAGTATGTTTAAATCTAGGTCACAGATTTCAATAATATCAAATCCTATGTTTATTAATTATATTCCAGGGAAAGTGCATTTGAAGTAATCAAAGTTTGGTTTTAAGCAATTGCCAAAAGCTGTAATACATATGGCTATATCAAGTTTTCTTCAATTTTCAGGAATATAAATATTAAAGTGTAGATAGGATATCAGTAGTACAATAATCTAAGGGAATGTATCAACACAAGGTAATCAAGTAGGTTTTTTCATATTTTCATCAAAATCACATACTTCAAGGACAAGCAATCATAATCCCTGTGGTAGCTACTATTGTTAACCAATATATTTTATAAAGATACTATAATAGTCAACAAGATTCACATCGATAAAATTCACAACATCAGGTAAGCCACATGATTATCACATGCAAGTCACATGACCAGATAATACCTTGATCATCAAAGCCGTGAGTTAATTCATGACCCATTACCACACCCATTGCACCAAAGTTTAATGATCTGATAAAGCAATAGGTACAAATACATAGATAGATAAATAAAAGTTCAAAGGTCATAGTAATTATTATTGTTATGCATAAATAGCTTAAACAAAAGCAGCTAAATATAAAACTCATATTTCATAAAATGTGAAATGTTTTAAAGGTCAACATACTATAAGAAGACAGGGAAAAGCCATAACTTACTCTGCTCTACCTAATACCATTTGATGAGGTGGACAGAGGCCAATGTAGACATCACCATACGTAGAGAATGTAAGCTTGTAAGTTTTGTATAATGGTTGCAGCCAATATGAGCCAAGTGTGCAAGAATGAGTGTTTCTAAACAAGGAGATATCATTTTAACCTTGAAATATGGATTCTTACTTTGGCCAATTCTGGTTGTAAAAAGGGGCTTGTAATATACCAGCCGGAAAGACAATCTCATTCTTTGTAGGTGTGTAGTACGCATTCACAGTTGGTGGGGTCATATCCCATCTGTAATATAATACAATATGTTATACCCGCAGTACTGAACAATTCAATAATTGAAGAGGTAAGTGCAACAGGAATTCAAACTCACAGTGGTGAGGGGCTAGTGATTACAATCAGAGGCCATTAACACATGACCTTGCTTGGCAAATTTACAGACTATTAAAAATATGACAAGGGTCCAGAAATTGTAAACAGACCATGTCTAGTCAAGACTATCTGATGTTTGACATGCCACGTTGTAACAGTCATTTCAATTAAATTAAATCAACAAAGCTAGCTAAATTATTCTATTAGCTATCAGCAAAGAGAGGAAATTATTAATTCATTATCAAAGCGCATCATTTTATTCACACTAAAAGTGACATGATCATAATCCAAGAATAATGACTTAATACACCAGCACCCAATTATATAAACATTGGTTAAATTTAGCCTATGGATTAAAGTTGAGGTTATGTTAAATTTTGGGTTAGCTTTGGGTAAACCGTTAACATAAAATTTTGGCTAAATTAAAGCAAAAATAATTTCTGGTTAAATTAAGCCTATGTGTCTGATATTGGAGATGAAGTCACCTGAATCCTCTGTTAGACTGCTTACTCATCTAAATTGCCAAAGTCCACAAGCATTCAGTACACAAAAGGCAGCCATTTTGTTCTAAGTTAACTTTTGTCTAACCTTTTCACCTAACTTTAAATTTACTCTAGAGATTAAATTAATATTCATACGCATTTTGTTATTTATCACATATCACGTTTTAATGACCATGTTATGTACGTGATGCCAAAATAAATCTAAATTCAACCAATGTTTACACAATTGGGCGCAAGTGGAGAATTCTTATAACAAAAGTACGTACACATATTGCTCAGGAGCCTTCCGCAACTTGGCTACATTTCTTTTTAATTCAAAATACACATTACGTATGTTATTCTGAAAGTATTCATCATCTCGAATGATCAGCTGAAAATAACAATAAACACACAGTTGCAATAAACGGATAAATAATCAAAGACTATTCAATTTAAAAATATAGACATCAAAACTCATTTTTTGTTTAATCGTGTATTTTACATGAATATCGCATGAATTGTAAAAATAAATACACCAAAAGTATTGACGCTGTGCTCTGTTCCTCTCCTTGCACCAAAGCACATGATTAAATGATTAAAACCACCCAAAGACTATTGCTCCAAAAGTAAACTCTAAGCACGGACAGATTTCTCAGATAATTTATATGCTGAAGTGGACTTAAATCAAGCATTCGAGCTTCGGTGTAAGAGTTTTGACCTTAAATCAAATAAAATTTCAATACCATAAGATTCTACGTAACTTTTACCAATTTTTAAGAAAAAGCTTCAACATAAACAACCTGATTGATCTTAGAACGACTGAAAAATTTATTTACATTATAATAATGTAATCATGTGATTTCATCAGAAGTATTGTGCACATATGAGCCAGAATAGACTGGGTAAATCCTGAATATGGAGAGCAGTCTAAAGTTCTAATTTCTCATTGGTTGGTTTTGATCATAGCAAAAAAATTGACCAATGACAAGGCCGGAAACCTAGACTGGTTTTCGAAGTTTACAATTAAAACACTCACATCTTTATACTCATTATTAAGTCTTGTCTTATTTAAGATGTATTCAGGAAAGCCAATCATATCAATCACAGCATTGGCCTGCAAAAAAGAAACAGATATGAGAGGGAACATTGATTTTTGTTACCATGCTGGTAAACAATGCCAATTTCAATCATAATAAACATCAAATGACACTCTACAGGGATTCTCAAGTGTCAGAAACAGTTTAGGTATTGCACTAATAATGTTTCTATCCACACATTTTCCAACAGATCTTTATATATTTTTAAAAACAAAATAGTGCACACACTACAATCACTTGATATAAATTAGTAAGTAAATGTCATCTCAAATTTCTACTTTAGGGAAAATTAAGTGATTTAAGGCAAATCTGCATCACAAGAACATTGATCATCTGGCAACATAACAAACATATTTTCATTAATAATTGTAAAACAATGCCAGAGAGTATTGGCAAACTATTTGATCAAGAGGAGACGATATAAAAAATTGGTCTATTGGAATCAGTACAGTGCAACCACTCCAGAGCGGCCCTCTCTTGAGCAACAACCTCCCTGTAACAACAGCACGATTTTTTCCCATTGTATAATTCAACTATTAATTTAACCTCTCTAGAACAAAAACCTCTCAACAACAACATAACTTTGCTTCTCCAAAAGGGTGTTGCTTTGGAGAGGTTGCACTGTAATTCATGTTAAGTACTATTAAGACTGAATATTTTGGGAAGCAGTCATTTTCTCTTAGTCTAGAATACAGTACATGGATACCCTGTGGACTAACTTAATACAAGATATCAAATGGGATGAAACTACAGTTTAAACCATACCATAAAGGGGTAAAAATGATACATCCAATTAAAGCAATACCGCTATACAGAGCCCCATTCCTCACCTTGTCCACAGCAGCTTTCCTCGTTTGATCATCCATCCACGACAAACTGGGAAGATTGTTTTTAAATGCTGATTTTATTTCAGTGATCATATTTTCAGCCTGTAAAAAAAGAAAGCCACTTATAAAATACTATGTCTAGTGTAAACTGTCAAACTTGTGTTAACAACATTGTGTATTTTTTTTTATTTTGCAGGGGTTCAACTTTGCACCAACAGTTAGGGGGTCATTTTGTAACTTTTCCAGCTTTAATGGTAAGAAAGACCACCCGGTGGGTGGAACCACAAACCTACCGCAGTCAGCTGGCCAGCTTCCTCACATGCAAAATTTAGTATGGGTAAGATTCGATCTCACAGCAGTTAGGGTAACTGTGTATGTTTATATCTTACAAAAAAACTACTGAGTCACAAAACAACACTGTTAAAAGTATAAAACATTAGAAAGTATTATTGTCAGACATTATCAGCACCTAGAAGATTCAGAAAATATTACATCAATGCCAGAACAACTTACATTTTTATCTCAAAACTAAGTTTTTGTCTGATTCATCAGTTGGGCATATTGCATAATGATTAAAATTTTCAATCGTTGACGAACTGAATGACCTCAAATAAAAGGGCAAAATTTAAGAAGTAAAAACTTACTAAAAAACAGTAACTCATCATTTCATGCATGCAGTACAACAATGAATGTAAATTCATTTTCAAAATGCTCAACCCTTGCCTCATAAGCATATTTTAGACCCTTCCAAATTCAAAGCAAATATACAAAACATCAATTTATTTGGGTTATTTCTTTCTGACTGAGTGGAAAACATTGTGGCAAAAGAAGCCATTACCCATTACAAGCAACAGTTTCTTTTGCCACAATGTTTTCAAAAGTCGTCTGCTTCAGATGCAGGGCAATGGCATATTACGATGCAAAGGGTTAAAATCACATGTGAGGCTCATTAAGGTAAAAATATCAAAAGAAACCTTTTGTTTACTATTTCCTTGAAAAACTTCTTGTACAAACAAAGACCCAAGAGCAAAGCCAAGCACTTGATCAGTGTCAGTGATACAGTGTCTCCAGAGTTCCTCTCCACCGACAGAACCTGTAACATACATCATACATATACTTCAATATACAGTCAGACTGTTAGTTAATGACCATTTGTATTATAATAGCTACCGTGAGAAAAAAGGTGTTTACATAAACCAAGTTTATGTTTGAGTAAAGGTCAACAGTAAGGGGCCTCCATGTTATAGTGGTTAGGACCTCTGACTAGAAATCACTAGCCCCTCACCCCTATGAGTTCAAATCCCACCAAGGACCAGACAAATTTCAGAAGCAAGGAAGCTGTCCAGCTAGCTTATGAAGTCGGTGATTCTACCCAGGTGTAAGCCTAGGGTCATCTTTCACTGTTAACTTTGAAAAAAATTATAAAATATTTAACATAATTTCCAAACTTTTAGTACGCGAGAATTACTGTTAATGTAACCTATAAAAGGGGAACTGTTTATTGTGGCTCGTAAAATACATTGGGTATAATAAAACAGAATTCAACTAACCAGAAATAGCTTCTGTGAGTCCATTACCAGAATCAGTGAATTCCTTGGTGAGATATGGAGTCATATCTCTAACAACATGCCACATCATATAATTATGTAAAGTCCTGTAAAACAAAGTACAATATTCATCAGTATTTACTGAACACATTCCATATGGAAATAATTGATCGTTTTGTTTTTAAAGGGCATTTAATCAATGTTCATGAAGAAATCATGTAAAATATACAAAGAAGCTTTGATTTGAGATTGTAACTTTTTGTATGTTAGTCATTTCAATTTTGTAGAAAACTTGACCAATCAATTAGATACAGCTTCCACTAATAGCAGCATAGCAACATATAACTCTATGATACATCAAAAATATTTACAAAATCAAATCATTAAAGTCGCATCATTTACCATCTATTTCACAATTCTCAACTGGGATTGTATAATATGCCACTAATGAGTTCTTAAATAAAATGGTGAATCAATGTTTCACCTACCTGTTTCCATTTTCCTGTTCCATAGTGTCCTGTATGAGTCTGGTGAGGTTCTTCAAGTACCCAGGCATATAAACAACAACTTTCTCAGCTGGGGTAACTGACACATTGGCTATAGACATTATACTGTTTAGCAGACGGACCCAGTTTACCTACACAAATACATACCAGAATCAATTTCAAATTTTTCAATTTTGTGCATTTTCTCATAAATTATAAATTATTATTATGAATTAATTAATTTATTATTTCTTATAAATTATATACTGTGTGGTTTCATTAATTTCTGAAAGACAGTAATATCAGATTACAACTAATTAAAGCATTAACCAGTGTTCCAACCATTGATTTGTTTGCCTTATTAAAATAGGTAGTGGTAAACAGAGCCATTCCTTATCAAAATAAGGACAATTTTTCCCAATCACAGAAAAAAATCATAGGACTGGTTACAATTGGTGAGACAAGTTTTAATAGGGGCACAATTACAAAACCCATCCATGAAAAAAGATCATTTAAGTGTAGGGATCAGTCAGCCCCTAAAAATGATCACTTAGAAGTAGAAATAGGCAAGTCAATTTGTATACACTGCCAACAACAAAATTATACAACAGAAGTGTCCAGAGTGTTTTAACATTCATATCTGTGTGTCTAAGGTAGAACGATTTACTGCCCAAGAGTACAGCAGTATAATGCAGGTACAATGTATCAGACAGACTCAAACCTATCGCAAAGCTTTGATTTATAAATATACCATGCCTTTAATATAATATGTACAGTTCCTCCTTTTGTACAGAACAGTTGGTGCCATACTGTAGGAATATATTTTGCTCCAAAATTTGTTAATGATTTCACAGTGTTACTTACAAAGGGTGCGATTTTCTGTACCTCAGCAAGGGACATTTTATGATATATTTGTTGTTCATCCCGTCTCTCCTCACTGGGAACAGTTATCTGTAATTGACATATGTTGATACAACAATGTTATATCGATATAATTACATTCTTAATCCATATTTTAATATCTCAAAGATTCATCATTTAACCATTCCATACAAGGTAAATTATAACTCTGAGTATTGATGTTAACAAAGAAAATCAATATCAAAATAAAAGCTACACAAAGTAGAATGTTACAACAACTTACGTTAGCTATTTCAATTTCGAATTCAACAACTTCAAGCATTTGTTCCCTCGTGTCATTTTCTTCTCCTCCCAGTAACACACCCACAGCAGTCATATAATCCAAATATGCTGACAACACCTTAAACAAATAAACAAACAAATAAATATATATATAAACAAATAAATAGATAAACAAATAAACAAACAAATAAATAAACAAATAATAAATAAATAAATAAATAAATAAATAAACAAGCAGGCAAGCAAACAAACAAACAAACAAATAAACAAAAATATTAATTAATTAATTAAATAAATAAATAAACAAACTACTTTCAGGAAGCAATGCCATCAAAGCAAGTTTTCAACATTGAGTGGAGATCATTTTCCTGTTTTTAGCAATATTGACCTTGACCCAAGAGCCCCAAAATACAATTCCAATTTAGATCTCCAAAACATCATGATACATACTAAAATCTAAACTAAAGTTATTGAAAATAACTTATAATTTTCACACCTTAATGATTCAATGTCAATGAAAAGTTATAAAACTAGTTCTTGCTCTTGGAAGATCAAGATGCATGTATATTAAATACATCTTTGTTCGTATCATTAGTTCATTGGGGTTTAACAACACACTTATAGCTGGGTTTATTAGGCAATTTTTCCAGCTTTAACTGTGGAGGGAGACCACAGGCATACACATGGGTAGAAGCACTGACCTTCCATAAGCAAGCTGGACAGCTTCCTAACAAATGAAATTTGTCTGGTCCTGGGTAGGATTTGAACTCACTTCTAGTGGTAAAAGGCTAGTGATCATTAATCAGAGACCATAACCTTTTAACCATGGAGGCCCTTTACACATAATTGTTACAATGTAATGTATCATACAAACCCATTAACTACAAAACAGGAAAATACGAAATAAACATCTTAGACCCTTACTCAACATCTTTCTCCATAGTTCTTATCATTCTGATATCACAAGATCAGAATCATACAACTGATTCAATATGCATACACTGGCAGGGTATTATTGAACATTCCACAAAAATAACATATTAGCTACAATCCTCTTAAGGCAGGGTAAAAGTCCTTCATTTGTTTCAGCGATAATGGATGATAAAGATCTTTATACTTGACTTACTGAACCATTCTACACCAGACATATTTATATAACTCTCAAATTGAACAGCAAGACAAATAGTACAGAGCAGCAGTTAAATGTCAAATACAATAAAACTTGAGACCATATGTCTGATAAGGAAAGTAACTTATTTCTGTTGCCACAGAACCTCTTAAATCTTTGAAGACAGGAGGCATGGAACTGAAAATGTACACAGTCAAACATGAGTTTCTTAAATCTTTGAAGACAGGAGGCATGGAACTGAAAATGTACACAGTCAAACATGAGTTTCTTAAATCTTTGAAGACAGGAGGCATGGGACTGAAAATGTACATAGTCAACCATGAGTTTCTTAAATCTTTGAAGACAGGAGGCATGGGACTGAAAATGTACACAGTCAAACATGAGTTTCTTAAATCTTTGAAGACAGGAGGCATGGGACTGAAAATGTACACAGTCAAACATGAGTTTCTTAAATCTTTGAAGACAGGAGGCATGGAACTGAAAATGTACACAGTCAAACATGAGTTTCTTAAATCTTTGAAGACAGGAGGCATGGAACTGAAAATGTACACAGTTAAACATGAGTTTCTTAAATCTTTGAAGACAGGAGACAAGGAACTGAAAATGTACACAGTCAAACATGAGTTTCTTAAATCTTTGAAGACAGGAGACACGGAACTGAAAATGTACACAGTCAAACATGAGTTTCTTAAATCTTTAAAGACAGGAGACACGGAACTGAACATGTGCACAGTCAAACATGAGTTTACAGCCATTTATGAATATTCAATTAATATAGATAAGAAAAAGATTCTTAGAAAAAACATATACAAACATATTCAAACTTAACCAACTTACAAACAGACACCAAATCAATCAACCCATGAACCCAGCAAACAGACAAACATACCAAAATTAAAGCTCAGAAAGCAAAGCCATTGCTCGTCTGTTTTACATCATTTCATTTAAAAAGCGATTTTGATTAAAATTCTAATGCGTAACTCCAAAAGTACAGCCTCCAGACTAATGCCCCTTGTCTTGCAACTGTGCCTTGTCATGATAATCAAGTATTCAAGAATCCTTATGATATTTTTAAAAGTGTTTGAGTAACGGTCATCATTAAAAGTTTTTGCATGACAATGATGACGAATACAACAACAACGACGCTGCAATCATAATAGCTCAACTTTTTCTCGGATACAAACAAGTTAAAAATGGAGGACAAGGCATAATCTCCTGAAGGCATGCCATCTTTGAATGGTCTGCAGCAAAGCTGCAAGGGGTTTATGCTGGTTTGTTAACTTTGCCAACAGAATGTTTTATCAGCCATGCTTTATCATACATATTTAAAGGCTGGATAAAGCAGACAGGATACATAAGCCATATTTCGTCTCTCCCTTGGATAAAGCATGTGCATAAAGATTTTACAGTATACTGAAGTTAATGAAATGAAAATGTATCTGACAAAAAAAGTATATTTTTTTTAAATGAGATTCTGGGCTACATGACCTTGAACCTCTCAGAACGGTCAACTACTTATGTCACAAATTAACAAAAGAAAGAGTTGAAATTTTTTAACTAGATCAATATCTGAATGAAAATTAGCAATCAGTACAAAACTAACAAAACAGGAGTCTTCCTTCCCTGGAGAAGAGACATAATAATGCTCTTATATAAAGAGACAATGAAAGAAATTATTTACTAAGAAAACATTCAATATTATTCCAGGAAACAAGAACTTCCCCAAGTTATCCTTCATTAATAAACATACTACAAATTTATCATCTAGCACAAAGCATTTAGATGTCCGCGTATTAGTAAGACTTCCTACAATGCTTTATCTCAACAATGATAAAAGTTGACAGAGCAGAAGGTTGCTAGGAAATACTTACAGCCCAATCATTGAATAATTCAAGCTAAATAGTAATCAATAGACAAAAGACAAAGTATATATACAATAATGACTTTACAAGTAAAAGTGTTTATGATAATAACATAGAAACACAATCTTCATCCAAGCATAGAGTCAGAAAACTATACAACAACTACAATCTTGACACAAACACAGGACCAATCATTACTAGTCTTGACACAAACACAGGACCAATCATTTACAAGTCTTGACATAAATACAGGACCAATCATTTACAAGCCTTAAACAAGACACTGGACCAATCATTTTGAAATCTAAACCCAGACACAATCATTTATGAGTCTTGACCCAAATGCAAAATCACTCATTTGTAAATCTTGACCAAGACACATGCCCACTTATTTACAAGTCTGACCCAAACATAGGATCATTTATTTACAAGCTTTATCCAAACATAGGACCAGACATTTATAAGTTGTATATAAACCTGGATGCACACAGTTCACTTAAGAACAACCCTGTAACACAAACATATTAATCAATGTCCACTTCAGTACCTGCATCACATCATATTGATACAATATATATACAGTCAAACCTGTGAATAAAGGCAACCCTTGAGACAGACAAAAATAGCTTTTGTAACAAATAGCCTTTATTCAAAGGTCAGTTTGCTTTAAATAATCAATGACAGTTTTTCAAAGAATGGCTTTCAGTGATAGGGTGGCCTTTATTTAGGTGGCTGCAAACCCAGGTTCGACTGTAGTTATGCTAAAGAAAGGATGGCTTCCACACATTAGAGTGAGTTACTTTTAGCTACACAACCAAATAATAATGAAAATCTCCAAATTAGTTCATCAAAGTTAATGTCTCTCATCAAGTATATTTCATATATGAAGTCACTTATGGCTGTAGTATGGTTTAGTCTACCAAAAGCTGTATGTAAGGTTACTATCCTACCTCACAGACATACCAGCACTGCTGAACAACTAAGAAAAACACTTTTGTAAACAGTGCACCTAGTCTTGAAACGAGGGAAGAATTGAAAACATTTATCAGTCAGATGTATAAACCAAACACACTTTGCTTGTCACAAAAAAGCAAGCCCACATCTGACTGTATATTGGCATACAGATTTCTATGATGTTTGAACGAGACAACACGTTTAATACCTTGTCCTCAGATATGGTTTTGTTCAGGTAGAAATCTCGATCCGGTAATCCAAGACCACCTTGATCTAACTGTAATATAAATTATGACACAAATACAGTAGACACTAAATGAAGTTTCATTGCATAAATAGTAAGTAGACAAGAAATTCTATTTTGTAATGAAAAAAAGAAACTAACCCAAAACAAAGAAATCAATAATTATTCAAAAATATCCTTATTGATAAATAGTATACTGAACAAAACTAAAGCCGTGACTGTAGTCCAGTGGTGTGTGCACTGAACTTGTAACCCAGCGATCTGGGTTAAAATCCTGACCACTATAGGTAATACCCTTCTTTGAAAATTTTACAAAAATGTTGATTTTCCAACATGAGTGAAGTTTCTGCATCCTTGTGGAAGGATAAGTTAGCACTGGTTAGTATACAGTCCAGGAAACCTGGTTATGTGACCGTCTGTTGACTATAACTGAAAAATTTTTGAAAAACACTGAGGAAAAAAAAGAATCTATTAAATGCAAACAAGAATTACCTGCAGAATGTTGGAGGAAGAATTTTTATCATCTTCACCAATGAAGTATGAAAAAAACATTCCAAATACATTCATTTTTTCCAGAGCATCCTGGAACGTCCATTTTGATCCATTCCAAAAACCCGTCCTATTAGATATAGGCCAACCTCCTAACGAAGTAATAAGATCCTCTAAGGGTTTGGCCCCTAATTTTGCTATTGTCTTATTTTTATCTAGACAGGATTGATAGTATAATTTAGCCTTAACTTCAGCATCACTCTGGCTTGAGTTGATCGGTCTTTCTGAAAAATAGCAAAATGAAAATCACAAAATGAGACCATGTGTTTGTTTTGTTTTTATGTGACTTATTGTCACTGGGGTATAAAACCGTCAATTTTGCAGTTATATACGGCGACCGGCTCACCTTACTAATTTTCCTGGACTGTATACTAACCAGTATTAACGTACCCTTCCACAAGGAGCCAGCAACTTCTCCACATATGGAGGAAAATCGACATTTTTGTCAAATTTTCATAGAAGGGTATGACATCCTTCGAACCTGAATCTCTGGGTTACAAGTCCAGCGCACTAACCATTGGACCATGGCTGCGGCCTGAGACCAAATGATATATTATCACATATTGTCCACATCCGTTATAACAACATCAGTAGAATGTGAAAACAATGTCAATACATGCTGTTTAAACAACGTGGAGTTCTATTCATTCACGATTACTTGTTTCTCATGTCGCTCATTACATTATGGTTTTCTTCCATTCTGACCATATGTGTCCATTGTTATATATCTCAAGAAAATTCAGAAAATAAATAAAAAAATGAATATATATATATATATATCAACAGAAGTGGCAGTATTCGTGAATACAAACCATTATCAACAATTTCCCTAAACTGTCCAAGTATTGTCAAACGTAACATATGCAGAGTGACAAAAATCTATAAAATTTATTACTGGTCAATAAGGTTATGGAATTCTTAACAATAGGTTGCTAGCCAAAGTCATCATCAATTAACACCTTGAGAATGGTTGTTATTAATTCAAGTTAAACATAGACAAAATAGAGTGAAAAATGACTATTGGACTGAAAAAAAGTGATCCTTTATAAAAAAAATGTGGTTATACACATGAAAAATTATCATGTTTTATAAATATTTTTATCATTTCATTTTTTAGTGTTTTTTTATTAATTTAGTGCCACAACTAACCCAGACAAGATCTAATCCATGTGGAATCCTTCTTAACATGTCCCTATGCACAAACAGAAGTACTAAAGATAAACTACTATTGATTGTATTAATCAAAGGATATTATATACCTATCACTCTCTTCATCACCTCCTGATTCGACTTCCAGAGTTTACGGAAAGTACTCCATCTTGAATGACCAGATGGTATCACGTGCGAATTAACCCAGCCACCACAAGCGAAGGAATAAAAGTCATCACAAGGATCTACAGTTGTGTCGATGGAGTTTATCAACATACTAGATACAGTAACACACGCAGGCGTCACACAATATTCTGAAAATACGTTTGTACAGGAGACTTACCAGACAATAAACGAAATGGGACAGAGGTGTTTTCAATTGGTTTTCAGTGGTAAAATGGTAAAATCAAGTTTATGTAATATTCAATAATAAAATATTTCTGCTTTTTGGAATGAATCTTCATACATCTATTAAGCATAAGCAGTCTTACATGTTGAACAAATTAGACATCAGTACACACAAAGAATTTTTACATAAGACAAACAGCAAGACAAAACCTAACCTTAGAATTTTTAGTTGTTTATATATATTAATACAAATTAGTTGAGAACAGTTGTGAAATCTTTTGTTGTTTATATTAATACAAATTAGTTAAGAACTGTAGTGTAATTTTCTGTTGTATATATTAAAAGCAAATTAATCAAGAATCATTGTGAAATTATTGGAAGTAATGAAATAAATTATATAAAAATAATCAATAAGACCACAACATTTTAATTTAAAAAGAAGATCTACCATCAGCGACCAATTAATATTATGTCAACAAAAATTACGATATAAATAAAAAAAAGTGCCTCTAGCTATAAAATTAATATAGACATCAACGTAACAAATGTTAACTGTAAGGTTAAAGTAGAAGTTTCTGGACAAGATGTAGTACTTTTTAATTGTACTGGATTTCGTTTTCCACATCATCACAAAATGAATTTTACGACAAACATTGACAAAACCGTTCAATGAACATGCGGATATTATTGCATATTTCAAAACATGATAAATACACAGGATCTATAATAATGTACGAAACTATGTTAAAACTCTATCACAGTTGAACGAGGCATAGAACAATCAGATTTATGATACTGGAGAAAATGCCGCTATAGTTGAGCAAGCACAACAAATAGCTGTGACTAGCAATCACCTTGCTAAGAAGATAAGAAGTTTTACATCTGATTTTTATGATATACGGTAAACTCAATGTCGCCACTAACTGAAGAATAGTGAGGATAAAGTACACTTCATGATTCTAAATAAGGTGGTCTTCACAGATGAAACCAAGGATATCAGCTTTTATCACTTTTTAAACATCCAAAATTTATGAAAAACAAAAAGATGACTTTAAAAGGCACCAGTGCAAGACAGAGTAGCCGGGACATAGAAGTGTTTATAGTAGCATTCATAATACTGTCTATCATTATGTACTTCGCACAGTACAGAATAATTCCAGAAAATTTGACAGTAATTTCCTTAGTAAGTAATAGGACTACACAGGAGCTACAAGAGTCACTTAATGATACTGTATAATCTAAAGTGAGAATGGACTTCACAACTCTGATAGTTTTTACAACCACAGCCACTGTTAACATAACAGCAGTGGTTGAAAATGAACAAAATGAAACACAAAGAGAAGATGAAAGAAGATCAAAACCGGAAGATCAAGTAATTCACAAAGGAAAAAAACTGGACTCTGATAAGCCAGCTGATACAAATGAACTACTTTTAAATAATTCTAGTTTGCCTAATGAATATACAAGAGATGGCTATACTCCAAAGTATATATTAGGCATGAAAAAAATAATAGTTTTTCCAATTACTTGACCAAAAAATATGGTAGGTAAGTCATTAATTGTTTCGGCATATCTTTCATACACAAAAAAAGACATGATTCTTCTCCAAATATTTTTTTGTAATACAAGAATTGATTCCATTATTTTTCATTTTGCTGTTAGAAACTTAGGGTTTAGTTCTAAAAAACAGGGTCAGTCACCAGAAACATAACTATTTTCTTCCTGGCCTTAAAGAAGTGAAATCAGATACAAAAAAAATAATGCAAATTATTGATATAAATATACTTATCAACATCATAACAATTTACACAAGTAATAAACAACATAACCAAATTGTACGAATTGTTGAAATAAATCCAGAGAAAAGTTCCAGAGGGCAGCCAAGAAAAGCGAACGTGACCAGCATAAACTTGGCTAAAAACTAGCATTTTATTGTATTAACTGTCTTGAAGAGAACGCAGAGGACTTGTTTATTAAGATATTTAAACTGCTGGGAAGATAAGAGATGAGATATAAAAACAACAAACAGAGAGTATGTAAAAACTATGAACAAAAATTGTGAAATAAAAATAATTTTAACGTCAACATGTGATCACTATCAGAAGAAGCCAGATGAGGGGAAGGGGGCCATCTTTTTAGGCCTAGCTGAAGCCCATATAATACTAACCTTTAGGTTTAATAGGGGTTGGAGAAGCTGGACTGGGTGTGGTCTTCTTGGCTATTATTTCTCCACCATTCTGTGATATCAGCCGACTGATTTGTTTGTCTCTAGAAGCTAACAATGCTGCTAAAATGATGATGATCACTGCGGCAACTCCAGCGACACCGAGTAAAATGGCTTCCAGCCATGTTCTCTTTCCCCTGTAAAATACATGGACAAATAGATCACAGATACTTTTCCAGCTTTGATAGTGGAGGAAGGCCCTAGGCCTATACCCGGGTAGAACCACCAACCATCTGTAAGCTAACTCGACACCATGCTGAGGGAATTTAGGACCAACGGTGCCAATCATTCATGAATTACAGTAAGACCTTGATACTGCAACCATCTAAAGGACAAAATGGTCTTAATGCATGTATTGGGGTAGTCTTATTAACAAGTTGAAATACAGAGGAAACACCATTGAGATAATATGTGATTGATGAAATGAGGTGGGTGTAATATTGAAGTAGTCTCTAGCAGAAGTGCTACCATTAGTATAAAGACTAATGTAACCACTTAATGCAATCACTATAAGCCTAGAGGGGCTTTCAAACAGCACCTGCATTACCTTCAATGAATAGCCTCATCTGTATTATTTTAGTACTAAAGTTGAACATAACTTAAACAATAATATTTTAGGAATGCAAAAAACTGTATTTTATTACCCATAGAAGACACAATAAGTTGAACAGGCACAATATTGGTTAAGTGTTTTTCACAAACGATTCATTATTCATACCTATTTCAGTTGTTTGAACACACAGCAAGAACAAAGAATACCACCAATTCTCAAATAAACACACATCCCCATAAAAACACCCCCATTCATTTAAGAAAAAATAAAAAACTCGAGACTCATAATCAATGTTTTGAATTTAAAATTATATACAATGTAGTATACAATTAATGAAATGATAACACTTTAAATTGTAATTCCCCTAGGGACATTTATTATGGTATGTGTGGTATTTATGCTTCATACAATGTACATTATTTCAAGCTCAACAATGTCACGATAGCCCTATAACAGATGAAAGAAGCCTGGATGGCTTATAGTCTTAAGCATTTATCTCATACAGTCAAACCTGTGTTTGCGGTCATCTCCGAATAAAGACCACTCTGTGAATTAAAGTCATTTTTTGAAAACAATGTCACCGATTATTTAGAACAAACTGACCTCTGAATAAAGGCCATCGGTCAATAAATGCCACATTTTGTCATTCCCAAGGGTGGCCTTTGTTCACAGGTTTGACTGTAAACACATCAAAATTAACTCTCTGTCTATCTTTACAGATGGCCATGAAAATCTACAAGCAGCACCTCCTGTTCAGTTTTCATTATCATAATGACCTTTCCTCCGTTTATTTAATTCTTTGGTTAGGTTTCTATACTATCCAACAACTGTATGCCAGTCATATATGACAAGCAAATAGTCTGACTACAGAACTGAGAGATGAAGACATTGACCTAGGATATAATATCATTGGTCAAATGTTTACTGAGAAACATGTGCTGTTCCCAGGGCACTGTCCACATCCATTCAATCAATGACATCTGATGTTCTATTAATTGAGCAATTTGAACAGGAGCCTACAACAAAGCAGTGTGCCAGCTTACAATATCCATCTTCCTTCTTCTATCAACTCAGTTATCTGAACAGGGGCCTTCTACAAAGCTGTTTACTTTCATTTCCCATCCCCCTGTCTTCTACAGCGCTATTTGAGGAGGATTTTTATGAAGTAAAATGCTTATTACATCCATCTTTGAATCTAGAGATTCCAACAGGACCTGGTAATGCTGACGATCAAATTACTATATAATTCTCTATATTTGTGTGAAGATTTTCCTACAGGCTTAATGTCTGAGGGATAAATCGACTGAAATCAACTGACGACTGAAGATCAAAAATATCCAAGTCAGTGGCACACCACTTGATAAATGAGAATCTTATTATTTGTCCCAACATTAATTTGTGATGTCTTTTAATTATTCATGGCAACAAACCCATATTCCATCAGCTTCGTCAGCATTACAGGGAAAATTATCTAGCGATATTTCAAGTCTATGAAATTGAAGCACAAACAGCCAAGTCAATGCTTTCAGGCCACTAAAACATGTTTATCTCTAAGATTAATTTATTTAGAATCAGCTGTGAACCAATCTGAAGTCCAGAAAAGGATGATAATATTGACCTAGTATTGTTTAGCAGTGATCTCGTAATCAGCTTGCTGTAAACATGCGATGCCAACAACAGATTTGTGATAATGAGAGTTATAGAACATGTTTACATGGCAACATAATCTGAGATAATCCCATGATTAAATATACACAAATACACACTGAATTCTTTCGCGCAATAATTACGTGAACTAAGAATACAAAATCAACTTCAGAAATGTCATCATAGGAAGAAATTTTAACCATTAAACACAACTGGACATGTTATTATAGAACAAACATAGAAATTATACCCAAATATCACATGATTTCTGAAAGCAATCGACTAGCTCATTTAACTCACAGAGCACTGAACAAGAGGTCAAAGATTCAACTGAATGGAAGTGTATTTTTCCCACCTCAAATTTATTCATCATTTATTCACCACTCGTAATTATGAGTAGAATTCAACTCAGGACGAGTTAAAATAACTGTAGAACTAATTAAAATTCTAAGCTGGTTGTCTTGCTGGACAAGTGGCCTGAAATAATTTTGTCGAGCCATGCCAATTGTTTATGTAAAAAAGGGGAAAAAGATGGTAGAGGAAGATAATATATGTAGAAATGTAAGGTTGTCTCTATACCAAATCTAACTGACATCAAGTTGACAAACAAACATTAAATGCACAATTAATCAATCCTATGTACAAAGGAAACAAAATTGAAAGATGAAATAAGGCTGTTAAGCATGGATGACTTTTCTTGATGTATTTAGTCTCAAAATCAAAATGCATGCGTTAAATAGTTGCAACTGACAAAAAGTGACCTTTATTAATGCAGCCATTAACACTTTACTTCATAGCCCGGCCAAAGTCTATTGCGGGCGTAATATCTCAATTCAATAGTTGCCATGAACAAAGGGTGGCCGTAATTTATAGGCAGCCATAAACTCAGATTTGACTGAATAACAAATTCAATAAAAACATGATGCGTTTTGTTCGCAGGATCTGAACTATCATATAAACTTTACAATTTTACAAAAACCATAATTCAAGCAAATCAACTGCATTTATGAAGTCAACCTTTCTTTAGTTATGATTTAATTAAAACACCCAAGTTTCAATAAAAATCTCACTCGAGGTCATTCTCAAACATCCAAGTTTCAATAAAATCTCGCTTTAGAATCATTTCCAAAACACCTAAGTTTCAATATCTGTAGTCTACAAATAAGGCACGCAAGTTCATTCCAAGGATTTAAATGGAAATTAACAGGAAATAGGTCTGTCAGAGACAATGATAGTTGCCTAACACAAAATGAAAAGTGACATCAAAAGAATAATCTCAATTTGATAAGTTTCATGAATCCTGGACCAAGTGTCAAAACGAGAACCACTGAATGCAAAGTTTTTGACCCCCTAGACATCCACTAAGATCAACATACCTAGAAGTGCCCTTGTATACAACAGTAGTATTGAACTCCCCAGGGGGTGGAGTCCCAGCGCCCGAAGTTTCATCTTCTTCAAAATTGGTTCGCTTGTATTTTTGACCAGACATCTGAAAGATAACAAAATAAAAAAAAATTATAAGAAACTCAAGTGCATATATGTAACACCCTTAACTTAATTTTTTTCAACCCTTTGCCTCATAATACCGCATTTCCCTGCATCTGAAGCAGACGACTTTTGAAAACATTGTAACAAAAGAAGCCACTGCTTGTAACTGAGTAATGGATTCTTTTGCCCCCTGTTTTCCAATCTGTCAGAGAGAAGTAACTCAATTTTCTAAAATAAATTGATGTTTAGTGCATTAGCTTTGAATTTGGAAGAGTCCAAAATATGCTTATGAAGCAAAGGGTTAAGATAAATAAATTCTTAACATATAAGTGTGTTGCAAAGATGTTATCTATAGTGTCACCGAACAGTTTTCTTCTTCTATATAGTTCAAAACAAAAATGTTATGATAGTTTAAATCAGAATTTTTCACTGTCCAAGTTACATACTAAGCATTGCAAAATGGGACGGCACCATTTATTGAAGTTCAAATGAAAACTAGTTAATAAAACTACCATCACTTTTTTATCAATTAAGCTAATTTAATGAAACTCGGTGTTCCAGCAGGTCTATATTTAGTCATAAATTGTCAACAGTTACAGAACCATATGTGATGCATGCATAGATATATGGGCAATGTATGAATTATTCAGTCATACAAGACCAAAGAAAATCACCAGGTTCTGAAAATTGCAATTAGACAATAAATGTTTACCAAGCAAACATATATCAGGGGCAGAAATCATTATACAGATACATGAATACCTAAAAGAAAGAAAGGAATGATTAAGAAATGAATGACAGTTGATGTAACAGCCATCTGCGGGACTTGTCACATTAAGGAACGTTCAATAAAATACTGAACAAAAGCTGGGGACATTATACCAGTGCAAGCGCATCAATACAAACTTCAATATCAAAGAGTATGTGTTTTGTTTTTATGAGATATTTTCACTGGGTTTAACAGCATTTTTTCAACAATTTTTCTGTCATATACGTCGACTGGTTCACCTAACCAGTTTTCCTGGACTGATTCTAACCAGTTCTAACTTATTCTTCCAAAAGAAGCCAGCAACCTCTCAACATTTTGTCACATTTTCACAGAAGGGTATGACCTGCCGCTACTGGGATTTGAACCCAGATCACTGAAAAAACCCGCCAATACAAACTTCAGTATCAAAGAGCAACCTAGCTAAGCACACATAGGTAAACACTACAAGTGATGACATCACTGAGGTAAATGTAGAAAAACAACAAATAGAGCTAATTGCCTGATGTTTATTTGTATTGACAGCTTTGTCTACAAACAAATGGGAGGATATAAGTAATTTCTGTATCTATCTACCCTCAGTATGATACCAGTGCATTTAGTAGATGAAAATAATTGAAGACAATAGTATGATGCATATTTCTCCATACACTTAGCCAGTTAATTTTTGCAGAAGATGTTTAAGTTTTCGTGAAAAAATGTTTTATCTTCATGAAAATATTATAATGTCTGCTTAATAAGTATGTTTACAATCTGGTGAAGAATCTTATTATGAAAAATTAATGAATTTTCATGAAAACTGTCCATTCCATGCTTTTGGGAGCTTTTTACGAAAATATTATATCTTATACAGAAATATGCCATCATACAACAATATACCACTAATTCCCTTCTCATACAATCAGACAGACTTAATTTCTAAGCCCTGTTGTAGCAACATGCAGCCATCTAAGTCATTAGAACAGAGAAAAGCTTACATTCCACAGTGATTTAGAAATTAGACAGTACTCACTACAGTGTGCACTAGACGTCAAAATTTATGGGTAACTTAGCCAGTATACAGTCGAACCTGTGTTTGTGGCCACCTCTGAATAAAGACCACACTGTGAATAAAGGCCATTCTTTAAAAAACCATCACTGATTATTTAGAACAAACTGACCTCCAAATAAAGGCCACATTTTGTCTTTCCCAGGGATGGCCTTTGTTCACAGGTAAATTGACTGTACTTTGAAGACTCGGCACGTATTCCATCTATTTTAACAGAAGATTTGACATGTAGGAACAAATTCTCAAGGGTCAGAAGCTTTATTTTGCTAATTGCAATAGTCAAAATGCCATTCCAAGGGTCAAATGAGAGGCCTGCTTAGAATAATTCAATGCAAGTGAACTAAATTGTCTTGATGTAAAATAACAACCTGTTTTTTTTAACAAAGACTCATTTTGTTTCAAGAATCTAAGCCAGTTTTAATAATCTTAGATTTTTATAAGCAAATGGAGATTCAACCCCTGTTTTCAACACTATTTCAGATTTACACCAGCAGGCAGTCTACCTAACCAGTGTTCCTGGATTCTGTGCCAGAACAACCTTGTTCTCCACAAGTAACTGCTAACTTTTCCACATGAATTATTTGAATAAGTAGAGGACAGCGAATTGAACATATCAATCACATACAACATGTGCTTAGGCCAGGGTTTAAACTCATGAATTAAAAGTCCACAGACCAAATCCTTTATCTAATGAGTAAAGTCACCAGGTTAGGTAAAGGTAAACAAAATATTACAGAAATACAGATGTAACAGGAACAGGAAAGCTAAGTATTCGATGTGGGGGCTTGAACCTGCGAACCTCGGCATCCAAGTCAAATGCTCTACCAACTGCGCTAATTGGGCTGGTACTATCACAAACAATTTCCTAAATACTATACAGTACTGCTACAAAAAACTATCTACGATATGAAATATCTCATAGTGCAGTATTTTTTAACTTTTTGATAATAAATCATTGCTAAAACAACTCCCCAAAGAGAATTATCCACCCAATTACCTATACAAATATAGTCACTACTCACTACAAAAGTCAAGTAGAAACAATTGCTTAATGAACCTTTCTAACCAACCATGAACATACCTTTCATCACAAATAACTCGTTCATTAATAAATGACAACTATCAATACAAAATTACCCCAATATTCTATTTTTCAGTCATACTTCTCCATATCACGAACAAGAAGGATGTACTTAATTAAGAAAAGCATCCAGCCATCGTCACACAAGAACAAAATGACAGTCACATGTCAGAATTCAATTTAATCCATGGAACTATCCCCCACTAAAGCAAACTCCGATACAGTCTAACATATCAGATGTATTCTCTCTAAAGCTGCTATGTTAAAAGATAATAAGCATTTTCTCCCTGTCTGTCGGATCCATTTTGACTGGTAACAAAAATATAGATCGATAACAATTCAAAATATGATTTAAAATCTGTGAAATACAAGCTTCAAGCCAAACAAGATAATGTGATTGTACTATCATTGATATCTCAGACGAAAGTACAATAAAACCTCAAATAGCACCCATAACAATAATATGACTGCCTTGTTATGTCCACTTATTTTCAGACAGTCTTCCAATTACTCCCGTATGATTCAACTGGATAATGAGACCACCTCATTATTATGACCAATTTCTCAGTCCTAAAGGTGGTCTCATTATTAAGGTTTCACAGCATACCCAAAACTTACATTTAACATCCAAAAGGGAGGATAGAATCAATTCAAATTATATTGACAGACTCACACCTACCTTATTCCAGGAGAACCAATCAAGGGTTATCTCAAATGCTTATCAGATATATCCACAAATTTTAACACAATTCTCCCTAAGTAAAAGCATCTTGAGTAAGATAAAGAAATGTGTGTTAATTGATGCAGCATCTGAATCTACAAATATAATTATAAATGCATGCTGCACAATTATTTCGCAACAATTGAAAACAGCACTTTACGTACACAAAATTTTAATGAAGAACCACTGGTAGCATTTGGACGAAATCATTTCCATTTAACAACAGTTTGCCTTTCTTCAGGGAATAAACCATTTCATTGAGGCCATCCTTAAAAAAATTGTTGGTGAGCGATTTTCAGCACAAACATATAAGGCCACAACTTTTTTAATAAATTGGATTACAACAGTGTTATTTCCAGCAAATCCAAAAAAATTGAAATTTGACCTTTTTTAAAAATATTTTCTTTCCAACCAGCCAAAACGTGACTATCTACCTAACAAAAACAAGAGAGGACGTATTTGATTGTTTTACAGGTAATGCGCAATATGTTGGCACCTCTGTTTTTAGCATCATAGAAATCTTGATGACTGTAATACTTCAATTAAAATTAATGAGATCAGTGTTTCAGAAGATTAGGCAGAACTTAAATGATGTACAAGAAATAGTCTCCTGTAATAACGCAATTAATACGACACATTTAAATCCTATTTCAAGGTTTTTCTGCACATATCATGTGTTTACATTTCAAAGCAACGAATTACCATGCAGTACCTATAGACACTCATTATAATTGTTTAATTATCCAGCCATTTTTTCCACACTTCAATACTGGCACAACTTAGAACAATAACACAAGAAAACATAAACGTCAGATTCAATAAAGTTCAAACAACTTTAAAGTAGGCTTTCAAGTATGTTCTGAACATTATAAGTGTGCAAAAAGTACATAAAATATATACATGCACATGAATGTACACAGAGCCAAATTTCTAAATGTCCATCTGACAAAACTGGATTCTTGGAAAAATGGATATAAGTGAATTCATTCTTATGGGTGACAACACTTACAATCTACTATCTACACAAAAAAATCAGGTTTTTAACCATTTACCTCATAAGCATAATTTGGACTCTTTCAAATTCAAAGCTAATATACAAAACATCAATTTATCTAAGACAATTGGGTTATTTCTCTCTGACAGAGTGGAAAACATTGTGGCAAAAGAAGCAACCGGTGTAACTGATTACAAACAATGGCTTCTTTTGCCGTAATGTTTTCCAAAGTCATCTACATCAGACAAGTGGAAATGCTGTATTATGAGGCAGAGGTTTAATGTAAATATTGGATTGGATATATCAAAAGTCCACCTGGTAATTAACCAAGCGTGTTTAATGACTTTCTTGCAGCGCTATAAAACACAAGGTGGACATTAAGGGCTCAGTGAGGAGTCGTTGAAGCAAATTGTTTGAATAATTGTTTAATTTCAGTCAGCAGAATGTGTTCATGCCTTTTGTATAACCATGATTTGATACTATGTAAGACTGGATAAAACTAGGAAAGTGAATTTTCGCTAGCATTAATGTGTCACCAGTTTTTGAGATTAATATAGCAAAACTTTAATAGGAAAGAATCGTGGTCAAGAGGTAGAGCGTACGACTACTGATCCGAAGGTCCTGAGTTCGAATCCAGGCTTCAACTGGTTTCACTCATGAACTTCAAAATCCAACTTTTTTAATGCAGTACTGGTGTAGTGTCTAGGAAGCGGACTCGAGCGTGATTAATACATATATGAGCAAAATTGCTTGTTTCACAATCAAGCTAAAATAAATTAGTATAAACTAAAACTTTAATACATGCCAAAAAACACTGAAAGTTTCAGACATAATCGACACACATTTATAGTGCCTAAGTTGGTCAACAAACAAAGTAATACAAAAATAATACAAATAATTAGAAGCAATTTTCACAAGGTCACAAAAAATCACAGAAATATGCCATTATATAATGACAATAGGCAAGGGTGTCATTGTTCAATTATTTATTACCAAACCAGAATAATTCAAGAATTCCCAGCAGGCAGATTTCTAAACACAGACATTGTATGTTCCCATAAGCTTCAAGACGAGAACTAATCAGAAAAATCAATGCAATAAATGTCACCAACACAATTCTTAAAATTCTGCCAACGTATTTCAGTTCAATGTTATTTCTGGACTTTCTCAGAAAATACACCGAGAAATACCATTTAAAATTGAGTCATGCTTTTAATATGAAACAACTCACAAATGAAATTCATCTAAAGCATGATATTAGATATAAGCTATATAATGTTCACAGAATGTAGTAAAGGTTGATCCTAAGAGTTAACATTAAATGTCTTGAATTGTTCCATGATAGAGCATATTTTACTGAACTGTAATTACATTTGCAATAGATTCATATCTCATGAACATAAACTTTTCTTTAACGATTCTGAGTGTTCCTGGAACGCTTGTAGTATATAATCTTATATCAGTAATAATGTACTTGTGTAACTAAAAGTTTACTAAATACCACAGACAGAAGTAATGGACCTGTGTAACTAAAAGTTTACTAAATACCACAGACAGAAGTAATGGACCTGTGTAACTAAAAGTTTACTAAATACCACAGACAATAATAATGGTCCTCTGTAACTAAAAGTTTACTAAATACCACAAGCTGAAGTAATGGTCCTCTGTAACTAAAAGTTTACTAAATACCACAAGCTGAAGTAATGGTCCTCTGTAACTAAAAGTTTACTAAATACCACAAGCTGAAGTAATGGTCCTCTGTAACTAAAAGTTTACTAAATACCACAAGCTGAAGTAATGGTCCTGTTTAACTAAAAGTTTAGAGGAAACTGCACTTACTTTAAAATATATGACGATTACTTCTAAGTTACAAACTGATCATTGATTTGTAGATTCAACGAATAAGCAAATCCTCACTTAATACATTTATTTACTTATATTTATTTATCTTATTTAAGATACTTATATTTATTTCTTTAATTTAAGGAAGTCCACCCAAGACTGATTTTAAAAAATCGCAACAAATTTACAGCAACAGAAAGTTGTAAGTCTTTCTGTAATAGAAATTACATGTATACTAACAATAAAGGTTGATACAGAGTTCATTCACAAATGTGGCCAGTTTCAATTTACATTGCAAATGAGTTATTATCATATATCGGCCTCATCTGGTTCAATATATACAACCTTGCCTATCTACAACCTAATTATATAGAATTAAGTCGAATTCAATAACCTTATGGTGAATCTCATCAGTATGTATTCTGTTAAATTGATATCAGACATGATGATAAATTCCCCCAAAACATACTTACCCAAATTAATGCACCACCATTGATTTTTTAAAAAAAAAACAAGAATCTTGATATATCATAAATGCTGAGGTCAGCGAAAATTAAGTTGTGTTCATGTTCCCAACCAACCTTACTTTTTGGCACTGACCCGTAAGTTCTTAAAATTAGGGATGAAGTATGAAAGTATGACAGTCATTTACAGAAAAAAAAATAAATAAAAATTTCATAATCCTACTTACTTTTTTTGTCAAATAACTGCAAGCATAACCATTTTTCTAACTTCAAACAATACTTAAAGTGAATTGAATATGTCTAAAAGTCACTAAAACAATAACTAAATAGACTGAAAAAAAACTGGGGGCATTTAATAGGGAATATACAGTTACCTCAATATGAACGTAATATGTCAACTGCAAGGATGATATAGCAGGGTTCAAATTATTAAGAATTGCCACTTTCTCATCACCACAATGCGTGTATTCTAGAAAATGGATGAGAAAAGGAAGCTCAGAAACAACTGCTCGCAAAATGTCCCACCTTCCCCAAAATAGCACCAGAAACAAAACCCACCCAACACAAACCATACAAGCAGAAGGCCATAATGGTCCTATACTGTTAACAAGAATAAATTTACAAATTGACAACTTGATAAACAAGTCTTTCAAAGGGGTGGGACCAATTTTGATCCCTGGGGCATAATTCGAACAGCGCCACACAAAACATATCTAAACCATAAGCCATGTAGCTTAAACAAAATGAGTTTTAAAGCCTTTTCCTATTTATTCCATATAGCTAAAACCAGGCTTAGGTCAGTCTGTAGCAAGGAATGAGTGATCACCGACAGGTTGTGCTTAATAAACTGTTTCATGTATAATTGATGTAAAAACGGAAACTTTAAACCAACTGACTAAACATTTCTCCATACTCAAGGATAACTATTATAAAGTATACTAATGCACAATACATAAAATCTCAATTTATAACAATCACGAAATAAAACAAATGTTAAATCAATAAGCATACTGCAATTTGCATTTAACAGCTACAACAAACTACCATAAGCATCAGAGAAACTTGTGAAAGTGGAGGAAACATTATCATACCGATCTTGAATAAATCAACTGTAAACTGTGTTTGTATCATTTCCAGGGAAATCTAATGAATACTAAACATACAGTATATTATACTTTTATCCCATTAAAACATGCAGACAGCTTTTACTTATTTAAGTCAAGATACAATCAAACCAGGATCAATTGTAAACTGAAAATATAGACCATGTGAGGGCCGCGACTGTGATCCAGTGGTTAAAGCGCTGGACTTGTAACCTGGAGATCCTGGTTCAAATCCTCATCGCAGCAGGTCATGCACTTCTATGAAAATTTGACAAAAATTTCGACTTTCCTCCATAAGTGGAGAAGTTGCCGGCTCCTTGTGGAAGAATAAATAAGTACTTGTTAGTACACAGTCCAGAAAAACTGGATAGATGAACCGGTCACCATATGGAACTGGAAAATTGTTGAAACATGGCATTAAACCCCAGTGACAAAGTCACATAAAAACAAACAAAACAAAGACCAACTTGTCCAAGATATTATTAAAACAAACCTTGACCTAGTGACCTAGCTTTTGACCGGGGAAAACCCATATTCACACAATTTCACCAGATCATTAATACAAACATTCCGACAAAGTTTCATTAAGATCCAATCAAATCTGTAACCTCCGAAGAGTGTTAACAAAATTTTCATTTGATTTGACCTGGTGATGTAGTTTTTTACCCTAGATGACCAATATTCAAACTTGTCCAAGATATCATTGAGATGAACATTCTGACCAGGTCTGATGAAGATTCACTCAAAAGTGTGACCTCTAGAGTGTTAAAAACCATCCAGGTGTGGACAACGGAAAAAAGCCAGACAAAAGATGGTCCTGTTCACCTGACTGACCAACCTACCCTAATTTTTTTGGTCAAGGTACCACAAGCATGACTAATTTTCTAACCAAAGTACACACATATTGACAAAATACAACAAAGAAACATCCCAAAATAAGCCATTTCAGTGTATGACGGCCAATTTTTCTCTTTCCCAAAGACACAGAAACTTTTGCCTGACAGTACAATAAATCATAAAAAAATATTACCAACATATTTTAAGGATAAGACGTATGAAATTGTCATTTTGGGAGAAAAGTAAAAGCTCTTATGTAATTAGGCAAGATTTAAATGATTAATTTTGACTACATTCCTGAAGTCACAGATTTCTCCTCACTCAAATTATTATCAATTATACTTCTTTACTTAACCATTTGCCTCATAACACCACATTTCCCCACATCTGAAGCAGGAACTTTTGAAAAAATAGCGGCAAAAGAGGCCACTGCTTGTAATGAGTAATAGCTTCTTTTGCCACAATAAAGAGAGAAATAACCCAATTTTCTTAAATAAATTGATGTTTTGCAAATAAACTTATGAATTTGGATGAGTCCAAAATATGATTCTAAGGCAAAGGGTTATAATTAAGTCTGGTCTTACCTTGGCATTATACACAAAACAAGCTGAAAATATAACTTACCAATGTTATATACTAAGGAAATATCAGTACACCTTAAAATGTGAAAAAGGTGTCTGTTCCAGACTAACTAATATATACAGAGGGGTAGAGAGATGTACTACTGTATATAGTATTATGCAAATAAACTGTTTGTGCCAGTCCAATTAGCTCAGTTCGTAGAGCATCAGACTCACAAGCGGGAGGTCACAGGTTCAAGTCTCTCATCGACTACTTTGATTTTCGTCTTCCTATTACACAGACAAAAATCAGAACCATATCATACCAGATACCCTTCATTATTACTTATGAAGAATTATTTGCACAGTTAATTATACTTGTTGCTTTCCCTTTTTAACTAAATATGCACAGCATGACCATAAGATGTTGATAGGCCATAAAACAACATTAGACATTAGTTTTGTAGCTTGGTGGTGGACAAAGAACCAAACAACCTCAAACATATTTAACCCAATTTGTCTGCTTTCTTTGATGTTTTTCATCGAAATGAGAGAAATCACGATCCACTTAGTTTCACATTCTTACAAGATTTATAATGCTTACAGAGATAAAGTTGATTGAAATCATAACATTTTACAAAACTGACATCAAGTTAGAACACAAACAAAGAATTCATTCACTCATTCACGATAAGGCTAAACAAAAATTTCCTGGGTTTCTCTTACCCACCTGACCTTTTTTCGGACTTATTTCAGTCCAGTCAATTATTTTTAGCCAATATTTACATTTACGTATGAACTTTATCTCTGAATGTAGTAAAAATATATATGAATAAAAAAAAGCTATGCCAACCTTCCTACCCTATATTTTTATGGAATGTTAATGGAATCTGCATCTGTGGCCCAGAGATTAGTGTGCTGGACTTGTAACCCAGCAATCAATGTTCAAATCCCTGCTGTGGCAGGTCATACCATTCTTAGAAAATTTAACAAGAACGTCGATTTTTCCACCATACATGAAGAAGTTGCCAGCTCCTTGTGGAAGGGTATGTTAGAGCTGGTTGGGATACAGTCCAGGAATACTGGTTAGGTGAATCGGTCGCCATATAAAACTAAAAAAACATTGAAAAACAGTATTAAACCCCGTGAAAAAAATAGTAAACACACAGAATTTGTTTATTTTGCCTTATTTTTTCATTTAAAACCATGATATTGCAGTTATTCGTGATAGCATAATATCATATCACACACAGAACAGAGATAACACTGAAAAAGTTCCCAGAAACTTCACTTAGAGAAATTTTTTCCACACTGGTAATACAACCAATCCATTTAGATGTAAATAACAAGACCATGCAGTTTCGTGTTTCATACAAAATGAGGGAAAATTTCCAAATAATTTTAAGTGATTCAAGTGAATTGCACTTAAAAAATAGGTATACATACACTACAACTTTTAAGTTAGATTATTCCATAATGTTTTTATTTTATTACTACAAATCAAATTTAACCAATTTGTATCAGTTATCCTTCATTCTAATAAATTTATTACCCTTTTACAAAATTAAATCTTATTTCCTTTACCTTTTATTTAAATACACGCTACATGACTGCTAGTTGTCAGTGTGCCATAATATACCATTAAACAACAAAAAAATTTTTTTTTCATACGCTTTGATTAAAATACAAATTATCAAGCACAACAACATGATATATGAAACAAGAGTGTCACAGCAACCATGTATCACATGACACAACGAAGCAACAGCAACAGTTTTTTTTTACTACACAAAAGTGTGACAGCAATAAAACTTTACATTTGGAACAAATCGTACATCAACCATCTTAACATGACACCAGACTTCTTCAGTACTATGTACTATACATCACTAGACTGTCATAGTATGTGACCATGTATCACATGACATCAGACTGTCATAGTATGTAACTATGTATTATATATCACCAGACTGTCATAGTATGTGACCATGTATCACATGACACCAGACTGTCATAGAATGTGACCATGTATCACATGACACCAGACTGTCATAGTATGTGACCATGTATTATACATCACCAGACTGTCATAGTATGTGACCATGTATCACATGACATCAGACTGTCATAGAATGTGACCATGTATCACATGACACCAGACTGTCATAGAATGTGACCATGTATCACATGACATCAGACTGTCATAGAATGTGACCATGTATCACATGACACTAGACTGTCATAGTATGTTACCATGTATCACATGACACCAGACTTTCATAGAATGTGACCATGTATCACATGACACCAGACTATCATAGTATGTGACCATGTATTACATGACACAAGACTGTCATAATATGAGACCATGATTCACATGACACAAGCTTGCCACAGTATGCAACCATGTGACATATAGTAAACTATTATTAATCTTCAAATATAACAATGAAACTTAAAATAAATTAGAAAAATGTCTTTCAGTTAAATAATCAATAACCAATTATTTGGTATTTAATATATAAAACAATAAAAAGTTACCTACCATAATGAATTCCATATTGAATGAGATATGTTCATAACAAAGTAACAAAATTCCAAGTGTTATTATTATCCAGTCATGTTTTCAAAAATTTATCATACACAAAGTTCACATTATTGTATGACATCAGACAAGACAAGTCGCTAATTGAACCCACATTCTATAAATATCTCAGAGCCTGCTATTGTATTCCACGAGTTTGGTTCCTTAAGTTGCTAAGGCAGATTGAGGCATCACTTTTTCCTGGTGACAAGTCTATAAACAGATAACTGTACACGTCTCATTCATACATGTATTAACTGCTAAAATACATTGATTTTGTTTCACAAGAAGATGGAAACTAGTCTCACACAACAATCACTCAGAAGGTATTCTAAGTATTGATTTAAAAATCTTAAGAATTAGCATGTTGTTTATCTATAAAAAATATGTACATGAAGTATGCTCTGAAAATTGTAAATGCATTTTTTTTTCATTTTTTAAAGCCCGTTTTCAACAGTATTTCAATCATTTACCAATGGGATGTTAACTGTATACATGTACCCAATAATTTACCAATTGAGTGCATGCACACACATGCACACGCACACACGCACGCACACACACAAAATATACTTCAATTATTTGACACTATTGTAATAGGGTTTTACTGTATACAGTATACTATGGTGAAATTTCATTCTAACCCATTTTAAAACCTCATCATGGAAATACGATCATGACCACAGCAGGAGTTTCAACAACAAACAGATGAATAAATAAACAGAGAAATTACTATTTTCAGCCAATTGTGGACAAAAGGATTAGATTCATTAAATATTCTGTGTAATAATTAATACATAGATGGTTATCATTATATACATCATTTAAGCATTCATGTATTTAATGTAATCACTATTGGAATCAACTTTTCCTTCACAGCTGCTGAGACAAATAATATTACTGATTCCCAGGGAAGTTAACTAGAATTAGCTAGTAATTTCTGTACAACCAGTGCACAAGTTGAGTCACCTCGTCTGTGATGGAATCTGTCAAGCATTAGCCATATAACATGACACATGCAAGCAGAGCTTTTATAGAACATGTTTATTCACATGATATTGATTAAAATAAATGGCTGGAAAATAAAAATACAGTAGGACCTCACTTAGCAAACACCTTAATATTAAGACAGTATCATTATAATGACCACTTTTTTACACTACTGTTTTCTTTTATATTAACTCTACAAACACACTCCATGATGAGGCTTGAGTTTGAATCCCACCAGTAACACCCAACTAGAGCTCCGCAGAGCAGTGCCAATGCTCATCTGTTTTACATCATTCTATTTAGTAGCAATTTAATTTGATTAAATTTCTAAGTTAAAAAGGGGCAACTAACTCCAAAAATACAGCTTGTCTTGCAACTACACTTTGTCATGATAATCAAGTATTCCAAGTGTTGTGTTGATATGTTTAAAAGAGTTTGAGTAATGGGCTATGACAACAACCATGACTACGACGACAACAACTGCCCAGCAATCATGGTCACAAAAAAATCACAAGTGAGAATGCTGCCTACCTAGCTTACAGAAGGTCGGTGATATCTTCTTCCACTTTTAAAGCTTGAATAGTCAACAGATAACCCTGGCTGTTGGTGTGACATTAAAGCCAAGTGATAAGAACACTTCAATTTTATTACCATTTTTTTTGTCCCAAACTTGAACTTAATGAGGTTTTACTGCATATTAAGCAGTATCCTTGTAATTGAAGGCATAAATTAGTTTCATGTGACATATTGTCACTGGGGTTTTTCAACAATTTTTCAGTTATATACGGCGACCGGTTCACCAAACTAGTTCTCCTGGACTGTATACTAACCAGTACATACTTACCCTTCCACAAGGAGCCAGCAACTTCTCCACATGTGGAGGAAAATTGACATTTTTGTCAAATTTTCATGGAAGGGTATGACCTGCCGCGACCGGGATTCGAACCCAGATCTCCTGGTTACAAGTCCAGCACACTAACCACTGGACCACGGCCGCAGCTGCAGGCATAAATTAAATTGCCTCCAACTTACAATAACAGGAATGTGCAATCAAGGAAGATCTGTTTGTTTGTAGCACAACTGGAAGCATCTAAGTGATAAACTGTTAAAAAAAATGGTGATTCAAAGTCCAGCTTGTGGACAGGATGCAATACATCAATTGCCTTGTTTTTTTTACAAAATCCAGCTTGTGGACAGTATGCAATACATCAATTGCCTTGTTTTTTTTACAAAATCCAGCTTGTGGACAGTATGCAATACATCAATTGCCTTGTTTTTTTTACAAAATCCAGCTTGTGGACAGGAAGCAATAAATTGATTGCCTTAGGGTTTTTTTAACTACAAGTAACCCAGGGTATTTAAAACTGCATTCAGTATTCATATCAAAGAACTGATCGAAAATAACCCCACTGGATCCCTATAACTCCTTAATTTTGCTCCAGTACAGCAATAGTACAATGTAGTGTTTATTGTATATAATTATTTTCTAAGTCAAATCTTTTAGAAAATGAATTAGTGATATTAATACATGATTTATTTTCCAAACCTGATAAATTGATGAAATCTGGAGAAACAATTAGACATTCTATCCCCAAGTTATAAAACTGATCCGAACAAATCAATTCAATTGAAACATAATTCAACCATAAAATTGAGCTGAATTTACCTGCTTTCAAGGAAAGATAATGACAAAAATATGACATAACTCATAACAGTAATTAGCAAGAAATAAACGCTAACTTCTAAAATCAATATACAGTAGTCAGCAACGAGAAAGCAGAATGTATTGTGTTTATATTTCAACAAAATTCATTGACCCTGGAAATAAACAATAAATTGTCAGGTATAGCCAGGCTCTGTACATTCCAGAAAAATTCTACCAGCTGGAGTTTTATATCATCATAGTAGTAGCGAAGTAATATAATCCATGGACAATCGACATTATCTGAAACCTTTGTCCTTTTATAGCTGCATGTGTGTATTGATTTTCATAACCCATGAGAATGTGATAACTGTGGTTTTTATATACTAACACATTGAAAAAAAACTTGCTAATGAGACCACCTTTGGGACCCAAAAAATTGGTCATAATAATGAGGTGGTTTCATTATCAAGTTGATTATAAGAAGCTTATCGAAAACCAGTCCAAAAATAAGTGGTTGTAATAACAAGGTGGTCATAATATTTAGGGGGTTGCTATCTGAAGTTTTACTGCACACGTTAAAGTAAAATCCTTCCATATTGACAGCACAAATGATTATGTTTTTCACAAAGGTTCAACTTTGCACCAACAGCTAGAGTCATTTAGCAGCTTTCCAATGTTACCATGGAGGAATCCACCCCAGGTTAACACCTGATTAGAACAACTGACTGTCTGTAAGCTATATGTACAGCTCCATCACATGTGACATTATTTTGGTCACATGTGGGATCCAAACTCATAGAGGTGAGGGGCTAGTAATTACTCAGATCAGAGACAATAACCACTCTACCATGGAAGGCCTCAACACAATTGATAGACACATGATAGGACTGAAATTTATATACAATGAATGAACTGTGATAGAAAAAAATGTGCATGTACACTATGAAAAAAATCGTCGTTATATGGATCACAAGTAACACATCATAAAGGTATGGAATTTTCTATTAGCAGTGCCAATCCTTCACAAAACATTTCAAAATTTTGCTCCTCAGTGAAAGAAGGAAGTACAAATCTCTCTGATCATTCTTGCATTCACATCACAGAGTATTCGACAAAATTCAAAACACTGCATTATGCAGTAAAAAGTGTCATTACAAAATGAACTCCTTACACTTAATATCTACAATTATTATATACAGCAAATATTTCAGAAAAGCAAAGTATAAAGTATTTTCCTTCAATCATATTCTTCTGTTACATAACACTAACAAACCTTAACTATTCATCAATAAACATTCATTGTTTGTTATTTCTAAAATCTGTCAATCCATATTTATCCCAGCCTGTCTAGAATTTTCTCTCCTTATAGACAGTCCTGTTAGCAGCTTCAATATTTCAATATCACACAACATAAATCCAAGCAGAAGATTACAATTTGGAACCAGCATCGATTCCAAGAAGCAGTACCAGATATAAAGAAACAAAACACATCAGAGACAACCTCTACAACATGTCACACACAAGAACACATTATCTGGTATACCCACTCTATGATACCAGTACGCTGATACTCAATACTGCCGTACGATCAATATAACACTGGACAGAGACACACAAATAACTTTTCCTCAAGCAAGCTTCTTTAGATAAATCAATTAGCAAATCATATCGAAGTGATGGGTTTCCACACTGAGGCTGCATGACTGCCATCTAGGCACTAAATGGATCAAAATGTAAGTCATAACACATTCTATGGTGATATAAATTAAATCAGTATACAGAATTTATATTAGAACAATTTTTCGTTGTTTGTTTCCTACACTAGGTATAGCGTTGAAAATTAGATTGTTGAGTAGTTTTTCTCGTCAAGTCCCATACAAGAAAAGTACAATAAGGCAAGAGAAAAACGTTTATTGTGACCAAATAACCAACCCTATCTTTTGGTACCCAGACTAATAAAATATTATGTCCATAAAACTGTATTTTTTTACATATATACTCAATGCTTTTGAAAATGAGTTAATATTTTAAAAATAGTATTTCCCAATTATTTCTTTGATAATTAATGTAGATGCATGTACTTATATTTATGCTACAACACATAATTTTAAAAAATTAGTATTGATAGTTAAACTAAATTATTATGTAGATATTTTTATTTCACAACATATTTTGAAAAATTAGTAAGAGTTGTTGCCCTTGTTGTACAATGAAAAAATAATAACTCCTAAATTATAAAGGTTCCCAAACTCAGCCTGCTCCATTTTGAGGAAATAATTTTGGACATTATGAGTCTAAGTCTCTGACAGCAAAATCCTCTCCAAAGTAGTTAATGTATGTTCAGAAAAAAATAATGTAAGTTTTGTAGGATACCTACATCATTTTTTGTTCAAGTAACAGTTAACATAACTATTTCTGTTCTAGCATACGGAATTCATCATCTTTAATGAAGGCCAAAGTTGCTGTTCCAGGGCTCAACAATATTTTTTTCAGGCTACTCGTCCCCCAGGACAACCAGCTAAGAATTTTAACTAGTTCCACAACAATTTCAACTCATCATGAGTTAATTTCTATTTATAATTAAGAGCATGCAAGTGCATTTGTTGAACACTGGGTTCTGACACTGAGATGGTTTGAAGTTTGCTAATCTAAACTTTTGATTAACAGTATCTACGTACAATTAATATTGTAGATACTGTTAATCAAAAGTATATATATATTTTAATGGGTTTTTATCATAATTCTATACATAATGAAAGAACATTAGAAAAATACAACAGCAACAACAACAAAAACATTAGAATATCATAAATACATCGAAGTCCATTAACTTACATCCCACAAGAAAATTAAATAAGATTTGCAAATAATCCTAAAATCTGTGCTTATATACAGTCACAATCATTTTGTACAACATGCACACACACATATGCAGCATTAAATTTCATCTTCCCATTAAATATCATTTTACAGCACTGTTAAAAGCAATTTGTGAAAACTACGGAGCATGCAATTGCTACATTAAAACAAATCGGCAAAGACTTACTAGTATTCCAAGCACAGCATGATAAATATATGTACATGTACTATTACATATGCAGGTTTAGCTATAATGAAATCAAGTGAATTTTCTGCAGCATCATTTGTATACTGGTGAACAGGAAAATTAATTTTACTATGCCAAGTCTTGCCAACAATAACACTCAGTTACTGAGCACAAAAGCAGAAATAATAATTATTCACAACAGTAATAAAAAAATCAATAAAAACATAGCATAAATAGGCATGTCAGAAAGCTATATTACAACATTAAGTCACTATCTGCTCACCTCTGTGAGATCAAAAACCATACAGAACCAGACAAATTTCACATGTGAGCAAGCTGTCCAGCTAGCTTATGTCCAGCTAGCTTATGGAAAAATCAGTGGTCCTACCCAGATGTACACCTAACGTTTTCCTCCAACATTACAGCAGGAAAAGTTTCCAAATGACCCTAGCTGTTGGAGTGACGTTAAACCTCAGAGAAAAGTATCATAATCTTCAGACTACACATATTAAACATGCAAGTGATAAATAATACTTATTAATTAAAATAATTTCGAATTCTTACTCTTAAGAAATTTCATTTGGTATCAATTCACTAGAATTCATACAGTTTATGCGGTGTGTGTTGTATTACATAAGTCTGTCATGCACTGGAAATCATGTTTTTTTCTTTGAACAATCCATTCAATTTAAACATATATTAATTATACTGTAAATCTGAACCTGCTAATTTTTGGAGATGTAAGACAAAGAGTTTTAAAGAAAACAGTTACTGACCAGCAGCTTATTTGCACAAAAATATACAACAAACACACATATGAAGTCCTTTCAAAATTGATTCATCAACATATTGAATATTCCCTATTTAACTCCCCCCTAGGTTTCCCTAAGATTTTTCACCCGAGGGTCCCCAGGACTCCCATCTCCAACATTTTAGGGGGTCCCTTGGAATCTTTGGGGGTCCCACACAGAAAATGCCAAGGGCAAATTCCGAGTCGGAGGGGTCCCGAGGATGCGGTGGTCACTCTCAATGTGAGTCCCTCAACTGAATATTGTGTTAGGGATGCAAGAAACCTGCATCAGGGAAATCTCTGTCCACCCCATAGCTTTTTTGGTAGAATACACACAACTTACTCACAAAAACAACTGTGGTGCTTTAATGTCCGAAGTCTCTAGCAAAAAAAAAATGAAACTACATATGTCTGATACAAACACTAAATTTGTAAAACTGGAATTTAAAAACGATTGAAAAAATGCTAGGGAAGTTATTACCTCAATTAAATACCTTGTTATTTCCCAAAAAAATGAAGAAAAAGGAACCCACTCCTAACTGTGAAAAAAAGCCCTGTAATTGAAATTTCATTCAAATAATGGTCCTCGAAACTTTTACAAATTCAACAAATATTTTAAGGGAGTAATATTCTGTGCTAAATACCACTAAATGTGAGCATGCAAGTCTAATGTATCTGGTAATGTTGCCTGGAAAATGAAACTGAAATGTCATATTATAATGATACATAGCAATGTAAATGAAGTATAAAATATATGTACCTCTATATTATAAGTACATTCACTGTACCTATTGGGTATCTGTACACTTATTTCAAATCCAAATACTGTACTACTGGGAAAGCACAGACAAAGCAAAACAATTTATACCAAGTGTGTTTGGGCATAGAATTACAAATAGAAACTTCTCTGAAATGAAACTTGTCTGCAGCTAATATTGACTTGTACATAGCCGGTTTAGGCAAAAAAAAATAATATTTCCAGCAACATTCCCAAAAAGTAGTGGGTGGTCAGGTAGGTCAGCAGAATTCTAATTAACATACAGTAAGTTCAGAGGTTTAGTTCACATGGAAATGAAAATATTGGCAAGAAAAAATTAGCAGAGACCAAAAACAATCTAGGGTCAGCCAAATAAATAAGATTGGTCCGGTTATTGGAAACTAGGAATTTTATTCTACAACCTATTTCCTTATAAATTAATTGCAAGATCACCATACTTTTAAACAGTTGAAGAGGTGGGATTCTTTTACATTTTCTGAAGACAATGTTATCTAGTTTTACAACATTAAAACTAGCCAAATTCCCCTGGAAGCTTTTATATTCGATGCTTTATTGCACTTGCCCAAATCTCAAACTACAAATAAGATGGAAAACACATAATATTCTATGTGATACAAATCTGCTGATGGCAATTATTTAATAATTTTAACTAAAGTAAATTCTCTGTAAAAACAAACAACATAATTCAAGTATCAGGGTTGATTTTGACAAGAGTTCTGAAGTTGTCACATACTCTTTAGAGCCAGGGAGCAGTAAACAAGTTATTAGTCCAAATAATAAAACATGAGGGTTACGGTGAGACATTTTCTGATAAGGTGCCTCCCAGTAGATGTATAAGATATGGCCCGTACAAATTCAGTACCATGAAACCTGTCAACGCAATAACTTGGGCCATATTTTCATACATTTTCACAACAGATGTATATAAATATGAGCACACTTGCATAACTTTTTGACCAGGGATTATAATGTAGAGTTCTTGATTTTACATTTGACAAAGAAAAAACTATTTATTTTTATTCACAACACATCACATTGTAATGACTAGATTTACTGTACATGTATATGTAGAGCTCGTAAACATTAAGTGTGATACACCAGCCTTTGAAATCATTAATCCATTATTAGTAGTGTCGCGTACGTCTTCAAAGTCACGTGATGTATAGCACAGCTTGTGACAACTATCACATTATGTGACAAACATAAAGGTATAAGAAATCTGCATGCTGCGAACGTGCAAATAAACTTTTCTCAGAATGACAATCGTTTGAGCACATGTTTTTTTTAACAACGACCCCGGTCATGCCGAATACATAACACCAACTTACCAAGTCGGCAAAGGTATACTTCGTCAGATTAACGAGTTAAAACTACGTATAGTTATTAATGATCAGGAACAAACATACACATACACCCGTAATGGAGGGAAATCTAACTCAGTGGCATTAATCTAATACGGAGACAAATCAATTTTCGCGTGTAAAATGTTTACGAGCAGCAATTTACCCGCCATCTGTCATTATCATAATGTTTGTACTATACGGCATTTTAAAGAATATGCGGTACCTGATCAGTTCGTCTCACATTTCTAAGAACTTTAGAACTATGATTATTTAGTTATGGAAATCAGAAAAGTCCGCCTGATCAACGTTATAGTGTTATTTATCTTGATATGATTTTGCTGGGACGCTTTATGTAATAGTACCCGCCATTACCTCTGAAATATCCAATCATTTTATTACTTATGACTTGGTTAGGGTTGTGAACTACATGCATGCATAAGCATAATTATATTATATGTGCGATTTATGCTCTGTTTTATTTGAAATTAATTTCTTTCTTTTTTTGGTTTCACACATACTTCCAAAATATTTCAGTTATATACACCGACTGGCAGTGAATTATGCTCCAATATTACCCTTATCTGGAACTAATTCTGCATAATTATACTTGCATCAGCTGTTACATATCGACAAGATAATTAGATGCGTTGGGTCTGTGGTTTGATCCCTCTAATCTGACATCCAAATGCTCTTCACATTGAGCTAAAATGGGCGGACACTCATATATTTTATTGAATAGCCTTTGGTTTTTGAGATTGTCACTAATGTAGTTACATTCCCTGTCGTGCTTTTGTAATTTTATTTTCATGTTTTGTATTTTTTCAGATCATTAGTAGTTGCATATACTGCTTTAGTATACTTTACTGACCAATGTGATCAACATACATGCGGGTCTAACCTTGCGGGCCTCTGTACATGCATTTCTTCAATTCAAAAGTGGTCTATCGTGTTGCAGACCCTGTTCTAGTTCTAGTTTATAATGACCACCTTCAGCGTTTTGAAGATTCTGTTATATAGAGAGAGTATTCTTTTAAAAGTCAATAAATCTAAAATTCTGTACAAGTACAGAATGATCTTAGTTCAATGTATATTTCTGGAGGGACGCTTTGAACGTTGATACAGATGGTGAGTTTGCAATGTCTGAAGGCTAGTTAAAGACAGATTAGATTTTGTCATATATCAAAATGTTTGGAAATGATTGTAGTTCTACTAAAGCCCAAACATTTCCTTTACTTCTGAAGAAATAATTTTATTTAATGTATTTCAACTCAAACATAATTAATGTATACACAAATTAAGTGTTTCATATTAACCAACTAATTACCGAAATTTATGAATTAATTTGCAAAATTTAGTTTCAAAATAAATGTTTTTTTCTTGTTTCATTATTTTCCCCTCTAGGTATACAGAATATCGTCGGGTAGTCAATATGCTCCCGTCTTATTTTGATACGGTCTGTTAATCCTTCTTTGTTTATATCGTCAATGTTTTCCGACAATCCTTTTTTTCTGTGTATCGTCAGTGTTTTTCCACTTTATCTTCCTCTTTTTTCTATCTTTATTTATGGTCAGCTTATTCGTCGGTAGTGTAGTACGTGCCTTCTAGTTGGCAGGTTATTCCAGTCCACTATAGTTCTTGGGGAACTGTAAGTAATTATTAATGATGATTGTATTTTACATTGATTTTATCTAATTTATTTTCTATGTACCAAATAATGGTCAGGTGTCTGGCCTTTTAAATCACGATGTAGGGGAGGTAATCGCGTTGGTATGTTCAGATATGGCCCGTATATTAGTTTAATTTGCCGGTGTTTGAACACAGTGTAAATAGAAAAATACGATATTTGGAAACGGAAGAGGATTTACCTGTTATTCAGGTTTGTTTCTGTAATTATCTATTAATAAGTTACTACACATAGATAATGTTATTTAATTCATTTATAATTTCATGTTCAAGTGAAATTTAATTCGTACCCAAGTTATTTCGTACAAATTACAATCATCCACTATCACCTGACAGTCAGTGAGTCACAATCACAATTAACCTAATTATTTTGAAATCATGAATGAAAATGTATATGATTAGGCTAGAAGTGAATTGTTCACAAATTCTAGTTCATTGATATATTGTATGTTGATATATACATATGAAATATAGCCCAAAATATTGCCATTGGATTCAGTCTATTTAAAATTTTAATACAGCCAGTCGCTTCAATATGACACAATGTTATAGTGTCCAAATCTTATTAAGCTAATGTGAGATAACCCTCTCAAGGAACTTATTTTAATGAACATGGCGTCTGAAGCCTCAAACTCTATGTGTTATATGTCTGTTCCTCTCTACTCTAGCTTCATAATCGGAGGGGCATTTGTGATTCCTTAGTTCAACAAATTGGACTGTTAGTGATTGCTAGACAGTTTTTGAATTGGCCCTTTCCCACTCAAAACTTCCCATCCACTGTATTCAACCCATCATAGGTGCAGTTGGGAAGAGTGAATTTACATGTAGCTGATTTAAATTTTATAGGTGAAGCACACATCTAACGCAGCAGTTGTATAAAGTGGAAAATTTGAAATTTCATGATATGGTAAAATATTTGGTATGGTATAACCGCTTGTGCGCCTATAGCTACAAAAAGTTTAAGTAAAATATTCCAATTTTGCGTTGGATACTGAGAATGTATGACTTGGTATTAGGGATTATTATTTCTATTGATGTTACTGATGCTTTTTTACATAATTTGCATTTCTGCACACATGTATGCAGTCCATTGTCAGGGCTTTTTTTCCTTCTATAGCAAGGGCCGTTTATATGTGTCATCCCCTCAGGAAAAATCCTTAAATTCATGCAAATTTCCCCTAAAATTCAGTTTGCATCAAGTTTTTCCTTCCCCTTGTGCAAAAATACAGCGTTATTTCCCCCAAATTTAGGACAGGCCCTTTCCCCTACCTGTGAAAAAAAGCCCTGATTGTAAGGCTGAGAGGATGGTCCTTCTGAGGTCATTAATGAAATCGGCCAACTGGAAAGCCGAATAGTAAAGCTAGTGATTCCCTAGCGATATTAGTGTAAGTTGTAACTGATTTCATGACTGAATTCAGATGTCTGTCCTTCACTCCTTGATCATTATAACGGCCCTCAATATTAAGTTTATCCTGTGCAGGGTGGTGCCCCATTGATAAAAAACATCTCACTCAGTCACTGTCACTACCTTTTCTAAGTAGTTGGACTTATGTATGTATTATATGTTTATTTTAATAATTTTAATATATATGGTTCCCCAACAAACTTTAAATGTAACCATCTTAATACTCATTAATAAAATACATGTAGTTGGTTAATAAAATACATGTAGTTGGGAAATTATTTTGATTTGTACTTTTATCTGACTTTGTTATCTTCGGTTAATCTTTTTGGGTTATATTATGACTTCTTTATATATGACATAATCACCTGCTAAACAAAGTGCATGATTTAAACATCTTTTTTTTCCCTCTGTCTGACATGTTATCTATTTCACTCAATGAAAGGAAATGAAAAATTTGTGCAGCTTTTGTAAATGCAGGGCTCACGATCTCCCGAATTTGGGGCCAAAATTCGACCCCATTCCCCCACCTCAGGAATATACTTTTTCCCTATTTTTGGTAAAAATACCCCCACCTGATGCGAAATTCCCCCCTCCCAGGGCCCTGGCCACAGTCCACCAAAAGAGAGTGCCCTGAAATGGTTAAAATCAATAGAACTCAAAATAGGATAAATAGATGTACACATTAACACAAAAATTATGAATATTGATGTATATTATATCATATTGGAATTAAAATATTTTCTGATTTGATATGTGTTAGATGCATTTCCAATTTTCCATCTTATTTCTGTATGGTGTACCCAGCTATAGAATAAAAACCCAACTAATACCTTTTTTCCCCTGGGATTTAATGTCACGTCAACAGCCAGAGTCATTTGGCAATTTTTCATTTTTTAATGGTGGAGGAAGCTCCCAAATATACACCTTGGTAGACTTTCCATAAGCTAGGTGGACAGCTTCCCTACTTGTAAAATTTTCTGTTCCCAGGTGGGATTTGAAATCCCAGCTGTGATGGACTGGTGATTGGTAGTCAGAGACCATAACCACTCAGCCTCGTAGCCCCACCCCAATAGTCATAAACATGTTGTCAAACAAGTAATAGGAAACTGATAATGAATTTAGTTAGAAGTTCTCATGGACCAGTGCCCAAAAATAAGAGATTTTCATTATCTTCCCATAGTCTATAAGAATGGATGTTGCCTGTTGCATACTTGTCATAGCTAGAAATGTAGAAAAAATAATTGGAATGAATTCAGACAAAATGCCTCTAAATCCTGTGCTGAAATATGTGTAACAAACATGCTCTGTATTCATGTACATATTATAAAAATAATCTTCTGTGTTACTGATCTTTTTCAGGCAGATTTGACAAGAAATAAATTGATCATGGCTCAACAACCTCCTGCATATGGTTAGTTGTTTACATTTACTCAATATTGATATGTTTTATAATGGTTGATGTGTTCATATAATCCCAACATGTGCAATTAGTGATAATTGAGTTCCTTCACAATCTATCATATTTAAATATTTTTTAGAAATTAACTTTTAACAAACTGACTAGCTATTTGTGAAGCTGTATGCGTGTAGTGAGATTTTAAATAAAGTGAATACGACTTTACACTTTTTTATACATGTATTTTTCATTCTGGTAACCAAGAAATGAGAGCCTTTTGTTTGTAGCTTTTGGCATTTAACTTAACAAACATAAGAGATAAGGTCAAAGTGAATGTAGGTGTACCAACAAATATTATTTTAAGCAGTGACAAATTAGTAATGTACAAATTACAATGCTGAAAGTGAAAAAAGTAATTTCAAACCACTTGCTTAGGATACTTCTAAGGAAGGAATGTGAATACCATGACAGATGCGCGCATGAACTTGCCAGCCACCAATTTTTGGTATAGTTAGTCTCGGCAATAAACTCTTGTCTGTCATTCTATGTCACCTTGCTCTGCTTATTGTGTCAAATTATGTGGTGTTTAAATTAATGTAATATTAGTTGCTTGAATTCAATAATATACATTTTCTATGATCACCAGTATTTGAAATCTAAACTCTTTTTTGGTTACTGATAATTAATGTACAATAATAAAGCATTCAGTACTTATCAATGTTACCAAATGGTCTATTCTTGTGTAGCTTGTAGTAAACAAGTACTTTTGATGTACTTAAATGATGCTTTTTTATCAATATACTGTATATTCCCTAATAAACGCCCGCGTGGGCATTACATTTTTGAAAATGTGTTTGTGTCATTCTTTGGATTTAAAAAGTGTTCTATACTAATTTCTATTGTTCATCTCAGATTAAAATAGCCTGTCATGGCAAGTCACTTTTGTTTTCTCGTGTCCAAAAAGTGGGGGGCATACATAAGAGAATATGTGGTAAGTTACTTGTAATTTATTGTATATGTTAGATTGATGAGCCAACCAATGTTTGGTGTAAATTAACGTAATGAATTGATCTTCTGGTTCATCTTGAAAGATAACGATAAAGCCATGGTTAAATATGTTTGCTTGCTGTCTTTGTTTGGCTCACGTTTGTTGTATTTCATGTTAGTTTATTCTTTTTACAAACCAAATGGACTTGTATTAAGTCTATAAGTGGGTGAATGTCTCCTGCTTTTAATATTTATGTACATGAATGTTTAAATACTGGTCAGGCCTGAGATTTTATGTCATTGACAAGTACCAGTGTATAGAAAATAATGATACCAGGTCCCTAGGCTATAAAACTTAGGAACAGCCTCCGAGCTCAAATCTCAATTTCACTCACACAGTATTAGGGTTAGAAAGATGGAGCTGATTAATGTTTAAATACATGTTCAGGTCAATTATGCTGATGGAATCATGTATTAATAATATCATTATTGTCTGGTCATAATAAACTTAGACACATTAAAAGACAAGATATGAGATTTGAGCTTGGAGACCGATCTCAAGTTTTAAAACCTTGGACCCTGGCAAAGATTTGCCCCTCTGAACCATTTGTTTTTGTCCGCAGGACAGGAGGACTTGATTTTTTTTCACTGGGGTTTAATTTTGCACCAACAGTTGGAGTCATTAGGTGACTGTTTCAGCTTAATGGTGGAGGAAAGCCTAGATATACACCTGGGTTAAACCACTGACCTATCATAAGCTAGCTAGACAGTTTCCTCACATGTAGAAAATTAACCCTAAACCTGACGAAATTTGAAATCACTGCAGTAATGGCCTATTGATTTCTAGTCAGAGACCATAACTGCATAACCCTGGGAGCCCCTACCTAAATTTGAATATCGAATGAAGTGTTCAGTGTCTGTGTATTCTCCTACCGTAAATATGTACATTTGCATATTTTCAAAAGTGTCACAAGAGAAGTGTTTATAAGTTTAAGATGCAATTTAGATACGCTGAAAAGCTGTGTCATTTATAAATGTCTTAACACTACAGCATTCAACTAATAATATATGAGTTATCTTTGCGCACCGTAAAAAGAACCATATCAGTATTTGATGCACCAGTAATTATAACACTTACGTTCAACATTGGTAACATGAATTTGCGTAGGTTTTGTTGAAAAAACATTCCGCTCAATAAAGTACATGTACATGTTCATTTTTACATATTTCGATTTTTCTCAAATTCCCTTCTATCTAACAAGTATAGATTTTTCATGTTTATATAAGAAATGATAGTATACTACACTTGTATTTTGTTATCAGTATGTGGGGGCTTCAATTCAAACACTGATAAAGTGCTGCCAAAATGATGGTAAATGCATATAAGCTTGCATTTTTGTTATACTGCATTATAATCTTGCTAATTTTTTGAATGTGAGAAATGTAACTTTTCTTTATGATGAGTGGAAAGAAGTTTGTTTCTCTATTTAGGCATGAAAAAAACATAGGTTGGTTTCCAGTTACCCGACCAACCCACCTTTTACCTGCCGACTCAAAAGTTTTTACGGCATCCAAATCTTAGTGCTATATTGTAAATTTCACAACAGTGATGCCAATATATGTAAGAAAAAATCCCCACCTACTGACCCAGATTTTTTGGGGCATGTATCCAGAAACAAACCTTTTTTTGGTTTAGGCCGTATATATATATATATCATTCTTTCACCATAAGTTAAATTGTATGACCTTCAACATCCAGTTAGCTATATGTCATGTCATGTAGTCAGCTTGATTTCACTGATAAAATCAGTTTCGAGTGAGCCTAACCAGATATCTGATGTTGTGACCTGTGTTCAGATATTTGTCCAGGGAGATTTACATTAGGCCAGAAAAAAATAACGGGTTGTGTTACTAATCTTTAAATTAATTTTTAGCTTCTGACACTTAAGTCTCTAACTACAGTATCTAAGGTATGAAAATATTTTGGGATGAATCTTAACTTAAAAATAAGAAAGGTATACTGCAGGTTCTGAACCCATTCTTGTCAAGCCTGCTTGCAGTGAGTTTGACTTATTCATTGACGGTTGGTTTGGTGTGAGTCATCCGTCTATCCATCCAGATTTTGCTTGAACTTTAAAATCCATTTTAAAAAACAATACAGTTACAAGTATTTTATTCCTATCAGGTCAAAAATGACCCTTAACTGATGATAATTTGAAGAGTCAACAAAATTTCCATCTTTTCAAAATTTGACCCTTTGATACAAATTCTCCAGAGTCAAAAGCTTTGTTTTACTGATTTCAAGAGTCAAATGCAGTTTTAAGGGTAAAATGAAAGCCCAATCTATTTTAATGTGTTTATTTTTTTGTGATTAAATTTAAATTTGTGAGAATGCAGACACCATAGACACAAAATGTGAATTAGATTACTTCCATCAATATGCTGCTTATCTGATTCTTAAAATTTGCCTTATGCTTGATAAATTGCGAACTTGATTACCATCTGAATTGGAACAAGCTTGCAGTGAACCATATTTTTCTCAATTAGCACTCTGGAACTTGATACATTTCATACGCAGGGCACACCTATTAAGAATAGAAAGTACACAAATTTGAAACAGGAAAAATATATTTGAATATGTTTTGAAATAAACGAAGAATCAAATTGATACATTTAAATCCTGATAGACTGTAATTTATTTAGATTTAATGATTGTTCCATGAATGTTAGATGTGACATTCAAACCACATTACCCTGACTGGACACTTCATTTTATAATCACTGCCAAAAATAATTCAACACTAACCTAAGATGTAGTTTTGCATTTTCATTCTCTGTAAAAGCTGGGAGAGTCACCAAATGACTCTGGCTGTTGGTGTTATGTTAAACCCCAGTGAAAAGAAGTCATCTTTTCAATTGCTTAATATGAAGCATTGATGTAATGCTTTGAAAGCATACACAAACATATTCTGTCACTTCCAAAAGGCATCAAAATAAATATAGGACATACCTTGAGTTATGTCTACATTCGTACTGCATATTTAACACAACTGATAACTCACATTGTGTATGTTTTTTTGCGAAATTTGACCCAGATAAATGGCCTTTAATCTTCTTTCAGACTCAGGTGATCATATGTGAACTTTAAAATGGTAATAATTGTTAAAAACCTGAAATCCGATGCAAAATATCTTAATAACACAAATAATTATACTTGTATCTGTTACAATCTTTTTTCTACTTCTGCTGAGGATAATCATATATAAAAAGGTGTATCTTTTCTGCCAAAAAGTTTAGAATATTGTCGTACTTTCACACAATCAAGACTAATTATTACATTTTTGTGACTGACTGTAGGAACATACTTTAGGTATGAATTGCGAATAATAACAAAGGTTTCATTTCATAGGTATGTGTTTAATGTGGAAGGCATATTTCTAATGTGCTTTATTTTGTTTTTAGTTCTTTATTAATCCATCTCTGTAATACTTTTTTTGTGTATTATGGTTATAAAGCTGAATTAGTAGTCTTTTAGTCACAAAATTCGACTCTCTGAATGATCAATTCTAAAACCAGTCACTGGGGTTTAACATCTCCCTTACAGGGTCATTTGTCAACTTTCCAGAGTTAAAGTTGGAGGAAGACCCCATGTGTACTCTTGGGTAAAACCACTGATCTTTTGTAAGCTAGCTCATGGACAACTTCCACACATGTGAAATTTTGTCCTAGGTAGGATTTGAACTTACAGCGCTGGGGCACTAATGATTACTAGTAAACAACCGTAACCACTCCACCATAGTGGCCCTTCATTGACCAATCAAAAGGCTGTGTTCTACAAGTGGTTTCTTGTTTTATATTCATCATTGTCAAGGCTTAGTTAATATTTAAATCAGTTATTAATATTATTATTTCATTTCAGGCGCTCCTCAACAACCAGCTTATGGACAACCAGCTTATGGTCAACCACAACCTGGCTATGGTCAACCACAACCTGGCTATGGTCAACCTCCTCCACAACCTGGTTATGGTCAACCTGCACAACCTGGTTATGGACAACCATACGGTCAACCATATGGTCAACCTGGTAAGATATTTCTTTATTATTGTATAATTAAGCATTTCCTAGATCTTTTGATTTTGTATTTGTTTACATGTGTACATGAATGGTAGGACCTTGTCCCTTTGTATACTGCTAGATGCAGTTGATGTTGCACTTAATAGGACGTAAGATAGAGCTTATAAGACTTATTTCATTATGTATGTTCTGGTATGCTGAAATGTTTTCATGTAGCCAGTGAGCTACTAAAAGTAGGAGGAGTCTGGGGGTTCAATGCAGCATTGTGTCCGTTGTTTCAGAAAAAGTATCCAGTGAGAATACTTAAATAGCCAGTTGATTTTTCCGGCTTCTGGCTCATTTCTACACTTTTGGTGTTTATGCTTGTACTCTTGGTATATTAAAGGGGAATTTTGTTAATATATATTGATATGTGTATTCTGAATGACTTGCGTTTGTAGCTAATGTGTCATGTGATCAATTTTGTTGATATATGTCATGTGACCAATTCTTTGACCATGTGTCTCATCAGTTAGTCATGTGACACATATAGTGCTAGTATGGGTTTGTTTGTAATTTTTTTATGCAGCATTTTTTGTCACAAACAGAATAAAACTGTTGAGAAATAGATTTTGTGCTTATTGTTGAACATTATTTATGACACAAGTTTAATAGCTGAGTGTCATTTTCATATTCATATTTCACATTTGTTTTCGATTCTTCACAAGATAATTTTGATTATCATCTCATCAAGTATTCATAACAAATTGCAATAATTAAGGAGCAATCATGCATTAATGTATTTTCCCATAGCAACGGATTATAATTAGTTCTCATTTCATAGATTAGTTCACATTTCATTCCATGACTGAGTAGATGGTGAATTATATTGATAACTGCTTCCTGGTGTTAGGGTTCTATGTTTGGTCCATGATAAGGCCATTCTGGTTTTTTTTTGATTTTGTTAAGCATCAACCTCATTTTGAAAAAACCTAGCTACCTATTCAAAAAACATGCAAATTCATTTTAAAGAAAAAAAAACAAATCAATTTTCTTGTCTTTAACAGAAACATTATAATTATTAAACGTAAAAAGAACAACAGTCAGATAACCCAGAAGACAGAAATCTAACACTTCTGATTCTGACTTTGAGAATCTCTGTATCCTACACTAGAATCCTAAACAACAATTTAAAAATGAAAATAAAGATCACAAATTTAAAATAAAAGTCTACTTAAAGCATGATTTACAAACTACAGCTATTATACTTTTAAGTGATAGAATCCAATCAAGAAATCGTGAACTTGAATAAAATGGTGTTTTGATCTTTTTTGGCTGACAGAGCTCAAAACCTAGGCAAACATGGACACTTAACAGAATAATAAAACAAAATGTCCTAATCTCATGTACAGTTTAAACTTCTAGATCTGCTTGTTTATAATTAGGCCTAAAAAAAAGGTTTGTTTCCAGTTACATGCCCAAAAAATATGGGTCGGTAGGTAGGGACTTTTTTCTGTTACGTTTTTTTTTTACATATATCGGCAACACTTTTGTGAAAATTATAATATAGCTCTAAGATTTGGATGCTGTAAAAACTTTTGAGTTTGCAGTTAAAAGATGGGTCGGTCGGGTAACTGGAAACTGACCTATTTTTTTAAGCCTTATACATAGTGAACAAATGAACTAATCTTCAAGCTAGAATAATTAGACATGGTTTACGGTTACTTCCAAAAAAAAATTTGGGGTTGATAGGTTGATAAACTTTTCCAGTCTTTTTTCTAAACACCCTTTATTAGAATACCAGGCATGAATCATCCCGAAATATATTTTTACTTTGAATTTTGTGGTTAAAAAATATTAGGGACAGTCCCAAAAATTGGGGATGGTTAGGTGACTGTGAACACAACTATTTTTGTGGCCCAATGTCGTAGTTTCATCTGCAGTCAATGATTATATGGTCAAGTCAGTAACATGTAGCACTGGCTTTTTTTCAGTTTTCATTCATTAGTTTACAAGTGACAGACTTAAGTTTTCCATCTATATGTATTAATCATGATAGTGTTTAGTTTTAAATATGTCCTGTATATGTACACACATTGTGTCTTATCAGTGTGATGCTCTTGTTTACTATGGTGATTAAAATGTTTATTCAGGGTAAACAGAACTATTATCGGTCAATAACATTAGTTTGCTTGAAATAAACATGTTAATACATTCTTATTGCCATGGTTACAAAATTATATCATATACGATGTGTAAAAATATTGCTATGAAGACTTAAATGTAAAAAAGTTCCTGGTTTCTGCTAAATTCACTAATTTGACTGTGTGCTGTAAATGGACTGATCAAGATTTTATTTGTTAACCCTTTACCTCGTAATTCCTCATTTCCCCGCATCTGAAGCAGAAGACTTTTGAAAACCTTGTGTCAAAAGAAGCCATTGCTTATAATGAGTAATGGCTTCTTTTGCCACTATGTTTTCCACTCTGTCGTGGAGAAATTACGCAATTTTCTTAAATAAATTGTTGTTTTGTACATAAGTTTTCAATTCACAGGAGTCCAAAATATGCTTATTGGGTAAAGGGTCAATAATCACTGTTACAGTAAAACCTCACATACTGACCACCTCAATATTATGACCACCTTGTTATAACGACCACTTATTTTTCAGCTTTCTCTCAGTAACTCCTCTGGGATTCAATATGATTATGAGACAATCTTATTATTACATCCAAATTTTCAGTGTCCTGAAGGTCTCATTATTGAGGTTTTACTGTATATCGTGAACAATCATGTTGGTATGCAAGGAAATATTGATATTTACTCCAAACCAATCTTGTCAACCAGGAAGTTAATGATTATCTTAATTTTATATCAGAACAAAATGTAAAAAAATTCATTGATTTGATCAACTTGTTTTATGTTTACATTAGTTGTGTATGCTATCTATAATTTCTACCACTGAATTTGTAAACATGTTTTTAATGACAAGATTAACAATATATTAATTTGAAACATTTTGAAGATAGTAATTCAGGAAACACAGTTATTTAAACATCTGAGCCGCGGCCGTGGTCCAGTGGTTAGTGCGCTGGACTTGTAACCCAGAGATACGGGTTCGAATTCCGGCCATGGCGGGTCATACCCTTCTATGAAAATTCGACCAAATGTCGATTTTCCTCCATATGTGGAGAAGTTGCCAGCTCCTTGTGGACGGGTAAGGTAGTTCTGGTTAGTATGCAGTCCAGGAAAACTGGTTAGGTGAACCAGTCGCAGTATATAACTGAAAAATTGTTGAAAAACAGCGTTACACCCCAGTGACAATAAGTTACATAAAAACAAAAATCTTAAACATCTGAACATTCATAGGTTTCATCCCTTATGTGAAACAAAAAAAATCAGCCTTCTGCCTGTTATGTTCTGATTGAAAGTTAGTGTACCAGTTCATGGAGAAAAGAGATATAATACTGTTACAGAATATTGATTTGACTTTTACTGCCCACAGATATATAGCTGAATATTATTTAAAACAGAGGTAAAACACACTCTCGCATGTACACAATTCTATTAGTTAAACTCATCAAGTACACACTACTTGTGTTATCTTCAAAAAACATTGTTTTATTTAACCTTAGTATGTCCTTAGTCTTGGAACTGAAATGAAATTGGCATTTTACATTTTATCTCTATAAAATATACATCAAATAAGGAGGCACTACATCTTTTTGATGACTTAATGTGAGTAATCATTATCATGATTTACTGCTGTTAATCTGAAGTTATGTCCCTTTAAAACTGTTACATAGTCTTATATTTCATACATAAGAATGCTATCTAGTTATTCTATTATAGGTCAGAAAAAAGTCATATTTACAGTTACCCAATCCACTCTATTTTTGGCCTTAACCCAAAAGTTTTTTTGGTCAACTGACCATAAACATACTTTTTTTAGCCTCATTTATATCAACTTTCAGGCGCGCCAATGCCAGGACAGCCCCCAGCCCAGGCACAATGGATGGCAAGGCCAGAGGGTATACCAGGGTGTCCTCCAGGACTGGAATACCTCTGTCAGATAGATCAGTTACTTGTTAAACAACAAGTGGAGATGTTGGAAGGTCAGTAACGTTGCAGGAATTTCGGCCTCGTTCCTGATACCCAGGCCTGGACTGGGCTGGGTTTTTATTGTTTCCACGGCACCAAACGTTAAACTTTCTGGTTTTTCAAAAATTTCAATTTTCACCCAATTCATTTCTATTTTTTTTCATTCATTAGGTAATGATATGTGCCTTAAGTGTATTCAGTGTTAATTATTTATTATTTATTTTATTTAAAAGACTTTGCATTCAAAAGAATATCTCTTAAAAAAAATATGATTAAATTATACAGATTAAATTTACATGCTCATATTGAGATTGTCATGAAGCAACATTTCATTTAAGACATTTTATTTTCCTTCAATTTCAGCATTTACTGGTTGGGAGACAAGCAACAAATACAAGGTACAGAATTCTATGGGACAACAAGTGTACTTTGCAGCTGAAGGTGGGTTGTGGTTTTTTCCAGTAAAACCTCAATAAGTAACCACCCCTGTGTGAGAATGATAGAATTTATTAAATTGCTTAACAATATGTTAACACAATGTCAAAATACACTTCCTACATCTTGTGTGTATTTATTTCTAAAATTGGTTGATTTAGTAAAATTATATAACAATATGTTTACTCAAGGTATATGTATTAAGGTACGGGAGAGGTCTCAATGAATGCGATCTTAGATTGGCTTTGGTAACATATTGGCCACTTTGTACAGGTAACGGTTTTCTGAGATTTGTATATTTTCTGTAAAGAATTAATTAATTGTTTGAAATCGCTGTATGAATCTGTGTATGTTTTATGTTTTCAGAATCGGATATGTGTCAAAGACAGTGTTGTGGACCACAGCGCTCATTCACCATGCATATTACTGACAATGCTGGACAGGTATGTAATCGTTTACAATCACACAGACACGTTACTTTGTATAAGAAGTACCAGTATATGGGACCCATTCCCAATCCAAAATAGTGACAAATTTTCCAATTTCTACCCCAGAACCAAAATTCCCTTACAATTGAATTTTCGACTGAAATGCTACATGCACAATTTTACTCGATTAACTTAGAACACTTCTTCAGTAATATAAATCAAGCACACCTATTTCTGTGATACTTTTGCAGTTTTGTCTTATTTGGTGCGTGATTACCTAATATCAAACTTCATATGTTGATACATGCATAAATTTTGGCCGTGTTTAAGTTTTGTATATATTATAACTATAAGTGTAATTACAGGAAATCATTCGTGTGAACAGGGAATTTAAATGTGGTGCTGGATGTCCGTGGTGTGCATGTTCCCGTTCTCTGGCTCACGAGATCAGCGTTGAAGCCCCTGTAGGACAAGTTGTGGGTTATGTACAGCAAATGTAAGTCTATAGAGTCAAAAGCCATTCATTAGAATGTGTACCCCTCCCACTCCTTAAGCCCAGTACACAGTTCCCTTTAATAAATTTTGCTGTGACTCCGACCACATCTTTTATTTTGATTTCATTATATGGATGCAGACAATATTTCCTAATTTAATTGTCAATGTGAAATCTCACAATAATTTCTGTATTGTAAGTTTACTTTCTAATTACATAATTTCTGTAATTATAATAGCTTCTAATTTCTAACCATTTTACTGATAAACATGTTACCTTATAGAATATAATTTCATAATGTGTAATACAATGTAACCTCTCCAAAGCTACACCCTTTGGGAGAAGCAAAATTATGTTGTTATGGGAAAAAATCTTGCTGTTGTTGAAAGGTTGTTGTTGCTCAAAAGAGGGCTGCTCTGGAGAGGTTTCATTTTATTGATTTTCTGTGAGCTGTTCATTTGATTGCTTTTCTTGTAATACAGGCAAAGTTGTATAGAGCCCAGGTATTCCATCATGAATGCTGAACGTGAGGAGATACTGTCTATTACTGGACCAGCTTGTATCATTTCTGGTCCCTGTTGTACCTGGGATCAAGAATTCTTGGTAAGTATTATCATGACACCACATTTTTCTCGCAACTGAAATTGAGAATTTTGGGAATTGCAGTCAAACCTGTGAACAAAGGCCACCCATGTGTAAGACAAAATGTACACTTTATTGACAGATGGCCTTTATTCGGAGGTAAGTTTGTTCTGAATAATTCGTGACTATTTTTCAAAGGATGACCTTTATTTACAGGGTGGTCTTTATTTGGAGGTGGCCGCAAGCACAGGTTTGACTGTACTTTATGTGTTTTGTGTAATCTATGAAGTCTTCATTCATTTTGCAAATTGAAGTCAGTATACCTGGCCTCTGCATATGACTGCCGTTGCATTTTCTCTTCAGTTTTCTTTTCCTTAGAATTAGTATTTAGACAAAAAAATAATGTTTTAATTTTTTTATTTCAGACAGTATAAGGTCTGGAAACATTTGTTTATATCAGGCTTTGTTTTGCAATTATTATTTTCTCTGTATTGAATATTTATATTGAATACTAATGCCAAATTATTTATTATATTATCTGAATTGAATCACAGTAAAATTAGGAACCTGTCAGGGCTCTATCTCTCTTTTGGGGGCTTGGGCCGGGGCCCTGGGAGGGGGGAATTTCACGTCATTTTCAGTTCAAGGGGGAATGTCTAAAGCCTAATCAATATAACACAACTTGCGCTTGCTTGGTCGTTTAAACATGTTTTAAAGTTTTCCGAAATTTTCCATAACCTCCGTTTTTTCCCAGGCCTGGACCCGACTGGTTTTTATTGTTTCCGTGGCTTCGAGGTGAAGATTTCAAATTTTTAAAAATTTTAAACTTTTACCCATGTTTCAATAACCTTATTGTCTGCTACTTTTTATGCACTTTCTGTAGGTACATTCAAAGGATGGATCTACAGAGGTTGGGAAGATCAGTAAACAATGGAGTGGATATGTGAGGGAAATGTTTACAGATGCTGACAATTTCGGTGTATCATGTAAGTTAACAGTATTTTATGTACTTGATAGTGAATTCCCACACTTCAGGGAAATACATACATTTTGGAAGTTACTCCTCTTTCACTGATGGTACCTTATTGATACAAACATCCCTAAATTGCCACATATCACTGACAAAATCTTGGTCTGTTTCATAGACAATTTTAGCTAAGATAGCGAGTTTAAACTTAAAGTCTTGTCAACCCTTTATTTGTTTGAAATTCTTTTTTGTTAATTTGATTGTATCAACTGTTATAGATAAATAACCGAAATGTATACAACTACAGAATGTTCAGCTTTTAAAAAAAAGTACGGTATTAGATAATGTCTATGAATTGGGAAATATAACCTGTTAATCTCATTTTGGTTTGGAAGTATGACAGTGCTTTATGTAGAAACATAGATAAAACCACAGAAATAACTTTTTTCCTCAAAATTTAATCTTGGAACTGGTTATAAGGCGTAAGGGTTTCTGTCTATGAGCTAGGTGAAGGTTTCGTAAGTTTATACAGCGCAAAACGAGGTAATATTTACTTTTCATTCATATAAATATTGATTTAACTTGTATGTATTTTCTGATAACTGAATCTACTTTCAGTTCCTATGGATCTTGATGTAAAAATGAAAGCTGTCATGTTAGGGGCTGTGTTTCTTATTGTAAGTTTTTTTATTCATGTTATATTTTAGACAATAAGTTGATGGAATAAAACACTGCTTCCAAATTGTATTGGAAGTCATAAGCAGGGTTTTCATTGAGAAATTAAGTGACCAATTTTTTGCCTAAACAACAGATAAATCTGGCAAGAATTGTTCGTATTTTGGCCAAATTTTAAAAATCTTGAGAAAACATTTGATTCAAATGCGTTTTTAACTCATGGTTTCAATCAGCAATCGGTCCTTAATGGAAACCCTGCATATGTAAGGGAGATAACTCAGTAGTTGCAGTTTTGTTGTCATTGTTGTTAATAATGCAAATTTCACGTTTAATAAATATATGATCCTGGATTTTGAACACAAATACTATATACAATGGCTAATTTCTATTTTCATTGATAATTATACTGTTATCTTGAATTTATTGAGTCTCTTCTGCTAAAATGATGCCACTTGTGTCTCTTGCTTCATGACAAGATCTGCCAATTCAGTGTGATTTAATGAGTAACTGAATACAATATATTGCTAAATGAAACAGTTTTAATACAATAATACTTAGAAACATAAGTACAGTCTAACCTGCGTTTGCTGCCAACTCTGAATAAAGACAACCGTGTGAATAAAGGCCATTCTTTGAAACAATGTCACTGATTATTTAGAACAAACTAACCTCTGAATAGAGACCATCTGTCCTTAAAGACCACATTTTGTCTTTCCCAAGGGTGGCCTATGTTCGCAGTTTAGACTCTTATTACATCCCGATATCAACAAATTTACTATCTTCCACTGGGTAATATACACACATATTTGTGTTTTTTTTTATTTACAGGATTTTATGTTCTTTGAGCAGAATCAAAATAACAACAACAACAGGGGTTATATGTAAATTCTGTGTAACTCTTCAAGTAGATACGATTACTGCAGAAAAAGGACAATTAAACATTGCATCTATTAGAAATACTGAAGATTTATTCCTAATGATTGAAATGGCAAATACTGTACATCGCATGCAAATTTAGACCTGTCTATTAGTGTGATAAAACAGTACATATCTTTATGCAACTGTTAAATCGTTTTATAGAGATTCACGTAAATAACTTGCTCCATACATCCTAAATGCTGTATGGTAACTGGAGGATTATGCACATAATAGCAAATTGCCTTCGTATATACAGTAAGACCTCAATTCATGGCCACCTTAATATAACAACCACCTCATTATAACGACCATTCAATTTTGGAATGGTTTTCTGTATTTTTTCTAAGTTTGAACTTGCAATATTAAAACTGGTCTTTTCGGGTCCATATGGTGGTCTTAATATTGAGGTTTCACTGCATATTATGATTTTTTTATTGCTCTGCCTTACATAACATTAAGATTACTTTTTTGTATAGAGACATAACACGATAGTCTGTAAATCCTGTGGTTATGTATTATTAGACTCATTTACTGACATTACTACTGTTTATACTTTATTTGTTGTTAAATTGATATAATTTGTGATTAAATTGATATTTTTACTCATGGAATTTCATTGCACATAGATAAATATATTAAATATTAAAATTTACCCATAACAGAAGTATTTTGTTTGTATATTATTTTTTGTATTCATAATTATTGTACTGTAATCATTTTTGAATCCTTTTGTTACACCATAGCACTGTATGATAAAAAGAAATCAAGAAAGTTTTATAATGGACTAGTTAGATGTCTCTGAATATAGTTCACACTGTAATAATAGCTTTATCTAAACTAGCCATGTTGATATACTATGTGGATTAGATATATAATCAAGGATATTCAAAACTGTTTGTCCATGACACAGTGTTGTTTTTAGTGTTTCGGGTAATTAATATACATGCTGCTCATAGCATTTATCCACCGTGTGAGTACAGTATTTGTTGTGTTTTATATTCAGATTTTACGAAGGAATAGTACATAATGATATGAACACGTTTTGTTTGTGAGTTTTTGAAGAACCAGGGAGATGTTTTAGTAAGCTAAACAGTTGAAGTCTTTACATTATAAAACAATTTTTGTTCTTTACGTTTTACAGAATGTCTGAATTCTGATTTATTAGTTAGCTTAGGCCATCCTTAAAAATTGTTGTTAACAGTTATGCAAATGCCTCAATGTGCAATCCTCTGATCCATATTTTTGAGTGATATTGATGAAAACAATTTTTGAGTTCTTTAACTCGGCTTTTACCTTTTCAGTACAAGCATATAATGTTAACAAATAAAGTGCCATCCCACTGTTGATAACACAAACTAACATTTTTGTAAGGATGGTTTTAAGTTTAATATATTGATTTACCTGATTTCCTGTGTGTCAGACTTTTTAAACATTATTGTATACATTCACATTGTTTGACATAAAGGTTTCTTTTTTTATCTTGATATATATATATGTATGTTCTGTTGTGTTTACTAATGACCAGCATTATGTTTTCATGTTAACCTTTCAACAACACCCTCTGATTTAATTCATTTTCTGTTTTTTAATCATAAAACTCTACTTCATTTGGCAATTAAAAAATAAAATGGAAAATATCCATCTATTGATAATTTGTCAAAACAATTTTGCTTTGTTTGCATTGTAGCTAAACCCTGTTAACTTCAAATTTCATCCCGGTGTGGATAATATTGTTAGTTTTTATGTTGATACTTGTATCGTCGTCCCATTTGTAGTTAACGGCAATGGTTTTATTAAGACATTGTTTGTGTGACTTATCATTTGTTTTGCTTCTTAATCTATGTGGTATTGATCTTCTTACATATAATGTTATCATTGGTTTCTATATAGTAAAGTTTAATGTAAATTAATGTATCTCACTATCTGAATGTATCTCATTTTTAGCTCGCCTGTTTCAAAGAAAAAGTCAAGCTATTATGATTGCTGTGGCGTCAATGTTGTCGTTGTCGTGCAAAGTCTTTAATGTAGCCTGTTACTCAAACACATTTAAAGATGTCAACATGACACTTTGAACACTTGATTATCATGACAAGGCACTGTTGCATAACAAGGGATGTTATTCTGAAAGTTATATGTTTAGAGTTATGACCCTTTTTAACTTAGAATTTTGATTATAATTGCTTATTAAATACAATGATTTGAAAACTAACAAAGGTATAAACATAGAACTTGGAATGTGTTATCTACAGTTATTCTTTATACCTTATCATGTTCAAACTCGAAATCTTGACATGCAACATGTACATGTAACATTGCTGACATGTAAAACAGACGAGCATTGACACCACTCTGCGGAGATATAATTTTTTATTACCATTTTCTGACATCTGTAATCTTTGTCCTAGTTTCAGTACATCTTATGTACATGTATAAAATTATAATATGATTATCTAAATTTTTGTTTTGGCATATTCCCTTTAAATGCTGATGACAATTTTTGACACTGAATGAGATCTGATGATAAGATGACATTGCACGATATTACCTTAACTCCGTCAAACTAAACGAAACTATTATCATTGTTTGGATGGTAAAGTTGATTCAAACATTACACCACAAGCCATGATCCAAACAATATTATTTCTTATTTACATCCATAAAAATATGAACATTTCTTATATTTGCTGCATCTAATTGACTCTTATAATGCTGAAATACTATTTCTATTTGTCTTGTTGCTTTCCATACATGTCACCAGTAAGTCGTTTATACTTTTGGCTTAATATCAGGACTTAACTGTCTGGTGTCTTACCTCCCCTTGATTTAATGAGGGTAATATTATATGGTTTCTATTATAGTTTTATGTTTATTACAGCACTGGTATATATTGGGTAAATGCTCATTACTCATCAGTATTGTGCCTGATGATGTAGTATATGTTTTAATCATTAAGTATATGTACACATTGTATTTTGTCATTTTACGCCTTATTTCATGTATATAAACACGTACTTCATTACAGCATATGTTGTCATGTATGACAAAAACCATGATATCTAAGTGTCCATGATATAATATTTTGTTATCGAGAATTATTTCATTGTGTCCTTCACTTCCATTATAAATGAAAATCCAACTTGTGCCTTTGCATTTTTAGTCTTTTTTCCATTAAAAAACTTACAAATTTTTTAACTACTCTGATAGTGTTGGACTTGAGCGACATAGGCTGGAATTTTGCCTCAGACAAACATAAAATTGCCATTTTTCATACTAAGTCTGAAGTAAAACAATAGAATTTTATGACATTGAATAGCCAATATCAGACACTGTGTCTCGCACTGTTATGAAATGTTTTAGCACTATGATAGTGTATGTGTGTATTATAGTAATATGAGAACTAATCCCTCACATTGTTACACATATACATGGATGTTGTTTTTTAGATTTATCCAGGAATTAGTGTAGACTACTTATGGTTGTGGAGAATTTATTTAACTGTTTTTTTTCCATTCAGCACATATCATTACTTGATTTACATGGCGTTAATACTTGTATTGGACAATCAGTTGTTAGCATATTTTTCTGATATATTGTACGCTTGATCCGTGTATTTTACCAAAAAAAAAAATGCATTTATGTCTTTCTTTTATGATTATTTGAGTTCATAGAACACGTTTAATATCTGTATCTGTTATATTTTTCTTGCATTCCATGAAAACAGTATTGTTTGAAAAGAACTGAATGCTAAACATGGCTTGTATTTTTTATAGCAATTTTATGTAAATGTTTTTTGTGGTACACAAGGAACAACCTTTTAGAGCATGTACAAAATGTCCTTGACATTGCCCTTGCTTTAACCAATGTGTACCATCTTCTTACCTTTTTAGAACCAAAGACATGTGAAAAATCAAATTTATTCTGTGAGACGATTAATCTTTTTATGTATAAATATTATGTTTGTGTATTCGTTCTGTCCATTGTGTACTGGTATGATTATAGAAGTACATATCTCTCTTTTAAATACATTGATATTCACCAGTTTAGAGTTTCTTCACTTGACAATGACCCAACTCAAACTTCATAGGTTTGCATAAAAAGGGCAACATTGTTGTCAGTATAAGATTTTATAGATATTACCATTAAAATGCTAAATAATTTACTATACAAATCCTTAAGGTAGCGTAAGTGGCTACAAACGTAAAAATAAGCGAAAATGACATTTTAAGTTATTAACAATAATTAAATATCATACTATCATACCATGCAACAAAAAAATCGATCCGAATATGCAAAAATAGTGTTTTATCGCGATAAAAACTGCACCCCCATATCGACTCCACTTTATCAGCGAGAACGATCTAGGAGGCGGCATTGTTAGGGGCTCCTTAAGGGAATTTTGTATCAATCGATATTAAATTTGGTATCGCTTGCCGTATGTTAACATAAGTATTTGAAATTCGACAGATTATCAACATCAAGCGGATTAAAATGGGAAATAAGAAAAGTAAGGCTAAGCAAGGTGTTAGAGTGTTCTCAAAAATTGAAAAATGTAGTAAGAAATCTCTTTCTCGCGGAAGTTGGTTTACGAATGCTAAAGATACCGAACTGCATAAATCTATATCCCGTAAAAAACTTGACCATAGTGACGTGACATATTGTGAAAATGGAAACTTTATGGTGGAAAATTACGTAATAAATATATAACTGCAACAATCATTTGATGTGCAAGAAAGGTGTGAATTCATTAACACCTTGGTCGATTGGACTACTAGCATCTAATGTACTTTTAATATGAAATATATGATGAAATAACTGATCCGGAACGGTGGTCTTATTGAAGTGTGATATCGATATCATACTCTAACGCCTTGCTAATTATACTGTCAATATGGGTCAATTTAGACCTTATATATGTCGCATCACATATTTCTTTATGTTTTGGCGGGAGATATAATAAACAGCAATATGGTATGCAGACACTTCACGCACCTTGCAATAAAACGCACACGATAAGAAAACGAGCTGTCAAAGATTGTTACCCCGTTAATGTTATGACGTACCATTTTTGCAAGTTTAATTAAATTTATATATTCCAGAGTCAGATTTCAAACACAATTAAAGTTATAAAACTAAAATATATTTAAATCGCCAGTAAATTAATACAGGGAGACTGGGTCAACGAAAATTATTATTTTCGCTATTTCATTGATGTAATCAATAAAATAAAGTTATTTCAACGTGCACTTTTATTAAGCAACTCTGTATATTTTGGTAAAATATTAAAAAGCTATCAAACAAACAATAAGATGAAAAACAGTAACGCCTTATGGACATCGGACGCGCATGTTTTTTGAGAATCTTATATTATTCTGTTATGTATCCAATTACCTTTATATATTAGAATGTTTTTAAATGATTACATTAACAGTCATAAAACATAGACACTTTTCTACAAATCAATCACATCTTAAGTTCTTAATTTTACACTAAATGCCTGGTTACCTTTCATTTAATTTATATAGCGGTTTCCCCAGCCATATTCAACTCGATTTCCTAATCAGCCGTTTTCCCCGTTGAGAGCCTCTCGGTTGACGAGAAATCTGATGTACTGTGTATTGCATCGGTACGATATGATACTATTTTGACAAATAATTCGTAATTAAGCTCTTTAGAGTCATCTAAAATGGTGGGCGGTTTCACTAATTGATCCGCTAACGATGAACAAATTTGATTGGTTATCAAATTTTAGTAGGCTGTATTAATTTATAGAATAATTGTTGATTACACAAGGTGATAATGATCTGACACTTTTATTGTTAATTTCTCGCTTAGAAAAAAACGCAGTGGGTGCTATTTTTGAACAAAGATTGCCGCCTTATTTGAAGATGGATTTCAAAGCGGTTTTCGGTATTTTGTAGCGGAAATGCTTATCTAGGGAACCGTGTCACAGAATTTTGATATTTGTTTTCGTTTTTATTTTATGGCGTATTACGTAATTGTCAGCGGGGTTCAGGCTACGGAATTTCTTTAAAGTCAAATATCTAAAGAACGGAGGACGTTATCAAAAATCTGTGACACGGTTCCCTGCATTATACCATGATTGTTATTTTAAGGCTAATTGTTGTAATATATCCTTATATACAGAGTAGTGATCTTTATTCAAAAATATGAAAATTACGTGCGATATTGGTTTATAGAAGACAGACCAAGTACAATATTTGTTTCAAATCACTTGCAATAGACTCTGTATAGTGGGTTTATTAATGTATACAATTATGGTTGACTTTTTAAAACTATAAATTAGTAAAACTTGATATCACCATATAGCCACTTACGATACCTTAACATACAAGTATGTGAAAGTATGTATGTGGCATTGTCTGCATATTGCAGCATATTTATTGACACACATTTTACTTATCTCAGATGGTAATCGCAATACATTCTGCTGAAGTACCTATACAAGTATTATATTTAGCAGTTTTCTGTTCAGTGCATTTTGCATGCTTAAAGTGCATGTCTGAATCGAAATAAATCAACACTAATCACTATGCAGATGAAAATAAAAAAAGTGCTGACATATTGATTTTATTGGTGCATATCAGACACTTGCTTGTGTTTGTACAAAATCCTGATTTCTCTGCCTTCATATATAACATCTGATTGGTGCATTCATCCAATAAGATTCATTCCATTATTGTTTATATTGTTTATAATGGTATCTGAAAGTGTGAAGAGATGTAATTGTATAATTTTTTAAACAGATCTCATCAATTTTTTGCTTAAGCCTATATTTTTTACCATACATTTACATTGAAGCGTCAGAAATTATTTCAATTCATATTTAATGCAAGAAAAATGTTAATTCTTTCAGAGGATTGTAATGGTATGCGGAGGAATAGGTTTGTAACCTTGGGGTACTTGTATGGTTCACATTCCACTATCTAAGCTGAAATATTGTTAAGGATAACTAGCATAACACCAAACCTACGTACAATTTTATGTTTGGCTAATTATAGTAAATATGGTGTTGTTGTTGTTATTTTGCAATTATAAACAACATCAAACCTGTTGATTATGCTGAAAGTACTCAGATTGTTAAGATACATGAACAAGGAATCTTTCATTAACTTTGTTTGGGAAGGAGACATTTCTCATATGTCACATATGATGCCAGTTTAACATTTTTTTTTAGCTTTACTGTATGAATGCTCAGGCGTTTTTGTTATTTTGTTATAACTAAATTTTCTCTGAGGTTGTAAATCTTAAAATCATTGGTTATTTTGCTTACTGTATTCACAAATGAAGGCATGTCGTGTATGACAGTTGATATTCCTCCATTGTCCAGGGTATGTGACTGGATCAAGGATAACACAACTTGCAGGTAATGAGTCACCAGGTACCCAATCAGGCTGCCAATTAAAAGGCTCTCCTGAAACAGTGTACATGTTCATACTGTAGACTACATGTATATTATAACGTGACCAGCATAGATCTTGCTCTCTCAAATTTATTGAGTTTTTTTGCTGTTCTCTTGATAAAAATAATCAAGGGTCATGTGTTTTTAATGGTTACGGTCTCTGACTTGTAATCACTATCCCCTCACCACTGTGAGCTCGAATCCCATCCAGGATCAAATTTCAAATGAGGAAGCTCTCCAACTAGCTGACTACCCAGGTGTAAGCCTGGTGTCTTCTTCCACTGTTAAAGATGAAAAATCGCCAAATGACATTGGTTGTTTGAGTGACGTTAAACTCAGGTGATTATTTGATTATTTGGAAAGACCAAATTTTATATTTCGGGCATTTTCTTGGGTATGAAATATTTAATGTTATCATTTGTGGCATGTTTAAGGTACCAAGTATAACACTAAAACTTCTACACCAACGACTTGAATATTGTTATGTCATTACTATTGTGACCATAATGCATGAAAAGTGACCTTAATATTAAGACTAAATTCCTTCTTATGTATGGGATAGGACAGTGTCAGTATGTCAATGACTAGAAGATGCCATGTTTTCCAAGTATGCTGCAGTGTCAGTATGTCAATGACTAGAAGATGCCATGTTTTCCAAGTATGCTGAGAACAAGAGAAACACAACACTGCACAGCTGTCATGTTTAGGACTAAAATAATGCTGCACTTTCCCATCAACACACTTAGAACATTACCTGACGACCATTTGAAGTTCTCCCCATGTTTGTCATTTAGACCTATCCATACAGGCGTTGTCAAGTTACGATATTTCAACAGATTGTACGCGTACTCTTCTTCTCCTTCGTGTAAAATAGACAACAGATGTCCACCATGAAGCTTACAGTACAATTCTGCTGAGAACCACGGGCGATGTTGATAGTCATTGAGTCCCACGATCTGATAGCAATGGTTTCCATATTGCGTCATTTTTGTGACATCACTCCCACTACCGCATCTGTTTGGATCACCTTTTATAAAAAAGAATTACTCAATGTTGCCCATTTGATACATATATTTGAAAGTCTGAAATCAAAACATCATATCTTATGCGTATTGTCTTGAATTTCAATTATTAGTTTCGAGACCTGTCAATTGCGCTCAGTAACCTATATATGGTGCTATGTTGACAAGGTACATGAGTGAGACACTGCAGATTTCTCTGTCAACACGTCAAATGAGAACACTCCATATTCTAAAAGTTCAATGTTTACTGTAACGTATTTCCAAAAAACCAAAGAATTCAATTCCGAGTTGAACAAATAAACCAAAAACCAACCGTTTGCAACACGTACATGATAGTGTTCATTTAATGCGGTACCATTTATGGTAGTCAAGTTAGAATTTACATGTTTTTATAAATAAAATATCAAGTATTTTTGTCATTTCTAATGCTTATCTTCAGAACTCCAAAAGCATTACATCTTCATCAGTACACATGTACACAAAAAAGTCAGTGCGATAATAATATTCTATATACACACATGTATGCAATTATAATCTAGTCAAATATTATAATAGTCGTCCATTGATTAATTATATTCAATAATACAAGCTGCACAGTTGCTTGTAGCGAGATCGTTTAGACATAACTCATACTATTACTATGAATGCTTACTGAGCGACAATTTTGAATATTTTATTTGAGACCTAATGCCATTTAAGACAATAGAACCTACAATCTAATTAAGATTGTTCTTTTACATTTTTTTAAAAAAAATATGTATAAGAATTCATGTAGGAGTAAACATACCCACTAATAGTGCAGATGACAGTAAAGCATGCCCTGTTGTAACTTGTGGACCTGGTCGTAAATACAAATTATCATTAATGTTTTGCACTAGACGTATAATGTGAAATAATATGATGATGAGACAGAATTATTCAAGTAAACGCTTTATAGCCATTGGCAACGTTTAGCATTTTAACTGTATTTAATTGAAACCAATTAATTGACGGTTTTTGCATTGTAACCTGTATCGTACAAAGACTTTTCGCTATGTTTAACGCCGATTTTAACAATTTTTCAGTTACGTTGGTCGGTTCACCTAACCAGTTTTCCTGGACTATATATTAACCAGTACTAACTTACCCTTCCACAAGGATCCGGCAACTTCTCCACATATGGAGGAAAATCGACCTGATTGAACCCGGATCTCCGAGTTACAAATCCAGCGCACGAACCACAGGACCACGGTCAATACAAAGACCTAATTTAGTAATTCCATAAGTTTATATGTTTATCACGAGCATAAAACATTTATTCGTAAGTGCTTGAATACATGGTAGAATGTATAATACCTAACAGTGATGATGTTGATGAATGTTGAGTCGGGAAGGATAGTGTGGGCATACTTGATGTAACAGAAGATGTGGTGCTTTTAAGTGACGTCACGGCGTGGGTGGTGGTTTCTGTTGTAGAAGGAGATGTCGTCAGTTTTGTAGATGTTATTGCCACTGTTGAAACTGATTTGAAACTAGTTGGAGATATAGTTTGTGTGGAAATAGTGTCTGCTAATGTTGTATACGATGTAGTATGTACCGTAGATGTTTTTGACGTTGGTGCAGATGTTACTGTCGTAGTTGACGACATGTCTTGATGAATTGTTGTTGTAACTATAAGGAATGACGAATGTGTATAGTAGTATCTCATGATAAATTAACGTATTATAACTCTCGTAAAAAACGAAGTAATGATGCAGCTCCAGAAAAATCGGCAGTGAAACAGTCATCCGCATGATTAGATCATGAGGAAATATTCACAATATCGTTAATAGCAATCCTCAACTTCCGCCAGAATTTAGAAAACAAACGTGCCTACATTCATGTTTGCAGCAATAAGTAACAATGAAGCAGGTGATTATGAACGAACAGCGAAGATATTATTCAGGGAATAATAAAACATCGCATCAAAGAACGAGCAGGCTGGGCATCTTTGACACACGAATAGATGATAAATGACGCTATATGTATGATATGTAAGTCTTGCTTAAATTCAACTGAAATAGTCAAAGAATAATTGGACATGTATCCACATTTGATTTAAAAGACATCTTACTTTTATCTTCGACAGGTACTGATCCAGCGCATGTTTGAATGACTGTTTGGCCGTCTCCATGTACAAACCCCAACTGGAAGTAAGTTTACGGTCCGTTAAAGTGACAAGGCATGAACAATTGCACAACTCAGAAACAGATATTACTCTCAACCATTTGTTCCATGCATACTCATATACATGAATATGAAAGCTACTCTGTACAAAACACGTTGGATTTTGTTTGTTTTTGGTTACTGTTTGGCTTTCTATTTTACTTGAAAATCGGAGATCTTGCTGATCTTGTCACGTGCTCTCTAATGTTACTTACTGCATGTTGTACCCTGAAGCATATGTGTTAATCGCATGAATTATGTATGTTCATCGCACACGAAATGATTTCGGCAAATACAATTTACCAAACTTCTGTTTCAAATATGTCATAAAAATATTCGCATATGACATGATTCAATCAATATTTTGTCCATTTTAAGATGATTTCTGGCTCGCAGTATTTCTGGCCCAGTCGGTAAAGTGGTTGGACAGTGTTTCCGTTTTATCGATGTGAGTTCGAATCCCGTTCAATTAGTTTAGCCTAATGAACCAAATGAATCACTAGCTTATCTGCGTACTTGTCATTCATGTACCCACGTCTTTCTAGCCATCATGGACAGTAACTGACACATAAAATTTACCAACTTGCTTGTGTGTGTATTGTTTATATAAACATATAGTAATTACATAAATGTACATGTATATATACCTGCTTTTCGAATGAAATGGCATACCATTTTGAATCTAAATTAACTTGTTGTATGACCGGTTTACAGTCAAATTCATACATGTATCCTAAAACACTGGCATCTGATTTATTCTGAAACAGTAACAGAATAACATGAAGGCTCGCGAACAACTCGCTGAATATAATATTTTGCGTGTATGAACTTAAAACACTCACAAGCATAAAGTTAACAAAACAAATAAAAAAACACACTCACTTGAAATAACAGGATCGTATGAGATCGCATAAATAGTCTATCATGTGTTAATATTATTTGCGTCACTTAATTATTCCGATTCGTCCTAAATTAAATCAACACGTTCAATAGTAATTATATAATGAAAAAAGGATTCAACGTAAAATGCAGGGTGCAATTATCATAATCTTATAGTGGAAAAAACTGACTAAGTACAGTAGGACCTCATGTAGCGACCACTTAAATATTAAGACCATCTCATTTTAATGATCCCATATTCTTAGATCAATTTTCAGTATTTCCGTGTTTGATAGATCTAATGTTAATGATATAATATTTAAGAGGTTGTATTGATACTGTATCTATATACAGTGCAACCTCTCCAGAGCGGTCCTCTCTTGAGCAACAACCTCCCTTCATCAACAACATGATTTTTCCCACTGTACGATTTAACTATCAATTCAACCTCTCTAGAGCAACAACCTCTAAACAAAAAACATATTTTTTTCTTCTCCCAAAGGGTGTTGCGTTGGAGAGGTTGCACTGTAATTCTTATATATATACTCACTGAACTTGTAACTGGCAGTTCTACATTATAATTACACAGACAGCTGTACTCAGCATGTACAGCATGGATTGCAATCTCTATCAACGCGACAATTACGATATGTCTGAAAAAATCAATAAATAATTAATTTAGTTTACTTTCGTTTTATTGTCCTCTGGGTAATTCATTTAAACAAACTTAGATGTCATAAATTCTGAAAGTAAAGTTGTGTGTGCACATACTATAGCATATACCTAGTGCATCGAAAACATTTCCACGAGGGAGTAAGAGATTGACGAAGATGTTGGTTTATATTCTCAACAACTTTTTCCCCATACTGACAAAATATTACTACCACTACTATCCTTCAACTTTCTAACTCTACAATATGAGCAAGTACACAAGCAAAAATATGAAGAAAAACCGGCCCACAAAACCCAATTAATCAAATCAGTCTGGTGGATCTATATGATCCGTACACTAGGTTTTTAAAAAAAGCTTTGCACGTTATTTCTAATTAAGTCCACTATGTGTTAAAAATAAAATTTATTTTCGGACAACTTACCTGGTCAGATTTGGTATCTTCATTGTATTATTGTATATCAGAATTCTCAGTTAACCTTCCGATGTCAGTTAATTATTTCCGTACAAATGTAGTTCATTGATAAGAAACGTGTGTTCATATATAAAGAAAGAAGGCTGTTCGTTTTGACACGGTGTCATCCGAATTATGCGAGATTTTTATCTTTATTTAATGTAAATTCTTCCATGATATCAATCAAGAAAGATCAAAACATTATCCGTCAGCCGCCTTTCGAAAATGTTCACAGGGTGAACAAACTGAGTAGTGTTTATTTCTGTATAATAATGGGATAAAACATTCAATGGTCAGTGTTTTCTTACAGATGAGAAACTTAAAATTCTTCTACAAAAATACTTTCTGTGCAGCTTTATATGGGGGAATAGACAGACTTTCTCCAGGGGCGGATGCACAATTTTTGGTTGGTGGGGGGGGGGGCGTACAGTCAAGATGGTTATGTTGAATTTGGACACAATCAGATCAGCGCATAACTGACATTGTTTTACTTATGGTTGCCAGATTTTAGAGGGATCGCACGCCGGCTCTGCCGCCGCTGATCTTTATTCATAATTTAAAATTTATTTATCGAGGACCGAGATTTTTTCATATATTTGATGGTAATGGTAATAAAAAGATCGAACAAGAAGTGTCCATGTATACAGCTGTAACACGTGTACGTTTAGACTTTCGGTTTGTGTAAAATAATTATATAGGTTTTGTAACTCCATTTTTTACTGTATTTCTGGTAAGGAGTTTTAGCTGTAAAATAATATTTGTATATCAACAGAATATCACCAAAATCAACATTTATAAATATATGACTCTATACAGCACTAATTAAATCTATTTTGTAACTTTCCAACTTTGCGACTTTTTGATATCAATATGGAGTTAGGTCCCTTAAGGAGAATTAAGTTGCCGACAATTTGAATTATTGAACTCAACTTGAATTCTAATTTATTTTAGAATTCCATTTTGTTTGTTTATCTGTTTTTATGTGACTTATTGTCACTGGAGTTTAACGCCGTTTTTCAACATTTTTTTCAGTTATATACGGCGACCGGTTCACCTAAACAGTTGTATACTAACCAGTACTAACTTAACCTTCCACAAGGAGCCGGCAACTTCTCCACATAGGAAAATCGACATTTTGTCAAATTTTCATAGAAGGGTATGACCTACCGCGACCGGGATTCGAACCCGGATCTCCGGGTTACAAGTCCAGCGCACTAACCACTGGATTACGGTCGCGGCTCCTAGAATTCTATAGAAAGCTGTTCAATAAAGAAAGATCGTTGTATCCATGGACGACTATTCTTTTGGTGTCTCATAAAATTCATTACAGATATCTGAACATGTTTTAGATATTTAAAATACAATCCTTAACTCACCTTAATATTTTGCAAGTAACTTTTCAGGTACATTATGGAAAAATATCAGACGCTGATAATCGGTCGTGCGATTTTTCCATGTTAAGGGCCGTGTTTGAATCTTTGCACAACCGCATATTAAACTTCAGCTATATACTATAAACAGCCAATGAAATAACAGTAAACAACGAATCATGTGACTGTTCAAAATGGCGGATGACATGACTTGATATTACTTCCCCTTTCATTTTCTTATTTGTTTTATTTCCATGACATAAAATTTAAGACATTATGGTGCGGATTCTGAGATGTTTCAATTTCCGGGCAGCTGTTCCGAAGCAGACTGATGACGAACCTGCTTGTTTAGCGGCTGGACAAAGCAACTATGTTTTTATTGGAACGGACAAATCTACGATTCTAGTTTTCCGTAAAAACACGAATAATAAAAAAACCGAGTGGGATGAATATTGCTCATTTCAAACTGGAGCACACGTATCACGCATTGAATATAATGAATCAGGTAATAAGTGCGTAACTTTTATTTTCCATTATTGAATGATATTGGCGTCCTCAGTGTAGACTGGATATTTCAACTCACTTGGACCTGATCCAATGAAGTGTGTGGATTGTTGTATAGTTTCACATGTTCTTTTTAAATCTATCATAAAGTATCATGTTTCTCTTTTCAGGTGACTATATTTCTACCATAGAGAGGAAATCAAATAGACTGACAGAAGTAATCTCTGTCAAAGTTTACCTTAACTGGCACATTGCTGCTACTGATAGACAGTTTCGTACAAGAGTTAGGGTCGCAGGGCTTGGATATAGAAGTAACAATGTTCAAACAGGTGAAAGACTTGAGGTATGTGACATAAAATTGTGATTGCATAAATTTTCTTTTTTTAACATTGGCATCTTGGCTCATGCCCTGCTCTGTGTCAGACTGCGTGTAACATAGTTGAATGCACTTACAGAATGAAAATGATGCAGTATGAATGAGATTATTGACTATTGGATGTATTATTTTTTGTTCTGTTCATTGTTAGATAATGCTAGAAAACACCCTTAATGTGTGGAAATTGTTGATTAGGGTAAAATAACAAGATCAGGAAACTAGTGTTTACTGAAGTTTTCACATTTTATTTATGGATGATTGTAATTTGGTATCATAAAACATAGTCGTCAATAGATAATTTGAGGCCAGATGTTTCTATACTTGATATTGATTTGTCTTGCAGGTCGTAGATGTTCCATGTGAAAAAAATGTCCAGTTTTTGACCTCATGTCAACAGACTGGAAACCTTGGTATTGTGTATGATAATAATGTAAAGTTGTACCATCTGGTTGAGAAAACTATACCAAACTCACAGACCACATATCTGGATGTTATACTCTTTCTGCAATTACAATTTAAGCACTCTGTTAGTTACATTGCTATTTGTGAAGATTACTTAGCTTGCAGTTCATCTGAATATGTTCAGGTTGGTAGTTATTCTGTATCTACGTGTATTTTAAAGTGTATTAAAAAAACTCAGATCATTATTGTTTCTTTATATTTGAAATAAGCTTATAGAAATAAGAGAAGATGCTCTAAATACTTCAGATTTTATGTCAATGAATTAATTATTTTTTCTAAATTTTAACAAAATAAAACTGAATTAAGTTTTAGTTTTTCCTGGAAAATAGCTCATGGGAAAAGAAACATTTCTTTCTAGTATCATATTCTGTTTTTGTGCTATTTTTCAAGATATTTCAAGTATGTGTATCAAATGATGTAGAACACAGGTCATCAGGTACAATGTCAGAACTTGATTCAGAAGTTACCTCATCAAGTAAAGTGAATCATAGGAGTTCAAGTGTTCATTCCAGTCTGAATATTCACACTCAAGCAAGGTAGATTGAAGTTGAAATTGACTTAGTCGTGTAAAAAATATTGAATTAAAATTGCCTTCTGTTTATATAAGATGAGATATGATTTAGAATTCTTAAGTAGTTAAAAGATATCATATTGATAAAAGGAATGTGCAACTTTCTTTGAATTTCAACTGCCTGCAAAGCTTGCTGTCTGGGACAATTACAAATTGCCTCAGACAATCACATTTCTTGCCAATTTCCTCATTTGTGTTTTGTAGAATAAAAGCTAATTTCCAAAACTTGACTTGATTTACTGTCATAGTGTTCAATACATTAAACACATGTTTTTCTAAAATTGATATCTGCTGATGTTATATTACAGTTCACCATCAAGTCTATTTACAAGTAGATCAAAAAGGAATATGTGGGGTGTTACAAAATTCTCAGCTGTTGGTGAGCGCAGCTCATCTACACCCAGTCCTGCCCTAAAAATGTCATCTCCAGTAAGAAATGTTTTTCTTTGTTCTGTTTTGTGTATTAGTTTTGCTCATTTATGTATTAAGTACTCTAAATTCATAGGGGCATAAGTAATATGTCTTTCAATATGATAAAATGTTTAATGCTTGTTTTTAAACCCAAGCCAGTGATTAGTATCAATATAGCTAATTTGTAAGGCACCTTACTGATGTTGCTGCAATGATGATATGATCAAGACATAACAGGAATTTAAAAGCTTAGTAAAGATGGACAGTTAAAAATTATTTTTTAACAATCGTCTCATCTTGTATTGAAAACGTGTGCATTTGTACTATTACTGATATAATTACTCCAAATTTGACTTGAATAAAAAGTATAGTTCTTGCCAAAATGAAATCTCCTGGTTATTTTGTATTATAACAATTGCTATGTACAAGTTTTTTTATCTAGATCAGTTGTTCAACCATTGAGGATGACACAGATTTTATTCACTGGACATTTCCTGGCCAATCATCATCAATACAAGGTTATTCTTGTGATGATACAATACAACTAAAAGGTTTGACCAATCTTGGCAAGGGAGAAAAGGCTGAACCTTGTTTACCAGAAATAAATGATTACATAGGTTGGTTTTTATGATTGGCAGTTTATAAGAGTGCTTATGAAATGATGCTGTTTTAATGGTTTTCTTGATTCATTCTGAATTCTGTGATTCTATGCAGTCTGGTTCAAACAAACGTTTCACAGAACTCAGTCTATCTGGTGCTCATTTCTTTCACCAGTAGTTTTGAGAGAATAGACCACATTTAGATTTCTGATTAAATTTTAGAAATCTGGTAACTCTTTTTGTTTGGTAGTAACTAAATATGCCTGAGATTTGAATGCAGTGCTTGTACACTATAACATTTACCTACGCCTTCAGATTGATAAATGTCTGCAATATCAGTCACCTTTGTGGGTAAAAAGCTTGTTCCACTTTTTTAGTTTCTATCATATATGTATAACAATAATTAAAAATGATTGTATTATTTTACCATGATTACATTTTACTTATATTATTTAAGTGAGCTCTTTTTTTTCAGGAGGAAATCATTTATCAACAGGGGCAACAACTCTTACCCAAATATTTTATGAATATTTAGATAGGAGTGATTCATCTTGGATACATCTACAACTTATACCTACTTACCTAATTGGTAAGTGGATTCCATATAGTGTAAAATCAATCAATTGATTGACCGATCATTCATTTTGTGTTATGTCAGCACCATTTTATTTGATAATTAGTACATTAAGGTGTATTGCATCAGTTTGAATATCACTCCAATTTACTTAAAAAATTGAAGATTGCTAATCCATTTGAATTATTCTACTAAACTTCTCTATTACATAGGTGAATACATTGTTGACCATTGTTGTATTCCGTTCTACCAGTGCCTTACAGAACCTGTAATTCTGAAGTATTTTGATTAAAATAGATTTATATAATAATCAACTTGATTATGTTTTTCTGTAGGTAAAAATGAAGCTATATCACTGACAGCCAGTGGAGGGATTGTTCACTCTAGCAGAAGATCTAGTCTTGTGGGAATGTCATGTTTTATCAGCGGTTGTAGGGTTGGCTATATGATTTCACTTCTTCCACAGCCAGTTGTTTTGTCAACATATAAATACTCGTCTGATGCACAACAGGTTGGTCGTATGCTAAACACAATTATATCTTGCAGTCAGTGTAGTTAACTTTTTCCAAAATGTGTCTGTTCATTTACTTTTTCAGGCCTCCTGAAGTGGGTAACCCCATTTCTGAACCCTGTAATTGGTGTATGTGGGTTGGGGAACCATCCCACCCTATCAAATTTCTTTTTATTTATATCCCAATAAATTGATTTCCAAATCAATCTTATTCAGTTGAATATTTTCATTTTGAACCATTTTAAACAGGGAATTGTAGAATATCAAATAGGTGTTTTCAAGTCGGGCATTAAAAAGGTAACACTTGTAAAAAAACTTTCGTTTTAAATCTGTTAAGTATATTAGTGTGTTCCTCAGACTTAATGTCTTGAGTTTTGGTATTCTGTTATAGATCAATACCAATGGAAGGTTACTTTATGTTTTATCAAAGAATGGTTTAGAAATTTATACAACAAGATGTGGAATGGCTGCTATACATAACATGGAACAGTTTGATCATGTAACCAAGGTAAAGATAACACCTTCAGGGTTTTTTCCTTCTATAGCAGGGGCTGTTTATAGGCATCTTCCCCTCAGGAAAAATCTTTAAAATCATGCAGTTTTCCCCCTAGAATTCTGTTTACATCAAGTTTTTTTCTTCCCATTTTTGCCAAAATACCATGTTATTTTTTCCATAAATTTAAGACAAAGACCCCTTCCCCTACCAGTGAAAAGAAGCACTGACCTAGTTTTTGAATCTATTCTCTTGCTCAATGATTTAAAAGGTTCAGAAACAAAGTTACTGTAAAGTTTTGTGAATGGAATTTGATATTTGTTTTAATTAATTTAATGCTGATTGTGAATGCATTTGGGATTTTTAGTGTCAAAACATCTGTGAATTTCTGTATTTGTCCAATGTGATGCCACTTCTAATTAATTATAATATTGTATCACAGAATTCATCACAGTTAGTCATTTCCTCACACTTAAATTGAATAATGCTAAAAGGTTGTTTAAAATTATTCATAATTAAATCATTAGATGAACTGATATTACATTGTAGATTCAGAATTAAATTCAAAGTTGATATTAGAAACTTGTCACATTTTTTCAGACTACTCCTCCATCTGATGTAGATATATGTATGTGTGGTGTGCAACAATTTCTAGGACCAAGGGCTGTTACTCTCACTGACAAATTTGTAATACTCTATAATCATGTGTAAGTAACTGCAGTGTTCATACACTGACATTGCGTTTTTTATGTAACTTATTGTTACTGGGGTTTAACGCCATTTTTCAACAATTTTTCAGTTATATATGGCGACGGGTTCACCTAACCAGTTTTCCTAGACTGTATACTAACCAGTACTAACTTACCCTTCAACAAGGAGCCGGCAACTTCTCCACATATTGAAGAAAATTGACATTTTTGTCAAATTTTCATAGAAGAATATGACCTGCTGCGACCAGGATTTGAACCTGGATCTCACTAACTGCTGCACCATGGCCGTGGCCACACTAACATTAATCTGTTATAAATCCATATAAGATATTTCATAACTAATTATTGTGTTTTACTAGTAAAAAGTAGTTGGTAAAAATTATGATAGATAAGCCATACATTATTTTGTTGTGAAAATATGTCTGCATCTAAAGTTTTTACTCTCAATTTTACTGTAAATTTGCTTTTTGTAATAACTTTGCTATATTATTTAGTTTGTGATTGTTTTTTTACATGCTTACATGAATAGGTTCAATAGGTAGGACTTTTTTTACGGTATTTTTACATTACAACTCATGTATGCACTTTACAAAACATGTGATTCTGTGCTGTTAACTCATTAGAACAATATTTTTTTTACTGGGGTTTAATATTGCACCAACAGTCGGGGGTCATTTGGGAACTTTTTGGCTTTAACAGTGGAGGTAGAACCACATTCTATAAGCTAGCTGGACAGCTTTCTTGCATGAAAAGTCTGGTCCCTGGTAGAGTTCACAACTATTTATGATTACCAATCAGAGACGATAACCACTCAACCATGGAGGCCCCCTCATTAGGACAAAGGACTGTTTATCAAGAGATTTGTTGAATACCTTGTCAAGGGATAAACTTTGCTTTGGCATTATGACTAAGGACATTTCAAGCTAATTTGTTATTCACACTTCAAGTGGTGATACCCTGACAGTTGTTTATAAAATAGGGAAACATGTTTGCTATAAAAATAACCCAGTAGAATAGACTGGGCAAATCATAAAATTAAAAGAAAATCACCAAAACTTATTTAAATCATTAAAATTAATAATAAACAATGGTTTGTATTTTGTCCTTGATGCTCGCTCTTAGATAGGCTCCTATTACATACACCTATCTTTTACTGCAGAGAAAATGCATGGAATGTAAATATCATGGAAGAACCAACTGTTACAGAATTCTATCAAGACATGGTTTGTTCTGTTCTATTTCTGTTTGATTCTAAGTGATAGAATGTGATTGATGTTCATAGTTCATGCGCGTAGTGACAATGCAGTTTTTATTACTAAACTCCTAGGTACTAAATGATCAAAAGTCATTTTTGTTTATTTTTACCTAGACTTAATGTTTTTCAACTGTCATATGATTATTCATGTTCAAAAAGATGCATATAAGTACCCGCTCATTTGTTATCAAAAATTCAAATTTTGATGTCTTTAAGTTTTTATTTTTTCTCACATTATAGTTAAGATTTGGAGAACGATATCAACAAAATGCTCCCGACACTTACCACCATATGTTGTTGGAATGTCACATGATGTTAAAGTCATGTCTGATTGGTCAATCTATAAACCAATCAGAAGTCTCCAACATTAAAGATCTTTTGCATGAGTCATCTGCACTGCTTGGAGATTACTATTCATTGTAAGTTTTGTGAAACTTGTCTTTGTTTCTGTACACTTTTGAATAAGTGCAATATACTGCTGTTTCACGGATTTTTGTTGGGGATTGGATTTCGTGGATTGGCTTGTCCACGAATGTAAATTCCCATGAATATTAATTCTGAAGCATTTGTCTACCATCTAAAAATTGGTGATGGCCAGCACTCTGCTACATTCAAAGCGTAAAATGATAAGGCAATTTTTTTAAAAAAAATTAAAAATCCACAAATTTACATTTGCATGAAATAGTCATTTTAGTAAAAAAACACAAAAATTGAGCCCAACGAAAATAAATGATACCACAGATTGTTTTAAAGCGTATGTACTTAGAACTTTATCATAGAAACCATGAAGTTCGTGTTTTCAAACAGTTAAAAATTTGTTTGATTGTTTCAGGCCAGAATGTCCCTCCTGGCATCTCTGTCTTCCATATTACATAATGTCAGGTCTAGGAATATCTGATATTGTAAGGCAAGCTGTACAGCATAAACTTCATTCAAAACAGGTAATTGTTCACACTGAGGTTTACTATGTGTAATTTTGGCTTCAGCTCCTTAAAATTACCTATTAGCCTACTTTTTTGTTGTTTTTTTTTTCTCGCTTGGGTTTAATGTCTCATAAAACAGCGAGGGTTATTTGGCAACATTTCCAGCTTTGTCGATGAAGGAAAACACAAGGTGTATACCCGTATAGAACCACTGACCTTCGTAAGCTAGCTAGACCACTTCTTCACATTTGAAATTTGGTTCTGGGTGGGATTTGAACTCACAGCAGTGAGGGGCTAGTGATTATTAGCCAATAACCATAACCACTTGACCGCACAGCCCCGTAGCTCCTTATAACGTATGCTATACGAAAATCATATTCTTTGATCAAGATACTAGTAAAAGTTTCTTCAATTTTTGAGTAATTATTTACTGGTATATTAATTTCATGCAGTGACGTAAGAGTATTTATATATTACAGGTGTCTAATTATGGACGAGGTCTAGTTCAGTACCTCAGTTATATACTCTTCATGGATGAAGATCCATTAGAAATCAAACAGGTATAAAATTTGGGTTTTAGTGTTAGTCTTGATGATTGTATCGATTGCTTGTTAAAATGTTTACATTGTTTTGTATGTTTTCCTTATATTTCGTTTTCTTCTGTATATTATATTAATTATCATACATTTGTTTTCACTAAAGTTTAATGTCACTCTAACAGCCAAGGCTATTCAGCAGCTTTCTAGTTTCGACAGAGACCCCAGGCCTACACCTGGGTAGAACCACTGGCCTTCTGTAAGCTGACTGGACAGTTTCTATGTGATATTTAGATCTGGGTGGGATTTGAACTCTCATCAGTTAGAGGCTAGTGATTTCAGTCAGAGACTGAGCAACTCAACTATGGAGGCCCCTGTTGTTATATAATCATAGATGTGCAATTGGTTTACAATATGTAATAAGAGGCAGAAAATAAAATTCCCGATGCGGGGCTTGAACCTGCGACATTCTGCTTGCAAGTCCACTGCTCTACCAACTGAACTCATTGGGCTTACAGGCATATAACAAATTATAAACACATATATTATACAAATAATTAAAAAAACGAATGTTGAAAATATTAAAAGCTAAACAGCTTCGTGTGATAATTTTCTGGTACGTAAATTGTTTATCGTTATAAAAATCATTTCTAGTTACCATATTAATTTCAGGCTGTGGGTGATATGATTTTAGAAGTGTGTCATGATTCGATGCCAGAAAAACTGGCAGATATCATACTGTTTTCACGCTTACAGAAGTACACGTCTGATCTTGCTCTCAAACTACTGAAGTCCAGCTCGAAATCTCGTGCATTGCTTGATACAAAAACAAAGTGAGTAATTTAAATATAATATTCCTTTTGTTACCAGTTTGAATCAGTTACTGACTCAATGACAGTTTGTTAACACAATTTCTTGATTGACAATTTTTCATTATGTTAATATTTTTGCTTAACTTTAATAAAATTGTATAAATAGAAAATGAAAGGGAACATCTGTGGTTGAGTGTTAGAACAAGTGACCTTCCGCAAGCTAGCTGGACAGCATCCTCACATGTGAAATTTTGGTATTGAGTAGGACTCGAACTCATAGAAGGGAGGGGCTGGTGATTGCTAGTCAGAGACCATAACCACTCAACCACGAAGGCCCCTTGTATTTGTTTTAGTGATATGCCATGTAGTTGGTCAATGACCTATTGCTGTAATTGTAAGATATAATCATATGCAATTTTAAGGGTTTGATAGAGCACTTGTATTTTGAAATAAATATTTACTGATATGATAAATGTAATTAAGAGTTAAACACTGATTTCAGATTTCGCAGACTTCACTGTATTTATTTGTTAAATTGTCTACATGTTTGATAATGTAATGTTTATGTATTTATGGATTTTCCATTCTTGTTTTTGTTCTCTTGCCCAGTCTTAGTTAGCAATATTTGAGTATTTGAAAGTGTAATGTTTTTCTATAGTTACCACTTGTTTATTTTAATTACAGTCAAACCTGTCTTTGCCTCCACCTGTGAATAAAGACCACCCTGTGAATAAAGGCCATTCTTTGAAAAACCATCACTGATTATTGAGAGCAAACTGACCTCTGAATAAAGACCATCTGTCAATATAGGCCACATTCTGTCCAAAGGGTGGCCTTTGTTCACAGGTTTGACTGTATTATGATCAGTTAACATTCTATGTTGTAGCTAGTTGAAATATTAAATTGTTATGTACTTGTATATGGGATTAATTAGGTATTGTAGAATCCAATATGAACAGCTGTTACTGACTTATGAAATGATGTTTTCTTTCCAGGACAAAAGAAAGTCTAGCATATGTTGCATTGAACTTACAACTGTGTGAACCTGAATTAGCAGTCTCTACATTGTCACACATAGATAAGGTATGATATGTGTGTTCAGGAATTTGTGGAATTTTCTAATCATTAATAAAATAATGAGTTTGTCATTTTTTTCATAAAATTTACATCAAAGTGTTCCTAATTAATTTATAAATACAAAATGTATAATATATTTTTTTGAAATAATGCTTTGCTACATAAAAGTTTATTGATATCTTTAGTAATCATCTGTTGTTCCTTTGTATATTTGGTGATTTGCTATTTTTAGTCTGATTAATTTTACTGATTTTTATTGTTTCTTAAAATCTATGTCTCAGAATCATTTATTATCAATCGGGTAGATAAAAATACTTACAAAGTTTGTTTATATATCACGATGAAATTACAGTGAAACTTGAGTGAGTGGCCCCTCTGAGTTAGAGTCCTATTTGAACAGCAGCCGCTATTTGGCATATACCTATGGATATGATATGCTTCTGAATAATGACCCACCTTGGCATTAAGGATGTTTTTTTCTGGGTTGCCTTTTGTTTACAAACTTGACTGTAGTATTTCAAAGCATTGATTTGAATATCTTTATGTTTGGCCATGTGAACTTTGTTTTGTACCATCATAATTTTGAATGTTACTTAGATCTTTTTATGGAATGCTAGTATATAGGAATTTATTTCTTAAATTATAGAACGATTTAATTCAAGCCTGTGTGGATAATCATCAAATATTGTTGATGACCATGACAGAGTTCTCTCCCATGTCACAGGTAGGTGAAATCAACAATTAATGGAGAGTTTGTGTATGTTATATCGAAAAGTCATATCAGTCCTTCATTTTAACTTACCTCAGTTCATAACCATTTGTTCTTGTTTCTTCTTGACTGATTTGATACTCCAGTTTATATGAGTTTGTCATTTGATGAACATGTAAAGCCATGCCATGCTGTAGTCCATAATTATTTTTATATATTTTTGTCTTTATTTATCTATTCAATGTCTTTAAAATTCATATAGTATCTTTAAATATTTAATTATTTGTATTTGAATATTAGTGAATTTTGTTTGAGCTGCTGTAATCATTGATATGGGGCTGTGGCCGTGGTCCAGTGGTTAGTGCACTGGACTTGTTACCCGGAAATCTGGGTTCGAATCCTGGTCGCGACAGGTCATACCCTTCTATGAAAATTTGACAAGAATGTCGATTTTCCTCCATATGTAGAGAAGTTGCCGGCTCCTTGTTGAAGGGTAAGTTAGTTCTGGTTAGTATACAGTCCAGGAAAACTGGTTATGTGAATCGGTTGCTGTATATAACAGAAAAATTGTTGAAAAATGGCATTAAACCCCAGTGACTCATTGACATGCCTCTTATATGGTGCAATGTAAACATTACGAATGAAATAATTTCCATTTACAGTTGATCAGATGCAATTTTCCCACCATCCTGATACAGATATTAGTACTGTTACATGATAAAGGGACAATGTCCATGGATCTGGCTATAAGCCTACTGCAGGTAAACATATCTCTGTTTTATTCACCCTTATATTCCATGCAAATTCTTGATAAATAAAAACCTCATTATCAAGGGCATTCATTTGACCCTTAAAACATCATTTGAATCCATTAAATCAGTAAAATAAAGTGTCTGACTCTTGAGAATTTATTCCAAAGGGTCAAACTTGCAATAAAATTAGAAGGAAATTTTGGTCACTCTTAAAATTATCATCAGCCGAAGTTAGTTTTTGACCCTCAACGTTTTAGGTCTAGTGAAATACCTATCATTTTTACTTATCATTTTTTATGTTTTGCGGCAACTTTCGTTGCTTTATGAAATCTTTATTCTCCACAATAATTTCATTCATTGCATCATTGTGTAAGGAAAAAGTGCTTTAAATATCTTTGAATGTATTTTTAAAAAGACCGGCTACAGTTTCAGACCAAATTGTCAGATTCTTGATTTTGGAAAGTGTTACTGTATTTTATTAGAGCTTGTTTTGTTCTTCATTTCTACAAAGTGCCAATTTATACATATATATTCATACAAATTCTTTGAGGGTCATTATATTCATATTTCCCTGTATCCATAACAACGAAATAATAAAGGGAAATAAAAACTTTATTGTATCTGATTCATCTCTCTGTCAGAGTACACTATAACTGTCTTTTACTGTAGTACTGGATTGCTAGTTATATTGATATTTAGTGAGGGATCTCCATGGTTGAGTGGTTATGGTCTCTGACTTGTAATCACTAGCCCTCATTGTTTTGAGTTCGAATCTCAACCAGCACCAAATCTCACATGTGAAGAAACTGCCCAGCTAGCTTATGAAAGATCAATGGTTCAAACCCCTGAGAAGATTGTTGATAAAGATTTATATTCTTTATGTTATATTCTTTGACTTTCAGGGGAAGTCTGATTTTCCTGGGATTCACAAAAATACTCATGTAAGAGAATATCTGGAGACTCTTGTAAATAGTAAGTTTTGTTCTGGTCGCAGAAGGTCATACCCTTCTATGAATATTTGACAAAATGTTGATTTACCTCAACATATGGAGGTTGTTGGCTCCATCTGGAAGTGTATAGTAGTACTGGTTGGTATACAGTCCAGGAAAACTGATTAGGTGAACTGGCTGCCATACATAACTGAAAAAATTGGCATTTAACCCAGTGAAAAAGATACGATTTTGTTCAGTACCTCTGAATGTTTTGCTGGTTTGAAAATGCTTGTATTTTTTCACTGTAATCTATTTGTATTTGTTGAATCCATGATTAGGTCTGAAAAAACTGAATTGCTTTATCATAATGTTAACTGGTTTAAGTCTTGTTTTATTAATTTTTTAATGTTTTTTTTTAGCTCATCAGTTTTGGAGAAAAAGTCGAGCTATTATAGTTGCTTGGTACCCAAACACTTTCAAACAACACAACACTTGGAATACTTGATTATCATGACAAGGCATGGCAGCAAGAGAAGGGGCATTATTCTGAAATCTATATTTTTGGAGTTATGCCTCTGTTTAACTTTGATTTTTGATCGAAATTGGTTATTAAATAGAATGTTGTAATACAGACGAGCGTTTGGTGCCCCTCTGCTAAGCTCTAGTTTTTTCTCTTTCAGCATTCTCTCCTCTAGATTCTCATATATTGAGATTAAAAATGAATTTTCGACCTAAAGGAATTTATGAATCAAATTTAATTTATTTTATTGAATCTTTTTTTTTTCTTGTTTTAGATGATGTCAGAAAGTTAAGTTTCGATGAGGCTGTGGTAAGTCTTGATAGATAAAAATATTTCTTATTTGTATAACCTTTTCATGCAGTATTTCAAGCTACATACTTATGCTGGATGTTGAAGAACCATTTTTATGCTTTAAATACTCATACATACATACAAATATTGTTGAATTATAAGGAAATGTTAAATCTTATTGCCACTACCTACAGCATAGCAGGGATAGTGTTAGATCCACAGGCTTCATGTACATGTGTAGCACCCTGGAAGCAGCATTTGTTCTCTGTGATGATTTGGTGCGGGCCTTTATCTTGAAGGTCATTCGTGCTCCAGTGTCGATACATATGATTCACGTGGAGAAGTTGGTAGTTACTTGTGGTGAACAAGATTAGTTACATGGCTTCATACAGAGCCAATATTAATTTGCTGACGCTGTATTACACTGTATCAGTTCATTGAGAAGCAGTATAATGAATTTATATTACTGAGTACCATTCATAAATCAATTCACCAAATGTTTATGCCATCTTAGTCATTTTTATTTTGAAGTTATGATTACTGACTGGGTATGAATTGCTACTGAATTTATTAGGGAAAATATCAGGTCAGCATGTGAACCTGCTCAACCAGTCAACAGCAAGTATTCTGTACAAAGAAAAAAAGAACTTAGGTTAAGATAACTGCCTAACAGTACATAACTGAAAAAAATACTGTTAAGTCGATACACAAGAAATTTGTTGATTTTACTTAATACTGTCATATCTTGTTTTCCTCCAGCCACACCTGTGCGATATTTATCTCCAACGCTTAGCAGAATGGGAGCCACCCACTGTAAGACAGCTGACACCTTCACTGAAATTTAGACTGGTACGGTTTTATCACTATCATCATAATACTGTGATATGGTACACTCATGCCCGAGTTATGGGTCAACTATAAATAACAGCCACTGTATTGACAATAGCCTCTGTTGTAATATATTAATTTGTATTAACTGACTAAACTAACCCCCGAAAAAGAAAACTGTGCATGAAGACCCTATTATGATATATTTGTACTTGTAAACAAGACTGACTCCACCTCAAAGTAATGTTTTACCGTTTTATCAATTACCTATCAAGTCAATGTTGTTTCATGTATGTCTGATTTGTGTTGTATATAATGATATGTTCCTACTCGGATCTGGGATTAGAATTACAGTTATTTAATGAACATAGGCCACCCTTGGGAAAGACAAAATGTGACCTTTATTGACAGGTGACCTTTATTTGGAGGTAAGTTTGTTCAAAATAATCAGTGACGGTTTTTTAAAGAATGACCTTTATTCACTGGGTGGTCTTTATTCAGAGGTGACTGCAAACATAGGATTGACTGTACATGTAATTATTAATATTTATGTCACTGTTGCCATGGTGATTTGTTCTTGATGGCCCTATTTCTATATGTTTGTATTTGATCAAGAGATTCTCTTTGTATCCAAATAATGTTGTAATACTTTTACCTGTTACCTTTCAAATAAACGTTATTTCATTTACATCTGATTTTTGTCGGATATAATGACATCTTGCTACTCTCATCTAGGATGGAAATGAATGAATTTTGTATTATTTGTGCATTAATTTGATATCATGTGATATATTTGTTTGTTTCACACTATTTCATCGTTATTAAGTGTTTGATCATTATAAATATTCTATTCTAGCCTAAAAGTACAGGCCATTTTGGCAGACGACATTGTTGGCTGGACAATTTACCACCATTTTCTGGTGCCCGGTCTATAACCACTACATGCAAGTATGTGGTACAAGGCAGTGGACGACGAGCTGGAATCCAGTCTCAGCAACTTTTGCAATGCCATAAAGTGGAAGACACTTGTAGTTGTTTTTTGTGCAATGAAGATTTACTGAAATTACAGGTATGTAGTGGTTTTAGTTTATATACCAGAATGAATCAAAATAAAATATTTGTTAATCTGTAGTAACTTATCTTAATATGAAGTTCATTTATTTCTGTCCAACTTTTGTCTGTTTATGTTATGCATTGTTCCAAGACAGAGTTTCTTTAAAACCTTTTTATTGTTTTGCTTGTTCCATTTTTGCTTAGCCATAATTTTGGACCTTTTCACTTATTTCCTCTGTATAAAAACTTACAATATAATTATTATGTAATTTTCAGTGCAGAAAAGGTCTCATTTAAGCTACGAAATGACTCAGTAGAAATAGACCCGCAATGTTACTGACTACAAAATTCATAACTCATGATTTTGACAATGTGCTATGTAATTTAATCATTCAATGGGCGTGTAGAATTTATTTAATACATTGTCTTGTAAATGCAAATAAACAAATTTCTCGTCATTGTAAAAACTAAATTATAAATTAAATTGCAATTTGCGTTTATTCTTACTTTACAGTTACGCCCTCCTTATTTTTTCATCACTTTTAAGATTTCATGTTTTTGCTGGGGTTCTCCTGTTCAAGTGGTTATGGTCTATCACTAGCCCTTCATTTCGGTGACTTGCCTACAAATTTCAGATGTGAGGTAGCTGTCCAGCTAGCTTGTGGAAGGTGGGTGGTTCTACCCAGCTGTATGCCTGAGGTCTATCTCCACCTGGCTGGAATGCTGCCCCTGGCTTTTCAAGCTGGATGACTTTTTTGTTGAATTACCATTTATATGTTTACATACATGTATATATGTTTTATTTGACAGGCCTTGTTATGTTACACAGACATCTCAACAATTATATGTGATAAAGTACTGAACAGTTTAGAAACTTATCGTGGAGAATATTTCTATGATTCTATCAACATTCTGTGTTTACTTAAGACAGACATTAACCAAGCTATTGATACTGTGGCTACTAGACATCCCAATATTGCTGCAGATTTTGGCACATCTGTGATAAAAGATAATTCTGAACAGGTGGATACACTTTTCTTTCATTCTTGCACTTTTCTGTACTTATTTTATATTTCTGGTATTTTCATCATAATATATTCGAATATTTTTTTTGCCTAATTAGAAAATTTGAACATTTTGTTCTAGATTAAAAAATTGTTTCAGTTTGTCATATTTGGTTTTATGTGTTTGTCTGGATGTATACAAACTTCCATCGTATGCTTGAATGTGTGTAGATGTCATCTTTTTAGATAGGAGGTAAAGATCTCTTATCTTGTAGCTATCTATAGCTATCATGTGGACCAAATTCTATGTCTGCTTATCCTTCTATACAGTACTCTATAAGATGGTTAATCAGTCGCCCATGGACAATAATACGCGTATAAAACGCACTCTATTTTACTAGATCGAGAAACTAATAGACTCATGCTTGTTTCTTACAGTGGGGAACATTGTTAAACTGTTTATTATCTGGGCTTGATGGGACGAAAAGCCACACAACAGACAAGACAGAGGCATCTGTCAAAGTTGTTAAAGGTATATTTTAGTAGAGATAAATATATGAACTCCTTGATATTTTTTAAATGTGATTGAAAATCTGTTTCAGGTGTATTTGTTGTGTACAATTCTACTGTTTTCCTTTTGTTGTTGTTCAAGCCTTTGCCATTGGTTTGAAAATAACTGGATTGACCTGTTTTGTAGTAAGAAACCTCAGGTTGAAAACCAAGAAATGCTAGTTTAATAAATTGGCATTGAAATGGAACTAACAAAATATTAGTTTGACCAATTAACATTTGTTCATAAAATTGCTGGCAAAACGGAGTAAACAATTAAACAATTTAGCCCATCGCCTCATAATTGCTTGCAACTCATAATTGCTTGCAACGAGCAATGGCTTCTTTTACCACAATGTTTTCCACTCTGTCATGGAGAAATAACCCAATTTTCTTGAATAAATTGATGTTTTGTATATTTGCTTTGAATTTGGAGGAGTCCAAAGTATGCTTATGAGGCCAAGGGTTAAAAGCAAAACCTACTTGTCCTAAACTTTGCTCATTTTGAACTTGTATATTGGATTAGAACTTTACCTTTCATGTTTATTTCACCATGTACTATGACTGATTTTGAGTGAAACTGTTTTTTTTTCAGATGTTCTTCAAGAAATGGCCCAGCATTTAAAACCTGACATTTTTCTTCAGTTGCTTCCAGGCAATGGGAGCTTCTTCTTCTTCTTGCCGTACATACAACTAAGTGTAAACACCTTTAAATGTAATAAACTAAAGGAGAATGTTCTAATCATTGGTGAAACAATGTCAGAAAAAACAGAGAAGGGGTAAACATTTCGTGAAATTTACTGCAGACAATATTGTCTGACTCTTTCTTTTTGTAGACCTAACTTAATTCCACCATTGGCTTATGATGAAAATGAGAATGTAATGTTTAACAACAGAGAAGCAAAGTAATGTAGAATTCTATGCATTGGATAAACTTCTTATTTAGATTTTTTACCACCCTCACCCTAGTCTAACAATGTACATCCAGAAAGTGTTGACCGCAAATTTTTAAGACCTTGATGTAGAATACATTTCACCTTGACAGTGGAGCACATTGTTTCAAAGTCATTTGCCCTTGACCTTTTGATTCACACGTCATGTGATAGTTAAAGTTTGTGGTGGAATTATGGGAAAAAATATTAGTGCTGGTTGGTAACCTTTAAGTGCTAAGTAGTTACACTGATCTCCATATTGAGTTGAAATCTGGTGCAAGTTATAAAACCATGAGAGAGAATTATGTGATAACTTTGAATAATCATCATCATTGACAGATGGTATGAAGCTGGTTGCTTTCAGTTTAAATGCTGAAGATTGAATAAACACAACTGGCTCATTATATTATGTTGACATTACTACAAATAAAGTCTAATTTATATAACATAATGTGCAATATATTAAATGCAATATTTTTGTCCCCTCATCAATACTGGGATTTAACGTTGCATCAAAAGCTTGGATCAATTAGTGACTTTCCAGCTAATGGAACACCGCAGGTGGATGAAGAACCAAACATATTACCTGGATAGAAACATTGGCCTCTGTAAGCTAGCTGTACAGCTTCCTCACATTTGAAAGGTACTGATTGGGACTCAAACTTAAAGCAGCGCAGAGCTAGTGATCCAAGTCAGTTGGGCCTAACTCTCCTAACGCAATACTCGATACAAATGAGTCTCCATGAATGATATATGAATGTTGCCAGTCTAAAAAATAAATAAGTAAGTATTTAGATTGGCAATATTTTGCTTAGTATCAGCGTCTTCTATATACTTGTTGGTTCAGAGATACATCTAAGACTGTTTCACATATGCCGTGTGAGATTGGCATAAATATACTGCACTAACAATTGTTGGCACTGAATCACAAAAAATATCTATTCTGTTTTGATTCAGCACTTACAGATTTATTCATAGACTGGTGTCATACATTGTGGTTCAAATCCGCTCTAAAAATCCATATTTATGTAAATCTATCCTGACTGAACGTGTTATATTTCTCACAGCTCATATTTTATTGTGTATTTCACTGTGATATTTGCATTGTCATATTGCCGAAATAAATGCTTGATATATATGGTGTTTTAAACCTGTTTAGATTTACTAAATGCCCTAGAGGTAAGAATGAAAATGATTATTCTAGATATTTATCCTCGACCTTCTGGTATACCCCTCAATGTTCTGGGTAGCCCATCTGCTTAATGTGACTGTTACATAAAATATTGAACAATTTTCTTTCTTTTGTAGAGTAAGTACTTGTTTGGTTTCTGTATGTACATATCAGTCTTGCAACACATCATTACTCCAGCTTGGCACAGTCCATGATAATTCTCGGAATATTGACATCTCAATCTGCATTCACATATGTCTGAAATATAAGTATTATAGGTATGGTAAAAAGTTTTCCGGAATTTCCGGAACTTTTGGTTTTTTCCAGGTCCAGGCCCTAATGGTTTTTATTGTTTCCAAAGCACCGAGGTTAAGATTTCCGATTGTTTGAAGAATTTTAACTTTCACCCATGGGTATATCCATGTAAAACGATTGTTGAGATGTCACCAAATACACAAGAGAAAAACTCAGAAAGACAGACTCTCAACTGCTTTTTGTTCTAAGTAAACATCACACATTGCACCCATAAGTTTAATTTAAGAGAACAATTTATGAACATCACTAGAGCTAAACTACGCCATAGTGTATACTTGTTCATGGGCAAATAGGTGCCACTTGGACAACTTAAATGTGTATAAGGTAGGCACTGGATGATAAAGAAGTAAATTTGTGCCATTGATGCAAAAAAGGGCCGATTTAAATTTGTTAGTCGTAGACAATATACAAAACTCATATCTTGACATTGATGGATCATTAATAATCTTGTAAACAATTGTTATTATTATATTGTGAAACAGACTTTAGTTATTAATTAAAATACACACGCTAGATGCAACATATTCCATTTTGTCATCAAAGACTTGTATACAATATTTCCTGACTGATGCTGATTAAATCTGAATGCGTTTATGGGATGCATGAGTTATACAGTGGAACACCTGGTACAGTGAATTAGTTATTACTTCATTATATCTGTATTTCATTATATCCGTGACAATGAAATAAAAGGACTATATAGGAAAAATGCCTCACTATATCCGTGTTTTATTGTGTGCCACTTTATAAGAGCTTTGGCAAGGTTTATGATGCAACTTAAAACTTCAATAAACATTGTGCCATGAACATTACGATTACTCAGTCATGCATATTGTGTACTACGAGTGTTTTTATGTGATGGTGAGTTTCAACTGTGATTACCACTTGGAGAAACAATAACTATGATTTCTTTCCATCTTGGTATATTTTTGTAACACAATTGTAGGAATATCACCAAATACAAATGAGAAAAACTCAGACGGTTTCTCAATTGCTTTTTATTCTGAGCAAACATTGCACATTGTTGCCCAATTTTTTTATTTGTTCAAGAGAACAAATTAGGAACACCACTAGAGCTACACGGCTCCATAATGTCTACATTCATGGGTACACCACTTGAACAATTCAGACATATAAAATATGTACTAAAAGTGTTTTTATATGATGGTGAGGTTTCTCTGTGATAACAACATAAACAAGAAAAACAATTACTGTAATGTCTTATCAATATTGTTGATTGCCTTGTCCAAAAATTGTTTTAAGGCTGGTGTTTTTTTTCCTGCAACACGAAGTTGATTGTTTTGACCAAAGGTTAACCATTATTATGTTCTTATTTTAAATATTCCTAACCCATTCTTATATTTTCGTTGGCTGATAAGTAGGGAGATATTTTTACATCATTATTACTTTTTTCTATTTCTATGAGCTCAATATGCGAACATATTTTTGAACCAAGCTTTTAACTATATTTCATTGTTTACTCCCATTGTCCATTTCTTGCAAAATTCCTTTATCTTAAATTCCTTTTTTTTCTTAAATTTACCATGATTCACAGCAAACAATAAACACATGTACAAAGAAATCAAAAGTCACTTACTCGGATAGCTTTGTACCACATATCCTAAGTGAACACATATAACCAGTAACACAACTATCTGTTTGGCACACGTGGTCAGCAGCAGCATGATTAGGACTTAAAGTCGGTTATATCACAATATATGTTTTAAGCGTTATGTCTTCTGTCGATGTTCATATTCTGTATTATAATTAGTTTCTAATTAGTCGTGAATCGTATGCACATGGCTCTTGACAGCATAATGTTTATGAATATCGAACTTAAACATGCATCATTTCATAAAATTCTATTGGCTAATTATGAAATAAGTATGAATGCTAAGGGGCGTGCAAGCTTTGCTACTGATGGTTCTAAGGCGGTACCCTCCGGGAGACTGTGTTTTGTCCTCCATTTTCTTATGGTGCTATAGATGTTGACATCGGAGAAATAACTTGATCCAATTCCACTCTTTGAAATTCTGAAAAAATTAGGTTGAAAATTCCTGTGTTAACCTATTAAATAAGATTATCCAGTATATACCTTACAAAATCATGCCAATGATTATATATACCTGATTATTATTGAAATATGTCACTTAATACAATGCATGTAGAAATCTACAATCTAAAACATAGTGCAGCCAATCTCGTAAAATCTGGAGCCTTGACCTTTGATATTTTATTCCCATAATGACCAAAATTAGTATCTCAAAAAGGAGCTGACAAATTTTGGGAACCTTTATAATTTTTATAGGCTTCCATGATAGAAAATGATTCACCATGAGATTTTTAATAAACAAAGACAATTCATTGAGTTACTGGCCTTTTTGATTTGCATTGAAGTCCATGGGAGTGGCCAATTTTTCGAAGATTAAAGAAAAAGGAACACCCAATTCAATGAAAACTCACGGTAAAATGATGCAAAAACACAGTATCAATGTAATTTAATAAAGAACAATATAGGTCACTGTGCAATATTGTCAAAAACAAATAGTTTTCTATTTTTCAACAAGGGCAATTACTCTTTATTGACTTATTGAATGCGTCAAAAATACATTGAAGTATCTAGGGTCAAGTATCTATCAAAGAAATAACGATAACGGCAACACTATTTTTATAATATTACCATTTTTGAGTAGCATTTAGCAAACGCGTAAAATGATTACCGTACTATGGATATAATACCTTAATGCCTGATGAACAAATAGGCAAGTGTGTCATTGCGTGGGAAGTCATAAGGGACCAAATTGCGTTGTTTTTTTTATTAGAAATCGTTTTACTTGCACACTACATATCATTAATACAGCATATGTACGAACTTACTACCGGTAAATGGAATGCACCATTTCTAGGATTATCTCGTGCACCAAATAGATTCATTTTTCTCTGCATACTTAAATTTCCCCAATGACATTTTAGGACTATAGCCCTTTGGACCTTCCATTCTCGTTAACTCTTTCAATTTCACATGGATTCGTATCTTCCCCTGGATGAGCAGCTTTCTTGAATTTCCCCGAATTTACCCTTTCTCTAGCCTATGAATCCGATATTCTGAATACGTTTCATAATTAAACCTAGAGCTTCGAATTCAGTTGCAGTTTTCCTGGACTGTATACTAACTTACCCTTCCAAAAAGAGCCTGCAACTACTCCACGTATGGAGGAAAATCGACATTTTTGTCAAATTTTCATTTTTATGGAAGGGTATGACTTGCCGCGACCGGGATTCGAACCCGGATCTCCGGATTACAAGTCCAGCGCACTAACCACTGGACCATGGTCGCGGCTGAACCGGTTATCACGGGGAATAACTTCAACATTTCATGAACACAATGTTTCCCGGAGTTGACTACCTTAGAAGCTAACCTTGCATCTATAGCATTCGTTAAATTATCGCAAGGAGCCGCATGTAAAAGGTGTTCGGTTAAACAAGTAAATGAAGCGAGAAACAACTTCCGTCAAACAAAGACAGAACAATGCCAGGCCACCTATCCGTCTTGAAATTCTTGATCTTAAAATAAATAACATGCATGTACATCCAACACATTTCTTTTTTTAACTTTAGAATTTATAGTATGAACAAAACTAGGGCAATGTGCTTGCTATATGAACAAGGGATATGACGTATTTCGTAAAGTACTCTAGTTGATTAAATTTTCCAATTCATTTGTAGGATACTCCATCTCTCATTTGCGTAATTCATCTTCTATCTCTATTCTCACGCTTTAAATGTATTACTATACTGCCATTTATTCTTTAATCATGAAGCATATACTTTCATTTCACATTGGGGCCTCATTAAAGGAATGTATTTTACCCCAGAATCACTCATTGATATTTCATTTCAAGTTCAATGTCGGTTTTAACGTTTCGCAAATAATTTGTATCAAGAAATAATGACTTGACGATGTAAAGTGCGTTTCAATAATTCCTATTTATGGGAACTCAGTGCTGTTATAGAATCTATATAACAAGGGATGTTCATTGAATGCTTATACTTATAATCTCTGAAGAGAATTTTTTGCGTGCCCAATTTTATATAAGCTGTCCATCACATGATTATTCTGCTTTGTTTGTTTGTTTTTATGTGACTTATTGTCACTGGGGTTTAACTCCGTTTTTCAACAATTTTTTAGTTATATACGGCGACCGGTTCACCAATCCAGTTTCCAGGAGGAAAATCGACATTTGTCAAATTTTCATAGAAAGGTATGACCTGCCGCCACCGGGATTCGAACCCGGATCTCCGAGTTACAAGTCCAGCGCACTAACCACAGGACCACGGCCGCGGCCTACGAATATCTACTGGTAATAAATAGAGGGAGCATATATATGTTGCAAAACGTAGCGCAAAATTCACGGTATATCATCGCTTTTTTGCATTACACTGCAACCTCTCCAAAGCAACACCCTTTGGGAGACGCAAAATTATGTCGTTGTTGAGAGGTTGAATGAGTAGTTAAATCGTACAGTGGGGAAATACAAGATGTTGTTGAAGGGAGATTGTCGCTCAAAAAGGGCCGCTCTGGAGAGGTTGCACTGTATTAGCAAAATGTGCGAAAGTACCGTGATATGTTGAACATGATTAATTTTGTAAAAAAGTATATATAACTTGTATACATTCAACTGGAAGTGCGTTTCTGACGACAGAAGAAAAACAATAATTACATTTCTATTGTCTACTTACTTGTTTTACTGTCATTGAAACAAATCATATTCTTATGTAAAAGTCAGGCAAAGGGATGTTTTAACGTCATTAATGCGCACTTTTGCGACCTTTGTTCACAGGTTTGACTGTACATCGGATGTATCCTAGTTCTCGAACCATGAACTTCCAGATCTTTACCCTGATGCTCAAGAAATCTAGACAGACTCATAGATCCTTGCAGAAGGCATTAATATAAGAACAATGGAATTGGAACTGAGATTACGAAACATCACGCAAGTAGCGGAGAAATGACACATGCACAAGATTCTAATGTTCTACGTTCTACTAATGTCTTTGATATAATAAATAAAATAAGCATATGGTCTGTAATCCCTCAAATAATAAATTCTGATTTTCTACCTAATTCATATTGCTATAAACCATTTCTTTAACATATTTTGAAAATGTATTTTACAATGCGGTCATCAATCAAATTTGAAATCGTGGCGCACTTGCCAATTTTCTCAATGAATATTTAACAACGCAATGAATAAACATGTAAATTTGTGCATGTAAGAAAATTATTTCGTGGTTTGTTTTTGTTGTATGCATTGTGTTTATGCACAAATATGGAAAAGTTTATATATTCATAACTTAATTCACTCAAACACGCGGTAGTTGTTTCAATAAATACAATTGGCCCTTTCGAACATTAATCGGTAACAAAAATGAAAGTGTTTCATTATTATGCAAATTTCGGACGCAAAACTGTATGTTTATACCGTCAAATTTTGCCGATTCTACAATTTATCACCATTACATCTTGTAAAACTAAGATTATTTTACCCAACGGAATGATACGCTTAATCATGTTTGACACATGCATATCTTAATAAATTTTACGGGGAACAATGAACATGTTTCTCCTTCTTTTCGGCTTTTTTGTTGTTTTCTTTTTAAACTACGCTAACATAAAAACTCCATGAAATGGAAGGCCAAATGGTAAAAGCATTGATATTCGTAGAACGATTCCAAACATTAGAAGAAGACTTTTTTGCAAATGTCAGGAGGAGTGAGTTGACATAGATGTCGATAAATAGTTTTAAATAGAAATCATCTAAAAAAACAGACAGATGGGCGTAATGCATAAAACAGAAAATGCATTGAGTCATTGAGTCTTCATAACTGATCACTCGATTACTAACCCTTAGAATTCAAATTAACGAGGAATATTTGATGTTGGGGGTTTATGTGTTCTTAGAAATTGTAATGAATCATGAGGATGCCATTCAATTCTTAAATTTCCCAAGCGAAACATTCGTTCCTGTATCTGCGCCGAAGAAGTAAAATATAAATCCGTCATACATCAAAACAGGATACATTTGGGATTCAATTGATGTACTGACTTTAAATATTAGTGAATTATTTCTTATCTCGATACGAAATTTTAAAACAATTCCTTTTTGTAATTAACATTTCAAATGAACATGAGTTATAACATAAATTTTATCGCTTTCACCAAGGCAATGTTTTATAATTTTATAAATTGTATCCATATTCTTATCCTATTAGGAAAAGTGAGAAAGAAATATCTCATTCATTACGAATTAAAAAGGTTCTAAATACGAAATAAAAAAAGTGCAGAATGTCACTTTAGGGGCTCCGTACCATACAGCTAATTGTACACTATACAATGAAGTTCAGTTTGATACGAACCCAAATATCCACGGAACAAAAATATGTCTTAAGCATTTTTTGTTATTTCTGCTTGAAGCGTTACTTTAAATCTATTACATACGAACTATGAGCATTAAAAATGAACTGAACTGGTCTTAAAAGGCTCGGAAATCGTTCACAAAATCTGAATTTTTGCTGGTTAAGCCTTGAACTCTCTTCTCTGAAATGTGGCGGAATAATTCCATTGATTGATTTCTCATTTCTCTTCCAAATTGGTACGTGCATAAAATTAGAAAACGCTAAGACATTCAGCGACGCATTAAAGACGTTTTTTGATGAGACAAGGGCATCATTGCTCTCAAGAACTTGATATGGTACCTTAGACGTGCCATTTTATTACAATTTGATTGAATTTATATCTACATTTCGTCGGGTTATTTCTGCAAACACGTGAGCCATTTTTTTCCCATTTTGATACAATCGCATTTGAAGTTTTGAACTGCAACAACTTTAAGCGAGTTACAGGTTTGTAGAATTGGGATTAGCCCTGTATAGTATAGATTTACAAGCAGGTAGGTATGACCATATTAAAGAGCTCATCGAGACCAAAGAAAATGATACCAAAATCTCAATATTGCCAAAAATTAAGTTACGGTGTTGTAGAAATAAGACGACGATTTGCGCAGGACGAGGTAACTGACTGCGGATATACGAAACATGTTTGGAAATACATGTAAAGCAGCGCCTTTATACTTACTGATTGCGTAAATTAGCAACATATTCAAAACCTGAGCGTTGTGTTAATACTAATTGAATTAAGATAAATAAATACCATTATAAATTGAACTGAAGCGGTGTTTTATTATTATTGATTGCGTAAATACCCAGCATCAATCAAAATGAAGCCGTGTCAAAGAAATGACACAAAGAAACATCTAACACATACAAACTTGAAACCATGTCAAAATATTAGTTGTCTAGTTAAATATCCGACATAAGTCAAAATTAAACTCTGTCTAAATACTAACTGTCTGGTTAAATATCCGACATAAGTCAAAATTAAACTCTGTCTAAATACTAACTGTCTGGTTAAATATCCGACATAAGTCAAAATTAAACTATGTCTAAATACTAACTGTCTAGTTAAATATCCGACATAAGTCAAAATTAAACTATGTCTAAATACTAACTGTCAGGTTAAATATCCTACAGAGGTCAAAATTAAACTATGTCTAAATACTAACTGTCTAGTTAAATATCCGACATAAGTCAATATTAAACTATGTCTAAATACTAACTGTCAGGATAAATATCCGACATAAATCAAATTTAAACTGTGTCTAAATACTAACTGTCTGGTTAAATATCCTACATAAATCAAATTGAACCCGTGTCTAAATACAACCAACATGATCAAGTTCATCGTATCAAAAATAACGCATAAAACAAATTTAGATAAAATTAAGATAATGGAAAATCAATCAGACACATGATTAGTCTGAAGAGTCGTGTATTGAAAACACGGTAATTTAGCTTTCACAGACCCCCAAGAATAGCGCATTCTGTCATCCAGAAATACGTTGCTGGATTTAATGAATACTCAAGAATCGCAATACATGCAAATTGATTCACGAATGTCCATTATCTGAATAAGATTGTATTAGTTCTTACAGAGGAAGCGTTCCAAACGGATTAATTCATTAACCGATTTGTAAGTAATTGTAAATTCTGGAGCTGTATCATGCATAATCGTTTCCAATAACAAAAGTGTTATATCTCCAGAGGTAATATTTGCTGACGAGTGCAGAATTAGTGACTAAAACTTCCGTGCTGACATCAGCGTATTATTTTGGTTATTTTTGTTTCTCATTAAAAGGATGAAACATCATTTTTGTTTGTTGTCTTCATCTTATAATCATTTTATTTAATTATAAAAAAATGCTTTTTAATATTTTCCTAGGTCTTTGTTGTCAAATTTAACCTGAAATATCAGTAGTTGGCATTTTATAAATATGTATCTCCGATGAAAGTTTGACCTTGACATTCGTCTCGTAGTCACGTAGCTCATAGTACCGTTTTGCACATTTTCATTGGAAAATAAATAACATCTTTACGAGATAAAATGTTTTTTGCTTATAAACAACCACTTGTTATGTATCTTATCTAAGCGATAAATCATTTTAAAGTACCACTATTACACGTACATATTGCTGCGATAATAATGCAGTCTTATGTGTACTTTATAGGTTTTTTTGCCTTTTTCAATGATTATACATTTTAAACAATGAAGTCTAAGTGTTTCCAGAATTATCATCTTCCAACGACCTATTTCGAGAATAAAATTTCTGACGGAACAGTTGCTGTAGCAACTTCGTTAGTTTTTAATGATTCATGTAAATGAGATTCGTGCCTTGACAACTAAAAATAAGCATTTCACAACGTGGCATTCATGAAATCGCTAAAACATTCAAGTGTCGTACATATTTTGAATAGACAAATGGTGTCTGAAAATGTAATTAATGAGACATCCTTAAATAAAAGCTGGTTTCTCGTTGCGCGACCCAAACTTTTAGCAATATAAAAAGTATTTTCTGATAACATTTTTATGCTTGAAATGAAGTAAAAAGCTAGGTTAAAGTTCGAAAAGTTTTTTGTTAAGATCGCTTTGAATTTTTTTGGGTCAGGGATCTCGACAATGAGACCACATCCGGGACCCGAACATCAGTCGTTATAATGAGGTGGTCTCATTATCAAGTTTAATTATAAGGGAGTTATTGGAAGCCCGTCCGAAAAATAGTCGTAAAAATGAGTCGGTCGCATAGACGCAAACCTTATGGTCTGAATGTGTCTTTTTTCTGGTTTTAGTTAACATGCTCACCAGTGGTTTTATAGATACCGTAGCTGTCAAATTACTCATAAAAAGCCAAGTGTAAAGCATCGTTTTAATGTTGGGTCCCGACCTCAATATATTTGAATGATGTTTTTTATTCAGATTTTGAGTATTTTATCTCATATATTCAACCGTATGAATAATGTGTCATCCAGAGGTGTTCAGGAAAAATATTCCTAGAACGATTTTCGCATAAATAATGTACAGAGTTGTTTACATCATTCAACAAGTCAGAAACAACATTATATTTGATCATGCTGAGATGAATGCATTTCTTATTTACGGCTCGTGATAATGTTGCGATATCTTTTATGTATTTGAAACAAATATATTATGTTGAAAAAAGAACCCCTGAAAGAATTTGAAAGCAGAAGAGATCAAGAAATAAAAATGGTTCATTCAGTAAATGCCATTTCCATTAAATAAGATTTGTCCTTCTGGAGTACTATAACACTTATAATAGTCACAAAAACTACACAAGAAATTCAATATATTTGACAATAAAACCGCAGGATTACCGTCTTTGAACGGTCTGCCGCAATAATTACTTGGGGTTGAGGAGGGAGATTTGAGTCATGGAACACCCAAGCCTTATCCCTTGAAATGGCAACGCATTTATTATTTTAAACAATAGCAAATGGTAATCGTACAAGAATTTTTTATTCGCAAGTAGCGAGTGGCTGAGGCAGAATGTCGACAGAATGTGGAATAAAGTGGAATTGGTGTATTATATGAATGCACTAACAAGACTGTTGTCGGTTTGCTTTGCAGTATTACAGTAAGTTCTTTTGGAGTTTACTGTTAGATAATTTCGTCAAATCCCTTCAATGTTAACATTGGACAATAAAAAACGCCGATGGACGTATCAATCAGTGAGATGTAAGAAAATAACATTGCTGCCTTCAATTCTCCTTATTTAATGTCTTGTCTGAATTTCAATGTCATTATTAACGTTCTAGTAAAATAAACATCACGTGTTATATATCGGGATATGTAATATCAAATCAAAGTTTCAAACTGTCTTCCCATAGATGTTTTAACACATTATAAGGATCAGGTTAAATCCCAATTCCCCCGGTTATTTTCTCCGGATATAGAGCTAAAAGATAGTTTTCTTACCTAACCATATAAATTCATTAGCTAAAAAACTAGCTCAAAGTTCATTTCTGTCAGTTATCAGCAATTAATAGACACTGTTTACATCAACTGACACACTGTTTATATGAAAACTGTAAGCTTACCAATGAATGTTTTGCCCCCAGCTGTACCTGTGGTTAGTAAATGATATGCATGTTTCTAAAAATAGTAACTATAATATGGAAACAATCCATTAATAAACATAAAAGGGAGGCTTCAAATTGCAGTAAAACGGAAAAGTGTTGTTCAAATGCGACCTCTATATAGAATGGATCTCTTGGAGCAAGCCAACAAAAATGAGAATAAACTAAGAAATCTAGATGTGCAATGTAGTGTGAAGTGCAACAAAAGTGAAAGAGACGATGGTCAACTCGAGACGATTACTGGTAGAGATATACAGTCAAACATGTGAACAAAGGCCACCCTTGAGGAAGACAAAATGTGGCCTTTATTGACAGATGGCCTTTATTCAAAATAATGATGCTTTTCATAGAATGACGTTTATTCCCCAGGGCTGCCTCAATGGGAGGTTGGCTGCAATCACAGGTTTTACTGTACTTTAATGTTCAGACATGCTAATAAATCCTATTAACTTTCATCCTTATTAGAATAATGACAGTAAGAGTGCAACATTATGTTGTCTGTAAACACCACAGCAAATGGTTAGGGTTATATTTTGTATATGTGGCTTTGTATTAGTTTGATCAAATTGCTACTATTGTTTCCAGGCTTATTATAAAGTTCATTTGAATTTTGCTATTGGCGTCTATTACGTTAATCACACCTATTGTCCTTAGTAACCGAACACTAGAGGAATTTTGATACACTAATAATGCCGTACTAATTAATTGTTAAGTCTCCGTATCAGTATTTTATAACTTTCGCATCAAGGCCTTCCTTAAAAAGTGCTGATTTGCATTTATACAACGGACTCATTCACATATCATTGATCCATTTTTTACAAAAACATTTTTTCGTTCTTTATCCTAGCTTAATGCCTCCAACGAACTTGTAATGTAAACGAAAAAATACCAACCTACCAACACACTGTTTGGGTCATGTTACCACAAACCGACATTTTTTAAGGATAGCCTACGTTATGAACTTGTTAACCTCGGGCATCCTGCGTGTTGTGGAATCAAGAGACAAATAAGTTTTAATTGCCGACAGGATTCACATGAAACTCAGAAACAAATCAGTCAGTGCAGCTAGGGTTCATGCAGTATTTGTCTATGAATAACTCAAAAAGACAAATGTTCAAATAGCGTTTCAAATTCCTGGAAAAAGCGTTCTTCAACTAAATCTGGTGTAGCTTCAAGATATGGACTGGTATAAATGATGACTAGGACCGTCCTTAAAAATGTTGGTTTGCAATTCGCAACCGACTCATTCAAACGTCATCCAACCTAAAATAGTTTAAGAGATTTTGACACTTTGTTTTCGTTTTTTCTTCCAGCTTTTTGTTTACTATACAAGTATATAATGTTAACGAATAAATGCCTACCTACCTATCTACCCACTGATAAAAGTTTGGGTTGCGTAACCGCAAACAATTTTTTTGAGGATGGCCTGATTCACGAAACAGACACATTTAATGTCATGTATTAGAAAACTGAACTAAGTTGGTCAAAGGAAATAAACCAACTCAAACAAAATATGTTCGTGTAGTTTAATTACCTATTGTAATACTTATTAAGCGCATTAAGCTCTCATGACAGCAAATATCCTTAACTGATTACAAGTTCAAAATTAGTGGAATAAACATTAACTTATACAGGCACGCCATATCTGTCAATCTGTGTCCACCATCTGGTCTGCGTTGTTATAATGATGCATCTACCTTGAAGCGTTGGCTCAATTACACCTTGTAAATGTCACAGACAAACAGACAGGTCCAATCATTTACGCCTTTGCTGAATATTATTCTGTCACAGAACAGGAGAAATATTCGGAAAATTGTTACAAATATGCTGCATCTAACACACAATGTGCTCTTAATGTCTACGTTGTTAAGTTCCATTTCTCTTTGCGGTTCAGGAAAAACAATTCCCGAGATGTTTGGGAATGCATGTCTTTTTATACATTATTGTTAGTTTGTGCATCCGCTCAGATATTCTTGAAGTAAGGATTTGCACCTTTCTCATCTGTCAGCGACGCAGCATTGCATAATGTTTAACTACTCATACTATTGACAAATACGTTTTTGATTCGTGGAAGAAAGACATTTATATACTTCTGGGTTTATTTTATGTTTCGCCCAGAAGTTGGGCTGCCCAAGATTACAAATTGGATCAAATCTATCTGGAGGTCCTTTACATCAGACTGTTTATCAATCTATGTTTATTCTCAATGCGTAAGACACGTTGAGACACGTTGTGCGACAAGAACTCAATATCAGGCTGCAAAAGTTGTGTTCATTCTTGATAAACGTGAAAAACCTAGACATAACAATATTTCAAATGCCTCAGTTCATAAAATTGGCGAAGAAATGTGTGCATGTTACATTGTTATAACTGTAGGGAAACACTGCGATATTCCCTCTCAGATATTCCGTGACGTGTTTCGTGTCAGTTGTATCAGCCTTTACGTGATTTGTTTCAGAGTCAAGTGCACGGAAATACAAAAAAGCATGCGTTTTTTTGATAAGATGTGCTTGAAATTAACACAATATGATAAGCGATACAGAATTAAGAATATACACGATTGCATTTTGTTTCCCGCATCGATGAATATAAACACCAATATTGTTTATTGGTCAACCCTGCAAAATGCCAAAAGTCGTATTGTTTATTGGTCAACCCTGCAAAATGGTCTAAAGTCATATTGTTTATTGGTAAACCCTGCAAAATGGTCTAGTCATATTGTTTATTGGCCAACCTGCGAAATGGTCTAACGTCATATTGTTTATTGGTCAACCCTGCAAAATGGTCTAAAGTCATATTGTTTATTGGTCAACCCTGCAAAATGCCTAAAGTCGTATTGTTTATTGGTCAACCCTGCAAAATGCCGAAAGTCATATTGTTTATTGGTCAAACCTACAGAATGCCTAGCGTCATATTGTTTATTGGTCAAACCTTCAAAATGCCGAAAGTCATTTGTTTATTGGTTAAACCTACAAAATGCCTAGAGTAAAATTTTGTTTATTTGTCAAACCTTCAAAACGCCTACACTCATATTGTTTATTCGTCAAACCTTCAAATTGCCTAAAATCAAATTGTTTGTCAAACCTGCAAAATGCCTAAAGTCATATTGTTTTATTTGTCAAACCTTCAAATTGCCTAAAGTCATATTGATTGTAAAACCTACAAAACGCTAAGAGTCTTATTGTTCATTTGTCAAACCTGTCAAACATGCAAAATGCCTAAAGTCATATTGTTTATAGGTGAAAGTTGCAAAAAGTCAGATTGTAAATTGGTTAAACCTGCCAAAAGTTGAAATGTTTGTTCATCATTTCATATAGAGAGGAGATCGCCAGTGTATCATGATAAAATCATCATGGCAACTGTTTCTATGAGCAAGATTCCAAACAAAAAATGACTTGGACTTTCCGACCAATCCATTGCTTTGCTTTCTACTTGGCAATGTGGTTTCCAACAAAATACTTACGTTACACTCAACATAAGTATATTTCTCAAATATTTTTATTTAATAAACCGTGTAAATAAGAAAGTTATGCTTGAAATTTGATTTTGTCTGATCAAACTAATAATGGTTCGCTTTTTCTGCTTTTTGTCTGAATTTTTAGAACCTCGTTATTTAATCAGGACTACAAATGTTCAAACATTGTTGGCACCAGGTTGACGTACATGGAGTTAATTTCCTGATTCCATGCCATTTTATATTCACATCAATGCAGAATACCGTCTTCATTAAAATGCCACAGCACGCGTAGTTGCGTCATGTTTAAATAACGAATTTTCGTATGAGACAATTGTCACAACAAGAAAGCTACAATACAATAGCTTAATAAAACACATAGTAATGACAGTCATAATGCCCATCATAGATTTCATTGACAAATAAAGGCAAAAACCATTTGTTCCTGCGTACAGACTGCATTACACTCCAAAATAAAAACTAACATTATCGTTATAAAACGTACAATATTATTGGAACTATTAGACAGGGAATAAATATTTCGAAAGTTTATAAATCATGACTAATCACAATAATTTCAAGTAAACATGTATTTCGATACGCATATTTAAAATGAACCGACTAATATACAAATACAAATTCCCAGATGTCTGCGATTCCGATCATTCACAAAATATTTGACACTAAACATGTTTTATTGGACAATAAAGAGTTTTGAATGTCTGTTTATACCCACATATTCGTTGCTATAACGTGTTTAGCTGTCACAATATCCAAAACACTACTAAATGACATCAATAAATTATTTTGACATCTCCAAACTGGTAGACCATTTTTATTTATCAATCCTCATTTTAAAAGTGCAAAGAATAGATAGAAGCATGTAACGTTATTACATGTTTAGTTGTTACAATACCCGAAACACCACGAATGACATCATTAAGTTATCTTGACATCCCAAAACTAGTCGACTTTTATCAAAGCTCATTTTAAAGTGTGGTGAATAGATGAAAGCAAGTAACGTTAACTATTGTTTCTCTTTTAAGTGTACGTTGTATTTCGACAATATATTTTAAGAAGTTGGAACAATTATTTTTGAGTAAGATAAATACATTTGATAAATACCATAATATAAAAGATTCACATTACATTATTGAAATTACTGTGTTAGGTAAAGGAATAATAATTTTAATACTGACACGTTTTGGAAGTGGAACAAGCACAAATATACCATTGGCTTGAGGTAAAGACAAACGAACCGAATGAAATTTGGATACAACATTCTTATAGATATACAAACTGCATGGTCTTTGGCATCGTCGTAAGTGCAAACCAGAAAGCAAACAGAACGTATTACAATGGGTTCAAATTCCTTTTGAATGTCGTGTACAATTACCTAACTGGACATTTATGAATAAAGTAATAAAACAACTTCCTTTTCATGCTCTTTGTTCCTTGTCAACACTGGCGTCGTATTTCTGTTGATAGAACATGAAAACGTTATCCAGACATTCGAAGGACCAATAATTATCGACAACAGCACCAAAGCCATGTTTGCTTTGATAATTATTTCTGTGAAGGGTCACGTGATCTTTCGTCGCGAAGAATTACACGGTAACATATCAGTGACAGTTTTGACGTAGCACCGAGGTAATATTTCTACATTGTTTTGTTTGTTTGCATCAACTCACTTGTTGTAATAAATAACATAAAATGATATCAAGCCTGAATATAACACCATAGTTTATTAGTCTCGTTTTATCGGTAATTTCCCTTGAAAGAAGTCGTAAATATAAACATTCTGATAAATTTAATGAATTTCGACGTATGTATTTATATTGTATGGATGATTTATGGAGTATTTTAATGTTAACTTGCCGCACAAAAAAGACAACTGACTGACTACCAGCAAAGAATCTTGTTTTCGGATTAAATTGGACGTTTTTATCATCGATGATCTGCAAATCAATAAATTTATTCGTTCAAGACGAGGGCAGATCATTATTTGATATTGCCATTATAAATTGGCGGAAAAATCCAATTAAAAAAGTAAAATGGGAGTATTGAAAGCCAGACAAACCTGGTTAAAACAAAGGCTAGAGCAGCATGCTCTTTATTCAAGTTTTTATGGAAATTTTAGTGAATAATTACAATGCTTGTTATCATAGTGCGTACAAATTCTTCCATGATATTATTTGCATTGTGCTGTGCACTACGTGCATCTGGGAAAGTTGAATGTTCTCAACCTCAGTTTTGTCATTAATATAAAATAGTATAGAGTACAATCAAATATCAAGGATTCCTATAAATGCGCATGAATTAGATTTACCCTGAATACCATCGGGTTATTCTGATTTTTTTTTTTACTTTGTTAAGCATCAATCTCATTTTGCAAAACCTAGCTACTTATTCAAAAACATATAGAAACTCATTTTGAAAAAGAAATTCTTGACTTTAACAGAAACATCATTTTAAACATATTAAAAAGAACAACACACAACTGACCAGTTTGAACTCTGAACATAGGAATCTAACACCTCTGGTTCTGATTTTTGCGAGTCACTGTATCCTACACCAGAATACTAAACAACAATTTAAAAGTTAAAAAAGACCACAATGTAAAATAAAACCTAAAAACAACATTAATTTTAGAAGCTGAAGAAGCCTATCAAGAAACCGTGAACTTGAATAAAATGGTGTGTTTTTTGGCTGACAAAGCTAAAAACGAAATAATGACTAAATAATAGTATAACAGAATGGCTTAATCATAGAACCGTTCCAGCCAAGTTTTTTAACAAATGTTCCGTAATGCAATTAATGGACGGCTGTATAAATCTAAAGGACTGAAACATAGAAATAAGTTTTACAAACATGTAAAGACTTGCCTTCTTTCTGTGTCATTGACTTTAACACGTCGTGAAGATAATGTAAAAAACCTATCATGATCCTTTTATAAAGGTCGCATATCGGAAATGACATTTATATCAGTCGTGGGCGTGATGATATCTTACTCGTTACTTTGAGTAATCTATACTGTTACGTATGATTCCAGTGGTTAGTGGGTTGGTCTTGTAACCAAGCGATCCGGGTTTAAATCCCGGTCGCGGCAGGTCATACACTAATTTTCAAAAACGTCAAATTTCCTTCATATCAGGAGAGGTTGCCGGCTTCTCGTGGAAGGGTAACTTAGCACTGGTTAGCGTACAGTCCAGGAAAACTGGTTAAGTGAACCGGCCTCCGTATACAACTGAAAAATTGCTGATAAGAAACGGCGTTCAACCCAATGAAAAGAGAGCCTAGTGTTTGTTTGTAAATCATACTTCCTGTCGATAATGCAACGTACAGTAAATAAATCATTGAAATACAAATATATATTCAGAAGTACGATAAATGTCTAATTCATAAGGAAGCGTAAATCTTGAATTATTTGTTGGTTATATCAGACATCGTAAAACTATAATACTTTGGGTAATTTAGTGAATACACGTTTCCACCTCAGAGGGCCAGACGATCATATTATGCGGTTTGGACATCGAATGATTGTAAAGAATTTTATTTACTAGACATATAATGAATTTATAAACGAAGAGACAGATTTATATCATTTTGTATTTCCTTCGTGATATTGTAAAGGAATTCTTTACAAATGGACTAGAGAGAAGTATTGGTCATTAATTAGTCTTCCTGGCAGCTGTAATGGAATCTGTGTCTTTGGTACACTACACGTTTCTGATTTTTACTACACAGACAATCCGCCAAATTGCCTTGGTATGGGAGCCTCCCAAAAAATTCATGAAATGCTTTAGTTTCCATTATAAATGCATGCATGTGCAGAATCTCTTCTAATAACTCCTTAATTCTTTCTGTGATATGTATGCTTCACATTACTACTAAACAAGTCGCGTCAGGATTCAGTCTGTATAAATGATGTATCTACAGTCTAACCTGCGTTTGAGGCCACCTCCAAATAAAGGCCACCCTGTAAATTAATCATTCTTTGAAAAACTGTAATTGATTTTTTAAGAACAAACTGACCTACGAATAAAGGCCACCTGTCAAAAAAGGCCACACTTTGTCTTCCCCCAAGGGTGTTCAAAGGTTTGACTGTATATCATATTTTATTATCTCGTAGAGCGCTTATATCTACAAGAAATATCCGTGTGACAAGCATTTATCGATCCTTCGCGTATTCTAGTAGAGTGCTGACGATGTGATTGGCTTAGTGCCTTTTTCTTTATTTAATGCAGCGACAATGTCCTTGTCTTACATCTAGTGTAATAAAAGTTCACCCACAAAAAACAGACCTTACTATTAATCCGGTATTTGCACGCTGGAAAATCCACCACTTCTTTGCCCGTCTAAATTCTCGTTATACGGTCTACACACCGGATAATGTATTTCTCCCAAACTCAAAATAAAATGCGCCGATGCCTTGACATAGCTTGTATTTAATCAATGTTTTATTTTCTTTATCCGATTGGGGACACTTACTTACAGACAAGACCCCAGAAACGCCACAAATGAAATAATTTGTTAACAAAATTTTGCTTTCCCTCCATTGCCACCAACAGTCAAACACTATTAGCAAGCTATGTGTCTCTAAGCACTTAAAAAAAGACACTGTTAAATGGTATTATGCTTACGTTTGTCCAAATGTTATAGTATTTTGGCAAAAAGTAATTTAGTTATTTAGTATTTGCTACCAACCCTTTTTCAATAGCTCTGAATGAACTTAAAAAAGTTTAAAAGGACAAAGACGTGATATGAAGTTGCGTCAGAATTTGGAAGTGTAATTAATTTGAATTTAATTAAGTTTTTTCCATTCTTTAGAATCTCTTTTATACATTATGGAGAGCATTTAACAATGCTTACAGATGACCTTTGAGGTATTGCCGTACACACTTGCACTAGGTCACATGACATGTATACATTTTATAGGCGATCAAGTGATGTAAAATGTTTCTTATTTAATTAAATTGGGAGCAAAATACAACTTATAATGAAAATCGACAAGGATTGCAATAAATACTAGAATTATGATAAAATCACCATTGACCCAAGTGTTAGTGGCGCTTGTTATACTTAATGACATCATAAATCAGGATTCTTTCCTAAGTTGTAAAATGTACTAGATGACTATTAGAAGTGGTAACACAGTGCCATTTAAGCAGCTATACACATGTTATAACATTATATTATCTTGATAGAACCATAACTGTGATTAAACGTTTCCAATTTGATTAAACTTGCAACATTATCCGTTCAATGCAATGTGATCCAATACATTTATTGATAAACACACACGCTAAATTATTTGTTTGACCCCTGTGTGGATGATCATTTCAATAATGATTTGAAAATGTTTTGCAGAATTTTGAGCCAAAATAATATTTTTGTTAACTTTCACATTACGTCGATTGATTTCCATAACGTAGTAATTCATTTTACTTAATCCATATTTTGACAAATGTGTGCTATCAATTGAAACATGACATGTTTTGAAATTGCTTCTGTCATACAGAAAGTTATACATCAAACCTTATTGAAAGCAACATACAAAAACTAATTTACTCCACGCATTAATCACACTCAATGTGTCACGTGCGAACTTGACACTAGATTTTTAACGCCACCTAACAAGACAAACAAAATCAGATAAAACAACAAAAACTAGATTAATTCATTAAATGCAGTTTATACTACAGATTCTGTTCGGAAATTAAACGAGGATGTCAAACAAAAATCATTTCCAATGTTGCAAGATTGTGTAATGTATTCTGTAACTGGCGATTCACAAATGGGTATTTCGTTTTTATGAAAATAATGTTATTTGGATTGAATCAAAGTTATTTGCATACGGATGGTGGTACTACATTCTTGTTGCGCTTTTCAATCGGTGTACCCTGAGTAGTATAGTATTGAGCGAGTCTAGGCCACCTGGCGGTGTTCGGATTTTCACTCACTTCGTTCGCTCAAATCCTCCTAGACTCGCTCAATACTATACTACTTCGCTCAATACTATACTACTATCCACATGTGGAACAGATTTATTATTTTGAAAAGAATGTACCTAATTGAAAATCTGTTCTTCAAAAATGAGATCCCAAAATCCCAAATTATTCAAAGATCTTATTGCTGAAATAGATATTGATGATATTGATGAGTATGATATAACTAAATATATAAATATATTAAAAGACAAAATAGATATCAACAGATTCCCAATAAAAATAAAAATAACAATAACGAGCGAATTTTCAACCCCTATGTCATTTGATATAATAGAGAGTCATTATTCTCATCCTGTTCAAGTTATCCTATCACAAAATAATATAACCAAATTTTATGAAGATCTAATAGATAAATTTGAAGCTTGGATAGATAAATTTCAAGAACGAGGATCTGGATTTGTTTTTAGAAATATCAAAAGTACAAAAGTTAAATTATACAAATACAGTATCCAGAAGGCTTCGTCTTATATCCCTCTTAAATTCAAATCGAGCAATATCATCAATGTTAAAAATACAAATGATAACAAATGTTTTCTTTGGTCCATATTAGCAAAACTATATCCCGCTGATGATCACAAATACAGAGTGAGCAAATACAAAGATTATGAATACTGCATAGATATGACTGGCATTGGGTACCCCGTTAGAATCAAAAGTATCCCAAAAGTTGAGAATCAAAATAACTTAAGTATCAACGTATTTGCGTTAGAGAATCAAAAAAACAAACATTCGTTATATCCAGTATATATAAGTACAAGGACACAAGATCCAACAATAGATCTTTTGTATATTGAAGATAATGGTGAGGAGACACATTATTGCTTGATCAAAGATTTGGATAGTTTTAGATGTACCGACTCCAGACATAAATCGTTCACATGTAGAAATTGTCTCCAAGGATTCCAAAGATTAGAAACTTTAACAAAGCATAAAGAAATATGTTACGATAATGAATATTGTAGAACGATAATGCCAGACAAAAATATTCTTAAATTTAAAAATTATCATTTTAAAAATAAATTGCCATTTGTTATATATTGTGATTTTGAATCAAACAATATCCCAATAAAGTCATCTCAACCAAATCCTAATGAATCATACACAAATCCAATATTCAAACAAGAAGTTAATAGTTATGGCATATATGTCAAATCTGATTGTCCACAAATATACGAATCACAATACTTTTCGTATATTGGCAACGATGCGATAGAGAAATATATTGAAAAAATAATGAAGATATTCAAAGAAATAAATTATAATATATATCTTAACGAACATAAAAAGCCAAAATTAAATGCATTTGAAAGAAAAGAATTTCAAGAATCAACCAATTGTTATATATGTGGAGTTGAGTTTTCCGAAACGAAAATACGAGAACATTGTCACTATACTGGCAAATATCGAGGTGCAGCATGTCAATCTTGTAATACCAAAGACGGCAAAGCAACCAAAATAATCCCTGTATTCTTTCACAATGGCTCCAATTATGATTTTCACTTTTTGATTGAAGAACTTATGAAGTACGAAGATAAGTACAATAAAGTAACGTTACTTTCCAAAAATTCAGAAGAATATATCTCAATAGAATATGGATCATATTATAAAAAGTTGAGATTTCTGGATTCTTATAGATTTATGTCTAAAGGCCTCTCAGACTTAGCAAAGTCGATGGATCACTTCCCAATATTAGAAAGTGAATATTCAACATACGATTTATTAAAACAAAAAGGCTTCTATCCATACGAATATATAACGTCTATCGGACGATTAAAAGAACCAAAATTGCCACCAATAGAAAAGTTTTATTCAACACTAAGACAAGAGGGCATAAAAGATAAAGAATATGAACATGCACAAAATGTATGGAACACATTCAAATGTAGAACTTTGGGAGATTATCATAAGCTATATTTAAAGACTGATGTTCTCATACTGGCAGATGCCTTTGAGAATTTTAGGAACTTCTTTTTAAATAATCATCAAATAGATCCATGCTATTGTTACTCAGCTCCAGGACTTACATGGCAGTGTGGATTAAAATATACAAATATAGAACTAGAATTGTTAACAGATTATGATATGTTGCTAATGTTCGAGAAAGGCATACGTGGAGGGTTCTCGGGTGTCCTTGGTCCAAGACATGTTAAAGCATTTAACAAATATACTCCCAACTATTTGGATGATGGAGTTAGAATATTGGACGATAATGAAAAGCAAGAGGCACTTAATATACTTAAAAATGGTGGAGATCTAAATAAGTTTCTTGAAGAAAAATATTTATTATACTTAGATGCAAATAACTTGTACGGCTGGGCGATGTCCCAAAAATTGCCAACTAAAGATTTCAAATGGGAGTCTGATCCAAATTATTATTTGAAGATTCCAAAGGGCAGAGGATGTATAATAGAATGTGACTTAGAATATCCAAATGCTTGCAGACGCAAAACATACAAATATCCATTGGCACCAGAAAAGTTGAAAGCAAATAAAGACGAAATGTCAGATTATCAATTAGAACTATTAGGAGATAGGCCCGTAAGCAATGAAGAAAAGCTGTTCTTAACATTATATGACAAAAAGAAATATATTGTTCACCATAGTATTTTAAAAGACTATATCAAGCTTGGAATGAAAGTTACTAAAGTATACAGAACGATATCTTTTGATGAATCAAATTGGTTGGCCAAATATATTAACTTTAATACCGAACAAAGAACAAAATCAAAATCTGCTTTTGAGAAAGACTTATGGAAACTTATGAACAATAGCTTCTATGGCAAGACATTAGAAAACATAAGAGGACGAAGTGAAATTATACTTTCAACAAATAGAGATATAGTACAAAAATATATAAATAAGCCAAATTTCAAAGACTCCATAATATTTAATGATAATCTAGTTGCTATAATTAACAATATCACATCTGTTAAATTCAACAAGCCAATATACTTAGGCATGTGCATATTAGATTATTCAAAGCAACTAATGTATGGCTTTTATTATAATGTTATAAATAAGTTATGCCCTAAAAATAAACTTGTTGCAAGTGATTCAGTTTTAGGAGATACTCCATTGATACTAAGATATAATAATAAAATATATATTGATAAAATAGAAAATATTGCTGATGAATATGAATATGCGACCGACCAGGGAGCTCCTACGACCGGCAAATTTTATCATAAGCCAAATTACAATATTGAAGTTTGGACGAGTGGCGGATTTTCAAAGATAAAAACTGTAATTAAGCATGAGACAAATAAAGAAATATTTAGAGTTGTTACGCCATTGGGATTTGTTGATGTTACAGAAGATCACTCTTTGATTAAAGACAATAATGAAATTATAAGACCCAAAGATTTAATATTAAATACCAATCTTCTATTCAATAATAGTTATAAAGAAAATTCAAATCCATATTTAAAACGAGAGTTCTTAAGATTAGAACCAACAACTTTAGAACAGAAAAGAGCATTTATCGAAGGCTTCTTTTTAGCAGATGGAAGTAGTGGAATTTATCAATACGAACGCAGAACACAATATTCTTGGAATTTAAGTAACCAAGATTTAGATCTTTTAGATAAATGCTTAGGATGGTGCAAAGAAATATACTCAATAACTGATTTCAAAATAATAGATTGTATGAGATCATCCAGCATTTATAGAATTGTACCGAATGGAAATCATAAAGCAATGGCACAAGATTTTGAAAGATTTTATACAAACGAACGTGAGAAATATATTCCGTACGAAATCCTAAATAAAGATTATAATTATAGATTATTCTTTTTTAGAGGATTTTATCAAGGAGACGGTTATAAAAAAGGAGGGGACTGTCAATTTGGCTTTGCACAAAAATCTAAAATTACATTTTCGTGTGTGCATTATCTTGTAACTTCTCTAGGTTATAATACAAATATCAATACAAGAGAAGATAAACCTAACATATTTGGCTTAAACATAACTAAAAAAGAACAAATTGCAAATGTAAAAAAGATAATGCCATTAGGAAAACAAAAACAAATCGTTTATGATTTATCAACTGAAACTAAAAATTTCAATTGTGGATTCCCGTTGATCGTTCACAATACTGATTCTGTTTTCATATCAATTGAAACTAAAGATATTTACGAAGATATGAAACAAATACAAGATCATTTAGATACATCAGATTATCCAACTGATCATCCTTTGTATTCGGAAAAAAATAAAAAAGTGATTGGCAAATTTAAAGATGAGCTAAATGGTGAAATTATGAACGAAATAGTCTACTTGAGGAGCAAGGCGTATTCGTTCACATATGCCGGGGGCGCAGAAAAGAAATTAAAAGGGATAAGCAAGGTGACAATTAACAAAAATATAAATTTTGACGATTATAAAGATTGTCTATTTGATAATAAAACTAAAATGAATATAATGTATACATTGAACTCCGATAAACATAATATGTACATTAATGAAGTTAATAAAAAAAGTACAACACCATATGATGATAAAAGATATATACATGACAACGGAATAGATACTTCACCATATGGCTTACGTCGCAAACTTCCATGTAACGAATCCAGTTAATGCCATGCCACCAACAATAAATACAATCTCTCTATTCTTCTGGTCTTCTGACGGAGTATAAAAATCACTTAATGTAGGTTTGGGTGGTAAATCTGGCAATTGTTTGCCTGTGATATAATAATATTGTTTCATTGCTTCGTCGGCGTTATCAAATTCATTCATAGCGTGATGTTCCTTTTTCAGTTGTTCATTAATAAAATCTAATCTTTGTGTTCTTTTTTCATTCCATTCAATCTGAGCTTCTTCTAATTGTTCCATTGCTTTATTATGTCTTTTTCTCTCTTCATCACTATTTCTACCCATATGCGAAAATAAAAAATTACTACCAGAAAAGGCTAATGCATTCACAACAGCCCCACCAACCATCATTGCTACTGCACTTGCCATTTTTATAGGCGTTTATTTCATAATATCAGCTGGAATAATACCTTGTTTAACCAACATATCTTTTGTTGATATTGCGAGCATTATATCGGTGGTCAACATTCCAATATCCGCCATATTGAAATCTACTTTCGGTGGTGGTTTTCTAAATATTTTTCTGCTTAGTTCCGAATATCCAACTGTTAAAATACTTAACACTGCCGAATGATATAACATGTTTACTATTTGTTTTCCGTCTATTTGTGAAGCCATTTTTTATATATTAAATTTAACTAAAATTCAAATGGATCGATTTCTTTCTTTTGTGGTTGTATCAATGGTTTTTCATCCGGTCCCGGTTGTTTTTGTTTAGACTTATATATATATATTCCCAATCCGACAACTCCAATTATACATAAAGGCATATAATTTTTATAAACATTTATATATTTAATTTCATCTTTTGTTATTGGGGTCCCGGAGGGTTCCCCCCCTTTTAATTTTATATTTTCTTTCTTCATTGATTCAATTTCTTTATTTTTTAATTCAGCTTTTAATTTTTTTGCTTCAGCACCTTTTTTACCAGCCAATACTCTTTTTGGATCTTTTGTCTTGGCATCCATCGTGATATTTTCACTCATCTTTTTTATTGTAACATTTTCACTTTTCTCATCAGAGACGATATGTTTTGTTGTTGTTAGAATAGCTGTAAAAGGCGCAAGATACATTCCATATCTATAATACAATTCACAACATGTGCCGGTCAAAGCATGATTGATAAATGGATCTTCTTCCAAATCTTGTATTAGTTTTGGTGGATTGACAATATTGAAATATTTTGATACACCCATAACGTATAAATTAATAAAAGAGTTTCCTAATGTCTTGGTCATACTAGCTCCTAATCTAGCTTCGTATCTGCGGTATAATTTATTCGTTTGTTCTGGTGTCATTGTATCAATATCCGACATTTGTAAGTCTTTGCCAAGATATTGTTTACTCCCCCCACCTGCAACAATAGCTGACAATCTTTCACGTTTTGTTTCAGTATTTTGATCACTACCTTTTTGTTCTTCTACGCATTCCTTAAGCAATTCTTCAGCATCCATTTTTATAGATATTTTTTTAAGTATCAAGCGAGCGAAGCTATAGCATTACTAAAGCCAAGCTATAGTATTTTTTAAGCTAAGCTATAGCATTACTAAAGCATTGCTTAATCAACTACCCAATAATTGGTAGGTTGGTCAGTTTTTAAAATTAATTTAATATGTTTCTTTTTTTTCAATTCTTCTTTTATTCTTTGTCGTTCTTCTAATGTAGGAATAACATCATTCTCTCTTAAACAATTTTCAAAACTATCCCTGTCCTTGGTGTAGAACATACATAACCATTTTGTTTGTTCTCTCAAATCTTTCAAAACCGAATTGTATCTTTGTGATATAACCCAAACAGATTGTTCTGCGTGTCTACCAGAAAATGCCAACTCTGATAACATATCTTTTTTCTTTGTTAATTCTTTTGTAGCGCTACAATCATCAATAATATATAGAGTTGGATGACCTGCATATTTTTTAAAAAATATTTTTAGTAGTTCTTGTAATTTTTCTTCACCCTTAATTATTGGATTAACAATTATAATATTCTTCGTTTTTGGGTTTTTAACATCACCAATCCACTCACGATTTTTGTAGGCCTTGTTCCATTGAATTGTTGGACAAAGTATAACAATATACATCAATACATTTCTATATTCACGTTCTAGCAAATCTAAAACAAATTCAGTTTTTCCACAGCCAGTTTGACCACATATAATTGCACAATGTGGATATTTTGGTAGTTCCATTTATAAAGCGAGCTAATAACTAATTTCTTTAAATCTGCCATCTTCAAAATTAATTTGCGCATCTTGTATAACAAATAGATAAACATTTATCATCTCATCATCTCCTGCTTCTTTTGCAATTTGTATTGTTATACCTTCCGATGCATTTTCAATTCGACGGCCTGAACCGTGTAGCGAATTATCATCCGTTGAACGTAAATCTAACCACAATGCATAATTGTCTGTTAAATATTTTTCTAATGTTGTATCGGTGAAATATAAATCTTTTATAACCATATTGGTTTCTTTATTTTGTTTCGAATTCAAAGCAAAAAATTTATTTATTTCATCCCACTGTTGATATGATTTCATTCCTTGACTGTATAGTTGATTTGGTATACCTTCTATTGTCATTTCTACTTTTGTTATTTCTGGATTGTAATAAGTTTCTGTTGACGTTCTCTCCGGATCTTCAAACAACATTAAAATACCTTTCATACTTCTAGCAGGAACATTTAGATTAACATTCCATAGTGTATCAGATTTGTTTTTAGTTATTTTTCTATGTCTAAGTATTCTATCATACAAAACAACCATTTTACCACCAACTTGTTGACTTATTTGTCTTGCGAATCCGTCATCAGAAACTGTATCAAATTCTAAGCAAATATTTTTGATTGAATAACTTGAAGCGGGATCTGTTGATTTAATTACTTTGATATAATCATTGAATGTAAGTTCATATTCAAGTCTATCACCAAGACCAGCTTGATAAAACGGCATGTGAGTATTCAATAATTCAAAATCTAGTGGGATGCAAAACCTGTTTCCATATGCTTTTGCAATAGCTTCATCTTCTTTATCCACCGAAGCATCTTTAGCTCCAATTCTATGTTTCAACATATTGGTTTTGCCGATGCCTTGATAGGCCATATTTACACGTTCAGTTGGAGATCTCCACAAATCAATATAACAATGATAAATATCACTATCATCAATAGACATAACTTCATTTCCACTTATTCTAATTGTGGTTTTCTTAATTATAGCTCGTCCGATATTTTGAAATATGGTTGCATTCGCATCTTTAGAGTTTATTTCAATTTCAAATGCCAATCTAACTGTACCTGGAACAATAACATCATTGCTACTTAAATTAGGAAATCTCACTAACAATTGTTGATTTTGATCAATAGTTGAAGGATTATTGGTTATTACAACACTTTGACGAATACCTCTAACACCACGAGGTTCTCTTATTTTTCTGTATGGATTTAATTTGTTTCCGTAGGCAGACATTTTTTAAGGATAAAAAATGGATAGAATAGACTTCGACAATCCTATATATAACCCAGACGATTATGATGAATATTACGAGGATGATATTCAAGATTATTTGAAACCAGACGATGAATTTAATAGATCTATACAAAACCAAAGTGCTCATATTGAGGATTTGGATATTGGCGATGATACAAGAGCACAATTAAGAGTTGATCAGAAAAAATCTATAGTTAAAAGATATTACGAGATGATAAAAGAAAGGTATGGATTGGAACCATCAAGTATCGATATTACAAACTTTGAACTTGGACCAGATCATAAAACACTATTTTTGAAGGTTGGAGATAAAGAAATTAAAATTAATAAAGAACGAGGTGTTGGTTTTGTAGGTTTGAATACTTTGGCACAAAGAATTGGTGAAGGTGGAACAAATGCAATTAGAGATATATTGAATTTGTCAGATTATAAATCTGCAACCAAACCATTATCAGCACAGGCCGTTGTAAGTTTACAAAATGCAGAAAATAACATACCCAATGTTGATGGTATTGAAATGAAAGATTTATCCAATGCAGCCGAAACTGCAGTGAAAGAAATAGAACCAGTAGTTAACATAATGAGTGAACAAGGAATACAAACCGATATGACAAAGAGAGAAATGGATGGTATCCTTAAAGCTATGACTAGCGTAAAAGAAGAGACTGCAAATGAATTAGCAAAATTAGCAGAAACAAATAAAGACTTGGCAAAAGAAAAAGGAAAATTAGAACAAGCTAAATCGGATAATGATGAATTTCAAATAGAGAGAATAAGTAGCAGAATAAGAGATTTAGAGCTTGAGAGAAGTTCAAGACTTGAAGTAATTGAAATTAATAGAGATAGATTGCGTACTCAAATTAATAGAATAAAAGAAACTATACGTAAAATATTAAAAGAAGACACAACATTAGCTGAAAGAATTAAAACATTATTCAGAGAACAAGGAATTACAATTGTTAGTCTTTTGACTGCTTTTGGTATGGTTATTGGTGTTATTGTTGAATCTATTATCCCTACTACGGGTGGAGGTGGAACTACTCCTTCTCCTCCTAAAAAAGATGGAATAAAAGAATGGATTAAAAAACAATTGGCTAATATAGGTAAACTATTGGCCAAACTTGCAGGAAAAGCTGCAGAAGCACTACCTGGTATTATTGGTTCTATTGTGTCTTGGTTGATATCAACAACCGGAAAGGTTGTTAATTGGTTTGGAGAACATTTATGGGCTTTAGTTGTTCTTGTTGTTGGACTGTTGTATGCAGCTGCTAGAGAATATATATCAAAATAAGACCTATCGCTATACTTCCTACTATTAATGCTGTTTTGGTTTCTTCGTGTTGTTCTGCTTCTTTCTTTGTCTCAATGGATTTGGGTATAGATTTCTTCGTTTCAATGGGTTTGGGTGGAAGTTCTGGAAGGGATTTCTTCGTTTTAGTTCCCATAAGTTCTACATGATGCTTCGGAGGAATAGGTTGGTTATTCACACCATTATTTATTCCAAGCACTTCATCATCAGTAGCTACCACAATGAGATTGTTATAGTCTTGAATTGTACCAATTCGTAATTCCATATCACTTGGAGACATGTACAATCCAATTCCATAAACATAGTCAACTTTACTTCGAGCATATTTTAATGTGTTTTGATATCTTGAAATTTGACTCGGTAAATCCACAGGACTATTAATAGCATCCTCAACATTTGCAATGAATTGTTTTTGAGCATCAAAAGCTGTTCCTGTTCCAAGTATAGTTGTTCTTGTTTGGGATTGGGAACTTAGTATAGCCCAACAATAAGTTCTTATAGATTCATTAATCCGTTCAATGCCTGCTCTCGTAAAACCATTTGATGCATCAAGAATAAATGTTGTCCATAAATCTTTAACATCATCCGATTGTTGAATATAATCAATATGAATTTTTTTAGGTGGAAGATATTCGCATGACGAAATACCACAACGTCTACCACCCGGCACTTCTGGTCCAAATGTCATTTTTGATAAATCTAGATCGGTTGCCGTACTACTAACAACGTGTTGGGACGAACGATCATGTCTAAAATCTGTTCGTTTCCAAGCGGAATGACTTGTTGTGTAAATAACTCCAAGACCATTATTTTGTCTCCAATCTGAATTAGGATCTATATCAAACTCTTTACATATTCTTTCATATGCACCTCGATCATAACCACTACTAAATGCATTCCAACTTTTATCTTGTGGCAATGCAATAGATAATTCAAATAGTATTCGTCTTGTTTGGTAATAAACATGAAACAAAAATAATGATCCGGTCAATCCACCATGTTTCAAATGATTGTTCAAATCTATACCACAACCTGTAGTAGCACACCATATTGCGAAATTTAGTTGATTTTGCCAAAATGATAAAATGTTTGTATTCCAACGTTGTACTATTTCATTTGATGCTACATGTGGCAAAATATATTTTTCGAATACATTTGGGAAATCTACGTTGAAACTTTTTCCGGATGATGAAATAATAATATTTTGTTTTATAATGTTGATTGATTTCTTGTTAAATACTCCAGCACCAGGATAAAGAGCTTCATCGTTATATTTAAATTCTTTTGGTGTCATTTTTTTATTTTTAAAAAAATGTATCATACAATTTCTGATATTGATAAAACAGTAATCTTACAACAATATATAAATAACAAATGTGGTACTAAGAGAATTGGATTGAAAAGTTTTACTTATACTATAGGTTGGTATAATGTTTCTCGTGAAACTGTTGTGGTGGAAACTTCGGACGATTCAACTATTGAATATACTTTTAATGGTGGATTTTATAGTATGCAAGATATAATAGATGGATTTGAAAAATTAAAAATTGTTTTAACGGTTGAAATGAAAACTGGCATAGCAACTGTTTCCAATCGCAATAATCAAAAATTTATAATTCCTTCTGGTCTTTCGCAAATATTAGGTATTGAAAATAGAGGGTTGATACAAGGTCCATTAACCGGTGAAAGACCTGTAGATTTTGCACCTTATAAACAACTATATGTTCATCTTGATCAGATAAATAGTGCCTATAATTTCTTCGATGGTGCTCCAAGCAATATTCTTGGTGTTATTCCTATTGAGAATAAATCGTTTGGTGATATTGTTTATACAAGTTTTAGTAATCCGGAATACAAACAATTGACACATGGTGATATTTCAGAATTAAGTATAAGCGTTTGTGATAAGAACAATCAGAAAATAAACAACAATGGATTACCAATTAATTGTGTATTGGAAATTATATAATTTGTTTTAAAAAATGAGTATATTTGGTGTTAAAAAGCCTCAGAAGGATCCAAAATCAACTATTACAATAAGTGCTGAATCAAAAGGTTCTTTATTTAATGATAAGGTATTTTCATTCGGAAATGGTGGCAGACAAAAAGACGTTGGTTATGTTGTAATGGGCCGTGGTTATATTACTGGCATTAGCCTATCGAGTAAAAGGTCAAGTGGCGAAGTGCGAGTTGGTGTATTGGTAAATGGTGAAGTTTTGAAAGGATGTGAGATTATTTTGAATACAACAACACCAAGAAAATATAATAATTTTGAATATCCATTTTTAGTTGAGGAGGGGAGTGTTATTAATTTTATTAGTCTGAAGGCTAATGGAAATACAGTTAATACTATTGCGGCGTTATTATTTGAATTCAAAAAATATCCTTAAAAATGAAGCAACCGACGGCTCCGAATTTATATCCAGAATTATCCGACGAAGGAGGACAAAATTATAGATTACAGAAGATATCAGAGATTGAGAAAACTTTAATTAATGAAAGAGATACACGCAAAGCATTATACAAGAAATATAAACGTGGAATTAATATTACTGATGGTGTTGATACTATTCTAATATCAATGTCTCTTATTTTGGCAGGTGTTGGTTTAGCGGTTCCAATTTTTTTTCCGTTAGAAATTGCCGCTGTTGTATGTGGAAGTTTGGGTGCTTGTGTTAAAATTATTAGACGTAAATTATTTACAAAAACACAAAAACATTATAAAATTGAAACTATTGCTGAAAGTAAATTAATTAGTATAAAAGATTTGATTTCAAAAGCTTTGACAGATAGTACGATATCTGAAAATGAATTTAAACTTGTATTGGACGAATTGGAAAAATATAATAATCTGAAAGATAACATACATTCAAAACAAACAGGATTGAGTGAGATAGATAGAAAAAAACTTATTGAGGAAGGCAAAGCACAGGCTTTGTCCGAATTAAAAAAAAATAGGGAGTTAATCTCCCGCCGGTCGAAATGCTTAATTTTATTCAATAAAATTACTATAGTGAACGACCCGCCACCGAAATATTAATCGCTTCACACATGTGGATGTATATTCTTTTCAAAATAATATTTATGTTGATAATTTGGATTTCTTAATATAAATTCTTGATATGCTTTTTTGTATTTTTCTTTATTATTTTGATAATGGATTTGTTTCATGGGTTTGTTACATTGTTTACATGAAGATTTAACTCCCATCGCTCTACTATTTGCTTTATCGTATTCATACAAATATTTATATTCGTTGCACTTTGTACAGATTTTTTTTTCGCCCATTTTTGGAGATATCAATTTCAATACTTATAAAATGGAGAATCCAAATATATATTGTTTACGTTGTAAAAAACATACCGAAAATGATTCAGTAGAACAAGTAACAACATCTAATAATAGACAAATGTTGAAAGCTAAATGTTCTGAGTGTGGATCTAAAAAAAATAGATTCATAGGTGGTCTGACAAATAAATTAGCAGATGAATTGCATCATAGAGTTGTGAAATCTTTTCCAAAAAGACGTGTTCATGTTCATTCGATAGATCAGACATGGGCGGTTGATTTGGTAGATATGCAACAATATTCAAAACAAAATAAATATTATAAATATTTATTGGCTGTTATAGATATTTTTAGCAAATATGGATGGTTGATCCCTTTGAAAAATAAAACAGGAGCAACAGTACGCGAAACATTTGAAACATTATTTAAAGAAAGAAAGCCAATGTTTATTTGGTCAGATAAAGGATCAGAATTTTATAATCGACAAGTGAAAGAATTATTAAAAGATAATAATATAAAATTATATTCAACCGAGAATGAAGAAAAATCTAGTGTTGTGGAACGTTGGATAGGAACTATGAAACAACGTATGTTTAGATATTTTACTGCTCACGAAACTACTAAATATTATGATGTATTGGATGAATTAGTTAATGATTATAATAATACAGTTCATTCTTCGATCAAAATGACGCCTGTTGAAGCGAGCAAATTAGAAAATAAATCAACTGTGTACGAAAATTTATATCCAGAAGAAAATAATATAACCAAAGAACCTAAATTTAAAGTTGGAGATAGAGTGAGAATATCAAAAAAGAAAGATAAATTTGAAAAAGGCTATACAACACGCTGGACAAGAGAAATATTTGTAATTGATGAAGTTTTGAATACAGATCCTGTTACTTACAAAATAAAAGATTTAAAAGGCGAAGAAATTAAAGGCAGTTTTTATGAACAAGAATTGCAGATTACTGAGTTTTAGATTATGTATATTTCCAGGAATATGTTACTTTTATATAACTTTCAGCCTCAAACGTAAAATGTGATTCATCAATATCCGGATAAATGTAAATTCTATCATCAGAATCTAAATCAAGAGTAAACTCGTCCTCTTTATCTTTTTCAATATTTTTTATTATTGGTTTGCGTTCATTTGTAAAACTTGACCTGATGATAATAAATCTTTTTATACCACCCTTGGCTATTAGTTTTATTTCAAATTTATATCTCCCTTGTTTTTCAATTTTAAACACAATCATTTCTCCTAAACTGTAATTTGGTATTATGTAATCCATATATTCTACAATAGGAGAAGAATTAAGACCAAACAAAGCGAATAAATTATTCGTTTCAACAGTTTGGTTCAATTCCTTTGTTTCCAACTTATATTTTATTGACATTCTTTCTAATCTAGATAAAATTTTTACTTCTTGTACTCTGTTGTTATAAAGAACAAACACAGGTACTTCATATATCGCTTTATTAAGTTTCGATATTTTTTTTTTTAATTTTTTATTATCATTTACTAAATCCAATACAACATCACCAATATCAGTTATTTGTTTAGGTAAAATATTTTTAGTTAAATCATCCAAGTTAGCTACGTTCTTTTCAAGTTCAGACTTTAAATCTGCATGTTTATTTGAAAAAGCATTTAATAATTCATTATTTCTTTTTGTTGTATCTTGATTTAATTTTGATATTTCTGTTCTAATTTTCAATTGATACAAATTTTGTAACATTTTCTCAGATTCATTTAATTTCTCCTTGAGTTCATCATGTTGTATCATTTTTTGTTTTAATTCTCTTATTTGATTATGTATAATTTTAATATTTTCTTCAAATACTTTTTTAATATTATCATCCGTTACATCAAGTTTTTCCATAGCATCTGATATTGTTTTAATTTCTTTTTCAATTTTATCTTGTAACTCAATTATTATTTTTTCGTTTTGTTTAACATCATTAATCAATTGATTGAGAATTTCACTTTTGGTTTCTAGTGTTTTCTTAATAACTTTGACGTCTTCAAGATCATAGTCTGAAATTACGCTTTGGATTTTCTTAAATACAAATCTTTTTGAAACTGCATCATTAGCTCTATTTGCATCCCCTAAATTAATTATCACATTTCCTTCCATATCTAATTGCCCACTCCGTTTGTTGTTTTTTCCAATTCCAAAGATACTCATTTTTTTTATTTTTTTTTCATCATTGATTGTGCCACTCCATATTCTATTTAGTCAAATACACTTTTATGATAGTAAATCTGTTCCACATGTGGATATTTTCTTGATTGTGCCACTCAACACACTCCATATTCTATTTGATCAAACAAAAAAATACACTTTCGTGGTGAGTAGTATAGTATTGAGCGAGTCTAGGAGGATTTGAGCGAACGAAGTGAGTGAAAATCCGAACACCGCCAGGTGGCCTAGACTCGCTCAATACTATACTACTACCCTGTACCAAAATAATTTACAAGACCAGTATCAATAGATTCCGATGGGCTTTGGTTCAACAGTGAAACATTAAATGTGATAATAAATTTAGGGGCTGCCGTGATCAAGTGGTTCTCGTCTTTGACTAGCCCTTCACCGCTGTGAGTTCGAATACCACCCGGGAGCAGACAAATTTCACATGTAAGTAAGCTGTCCGCGTTGCTTATTGAAGGTCAGTGGTTCTACCAAGGGGTCTTCCTCTAACATTTAAAGCAGGAAAAGTTGCCGAATGAACCTGACGTTAAAATGGCAGAAAAACATCAATCTAGGAAAGAGCTTGCTTATCTTATTTATACTCCAGTTCAATGAATGTTTCTAGGTTTTATATTGAGATCATTCATTCTTTTTTACACTTTTCGCAAACATTTATGACTTCCTATAAAACATTTATACATACGATAATAATTTGGCTAATAATTTCAGTTTCATTTTGACAGTATTTTGGTGTATCTAAATTGTATACTGTTCGATCAGTCAGGGCAGATTACAGAGCGTAGGTCTAGATAAAACGCCACAACTATTCATAATTATGATCGCTCGAAACTACTTTCAAATGATAATAAAATAGCATTCAGCAGAATTTCCAGCATGAGTACGAAGAGATAAATCATCCGCTCACACAATATGCATGCATTTCTACAATATACAACTGTTACGTCAAATTAGCATGCAAAGGCAGTGAAACGTCATACGCTGCTATTACAATATCTAACAATCATTTATATTGTAATTTAGAAGTCTTATCGACTATCCGTGTAGTAGATATTCCATACAGAGACATATATGTCTCCCTGACAATACTGCTGCATCATCGTGTGCACTGATTTCGATCATTGCTATGATTAATGTTTGTTAACTTTCGTTTAATATCCCTGGGAGGCGTATTCTGCATCCTATCTTTTATTGTATTGTACTGGGATGTGGTTACATATGGTATAATAAGTGTCAGACAGTTTATGACATGATTATTTATTCATAGGCGTTTATCGCTGCACCTACAACCAGGGTCATTTAGCTTAAACATTGGGGGGGGGATCTTGGCATACACCTTGGTAAAACCATTGACCTTCCGTACGCTAGCTGCACAGCTTCCTCACTTGTGAAATTTGAGCCCGGGTGGGATTCAAACTCACAGCAGTGAGGAGCTAGCGTTCACTAATCAGAGACCATAACCACTCGACCACGGAGACACCTTTTGACATTTGATAATGTTGATTCGTAATAATAATTGTGGAGTATTTTGAGCAATATTCTTACGGAAGAAAATAGTATCATGATTCTTAAAGATTATATGTACTAAATTTAATTAGGCAGATAATTTCCTTATGCAAGACGGTCATAATATACATTTTGTTTTAAAATGTGCCATAGTCTTCCTTTACACCCAAAAGGAATACTTGTTTACATTCGGATTCACTGCTGCTGCTGTAGCTAATTAAAATAACATAAACCTATTATAACATCTATTTCTGGTAATTTGATTACGAGGGAAGGTACATTAACTCCAAGTAAATATATATAAATTAAAGGACCACACCAAAGTTGCAAATAATAACAGGGATTCCGAAGCTATGTAAATATGGAAAATATCGAACACTCGAGAAGAAACCAATAGATTAATTAACAAAAGCACCCAAGAAACTGATACATATATAACAAAGGCTAAAGTAATAATACTGTTTATGTAACATAATGGAATTATTTCAGGATCTTGCAAGGAAAATAATAGACCTGGATAAGACGTGTGAGAAATAATGGCATGATAAGAACGAGTATATTATAGACACCATTTCCCCGTGTTTATGATCTATTGTTCACACGGTAGCGGCAATCAAGTTGTCGGGCGTTTCATAGTTATTATTTTGCTAGAACAACACTTACTAAACATAAAAATACATCCGGTGGTGTACATTTCAGCCATTCACCTCATAAATGAGATAATAAATCCAAGAAAATCTGTAAAATAAGACTTTCTTCGTGCCAATTAAGAAATGGCAAGTGTTAAGGGTTGAAAAATTGCTGTCTTAACTGAGATACATGTATCTACATGAGACGGACCCCAGATGTTTGTGAACAAGTTAGCGGCGATCTGTCACCGTAAAGCACACCCAACATGTGCTCAATGAATACATATAGTCGTTCCTTGTGTAGCTCCATGACATGATTTATTTAACTATGGTTCTAATGAGTTCCATTGACTGCTAATCTTATATTAACCCTACTTTAGATTGATTTCAGAACAAAATTATCCTGAAAATATCACTTTCTTGATTGTATTGTAAGACTATGTAAATACGAACAGAAAATTACAAAATGCTAATTCTGAAATACAGCTAAGCTATTTTATTGCGTTACAAAAACTTCATTTATATATTAGTCGCGATATTTGAAGAGAGTTGTGGCAATAAAATGGACATTTAGATAATTTATACACTCTTAACTTTATTTACTTATAATTACTACAACATAAAAGTTGTTCAAAGACTTTGAACTTCGTTCACTCTTATTCAGGGAATGCTAAACGTATTATAGAAACAATAGATAAACGTTCACCTGCAAAATGAACTTAAACATACGAGATCAAAACTTACATTTAAAGAATGACAAATCGTACAATTGTATTTCCAAGAAACATACACATGCAAAGAAATATCTTCCTATGATAGACTATTCCACAACCATAAAATAAACAGTTCTGTCAAAACTCGCTGTTGCATAGAGACACCCCAATTTTCTTTATAGTAATTAGTTCAAGTTATTTCAGAATATCTATTCGTGTCATATCCAACCAAAACATTATTTTCAGTTTAATTTGCAGTCTTTCTATTGACAAAAGCTAAAGGGGAGAGGGGTTAAGCATCTATATTAATACAAACATTTATATCCATCGACACAACGCTATGAAAGAGCGACCTTTCTAACCATTAACACACTTAAGTCTTTTTGAAAAAAATACCAACAATACATCAGTTATGTATAACAAATTGTTGAATAAGCGCTGCATTCTGATATACCAACGACTAGTAGGTACTCGGTCTTGTCCCTTTTCTAAATTCAAATGCCTGCTTTCGTGTAAGGAGTTGGAGACAAATTAAAAAAAATATTCCAGTACTTAGTATCCCCCATTGCCTTGAAAAAACATGTTCCTGGCTATTGGTCATTAAACCGAATGCAATGCTATTTACATTTTTACGCTTTACTACATATGTAAATGGGGAAATAAACATGGTTGTAGCTTACTCATACGATACTTGGTTCAAAAGACAAATTATATTGAATTATTACACAATTTTTTCTGTCATTATAAATATTTTTTCCAGCTAAGTAATTGGCGAAGTTCTAGTTTGAATCATTCTTTTCCTTTCACCAGTTTTAAACATCATTTCGTCAAATTACTAATTGACCACAATTAGAGCAATAACTTATCTTCAGATGCTAGTTTGTTGTACAAGAAGCCATCTTGCAGCAGTATCGATAGCAATTTTGAAGCATGCAACAATTGACATTAGTGTTTATCTTTGCCATTCCTGTACAAAAAACCCAATTTGTATGAGAATCAATCTCACAGTATACTGATTGGCGAGTAGTCTATCTCATTTCTTATCTACTAATTACGGGGGCTTGACCTGTTTTTAGCTTTATTTCATTGAGAATAAAAAGTACATACAATGATGGGAAATAGCGCAGGTCAATGAAATCTCGTCTATATATACGTCATGATTTAGTTGCTTTCAATTAACGTTTCAGAAATTTGTTTTTTTTGGAGGAAAAAAATCATAAACTTGCTTGATTGATTTGGTGTAAACTTCTAGACTGCGCAAAAATGTCACAATATTAACAGTGTTAAAATGTTAACGATTCCAATTTGTATTCTGATTATATTTTTTTCAATGCGTTGAACAACAAAATTATGTACCGTCCACCTTGTACAATGAATAAACTTTATTGGCGTTGAAATTTATGCAGCCAATAAAATATTTGACTCATTAGGAATCTTGTGTTTCAAAACATAGTCGCATAATGATACAGTTTATTGAAAAATGAAATTATAAATGTCTCATGGTTTTACTAGGAACTTATTGATATGAAAATTCCACAAGTGCCTAACCAAACTGTGTGCAAAAGTTTGGACTGATTTTAAAGGGATCAAGTGAAGCGCAGTCGAATACAGTTCCATAAATGTTTGCACTTTATAAATGGACATGTATTTGGAATAATACTGAAACCACAAATATGTAAATCATATTGTAAGATAGTCTTAAGGTATAATTGACTCTTGATGATATCTTACTTACAAATTCAGTTAATTACCGTTATCTGCATGACGGAGTATACCGTATATATTTACTTTGCATCTGTTAGCCAAATACAGGTCATCATTTGATGTTATTGTAGAATATGTACTTGTACTGCTGTCTAAAGTCGACAGTATTTACTCTAGGACAGACAGCTGTATTTCACCGCTCCCGAGATTTAAAATAATTAAACCAGGAAAAGTCACACTGTCTTTATTTTTTTATTCCGAAGCTTTCAGAGTAATAACGTCCATTAAATTTATTGGCGTTTTGTGATTTAACAAAAATTCAAACAAATGCTTACATACCTTATTATCATCTTAACATCTTTCGTGAAGTGCAGGGAATGTCGACACACACACTTTTTTTTATTGGAGTTTAACGTACGTCGCAACAACAACCAGGGTCATTTTGGCGACATTTGAAGACCTCAGGCTTAGTAGACCTTGATAGAACCACCGACCATCCGTAAGCTAGCTAGCTTTTTCAGTTTATTTTGTGAAATTTGGTCCCGGATGGGATTCGAACTCACAGCGGTGTGATGCGAGTGATTACAATCAGAGACCATAACCACTCTACCACGGAGGTCCTTGCTAGTAATTACTAATGGATGATTGTTATTTGGTTAATGAACGCACTAAAAGTGTGAGGTGTTTGGTTATTTCAAAATACAATTTTTTGCAACATAATATAAAAAATCAATTTAGGTTTATAGCTCGGGTATATGACCAATGTAGGAGAGCACAGTACGTTAATTATCACAAAGTGTATTGGGACCAATCCCTTGCACAAAGTATCAAAAATTTTACGTGTATAGCTCGGGTATATGACCAATGTAGATGAGCACTATACGTTAATTATCACAAAATATATTCGGAGCAATCGCTTGTACAAAGTATCAAAAATACAGAATGATACTGGACAAAATTTACGGTACAAACAGTAAGTCAGAGTAATAATTCATTATTGAAATGGACCGAACAGTGACAGCCAGTCATTATTCCATTATGAAAATCAAGCGCACATCTCTCTGCAATTAGGCCGTATGAGGTAATCAATTTTTTTCTCCCGTTTTGGAATCCAGTTGAGAAAGTTCGTTCCACAGTGTTTGCAATGATATCGGTCACTGATAAAGTGGGTATACGAGCATGTCATGACTTATGGATATAATTATATATAATAACATCTGTTATATTTGATGAATACATGATAGTTTGTGTAGAGTGTTTCATCTCACCATTGTACAACAATATCTTAAGTACTCAGCAATTCATCAGCGCTAAATATGTTTCTCCAGAATGCAGCTAGGTGCTTTGGGAACTTGTTTTCATCACAACACCATTTTTTTAAAGTAATTAATGTGATCTTATGATTGATAAACACTAATGCATAATGATTACGCTTAATATTATCAAAAGGTCACTGTTATCTAATTACCTATCTACATCACGAAAAACCGCATTAATGAGCGGATGAAGGCATGCTCAAATTTGCTGAAAATATTACATCAACTTCAACATAATTTGTCTTAAGTTTCATTATAAAATAAGTTCAGTTAATTATCACAAGGACTAAACGTGGGCAAAATAACATTGTAATTTGATTTAATAGATATCTTACAATATCACTTAGTGCCAGTAAGTAAGCGAACACAGGCCTGATAGTGCCTATAGCAAGTAGTATGTCTTTCAATGTAACGTTCGGTTTAGAAAGGTTATGGTAAAAAGATAAGTCTTATCTAGATTGAGTATCACTGGCTAAATAAGTTAACACGAGCGATATTGCTTTGAACAAAATTTGTTAAGCAATATGCAAAATAGGATGTTGTTGAGAAAGTGACTCCGAGTCTATACGGTATCCACTTTCCGGTCTTCCATTGCAATTATTGGAACGAGATGTTTTTATGTCAGTTCTTATTTAATAAAATAATTTATAACCTATAGCAAAGTAAATAATAAAGAGACGTGGTTATCTCTGAATAATAAAACTGAAATAATTTTAGAGACAGCTAAATTGGAAACATCTCAGAATATCTGATCCGGAACATCATAGAAGACAATGTCCAGACTCATCACATGCAACTGGTGAAGAATTTGACGTTTACAGCTCTTCAAATAGGAGGGAGAAAAACTCTTCAACACGGATGTATACAGTACATAAGTCTCCCGATACACTAGACATACTGTCCAACAAGATATTGATGTTGCCGTGGTTTTGATTTTGCAGCTTGTGTTACCAAATGCACTTCACTGCACTGCACTGCACGTTACATTATTTTCCAGATAAATGGATATTCGCCAATCAACATAAACATTGCACATTAGCGTACCGTATTCTAGCTTTTATGTAGATATACTTCTTATTAAGACTATTCTGTAATGACATGAATAACAATCAGTGGCTAAATCTGCTGTAACGATTTACAGGTTCGCTGATAGCTTGCTACACAACAAAACATGAATACTGTAGCGCGTTATGCCTTTTGGCGAACTGTTTTAGTAACTTGTGCTGGTGCAATTTCAAAACCGTTTGAAATAGTTGTCCATATTACCCGCACAATTTGATACATAATTTAAACACAAAACATTACACACTAATGGTGACACGCATATTCTAGCATGAATGTATCAAAACACGATTATTTTCAGCATACGCGCTGCAATACTTTGGTCTTTAATTATTAATTTATAACCTCTCACCGCTGCAGATTGAATCCCACTCGGTACCAAATTTCACATTTGAGGAAACTGTCCAGCTGGATTACGGAAGGTTGGTGATTCTGGAAAGGTGTATGACCGGAGACTTTCTCCGCCATAAAAAAAATGGAACGCCATCAAATGACCCTGATGTTGGCGCGACGTTAAACCCAAGTAAAAACAGGCGAGTTTGAAATTATTTACGTGTCAATTGCATTGAATAAGAAGCATTATTAGCATTTTTGTAACATATTAATCATTACGAAATTGTTGTTTTGGAATATGCTGACGGTTGACATTTAACAACAATAAATTAAATGTAATCATTTGACGCTGAGAAACAACATATACTTACATTAACGTCATTCGAAATAACTTTAAACCCAATAAAATCCAATGACAATTCGTGAAATTAATTTCAAAATAGGTAATTATTTATAATTATTTATCACATTCAAGAGACTTATCACGAAACGCTTACGAAAACGACAGTAAAATAACCAATTTATTTGCTTCCTAGAATGATGGTATTCAAATTGGCTTTATTTTTTAATAATTATATATAAATCAAGTCACAAATTGGTTCTATTGTATTATGGTTAGAAACATGAACTTCACAATGTTATTAATGTCGACACAAACGTGATTAAACACATATTTGACAAGCAAACAAGATGACTTATTTGTCGTGCATTAGTTTAATATCAGTATTTAATCAGCTGTATTAAATTGGCTTTGTTAAACTGCACATGGCCAACGTGGGCGATAAAGGAACTTATAATGATGTCTATAACAGTGGGATTTCAGTTTCCAAACATTTTAATCTTAATCATGTTCTGTACACATAACAGCACGCACTATCACCATCATCAGTAACAACAACAACAACAACAACAACAGTAGCGGCACCACCTCAATCACAACAATATCACCTTCAATAACAAGCACAAACAAAACGTTGGACTATTCTAAAGCACATAATCAATTAACCTAACGGCCAATTACCCCACGACTGCCGGTTCAAATAAGCCTGTAACTACTCCTGAAAATGAATCCACTTAGTAACTTGATCAGATATAAAAAACCCACATGTTCCCAATTAGTAGCAACTACGACCTGGCATTCGACCCCTTTTTATACACGCGTCGGGACTATTTTAATACAATCTATTTGATATCTGTCATCGAGTAGTTCTTGTAACATAATATCTGATCTATTGTTTGTGTAATGTGTGCCATCTGGATGCTGTGTACAATGTCTGCGACAATTCACGAGAAATTAATACCTTTTTCATTGAAAAAGAAAAACATTCATACATCAACATTTCCAGATGGTGCCTATATCCTATACCTTCAATTGCCAATTATCCTGTAAAGAAGAAACATTCAAAGAAGCTGTCGCGTATCTTTTTCCATATCAAGCATCACAGTCCAAAGTAGCAGGTGCAAGAATTGATACAACTGGATATCACCACACGCTGGATTATACTATTCTGTACCGAGTTACAACACTAATTATCCTTTAACATCACGGACAATTCCAAATCGGTACCCCTGGGAAGACGGTGTCCTTTCCTTCATTTTTTTGTATCTTCTTATGTTTTCGGTGTGTTTTTGGGTTGCGGGAAGGTGGTATTTTGGGGAAAGTCAGATGTTTTGTATCTTTTTTCTAGGAATCATTTTCTTATCTTTTTTACAGACTTTATTATGGCATGTAAATGTAAAGGCTTTAGACATGCTGATTTGATTGTAGATATAAAAAGTCCGCGTGGAAAGGTCGAATCTAAAATATCCGAGTTTTGCATTTTCTATAAAACCGGTGTTTACTTTCATCCTGCTATTTACTTGAAGTCAGACCACACAACGAAGTTTTAAATGAAACCCAGTGTTTTCCCTTGCCCATAACAGGCAAATATGATTATAAATTTACACCTATATGCTGAAACGCGAGACAACTGATACTGTGTAGGTGTTCAAGAATGCCGTCAAACTTTAGAACATAATTTTTTGCCAATTTAATTCTATGAAGCTAATTTTGATCATCCAATCTCTAGAAACAGGGAATCTTTAAGATGCCTTTTTTATAAAGAAATTACCCATCAAAAGGTCACACCAACATAAAATGTTCTCAGATATAAGGCTGCAGTATGAATATGCAGTATGGGATAAGGAACACACGACTTTACTATGATACATACTCGCATATGGAATAATCGTTTAGTTTTGTCACGGCATGTGTACTTAATTATTTCTTGGTCCATTGTTTAATGATAAAACTCTCTAGTTAAAACGTTCAAAAGTCAGAGCAAGTACAAGCAAAATATGTCTAAGGAATGAACAGACATACATTTCCATCTTCAAATCATTTATACGCTTGACAGCATGAAGTTGATCCTATTATTTGAACATTTTACGCAATGCTTTAGCATTTACAATCTACGTTCATTCATGGAATACGCAACATTGCGCTATATGATCTAATCAATTTGCACGAAGCTGATATAATTAAAAGTATGTCAAAATGTAAATTATTGCCTGACATTCCTATTATTTTGGACTGATTTCATTAAAAGAACAAATATTTCTACGTTATTCATCAATCAGAATTGTGAACTACATTTCCGAAAAAAAAACCCCATTATTGTTAGCGTTATTTGTGTACAATTAATAAAAACATCTGACGCTAAGCTTGAAAGTGGATACAAAGAAAATAATTAGTAATGTATTTCTTTATACACGATTATTCTTCAGCTGCAATGATTTTCAGTTACACGTATACGGCGACCGCTTCACCTAACCAGTTTTCCTTGGCTGTATACTAGTACTAACAAGGAGCCGGCAACTTCTCTGCATATGGAGGAAAATCGATATTTTGTCAAAAATTCATAAAAGGGTATGACACGCCGCGATATTGTTAGAACCTGGATCGCCGGGATAGTCTAGCGCACTAATCGCCAGACCACGGTCGCGGCCCTATGAAAATTCTATTCTTAGCCAGTTTAGAGTGGAAATTTTACCACTGAGAATTGAATGGATGTTCAAAGTGCTTTTGAGAATATATTTACGTTGTCCGTTCATACACATGTCATAATGATAAGATATTAACCTACCATTGACTTACTATAACTGGGTCGGAAAAAGCTTCGGAAGAAACGTGGTCATACAACGCACTCATGACCTTAGGCGCAGTCATTACAAATATTAATGAAGGCATTGAACAATATTATTGTGTCTATTTATTATCAATCAGCACCGTGTGTGATTTAACTGTACCACGCCGTCAAAGGGCTTTATCAAAACAGCCAAATTCTTGATAATCTAATGTCCATTTCCACAAAATGTATTTGATTTACGTAAATTATAGTTCATTTTTTACATCGATCATTGCCTAATGTAATCACTGGCGTGTTTCATGGATAACATTCACTGTAACAAAACACTGTCAAAATATGTTTGAGATTCAATTAAATATTGTCTATCTATACACCGCTATATCATTACGTTAATTAACTTCGGCTAGCTATCTACATTGTTTGTCAACGCAAATAAAATGAACTGATTATAAAGAATAAGATTACAGTTCATATAAACAATTTATTCCCATGAAAGGGTCTGTTAATAAAATAATCAAATCAACTGTAAATTATATGACTATCTAAATTGATTAGTTTTCTAGTTCAAGGAGAGTTCATGAATTTTGGATTGTATTGTCTTATCTAAATTAGGTTTGACTGATATGTCAATACTGGGTGTATGTCCTTGTGTTTTTTGAATTAAGGGTTTTTTAGTACAGTTTGCTATTGCTGAAAAACTTATTTGGTACCAATGTACAGTGATAATATATCCGCAATTTATTCCTCACCTCTTTTGTGAGTATAAATTTCCCTGATGTATAGCGTCATTATATCAACTACGATTTTTAATTAATCAATTAGCTATGTGGAATGTTTTTTGTGTGTTCGAAAGGTCAGCTCAGGAAGACCTTGTTTTAGGTCCATAATTTACACATCACAACATACTGGATATATTTGTATAATTGACACATTCATGCTTACTTTGTCTTCGTTTAGTTGACTCAAATCTCATTATTAAGCGTAATAAGGAAGTGTTAAAGATTTGATCATTAAAATCACTGACTTCCCAGTATGTTTTTGTGAATATCATCACAAAATCGGGGGTTCGCAATTACCTGTGACCAATTTGATGCACTAATTTTGCTTCATAAGTGCCTATACATTAAATAAATGGAGACAAATATTCAATTCAAATCAAATTTTTTCAGGCATAAACACACACACACACACTTGTTGTTGCCAACCCATGTTGTTGCATGGTATAGCACCTTAGCATTCAAAGGAGAAAGCATGAACATACAATGTAAGATACATATTTCGAATCAAACCATGTGGTCAACGTAGATGTACATAATTATTCGTCACTATGGATTTGTTCGAGCAGTGTCAAAATATTATCAACATCAACAAAGTCAAATAAGAGTTTTAAAATAATGATTAATTAGTAAATAATTTAAAAATGTCAGTCATTAATCTTTGTGATCTTGTGAGGTCAACTGGCTGGCGGTTGATAGATTTGGTGTATGTTTTTTTTCTTTCAAAGTCACTTTATTTTAGAACATACTATTACAGTCAAACCTGTAAACAAAAGCAATTCTTGGGAAAGACAAAATGTGACCATCATTGACAGGTGGCCTCTATTCGGATGTCAAATTGTTCTAAGTAATCAGTGACAGTTTTTCAAAGAATGGCCTTTATTCACAGGGTGGTCTTTATTCAGAGGCAGTCGGAACACAGGTTTGACTGTATTTATAGAAGAATTGTGACTGCTTAGTAAGATTTGGCTATAGAAAATAAGGCTATTCTGATGGTATCAGTTTCTATTCCCGTACAGACACATTGTTCTCTGCGGTGAATCCAAACGTTGATATTATGTTCTAGGTCATTTATTTCCTTCTCTGATTTAACACATTATTTTAAGAATCAATTAATGATGAAGTACTGTGTAGGATATTTTTATAGGGGTGGTTAGACAAAAAATAGTTTAAATCGTCTGGCGGCTGAACATAACAAGATTTTTATTGATTTTTGGCGGGAAGAAGTCAAAGCAATTTTTATTGTGTTGCAACATTTTGTCGTTAAACCCATTTTTCAGCTTAAATATCACCATTTCAACCGGAATCTCGCCAACAGAGAATTGTTATCTGACATATGTTTATGAACAGACGCATATTTGTTTTCTAACACATTAAATATAGCCAATGTTACAGTGCAACCTCTCCAGAGCCGCCCCTCTTGAGCAACAACCTCCCATCCACAACAGCATGTTTTTCTACACAATACGATTTAACTATTAATTTAACATCTCTAAAGCAATTAGCTCTCAACAACAACATAGTTTTGCTTCTCCCAAAGGGTGGTGCTTTGGAGATGTTGCATCATATGTTCTATCATACAATTATGAATGGAATATTTTACGAGTAAATCAATACACAATTTCATGCAATTTTGTGACTAAGAATAAGAAGTGCCGGATAATGAAAACAAAACTGGATGGTATACTAACCAGCACTAACTAAGCCTTCCACAAGCAGCCGGCAACTTCCGCACTTATGGAGGAAAATAGACATTTTTTGCCAAATTTTCATAGGAGGGTATGACCTGTCACGACCGGGATTTGAAACCGGATCGTTGATTTACAAGTTCAGCGCACTAGCCTATGGTCCACGAGCGCGACCCAATTGAAACAAGTAGAAAATTTATGACGTTTCTGGTTCGTCGTATTAATATTGATACATATTAGGTCGTTGAAGTTATTTTCACAAAATCTTATTTGTCTAGTCAAATCTATAGATTAAAAGTTGCCATTATCTGAAATTGCTTCTGTCCCGGCAAAGCATCATTTCAAACGTTCTAAAAATGGAATATGAAAGTTTATTCACCCGAATCTCACAAAGCCAAGTGCACCGGCAGAATTGCAGCTTTTCGTTACACAATGGCTGTTTTACACCTCTGCACAATCCACTAAATAGAATTTTAAACTTCAACATTATAAAATTTGATTCTTGGAGGAACCTAAGTAGATAAATCATTTTTTTAGGATTTGCTGTACTTACAATTGAACTACACTACTAAGACATGTATATTCATAGTAAGCGTTGGATTGAACATATTAAAAATCCACCTGGTAATCCAAATGTGTTCAATGATTTTCTGCCTATGTCCTTAAAATACAAAGTGGAGGTTTAGAAATTCGACTCAGTGTAAATATGTCATGGGAGTGCTTTCAACCGCATACATAATTATGTATTGTTACATTACAAAATAATGCTACACAAAAGTCCCGTATGTTTGACAGACATAAGAATGAATAAATATAACGTACGAATACATGTGCTTGATTTTATGTATGCCTTATGTCAAAAATTTTATGGTATGGAAATACAAAAAATGAATTACCAAGTGTGAAATATTGGTTATATTTTTATCTTTATTGTCCGAAGTAACATTATCATTGATCGGTCGTCTCAGCCATTGAAACTTTTCCTCTTTTGAATCATTTGAATTACGCCAGCAGATGTCAAAAGCGATTTACAGCTATTTGGATACGATATTGAATTAAATTAACCACAAGAATGTCTTCGTTATTTTTCAGACATAGAGCGAGATTACATAAGACAATGAACTGAACGTGTTCGTCTAGGAGCCCCTATTTTTATATTAATCTTATACTTTTAAAGACATCGTGGTCTTGAGGTGGAGCGTCCGACTTCTGATCCGAAGGTTCTGAGTTCGAATCCCGGTTTCGACGGGTTTCTTTCACGTACTTCACAATCCCATTTTTCGGGCGTAGTACTGGTGTAGTGTCTAGGAAGCGGACTCGAGCGTGATTAATATAAGCAAAAGTGCTCGTTCGCAATCGAGCTAAAATAAATTAGTATAAACCAAAGCTATTGCCATTCTTAAGGTCATTCTTTGAAAAAACGTCACTGATTATTTAGAACAAACTGACCTCCGAATAGAGGCCACCTGTCAATAAAGGCCACATGTTGTATTTCCCAAGGGTGGCCTTTGTTCATAAATCTGACTGTATATGTTAAAAATTTATGTATGCAACTCATACAATCATGGTAAAGTGATCGAACCTCCGCGTTTTAATACTCGACTATCGATTTGTTGGTACAAAGACAAAATAGCATTTTTGCATACAATCAATTAAGACCATTAATAATCACATAGAAGTGTTACAGAACGCAACATCGGTTTTGGAAATTTGAAGAAAGAATCGTCCGATATTTCCGTTGAACCTAAATAATTTATGTTCATTATAATGACGAAATGAACACGATTTGTCATGTTTTTTGTCCTAAAATAGTTTTGATATGATGAACTCATTCAAACTTTTGGTTACTTCCATAACTTAATTGGATGGTCTAGCCTTTGTTGGTGTCAATGAAAAACATTCTCATTCGTCTGTCTTCATGTATGAATTATTGTCATATTAAATTACTGTGATAACGAATTAAGAGGGCAGTTTTGAAAGTGCAAGAATACCCAATTAAAGCCGTTTCAGCAAATAATTTTGGTTCTTGGAATAGATTACATTGAATTCTCGCACTTAGATAGCTTGATACGATCCTCATTTGTTGGATGACTGAATGATCGAGTACAAAATCCTATTTAGTTTAGTGCAATGATTTCATTTGGCAAAAATAAATTAAGAGTTATAAGTCGATCAAATGTATTTTAAATGCAAAAACGTCGGAACACATATCAATAAATATAAAAAAGTGGAGGTTCAGATTGCAGTAAGATATATAATATATACTCTTGACATTTTTCTAATATCATAGTAGACAACACAATATTCGCCATGATGTATACTACCCACCCTTTGCTAAGCACCACAGAGACTATGTTATGAAAAGTATAGAAAAGATTCAGTTATTTATTTTGCATGTTGATTCAGCAATGTTTTGAGATGGCCCCCAACCTAAATGTAAGCTGTCTTATAGCGTAGGACTCGTCAGGCGGTCACAGAAAGCATGTACCCCTCGTTTTTTTTCGTTTTTTTTGTGTGTTTTCTTAGTGGGAGCAGAGACACATTATTGTCCTTATACACCGACATTGCATATTTATGGTTATTCAAAGGTGAGACTTTTTAACATTGTTGAGGGATAGTGGAGCAGGAGGCCACACACCTTGAGGTTGGTGAGGCGCTAGTTGTACACCACAACATTATCACCACCAGAGCCCGAGCAAGATAACAGTAGTATGCCCCCAGTCAGGATCCATGGCGGAGGTAGACAAAGGGTGACGACAGCAGCTCAAGACCGATTCTTGATTATTCATGCCTGTCGAGTACAGTTTGCAACAGACAACAACGCATCTTCGTAATGACCACCTTATTGAATCTGGGGTCAATGTTTGTACTCAGAAGGTTGCGCGAGGGTAATCTGCGATCAAGAAGACCCTGTATAAGAATTCCATTGACTCGTCTTCACCGCCAAGCCCTTTTGGAATGGTCGATGGAGCATGTTAAATGGACCAGACAAAACAGGAGACACGTTCTCTTTACTGATGAGTCTAGGTTTTGCATATTTTTGCGAAACCTTTTTAAGTTTCCATGAAAATATGTTTTATTTTCATGAAAGTATTTTATCGTCTACTTAATAAGTACGTTTACTATCTGGTGAAGAAATCTCATTGTGAAATGTTATCGAATTTTCATGAAAATGTCTTTGTTTTTCATGAAAATCGGGTATATTTTTGCGAAAATATTCTGATTATCATATGCAGAAATATGCCACTGTACAGTCATAATACTGTTTCAAAAAGATCTTTTTATTGATTTATTTAAAAGGAAGTCTTATTCCATCTTATTCGGTATAAACAAACATCACAATAAAGTGATAAATAATAATAACTGTATAAGTTTCACGGTAGTTCAATAGGCAACTAAAGCTGCAGTATCATACAGAACTGTTTGTGGCAGTCCCTGTAGACAGTATATTATGTATCTTAATGGCGACCATTTGCAAGAATAACGGATGAATTATTCAATTATAGAGAATATAACATGGTGTACATATAACAAAACACGGTAATAGAGAATTCCTAGGGACCCGAGTGTTTATTTTATCTATATTTCATTATATGCATGAAACCGACATATAGAAGGACGTATCCGGGTTAAAACAAATGCTTCGCTATATCTGATTCTTCACCAGACCCCTGTTCACTCATATTGTGTACTGTATATATACATATGTATGTTGTTGAAAAAGTTATGTTTACCGCATGGTTACTAACAACAGCATAGGCCGCGGCCGTGGTCCAGTGGTTAGTGCGTTGGACTCGTAACCCGGAGATCCGGGTTCGAATTCTGGTCGCAGCAGGTCATACCTTTCTATGAAAATTTGACAAAACTGTCGATTTTCCTCCATATGTATAGAATTTGTCGGCTCCTTGTGGAAGGGTATGTTAGTATTGGTTTGTATACAGTCCAGGAAAACTGGTTAGGTGAACCGGTCGCCGTATACAAGTGCAAAATTGTTGAAAAACAGTGTTAAACCCCAGTGACAATAAGTCACATAAAAAACAACAAAAATACAGCATACTAAATGATTGCTGTGATTCACGAAGATCTTGCCCCGCACATCATTGTGCGATGTCAGGGTTATTTCATTATTGATGGGCGCTTTTACTGATTTTACATAATATGAACTATACAAAATAGAGAAAGTCAACACCAATGTTTTCTACAAAAATGAAATATAACTATAATATCTAATCTACATAAAGTTTCCATACTTGATATTGATCAATACCAAATGGTAGCTGATTAATTTGTTTGATGTTGTGAACGATTTATTTTCATTTCTATACTTGGTCCATTCAAACACATACCGGTTTTGATATCTACCATTGTGAAACTGTGTTGTTATTTTAGATTAGATATACAATGATCTTTATTGTGTACAAACAACATTATCTACTATATATGCAATAATAACACGACAATGAAAGCATATCATAAAGTTATATGACACCTAAAGCTTTTTATACCAAAATAACACAAACTTTATTACAAAATTTACCACAATGTCTGTGACACTAAAAATTAGTCATTTTGTATAATACACATAACAACATGCTATAAAATCTCGAAGGTCTTGAATACTGTACTCGATGGCACACTGTGTATCAATAGCAATAACATATTCCTTCATGATACTCAGATTTGCAGACAATACATACTGAATAGGAATGATTGTAGTTAAACATATTTATCACGATTAGCAATGGAACTGAATTATGTTAAGTAGCCACATTTGCGGTCCTATGTTGTATTTTTTTTTCATAAAAATGAGGTTATACCGTACAAACTACAACTAAAAATATAACACCCAGCCGTTGCAATAGCGAATACCTTAAAGAATAATAAACAAAACAGGAGACAATTTTCGGTATTAAATTATTCATCAATAAACTCACGAGTTTATTTACTGTTATTGTTAATTTACTTAACACCGAACCATACGTAAATTACGCCGAATGTTGTAAAAATGTTGTAAAAGTTTATCTTTGTGTACATTGCACCTAGAAGATATTTCTAGATTGATCATCTAATTTTCACTTCGCTTTTATCATAGCTTAGTCTCAATGAAGCAAAACTGTGAAACAAGTCTTAAGTTCAAATGCTTTATGTCTGTGTTGATGTGTCAAACGTTGTAAAGTATAGAATACAGATGAACAACGGAAATGATACAGTTATTGTGTTAGATTCATTCAATGTCTCAGAATAAACGAATTTACATGTAACTGATGTACATCTTGTCTCCTTTTGCAAAACAACATATCATAATCAAATGAAATAGCATAACTCCATTTCTTTGCCAGGCAGAACACAAAATTAACATGGGAATTGAATCTAGTGATGAACGAAATTTCATTAGATTCTTGTTTGGAAGTTTAGTATTGTATAGCAAACATGGATTTGTAATCACTGCGCAGTATTTTTACTGATTGAATACTTTATTCTATTGTACAAGCGATGTTTTATGCCAGATTAATTTGTAAGCGCCAAAATGGATTTTGCATTGGGATTGGAGTACATGCAAGCACATTTAAATTAATTGTATAAATAAATCTTGATTCGTTTTAGCTGAAATTCCGTTACTGATTCGGTTTCAAAGGTGCGACATCATATGCATAATGATCATCGCGGGAACAATTCAGCTTTAATTAATATAGACTTCGAATCAATAAGTTTTACTTGAGAAAGTTGTCTTCATTGTGAAAAACGAATGTTTTACAAGAGAATTAACGTAAAGTTGAATAACCTTCTATTAGGCAAAATGTCTTAGAATATTGAGCATTTACTAGAATTTTGTATCATTTATGTCATTTCTACCCACGTCGTCTATTACTTATATTTTTCTTATTCCCATTTATCGTAGTCGACCTAAAAGGAAAATTCATTTTCCCGACCAAATTATTATGCGAGTTTGTGCCGCTTTGAGAATTAAATGTCCCCGTTTTTAAAGATGTAGATAGTAAGCCCTTTTATAGACCGTGGTGAAGCGTTGAACAGTTTAGATAATTGCCATGAACAAGTTTTATTCAACGAATTGGTACGTATTGTTTCAAATAGACTAGACTCCATGCTCAAGATTTTCTTTGTTTCTAAACCTCGTTTTTCATTTCAAATTGATAGTAATTTAATAAAATGTGACATAGGCTTCAAAGAGTAGACTAGACGTCAAAGCATTTGCATATTCATAAGCTGTCGTCACACCTATCATTCATATTTGAAAATCATCCGTTGAAGTGGTTTTTTGTAAGTTTCCACTCATTTGATTGTAATGTCTACATGCGATGTTTAAGAACAGAGGTCTGTTTTTGATTTATGTTACCACCCCATAAGTCCACAGCTTTTATCACGATAGGTTGACAAGATTAAACTCAAATTTGTGGTTGTAACTATCGATCAGTTAAATACGATTTTATGATGAATCGAAATTGTAAAAAAAGATTATATGCTTCAAGAATTTCCTGAGCCACAAAATGTAGTTGATTTCGGAAAGGAATCATAGTTGTCTGATATGAGTGACGGATACTCCTCTAGTGTATATCTAATGCTGTGTAGTAATAAAGGATTGGTTGACTGATGCAAAAGATTTGTAATTCATGTCATTTTAAACATGCCTTACACATAAATATGTTGTCTAATGTTATTTACTGGCAAGAACAGAATAATATCCAAAGTACGTGTTATAAAAAAATTGGACTGCTGTTTAAAGTCAACGACAACAGACATAAAAGCTATCAGATAGCTAGTGAATATTAAATAATAAATTGCCAATTCTTACCGAGCAACATGATAATTTGAATTTACTTTATCGCATAAATCCAGTATCCAGTCAGCAAGATAAAGTGCAACATATTGTATACAACATTGTATTCCTCATATATAGTAAAGCGTACCAATAGTTGAAGGTCGGTCCGTCGGCTTGATTCATGTTGAAATGCATTTGTTCAAAAATGTGTCCATTCCGTCATAAGTCCTTGTTTAATAACATGCAATATTTTATAAACAACTATCAAGTCCAAGCAATACTTACAAGTTTGCAAGTTGTAAATGCTGGGTGATATTATACATTGTATGTTATCTTCTGGTGTTTTATTTTCTATGTGTTGTTTTGTGACTGTTCAGAATATTTTAAAACGTTTGGGTTATGGCTTTTCGTTTAAATTTATTCATTTCATTTTCTATTTCTTAAAAGGTTCGAGAATACTTAATCGGTGAACCAAAAATGTCTACTAATAACAGTTTAACAGTTCACATAAATTTTTTTATTTCAATTATCACTGACCTTCAACAATCTTTGTACTAGGTAACTAAACATGCGAACAGACGATGCTTCAATAAGCTATAGTTTGACCCATTGTGTGGAAGGGAAACAGACATTCCATGTGTGCTGATTTTGACAATGTGTATTTTATTATTGCTAAAATAATTTACTTTTTAATCGCCGAAACTATAACAAAGCATGATAATAAATGATTGGAATAAAAGCCGAACATATCAATCAGCATCTGTGGATACAAACATGACATTGCTCAAACTGAATGATGCCTTAATTATGTTGTCCGGAAATTGAAATGAAATAAGATTCTTTTCAGTCAATCATACTTACGCATGTTTCAACACAGCGACTTTATTTGGAAGAATCCCAATGAAGTGAATAGAAAATCTGCGTTATTTACTGAAATAATGGTCAAAGGAAGACAGTTTTCAATATCACCGTGTTTACATAAATAAACGTTGACTGTATAGACATTGTCCAAATGATACAACATTGTTTAAAACAGAGGGACAATCAGACCAATCCATCAGATTTGTCAAGTATACAAAAGATAAATTTGGATTTTGGTGTTCCCATGTTCTAATGTGACATTTTCGTTCATATGCATTAAAAAGAGCCACTTTTATATGATTGTCGGAGACGCGACTTTAAATTCGCCCGATGAAACACGTCTGTTTATATATGATATAGTACGGACAAGAGCCATGTCAACAAGACAATCATTTGTCTCGGTGAACGTTATCTGCAATGTTGATCAGTTCATTTCATTGTGCATATCCTAAGATGCAAAGAAATGTGTACCACTGCCAAGTGATTTTACATTGACAAAAACTATTCAGCATAAAAATAAAATGCGTTTCTTGAAACAACACACATGTAATCGGATAGTAAATACACTAGAATATCAAAAGTACAGGTTTTTCATCAATGTGCGCAATTGTAGTGACTAATCATTTGTCCCGGCCTATTAAAACAAAGGCGTTACTTAAAGCCTAGGAATGAATAATTCAATGTATGACAGCATCAAGCAGATACATGGATGCAACAATTCTTCAGACGTCTCCACTTCTGAAAGTTAATTGAATTCCGTGTCAAAGCATTTTGGTGGCAACCGTCATCTAACCAAGTTATTACGGACGATGGCAATAATCAGTCAAGATGAATTTCAGATGTCACCTTTCAATTTAGCTTTATTAAATATATGTCAAGGATTGATTTAATGTATTGTGATATTTGATCAAGCAAAACCTGCTTTTAATGTGTATTGTATCAATTAGCGCTGTTGAAAGTAAGGCACAAGCTCCGGTATGTTGAAATATCCTTAAAGGACTATAACTTGCCAAATACAAAATAATTACAAAGAACATAGAAATATGGGAAGGTCAGATTTTGTCAATTTCTCTTTGCATTGTGATACCAGACTGTGTGAAGAATGATTGAGAATTGATTAAGTTAGATAAAGGACAACATAGGTCCATGTTTTAGCATTTTAAGAGCATGTCTTTTAAGGAATAATATCATTTAAACCTTGTTTTTATTTCACAAATTATAATATAATTATGAAACTGATTTATTCCGTGCATTCCAAGAAACAGATGATATCGGTAACACCGTTACTGCACTGGTGATAATGTCTCTTTTTACAAATATGCGACAATTAGGTTTCAATTTCATGCAACCGAGCATATATCAAAGTGGAAATTTATTTAAATATGTCATAACTCATTAGATATTGTGTCAATGGAAACGATTCACTATAGATGATCAGATGTTTGTAGTACAAATACTTAATTAATTTACGATTATTTAATACTGAATTGAACCAGGTGTGATTATTCTGGTCCTAATTGATTACATTTACATCAAACGTTTAATCATTCGGGTGACAGGATTTATCAATGTAATAGAATGCCTACCATATAAATCATTTTCAATAAACGATATGGCATAACACATTCGCCGGAAATTAAAACTGGGAGTAAACAATTAATGAATGGGTTTCTGAAAGCATGAAAGCATAATTATTCATTGTATTTGTCATACAAGGATCGGGTAAGAAGATGGGAAATTACGCAGCAAATATTGCCATGAAGCATAACACGAATCAAGAAATATTCACTTGAAAGCATCAGGGCTGTGTCAGCCGTATTGCTTTGTAATTATAGCATTTAAAACATGAGACAGGAGCAGTTTTACACCTCATTTCTTTGAAGATCAGAAACTAGGTAAGATAATATACGGTATAGCCCATGAAAACCGGATTCTCCGAAACCGGTATTCTGTGAAAATCGGACGACTTTTCAAGTCCCGTTTCTTCTCTATAAGCAATAGTTCTCTGAAAACCGGACGTTTAGTTCCCGTCCGGAATTGGTCCGGTTTTCGGAGGTTATATTGTAATTACATTCTACTTATCACCCGTACGTTGATGTTAGCTTGTAAAATAAATCTCAGTTTTGTAAAACATATTGATAGTGACATTTTCGGGTATGTTATTTTACAAGCATAGTCTTACAATCATATGCATTGATCTCTTGCTAATAATTGTCACGTGATGTATTGTCATTTTTTCTCCTATAAGGGCGTATGACGATAAAATATTCTTAATCATTCTATTAAAAGTTATTTCATAAATGTATAAAACTACTGCTGTGCGGTTGCAATGGCGGGGTCATGGGTAAACAGAGGTTTGATCTTAAATTCGATTGATTATATCAAAAGTGTGTTACTACATACCATTGCAATTTAGTGTCGCCTAACAAACACATAAAGCGCGAATGAATAAAAACTAATTTGTTAGAATCGCTCTTATCTTGCTGGTATCCGGCAAAAATATTAGTAAAAACACAAAATGCGCGAAATTTGATTTATTCATTTTTTGTCATATACTCAAACATGGCCAATGTGTTTTACTGAGAAATAATTATTGTAATTATTTTTAATTTACAAAGTAAAGTCTATGGCAAAGGAATTGTTATCATATTTAACAACATCACAGAAAGTACAAGTTAACCAGGTCGGTCTCTGATGAATACATATATACAAATAAAGATCTATAAATATATCCCCGTATTTAGATACTAGTTCCCTGTGAAACATACATACATTATCCTTATGAAAATAATCGAATTAATTATTTGATGTGACAATATTGTATAACCACAAGTGCATCTTTCATACGGCCTGTCTGGAGCAAAGCTAGAAGATTAATACGATTTGTTGAGAATTAAACTGTAGAGTCATATATCAATGCTTTGAATTGAAGGCAAAAACTATGTAATATTATTACATGCTCTTCAAGTTTCACATGCAAAGTATGTTATTGAGATATTGTTGACAAGTGCAATGTTTTTGTCAATGAAGACGCAACAATTTCCGACCATAACTTAATAATAGTGCAGGTACATTGTGTATACCATTGGCATGTTAACTGTTGAGCTTTATGCCACATATTTGAAATAAATATCTATATCTACATTATTTGGGTTCAGAACTTTATTATTTCAGTTTTATGATAATTTTTATGTAAAAATAATTCAAATATTTCGTACGATCATATACGGAAAATATATAACCTACAAAATACAATGTTCATGGAAGTAAAAACTAAATCATAGCCACATCAAGTTATTTGAGCAGCTTTCCTTTTGTCGCCTTTTTGAAGACATTCCCACTGCCCTAGTTATATTCCGCGAATATATAGCTATATGTAGTTGGTAAATTGAAACATGAGAAAAAGGAAGTCTAGTTTAACGATCCGCATTAACCGTATTTTGTTGATCATATCATCATGTGGTATGTTTAGGTGCCAGATATAAATGGTACCACTGAAGGAAACCATCACTATGAGGAGTAGAGCGACAAGCACATGTCTGTAAAACATTGACATGTAGCAAAGATCATTAATTTGGTCGTGGTTTGATTATACCCTTAAAGGTTTAAGACATCAGAGGTCATGTCAGATCTCTACAGTAATAACCTTTTGTGTAAACTAACCATTGATCTTTGTTCTGAAGACTAGAAAGCTTGGGTTTAGAGGTCGAATACTATGAACGTACAATCAAACATGTGACAGTATGACTGACATTCATTAAGATATGTGCGTGTAGCATTAAACCATTCAACAATTATTGATGTAGTGGACATCATGGCTTTGTATGATGCTAATCAGTTCGGAAATTGCCGGAACGAACACTGAATGCTTTGTTTTGTTTTTTGTGGTAGTCATTTATCAACACCATGACTGATAAGGCTTAAACATTTACGCTTTAAACTGTTCGTTTCTATATTCTAATGAATTCATCTACTATTTGGTTGTACAAAGTTAGAACGCAGTTTGCAATTCGAATCGAGGACTTCATTCTATAGCGCAGTTCGCGATTCGAATTGCAAACTGCGAACTTCGTTAAGCTTTATACAACTCTACTTTTTCTATCACCAACAACATGACATGCAGACTTCGCACAGTATTGGGCGTATAATCCTAAAACCTAACATTCGTGTTTTAACAAATTTTGTGCAAGAATACGTTTGTATTCATCAAAATTTGTCGTACGTCAGGAATCAATCGTCATATGGTGAAGAGATGGTGATATAGAACAAATGGGATATCAAAAAGATATTCAATATGTTTTGTTTCAAATTTACAGATGTTTGAGAACAGTACGAATTGTAGAAGTGCAAATTCAGCTTCATAATTTACGGAATGACTGTTTGTAGAGGTTGACAACAGGAAAGCTGGGCTACCCGCAGCGCAACAATTGAACTGCATTTGAACATTTGAAGATATTCAAGGACATGTGTACTCGATAAATTCACAATGTTTTGATCATAAAATTATAATTAAGAAAAGGATTCCTGGATCGAAAGTACACAATACAGTGTAACCTCTCCAAATCAACAACCTTTGGGAAGAGCAAAATTATGTTGTTGTTAAGAGATTGTTGCTCTAGAGAGATCAAATTAATAGTTAAATCGTACAGTGGGAAAAGTCCTTCTCTTGTTGAAGGGAGGTCGTTGCTCTAGAGAAAGAAAGGGTCGCTCTAGAGAGGTTGCACTGTATCATACATGCGGACTGAATGTAAGAATCAACTGAAATGTAAACACTAATGACCATTTGTCTAAGAACACGGGATTTACTAGAATATTGAAAGAACATCACTGGGACAAAACATGTCTTTGAGAATTAATTCGTTCACATGGCCCAATGTGATGTTCGTAAAAAGTGGGTACATCCGAATTTATGAACTGATATACGGGAGGTTAGTTAAAATATATAATCTATGTGCCCGCTTTGTTGGAAAATGTCTATGGTAGTTGTTTTGAGATCGCAAAACACTAAATAAGAAATATTTGAGAATTTGGTGCTGTGAATTCGATATAGTTTATCACTGATAAAAGACAAAATAGACCTATCAGTAGAAATTTAGTGTGTTGATTTCGCGTGTAGCTTAACCTGACAATTTATTGGCTGAATAAGATAGAATGAAAGCTACATTTAATGTATTCATAGTATACCAAATTTTCTTTGGGACAGATATTATATTTGTTGACACAATGGAATAAGCGTGCGATTATAACGACTATATGTAAGTTTCAGATGTGCCCCATATGCTTGACAAGCGACCAGTGGACAGTTTGGCAGGTAATGAAGTCACATGCTAATAATGTAAGAGAAACCTTCCATTTATAATTGTGATTTCAGATTGTACATTAATTTTGTGTAAGTCGAAACTGACAAAAAAACAATTTTCAGATATTTCTATTGATATGCAGTGCAACCTCTCCAGAGCGGCCCTCTCTTGAGCAATAACTTCTCTTAAACAAAAGCCTCATTTTTCCCACTGAACGATTTAGCTATTAATTTAGCCTCTCTAGAGCAACAACCTCTCAACAATAACATACGTTTGCTTCTCCCAAAGGGTGTTGCTTTGGAGCGGTTGCACTGTGCACCAATTGCAATTGACTGTTATAGAAACTTTCAAACTATATAGTATGTATAGAACAGATGGATACAGCTAAGATTAGGTCGCAGTCAAGTTCAGAACCTATTTCACAATATATGTTTCATTTGTCTGATAACAACATGCATATATACGAACATGAAAATAACTAAATTATTTAAATTTAATAATCATTTTAATTAATCATTCAAAACGATTTAGTGTTTGTTTTCTGCGACTATAAATCGGCATCCTTTTGAAAATTAATCACGTGATGTTTTATATGTGTCTGTTATCTATCAATGTCGTAACTTTTACTGACTTTTCATTCCCATATGAAATAATAGATGAAAAAAATGGATTTCCCTGGAGTATATTTTGCTATCAAATGGTGAGATGTTTGATTGATTTATAAGATATCACATTTTCCTCTCAGTTTAATACTGGCTACTTGGTGATGATTTTAGAGTAATCTGTTATAGGCCTAAATCATCAGGAGTGGTGAAAAATCGTGGTGAAAGTGTACTTCTTGACGTGTGCTTTTCCCATCATCACAACCGTGTTGCATTTTTCTTCAATTTACAAAGTATGTAAAGTCGAAACTGCTTAAAAACTGTTTATTAAGCTTAGTTAAAAAAGCAGCACCCTGGTCCTTGAAATTACATTTGTATTACAAATAGTGCACATCAATTTTATAGTTACTCGATAAAATTCGTATGTTTATTTTGACTTCATTTCTCCTACCAAAATATCAATTTTCCTCCCAAGGTATCAAACACGATATTATAAAATGTGTATCATTGTTTAATACCGAAATGAAGTACATTGTTCATATCTATTTCGTTTTGTTGCTAAGACGTCTTGTCAATAAACTGGAATAAAATGTGATAAATATGAATCTGTCCTCAATTCCAATCCAGTTAGATGTATTGGTTTTCCGAAGACATACCTCTTTCCCATGAGCATTGGAAACAACCAGGTTCGATTGACTCATGATCACCATGTGTTCTAGATACTTGATACATGCTTAGCTCATTTTACTGGTACGAGAGTTTGTCTGATTCATGTGGACCAAAGTTCGTATAAACTTCTCAGTTCACGTTTTTTTACCCAAATCTATGACCTACTAAGATCTTTAAACTACAAAGAAACTATTTGTGAATGAATGATATATATTTACTAATCCAGCATGCGTACCAAATGTATGAGACATTACCCATGTCTGTCCGAAAACAGCAAACATGTTCCCTAAGAACGCTTTGATGTAAAGTGCTGGCAAAATAGATATTTTCAATCATTTTAATAGAAAGTTTTGAAACTCACAGCGCGAGCTAAGATGAACATTGTTACGGTTGATTCCCAAGGTCTTAAATGCAAGGACAAGATATTGCCAAATTTACCTTGTACTAAAATTCTGTAAAACACCCAACAGGGGTATCCTAAAATATTGTTCGTATGTTACATTATAACATACCAACCATCATTGTAATTGGTTATTAACAATATAACAGTCTAAGATAAGAACTTTAGAGACATAATGGATCACATGAAACCGATCTAGAAATGATATCATAGGTAGCATACAGAGCGAAGATAATAGAATGTAAGTTAAAACTATTCACATATCAGATACAGACATGAATATTTCATACCTCACTCTCTGTCTTGATTAATGCTAAGATTCGGGTCGTTGTGGTGTGTAATTTTCACGTTTTCATCATTCCCCTCTACATCAGTACAATAAAGCGCAAAAATCTACAGATCTAAATGCTACAACTACAGTGCGCATGTTTAATTTCCGATTTTAAAAATTTCAACGTAATTCACATGAAATCAAGCCTTCCTTTGACATTAAATACGCCATATTAGGCCCGGCAACTTTAAACAATAAATCCTCTAAATTAATTAATGTTAAGAACACTAATCTCCACTGACCTTTACATGAGAGCTGTCATTGGTGTGGGTGAATTTGTTGTTTTCAGGACAGTACAATCCTATTTGACTCGTGTATCATGTGTTGGATTAGGGTTGACAGCAGTATAACTACTTTAAAGAATCTCCTTTCATGACAATAAATTGTGTTACGCATGCCCTAATAGATATGATATCGTTGTTTTGTTCCACTATTATTGGTCGTATGACATAAAGGGGCAAAGCCTGGACACGAGGTTATAAAACATAAAATTGGTCTCCGAGCTTAAATCTCATATCTTGTCTTTTAATGTTCACTGTTACTTACGATCAGACAATAATGATATTACTGATACATTATTCTGACAGCATAATTGACCTGACCATGTAATTAAACATTACTGATCTCTATCTTTTCAACTATAATACTTTGGAATTGAATTGAGATTTCAGCTCAGAGACTTTCTCAAGTTTATAAACTCGGTGCCAGGTCACGCCAAGTACAACTGTAATAGTTTTGCATATAGTTCTGATACAACATTATTTTAAACTCTTTTGGTTATTCTGATAATCTGAATAAAAGTATTTCGGCATTGACCAACCCACAGAACCAGCTGAATTTCTTATACTGTTTGACCTTATAGATGAAGACTCAATAAACTCTTATCTCCAGTTATTTGAAATATAATACACGTTTCTTGAGTTTATTTCACCGGAGTTACAACATTAGTGTTATTAAATGTTGCTTGCTTCTAACATTTTAATAATTAAAGGCAGACCGAGTATGTTGTTGGATACTTTGATGACGCTTCTAGAAACTAGTCGTTATTCCTGTGCTACTTTACTGAGGATCGTAAAATAAAAATGCACTCAGTGAGGTTTCTATTTGCCACGTTCAACGCACTGTGGCATTTTTATGACAACAATAAAACACGGCGCATACTAATGGCAGCAAATAATGTTGAATTTTAATTAAAAAGTTCTTTCTGTCGTAATACCGGCTAAATTCGTTGTAATTAAACTGATATCGGTTATCTAGGCAATCTTTGAATCATCAAAGAACTCAAATACCCTACAAAGCTCATCAACAAGTTACTACCTTGAACTTTACATTATGCATTACATAACTGCAACAAGAGCTTAAACAGATGGAAATGAAACTGAGTTTTCCGCATTGAAAAAAATGTCTTATTCCCTCATATTTATAAATGAAATAAAGCCTACTTTAATAGGAATATTATTTTGGAGAAAGTGTAGCCAAAACTACTCATTCGCTGGAGCGTCGGAAATCTTGACTAAGACATTGGAGTTCAAGTCGAGCTTTACGGCATTTAAAGTGACGATCGAGGGTGTAAACCTATAATTCTTCTATCTTTGATTTTCGTGTCATTTGGAAAAAAGTATACTGTGACTTATAGCATGTGAGAGGGTACCGGCTGGAACTGGTGGGTAAACTTACGGATATGGTATGGCTAAACCAGCGCCGAAAACGACTCAAATATTGTTGACAAAAACATTAAGCCCAAACCCATACCAACACATACGCACATAGTTAGAACTTAAGTTCTGACAACAAAGTTTGCTCTTAATTGAGCTTCGTCTAGCAATGTTGGGAACAAATTGTTTCGGTCAAAGCTTGATGTTACAACCGTGACACAGAGACACTAAGAAACACCCAAAAGTTGTTGCATATATTTTTTTTACAAATAGACAATTATATAAAAAATTTGCATAATTGTTTTAATGTAAATACGTAACAAAGTCACAGAGCAAAGAGCCACATGTAGAATATTTACTGCAGGCATAAGTGAAATATTCTAAATAAAAATGTATTGAAATAACTTGAAGATTTCTAGAAACTCGATGATAAAAACCAGCGATAAGAATTTGATTCGTTCATGGAGAAAAAAGACAGGACCAAGTAATCTAGTTTTAAGTGCATACATTTGCACACTGCTTGTTTTTATTATTGACAAAAAGGAGTATTAACTGACAAAATTGGTTGCAATTTTTTTCACAAGCAAGAACACTGTGTACTTCAAGTGAGCTAATTTACATAGTACAACACTTGTCAAACTTGGAAGTGCGAACATTTACACACTATATATAGAGCATGGCATATTTTTGTACTATTCTGTGCGTACAGTCTTTTTTACTCACCTTTTGAGAAGAATTGGGAGCATGAAGCACGTACAAATGGAGGATCATTGATTTTATTATTGAAAAGTATATCTAAATTTCATAATGGTTTTAGATAAATGTGTAATTAAAAGCTATGAATATGTAATACATCAGAGTTTGCTGGGTCAACAGCTTCTACCCTCTCAGTCTCAACTGTTGTCTTATCAGCCAACCCCATTCCACTTTTATGATCAACTGCACCAACTTTCTTATGGCTTACATACATTATTTCATGTATTTAGAACCTGTCTTATCAGCCAACCCCATTTCCACTTTTATGATCAACTGCACCAACTGTTTTAAGGCTTACATACCTTATTTCATGTATTTAGAACCAGTCGTGGACTAGGTCTTGTTTTAGTGGTAACATCCTTTTTGCTTCTATATTACTGGTGAGACTGTTCTGGAATAAATATTAGCCAGTTTTTGAAGGATTCCCACAAATGACAATCTAAGCACTGGCAATTTTGTTGACTTTTTTGTGAATTCAATTCAACCCTTTCCATTATCTTTACCCGTAGTGTTGGTCACCTCATGTACCATATTGTAGTTATCACTACCTATCAGAGAATGTCGCTATGATTCTCAACGAATGGTGTACGGGGTGGTGAAGAGTCAGGTGATGCACGGTAATCCTTTTAAGTTCTTATCATTAAAGTTCCCATTGTTCTTTGCCTGAGCCAAGATATTTTGGGATCATTATATAATAGCTGAATATTGAACTTATAAAAGTATTGGCCGGGACCGTGGTTCAGTGGTTAGTGCGCTGGACTTGTAACCAGGAGATCTGGGTTCAAATCCCGGTCGCGGTAGGTCATACCCATCTATGAAAATGTGACAAAAATGTCGATTTTCCTCCATATGTGGAGAAGTTGCCGGGTCCTTGCGGAAGGGTAAGTTAGTACTGGTTAGTACACAGTCCAGGAAAACTGGTTAGGTGAACCGGTCGCCGTATATAACCCCCCAAAAATGTTGAAAAACGGCGTGAAACCACAGTGACAATTTCACATAAAATCAAACAAATATAAAAGCATGAGTAAGTTATTTAAAATGTCTGACAAGAACTTTCTTTGTTGTGATGATGTGAATAATTGAATGATGCACTGGTAATACAAGAATCCTCTGTCCATTATTTATAAAACAAATGTGTTGAAACCATTCGCTAAATTTAAGATGATAAAAGATGGTTATAAACATTCAACTATGTAAAACTGATGGAAGTTTACCGATGAATACAATATATATTACGTCAAAACATCTCGATGGCTGACGATATATCCTTGACACATATCGTATACATTACTGACAGGCTTTGCAAAAGCACACTCCATGTACAGTAGGTTTATATGCATCTGCAGTTGGCTTTCAATTTGTTGTATCCATTTAAGCAAAGCGTACTTTAAATATTATTCAGAAAGAAATTTTAGACCCATTGGTCGAAATATAGTGCTATACTATCATGAAATATAGCGCGGATTAGATGAAATGAAATGCCACGTGTCAAGATTTTAAAACAACTGTCCTGATGATAGGATTTTTTGGCCTGGTAATTGACTTTCATTAGCTGTACTTGTTGTCTACTGATCACCATATATCATTTGAAAATTATGAGTGAAGCGTGAGAGAACCTTACATCACGGAAATATTCATATATTTATGTTTTACAAACGCGACGTTTGAGAATCAGTTCAGTTCTTTGGTATTTCATTCTGTCTCGGGAGGGACAGATTTGTAAATTTGGGATTTCCCGTATGACTGACTTTCATGTTGTTGAATTCTGATTCACGCACGCACGCACGCATGCACGCACCCTCGCACGCACGCACGCACGCACACACGCAGCACTTTTTTGCACATTAGGCATGCGCTTCATTGATTAATTTTGGATATACAGCAATGAAAATACTATATTTATTAATCAAATGACCAAAATAAAACATTGAATAGTAATGTTGTCAAATATTTAATTCACTGGCATAAAGTGAGAATAGTTTTCATAACAGAGTATCATAAATCTTACGAAAAATGGAAGACTAAATGTGACTTTTTCAACAATTTTTAAAAGCAATGTTTGACGAAATAGGCTAATATTTGATTTTTTCTTTCATGTTCCAAGAACCATCCCTTATCTAAACAGGTGTCAACAATAATCAGAAAATCAGAAGTGTCCGATTTTCGTCAATTTTTCATGTCCCGCGTAACGTCATAAGGACCCTTTGTCGTGCTGCCGGCCATTTATTATAGGTGTAATTAATGTGTATCTGGGAACCATCCCACATGTAACTTATAAAATTGTAGTATATAACTTTAGACATAAAAATAATAAAAAAACATATCAATAAACGGAGCATGCTAATATTAATGAATAAGAACTGATATTATGCAAAGAAGTTTAAAAAATGCGCTAGGACGAGGCGGCACCTTTCTTTGTCGTTCGTCTTTTCGCTTAGGCTCATTTGTAACAATGAATAGACGCACGTATTGGTGGTCACAATTGTCGTTGTTTGAACTTTCCGAGTGTTCAGCTACAAGTAATGCTACTTCGCTCCACACAGCAAATGTTACATGTCTTTAATTCTTATGTAATATTCCTCAGGGGATGGTTTATGTTACGTTTCTGGTAAATTAGGGATAAATAGTGTACCTGAACAATCTCAAATAGTTTAGAACAAACCAATTACCATTGTATACCCCTTTAGGGCTATTCGAACTGACGTCTTATATTAGGTGCAAGCCATTATTTCTGTCTTGGTGTTATAACTTTTATGACAGTGTAGTCATGATTTAGAGATCTACTTGGAGCTGAAATCTGATTGATTAGTTTGTGCAGTTTATGGCGGATAACACTAGTGGTAGGGTATCAATTACCTCGTTATTTTAAGTCTCCACCTGCATATTGCTGGAACACTGTGAAAAAACGGTGGAAAATTCGACAAGTTCAAAGAATATTTTAATTATTTCTATCGTATTGCCGCCAACTATTTTACGTAACCAGCAACGATTCAATTAACTACAAGTTATTTATCACAAAACTACACTTATTTCAATTATTCTATATTCAAACTTGAAAGTAAGCTCTAATTTGATACAAATGCGCAATAGGCATGATGATGTATACCATAGTGTGTTCAATTTTGTTTTATTTCTCTAGTTAAAGCCTCATTGTATGTTACATGTTGAATACGTTCTAATTCAATTTACATAACTCGCGGCACACAATACAACACATTGTTATGTAAATATAATTGCATTGCGTTTCAGGCTTGCTTTGACACAAGTTTGGTATAGAAATGTAAATTCAAGTATTGTGTTTATAAGAAATAGATGAACTGAAAATAGAATGCCTCCTTCAAGCACAGTGTTTCCTCGTTGCATTTTACGTTACGTAATTACTAATATATTTACACTTTCAGAATTGGACGTAGGTATTGTATTTCGTAACTACACAAATGGTGTTATAATATACAAGTATACATTACATTGAGCATTGATTATTGTATCATAAAAAGCATTCCGAAGAGGCACACAGAACATTTGATTCGCTGTTTTAAGTTCATTAAATCAAAGCGTTATGCGAATTATAGTTTCCTGTAATGTGGCTATAAGCAGTGGACATTTCCAATGCCGTGTCCGACTTCTCCAGTTTAAATTACATTTGTATTCTATATTTTTTGTGTGACACCACATTGTTTAAAATTTGGCATTTGCATGTAATCCCAGTTACATTCCATGAAAAAATATCTTAACATGCTTAAATAGTCGTTCAGGTAGTCTCACAAAAGATCTTTCTAACAAATCCCTTTAGAAAGTCAATATGCAAAACAAAAACAATGAAATGGTGCATTTATTGTAAAAAAATATAACCCGTTTTTAGGCTATGAATGCAGATACGTCACCAAACATGTCGTCCGATCCGTAATAAATAACAATTACCATTTTGTTTTCTTCTTTTGAAGCAGTCAATTAAGGTGATACAGAAATAGGATAATTGGATCTGATGCAGTTAAGCTTTTCATAAATCTGTTCTACTTAACAAAACATTGTACGCATGGATCCAGATCACAGATACAGTTGAAGAAAAGTTACGTCAAATTAATCAGTTCCATGAAGTATTTTTGCCGCTTGTTATTTATGACGTTTCCGTTATTTGCCGCGGGATACTTATTAACGAGTCACTTAGTAATTTTAACAGAAATATTTGAATTTAATTGAACGTTGGAACACGTAGCTCATGAATCATTTCTCGAACAATAAAAAGAAAGTTCAAAGTAATTAGTATTTAATGTTTTTATCATTAAAACACTACTTCGGTTAGATATTTTTGGTTCAAATCATGTTATTACTTCTATGCAAAAAATATAATTGAACTATTTAGTATAATTGCTTTTGAAAAATTTGACACGGAACTAAGTTACATTCACCCAAGCATATTCTATAATTGTCGTAATGGATGCTACTGAAACGTTAATCATTACGCAGATAATTCCCCGTCTGACAAATAATTCCACACGGATGCATTTTTCTAAAACGAAAATCTATCATCGTGTCTTGGTGAACTAAAGGCATTGAATGACGTGATAAACAGTTTTTCTATCTCATCTTGTGACTACTTGATATTTTTTGTTTGTGAATTAGAACGTGTAAAGAACCGTTCAATTATCGTAACATTTGAGTGGTAAACTAATATATTAGATTGTGAATATGATATACGAGCGCCATAAAGTTGTGAATAATGACATATAATTTATATACTAACTGTTCTCCAGATACAAAACAGGTAGTTTCACTTGAATTTAGTATATTCTTATTATAACATAAGGATATCAACATCTTTATTCTATAAGTATCGTTTTTCCACTCTCTAAAATAAACTTAAGGGAAGTTCGTCAGTGGTATTTTACTGGGGTATTTTAATTTTAATTACAGTCTCTAGAATTACTTCAACCTATACTGTGCCATCATGGAATCGTTTATCCTAAGTGTATGCTTGTTGTAACGCAATATATCGTTATGTAAAGTGTTTTGTTGTTCATTTCTGCATATCCTAGATAAATTGTTCTGCCAATGCAAGACAATTACTACAATGAGTTGATTGCTAAATCACTCCAACGACATTTATTTCATTTCAACTAAGTACAATTATGCAAGCCTCTATTAAACACGTAGTTTTTGTACAATTTTTGTTTCTGAATGACTTCTGTCTACAGTAGTAGACACGTACGATTGGTCGCTTGACGGAACAAGTGTCAACAACCCCTACTTATGTGCGAATCAAATTTGTTACAAAATGTTCCAAGGCGGTACCTTGCGGCAGGCTGTGTTTTTTTTCTCTATTTTTGTAATGGCCTCTTGTGATGAATGGAGTTTGGGAGCGGGGGTGGGTGGTATTTTTGGAGAAGATGGGAATTTTGTGATTATGAGTTTTTCCCCATCTGTATATTTTTCTTATCTACATTCAGAACTTAGGATATAGATGCAATGTTTGTGGTTAAGTGGTCGCACAGAGCGTCTGTAAACACTGAGTATAGATTCCACGAACACTGGATAAAAAGTAGAGCGCTCTGTCAACTGGCTTAAGAGGAACGACTTGACGAAACAATGTAAGTCCACGATTAAGTCCGAACACAAAGCAAATTCCATCATTTTGCTATAATCGTAAATAACAACATTTATTTATGCAACGAATAAGATTTAGTCATTGACTGAGTTTCGCTTCAACATTTAACCTTAAAGAACAAAATAGCTAATACTAAAATCTTTTCTCTTATTATTTTCTCTTACTGGATAAACACGCCCTGTGAAGATTTTGCCTCGTCAATCTGGTTAAAGTCTGACGTAGATATTTACACATATTGCTTACCGTTATAAACTAAATACTTTGCAGGCTGTAACTTTTTGACCTCATGTGCTAGTGACAGTATGATCAACTTGATTAATTCAGGCGTTAAAGATCAACTCAACTTGACGTATCGGTTGTCAGTAGTTTGTTAGCTAACAAATAAATGGGTCCGTGAGTTCAAGTCCGAGTTTATTATACGATCATGCAGTAAGTTGTATACGTCTTAACACTGTAAAATCTCCAGATGTAATTTTACACTGATAATGATAAGATCCGCTGACAGTTCATAGCCAACGACATTTTGGAATGCGCATGTTTTAAGTATTTAGTAATACTTTTTTGCTTTTGAAGCCTCTGCCGACGCCTGAATTGAACGAGAATTCACAAAATTACCAACTTAGGATATCTAGATATCATTGGCAACATTTGTTGCCAGTCTCATGATTATACAGTGCAACATGTCCAAAGCAACACCCTTAAGGAGAAACAGAATTATAGTGTTGTTGAGAGGTTGTTGCTCTAGAGAGTTTAAATTAATTGTTAAATCGTACAGTGGGAAAAACCATGATGTTGTTGAAGGGAGGTTGTTGCTCGAGAGAGTGCCGCTCTGGAGAGGTTGCACTGCATTGTGTTTTATACTCTGATACTCTGATACTAATGGCTGCATCAAATCCACCTTATCCAGACTCCACCAGTAAAAAACAGTTATTTCTGGCTTAAAGTCTATCTGTTTGCATGATTTTTTCATATTTTTGAAACAATTTTGCACCGAAAATGACAATTCTAGTCCGTCAGAAGTAAAAAAAAAATCTGGTATCAAATATAAACCAAACATTATTATTACGTTACCGTCAATTATTTTCTACGATAATGCTTTAAGCAACGCCAAATTTTGTGCCCCAAAAATAAAGATGTATACATTAGTGCGGTCATTTGCAGAGCTTTTGTAAGGTAATGAGAATGGAAGCGCGTAATATTGGTGCAGAAGTTGAAAAATCTAAGCATTCTGAAAACAATTTTAGTTATAATCCCCAGCCAAACTTAGATACTTTGTACATCAGCAAATATACTGCATACCGTATTATGAGAAATTAATCGGACATTGTGTCTTGTCGTCGACTTTAAATGAAACATGACGTATTGTATCGGCCGTTATGGCATATTGATGACAATTACTGCATCAATCGTGTCAAGGCGATGTCTTATACAACGCGCAGGTATTTCCCCAGTGAGTAAGTATAAATCAATAGCAAAGTTAATGTGAAATTGGCCGATTAGATTTATTGTTCTCATGAGATATCTCAGATCATGTCTGAGACAAAGAGTTCGGAAATGTCATCTCCGTATTTCATAGCTTTGTTTAAAAGACTTTCTGAACAAACTTATTTTAGCATGACCGCTTTCTCGCAATGTGATTTTATTGTTATTATTTGACATATTTTCACTGGGGTTTATCGTCGATTTTCAACAATTTTTCAGTTATATATGGCGACCGATTCACCTAATCAGTTTTCCTGGACTGCATACTAACCAGTACTAACTTACTCTTCCACAAGGAGCCGGCAACTTCTCCATATATGGAGGAAAATCGAAATTTTTGTCAAATTTTCATAGAAGGATATGATCTGCCGCGACCCGGATTCTAACCGTCCAACTCCGTGTTACAAGTCCAGCGCACTAGCCACTGGACCACGGCCGCGGCCTCCCAATGTGAAAGTAGTCTGGTTGAAGCAATGATAACCATAAATACCATGATAACACATAATGACAAGTGCACCTTAAAATCGTATTTTACTTTGGAAAAAATGCGTCAAAACAAAACCAAGCCAATTAAAATTTAAACTGGCATTAGCTCAAAGATTTGTATTTGTTTTTGAAAAATCTCAGGGTGAATCATTTTCTATCATGAAAACCTATAAAAAGTACAAAGGTTCCTTAAGTCAGTCCGCTTTACAGATACTAATTTCAAACATTGTGGGTATAAAACCATAATCATTTTTGTTTGCCGCGGATTCTGTTTTAAGGTCACATGACAGAGTTATTCCAGCAATACTGTTTAGTATTGTCTCTCGCTATGTATCAAACACTATATGTAGCGTAGTTAAAGATTTGCCTGTAACACATGCGTTTGTTTTAGGAGATGAACGACGAGATTATAAGTCAATGACGTATACAAGAAGTAAAACGAGCGGCAGCTGTAACATTTATTGTTCGTGTTTTTGAAAACTAGATCCTTAGCCACAAAACATGTAAAATACTCCATGTGTCTTGTATTGAAATAACACAAAACAATTTATCATGTTGCTTTAAATTAATATATCAAGTTATAATACTTAATATCCCCATATGTCGCACTGACTCATTTTGAACCTTGAAATGAGAAACGTGGTCCATATAATTGTCTAACTGATGTATTATGTGCCAAAAAACATGCGCCATACATATGTAACATGTGTCAGGGTATTTTATCAATCATTTCTATCGAATGAACTTTTAAGCTGATTAACCAACTGCAGCAATGATACGCAATTGTAGATATTCATCTAGTGACTGACATTGTAACTGGGTTTTAACGCCATTTTTCAACTATTTTTTTAGTTATATACGGCGACCGGTTCACCTAACCAGTTTTCCTACCAGTATACCACCCTTCCTCAGGGAGCTGGCACCTTTTCTCCATATATGGAGGAAATCGACATTTGTGTAAAATTTTCATAGAAGGGTATGACCTACCGTGACCGGGATTTAAACCCAGATCTCCTGGTTACAAGTCCAACGCACAAACAACTGGACGACGGTCGAGGCCAGATATCCATCTACTCTTTGTGTTAGATCACCAAGTTGTAACACAGCCGGGTATAATTATCTTTGTGGTGTAACAGAAACGTCCAAAACCTAGAACACATTCCCAATAAATAATAATATTTTATGAATTATGAATTACAAACAAACAAGAGTTCATTAAGTTCGGTTGAAAGAGAAACGCGCTTACTACAAAATGAACAATATGTATTTCGTATAAAATGAACTATAAAAGAATATTGTGCCGTTTGATGATCTTAATATAAAAGTTTTGTGTCTTGATGTTAATCTTGTTTTCCTTCGTTTATAATGATCTATAAATCAGTTACAGATTATGCCAGTGTAATTATTCACATTATCCTAGTTTAAATGAACACTAAAGATTTAGTTTTACGCTTATCTTTAAATTCTCTTCACCTAATGAATACTATGTGATGTGTTTATATATACGGGTAGATAATTAGTGTTAATGTATCTTTGATAAGCTATGTAATAATACTTGAATGGTGTACCGTTTGTTTTATTTACATAAAAACTGAGGTTAATTGTAATGTTTAATGTTTTTATAACTTCTTTTATAACTTTTCATTAACGCACGATACTTTGTACATACAATAAGTACTTTCCGGATTTCCCTAGGATCACTACGTAATTCACAAACTCTTTTTGATACATTTTTGATAAATGGAATGTTTGCTTGTTATTTTATAACTTATCCGAGTCCAACTATTTCAGGTACAACAATAATACACTCAGGGTATTAAAAGTACAATTTGTCTTCATTTGAATTCTTCATTTTGTTATAATTATTATTCTTGCTCCAGTTCCAATCATTGTTGTGTCATTTTATATTCCGAACATGTCCTCATTTACTTCCATTTAAATGCCCACGTAGCTAATTTGGTGTTGCGTTAGGTCAATGGATCTTGAGTCCGTAAGTTCAAATCCTCGGCGGGGCACGGGTTATTGCCTTAAATTTGAGTGAAGATATGTATACGACCATTCGTATCCCACCGCTGATCATTCAGGCGGATATTATTTCCAGCGGACAAGGTTGTAATGGAACAGAATGCAGGGAAAACGGTAAAGTTAACTAGGCGTATCCAGAAAAAGTCTTCATTATATTCATTTAGGTGTAATTTTCCTAGGTTGCAACATCACCAAAGAAACATCCTTTGGGAGAAGTAGAATTGCTTTGTTGTTGGGAGCTTGTTACTCTAAAGAGGTTAAATTAATAGTTATATTGTACAGAGGGAAAAACCATGTTGTTGAAGGGAGGTTGCTGCCCAAGAGAAGGCCGCTCTGTATTATGACTACTTTATACCACATGCAAGCATCACTTTGGAGACTTTGCATGGATGTTTCAGTTTTAGCATCCGACATAAATACCATGGCGATATTTTCAGTGATGTTAAAGTCTGATCTGCAACAAATGAATACATACAAGCTACTTTGATCTAAAAATTGCCCTGCCGTGGTCGAGTAGTTACCGTCTTTGACAATAATCACTAGCCCCTCATCGCTGTGAGTTCGAATATCACTCAGGACCAGACAAATTCAACAAGTGAGGAAGCTGTCAACTAGTTTACGGAAGGTGGCAGTTTCTACCTTCGAGAATGCATGAGGCCTTCCGCATTGTTAAAGCTGGAAATGTTGCCATGTGACCCTGACTGTTGGTGCTACGTTAAGCCTCACTGAAAAATGAATAACCCAGCAAATTTATTGTATCGATCACGTTGTCCCATCTTGGTGACATTAACCTAGCTCTGTTGAAGCGATACTTTATTACTGCTCATTCTGAAATGAATACCCGGAAATTATATACAAGTCTTGTCCGCTGTCGTGGGATCTAAATAGTTTGAACTAAAATGACAATAAAGTATTTATTGACGAGAATCCAGAAATAGTTCATAGAATAATCTCATGTGTTGAATAATTTATAATCCTGGCAATAATAAGACAAGATGACATGCACTAATTAGAAAGTGCAATATCTATCACGTTGATGCTTTTTGCACTGGAGTCTAACGTTACACTAACAACCAGTGTCATTTTGGCGACTTTCCCACTTATCCGCCACTGAAAGACCACAGGCGTACACCTGGGCAGAACCAACGACCTTCCATAAGATAGCTGGACAGCTTCCTCACATGTGAAATTTGTCTGGTCCCGGATGGTGTCAAATTCACATCGGTTTTCCAGCTAGAGATCATACCACTCGACCACGGAGGTCTTCTCACATAGATGCTGTCGTTTTATTGCCGAGTCTAGCTTGTAGTAAGGCGGTACTTTCTCCAGATTTCAATGAATATTTTAATGCAAGTACAGTATAGGCAAGTTACAACTTTCAGTTTGTCCGCGAAATTTTATTTGGCATTGTAACACTTTGTCTTTAATCTTGAATTATTGATTGTATCTGACATGCAACACTACGAAACGGTGTTATGTGTTGGTTAAATTTGATGTTTTGAAACGATTATCTAGAATTGGGATTGTCTTTTAATAGAATATAAATTCCCAGAAAATAACAAACTGCAGTCAGTAAGTTGGGGGTAAATTGTCTAGACAAAATCATATCGATAAATGAATTACTGTCAAACCTGTGAACAAAGGCCGCTCTTGGGAAAGACAAAATACAGCGTTTATTTACAGGTAGTCTTTATTCGGAGATAACCGCAAACCGTTAAACTGTATTACATATGTGCCTACAAGTAAAATGGGCCAAGTAACAACTTGATAGAGAATATTATAATCACGGTACACATTTTGTCGGCATTCACAACAGTTGTACACTCCCTAAAATTGAAAAGTTCCCATCCAATCTTCACCAAAAGTGGTCAAAATGGTTACAGACATAGTATGTCGGCCAAGTTTGATAACCAAAAAATCGTTATTTTCGCTCCCTATTATGGTCACCCGTTCAGCGAAGATGATGGTGTAGAAATTGCCCGGTCTCTAAATTGAACAGGTCCCATCCAATGTTCATCCGATAATTTTGCTGGTCGCATTTTGTGACAGCTTGGTACTCTACTGGTCTTATTTTCATGGCCCAGTATCACAGTAGATGCATAGCCCAAGGACACTCAAAGAGACATTGACCTAACAGTAAACAGCCCCCCTCCCCACCCAGGATCCCCCTATGTGTATTGGTATGTATTTCCAATCATGTAGCTGAAAGGGTTATTTACTTTTATAGCTCTGGAAAGAAACACATCCAAATAAATTACTGCCTTATCGAGATGCATCGACTCTCACTGGGGAAATATTATAGTAGTCCATCAGACTATTTTTGCTAACTGCTCGTGAACGATACGTCAATGACATTAGTTTATTTCCTTGCGTACGGAACTGAATGAATGATCGATGGTACTACTGATACCTATTTACACTCTGTGTGAACCTTTTAATGTTTTCATCAGATAATTTGATTAGCAGTATTTGAACAAAGGTGCCAGACGTGACACAAACAATGATATAGGTTACTTTACTGATTTTTTTTTATTTACGTCTTATTGTAATGATAATGCCCATATTGGCCTCATAATTCAAAGGTCATGACGTCAGTCGTTAAGTAAATGCTTATTTAAAGACCATTTCCAAATAAGGTGACAACAATTCATGGTTTTGCCCCCGTGACACTCAATTAATGCATGCTTGCTGATTAATTCAAAACATGGAGATGCTGGGATGCGACCTGGTCGCGTGTGACCAACGGTTGTTATAAAAACCAATTGCATGGGTTTGACGAATGGACGGACGGTTAAGATAACGGGATTAACATCGACTCGGTCTATAGGACTTTGCATGAATATCATGAGCTTGGGATTGAAATGAAAGCGTTTGCGGCCACCTCCGAATAAAGACAAACTTGTGAATAAAGGCCACCTTTTGAAAACCGTCTTTGATTATTTAGAGCAAACTGACCTCTGAATAAAGGTCATCTGTCAATAAAGGCATCAATTTATCTTTCCTAAGGGTAGCCTTTGTTCACAGGTTTGACTGTATACAAGTTTTAATATCTTGTAAAACGTAATCTAGATAATATGTACGTATAACTTATCAGGTACAATGTATTACATTGAATTAGATAAAAGCCACAATTAACTAAACGGTTCAGTTTCTATTGACGCACATGTCTCAGCTCCATACCTAATTTTACATAACATGAATAAATAAACGCCTTTGTTATTATTTAAATAATTACGTACTTGTTATTTTATTCTATGTGTTGTCTTGTGGTTGCTTAATGTTCTAACCTTCCTTCAATAGATGCAAGATGAAAATGATTGATTTATGTACATTTGTATTTCTACAATTTCATAATGATGAGAATATTTTACGTTTTATTATTTTTAATCACTACAGCGGAATGCAATAAACGTTTCGCAGAGATTTATGCGCGTAAGTAAAGTAATGGCACCATTGAAATAAAGATTGCAAATACTTTGATTCCCGTTTTCTGACGGCGCATTTTCAATTGAAGGGAAAATAAAACAACTGCTACAATCTAGTAATCAGTTCTTGGTATAAAATATATTATTCAAGCATCTTTGACCTCAAAAGTACAGACAGTGAGGAATAATAGGTTATTCGGTAAATCATTTATTTTCATTTGTTTATTCAACTCTGTGTTGTCTTTAAGTGTTAGGATTCAATACTGTAATATAACAATTCAGTAAGATCCTTTGTTCAAGTATGGCGCCAGATACAACTTTTTTCAGCTTTTTGCACACAATAATTGCTCGGTATTGTTGATTTGAGCTAAATGAAAGCCAGAGTTTTATGAAGTGTGTTTCTTTCTTTCCATTTAATGTTTGGTGTTACCTATGTATTCATCTATTTGTAATATCACTAGCAATATACACCAGTTTTTTTCAGTATTTTAGGAACATTACCCGGACCGCCAGAATTGGAAAAAAATGGACAAAATAGGGAAAAAAGTCACACTGTATAAAATAAAGCTTAAAATAATCCCATGAAATTAAAATTAACAAACATTATGTTATTTTTTGTTTTTAGATATTGATAACTTTGTTAATTGAATGGTTTAGAAATTCAATGAACGTTTAAACTGCTGTAAATTATTATTTTTTATTGTTTTTATTTGAATTGGGAATTTTCGCCTTGCAATTGGGAAAAACATACTTTTTGCCAGTGGGAACGCCACCGAATATCGGACTCGAAAATGGCCAAAAAACATGTACACTCATCATGTTTTAGCGTTGCGATGTGCTATTATTCAATTTGTAGGGTGATAATACAGTGGTATCATAGATCGTTATAAGCACAATTCGTTTGTTAAGTAAACTGCGCGATTTGTGTACAAAACCTCACGCAGATCGGTGTCGATAACATTCATCGATAATATGATGACATTGTTGAACCGTTAATTAAAGATAGATATGGAATTTCGTTCATGGAAATGATCGTAAAACTAATTTGAATATTAAGTATGGCCAAGTTGCTTATAAAATAGTTTTGTCGTAAAAATATAACTGAAACCAGCGGTTATTGTTGTTACGTTATAAACAGAATCTAAAATTCGTGGTTATTATCTGTTGAATTTATTAAACTAGTCTTTTATCAGTGAAATCTCGGCAAAGCCCTTTTTACAGTTTTAAGACGGCCCGTTTAACAAATCCAAAAAAATAACGGCCACTTATTTAAGATCCTCTATATAGCTTATTACAAAATGCGTTTTATTGTAGGACGCTGACACAGACTCATGATAAGACAGTTTGTTGTAATTCCGATTTTCTTTCAAATTATAAGTCCGGTCATGTTTTTTCCGTCTTGTGTTTTACTTAGAGACTCAATAATAGATCTGTCTGTATGCATGCATTATGTATGTAATTCATTAGTTTTGTCTTATGTATTCCGTCTAGTATATCTTCACTGACACTGTCTGTCGAATGTTTCATATATTATGATTGATTCGTTAGAAATTAATAACTTTATGATGAATTGTTAGCGATATGACACTGACAAACATATAACATGCTTGATATTGCATTATATAAGGAATTCACCGGCTGAACAACAACTTAGGCTGTATTAGGTGGGAGATGGTAAGATTATCATAAGTGTAGACAGATACAATGAATCTGTGAGCGAATATTCATTTGATATTGCAAAACGAAACACAGCGTGTAATTACCTAATATGATTTTTTCATTGTGTTTAACGCCGTTTTCAACCTTTTTTTCAGTCATATACGCGACCGGTTCACCTAACTATTTTTCCTGTACTATATACTATCCAGTGCCAACTTACCCTTCCACAAGGGATCAGCAACTTCACATATGGAGGAAAATCAAATTTTCATACCTAATATAAACATATTCAATAACAATACTTAATATCGCTGTTATAACTGATATAGTATTTACGAACATTCTAATGACAATCACTTTGATGACTAGTCTTTGAATCATTTTACTGGAGATGTTTCAAGTCTTAACCAGATTCGAAGGAGTCGGTGCTTCTTTGTTTTGCCTTTTTTCCTGTCAAATTTTGAATACTTACCTTTTGCAGATGTTTTATAGAGCGCATAACCAAGAGCATGACAAAGTGTCAACACAGGGATTAAAGTGTAAAGTACATCTTTCGTGACAGGTGGTTTGGAATGTTCGTATTGATGAAAGTCGTAGTGGTGGAGTTGAACTTAAGTTCTCCAAGGTGGATTGACAATAACGCTATCTCCAACATTTTGGACTAAGTATGGACTAAGTTTGGACCTGTAATGTCCCACAGTCCTTCTGTTTGGCAAAATCCTTTGCAATTTCTAAACCTTTCCATTGGTATCACGCTAAGATCTTAGTCTGGTTCTCTGACTTTTTTACTACGGATAACGTAGTGAAAGGGGAAGGTACCCCAGACTAGCTTGGATCTTTGCACCATTTGATAGACCCTTCAATTGACGTGTTTTCTGGCCAAGACGCAAAAGGATGAGGAATTGTATCAACACTGTTGAAAATTTGCTACGGATGACGTCAAAAGTTTAGAATACGTCGTATTAATGTCTAGCCAGACTGTAAAACAGACAAATATAATTATTTCAAGAAATTTCAATCAAATTTTCAAGTTTCGTTTCGGTTACCAGCTCAATGCATTTATGCGGTTCAACTGTCGGGAAAAATAGTATGATAAACTGCGTTACACAAAATTATAATGAGACAATAATAATTACAACTATTGTCCACACAATTATTATAAAACAAATCGTTTACATCATGTCATTCTACCTACTAAACGGGAAATGACCGACCGTCCTCTCCAATCTAATTATGATAACTTGTTGTAATGAGTACATACAATCCTACCTAACTACGTTTGTAGTCAACTTAATAACTAAAGTTGACACACGTATACAGACGGTGCATTCATTTAGTTTTATTCCAGACAAGAAAATAAACTTACCGTAATCAAAAATGGTGGTCCCAGGCGGTAAATACGATAACTATATAAATTGTTGAGTGATTGAACTTTAAGACAATTGTATTCCAAATTTAGTGACGCTGCTTACAATTTCTTGAGGATGTAACTGCCTAAACAATTGTTGCCAAATCATAGACATTACAGCGTTCCAGAAACTGTCAGGAATTTTGGTTGGATCTGCTAATCAGACAAAAAGAGTATTTTGAACTATTCCTCGGAAATTTATAGAGTTATTATTATTCCGTGAATCAATAAAAAGACAGTTCAGAGAATATTTTACGTGACGCATTTTAAATGATATAGTTTACGTTTACAAATGTCACACACCATTTTATGTTGTGCTAAAAATAGTACACAGTGGAATCCTCTAAACCGGCCAAGCCCGAGACCAAGTCATTTTGGCCGGTTTAGAGGTGATGCCAGTTTAGAGGGGATTTTTAAATTATATAGTAATAAAGTCGGGACCAGAACATTTGGTCGAATTAGAGGGAAACTGGTTTATAGAGGAACTGGTTTATAGGATTTCCACTGTAGATCTATTTTTTAGCATAAATTTCACATATAACCTCATGTGATTATATTTATCAGACATCTAACCAAGAGACAAGCTGTTCTGAGTAAATACAGGATTTATGATTATCGTCACCATTGCATAGCAGACATTTGCATCGAAATATTTCCCATGTGGCGCTAACCAATCAAATCTTTATAAATCAATTATCGGACTTTGATGCATTGTTCTATGCATTTGGACAAATACCCTAGTGAATGATAACCTTTACAGACATTGTATATATTCACTTTAACGACGTATAGCTCTCGCCGCGAAAAGCCACTGGTTAAAGTTTGGCAGTCTAATACCGTACACGTCTTAATGCTTACACGTTAAATATTTGGCATTTTTAAAGAGCGTTTTTGAATTGGTTTTTGTCTTACCCAACTGCCAGATAGCGCGTTCTTTCTTCTTTTGAAAACATCAGACAGCGCTCTCGTAAGAAAGAATTCGTGCTATTTGGTATATCGGTACAAGACGGTACTTTCACTAAAGTCGGACGTTGAACCATACTTTTGCAATGTTTTAAATGACATCGAAAATCCCAGAAATATACACATTATTTTTAACGCAGGCTGAGACGTGTTCTCAGTTAATGGTGTTAATTTTTCGCCGGTTAACACAAAGAGAATAGGGTCTTTTCAAGGCCTCTTTTAAGTAGAACTATTTGAATAAAAAAACTCCACAACATCCTTGTTATAAATAATCTCGAGAAAATAACGTGTGGAATTTTGTTACAAAGCTACTTTTTTGTGGTAAATACGTGGCGGTATCTAGGCGGACTCTGCTAACCGCCAAGATAGCCGGACTAAATCCGGCGTCAATAGTCATTTAAAGTATATGAATGAATAGACAAAAATGACGAGCAAACGGAAGATATTGTTCTGCAGTTGTTTTCATGTACATCATAAAGTTATAATTCGATGAAGAGATTAAAAAACTGAACGAGGCGCGTAACTATGCAATAAACAAAATGTCAATTTCATTAAACGTGATTTCCAATCAAACTAGATGTAAATAATGGAAGTATTCAATCATCTAAATCTGTTTGGAATGTTTTGTAGGATCGCGAAGCGGAGAACGATGTATTTATCGAAATAACTTCGAAGCGTTTTCTTCTTCTCCTTGCAAAACTATCAAACGGTAAAATCATCATCTTTTCTTGAAATGCATTATGCTTTATAAAATCGACTTAATCGCCCATAATGGAATTTAAATATTAAACCATTCCGTTATAAAACATTTCTAATAAAAACGGGTTCTATCATCGAACAATAGTTTTGTCGTTTATGTTTGAATTGCGTGTTCCTTTTTCCCCTGTTGGTTGCTTTGAAAACGTTCTATTAATGTTCTTGGATCATCATTGACAGTTTAAATGAATGGACCGCATGAATGTTACATCCATTTGTTTGATACTTAACTACTTGAAAAGTATCAGATTGATTGAAAAACAGATTAAACGTTCCGACGTATTCGTTGATATCACATTGATGTGAATTTATTGGCATCGGGGAGAGGACAAACACATGTATGGACTACATGCAAGCGTCTCAAAATAGGTATGCTTCATGCTCTGTTGCACAACAAAATATACCATAGGAATGATATAAAGGGTTGCTATCGGACATTGCGTGTGAAAATGATTTAACGGCTTGACACAAAGAAGTTAGGAACATCAAAATAACCGACAGTGTGGACAAAAATAAGGACAACTAGGGAAATTGAATAAACGAAAATGAACAATTATTAAATGAACTGAACAATATGCTTGCCTCAGATCACAGGGCACCGAATTTCGAATTAAAATAGTGTATGATGTTAGTATGAATAAATTGTCAGTTCAGATGGACTAAAATTGTATAACCCTTCTGTCACCCGCCCCAGACCTTGAATAAAGAGAAACCATTCAATTTGATACTGTACGTTACAACAGTTTTACGTATTACCTAACACAACAACTTGTCGTATATTGTCGGGCGCACTTAAATCGTTTTGCAGGAACTTGCGGTGATACCAATTATCAATGTGTTCCTAAAATTTGCCATAAAAGGTTTGCAATAGCTTTACGTCATACGTAATTCACCAAACCTGTCGTATATTGTCAATCGGGCGCACGTAAATCGTTTTGCAGGAACTTGCGGTGATACCAATTATCAATATGTTCCTAATATTGCAATAGTTTCACGTCATACGTAATTCACCAAATCTGTCGTATATTGTCAATCGGGCGCACTTATATCGTTGCGGTGATACCAATCATCATTGCGTTCCTAAAATTTGATTTAACTGGGACCAATATACACATACGTATTATTCGCAGGTTTTACTGGCAAAAGCACTTTACTTGATACGTTTGAGTTCAGGATATTTATGGTTATTTATAATAACTTTTCGTTATCTGAAACATAATTAATACTTTAGGTATTTTCTTACCATTGTTTGCGAATTTAGCTAAGAACAATTTCTTAAACATAACAGTTTTCTTCACACATTTGGTCCGGCATGTTTTTGAGTTTAAGATGATATGCTAATGACACGGCATTCTTGTTTCTGAATTTACCGTATATACATGTGTAAGTTAAATAGTTCACACAGAATAAGTCAAATACAATTTGTTTGGCTAATTTCCTTTATATCCAAGTCATTTATTCTTCAACCGATACAAACACTGCACAAATTCTGATCAAGACGATTAGAATTTCCTTATTTACTAACATTTGTTGATTATCTGCCTCTTAATTTCCATAATTCGATGTCATAGAAGAGACTGATGCCCCGTCACAATACTCCGATATTGACATCAGTGAAGCATTTGGAAATTGCATCGCTTATCATCTATTAGGTTAGAGTGTCAAATGTATTCATTTACAGCAGAACGGGATAGTTTAATTTCTGACTTTTATAACAAGTTTGCCTCCTACGTAAAAGTAATGAAATATTTATTGTTTTGCGAAGTAGACTGCATGAAAGCAATGAATTACTACTAATAATCAATAAAAAATATCAATTTACGCCTCACAAAAGGAAACAGTTAGTTTATGTTTATGAATGGTACATTAATATAATAAAACTACAATTGTAATGCGTTCTAGTAAATTACTAGCGATAACAACCGGCATCTCAACTCAACGTATGCAAATGTCATTAATACAGATATTTGCCAGACATATTTGCAGAGTATTTCTGCCGTTAATGTTATATACAATGATGTTGCAATAACACAATGCGACATAAAAGATATAAACATCGTTTCTAGATCGCTTGCTTCCTTCAAAGACCAAATGAGAAATACGTAATTGCAATGAGTCTTTGATAAGCGATATAAACAAAAAAAATTGTTTCGATTTTGCGTAAAATTAGCAATAACATCTGTATTTCAGAAGATCAATTGGATTCACAGTTCTAGTGAGCATTTCATTGTTTCGGATTAGTCCTTTTTATCTCCTGTTTGGTATAATTTGTATCACCCCCACGATTTCACATATTTCATTCCTCCCGGAATGTGCGTAGGATGGTATTGTTGCAATGTTGAATATGACATTCTCTAAAACAATTTCTTCTATACGACTGACGTTACCACTGAAATTTAGTTTTGTCCATTTTTGTATGACCCTGTTTGTTGAGTGGAATTTGCACATGTTAGATGGGTCTTTGTGGTCAAATGTTTGTGGTATCTGACTAGTGACCACTAGCCCCTGACGATATGACTTTAAATCCCACCCGTGAACAAATTTCACATGTGAGAAAGCTGTTCAGCTAGCTAGGAAGGTCAATGATTCTACCCAGATTTACACCAGGGGTCTTCATCCATCACTAAAGCCTGAAAAAGTCTCCAAATGGCACTAGTTGTTGGCGCGACGTTTAAAACCCATTGAAAGCTATATACTTATGTATGGAGACAGACAGTCATAAGTGTTAAACTTAACACATGGACAATAATAAGAGCAGATCCATGTTGAATGCATTGGACAATATTAGAATCTCATTCTGAGCACTAATATATGATTATATAAATGGACGTGCATTCATATACGTTAGCTGGCATTCATTTAAACAGTAGGTACTGTTTGTAACGTCATTCGCTTCTTTGTTACCATTCTTACTCTTGAACACTTCAGTCATATTTCTAGCATTTACATTACATAGACATAAGGTAACACGGAATCCTTGGTATTATTTCATGACGTGTTTACAAAATTGCTTTTTACTAGTCAATATATGTGCTTAACGAACACCGGTTTAGTCGCTTTCTCGCTATTTTTTTGTGCGTGTTTTGTCACTAGGGAAATGCGTCCGAATTACAAACGTGATTGTTCGGACATTCATGCTGTGATAACATCACGTAAAATATCAACAGGACGGACATGGAATTCTATCATACTTCACAACTATGAGATTATGTCTAGTCGGTATTGACATCCATTCAGTATAAATATTTACGCATTAGACTCGTTTTGACAATATATTGGTTATACCTAAGAAATATTGTTTACCCCCATTTGTCACCGATTTGAAAGGATCAAATGAATTATTTTTTCCAAAGCACGAGTGTTCTGACATCATTTTTAATTATTTACAATTTGAACAACATGGTATGTACGTACATATTACACAGACAATGAAACATATAGTAAATATAGAGAATAAGATAGATGTGTCCTTTTGAAAATGCCGCAGTTACAGATGTTGGTGAAACGCTATTATGAAATTTTAAATATCATTTAAGTTTAAAATAAGTAATTATTAGTTAATGATAAAATAAGAAATTATACAATTTCAGACATGAAAGTGATCATAACATTTAAAATAAAGACATGAAGAAAAAAATGATTACATTTTTGAATTAGTACCACCAGGGGTTTTATATATCTACACACTGCAGTTTCTGTAATTACGCTCAAATCTCTTTCATGTAAATGTTGTTTGATATACTGGTCAACTCTTCAGTCGACAATTTATATATCAAACCTTTTGTTGACCTCGCGAACGTGTTTTCATTTATTCAGCATAAGCCCTGGACCCCCTTCCGGACTGGGTCAAAATTTCTGAGAACTCCGGATTTCGGAGAACTGTTTATTATACCGGTAGAAAAGAAAAAAATGAAAAAAAAAGGGGAAATCGTCCGAATTTCAGGGAATTACGACTTTCAGGGAGTCTTATTCATGTCTGTCATTTATCATATCGCTGATTATTTATCAAACCAAATTATTGGTACAAAACAGAATTAACAGATAAAAAAAGATAAATTATTATGTTATTAGGACTAAACAGATACAAAATGTATCAAATTATCGTTATTAATCATAATTATTTGTACACATACGCTAGGTTGGGTTAGCAAGAACGTAACCAAAGAGGGTTATGTCATACGAAGCGAATTAAAATGATATACATACATTTCATTGGTTCAGAGAGAGAGACGGGGCAGAGAAATAAATGTATAAACAAGTAGCAAGTGCTTTTGTAGAAAACACATTTAGCAAATACAATGTTAATATCATTTAGGAAAGTATACTGCAATAACATCGCTTGTAAATAAAGTTATTAATATGATTCAAATTGTAAATGCATTTTATATTATTTTGTTTTACCTTGGAACGTTCTGATGTAATAACTGACGCACTTAGTTCAATAGGTGGAGTATTAGGTAATATACCTCGGATTTATGTGTTGGAATCCTATGAGTGACACGTCCTCAGTGACGATTTGGTTAAATACACTGTAGTTTTTCATTCTCCACGGCTGAAAATGTACACTAGATGGCTATTACTTACGCTGTGTACAAATAAAATGCTGTTAAAAACATGACTGTGTAAAATCTGATATATTTTTCAAAAAAATATCATATATAGGTAGTATAGAACCGTACATATGTATACATTTCATGTAATAGTTTGAAAATTACGAATAATAATCGTTATGCCATTCAAGCACATGGTCACAAGGTACATATTCGATGTTGTTGTTGATTTCTATTAAGTGAAACAGTCAGATTTGAATTTCATTTGATTACGTTTGTTACAAACAATCACTGGAGTATTACGATTGTTTGTTTGCTGCAGGGAAATATTGTTCATGGTTGGTAATTGAATTATCTTAAGAATCTGTTGTAAAACACGGTAAAGTTTCGTTATTACGAGCCTCGATATCACGAGCACCCGGCTTATCTCGAGATGTTTTTAAATTCCCGTCAATTTTTGTTCTCAGTTGTGTATAATTATCAACCAACAAACAAATACCTCGTTATTACGGGCATCATGTTTATCTCATGCTTTTAGTGCTGAATCTGACGAGTGTAAGAAGATACGTAATTTTCTAAGAAATAGTTAACCAATCAAATGCCGACGAACTTTGTCACGTGTCATTAGACTGGTCACATGACTTTATAGTTATGTGTATTTTATTTGTTACTCAGGTTCTGTCCGAAACCTCGAGCATTATTATGCCGTTCTATTGTGTTGTATGCAGTAAAACCTTTCTAATCCGAACTTGCTCAGACAGACAAAAATGTCCAGGCTAGAGTGGTTTGAGGAATACAAAGGTTCCGGATTCCAAGTTTGTTCTGCATTAAATACGTGATAAAATTTCGGTACCAGCTGATGTGTTCGGTTTAGAGAGGATTCTGGATAGGATACGTTCGGATAAGAGAGGAATCAGTATAGGAAAGGTTCGGATAAGAGAGGAATCCGTATAGGAAAGGTTCGGATAAGAGAGGAATCCGTATAGGAAAGGTTAGGATAAGAGAGGAATCCGTATAGGAAAGGTTAGGATAAGAGAGGAATCCGTATAGGAAAGGTTCGGATAAGAGAGGTTCGATTATATATAGTTTCAATTAGTTGTACCAACTTCAAAATGTCTTTCAAAGAAAGCAGCATCCAATTGTCCTACTTCGCCACCATCCTTTCACAAGCAATTTGACATCAATGCGCTGTCATTCAAACGCGTGCGATAAGGACCAATGAAAAACATGATTATTTCTTTTGTGCACTCCATTTTGTTGGTGTTCGTTTCAAATATATCTATTTAACTCTCAGTGGGAATAAGATTCTAACTAGCATGTACGGAGGTATTCTTCACAGAATGGATTTCAATAAAACAATGGAAACAGACAATTTTATATGAAGTTTACTACACGCAAGCACGTACGCTGCGCTTGTCAAAATGTATTCAGGTTCAGCTACACATCTTTTTGCTTGCATTCTTTCTACAACAGTGTGAGATTTATTCACATGTTGATAGAAAACTTTCACGCAATGTTTTAATAATTGGAAGATGACATTTTGCCAACCGCTCGCATAATGATAATGTTTGCATGTTGATAAAATATGAAATTATGCAATTCCTCTTTTGCAACTAAATCCGTGCTGCGAAAAACTTTGATTTCCACTTTGATCATGATTACCTTGACCTTGAATAAGTATTAAATTTCTCGTCATTTCTTACTCCTATGCACCGTGATAACTACACTTAAAATATCAAATTGATATACAAATGTGTGAAGAGACCTTTGGAATATAAGTTATTAGTCTATTAACATTTTGAATAATAGTCGCCTGCGTTCTTTGTGTCTTTTATTCATCTTAATTTCAATATGGTTTTTTGCTTTCATAAAACGCAACAACCATCTGCTACATCTGTTTATCAAATGTTATAAGCAATCTAAATTTCCTGATTTTTGCAAAATCAGACGTAGTTGGAACAGATCGAATACACGTGTTGCAATTTGTGTCAGACAATCAATACGAACGAACCTATTAGTACTTATAAAACACTAGTTATTACACGCCAACTGTTCTAAATCTTATATAAAAGGCGTGCATATCCAACAACACTGACCATATCACCCACCTGTTCATCGATTATATCAAGCTTACGATTTAAGTTTAATTAGGTGGGATGTATTTAGGCAATGTCCTCAAACACTCCACCATCAACACTTAGTTCTCTTTTGATCTGCAATTATCGGAAATCATCAACTTGCATGCTTGCACTAACTCAGCACAGTAGTGGTATAAAGATACCATCAGTTCATTGAACTTGTTTGCTAAGATTTTTGCCCCTATGCCATCAACAATACCAACAAATGTCGAACAAATTGTTTTACAAAGTACAGTGCAGCTTCTCCAAGTAGAAGAATGTGAAGTAAAAACAAATTTTAAGAAAATGCACCGTGCAAAATATTCAATCTTACTGCTCAGATAACAAGGCTGTAAATCAAACATCGTATGTGGAAATCTTGCTAAACCACGGCCAACAGTTTAGCTCTACACCCATCCCTCACAGAATCCAAAACAACACAGTGCACCAAGCAATCAATACAACTAGCACCATTGGCCAAAGAGCAACGTACATTGCAACCTCTCCAACGCAGCATGCTTTTGGAGAAGCAAGCTTGTGTTGCTGTTGAGAGGCTGTTGCTCTAGAAATGTTGAATTAATAGTTAATTCGGACAGTGGGAAACAATCATACTGTTGTTGAAGGGACGTTGTGGCTCCAGAAAGGACCGCTATGGAGAGGTTGCACTGTAACATCCTTTAGTACTGTATAGTAATTAAGAAGAACAACATTTCCGTGCAGCATTTGACGCAAATGCTTTGATTCACACGTTTGATAGACTAAAATTCAAACACATTCCTTACAGAATCTTCAACTTATGAAAAAGCACGGACAATAATAGCATTAACAGGCACACCCTTAGATAAGTCATCGAACTTCAGTGGGTTCAATGCTCGGTCTACGGCATTCCATGCAGTAACAGATGATATCCATGTTATAGGATATTTCAGATGAACAGCTGGATATTGCACCATGGTAATGTCGTAAGTTCAGTCATTCTTCACTTATTGATCTGCTCGAAAAGTAATGTGAGAGATTATTCTTTGTTTATTTTTGTCAAACGCACGAAAATGTACAGTAACTTAAAATAAAAGAACACCGTAGTGTATTGTAATGAAACGTCAATGCCGCGTGTTCCACAATCCATCTTACCAATACAACTAACACTTAATTGAATTTATGAAATTTATGAAAGTATAATACTGCGAATACATACAATCTAACCCGTGTTTGCGACCACGTCCGAATAAAGCCCTGAGAATAAAAGCCATTTTTTGAAAAAAACATCATTGATTATTTAGAACAAACTGACCTCCAAATAATGGCCACCTGTCAATTAAAGCCACATTTTGTCTTTCAGAGGGGTGACCTTTGTTCACAGGTTTGTCTGTACATCTTTTGTTATGCAGATTTGCGGCTATGGTGGACTCTTGTACATGAAGTATCCGATATAGTGACATACAAAATTACCTTTCTCACAAAGATCTCTTCATATTTTGGGCGGAGGGCTCCGTGATCAAGTGTTTATTGTCTCAGACACGCAATCACTAGTCCCTAACCGCTGTTGATTTAAATGTGGGATCAGACAGAATTCACATGTAAGGTATCTATCTAGCTAGCTTACGTAAGGTCGGTGGTTCTTCCCGAATGTGTACGACTGGGGGTCTTCTTACACCGTTATAGCTGGAAAAGTCGTCAAGATCCTTACTGCTGGTTCTACGTTAACTCAACAGAAAAAAGAGCAATTTGGACATGATTAATTAAACTATGAATTAATTAAAGTACAGATTGAACTATGACTGTGCTGTACTGAATATGCTTGCATTGATTCTAAGCAATAAAGCTGTATGAATCGATTGTAGTTTTATGTTGACGTACAAAGTGCTATCACTTGGATTATATCAAACATTAAGGATGTAATTGTTCTTGGAGATATACGACTGTTGTTCGACATGTGTGGCACGATGCAGGCGTAGTCATTTGCTTAAAATGCCTCATTTAATGGTCGTTTGGTTACCCGACAGTCGGTTCAGATTAAATATTTTATGTGTTAATTATACAGGTGAGAATAGGCAGTAATTATTGCAGGCATTGTAAGTAAGAGTGAATAGTTTGATTACAAAATAATAATTATACAAGAAACAGATACACGTACACTTCACAAAATGTATAACATGAATCTTAAGGAATCATAACTGTATATTAGGATAGGCATCTCTTTATTTATAGACCGTACGGCATTGTGTACCTCAAATTTGGTTGTTATCGGAATGTATATAATTTAGACATGAATTAAATATATCTCTGTAGTTTCAATAATTTGAAACAAAATAATCAATTGCGTTTCATTGCTTATCTTTTAGCATTTTATGTCAATCATTCCGAGCTGTCGGTACATGAAAAAGTCCCATGTGTCGTAAGAAATATGAATTCAATTTACATTCTGTAAAACTTCGTCATCCGAAGGTGTCATCGGAACTGACTAAATACTCGAAATAAACGTGGTGCTCGAAATAACGAGGTATTTGTTTGTTGGTTGAAAATTATTCACAACTAAGAACAAATATTGACGGGACTCTAAAAACTACTCGAGATAAACCGGGTGCTCGTGATATCGATAGCGAAGTTTTTTTTTCTGTATTACACATTTTTGGTTCAGCACATTCTGACGAAATGTTATGTATTGTACGCTGAGAATTTGGACACTAAGCAATAATCGTTTTGTAACATCATTGACATACGTATAGAATACACTTGTTTATTCAAGATGGTTTGGATAATTAAACTTCGCTGATTGATGCAAATGGACATCTTTAGCATTCATATAAAGATACGAAAGAAATGAATCTTACATTAGAGAATGCCAAAAACCATTGTCCACAATTTTTGGCAGAAAGCTCGGACTACCATCAGTATATATTTGGAGGCTCGGTGAATTTTGTCTGTCCGAATACATTTTTGATGAGTTGTAGAAAGAAATATTTATAACATTGGTTATTTTTGTGATTTAAGTACAAATTGAAGTAAATTTGTTATCGGATGAACAAACCTTAATGCGGAATATTTTCTTTCAATTTTTGTAATATGCAATATAAAAATTCTCATCTCTAAGAATCATACACAGCATAATTGTTTATGATCTCGGCTTACATTGAACAATTTTCTATAAAATTGATGATGGATAATAAATCAAGTGATTAAAATATTGCACGGTATAACCTCAAGTATGACCAGCTTGCTATAACGACCACATATTTTCAGACCGGTTTTCAATAACACCCCTATAATTCAACTTGATTATTACACTACCTCATTATCGCGACCGATTTTTGCGAGTCCTGAAGGTGGTCCTTTTGTCGAGGTTTTACTGTTATAACGTATTTCTAGCAGACGACATCTTAGAAGATATTTGGACGCACTTAACAGCGTCATTATTTCCCGCTCCTCTGGATGTTGCCGACAAAAATGGTCGCAAAAACTAAGACATCAAACATACTGTTTTGTTGCAAAAAACAGGTACTCGCTGATTGAAGAATGTAAACAGACAAGTTTCATTTGCATGTTGTCTGTTATTGTAATCAGTTTTTTGCTTATGCACCATTACCAACCAAAAACGTTGACTTCACACAAATAGGATATTGCAAACGCAAGTCACCGATATTTATAAAAATAATCTGTAACTTTCAAAACACATCTTAACAATACAAGCGTGATTCGATGTTTTGTTTATGTAACAGTATAGTTAAGTCCTCTTTATACTTAATGCATTATGTCTGTAAGTATGGTGTACGACGAATTCTGCTGTGTATTTATAAAAAGTACGCTAATTAATAACAACCAACTTAGATTATCACCAGTTTATTTTGTGATACTTCAACCATGATCTACCTACCTGTCTATCTACCTACTTACTTACTAACCTACCTACCTGCCTACTTACTAACCTATCTTCCTACCTTCTAACCTATCTACCTACCTATAGTCTCTTTGGTTAATTCGTGTATGTATAATAATATATCGGAACATACGTGATTTTTTGATGAAATCACGTGACTGCTGTAAATATTTTTTCATCGTGATTCTTCTCTTCAATATTCACTTTATTCAACGTTAAATGATGTATCGCATATACCCGGTATCCCTATTACACGCAATGATCGAAATCATATCTATCACAGACTTCTTGAAACTGCCGGAATACATGCATGACATTTTGTCAGGCAAAGATAGAATTTCTGTCTGACCAAATGAGAATTTGTCTGACTGAAATATTATAAATAAGTGATAAATGCTGTAAACTGTGTACGACTGCCAGACATCTAGTCCGGTATTCACCGAAAAGTTATTCGACTTGCTCGAAATTTGCCCGACATGTCCGACGGTCCGGCAACTTTCCGGAAGCCTGCTATCATTGAATCCTGCAAATCCATGGATACAAATATGTTCGGGTACGGACGGAAACAAGACAAGGAAAATAATCACAATTGGTTGAAGAAGAAATCACATAATAACGCTCTAGTATGCGGTTACCTAGATACCCTACAATTCAGAACCAATCAACAAATTTATTATGCACTGAACTCTTTAATTTTTGCAAACTCGGTATGTCGTACTTCACTGAGAACATGTATTTTAAGTTATGCAAGGTGTTTAATGGAATTACTGATATGTATCGTATGACAAAAACCGAGGTTTCTTGTTTGCTTGTTATAATCTGATGATAAATACTTGGCAGCCAGAAATATTCGCGCACATTATGCTATCAACAGTGAAATGCGAATTCCAGCATTCAGTACCACATGCGTGCTTCACGAGAAACAAGATTGGACACGTAAAGTATGATGATTATTGATAATTGTCTGTTTTGTTTTACTGAACAATACAAATTTGATGGTATTATCCTCACAGGGAGACACAAAGGGTCGTTAGAAAGGTATTCGTGTTACGCAAGGGATAAAATTTAATAGAAATCAAAATATGAAACTTACATTTACGTCATTTATGAGTAAACACATATAATGACAGTAAAACTTCATTATTACGAGTATCGATATCACGAGCACCCGAATTATCTCGAGGAATTTCTAAAGTCCTGTCAATTCTTGATAGCGTATAATTCAACCAACAAGCAAATACCTTGTTGTCATGAGCACCACATTTATCTCAAGTATTTAGTCTGTTTCGATGACTCCTCGAGATAACGAGGTTTTATTGTATGCCATTTTATACCATTTTTCCACGGGTTTGGTAACATGCGATGATGCGAATTGAATGGATACACAGCGAGCGTTCCGATTCTTTGCTGAAGCAATATTTATACAAACACAATGTCTGGGTTACGTACCGAACAACGGCCAAATTAAAAACTTATCGTCGAACTACGCATGCGCAAAGCGCATACAAAGCATGAGCATAATAAAAATATCACACTTCCACAAAAGTTACTGACACATAGAGGTTAATGAATACAACAAATAGACAAATGGAGCCGAATGGTTGAAGGCAATCTTAGCAATTTGAGTAAAAGTGTCAAAGGTAACAAATAATGTATATTTTTCCTACAAAGAAACAACTTACCAATACACGTTAATATATAAACATACGGAGCCCCTAAAGTGACATTTTACACTTACATTTTGACTTGAAACATTTTATTATTATTTCGTTTTTACAAAATAACATTTCGTAATTACGAATTAGTATTTCGTTCATACGAAATATTATTTCGTATTTACGAATTAAGAAAAGAGTACTACAAGTTAAAATATAAGTGTAGAATGTCACTTTAGGGGCTCCGTAAAAACTTGCATTCGTTATTCACTCTATAATCTCACTGACAGTACTTAACCAGCAGGTGTCTGGAGATTTAATGCTTGTTTTATAGGCACAAAGTCACATCATTACGCTATGTACAAAACATTGAACAAGGTTTTGGCGAATAATTATTTGTTTTGTCTGTGTGTATATCATATGATATAGATGGATTAGTTTTTGCATTAAACGCGAATATAAACATGACAGAGTACTCATGATAAAGATTCAACATAAAAAATATTAAACACGTTAAACGAATTTATTACTTTGCAAAAGGATTACTCATAAGAATGTACAAAGACAATTCCCCTTATTTTATTGTAATTATTAGGAATATCATACGCTGACGTAGGAAGACACATTGCTTCTATAAAACAATTTGCGTTTATATAACTAATGAATTATTGATACTGCAATTATTGTAATAGTGTATCACAAAAATATAGAGAAAATCTATGAGTCTAGCCTATGAATTGTTGTTCGTATATTGTATTTACAAATGGCGGAATATTATAAAGACATAAAACGTATACATAATAGAAGATTAAATTTGAGAAATCAAAATCTGGCAAGGAAAGACATGCTTATCTGTTTTATTATGCCATAATTTTCTTATCACAGGGAAGGAAGAAGCCAACGCGTGAAATTGTAAAACAAATTTGTACAAGACCAGTTTAATAACAAATTGTCTTTGTATTGTTACTGGGCACCCCCTCAAATATGCCAGCACTGACGTACACTGATTACTGTGGATTGTAAGTTTGTTCCGAATAAAATCCAAATAATGTTGAACAGCACGCAAGAAAGAATTCGTGAATGTAGTTTATGCTCAGATGTAAGTTTTATAATAACATATTTATCAAGCCTCAGGTTAGAGTTTCCCTTGAGGTTAGTGATGATGGACCCATAAAACTAGTTAACCCCTCACCTGTAGCTTGGCTATAGACATTCCAAAAGCGGTGCACTCCAGCAGACTGTGTTTTTCCTCCAGTTTTTGTGTGGTCTTTGTGCACTATTGATTTTGGGCGCGGGGATTTGGAGAAGATTATTTAAGTATTTTTGAGAAGGTGGGCTGTTTTGTATGTGTTCATGTTCTATGAATCCTTTTCTTATCTTTATGGTAAGAGTTAAGTATTATTACAGTAGACTTTGACAGACAATCAAAAACCTAAGTTATGGCAATTACCAATCAAACACCAATGGTTAATTTTGACACTTATTCTGAAATATTGATACATAATTATATATACATGTATATAAACAAAATGTTGCTAACATCGCAATTTAAAAATCTGATGTTCCTTCCGAATGGCCACAAGAAACAGTACTTTCAGTGATTCGATTTTTTTCAATACTTAGGCGGTATAATTCAAAAGCATTGATTAATCTCTAAAAGCTAACATTTATTTACTTTGAAGCTATTATGAGCACGGTTTACCACTTAAAACATGTTAATTATCTCACCCATTTTGCCGGCATGATATACGATTCGACGCAAAAGCATGTTAACGACATATTATATATCATCCCTTTTCATTGATTCCGTTTCCCATTTCAGTTTTTTAAATGCAAGAACATGCCATACACGATCATAATGAAGCACTTTAGAATAGTATTTAATTTCCTGTGTTATGGCAATCAATCCTTTTAATTCATGTTCTTTGGTACTCGTATGTCTCATATTGTCACAGATGTTTGCTCATTCGACGCATGATCAAACAATTATCTTGATAAAAAATCATTGTATTTACACTTCCAATAATTAATCTGCCTCCAATAGCAACTCTAGAAGGCTTAAGTTTAAAATCAGCTATTAAAATCAGTTATTGAACTTTCGCGAAAAAGTCTTTGTTTTTCATGAAAATATTCTGATTATCTTATGCAGAAATATGCCACTATATTTTACATTTATGTAATGTTTACACTAATATTAGACCATAGATGAACTAAAATTGCATAAAACTGTATTAATATATTACGTATTTAAGGTTATTCCCATAATATATCATGGAAAGAAGACACACATTAAAAAGACCGTACTGTCAGATACTTTGAACACGAAGCATTATCCAGTACTTAACGCAGCAGTAGTGTCTATGTCATGCTGTTTTATGGGAGATACGCGTATTAGAAATCCTCATTTTCGCGGATATTCATAAGACTGATATACAGTAAAACCTCACATTATGACCACCTCAATAGTACGACCACTTGGTTATAACGACCAGCTACATTCGGAGCGGCTTCCAATAAGGTTCTTATAAATCAACTTGTTGAGATTACCTCATTATTAAAACTGATTTTTTGCATCCCGTAGGTGGTCTCATTATCGAGGTTTTACTGTACAGTGCAACCTCTCCAAAGCAACACCATTCGGGAGACGCTACATTATGTCGTTGTTGAGAGGTCAAATAAATATTCAAATCGTACATTGGGGAAAAACATGCAGTTGTTGAAGGGAGGTTGTCGTTCAGGAGAGGGCTGCTCTGGAGAGGTTGCACTGTACAGACAAATGTTGCATTTTTTATTGATTAACACAATTAAATGTACAATTAGAATATTTCTTGAAGTTGTTGATAGTTTCTTTTTGTTTTAGTGCATACTGTAATTATATAATAATGTGCCTAGGGAGGGAGATATTTTAAGAAGCAAGGTATGTGTCCCAATGGCAAAATGATTTGCTACATGTATAAGGTAATGAAAGATGGAATGCTATTCTCTATTCTCACAGCTTTATGATAATGTTGAATGAACGAGATGTGCGATCTATAAGGCTTAGCGCAAATGATCTAGCTATAATACTCAATGGCGGATATTTCTTTACTGTCTTCCAGGAAGTACAGGGCTGGGTTTAAATCAGGGTTATCTTTATTAGGGTATAAGGGTATCAAGGTTGTATTTTGAAGATCATGGACGGTGCTTTTTCTTGAGTTTTGTATTCATGTTTGTAATGTTTTGCATATTTTTGTCATTTGCTGTTCAATTCAGTATATTTTCACAGTTCTCTACCTTTTGCCTGACTTTATTTCTAATTGTAATGAATTCCGTGGAGATGAGAGGGTACAAACTGACCAATTCTTCTTTCTAGTTACAGTGTATTAATTTGGCTGGCTGACTTTCCGTGAAATAAAGTCTTCAATGTAGAAAGAAAGGCAATCACATACAGTGTCGATATCTTCTACACATATTTTGTTACTAAGGGTAAAATTCGACTTATGAGATCAACCTCAGTCTAATCTAGGGGTCAGTGAGAAACATATAAAACTAATTGTTATTTTATTACTTATGTTACTTATGTTTCTAATTATTGTTGCGTTAAACATCGAAAAATTAGTAAGAATTGAATGCTTTATCTATCGCTACAAATTTTCGGTACTGAGCTGGTTTGGCTAAAGTCTCTAGCACATGTCCACTGATCGATCATGAAATTAAACTACCATACGCGTTGTTGATTTAATTTATAACTGCTGCTTGGTCAAACTGGTCATAGCAGGGCACCCGTCATTCGAACCTTTAATACTGCAGCTTGCTCCTTACCATAAGACACAGCGTAAGTCGATTGTGTAAAAAAATCTTTGTCAGATACGTTTGTGTTGAAGACCTTTAGAACAAAGATGATATCATTGTTCGAGTTACTCGCTACAAACTAAAGAATCGTATTCACCTTCAGTTAGAAATATTTTCAATAAAAAAAAAAACGTTTGTTTTAGCATGAATGCTTCATTGTCCTGAAGATAGATAATAATATTATGTTTGTAAACAGAAATGTTGTTTGTAAAGCGTTCTTCAAATGAACAGTATCAATATTTTGAAGATGAACGGACTCATAATGAGTTGATAGCGATTCGATAACGGATGAAAATGAAATGGGACTTTGAAGCATTATTTTGGCTTACACTTAAAACAAAGTGGAACCCCACAAAAAAACCTTTTCTGTAGTGTATGCGTAATGTTTTCTATGGTAGCTTTCTACCAGCGCTTTGGGCCCTTCATTCTGCATAGATCTGTTGCTTTTGTACCGAAGTAACCGAAGCATGTTTTAAAGATTTGATGTTTGCGAATCACATGTTGGTATGAACAATGGATGATCATCAAACGTTCTAACGTCAATACGAGCCATAGAAACATAAGTGGAAATTAGTCGAACATTAAACTTGTTGAACTTCCTATTCACTTGGATAAATGCTATAATGACATAGTACCAGAATTAAATCTTGATTAAGAGTTCGCATTATCGCAATCCTGTACCGCCTTAATATCGCTTATTGCACCCTGGATATTTCTTATTATGTACAACATTCAGAAAAGATTCCATTATAATCATTTTTTTCATGCATTATCATATTCAAATGAAAGCCATGCTTATAAAACAATCACCATTCGAGTTTTTAAATAAGATAACAGCATGGATATACAAATTGAAGGGGCACAAATAGATTGGACAAATGGTGAGCCGTGGTCAATATGTGTTCCTTTTCAAACAGACATCATTTTTGTTGTTAGTACGAGCGCGACGTGTGTGTTCTTCGAGCCGCCTGAAAGCGCCACAGGATACATGATTCTACATGATGTACAAAGGGTCAAAAAGGTCTTTTCATGTGAATAGGCACATCTTTATCTTTTAAATACATGAATGATTGCTGACATGTGCCCCACTGTGTGTGTGATCCTTCATTTCTCTGTAGGAATAAAACATTAAAAGGCATAGGTTGAACATTTAACATAGCAGCCTGCACTGCAACATAATTGGACACATTGTTTGTAAATCTAGATATATAGTTCAAAAATACTGTATAACGCTAAAGATGTATCATAATCTTCTTACGAAACGAACAGACCTGGCAAATAGCCTTTATAAAGTACACAGTAATTGATTGTACGTCAGTCAAACTGTCTAAGTTAAGCATATGTTTTCATGTTCTGAACTTGAATGCTACTTAAAAGATGACAGGACATGACATAAGTAGACATACAGAGTTCATGAAAAATCATCGCTACTTATAAGACTAACCTCTTCTCGGACATTTTCGTGACTAGACATTGAGAAATATTTGAATGTGCTGATTAGATTGTTCTAGAATCTGAAAAACATCCATTCAAACGAAACTGCAACTGTTGCACACAGTAGAACAACCAATAACTTCCAACCGTTCTAGTGTTCTCTTAATTTGTCCTGAAAGTCAAAAACACATTATATGTACAGTTTATATATCAACTCAATGCTACTAAAATGATTTGACATAGAAAGATTACTATTGCCCAATTATTTGTTGTTTTTGATAGGTACATTAGGATACTTTATGTTTTCAAATTGTTGTAGGAGTTTTAAATACAATTGTCACTCTGTTTTTGCACCTTTTTGCAATGAATTTTCATTTAAACGCACCTTCCCGTTTTAAATTGGCAAATTTCCGTAGAATTCATTGCAAATTTAGAAGGACGATAACTCAATAATTGTCATTGTTTTTGAAATGAGTCGCAGTATATTATTTCCAATGATACGGACTTTTGAAAAAGTGCATGTTTGAAGTTTCCAAAACTCCTGTTTGCTCCTGTTTGAAATAGCACCTTTGGACATTATGGGTATAAAACATCTCTTCTGATACATGAATGTCATTGTCAGCATACAGACCCACAGCGCAACATGTCATTTATCATTAAGTGGTTAATTTGCGGCAACGCGACATGAATATCAATTCACATATCTTTCATTATTTGGTCACAAACGGCTATCAGCACATCCCATAAATCGATGCCGCTTATATTGATCCATATCACAGTAAAGGTATGTTCAAAGAACCAAAAACACACAGTCAATGGGTTCAATACATAATTAATACAATGTTTTCGTTATTGAGTATTTTTTTCTTAGCAGGGGGGCGTATTTTACACATTGATATTGTGCAACGCGTGCAATTGGGACGAACAATAGAAAATGTGAAAAAGCTTTTTACGATCCTTGAATAATTATGTTGAAGAAACACTGTCCTTGTGACAGAGATAACAGAGGCATATCCTACAAAGTAGGAACATTCATGCTGCCCTAAGCTAAGGAATACATTCTTATTGAATTATGCTATAATAGAGTTTACGTACTTCTTTGGGAATTGGAAAATACTCGTAGTTTGTTATACCTCTCACCATTTCTGATATTCCGAAAATCTGAAGCGAAACATCTTCAAGATAATCATAGAACAAACATATTTAATCAATTCCTCAATCAACACACTCATTGTATCAGAATACTGCTACAAAGATTTGGATATTAAAACACCATTATTCTGATCATTAACTTACACAATGATCAGTTACACAATACCTTGAACGAATGAAAGGCTCGTGGTATTAAAACCAAAGCCGTCTGTACAATGTAAGGAGCAATTAGTTTAACATTTAGCCAATGTTGTGTCTGCCTAATCATCAAAAGATATTAATTTACCATTGTACAACAAACATTATACTTACGGTATGGGTATTTTCTGGTTATAATGCAATTAAGACGTTTTCATTAACCACTGAACAAACGAAGCATTTAGTTCTGTCTTAACCTGGTATATGTAATGTTGGTGTTTTTAATTATTAATACATTGTTCTAATGTTTAAAATTCCAAACCTAATTCGCAAAGACTAAGCAGATGCTTTTGATAAATTACATTTAATTAAAACAATATAAGGTGCATCTCTCCAAAGCAATCCTTTAGGGGAAGCAAAAATGAGAGGTTGTTGCTATAGAGAGGATAAATTGATAGTTACATTGTATAGTGGGAAAAATCAAGTTGTTGTTGGAGGGAGGTTGTTGCTTTAGAGTGGGCTGCTCTGGAGAGGTTGCACTGTACCTTAAAAAGTGAAGAAATCGTTTCGTAAAACATCACCCACCAAGCGGCCTCTTCGATATAAAAAATGAAGACCATCTAATAGTATAGATCACTAATATTTGTATCGTTTTGTTTTCTCTTTTTAATGCCACACCAATAGCCAGGGTCAATTGGCAACACTTCCAGCTTTAACGGCGGAGTAAGACTCCGGGCATACACCTGGGTAGAACTAACTGTCTTCAATTCGCCAGGTGAACGGATTCCTCACGAGTGTTTTTTTTCTGGTCCCGGATGAAATTCAAACTCACAGAGGTCGAGGGGCTAGTAATTGTATCGGTTTATAAACCATTCTCTGTATTTCATCTTACTAACAAGACCGTTCCAATTTGTTCTTAAAATCGTTTTACTGCACGTTCTATTGAAGATGATGTATATATAACGATCTATACGCAGAGAGAAATAGGAAAAAAAATAAACATGTGATTACACGACGATAAACATCATCAGTGGCAACATGAAATCATCAGTTATGATATCATGGACGTCAGGTGAGATAAAAGACACGGTTTTGTTTTCAGATTATGGATGAAATTTCACTGTTTCCAGTCGAGTTTAAATTTACTGTTTATTGAAAACACCATAACACTGCTTGAACACATGATTATACCCTACAAACACGCCTTTGTTATCCATTGAATGAAATAAAGTGATACAACGCATCTATGCTTCGTAATGTCGGCTTTACTTCAAAATTGCACATTCTTTACGCAAGGTTATGATTAATCAGTTATCAAACATATTTTTCACGGAAAATAACTTTCTTTTCTCAATTCTATCATTTCAAGATAAGATTAACTAATGTTAGCTCGTGCCATTTGTGTACCCAATAGAACACTTTATATTGATATCCACATGGATATTAAATGATATTTAAAAAGAAAATGGGTTTGCTATACTTTAAAAGTACGTAATACATCATACAGATGTCCAAATATATAAGATAAATTTATATCATTGTCATTTATTTTTGTATCGGTGATAAATTGATCTACATTGCAAAAATCATATTATGAAGCATTTCACATGTTGACATACAAAAACAAACATGCAAGACTAGACTTTCAATGAGTTAATATAAATAAATTACAACATACAATACAGCTGAAACTAGACCTATCCCTGAAATGTGATTAAAATCCCGTAAAATGGGGATTGACCGTGCGACCGACCGACCGACCTTCCGACCGACCGACCAACCAAACGGGGTGATTCCAGTATGCATCCGAAAAATACGTTTGAGTGGGTATGAACATTACCCATGCCAATGATTACATTGTCATTTTCTTGGTTGAACTAGGTTTACCTCCGTTGGGAGTTCATACTAATCATCTACATATCTCCAGCTGAAACACTATTGGTACGTGTACCACTCACATCGAATTATCGTGGATTCGTCTTTTCATATATCTAAAATCATAAACGCCATCTTAGCAACGTATTATAACCATCATGGTTGTATTATAGGCGTTTATTCAATAAAATCGACTGTAGGAACCTGATGTTCTACGGTGGTCGGCGCTTATCGTATTAATCAGACGCATAACTAAGCCATCATTAAAAAAAGACTCGGGGCTATATGTATATTGTATATACTTATTGCATTCTGATTTTTTATTGAAACACTCAGGTTTTGCGCCAAGAACCAAGAACGCGCGATATTTTTAAAGCATATTTTTATGAAGGAATTAACCGAACTTACTGTCGTTCTAATCCCATCGTATTCAATTAGCCATGTATTTAACTAGAGAGCTTCGTTCGAGTATTGGTAAAATATTGTTTCTGCACGGCTGTGGTTCAAAGCATCGGTGATCCGATAAACGTCAGGAGTATTCGAGAGACAAAACCAATACGATACTGTAGATACCATCCACTTAAAAGCTTCATCTCGAATTCATTGACGGAAACAATTAATGTGAGTTGAATTGTTGAAGAAGTTGACAAGACAACAAAACTATATCTCACCCAACCACGTGAACATATTGAAAGGATAATTAATTCCGTTCTATGATAAAACGCTAAATAACAGTGATTGTCTAGGTAAGTTATGAATCTATATTTTTTCAATAGTTGGTCTTAAATGGTAGCGTGGATTCTGTAAATAATAATTGTGATATTTTCACGGATTACTAGATAATGGTTTCTGAAGATTTCTTGATCAATTTAGCATAAGATGTCAAAAAGGACAAAGGTAATGATTTGTAAGAAATATCTGTATTGTTATTGAATGTATGATAATTAATCTAGCCTCAAAAGTCTGACAGGTAAATTCGGCGTGAATATTGTATTTCACAAAATGCCGACAAATTTGTTCATTGATTAAAGTGAAGATAAAAGGATTTATCCAAAACAAAGGAAGTCTACGCCGACACGTCCAATAACGATAATTAAAATTGAATATTGAACGTGCTGACTTGCTGAATACCATTGTAAAATAATTAATCAGTTTAAAGTATGCTTCCATAAAGAACGTTTAGTGTAAAGTATTTTAATGTTTTTCGTGAATTTTACGATGCGCAAAGTTACAAAACCATAAAAAATTGAAAGAAAACCTTGAAATATTTTGCTAATTATTTTCATGTATAATTCTGTATAACCGCGTTAAATATAAAGAACCACATTAACAAATTTTGTTTGCATTGTCTCCATTCAGAAAGTTCTTTTCGAAACAATAGACTTTTCATTTAAAATAAGAAAACAACATTTGAGGCACTAAATAGATAATTCGCAATACCGTGTGTAACACTTGCATCCATTAGTATGCATCACGAAAATGTTAACTAATTCCTTACTATCAGAACAATTAGCGCTCACTAATTCTTTATTCTTATAACAAAAAGAAAAGAAACAAACATACCCTTACCACTTAAGCTTATGTTTATTAAGTATTTCGCATCGTAACACGATTGCATTTGCTCATAAATTTCTTAAAAACTAATTTTGATCGCCGTATACGCCGTCCCTAGTAATACTCTAATTGAAATTTGCAATTTACAAATAAATATAGATAAGATAAGGAAAGAATTCCCAGAAAAACTGGTGGAAGAGTAACCTCTAATCATGTATCTTCCTTCAGTGATCAATATGAGTCTGGTAGTTCATGTATTTTGTATTTTTATAAAGTCGATATCATTTTGTAGAAAGCCAATGAATCATGTTAATGTCTTACTTTACAGAACTGAAAACTTCAGTCGACAACCTCCGTTATCTTGGGTCAATGCATTTACGAATATTGCATCAATCATGACATACTGAAAGTTATGTAAACTAGAAGTCGCCAAATGGCAACATGTCGAGCCTGTAGTGTGACCTTGACCTTTGAGATATGGACCTGACTCTTGCGTATAACACACCGTCTCATCACGGTGAACAATTGTGCCAAGTCATTATAAAATTCATTGATCCATAGGGAAGTTATGGTCTGGACAAAGTCAAGTCGGACGGACTAACACACGGACGCACATACGCACGGACGCACAAACACGGAACAGCCATTTTGACAATTATGTCGAGCTCACCGCAGGCTCGACGATAAAATGATAATATTTCGGAAGATAGTAGTCATGTTTATTTAAATAAAAAATAGGGTATGTAGGTCGAAAAACTCCTCTTTTCTAGTTTCTTTTCTAAATATATCCTTCGTACTTCGGAGAAACGATTCGTCCCAAAATATTTTCGTACTAAGCTTTTGCTGTTAGAAACTGTAGGCTGGGCGGAGAAAATAAGGCAGGCTGGGTATCCGTAAATACGACTTTATCTGACCTAATTGTATTTATCATAAAGTGAAATTATTTCGATATTCTTTTGGTATTCGGTATATTGTATTGATACAGACGTAGCATGTTCTTCTGCCTGAAGACGGTATATCAAGAAACTTTTATATTGCTCTATGCTTGATCATAATTAAAAGATCGTAAAAATTACAGTTTTACTCATTTTTCATATCAAACATGTTGGTATACTGCTCCGCAGAATAAACTTCTAACAAAAATGCATATCTTTTATGAAGGAATTAGTACATATGTATCATATTTACAGATGTTTTGATGTAAACATCGAAATTACAAACGGTCTGCTTTTACTTTGAACGGACCGCGCATGGTGAAATAGCCACTCTTTAAAGCTCCCAACAACAGTAATCATTAGATTAATTGGGATAAGTTTCATTCTAAAATCAAAGTCGGTGTTTTATAAGCATTTAGATACTTCCACTACAAAGTTTTGAGAACTATTATCTCCGTTTGTTTAAAAGCATAAAGAAAAATTTCAGCTAACTTATGTTCAATTTTAATGTTCAAATAACCTTAATTATTCCCTTTAACCGTTTAGTTCATATCAATAAAGTAACATATTAATAGTTTGTTTTATAAACAAAACATGAATTTATTAGTAAAACCGAACTTAAGATTGCTTGATTTAAGATATGTCAGTTTAGGGAATGCTCATTATTCATTGCGTAATTGATTTGTGGAGTTTGTTAACATCTTGTTAAATGTAATCTATATGAGACTATTAAATGTATTAACAACACATACAACATTTATCTTAAGTAGCTTGGGTAGAACTCTTCATTAACACTAATTAGTATAACTGGAAGCTTGTCAATTAGTTGAATTCGTAAACAAGCTTAGGTTACTTTTTATACAGTTTTTTTGCGCATATTTGATAATGCATACGATAAAAACTGATACAGTTTGACAAATGAGACTCGTTCTTTCGCTGAATTATTTTGTAGCCATGTTAATATGTGTATAAATTTATTAAAAAGAAATCAGTAATACTTAGACTTTAAACTTTAACAATATAGTCAAAATGTGTTTGCAGACATCTCAGAATAAACACTACCCTGTGAATGAAGGCCATCCTTGATAAAAAAACCGTCGCTGATAATTTAGAACACACTGACCTCCGAATAAGGGCCATCTATCAATAAAGGCCACGTTTTGTCTTTCCTAAGTTTGGACGTTGTTCACAGGTTTGACTGTATTGTCATATTTACAACGCGATGCATTTTCACATAGATGGTTGCACAAAAAAACTCGCAACGTAGGCGAAAAATATAAATAAAGCCGGGGTGTTATTCAGTGATGAGGGGAAACAAGTATTACAGCTCAAAACAACATTGAACCGATAATATTATTTACTACTGAACAGTTTCTTATCTTATCCGATCTATGGATCAGTTCTGACTGATTTAATACAAATGAAAAAAAAACGCGGGAATAATATCATTGACATAATTCACTGACTGAAAAAACGCCGATAAAAAAGTTCCAACAAAAGACATTAGGAATATAGACCACACAAATATTATTATGCTTCTGTCAAACATAATACGAATGACGTATTAACTCCATGTAGTCTGCAAACATTGGGCTATAACGAAAAGAGATGAATATATATCTGTCAACAATGATTAGCCTCTATACTTAACTGCTATTTCTTCTCGAGACAAGTTCTCCAGGATTGCGCGAAAAAGAAATTAAGTATGTGGGTTACAAGATTTGGCCTAATGATATTTTTGTCATGATTATTATCAGCAGTACACCAGCACCCAATTGTATAAACATTGGTTAACTTTAACCACTGGGTTAAATCAGAGTTTTGGTTAAAATGTTTGTTAAATTGTCGGTCAGCTGTTGTAGAAAATTTTGATTAAGTTTAACCAAATTTTGTTTTTGTTATAGCTCAAATAAATCTAGTCCAAGTCTAAGATGCTGATTAAATCTTAACAGAAACTTTAACCAGTACCAAAATGATTGCCCTTTTTAAATGTTTAAATGATTTTTAATGGTTAATAAACCAAAATGGTTAAATTTAACCTTGGGTTAAATTAACCATTTGGTTAAGGCTAACCAATGTTTATACAATTGGACGCAGGAAATGTGTATTTAAAATAATTATTTTAGGGTAGTTATGGTACGAATAGTTGACATATAAACTCTGCCATAATGTACATTGTTATTCATTGACACCTCAGATAACGACAAAAGTGCGATGTTAACGTGTAATTTCAGGACTGTCGCCAATAGAGCCAAAAAAAATCAGGTAAAACTGACGACTATGTTTATTTATAAAATAAAAACTAATTGACGATTATCAAGTTATACAAGTTAGAGGCGCTTTCAATGCAACACTTGCTTTAATACTTTAACGCTTAAACTATCACCTTATCAATGAATTCAACAAATAAAAACTTAGTTTTCCTCCCCTTAGTAATCTGTTACATCACCATTTTCATAACTGGCTTTTAATCTGTGATACCGGCCTTATATGTCCATTCTACACCAGTGCCCAATTGTATAAACATTGGTTACCTTTAACCAAATGGTTAATTTAACCCAAGGTTAAATTTAACCATTTTAGTTTACTAATCATTAAAAAAATCATTTAAACATTTAAAAAGGGCTGCCATTTTGGTACTGGTTACCATTTATGTTAAGATTTAACCAGCATCTTTGACTTGGGATAGATTTATTTGAGCTTTAACAAAAACAAAATTTGGTTAAACTTAAACAAAATTTTCTACAACAGCTAACCGAACATTTAACCAAAATTTTACCCAAAACTCTGATTTAACCCAGTGGTTAAAGTTAACCAATGTTTATACAATTGGCTGCAGTTATATAATAACACCAAAGACTGTATTCTTATTACTTCACCACTGATATTTCACCACAGATATCGGCCTTATATACCCATTCAACGTTAACTAGATAATAGCTGCAAATACTACATTCTTCTTATAACTTCACCATTCTAAGAAGGACATCAATTTAGAATAATGCAGTATTCCATTCATGGAAAGTATTAAGGATATTGAATAAGTGATCGTTACAGTCGTTTATGGCTTGCGCGTTTAGATAAAAACAATACAAAGGTCTGCTGCAGAGCTTTAAACTTTGGTTGTTTTGATTGTAGAAATGTCTTGTACGGCATTCATTTCTTTCTGCTTCATCACGTGGGACATGCTGGTGTGAGCCACATTGGCGTGTTTGTGTTTTGTTTTGCATTTTCGCGAGGTTACTAAAATTCTGGACAGTTGAGTGTGTGCTAGTTTGTGCCATACGTTTTAATGTTTAAAGTGGTGTTCAAAGTTGTGTGGATTTTTTCATGTGGCTTTATTCTTAGAATCCGCTTTAGCTTTCCACTCATTTTATGTGTTTTTACACATCTTAAAAAGTAAATGTCAATTGTAAAGACTAAGAGTGAAGTATTTGTTTTATGTATGGAAATTATGATGTAGTGTCGTAATTTGTAATTACCTCAGCAAAAGTATCATGAGTGTTTTACGAACAAAAATACTTTTTGTCTCATTAGTTGAGGAGTAAATAAATTTGTTAGAATCCATAAATGGGCTAAAAGAGATTATCGGTTCTTTTGCCTACAAAAAGCCACTTTCTAAGTTGTCAAACAAATTAAATTAAATTTCAAAATTTTACCCTATGCCTTGAATATTGATATAAATTTACCATTCAATGTTTTATGAGTTATGAACATTCAACGTTCCTCTTGTAACGTATCGATTACAAGCAACTGTTTGCCCTTGACGTTTTGCAAAAAAAACACTGGATTAGATAATATAGCTAGAATATATCTCCACTTTAAACGTTGTTTTCGAGGAATTTATGATTCAACGATGGACATAAATTTTGAACTTAAAATCGTTTTATATACTTATTTCGAACTCATATTTGGTCGTTGCTGATGATAGAGAAGCCAGGGGCTCGACCGCTGGCACGGAAGTGATGTTTCTCAGTAAACACGTTGTTGGAAATATCACATTCTAATCAGCCAACTTGAGTTCACAATACACACACTAGGAGACTGCGGGTACATGCAAAGGAACACTGCGCACATTGATAGTCTGCAAGTCAATAAAATCATATACTAATATTTTACATACAGTAAAACCTCGACAATGAGACCACTCGTTACGAACCGGATAGTGATAATGTTCTGTTTCCCGACACGTACTAGACTGGAAACAGTTTGAGCATAAACAATCAGCATCCCGTACTCGGTATTCTGGAAAATGCGAAAATTAAACACCTGCCGGGGTTTTCGTATTTATTTATTATTTTATATCCATCCAATCTTCTACGCAGTGATCTCCCTTTACAAGTACCAGCGATATCTGCCATCACAAACTTTATCTACCAAAAGACATCATTTAACACAATATTTAATATGTAATAAAAACGAATTTCCTACTTTTTGATCAACCTTCATAAACGTATTCATTACAGTACCTTAATAGTCTCTATTGGTATGAAAATAATATCTTGTACATTGAGATGCTTGATTGTCTTCTTGATCCTAATGATAATGTATGTAATGTCTCCTTTTCATTCATACAAAATAAACAGTTTTCCGAAGCTTATATCATGGTGTATCCGCCATTTTAACAATCACGTGATCCAGCAATGGTCACGTGGAGATGGCGTAGCGTGATGTATGTAAGCGGTGCGTGGAATTCGCTGCACGCCAAGCCGTTATTTACAAAGAATGCATGTAATTATTGATGGCTGGAAATCTCACATGGATAGAATTAATGCCGTAAAGACTTAATGAGACGCATAACATCTTTCTGCGATTATGTATATCCTATAACATTAATTCTCTTTTTTAAAACTATTTCTCGCGTGCAATTAGATAAACCAATTGTATTCTAAATATCACTTATTTTATTAAGGAAAATAATTACGATTTACAGCTTTTGTAGAAATGGTTTTCATGTTTATTAACCAAAAGCATAGAACAAATCACATAATATCACAAGACATCTTCATTAGAAAGACTGATTTAACTAAACGGACTTAATATAACGGTCTAAATAAGAAAATGAACGCCATACTTAGTCACTAGGTGGCGTTGTTGCGCAACATTCAACTATAAGATGCATTTTTCCTGCAACTTGGTGAAAAGAAGGCATAACTGTACCAAATTTTATGCGATGTATTGTATCTTCTTTTATGCATATCGTAACGTAATCTAACCTAAATATAATTACACCGTGAACATCAGGATACAAACTAAATGAAAATGTAATCCAACCACGCACCGGGAATTAAATAATAAGGATTTTTAATTAAGATATATGTACGTTGGATCTTTTTTGTAATGCGCTTTTGCTTGAAATGAAAAACGGATAGCAAAATTAAGTGTTCACTATCTTTAATTACATCTTAATCTTTGTAACCGCGTGTTGCAAATCATTCATAATATAGAACATAGTTACAGGACTAATTTTAGATTCTGAAAATGGAAGCTCCATTTTAAAAACGCCTAGTAACGATGGTGAGTAAGATTTGAAATTGAAATACTCCTGCTTAACCATTTTAGTTATTCAAAAATAGTCATTCATATACCTATAGGGAATAGCATTTTGTGATCTTCAGTCAACTCTAAAGTTTTGGTTTAATCCTGACAAGACAGCGTTACTTTGATATACATGGTAAATGTATAAACACAGTACTGTATAAAGTGCAGACTATACCATCACAATACAGCGTTACTTTGATATACATGGTAAATGTATAAACACAGTACTGTATAAAGTGCAGACTATACCATCACAATACAGCGTTACTTTGATATACATGGTAAATGTATAAACACAGTACTGTATAAAATGCAGACTATACCATCACAATACAGCGTTACTTTGATATACATGGTAAATGTATAAACACAGTACTGTATAAAGTGCAGACTATACCATCACAATACAGCGTTACTTTGATATACATGGTAAATGTATAAACACAGTACTGTATAAAATGCAGACTATACCATTACAATACAGCGTTACTTTGATATACATGGTAAATGTATAAAAACAGTACTGTATAAAGTGCAGACTATACCATCACAATACAGCGTTACTTTGATATACATGGTAAATGTATAAAACACAGTACTGTATAAAGTGCAGACTATACCATCACAATACAGCGTTACTTTGATATACATGGTAAATGTATAAAAAGAGTACTGTATAAAGTGCAGACTATACCATCACAATACAGCGTTACTTTGATATACATGGTAAATGTATAAACACAGTACTGTATAAAATGCAGACTATACCATCACAATACAGCGTTACTTTGATATACATGGTAAATGTATAAACACAGTACTGTATAAAGTGCAGACTATACCATCACAATACAGCGTTACTTTGATATACATGGTAAATGTATAAAAACAGTACTGTATAAAGTGCAGACTATACCATCACAATACAGCGTTACTTTGATATACATGGTAAATGTATAAAACACAGTACTGTATAAAGTGCAGACTATACCATCACAATACAGCGTTACTTTGATATACATGGTAAATGTATAAAAAGAGTACTGTATAAAGTGCAGACTATACCATCACAATACAGCGTTACTTTGATATACATGGTAAATGTATAAACACAGTACTGTATAAAGTGCAAACTATACCATCACAATACAGCGTTACTTTGATATACATGGTAAATGTATAAACACAGTACTGTATAAAGTGCAGACTTTACCATCACAATACAGCGTTACTTTGATATACATGGTAAATGTATAAACACAGTACTGTATAAAGTGCAAACTATACCATCACAATAAGACAAAACAGAAACAGAAAATAAAATCGATACAGTGCAACCTCTCCAAAGCAACATCTTTTGGTAGAAGCAAAATTATGTTATTGTTGAGAGGTTGTTCCTCTACAGAGGTTAAATTAATGGTTAAATCTTACAGTGGGAATAATCATGCTGTTGCTGAAGGGAGGTTGTCGCTCCAGAGAGGGCCGCTCGGAAAAGGTTGCACTGTAATTACACAGAAAAGCTTAATATTAGACCAGTAAGCTCATCAAATATGATTAAAAATAATCGATAAATTACCAGCCAGTTTATATTTAACAACTTCCTAATTGCTTGTAAGGCATTTATATGGAAATCCCCAGCGAGTAAATCTTTGTTGCTGCGATAATAAGAGATAAAGCGAAAACGTATCATAAAATAAAAGCGTAATCAATTTCAAGCGTTACGAAACACGATTTCCCAACGATAAATCGTTCTGCTTCAGCTACGGGCTATCGTTTGTATCAGACAGATGGTTTTACTTAATTAAATTTGTTTCATATTTCTGTTGATAGGACTAAATAGTATTGATGAAGATTACCATGATTTAGGGTACACTTTATAAGCTTATAATGACCCCACATTTTCGGACCGTTTTAATATCTATTTTCTATCCATATCAACTTGAGATTATCTCAATACAATGATCTGTGATTATCTGACCATTTTTTGCCCTTTATATTTCACGTTAATAATAAAACCACCTAAAGGGCCTCCATAGTAGATCTGATCTTTGACCAGCCACTTACCACTGTGAGTTCGAATCCCACCCATGGTCCAATGGAAGAAGCTGTCAAGGGAGCTTATGAAAGGATGGTGGTTCTACCCACCTGGGGGCCTTCCTCAACCGTTGATAACGTTCAACCCCATGCGAAAAAAGTGACCATTTCAATTAAAAGGATATAAAGAGATTTACTGAGGACATGTTAACCAATGTTCGCCCTCTTCGCTTCATGTTTGGTTTCAACACGCTGATAAAATACGTGTTTCTAAAACCAGGAAAACATTAACACCAAATTGAAAAGTACAGTAAAACCTCAATAATGAAACCACCATCGGGACCCGAAAAATCGTCCGTACTAATGAGGTGATCTCATTATCAAGTTGAATTGTAGGGGAATTATTGAAAGATTGTCTGAAAATAAGTGATTGTTTTAACACGGTGGTGGTAATATTGAGGTGGTCGTTATTTGAGGTTTTACTGCAATAAAGAACAGTAATCTACACTCATACACAATAATTCAAAGTTACATAACGACAATATCAATTTAGTACAACATGCGCAAAACATCTTCAGGTAATTTATTCTGCTCTGTCGGCTAATTGTATAATGTCTTAATAATAGAAGTATTTATCTAATAACAATTTAGCTGATTACGTGACTGGCTTTCCGTAACATGCTTCAATTTGTATTGATAAAATACAACAAATTGGTAAGTACAAGATTGTCAAGGCAATGTGAATAACCCAAAGCACATCGTAAATTTTGTTGTTCTGTGTTTAGATTCTATATTGTGGGAAATAGTATTACCCTTTTACAAGGAAAACTGATCAGTTTTTAATGAGTTGTATTTGGCCTTGCCATAACAGAAATGAATATGGTTGGTGGGCGAATGTATATAAAATTGCAATCCTCTAAAATATTTTTACTGTAATGCTGAACCTCGAAGCGTCCAGCCTCCAGCTTTTTTTTCAAGTGTTCAAAATATAATCCAGTATCAACTAGTATCAAGCTATTGCCACAAATTATTCATCATTATTAATCATTATTGCATCGATCATATTGTCGGATAACATCAGTTTTCTCGTCCAAATACTCAAAGGATTGATAACGATAACCAAACATATTACATTGTGTTACTAGAGATTTTAAACGGCTCTTATCGCCCACCATTGTGTGTGGGAAAACATAATTAAATAGACAAGTTTCGCTTGTAATAAATGTTGTAATCTCCAATGTGTTGCACTCAATATGATAACATTGATTCATATTGTTGGTTGCAACCAAAGGCAGCGTGTCAACTGAATGAAAACTTCGTGAAATAAGGACCCGCTCTTGGCTATTACTGCACGCTCTTCCATGTGACTGTACCAGTTGCGGTTTCGCAATGCCTATATACATAAATGGCATTCAACTCTTTAGTTGTCCTAATTTTATTGACTGAGTCTGTTTGTTTATATTTTTATTGTTCGTTTGTTTTATGTGGCATTGTCACCGGGTTTAACCGGAACACTGGTTTGGTGAACCGGTCACGGTATGTAACTGAGTAATTGTTGAAAAATGGCGTTAGACACAGTGAATAAAAACGACTTGTACACATTTGAACAACTCAAAGTATTTCAGACCAATCAGACAACAGCCTGCTGTGAAACAGACCCCACAATACAAACCAACACTGTTTATACCCGTCATTTCATAAGCATACTTTGAACTCTTTCACATTCAAAGCCAAGGAACAAAATATCAATTCATTTAAGAAAATTGGGTTATTTCGCTCTGACTGAGTGGAAATCATTGTGGCAAAAGAAGTTGCTATTCATTAAAAGCAATGACATCTTCTGCCACAATGTTTTCAAAAGTCGTCTGCTTCAGATTCGTGGAACTGCGGAATTATGTGGCAAAGTCTGATTTCAACTCAAATCTCTTTAGTTATCGTGTAACGAAAAACAGCAACACAACATTGGAATTAATTTACCATCATGCTACATATTGTTTGTACCTTAATTGATATTAAATGAATACTTTAATGCTTCGATTATAACATCAGCCACAAAAATAAGTGCATAAAAAGTTGATTCTTTTCAAATTTTATATCGGTTCGTGGTGAAGATAACACGTGCATTCATCATTTAAAACGCAAATGAGAAAAGTTTATTAACAACGTCGCGTGCGTCAGTTTCAATTAAATCAGTTTTACCAAAGGCATTTATTTTAACTATGTTTTACATTTCAATAAAATATAGTTTTTGTCAATAAATGCAACTGTCAAACAGTTTAATTGTTACCCGCTGCCATCTATAGGTGCTAATTGGATTTCGAAGTGCTAAGAACCAAACTAGTTGCAAAAATCACTTACTAATCTGTACAATTTCCCTAAGCCCCGGTCGATAGAACATGATTCTATAATTTTTATTGACACGACGATTTTGCTTCGTGCAGCACCAATGAGTCAGATTATCAGATCAAATTTACTGAATTGCAAACTGACTCCGACAATCCAATCCCTCAAGGGTCTCATTTTTCACATTATTTTTAAATTTATAATATTCCAGTCTCTATATGTTGCATTGCATGAAACAAGGTATTAAATTGAAGATAAAGTGGTATATAATTCATAATATTTTGAGATCAGACAATGTTGTCAAAATTTTGTAGCCCGTAAATCAGTATGGTAATACTTATTAAGGGTTTGTTATTTAAGATAGTGTTTGTTATATCATGTTAAGAGTGTTCCTAAATTAGGAAACTACGCACCTATAAAACACCCACCATTATGCTTAAAAAAGATTGTTTTACGTTAAAATAGACATGTTTTCCTAAAATAATCTGCGGGGTTTAATGAGGGAAAACGAAAAGGACGATAAAGTAAGCAAACATACTAAAAAAGTTCATGATGAGATGGAAATCAGTGAAGAAACGGAAAAGGAACACAAATTGATATTGATATCATACGAGTGTATGACACAATATTACGGGCGAATTTTATTGCCTATATTTGATGCCATTTGTACACGTTTTCATCGAATTAGAGACATTAGAAATATATATTTGATATGGTTTTAAAAATAATACTGCACAGCTTATATAACGATTTCTTATTTGTAATCTGAAAAGCTTACTTCTTTCGTAATAGAATGATTTGATTTCATTAAGTACTGTTTATCAAAATTTATCAAATGTTTGTTCAATGAATGTTTCATCATACCGCGTTCAAACGACAGTGTTAATGGGTATACAAGCATATAAACAGATTAATAAAACAGATAAAGCAATAAATATTTAAATCAACAGTTATTTTATTGTCTAGATTAACAAGGATCGTGTATTTAATGTTAGCGTTCGCTGTCTGGCTGAATCAAATACGTGAAGTACTCTGAATAGCTCTGTCTCATATTTGATAGTTCTTCCCAATGTCCACAGTCAATTAAACATCTTTTAATACATGATAAACCAATATTATACAGCTGTGTACATTGTCCCAATGTTCCATCCCACAGAAATAATGGTAATACTTAATTCCACCACATTTCTCTCTGTACATGTTTTCTATCATGATTATTGTCTTCTACGGTGCCATGAGCTGGTAGCTTCATATGATTAGGAAGAACCAAAGGCTCAGAAAAACACTTAGTTTTATTACCGCCAAGAACAATTTGGGACACAGGTTGTTTTTGGAAATACATGTATCATCTTTAGTGTTTGCATTTTAATATATTGGATGTTGTACGTTGATTCATAGAGCTTACATTTGATTTGATTTTGTACGCAACGAGATACCTCATCGCTTACACGATTTTAGAAAGCTTCACAGACTAAAAATGAAATAGATTCTTGTAAAACTGCGTTCTGAACATGGAAATATCACATGATTATGGTAAACGGATCCGGAAATAGAGTTACAAATGGTTAACGACAGAGGGTCATTAAAATGTGCTTCTGCAATTAGCGTTTACAATTTTAATACTTGTAACTGCAGAACATGAAATGCGGAAATGTAAATAGTTCACGCAATGCAACCAAAGACGTCACACAATGTACATGTACTTAATGACGTTTCATTCAGCACACGACCTGAGGGCGGTATTTACGAAAATTGTTACGAAACATACCAATGACGCAGCTTTCACTGTGTAAATGTGCTCCTGTCTTAGCTTTGCCCTGTCAGTAATGTAATAATGCAAGGCATAAATCTTAAACAAATTTAGATGACCACGTAAGTTTTCATGTGATCATAAGTTGAAACTAAAATAGTATCATGTGAAGCTGTAGACGTTTTGTGTGTGATGTATAGTTCATTTTATAAATAATTTGACGTTATTCAGGAGATGTTTTACTAAAGGGATTGCAAGGGCCATCAGTGTACATGATACTCCTTTCGAAGCGTGTTCGTTTGTTAGTATTTTGTTTTTTTTTATGTAAAATTATTGATTTTTTTAACATGTTTTGAAGTTTTATGTTCTATCGCCAGCCCTCTAAATGCAAAAATGTTAAAGTTTGAAAATCATGTTGATTTATCATAATTTTTAAACATAGTCAGAAATAAACATAATACTGTGATAATCTATAAATTAATTAATTAATAAATTAGTGACGTACTGTTGATGATGATATTAACAATACAAGTGTACATGTATTACGAGAGAACTCACTTTAAAATATTGGCAGTTTCGGGACTTGTGTCTAGGATGTTCTAATTTTCACTTATCATTCGTTGTTAGATCGATCAAACTTCATAACGTCCCACGTGAGGAGGTATTGAAAAATACATGCTTTGCTTGGCGCCAGATTTATTGTTAATGTCATATCAGGTCAACTTTCTGTAGTCATATATACTACACAGTGCCAGAAGGTTACTGGGATGTAGAAATTGCATGTTTAAAAATAAATCCATTTGAATGTATTAATTGAAATTTGATAAATCTTCTATTGTAAGTGGGGACGTATGAGTTAGCTCCGAGTTATGTTTTATGGTGAATATAGCATTTGTTATTCAAATTTCTTATATATTGAAAAATGGCTTCTTAATTAATCTTAATATTTTAACAAATTGCTTTCAGGTTTTCAACTCGTCTATCGGCTTGCGTTCTTGCATTATAATTATTGAATTTTATTTAATGCATAAGAACATGGCGATGAATTAACGACACCCTGATTTAATTTGCATTTTATAACCACTATTTGACATTTTAAATTCATTTATTCGTAGTGATAAATGTGTGGCTAATTATTGCAGATATTTTCAAACAGCGCGATAGGTTTAGCTTCTATAACAAGTAAAGTAATGGTCTCCAGTAATTGATTTTGTAGTTAATTAAATTAAGCTTTGCAATTATGTGTGCACCCACATTCTATATGATCGATGGCGACTCATTCTTTTAGACAATAACTTACATAATGCATGTATAACAACCTCACCATGGATTTACGATATTCTGGTAAATGAACGGATGTTTTGGATAGTCTGAAAATGTACTGGACGTCATAAGAAAGTAACCATCATAAAAATTCTTCTATTTTGGCCTAATATACTGACCTTGAAATTTTAATGGTACACAGCAATTTTATGGTCAGTAATAGATAACAATAAACCATATCATGAAATGTTTCAGCTTTTCCAGAATTAAATTCATCTCGATTACTTGCGGTCTGAGTATTTTATACCGCCATCACTTACTGGTTAGGTTCTTATGACGACCAGTATATTACTGGTTACTTTCTTATGACGACCAGTATACGAGGTTAACTGGAAGACAGGATATGTTGACAAGTGGATTTATCAATATCAAACATGCAAGATGCAAACTTGGATGTCGTTAGGTGTCATAACATTTGGCGTGTTGAGGTGACCAAAAAATGAAAGCATTCGTGACAAATTAACCTTTTACGTGCACAGTCAAATCTGAGTTTCCGCCCACCTGTGATTAGAAACAAACGTGTGAATAACGACCATTCTTACTCGCTCGTCTTGGTATAATAGACCAAATATACATTCGAATAAAGGCAAACCGTACACAAAGGCCTTAGTATGCCTACTCTTGTTTGATTTGTTCGACCACACGCATTAATGAAGGGATATGTTTCAAGTCATTCAAGCTGATATTGAACGTGTATGCAAATATTTGCAGATTACTATAACACAACAACGTGAACTGTCGATAGGAAACTTTAATCATGTAATTAAACATGACATTAACGAGGTAATTATGATATACTGGGCGAGTAATTGACATTAGGAGTTTCATAATTCTGGATGTCTTCATCATAAATTATAAATTATTGCATAAATCTTCATAACTGTCATACATTTTATATTTGTGATCTATATACAGTTTGTTTTGAAAGGAAATTGAATGAAAAAATAGTTTCTGGATAGGCCACATGTGAACATTTCATCTTACTAAACAGACAAATAGCTATACAGCAACCATTGTGACAATGGCACAATTACATGGAAAAAATATGACCACGCAAAAACCCAAATCCGTAAAGTGGCTGGTACCCACTACTCCAAAACCCTCAACACAGTCTTAACAGCACAAACCCACCAACAAGGCGTGAGGCAGATGAAAGAGACAAGGGGTATAAATAGCTTGCTTTCCTTTTCACGGCCATATATATTCATAAAAAAGTTGCACCAGAATGTACAAAGAAATGGATTGTTGTTTTTGTGTATTCCTTTGTGTTTTATTCTTTTGCATCATGATATTGAACCAGAGTTTCAGAATAAATTCATTCGTCAGTACAAAAACAAGGAGTTGTTATATAATTTCCGTTCTTTATTTTCTTTTAATTTCCAACAATGCTCAATTCTCAGAAGGGAATGGATGCTGCCTACGATCTACAAGTACCTATAACACATTGTAAAACACAAAATAAATTACGAAGAAAATAACACTGAAGTCTCCAATGCCGATGAACGCGTAGTCTTGCATGCGACCATGGTGTCCCAGTAGAATAGAAAATAAACCATCTTAAAATAAAAGCATAACGCATTAAACTCGAACTTTGCAAAAGCTATTTTGATTTCAACATGTGTACACAAAGCCATTTGCATGGGGGACTGATATAATGATAGATATTTCCTTTGTAGAAATATCGAGAAGTCCATTAAATCTTGATAGAAGTTATCAAATGTTTTGTCATTAATAACTGAATACTTAATGGGCAGTTTGACATATACCCGAATACAAATAACAGAATGATTTCCAGAATCAACGTCATACAAAAATCCTACCTTCCCCAAAAGGCCATCTTCCCAAAAACCCACCCAAAGCATGGAAATATACAAAACAGCGCACAATCTCACCCAGAGGTACTGCCTACAGTAATAATTGCCTTGCAACCTTGTTTTCCGTATAAAATATACGAATGATTAAGTCAAGTGACGTATATTTCAAGCGCAAATTGAATAAGGTCAGAAAGACATATGGCCTTTGTAAAGGATTCTACGTGACTACGTCAACTTTGATCCAAATAATTCAAATATGACTGATGTGTTTAAAGAGCGAGTCGTATTATGTACTTATGTACGGAATGGGGGCATGCACGGTCGCTCTGGGCATGTGAAACCACGAAATAACATACTTTCGGTTCGAAGGAGTACATATGCTATTTAATTAAGGCGCATGGAGTGTATTAACTCGTTTCTGATAGAAATTATACGTCCCGCAGGTGTTGTTGTATAATTACACGGATATAAATCAACGCATATCGTCGCGTTTTAATGTTTCATAAAACAAATTACAACACTTGGAATTAAAATATCCATCACAATTATCCAATACTCCTTTGCTTAACATCGTTCTGATCAACTTATCAAATTATATATCTGATTATTCTATCACCGGATGAAAGGGCGTTTTGATAAAAAGGATGTAGGGAGATGTTTGGTGGTAATAACATTTTAATCATGTTAAAAAAGTGCAGATAAATCTGCGTGTGTGATTTAAGTACTTACTATTACAGTGCAACCTCTTCAGAGTGGCTCTCCCTTGAGCAAAAACCCTCCCTTCAACAACAGCGTGATGTTTCCCACTGTACCATTTAACTATTAATTTAACCTCTCCAGAGCAACAACCTCTCAACAACAAGATCATTTTGGCTTTCCCAAAGGGTGTTGCTTTGAAAACGTTGCACTGTAACAAAATTAGTCTATACTTAATTACGCACTCAGTTACATGAAATAAATAGAGTCTTAAGGATAGTTCCAAAGCGAACTAGTCTGATAGTATCTGGTGAGCCGTGTAATTTCGACAGTTCTGTCTGACAGTATTGATATAGAGGAAACACGGTTCAGATATCAAAAAAAGATACTGTTTAAATGATTTCTGCCGGCAAACCATCTGTTAGATAGATACACAAATAATCACACAGTCTTGAACACGCTGACAATCAATGCGATGTAGGGTATTAATTAATTTCATTATTCATTTGTGTGATATTATTATTATGAAAGTTTCTCAATCAGACAATGGGTCAACATACAAGGGTTACGACACGGGTGACAGCCCAAAATTCGACATATTACCACAGGACTTTTTCCTTTTTGAGGGCGGTGGGGGAGGGGCTTATTACATTATCACTATTGATTGTATGATTCTTAATAAAGACGGATTAGTTGGTTTGCTGGTATGGTTGTCTTAGTAGGAAGGTCGAATTCGTGTTTGTGGTCTACCTTTTTTACAGACCCTTTACTGACGATCTTCTGTATATTCATGCGATGCTTCAGGTACTGTTTCATGATCATGAGTTATATTTAAATTGTCTTATTGCTTCCAGTGTTCACTAATTTTGGGAGTGTCTGTTTCACCGTACTTAGATTTTTTTTCAAAAGAGGTATAGTCGTATTATAATTAATACTAAAATGAACCTTTATCACCCGCATCACATAACACCTTATTTTTTTCTAAATGCACGGATTCTAAAAATAACCTTCAAATGACTTGCTGAAGTCAAAATTTTCTTCATTGCCCGCATCGCTCGCTGAATACAATGATACAATGAATGTTTCACATAAAGAACCATTACGTTATAAGTATGTTTTCGAATATTGAGAATGACGTCCGTAAATGCAATTATTTCATGTAGGTCTATGCATTGCTTTGTAATTGAATTCCGCTTTTTATTGACGAAACTAATTCTAACAATTAATGCCACGAAATTGGAAACAAGATACACTTTATCTATTCACAGCCGTAATCTATATCACCAAGACAGCATAATTGACGTTATTAACAATAAGAAATAGCACAGAGAATGTTTGTAATAGCTTTCCTTGGTATGATAGATATGACTGATTGACAAGGTAACTATAAAATGTGGAGTAATATTAGCCAATAATAAGTTAAATGACGCATATAATGTGACATACATATTTTAAGTAATAACTAATAGAATGCGGATTCCTTCTTTTCTCGTTGATAAAACAGGCAATTAGTATTTTGTTAATGAATAAGTGTAACCACTTTTCTTGGAAGGACGACACGTTTTCTGAAAATGATACGCGCAATTTGTACGAAGCTTGTATTGAACAAGCCAAGAATAGATACATTTAAAATATTGAAGTAATATGGAGAGTGGTTACAAAAAGCATGGTGCGAATATATCAATATCACTGACGCCATAGTTGTAAATTGTGAACGAAAAATTCTTGGTTTTAATATATGTGGTTAACTTAGGATTTATGATTATATTTTCACGTTGTATATTTTCCTATTAAATTTATTTCCAACTATCAACGATGAAGAAATAGTGATTACTACTCAGAGACCGCAACCACTCGACCTATTACAGGAACTATATTTTTTTTCACTAGATTTAACGCCGTTTTTCCAACAATTTTTCAGTTATATACAGCGGCCGGTTCACCTAATCAGTTTTCCTGAACTGTATATAACCAGTACTAACTTACCCTTCCACAAGGAGCCGGCAACTTCTCCACACATGGAGGAAAATCGATATTTTTTAATGGAAGAGTATGACCTGCGCAACCGGGATTTGAACCCGGATCGCCGGGTTACATGTCCAGCGCACTAACCACTGGACCACTGTCGCAGTCCACATGAACTACAGCTGACAAGTTTCAACGTATTCTAGACACTGAATATTCTCAGTTTTACATTTGATCAGAAAACAATTCACAACAAATATTCGACTTGTATTTAACATTTTACATCCGATTCTTATTGAAAAAGCGTCGGGCTTTCCGCTGGTTAATAAAAAAATTCAGATAGAAATCTTGTTTATCACAAAATATTCCATTTAACTATTAGAAAACACTATTTACTCTGCGGGCGTTATCTATTACTCGGGCAGTGAATCTTTCCTCCGTTTGAATTTCAATACACTCATTCCTAAAACACTTGTGAAACTCGTTTATCTAACTACTATTACTAATCAATCAAACGCCCCATCTCCTATCCAAATGATGTATAGTTCAAACGTACCACGATTACAACATTAAAAGAAGAGCTTTCTTACATTATGTTCGCAAGTTACATATCAATGAAAACATTTTAACGATTATGGTGTCTGTTTACAGTGGAATCTTAGGATGTTGAGCGATGTAATTTTTTCTTCCTTTATGCTATGTGAACAGGAGTCGTTAAAATGGATACAAAAATGCTGATTAAACAATGTTTTCATTTCAGTTTTTTTTTCTCTCGGCAAGTTTCGAAGGGAGTACGGCTCAACACTTTAAAGGAATAAAATAATTTGATAATGTTTTCTCTTGTGTTTTTTTTCTCGGCAAGGGGTACGATTTAATACCTTAAGGGCATGAGATAATCAGATGAATTTGTCTCGTAGACCAGGATGTAATGTCACTTAAATACTTTGACAGTTCGGTGAAGACTGAAGAATCAGTACCACAATGTCTGATGTGTTACTAATTATCAACCGCGAATGAGATATTGTGAAAAAATGTCAATTTTTGCAATATTGGTCAAATGCGTCTAAGGATACTGTGGAGAAAAACTGGGGCCGTAGAATTATTGTCTAGTCACCATATCATATCTAGCGAGCTTAATTCATAACAGTATCGGACATCCTATAAACATTATTATACATACATTCAATAAAATTATACGAGTATACGGTCGTTTATTCCAATGCTTTATACATCACATAAGTTTGAATCAAAATCATATGCATTTGGTTAAATGTTCAGTCTGTTGTCTATTACTGAATTTCTCAATATTTTGTCACATTCTTTCACCCCTTCTGTCTTGTTAACCTTTTAGTTAAAAACCAATAAAATATATGACTTTTGACATTTGACTTTTGTTACTTTTGTAGTTTTCTTCTTTATGTTGAGTTTAATTGTCTATGTGCATTTATAATTGTACAGTAACTGTTTCTAACTTCTGGAAGTGTTCGTTCTCTCATCCTGCTGTAGCTGTGCCAGTCATTTAGCTCGTTTGTTTCGAAGAAAAAATCGAGCTATCATGATCGTTGTGTCGTCGCCATATTGAAAAAAAAACTTTTATGCAGCCCATTCCTCAAACACTTATACAGATATCAACACGATATTTGGAACACATGATTATTATGACAAGATGCAGTTGCAAGACAAGGCGCATTATTCTGAAAGCTATATGTTTGGAGTTATGCCTCTTTCTAACTTAGAATTATGGCCAAAATTACACCTTATCGTGATCAAACTCGAAATCACAAATGTAGCCCCCGTTGCCGACATGTTAAACAGATGAGTGTTGGTGCCGCTCAGTGGATTTCCAGTTTTAATTTACCACAACTTGAATTTATAGTTTAAATCCGTATTGCGTCATCTTAAATACATTCGAAGTTCGCTGTTAAACTATATTTCATAATATCATAATTTTGTGAATCTGAAAATTATGAGCATTTACTGTCATGCGCCCAAATGATTTTTTAATAAATATGGTAGCATTAAATTGTTATCTGCTATTATTTACCCATTTATTACCATTAAACAATTTTAAACAATTGTATATCAATCTCGTTTGATTGGCATTTTCAGTGCCTACTTCCTTCATGGCGCCCAATCCATCTAAAATGTCTAAATGTTCCGCTTTGCAAACATTTATTTTCTATACACTGTGTGTATTTGAATATAGCAAAATACTAGATAACGTGTATATATACGCTTAAATGCATATTCGCTGCACGTACAGCAATGTATTTTGAATGCAAATGTTTTATCACTAATATCAAGACGGCCTAAGATTCTTGGATAAATGAAAATGGTTTAATTTTCATGAATATCATGTCAACCGTATGTAAACAGAGTAAGTTACCGAAGAATTGCTTCCTCCATCGCAATTGGGAAAATATCAAGCATGCACAGACAATGATGTATTAAACAGTTTACATTTACTACAATGGTCCATCGTCTGATAAAATCTCTCTCTCATTCTTTCCCCCTCCTCCTTCAATTCGTCTTTCAATTTCTCCCTTCTTTCTCCCTCCTTCCTCTCACTCTGTCTCTCTCTCATGCTCACCAAATTCTTCTTTATCTCCCTCCCCACACTTTCCCTTTATCTACCTCACCCTATCAATATCTTCCTCCTTCTGTCCCCTCCTCCCTCTCTGCACCACCCTTTTTATGTCCTCCTCCCTCTGTCCCTCCTCCCTCTCTGCACCACCCTTTTTATGTCCTCCTCCCTCTGTCCCTCCTCCCTCTCTGCACCACCCTTTTTATGTCCTCCTCCCTCTGTCCCTCCTCCCTCTCTGCACCACCCTTTTTATGTCCTCCTCCCTCTGTCCCTCCTCCCTCTCTGCATATCTTCCTCCCTTGAATAAATGCCATTCTTTGAAAACCCGTCACTGATTAATTCGAACAAACATTTTGTCTTTCTAAATGGTGGCCGTTGATCACAGATTTGACTGTATATTAATAAAGATATAAATTTACTTACCACTAAAGTGTGTTAAAGCTATATATCCTTCATTGCAAGTAATAATGCTTACATAAAATGTGTTTAATGTTATATTTATGCGTTATGTGAAGTGTTATAGTATAATATATGTTTCAATAGTTTTCATGACAAGACGTAAAGTGAAATCCACATTTTCTTTCTGTGTTGTTCATTTCAGTTTGATTATCTGCAATTGGGTCCAAATTCCAATGTGGTCACTAGTAAATTGCATTTTCCAGTTGTTCTACTAACGTGTTCAATTTCCTTAATGTATATGACATGATTAGAACTTATCTATTACCATCGCTCAAGTTACTAACGAACCATTCCTCATCATGAATACTGAACGGACGACATCTAGCGGTTTTGTGATGTACCAAATTATGAAATTAACGTCAAGGATTGGAACCTGACAGCTTAAACCCTTCCTTAAAAGAGATAATTAACTCCTTCGGTCTTGATTGATATTCTTGTATCCGTTTTGTGTGCGGTACGCTGTATAGCAATTGCTTATTTTTAGATTATAGTTACATAACTGGTTTTATTCGCATCATGGGACACTCCGGCTATGGTGTAATTTAATAATTTACTTTGATGCTTTGAGGCTAAATATAATTTCCTCGGCTTTCATCTGGAAATTCAATTTAGAAGTTACTCAGTAGATTCTTTTCTAGATCAGTCACGTGGTCTAATCATATTTTATTTCTTAAAGCTATAAAAATCAACACTGATGAGATTTTGAAATATTTGGTTGTTTCATCACGTGTTTTCTGAGGCATTTCGTGTATTAATTAGAGATATAATGAAGTACCTCCTGTTGGATATCTTGTCAGCAATTTAACTCAAGCAAATTTAACTACACACTAATTGTATCATAAGGAGAAAAAATAGAGCCTTATATATAGTTTGAATATCTTGCGATGCAAATGACAAGATGTATATACAGTGCAACCTCTCCTAAGCGACCCTCTCTTGAGCGACAACCCCCTCCCCCTTCAACAACAGCATGATTATTCCCACTGTAAGATTTGACTATTTATTTAACCTCTCTAGAGGTTTTAATTTTGCGTCTCCCAAAGGGTGTGGCTTTTGAGAGGTTGCACTGTATATACACTGAGTCGAATTTCTAAACGTCCATCTAATACAACTCGATTCTCGGAATAACCCAGATAAGTGAATTAATTTAATTCTCGTTTTACAATAGCTACAATCGATCTACACAAGAAATCTATAAATAAGTTCACCTGGTGTTCTACCAAGAGTGTTTCATAATTTTCTTCAAGTGCTATACATATATATATATATATATATATATATATATATATATATATATATGTTGGACATTTAGAAATGCGGTTCAGTGAACATATTTTAATAATGTAATGTTTCGGTTTTACATCAAAGATTGAATTCTCTTCGACGCTATTATATATTTTATGCATTGGACTGTTTTCGGCTTATAACTATGACATAACTCATAATTAATTGTAACTCATTCTGGACACTGTATCTTTATTCTAATCCTTTAGAATGACCTAATCTCCCACGAGACTCTCATCCTTGCAGTAGAAAATTATACAGTAACTTGAAATCACAATATCCGAGGGTCGAAAAGATTATGACAGAATATTGTACTAACTTGTTTTTATTCTATTTAATTATTGTCATTTTCTTTGAACTGAATGGGTATAGTCAACATACGTATATTCATTGCTAAAATAATTTTTTATCACTGCTCATTCTGTTCGACAAAGTCCTAACACAATTTTATAATATCATATTCCTATTTCGCAACGCATTTTGTAAATACGTTCATAAGACTTCACACGATGTGTGAGGGTACATATTTTATTTTATATACCGAATTCACCTTGTTTATCAACACTATTCTATGCTTTAATTTGATCTTAATTATTATAATTTCATGTCTGTATTAATAATTGTTCTTACATTAAAATGTCAAACAGTTAAATGTAAACATGATTTGTTAAATTATTATATTTTATTTTTTGTTTTAAACCAAGGAGTCAGGTATTGTTTTTCGAATTCAAGCAATTACATATACCAATGTATGGGCTATAATCTAAGTTGAACATAAAACATAATTAGCCAGTAATTTGTTTGTTTCGACATTTAAAATATTTGTAATTTTAATTACCGGTGAATAATTACTGTATAAATTGTCTGAGAATAAAACAAGTCATAAACATTTGAACAACAATTAGTTTATTTTCTGATGATTAAAATATTATTACTTGTAAACCGTTCCTTGTTCAGACGCTACGATTTCTGCAGAATTTCAATTAAACGTTCGCCTTCATAAAGACTATTACTGTATTTTTCCATTTAATATAGTGCAATTTCTCCAGAGCAGCCCTCTTTTGAGCAACAACCTCCCTTCAACAACAGCATGATATTTTTTGGACGATTTAACTATTTATAATTTAATATTTAACCTCTCCAGAGCAACAGACTCTCAACAACAACATAATTTTGCTTTGCCTAAAGGATGTTGCTTTGGAGAGGTTGTACTGTATGTTGTTTTTGGCCATTGGTGCTAGTATCGATTACTTGGTGAACTGTGTTGTTTTGGATTCTGGGAAGGATGGGTATGGGACTAAATTAGCAAGCTTTCCTTATATGATATTTGATTTAGTCTTGCTGTCTGAGCGGTAAGACTGAATATTTGCAAGTTGCATATTCTTAAAATCTGTTTTTTACTTCATATTTCTGCATACTAGTATTAGGCAAAATTGAAGAATCAAGGAGACTATAATAGAAAGTTTCTTTTTGTCTGTAAATGTATTGACTTGGTTTTACAACACCCACAGATAATTTATGCTTCAAATATGTCGCAAGCAGTAAACTATCTAACAACACAGGCGTGTTTTAGAATAATCTCATTTATAATGCTCATGTTTGTTTGAATACGCGCAAGATGTTGCTTGATATCCCGTTGATTGAACCAATATTTTCCTTTGTGAATGATACAAAAAAGTAAGAATGAGGCTATCCTTAACATATATCGGTTACACGACCGAATTACTAGTATTCATAATTACCCTGACCCAAAACCATTCCAGCGATTTTGACAAAAGATTTTTGTCCATTTCTATTCAAGGTTTAAATTTTCAGTACAACTAATAATATTACAGTGTTAACAAATACCTGTCTTCTTACCTGCCCAGTGTTAAATTTTTGGACCGCGTAACCACAAACCAACATTTCTTTATAGCTGGCCTGATGATTTATATCAAAGGATTCCTACGAAAAGAAAAACAAATACACAAAATCCCACCTTCTTACTGAATAACACCTGATTAAATATGTTTGCTCTTTTTTTTGTTGTATATGCACGAAACCTGATATATATGAGTGTTTAAATACGTTTACCATATCATTAGATATAGTACACATATAAGTTACGACCGTGATCCAGTGGTTAGTGCGCTGGACATGTAACCGGGCGATCTGGGTTCAAATCCATGTCGCGGCAGGTAATACCCTTCTTTGAAAATTTGACAAAAAATGTCGATTAACCTCCATGTGAGGAGAAGTTGCCAGCTCCTTGAGGAAGGGTAAGTTAGTAGTGGCTAGTATACAGTCTTGGAAAACTGGTTAGGTGAACCGGTGGCCATATATAACCGAAAAAATGTTGAAAATCGGCGTTGAACCCAGTGAAAAAAATGTACACATATATATTTATTGTGTTAATGTTAAAATTGTCCAATGAGGCCATACTCAAAAATAACTGGCTTGAAGTTACAAGACCAACTCATTCGAAAAAAACTCCGACCCCCCCCCCAAAAAAAAATCAGCGACTTTGACAAACATTGGATTTCGTTCTTTAATTCAGCTATTCGTTTTCATCAAGAGCATACTTATATAATGTTTACAAAAAAATGCCAATCAGCCTACCGACTGTTAAATCTACAAACCACAATTCTTTATTGATGTCCAGCTATAAAAATCTAAATACAGAAATACCCCTGGAAACAGGACCCCCTGAAAAAAGGATTTCTCTGAAAATCGGACGATTTTTCAAGTCCAATCTTTTTCTCTTCTATAATTAATAGTGCTCTGAAGACCAGAATTCTCAGGAAACCGAAATTTTTAGCACAGTCCGGAAGTGGTCCGGTTTACAGGGGTTATACTGTTCAAGTATACCGCAGTTATACTGAAGTTACTAGAATGTTTGATGTTCCGACGATAAGTTTATATACCAGTACACATCAGTCTATTCGTTCCGTTTCAATCGATCAAAATGTTTATCAAATAACTCTTTCATAGAAATATAATCACATGGCATCAACCGAGGCATTACTTAGTTCTAAAAGGTCTAGATATTTTAGGAAGATAGGAACTGAATACAAATGATTACTATTTTACAAAATATACGAGCCATCTCCATAACATATCAGTGTTAATATCAATGAGTTGTACAAAGTAAGATATATAAATCGGGCTTTCAAAGATTTTCGCTAAATCGTTTACCATTTACGACTCGTAATTATTCGTGAATATAGCTTTGGCTAATGCAGCCTTTATCGGGCATTTAAAGAAAAAACAACAACAACATTCATATCAATGTAAAAATAAGTTACAAGGTTCGCTATATGAGAACCGGTATGGACCATATCTCAGAATACACTCCGTAGATGCATTTGCTTCTTCGTAAATGTGCACATATAATTTTCCACAGAGCAATGTCGATGCATCATGTTTATCTTAAATGGGTTGCATAATTTTCTGCGGTTAACGATGAATGTCGTAATCGCCCTTTCTTTTTCTCTCAGAATATGGCTAAATATTTTACCCATGGTAACACGTTCAAATTTCAAACGTGCTTTATCAACACAGGCATTGTCTCTTCGCAATTTTCTTTATCTATTACTTTATTCTTTTTTCACTGTGGTTCAAGGTTAGGATCATTTGGCGACTCTTCAACCTTTAACTATGGAGGACAACCCCAAGTATACATCTGGGTAGAACCACCGACCTTCCAAAACTAGCTGGACAATTCCTTCACTTGTGAAATTTGGTCCGGGCGGGATTCGAACCCACAGCGGTGAGGGACTAACGATTACTAATCACAAACCATAACCGCTCGACCACGGAGACCCTTCTATTATTTCTACACTGCATGTTAATATTTTCTTTTATACCATGTGTATATAGTATTGAGCAATTAAAACGGGATGGGCGCGAACTCGACGAGTTGCAAGACCAAAATAAAGACAAAAATAATCATTCTTTCGAAATCGAACCAAACCAAACTACAATAAATTATAAATCTAAAGCACATTTAGCCACAAAAATAATGGTCTTATATTTTAGCTCACAATGCGTAAAAATAGATCCAGAAGGGTACCGCATATGGAAAGCCTGCATCAAATTTGTTCGAGATTTAATGACACCATTCTCGACCTGTGGAACTTTCTTTTGTTCATATGTCATAGCGTTATCGATCGTTCCATAACATCGTATACAATAAAATACGATTATACCAACCAGCTCCTGTACAAAGGTAGTATTAAGATGAAACGTTAATCCATTTCATCAAATTAAGGTCAAGATCATCACAACCAAATTGAGAACATTCCTCATAAGTAGATCAATTGGCAGCGATACCATTCCAACCAATTTTGTGGTAATGATTCGTTCATGACAATTTCAGCTTCTGTTTCGTGACAGAGATAAGTATACAGCACGCGTATGTCAATAGTGATTGCATCAAGTGTCTTATTAATATAGAGATAATCACCAGCCAGCTGTGTATGGACGAAGTTGATGATATATTAAATACCAACTGTTACAGAATCCAAAAAAATACAACACGGAAGACAACAGATTGTCACTGATACACACACGTGAACGTAATACAGTATAATAACACTATGATATGATCTAACATGTGACGAAGATTGTACAAAGAAATATATATTGTATTTCACTTCGAATTCGATGTGAATCAACGCAATGCCAGGACTTTGATTACTGAAACACCTGTTCTAACGCTTCACGAGCTTAACATTGAACGAGGTGCATTTTATGCTCATTCTGCTAGTGAAGAAGATGTGTGTTCACACTGAACTACTGCCGGCTGGTTATTAATGATCTGTCATCGACATTTATTGTCGTAATGAAACATGAGCACCTTCTGCTTATTGCACACTTAATCACCACATCATTCTTATGCTATAACACACGCATCCTTGATGCATGCTTAAGAAATACAATGATGATACTAAACTCTTGAATATCCAACTTCTATCAGTACTTATTAGATTATTTTGACATTCTAAGAATGATTTATGATAAAAATGCACAACTAGAATAAATGCAGATCGTATGAAAAAACGTAAACGCTTTGCTCTATAAAATATTTAAATGCAAATCTTCCTAAGATTAATAGTAATAATTATTTGTGTCAAAATATTAATGGATATAAATACGTCGTTAAAATAAATATTTTGGGCCAAAAACGAATATTATTATGTATACGGTCGAAAACACCCTCAAACGTCACATATTACGTATAATAATTACATGGGCTCATTTATGTCAGTCATTAAATTTACAGGATATTCTAGACACAATGTCTAGATAATCCAATTGACTTACCAACGACAGAACAGAGGTCAACTATGGTCTGTAATCAGTCAAGTTTTGTGTTATAATTCACTCTTTGGTGGTGTCAAATAATGCCAGATGTCTCAATGGTAATGAATTTCATATTACCCTCCAATGCAATTATGCTTAATACATTGACTACAACCGTTATCTGAATTCAATAAGAATACAAAAAGTAACTTGGACGATGTATTGCAATACGCTAACTGTCTTCGAATCAACGCGAATGAGTGGAAGTTGAAAGATATTGCTCTCGGAATTGTGTACCGCAGTTCGTTTAATAACAACATACCATTCTAATGAATTGATCTTCGTAAAAAAGTCAGTTATTTATCATTTTGAACGAAATAAAAACAATTTATAACTTCGCGCTAGTGTCACTCATTTACTTGACACGTGAACCACTAACAATGGTTTTAAAAATGCGCAGACTAAGGGCTAAAGGAGTGTTTGAACAAAACAATTTATTATGATTATCAACAAGGATCCCAAATAATTCATCCAAGCATCCACCTTTCATTCCAATTGTGCTTCGTTCCCACAGAGGATGCACATTTGTCTTATGCATCAAACTTGCTATACCACCCACTGACGATTATTTATTTAGTGTTAATAAATACGTGCACACGTATCCGATGAAGTCAAATGTTTTCAAACATCGGAACAATCAAGCGTTAATGAGAGTGCAAATGAAATGAAGTTGATTAGTGAAATACGAAAGAAGGAGTTTATCGCAATAAAACGCAATAAGTTAGGTTTGGTGAAGCCATGGGCAAAACCAATTAGCAATTCTATCTATGTGGTCCGCTCCAGGAAGCTCATCCCACCTTATTATAACACAATAACGTGCAACTTCATTAATGATCAAGTCTGCCACGTGTAATAATGTCGATAGGACAATCTATAAATCCGTGATAAAATTGAGTTTATGTGTAAAGGACTTGTAATATTATAACATGCACACGTTGGAATACAATGCGCCAACTACCATCCTGTAAGCGTATCAGACAATCGGTACACGTCATCATTGAATAATCAAATGAGTAATATCGTTTTAGAAGCGCAATTATACAGACTAGTCCGCTCAGTTGTCTAAGTAGAGCTTTAAATCTATGTTGCTCAGTTCCGTGGATTCGAACTCTATCAAAGCTTTGGGCCACCTCATTATTACGACCAAATTTTAGAGTCGCGGAGATGGCCTCGTTATTGAGGTTTCACTGCATGTAATACTGCATTCTTTATCAGTTTTGGATATCACTCAGTTTCCATTACTAGCATGTATTATCCAACCTAGACTGAATTATTTGATCTTTGTTATCTCTGATATATTGCTTGATTATAATTGTGTATGTACACAAAGCAAGGCATCTTGTGGGATCTTCATTTCGATATTTCGTTGTTCGGATAAATTTCATTATTGTCATGATTTGTTATACTGTGATAAAGTTACGTCTGTTTCGTTCAAGTGTAATTATTGTACCATGAAGTGCAGTTACTTTTTCTCTCTACGCCATTTAGAATCGCTCACTAGCAATCTATTGGTTTTGCGCTCCTAAGAACAATACCATTCAAAAGTTATTGCATATCTTTAGTACACGCATGGGGAGCTCAGAAATGTAGCTTTCGCTTTGATGTGCTGTAGTTCACTCTACGTAATGTAAATTGACACGTATTATCATCCGACGCTCACACTTTGTCATTGGCAACGATTTATGCGCCTCATAGTTTGACATGTCGACAATTTTATGGTTGCCAGAAATGCAATTACTTCTAAGTGTATTTTGTTGGCTGCAATTATCATATTTTATAAATGCTGTAATGGTATCAGTTAAATGATTTCTCTTAGTTTAAAGGCGGCTATGTAAGTTTGTTATAGAACATACCCACTTCAATGTAACGTCAGCTATATGATTCTAGACATACGTTGTATATAATATTCGATTGAAACATTGTTTTAACCATGCACTGGCAATGATTAATTTCGTGACTATAATTAAACATTTGGGAAATCACTCGAATTAAACAGTCGAAGATTTAACCATCATGGACAAACATAAAACAGTGATTTGTGACTGTCTTCTCAAACAATTATGTTTTTATCAATTTATTGTATCCATTTAAATGATAAATTGTTGTTAGGGAACTTTATGCGTTTATGCATCATGTAAAACGCAATATTAATGACGTTGAATTCATGAAAACAAACCAAACTACTCTTTAGAAACTGCTGCGTGCGTTTCGTAATTTGAAAGCGACATTGGACCAAAACTGGGTTCATCATAAAACTGAAATCTTCAAACCGTTCTTAAAATTATGGTATCTTGAGATGCGTACGTATTGCAACAAGCTTGTTACATAACTGCCATGGTGAAAGGACTTACGTAACCCTCCTTCCATGTATCTTTGCCATAGACTGTTCCAAATGCGGAACCCTCCGGGAGACTGCGTTTTGTCCTCAATTTTGCATGGTACTCGTATTGTGTGTTGTGTAGATTTTGGATTTTTTTCTATGAATCCCTTTTTATCTATACTTATAAAACTGACATTCGGTATATTAGTTCGTGGGAGCTCATGTGCATCATTTTCAAAATTTTCCCATTTAGTGTCACGCCTCAGTGTCAATTCTCTAAAACAACAGAAATTCGTTTTACTCGAAACTAGATTTTAAAACCCCTGAAATATTGTGTGGTATTATTTACCTATAACGTACTTCGTATTGGTCGAAAGTTTTTGATATAAGGATGCAACTTCTCAAATTCTTCCGACACAAATTTTATGTTTTCATAATTTCTCACCCAGTAGTTATTACGTCATTAGTTTTTCCTTCTTTGATCACTTTACGCGAAGGTAAATTCTATTAAATCAAAAACTGTTCAATGTTTAGACAATGCCATCAATAACACTTCAAGTATAATTATTTCAAAGTTAATCAATCATCAAATGCGAACATGCTGTTATCTTCAATAATTAACACATAGAACTGCGCAATATCATGTCTTTCGATCGCATTTGCTTCCAGCTATGTTATATTTGTATATGATACTTTTTATTTAATTAAATTTGGTGGGTGTATGTCGTATGCACTAAGTATGTAGCCGGAGCGCTGAATAAGACCGTTTAAAATCACAACCAATTCATTTATTGTTAGTGGTCTATGATATTCCAACCAATTTCAGACAACTATACGAACGATTTGTGCTCAACAAAAAGACTTGATTTGCGATACAAGAATGTTCGTTTTTTTTATTTATATACAGCGCCAATATTCGGTTAGTGCATTGAGCATCTGAAATTTTGAAATGACACTATTTTTAGAGGGCAGTTTGATTAAGAAGAATCGAAAAGTGTCTTTTTAGTTGCCTATGTTATCAGAAATTTGTCAGTGTGTGCGTAATACTGGTGTGAGGATTGTGAATTGTACGTTTGAGTTTGTATCTGAATACAAGTATTGGCCGGAAGAACTATCAGTATATAAACACGTGTATTGAGTTGCAAGAAAGGGCCTCTTTGATATTGTGGTAACAGACTCTTGACTTGTAATCATAATCACTAAGCCTCTTAGCCTGAGTTCGAATATAACCGGAACCAGACAATGTTTTACATGTGAGGGAGGTATCTGGCTAGCTAATGGAAGATCGATGATTCTACCCGGATGTAATGTCATAATGTCTTTCTCTATCATAAAACTGATTAAGTCGCAAAATGAGCCTGACTGTTGATGCGACGTTAAGTCTCAGTAAAAAGTAAGTTGCAGTAGTATAAATAATAATGTCCTTGAAATAATGGAAAAGAATCAAGCAAGACGTTTGGTAAGAAGTATTAAGGATAAGGCTTGAAGCTAAATGGCTTTGGTAAATACACTTAGACAAACGCATGTAACGATTGGTTGAAATCAATTGTTAACTGTACTACTAGTGAACCTCAGTAACAACCTATATCATACACTGTAACATTGTGAACATCATATTTTCTCATGTAACAATGAAGTCAGGTATATTTTACTCACGCTCATTTGTAATGCAATCGGATATATGTAAACTTAAATTCGTGATTCTGCATTCAGCATTTGTCTTTATTGAAGGATACAGTGTTGTTTTCTTATAATTAAACATCAGATTTTACCCGGCTTGTGTTCTTTTGGTATCCCTCAAGAGCAAATTGATTAAATGAATCAGACAATTATTGCATGTACACGTTATGTCACTTCATTTTATCGAATCGGATATAAGTTATTATTATTGTTCCTCTGTTACCTTCGCCATTGTATATGCACTTTTTCTAAATTAACAATTTCTAAACGTCCATCTTATAAATATTTTATAGCACTGAAATAAAACCATTGAACACACTTGATTGGTTACCAGGTGGACTTTTAATAGATTTAAAGCATTTACTTTGCATACTAGATTTATGTGTGTACTAGATAGATAGCAAGTATTGTATTTTAGCAAAATACTTGATCAACTTATTTGGGTTTTGGACGTTTAGAAATCCAACTCAGTGTATACTCCAACACGTATGGACATGGTGTCCCGTTTGTTAATCCACAGTTTCTTTAAAGTGTTATTTCGCCTCTAGTGTTTGCCTCTTGATTAGTCTTTGGTTTTGTTGCCCGTGACCGTAAAATTCTCAAGAATTGTACAAACTTTGGTAGTCAAAATAATAAATACTGACTTTTGTAGAATTCTTGTCTAGACATTTACGATACAGACCCGTATATTTCCCCAATTATTATATGTTTTTAAGAAAAATTATGGACAGGAACATGAAGGTTCAGAACCAAAGCTAAACTCTACGTTCAAATGTGTTTTAATGCGTTTGTCCATTATCGTGTTTATGATCTTGTAACGTTTCTAAAGCGTTAATTAAATCATCCCCGCCGTCAAATTCACAAGAATTAGTGTCTGTCACATCAGGATGGGTACATCAATCATAAGACTGATGTTAAAATATGATTTGTGTTAAAGTTAATGACTCCATTATCAACTATAATGATTTATTGTGTTGTTAATGTTTTCGTGCATTTTAAATGCGATTAGTTTAGTTTTATTGCATTCGTTTCAGCAGAAATGAGAGGTAATGTTTTGTTGTAACATTAAACCACTTGTTTGAAATAAAATCACGTGTATTTTGGGTTTATCTAATGTTCTTTTAGATATTAAATCAGACAGTGCAGTTTATCATGGCTTTCCCTCTTAAATATTTCCGCTTCTTGTGGACGAATACGCTCTCTTTGAATATAGATTTGAAAATGATTCCTAGATGAAACACATAAAAATGTCATCTTCCCAAAAATACTACCTTCCTAAAATCCCCGAACCTTGAACCTAACCAACATATACGATCATACAAAAAAATGGAGGACAAAACACAGTCTCCTGAAGGGTACCGCATTTGGACGGTCTGTAGTAAAAGTCTGAGCGCTGGTTAATCCAGGCATCCGCCGTAAATTAACACCTACTATGTCGGAATTAAACTATTTAAAATTTGCAAATATTAATAAACAATTCTGCTTGAATCAATTTGACCATTATAACAAATTTGGCTTACATATTTTAATTAATCCTCAGACACAATGACATTTCACTTAATCTAAAGATTCTCGTTTAAGTTAACTGTAATTGTTTTAGCCTGCAGAAAACTTTCGATAATTGCAATTTCCAGTTTCAAATAAGATGTATGTACACAATATCACTGTTCGGATATACGTACGTTATATACATGTGTTGTAGATTTTTTTTCAGTAACAGTCTGCTGGTGCATGAACATGTCGTGAATAAAACTGTTTGTTCTGGCCTAGCCACGAATTCTTTTATGGCCTGTAATAAATTCGTTGTATTCAGTCACCTTCTGCTATGTTGTTATATACAATTATCTGATTCTATTAATGTCACATTGTGTTATTTATGTGTACAGGTAATTGGACTAATTCAATATACTAATAACCGTTTGTCAATTACATACAGAATATATATATATATATATTCTGGATATTCTTGTTATTTAAAGATTACATATTATAACTAAAGCAAATAGTGCTAAAATATCAAAATTTTATTATCATTGCTTGAGTCCTCAGTATGAGGAGACACACAATTTATGGCATCGTCTTAATTAAGTACATACATAACATCAATGTAAAAGCATATATATATATATTTAGGATAACAATTACTGTCAAATGTTCGCCTTGTTCGAACACTTGAATGTAATCTAACAGAATCAATTAATGCAAAAAGTGTTTTGTTTGATTCTTTCAATATTATGTACTTCGTGATCAATAGCAACCTTCACCATTATCTAAAGCGATCTGACTGTTCTTTAGAGCACGTAATCAACTGTTATTATCTGTTATATAAGTGGAATACGATTCCTTTTTGTCTCAGAACAGCATTGTATATCAATATACGCAATCCGGAATTAACAGTGCTTTCGGTTTTAGTAATGTACGCAATAATTCTAAGTGGATCGTGGAGCACAATAAATGGAAAATAAACACAACCAGACATGTATTCTGGGAACAATATGATTACATGCTGCAATATGTGCATGTACTAAGTCATTATGAAAATCACAACAATTGCCAACGAGCCACAAACATGATTTGAAAACAGTAAAACCTCTCCAGAGTAACCCTCTCTTCAGCAACAACCTCCCTTCAACAACAACATGATTTTTCCCACCGTACGATTTAACTATTAATTCATCCTCTCTAGAGCAACAACTTCTCAACAACAACAACAACAATAACAACAACAACATATTTTTTACTTCTCCCAAAGGATGTTGCTTTGGAGAAGTTGCGCTGTATTGTAATAGAACATGTATTATTTATTGTAATGCACATGTATTACTTCGTACACAACACCATTTTCTTGTTCGTTCCCATCGAATAAAGGAATATGTTTTTTGTAAAAGTCTTCCTTTTAAGGTACTCTAATTATATTGGATATTTTTGTTGTTTTTAAATCGCAAGCATTGGTGATTTGATAACAAATGTGTCTTACGTTATACAAAAATCACCAAGATGTAATATGAACGCACCTTGTTTTCCAATTTGAACCTATGAAATAAAGATTTTTCAGAAAGAATACAATTGTTTCACATTTTGTCCACAAAGCCTTTAATTTGCAAAAAGGGGACACAATAAAAGATTAGGATAATAAATATGTTTCGAATAACGTCTAAGATTAGTTTTTATTAGTTGTTAGACGCTGAGATATTGCATGTCAGTCTTTTTATAAACAATAATGTTTACGAGTATTTCAAGCCTTCGTTTATATTACCGTAATGTAAGATAAAATATGTATAACTACTGCCAAAATATATAATGAAAATATATTGAAGAGGCGTCTGAGTGAAAAAAAAGATTTGCAAAAGTGAAAACAGTGGAAGAGGCTAAGACTAAGAGTTGTAATTCCGTTATAAGTCTTCAATTTAATACAATTTGATATCTATTGTTCGGAAACAGTTTGAAGAAGACTATGATAGACCGATGTTTATCAGTATGAATGATGAGGTCTTGCTGGGCTAGACACAATCTCTCAGATTCTGTGATTGTTATTTACATATTTGGATGGTTAAATTGCAGTTGTATGCTCTTCAAAGAGAACAATAGTTAATTGTATTGCTTGTAGTGTCTGCACAGTGCAGAAAGAGATTTTATCCAAACTTCTCTCGGACTATGGAAGTCAACTGTTTCACATTGTCTGTCACTCAATTGGCAATCATTTTACCTTCATTGTGCCAGTAAACAATTTGTGCAATTTAGTCTTTTTGATCGGAGATGCATAAACACAGATGGATAACGTACTATTCCAAACAAAACATGATAATATGTAAACAGATCACATTTTTACAAGTCTCTTTCTTCTTCAGATAAATCTTTATATAGAGACTTTTTGTTATTATCATGTCCTTCCAGTTGTATACACATGCTATATTACATCATTCTCTGATAAATTTTGATTCTAAAACTGTACCTACGACTATTTTTTAACCAGTATTGTCGTCTTTTGCAGGTTCTTTAACACAAACAAAGTCTTCTTGACCTACGGAAAGAGCAACCGTAAGTTTTTGATTTTGATTCGCTTTCAGTCCATTGCCTTGTTTACATACCAATTGATTTGCTCCGAACTTAAAGATCGTTCAATCTATCTGTACACGACGATTTATTTTCGGAGTCATCCATAAAAAGATCTGGCCTATCTGCTGTCACTTGCTTTACATTCAAAGCGTGCGATGATAAATCTTGACTGTAACACATCTCACCGCTCCATCGAGGGTAGCCTTGTTATTTGTCACATGATTTGTGGCGTGCATATATTTGACACTTACTACTACTCGTTAACCTGATCATGGCCTAATTTTGAATTGTTTCGTAGAACTTTGTTTCGTTGCACTTCATATAGGACTACAACATCTAGTTTTGGAGAGTCTATCATCTACAGATAATATTGCTACTTTGATAGGTCAAGTGTAAACGTCGTAATTAAATCCTTACAAGGAATGTGTCGCCCCTTACCCCACAAACCATGATTTACATTTATTTGGAGTCATAAAGCTGTTTATTATGAATGTGTTAATTTTACAACTTGGCATTATTTCAATTCAACAACTACTGTGACATTACTTTTTGATCAATCGTCAATCTCTTGGAATTCAAATTTTTTATTCGGCTTTCTACGATTCAACTCCTATGTAATAATTAAACTCTAGGTTTTACGTATATACGCTGCACTTTTTTCTGAGACTCTTGAGATCTATGTCATGTCTGAATTGTTTTGTTATATACTGTATGCATTTGTGAATAAGTGAGCATTTTTAATATATTAACATTATATACGTTCCCTGAGTATGCAATCTGTCTGTGAGATTGTCATGATTGATAACAAACTTTTTTTTTCTCATTCGAACTATTTTCAATCAGATTATCAATCACTATAATGAAAAAAATATCAAGTTGTGTAAAAGGAATTAACATCTCCGATAATCACAGTGAATATAATGATGCTAAACAGGGCGATCGTTTGGATTACATGGTAATATTTAGACACTAGATAACTTAATATAGCCTGTGATCTTAATTGAATAAAAATCAGTTCCATTTAAAACAACCGCATCCATTAAGTCAATTCACTTTTCACTTAATTAATTGGAATCTGCTGTCAGATGTATCATTTTTATAGAAACATATGCATCCATAGGGAATTGTACATTAGGAGAAGTGTCCACGCGGTGTGAGGAATTACAGCCGTATATAGAGTTTATGATTTTGACCTTCACCAAATTTACCGCCCTGCTGATCGTAAATATTTAAGATACTTCATGCATTTTATTTTGACTTTTCACGAGTCCTCGCGGAAGAGGTCTTCCAGACTCTCCATTATAGATCCCGTGTATAATTCCAACAGAGGGATAAAATCGATGTGTCTGTTACAAGTCCACTTTATGTCCATTTTCCCACATTTAAGTGTCAGTTAAGAGCTGACCATATAAGATCAGGGAGTATTTTTATTGCAAACATATGCTGATTAGGCACGAATAGGTGTCCAGTGAAATAACACCGGCTAATACAGCTGTTACGCCAGTCTGACTGTGTGTACGTACTAAGTCCTGTTTACGAGTGATTACCATTTCACATACTGGGGAGAACAGTTTATGTTGTCACGTCGTGTCGGATCATATACTGACAGAATGCCACTTGAAGTGTCTGTTGATAGAGCAGTTATTATGTTAAATCTAAAATGTATGTTTATTTTTTATATGTCAGACACTCTTTTGATACACCAGTTAGAGATACCAAAATTATATCTATATAACATCTATTTAATGCGTTCTTGCTTATCTAACTTTAAGGCCGCTTGTGATTCATTTGTTTACAGTAAAACCTCGATAATGAGACCAACTTCGAGATCAGAAAAGTATTAAGGTGGTCTCATTATCAAGTTGATTTATAAGGGAGATATAGGAAGCCGGTCCGAAAATAAGTGGTCCTTATAACAAGGTGGTCGTTATATTGAGATGGTCGGTATGTGAGGTTATAATATATACAACAAACAGAAATTAAAGGGGTTTAGCAATAACACATGCATCATATTGTTCCCGTTTGATAGGCGGAATAACTCTTTGCCGACTCGTCTTCTAATGACAGCTACAAAACTTAGTCTCTCTTGAATAGCAACGATAGTGTAAACAGCTTCTGCCTTAGTTATATCAGCAGGATTGGTACAAACAAGAACTTTACAGGGAATCTAATATTTAGAAAGTCTATGACAGACTGCAGGAACTGATTCCAATAATGTCACTTGTATTTACTTTATTTTCTGGATTCTTTTTCATTCCTATCCCTATACCGTCATTCGAATAAATATACGGTACAGCTAGACCTCGATATTGAGACCACCTTAAAATAGGTCGCGATAATTAATAATAATATTGTCAGGTTGAATTGCAGGGGAGCTACTGAACACCGGTCCGAGAAAAGTGGTCTTTATAACAAGGTGGCCGTCGTGTTGATTGGGTCGCAATGTGAATTTTAACTGTACATACAAAGACATACATTTCCGCTATATTGATAACGATGTACATCCATCATAATTTATCATCATCTTTTTAATTATATGGTATCCTTTTCATGTTTGTTAAAGATCTTTAGTATTAAAACCATAAGTGACAGCCATAGCCTAATGTATGTTACCGTCTCTCCCGCAATAAATAATCACTCTCTGATCAGATTACTTGCAGTAACGACGTATGTACAATAAATATAAACCGCTTATGGATCATAAACATAATTATAACACGCGAGCTGTGACAATTAACACGTACTGTTACAGATAATTTGTTGTGGTATACCATTATGTGTACCTTATCCCTATTGTGCACAATTTTGATTATTTTCGGCTCCACTCATTATGCGAGACAAATACATTTTAACTTAGAAGTAGAATAGATAACTCGGGGATGGGTAGATTTATAGTACATAGTCTCCTACGCATATCCTAAATTTCACGAAGTCTAACTATGAAAGCAGAAGAGTTAGATTAAATACGGATGTTGAAGTAAATGTAGAAAGTAAACAGCTGCCAAGAGAATGTAGTAAAGTAGGAAGTTGAAGAAAAGTTGTAGAAAGTGAAATCAGATACAGTTTAACCGCTGAAAACCGGACCTCTTCCGGACTGGCCAAAAGTGCGGTTATCTGAGAATTTGTGAACTATTGATTATCGGAAAGAAAAAAATGGGACTTGAAAAATCGTCCGATTTTCAGAGAATTCCGGTTTTCAGGGAGTCTAATTTTGAGGAAGTATACTGTATCACAGACATGTCACAATTAATAGCTTTGACCCTGCATATTGTCAACTCCGTAAACAGACAAACATGGATTATACAAACAAACACAAAACGGCACAAAGACTATCCCCGGGGTACCGACTCGGCTCTGTATGCAACATATTACTATAAAGTAGTTAAATCGTTTGAGGAGGACCATTCCATTTTTTACCACATAGAAAGTAACAAAATATGCTTGTCGATCCTCTTGGTTCCCCTGACTTGCGTTGTATTACAGAAAATGATTATGAAGACAAACGTTAAAATGCTGTAACAATAACATCGGATAATAACACACACGTGAGCTAACAAAATGTTTTCAATGCCCAGCTATGTGTATCTCCTGACAGTCAATAACAGATTTAGTGTAGGAATACTAGTGATATAAACTTTATTCGCGAAAGCGGCTTTAAACGCACGACCAACATTTTTGTTATACGTAAGACCTGAAGGAGTTATAACAAAATATTTATGTCATAAAAGATGGAAAATGAACAATAAAATTAAGATAACCTCAATGTTTCGGTAATAAAATATTGTTAAAGTATTAGGGGAAGTGTCTTATTCAAAATTAAAGCGAAGCAATTTGATATTTATGACACGATTGCATGAACATTTAACCATATTTCTCTGTGTGAGCTAATGCATTTAACGGAATGCAATAATGTTTAACTACAACAAAATGCATTATATTGATGCTTATATAGTTAAATGTTGATCAACTGAAAGATATACAAAGATACATTGATCAACTCGAAGATACACTTAGATACATTATGCTATTTACTGATCTACCGATAATCAGACCTATATATTCAAAATGTAATTATTTACCAGACAAATGTTTCAATGATCTTTAGAATTTGTTTAGTAAATGACATGTTGCTGTGATGAGGTATTTTTTCTTACTAACTCTGAGGCATTCAATTTGATATGAGATTCGAAAAAAAATCCAAAAACCTTTTCCTGTAACATAAAATATGAAAAAATACATACTCGAGACTAGCCATATTGACACAGCACTGCATTCGTTATTTTGTGATATAATGCATGATGTCATAAGAGAATTTATTAGTATAACAATTTTCCTTTATGAAGATAATTTGGAGCCAAATTACGTTCGTCAGTTTAGGATGGTCGGTGTCATTTCGGAGTCTGTAGGGAGAAGACGGATCGCTTGTTAGGATCAAATTCGCTGGATTGTGGTAAAAGGTTGGAGCCAATGTTGTATAATTCCGTGTGTTTTTACTGTAAATAGACGCTATCTCATCAATCAGAAATAATATTTTAGATTAAATTTGTTTATCCTAATGATACTCTCAATTTTGGAATTACTTGTTAGTAAGTTCAATTTACACTCAGATAGTCGGAATTCTAGTTCGGATCACAAGATATCAATAAAAATGTTCTCCGTGAATGCGGATATGTTTACATAAAGCGTCTTATATACTAGGCTGCACGCAAGCCTTTTACCTAATTTACATCTCCTTGGTGAGTGTGGACAAAATGGCGGAAAAGTGTTCTAATAAAACGTTTACGCTGACCAAATGATGAAACGATGTATAGACACATTGAAAGATACAACTCTGCTTCATTGATATATTGGCAATCATTTGGCCAAACTGAAAAATGAATACAGCCTACAACAGGTGCTAGAATAATTACATTTGTATGCCCGTATTTGGAAAGCCAGATCGCAGATAACTAACAAACACCAAATTGACACCACATTGATCTCCAGTTATTGTAAGTAACATGCATTCTTTGTGTCATGTACACTTCCACATTGATAATTACAGAAATTATTTAAATTTTGTTTGGAGGCCGCAGCCACGTATTCCTTCAGAACCTCATGTTGGTATGCTCTACATTATTTGGCTAGTGAATTCATTTTATTTTGGCTTCCATCTTCTGTAATTTACTTCTCAGAATTCAGATGAAAATATAAGTGGATATTAGCCCAACTTCAATCTAAGAAGATCACAAAAATAAAAACCCGAGTTTCACTGCATTAAGAATATCCATTTCCCAATCTGTCTAAATAAATTGAAATTTAAATTAAAGCGAAGCCTATGGTCGTTGGAGATAGTGTTACATTCGTTAATTTGTGACATCGAAAATACCAGTGATGTCTCCATTTGTATGACATTTTGATACTGATAAGGAGGAATATTTCCTTATCTCGATTAATTGCCACGGTAGTGTTAAAAGTTGCGATGTAATTGGCAATTGAATTCCGCGTTTTTTTTTTGATAGGTCCGCTAGCGCTAGTAAGAATGTAATTGGATTGAGAAATCAGAATGGAATATTTGCAAATATATTTAAAAAATATACCAGCGATGTATTCGTAACTAACCTAATAATTTGAGAATATTTCCCCAGTATATTTAGATACACTGTGAATGGTGACCTTGCTTTGTTGTTGTTGTTTTTTTAAAAACCCCAAATCGTTCATGTTCTCCCCTCTAATCAAAATATCGCCATGCTATTCTAAACTTCTAGGTCATACGCACTATTTAACTCCAATATTGTTCTTAGTGAAGGCAACATCGCTTTCATTACCAAGGGCTTTATTTTTTAAACTAGTGCTCTTTTTATTATGTCTGTAATGATTATTTCAAATGACCACTCAATTTGACATTTCCAAATCACGCTGAAGCCCCGTTTATCAGCAAATAATTAGCTCACTGACAACAGTGACCGAATGACTGTCTTTGTAGAACTGACTAAGTTCTCTTAATGGAAAAGATTGTACATGTATCTCAATCATTAATACATGGATATTTCGTGCCACATTCATATATATTATGATTTCATTAATTGCATTCAGCAAATTACATCTCCAATTATTCAGTTAACGAAATGTTCACATGACTGCAAAGAAGTCTAACACGATCATTATAACCAGACACTGCCAATACTGTACCAATCCTTTGTTAATTTTATTACTTTGTTGCGAACTATTGCGCTCAGAAAACGGCGCTTTCCTGTGTCCATATGAAACACGAGGATAATGAAAATTACAAACTCAAAATCTAACTCTAAAAACTTCAACATCAACAGGGCTTTCGTCGACGTCTTGTTAATTAACACTACTATTTACGTAAGCAATCTTCACAGTGAACGCTTTCTTTACAAATACGAAAAGGTTATTTTCTGAAAAACAATAGAAATAAATATACTTAAAAGAGATGATAGGATATTTTATACCTTTCAACAAACCAATTACTTCTGTTCAAAGTAGGCCTGTCTAGAAAGGTTCTTATAAAACTGGATTCATTCTTCTCTTGGATAAAAACTCAACCCGTATGTCCAGTTCAGTTTTACAGTCAGCCAGTTTAGTACAAATTATAGTGTTTCGATATTGCCGTTTCGTCCGCAATTACGAGAAGTGGTCGACAAGTAATATCTCACATTGGCTCTGTTATGGGCAGAAGTTAATTATTTGGCAATTACGTAGTTGTAAAAAACATTGAACCGGGTTCTATTAATTCCCTGGTAATTCAGAACCAGGAAACGCATGTACATTAGGAAGACTAAGAGAAATCCGAAACACCACAGACGTTGAAACAGAAGCTCAATTAAAGACAAGTTATATCACGTGTGTTCATATATTGAATCATATATTGAAATTAATGTTCGATTCATTAACCATATCAAAAATGTCATCGATTACATCTTTATTAACACTAGCGTTGCGGGAGTAACGGTGCAAAATAGATTCTGTCTGAGTAAATATTGAAAATACATTTAGTGTTATTTGTCATATAAAAACATCAGGCCCTGTATGGTAGGCATTTTCTAGATCCAATTATCGGCTACTAAATCAGGACCAGAATAAGGTCAATATGTGACACTGAGCTGGATTCGCAACAATACTGTTTTCAATAACACCGGAGTTTATAACACATTGTACTATAAATGGTATAAAATGCCAATTTCCGTACAAAATTATTTCTCCGGTATTAAAACTGTTAATTGGAAATTTCATCGTTACAAACAAGGTTAAAAGGATACTATTCAAAAGTGTTTAAAAAAACTTCCTTCCCTTGAAACGTTAATGACCACAAGGTGGATTAATTTCATGACACGTGTTCTGTTCCCTTTTTAGGATTCGGTAACCAAGAGAGAAAGTTTTTTTTGCTGTTTCTAAGAAAAGGTGGACGAAAGATTTTACGTCCACTGTTGATAAATCGGCGAAACATTACAGATGCTTAGGTTTTTGATTAATATCAATCTCCTAACGGGATGGGCAACTTGAACTTTCATTGACATGACGCAGTACGCGAGACTTTGCGAAATAAGAAAATCCACACTCAAATTAAACCAACAATTACTTTAAAAATTACCTTAAAAACTTATCACAAAACCCCTGTTCAGCTGATATATAAACTATATGAAAGTGTTTAACTCTTTGTTCTGGAGAATGCGCACAGCCTTCACAAAACGCCAAATTATGAAACAAGGGGGACATGTACCATGTTGAGAATCCTTCATGCAATTGACATCGAATGCTAGAAGATTAGTCGTAATGCGAATATTCTTGAGGCGATCAATTAATAAAACCAGCATTGATAAAAACAGCAACAGTTCATTTAAAATTAACTTCAGGACCAGTGTTGTTTTTATTTGTTTACAAATCACAATGTAAACGCTTTAGTCCTTCCATTTGAATTAGCTTTTATTTAAAAAATCGATAGTTTTAATATTGATGAGTTTCCGTTCTTTTTTGCGTTTTTTAATGTTCTGCTTAAGCCCTGAGAGGAATTTGAACAGTGATTATTAAAGTAAAACTGAATCAATATCGTCTTCTGTGACACTCTGTCAACGTCAAACACGGAAAGAAATGGAAATTGACAAAAATGTCACGTGAGACACACTACGGTTGACAATATGATGGCTGAGTTGTATAACACATCCTCAGTACGACTGACATTGTTACTTTACATACCGATTAATTCGATTAGGGGAGACGCAGTCCACAGTCTGTAGTCCTTTATAAGCGAACAAAATGTGTATCTGTGTTATGATTTGAGATTATGTCACCTCCCATCTGTGTTTTGTACTCATTTACTACTACTAAAGATTGTGACGAACTACGTAAAGCAAATGAGTCTTTATAGTATAAATGAACCCGCGTTTTATCCAAATAATTCAAACATTCAACGTTGTTTAGACTTACAATTACTTTTTATGCCTTGATAAAAAATAAATTTGTTTTTACCATGCTGGTGTTGAATGGAATAATCAAAGTCACATATTGTATAGAGATAAACTGAAGATGACTTCTTGGGAATTACTGACGATATACTTACAGTCAAGTTTAATTAAACACCTAGCTCTCTAGTTGTTATACGATAACTATGTAACAGCGCGTCACAGTATATAAGGTTGATGAAAAGATTAGTAGAAAGCACTCCAACGCACATACCATCCCAAGACGATACCCCGGGATTTTAGCGGTAAATTGTGAGTGGTAATGTGTTTATTTGGCGTCCCTTGGTAATCTTTAACATTCAGTCCCCAGCAGTTCACATTATTGCGTTTATGTCTTATTCGTCTACAATAATAACAATTAAGAAGTTGAATAACAAAATTCTTCACCATAAGATGTCAGCACTGTTTAATGATTTTACCTCAAATTTTAAAAACAATGCAACTAATTCAAACCGATTCATCATGCTTAGGACATGAAATGTAATTTGATCAGACTGCCCAGAGTTGCTTGTCATGTTTTGGTGATACTAATTCCTCTATTTTGAAAAAAAGGGTAAAGAACGAAAATCAATTCAAAGCCACCTGTGCCATTCTATGACAAAGTCTTTTCACTGGCCTTCTCGAAACTGTTTATAATTATGAAATAATTTCGCCATTGTTTGAACTTTTCATAATGTCCGAAGGTTTCAACAACGATTCAAAAATAATATTGGTGTACAAAACATTTAAAGCATTTGAAATTACCAAATTCATTTGTAAGGACCGTCAATTCATAATACATGTTATTTCATACGAAATTATAAAGGAATAATAACACAACATCTAAGCAAAGAAAATATTAACTTTTTCTTATGTCATTCTTGCAGGGCGATTATCTAGTAGCGAATACCAATGTCACATTTTAAGGAAAACACGTGGTCACCAACGACGTGAATGACGTCATTTTAGCGCTTCTTGATGAATTAATCACATATTGTATGAATTCTTTGTTAATTAATGTATTATTTTGTCGTTGTGTTTGTGGGGAAGTACGCAATTTTAAATACCAGCTAGTGTTTACCTTACATCGAAAGCCAATCAGATGGCTCTTATTATTAAATAATTCTCGTTTCTTATCCATGAATACAGTTACTTATTCATGAAGAATTTTCTTCGCAAATAAGTTATGTCTTTGATGTATTAAAGAGCAATTGGCGCGCGAACACTACGCTCCGCTCACTTAGGTTTGTAAATTCCGGAGAATATTTTAAACATGACATAACCTTGCGAGGAGTTCTATTTAGAACATGTATGAAACTACGACAATTTCAATTAACATTTGGGAGTTACCGTGCCTTAACAACTGCAATGGAAACTGTGTTAACCATTGTCTATATGTTCCAGCAATAAACTAAGAACGGAACGACACTGTAAGTGGCAATGGAGGGAAAATCCATAAACTAATTTGGAAGTGGTGCTGTTCATTAAATAGATCTAGTTCACATCACAAATTCTAATTTTAAGGAATGATATTCACTTTATCAGTCACTTATGCCCCCCTTTAAAGAAACAAATTACTATCTTTAAAACGTAGCTTGTAATGAGCTCGCGACATGCTGCGCTTCTGAAGCGATAACTAGACATTATTGAACGATGTAATACGTATATATTGTCCATATGCTTTAATCATTTGACAGAAACTTAAATATCAGTATATATATATACCAAACAGCAACCTAACTTGAAATGAAATCCATTTGCATGAACCTCCATAGTTTTGAAAGTCCAACTAGAATGATTTATACCTTTGAATGTGCTATTTCTGGAAGTCAAATTTAGCTTTTCTTACTCCCAATTTACCATTTCAGCAATGACAATCATTGTTTCTTTATAACTCTTCGTGATTTCTGTCTATTGAGCTCGTATTTTACGACAAAGACATTGCTTAGACATAACTGTGTCCTTTGGATAAATAATTGCATACAACCTTATTTCATTTTTATCGTATATATTAGAACTTCCGCTGCTATTTTATTTCATTAGAGGAAAATACGTATCTATGTCACAATAACTTCTTGTCGGTTGGTTGTCTGTCACATTGTAATACGTTTTAGGGGTTTGTTTATAAACAAAAAATATTTGTGTCAATTTAGTACATTTTGCTCTTTCCATTCGTACATTCGTATATATCAGTAGAATCATTCATCTTTAAATATGTTACAGTCTATCACATGCTGTTCTCGTTCAAGCTAAAAACAGCCATACGTAATCAGGTCAAATCTAGTTTAAGACCTTCTAATGTTTCTAATGTCTTGTATGTGTATCACTGGGGCGAATATAGTTGAACTCTGTTCTAGAAATTGCTTTATGCATGAATATCATAATGATATTTTGCAATATTATACATCCTTTTAAGATATTTTATTACTTAAATGTGTGAAATATGGAAACCAATCATAGCATGTGGTCTAACAAGAGTCCACAAATATCCGTGATTTACCGCGCAAGATGAACACTAGCAGTCTAAATATATAATGACCATCATAAGAAAGTAACCAGTAAGTGATGTTGATATAAAATAGACAAAGCGCAAGTACCCGAGATGAATTTAATTCTGGAAATAGCTGATACATTTCATGAAATGGTTTATTGTTATCCATTATTGACCATAAATGCGCTGTATACCATTAAAATTTCAAGGTCAGTATATTAGGCCAAAATAGAAGAATTTTTATAATGGTTACTTTCTTATGACGGCCAGTATAAACAAGAAGAGGATTTGTACAAAACCACATACAGAACATCCAAACTTCCCGAAAATATAACTAACCACAAAAAGCCAGCTAATCCAAATCTATACAACAAAAGAAAAAAGAAAAACAAATCTTCCCTAGGATACTGCATCAGAGCGGTGCTCCGCAAAGCTAAAGGTGAACAGTCCAAACTATGGCGAATGATTTAATCTTCCCTAGGATACTGCATCAGAGCGGTGCTCCGCAAAGCTAAAGGTAAACAGTCCAAACTATGGCGAATAATTTAATCTTCCCTAGGGATACTGCATCGGAGAGCTTTGCCGCAAAGCTAAAGGTGAATAGTCCAAATGATAGGGAAACCTTAATCTTACCGAAGGTTGCTGTGTTGGAACGGTCTGCCCCAAGGCTAAAAGGGTGGTTTAAACAGATCTGACGGGATCAACCTCAGACAACAAAATAGACAATATGCATGTACAATTTGTATACTAGGTTATTGGGAACTAAAGAATATATGCAAGGGAACTATATATATTTATAGAAAGGTTGATTTCTTTATTTCTCACTAATTTAGTTTACAATGTGTAACCCTATATCATACTTTATAAATATATTTAAACATGCTATTTAGATCCTGAGTGATCTCAGTAAGGAATACATTAGAAACGATAAATTAATACAAAACAAATCTAACGTGAAATGACGTGCATTAAATACAACAGAAACAATTGCATGTTCATAGAATTATATTGGGTACCCTCCAATACAATTATCCTATCGAGAGAGTATAGTGATTGTAATATGTTTCTTATTGAGTAAATAAATCAATTTGTTAGGCAAAATTTCCTGCAAATATTCCTAGCTGAACCACACAGGGAATTCCAATTCATTTAAATTGAAATATATTTCCTCGGAATTCTCCTGAAAGATTTATTCAATAATGAAGTCATATATGTAGAACTGAATTTGATTTTTATTCTTGACGCCATGTTTATTGTATCATGGAACAGTCGTCTTTTGCAACATTGAATCGTTTAATTCTAATTTTTGTAATGTAAGACAGCTATTTTAATTGATCAGCTGCTCCATGAATCTGTTTGTTTTGCTTTTTATTGGAAATCACTCAAACAGGGAATATGCCATCTAGAAATGCCAATGGTAACAAAATATTTCACACAGGAAACAAGTTGTCACTTTTTCCTTGAAAGTTATGGTTGTCTGATCTGTTGTTATTACCATTGACGTAACAAGAACTAACCTGATAATGAATGCTTGTCTTGCATAGAACGACAATTTAACTTGCCATTTCTGTCTGCTCTATGTTTAGAGAAATAATTTTCTTTCACATTCCTTTCACACGAGGGTTGTTATCTCAATTTTAAGAGGACACAAGGGAATTTATGGGTCGTTTGTTATGGCGTAATTGTCACTCCTATGTGACTTCGGAAACTTGGAAATGAACGATGATCCTAACGTTTCTCATCCTGATGGCATTACGATGGTGATAAACAATAGTACTTCACGTGTAATTGTCGAGGCGTTACTTTATCTTAACAATCGGTGACTTGTTTATGACAAACTGACGGGTTTTCTTTCGTGTCAAGTGCGTGGGTAGGTATGATAAAATGCATATGAAAATAAGACAATCTTTCATTCGCAAGTTGTGCCGGGCAACAACAATTGTTGGCACAAAATAATGATACTTCACATTATGAAAAAAAACAGTCAGTCAGTTAGCAATGTTTCCGTATGAAAGTTTACGCGAAGAAGCATCAGAGACACCATTTCCAGATTATCAGACAAAACCCGGCAACAACAATTCTCACGTTCAGATCGTGCGAATTACTTCTCGGTGTCATTTGGGTAATGTATTGGTATCACTAGCCACACGATTGCACCGGAACTGGCTAAATGACATACCCGTACCGGAATCTAAAATTAACTATCTCCAGACGACCGCACGGAATTTCATTATCGTGTAATAGGTTGGGTGTCGCACCGATATTATTGTAATCATATCATGATTACTTACTTTACTGTCAAGATTCATTTCCGGCTCCTGGAAATATCACATTAACATTCTCAAGCACCCACTTTCTTACGTCGGTGCTAGTGAACAAATTAGTATCTCCCAATATGTTTTATGTTTTCTGTCAACCAAAATAATCCATCGATAAAGTTTAATTAAGAATTAGTTCGTATTTTGCAGCCAGGGAAGGAAAATGTATTGGATTGAAACAACGGCTCAGGTGGCCCAGTAGTGTGTTTATGCGGATGCTTGTTTTATTATCTGTAAATGTCAACGTGGTAATTAGTTTTGAATTACTGTAAAGTTAGCTGATCCAGTTTCGTATCTAATGCATCGGCCTATATGTGGTTACTTTAAATGACTTTCTTACATGCAAGATGAAGTTTCGGTAACGTAATTGATTATGTTCTTATATTGGGTGCATTAATTCCATGTCACTTAGTTCGTTTAGGGACTGCTGTAATGTTTGACGTATGCCAAAACAAAGAACAGAAAAGCATAATCATTAGTATACTCAATTGTACTGATATTGTACGCTCTGCATAGATATTCGCATTATGTATATTTGGCGTTTTCTGACCTCACATTAATGATGTTATAATATAGGAATATATCATATGACGTCGAATTAAATTATCAACAATATCAGCATGTCAGGTACACACAACTCTCACGTGACTAGGGAAACACCGCGAGATGAACAAGATCACTTCGTTTTAACATGTATGCATTTTACCAAGAATTCAAACTTGCGAACATGAATAGACAAAGATGAAACGATTTCAATTAACCAACAACACGACTTGAATCTTCGTTGAGACTTTATCTTACCTCATACAGAATACTCGCTGTTTATTGGTTGAGCCGGGTCACGTGATGACCTAATATGTTCCCGTATTAGGTCAGTAGCAATTAATATACAGTCAATAATTAGAATGGTAGTCGTGAATGGTACTGGGTAAGGTACTCGGTAATGTACTCGGTAAGATACTCGGTAAGATACTCGGTAATGTACTCGGTAAGGTACTCGGTAAGATACTCGGTAATGTACTCGGTAATGTACTCGGTAAGGTACTCGGTAAGATACTCGGTAATGTACTCGGTAAGATACTCGGTAATGTACTCGGTAATGTACTCGGTAAGATACTCGGTAAGATACTCGGTAATGTACTGGGTAAGATACTCGGTAATGTACTCGGTAAGATACTCGGTAATGTACTCGGTAAGATACTCGGTAATGTACTCGGTAAGATACTCGGCTTCTTAATGGCCAGATACGGTGTGATGCAGGGTCAGTAAATTAGTTATCGCTCTCGCCCAATATTTATATTCGGACCCTGTATCACACCGTATCGGGTCAGTATGAAACCATACTGTTTAATGATTTGGTTCACGGTCTATTCAGTCAGGAATTATGTATGCGAGTGGATATTTCATCAGTAATGAACGGAAACAATATATAATGGGTGATATTACCCCTGTACGATGTAAATTATGTTGTAAATGAGTACAGACATGGAATTTAATTGTGTCTGGCTTTTAACTTCTGTGAGTATAATGGGATTTTAAAATGGCACAATAATCACCATAATGAAAACACATGTCACATCTGAGACACGTGTTGTCTTCGTGAAGGTCAATGTCACAGCCTTGGAAGTTCATAAATAATATTTGCTTGCTGAATAGTTAATTACATCACAATAAATGTTTTGAAATTATTGTAGGTTGATACGTACGCATCTTGGAAGGTTCAGCTACCTAGAATTATTTAGTTATTTTTTATGTCATCGGGTCCAAAGCAATAACTAGAATTGGTAAAATCTCACTTAATGGAATCGAATGTTGATTTGATAAAGTAAATGACTTACAAATATATATAGAGAGAGAAATAGTTAAAAGATATGAAAATATCGTAACACAGTATTAAATTGTGATCTGTAGAAATGAAAAAAAATATATAAAAGAAAAACCTATTTATTCATCATGCGCCAGTAGGTAGATTTTTTTTAAAAAATGCATCACGTGATTATTGGTATTAATCATTTATAATTCGCTTATTACCTAACAAATGTGTTCATTGTATGTGTGTATCAATCGCTGATAGCATTAGATAATAATATGTATTACGTTTTAAAAAGGTTTATTAACGGCGAAATAGTTGCCAAATTATGGATCGTATTATCAAAATGCAATATCATAATTCTACATCGCTGACGCTTCTAAGAATTATGAAAGTTCACACCTTATAAAACAAGTACGTTAAAAATTCGTGATAAATCATTACTTGTTTAAGTTATTCTATGTTCTTTGATGTAAAGTTTAGAATTATATTTAATAAGGTATTTGTTGTCTGGTGTAATACCAAAAACACATTTTACGAAAATTAAGTTATTTTATACTCTTGTCCGAGGCATTTAGTACTGTAATAATTAGGATAATTGTCACTCGTAAAAATTCCTCAAGAAATTTTATCGTTATTGCCTTTTCGTATGTGTTTTAGGCTATGATTTCGTTCAACAGGACTATTGTGTTTTTAATACATGCATAATATTTTATGGAAACCATAATTATAACAATAATTTATTCTTTTGATGAATATAATATATTTCTAAGTTATTATGATATTATTATGCGTCATAAAGCATCTTTTGTGGTGTAAATAATTGCTTTTAAAGATGAGGCACAAAACTTACTGTCAAGTCTGTGAACAAAGGCCACCCTTGGGAACGACGAAACGAAGCCGTTACTGACAGAATGCATTTATTGTGAGATCAGTTTGTTCTCAGTAATCAGTGAAGATCTTTTAAGGATGGTCTTTATTTGGTGGTGACCTCAAACACAAGTTTGAATGTATATTCACTGAGCTCAATTCCTGAACGTTTACCTTGTATTTTACAGCACGAGAAGAAAATGCATAAAACACCCTTAGATGTCTATCATGTGGACTTTCAATATATTTAGTCCAAAACTTAGTTCTTGATTCCTTTGTGTAGATTTATTGTAACTATGGTAAAACATAAAAAAAATGTATTTATATAGGTTCTTCCATGAATCAAATTTTGTAATGTGAACGTTTAGAAAATACATTATATTAGATTGCATTCAACCCGGTTTTGAACTTTTAGCATTATGTACTGTAAGATTATTCTTAAGCTAACCTTTAAATCTTGACGGAACATTCAGATTAACTTTTAGTATTCCCGAATGATAGAGTCTTACTCAATTAATGTCTGGAATAATTATACGTAAATTGAGGAATATTTTATTTTCGTTGATTAAAGACACTGTATGGTGAACAGTGGTCTTCTTTTGACGTCATGGTAAAGCGTGATAGATAACTCAATTAACGGAGATATACAGAAACCAATTAATGAGGTCAGTCTTGGAAATTTTAGCATTCTTAGCAAAGGAAATTTTTAACCCCAAAAATGTATGTTACTGCAAATGTAATGGGTGCGTTAAATCATGTAATAGTGCAACAATAGCCCACATCTGGGTGCTTATATTTCGTTCACATTAATGAGAAACTCTAATTTTTCATGTTTTCTCGGTGTTTTTTTTTTCATGATAATTTCTGACTTGAATTTCATTAATTTCCCTACAATCAAGTGTATTTCCTTCAACTTGCATAGACAATTTTTAGTTTATGGTTTTAATCTTTTGACGTTAGTGGTGAACTGAATTTCATTTTATGACGCCAATTGACTCAGGCATATTAATAGCTGCTGTCAACTTAGTCAAATGCGTGTGTTGTAGATTTGGACTTCTTTCAGGACTGGCTGGACTGGCTTGGTTTAATCAAACATTTTGTTCTAAACTGTTTGTAGTTGAACAATTCAAATTGTTTGACTTGTCCATATATTAACATGTCAACATTTTAAGTGCTGTTTTGTTTGTTTGTTTGCAGCAGGCGTTTTGTTGGCCGTATTTTTGAGTTTCTCGTGTTTCTTTGTACGTTCACTAAGAGCGTGATAAAAAAAACTAGACTTAAATTTATCCGTCAGAGAATCAATCTCCATTGAATGAGTAGTTTATGTATTCATTCGAATTTACTTAAATTGTGGTTTATAACTGCCAGGATAAAATGACAAAAAAGCGAAGAATAATCTGTATTGTAGGTATTGCAGGCTATGCAACTTTGTATAAGGTTAACGACGTTTATACTGAACATATATTTATATATATATTCTTTCAAATAATCTAATCACACAAAAATCCCATTTGTTTCCGAAATATTATATTCCCCCCAAAAAACCCCATCAAACACATAGGAACATACGCCTGCTTTAAAATTAAGCGATTAAAGCATCAATTTTTATCATTTTGGCATAATCTTCAAAGTCGTACCACTGACTTAATACTGATATGAATACGGTCGTTAAATACGTTTTTTCTCTTTCTCTCGTTCGATATTGGACTGATTGAGTTTGCAATGCTGCCAGAATATTTCTTGAAGAAGAATACTAAGTCCTTATTTCCGAATTACGTACATTCACATAGATACACCTTGCCAAGAGAAGACATGGTTTATTGCTGCATTATGTAATAAAGCATTTACGGTATTCAGCTGCAGATTGTGTTCTGTTGTTCTACTTCCAATAGGGACGACACATTCACAAGAGAAACAAATGCTACGATAATAACAATGCTATAAAATGTCTGCGTATGAAGGTGTCTGAATAAAAACTGATAAATTAACTTAAATGACATAAGTTAAGAGTGATGGGAATTTAAAATATCCATCATAATATATGATTATCTATGAATTTTTGTTCCATTTGCAAAATAGCATGATAGTATACACATTTCTTGTTATTCACACTACATAGCGGGTACATATTTCAAAGTAAAGCATTGAAAAAGTCGCATTCATACAACAAGGCGTTCTAGACAGATCATAGGTATATATTTTTATGTAGTTTTTTACCTATTTGGTGATTTTTTTACAGAAAACTATTTATGATATTCTCTGGTCATTTTACCATAAATCAATCATCAGTCGATGTGAGTGGTGGAGCTGATAGAGATGCGCCAAACATCAATGGGCAGGACAAATATGCGTGCATAGTGATATAAGAATATACTTGAGAAAAAAGGATTTCTTAAAAAAAAACAACTTCCTGAGAATATAAATTACCCCAAAACTAACCAACCCAAAACCCACCCAACAGAAAGCAACGTAATCTGATACAGAAACATAAGCAATAGTGCATAAGAGAATAAAAAGAGTCTAAACCAAATATTACATACACTTCTATAACACATTCATGACGATTATCTAATTGTTTATTTAAGGGTCTCAATAGGAAAAATTAAAGAATCCGACACACTTCATTTAAAAGTCTTTATTCAAAGTGAGTTGAAAAAAAACGGAACCTTTTCGTAATGACTATAATTAAGTCAAAATAGTTCGGTGTTGAGTTACCACTTTTACATACATTTTACATCAAAATCCGTTATGGGAAATAATGTTGTCTGTAGACGCAATAACATTATCGGAAATTCAGAGACAAACAATACAATCCATATTCCATTTGTTATTATAAAGAAGGCAATTGGCCAATCTGAATATACAGGAAACATTTCATTGATGTATACGTATTAATCGGACATAAAGGATTCTATTTGATTTCTTGAGTTTTTCTTTGTGTACATATGCACGTGACATAATTATCATTGCAACAGAGCAAACAGTTGCATTTCATTATGTAGCTTGCCGTACGCACAATTGCTTTCATAACGTTCATTATGCGCAGCAAATTCTGATTCCATTTTATATAGTTATAAACAGAAACAGTTGCACACGAATGTTCTAGTTTTGAAAAAGTTATGAGGATTTGATTCAAAATCTTCATGATATAATTGCAATTCGTATGATGGTTTAAACGCTGACATTTAGCAAATTCAAATGACTGCCAATGATAAATACATAAAACTTAGCGGAATGATTTAGTTTTAGTTAGAAATGAGTATAATTTTATAATTATTAGATTTAAAAACTAAATCATATTCACAGGTTATTTACCACTACGTACGTGCAAAATTTGTTGGATTCTCCGCATTTATTGCCTTGCATGATGGCAAATATTGCCATAGGAATGTCGTTAGTTTAGGCTGTTTTTTGCGCATAATTGATTGAACTGAAGGAGAGGAATATAGCATCGAGGTGCGTGTACAACCACAACCATGATTTGTAAATTATGTTGAAAATCTTTATGGACAATTAATTTTATTAAAAGTCCTAACTTAAACTTCGGTTCTGTTGTTGGGTAGCATTTAGGAACCATCATGACTGAATCACACTGAACACAAAGATGTAAAGTCTAACCTGCATGTGCGGCCACCTTCGAATAGAGACCATCTTGTGAATAAATGCCATTTAAAAAAACATCGTAGAGCCTTTGTTAACGGGTGTGACTGTACATAACACATGATCAGTACGTATACGAATAGAAATAAGTAACTTTGCGCATGTTTCATGGTTGTTACTTTGCGTAATATTCAATAACAATACGAAAAACTGACTGGGACTTAGACAGGATGATAATGATATTGATATTATACACACTGCATTAAAGCCATCAAAAGTTAGTTAACATCGAAAGTCACTGAACCAGAATTGGGCATAATATTAAAAATTGTCAAGGCGCCGACTGCAATGAAAAATACCGTTATTTAACTAAACTAGCTGTTTTCGTATTCCACTCTACTTTGCATCGGATAGAATTAAAGTTTTATGTTTATTTCTCAATTAGCAATCTTAACATATTTATTATTATCATTGACAATAAACATGATTTTTATCATTGCAAAATGAATGTACAGAGGTATATCTTGATGGTATCGGCTCACGTTTCATTCAGCTGAAAGCGGACAAATGTTGTGAACATTATTGCATTAATTATATGCTAATTCATGAGTTATTGATTTCAAACAATGTTAATTGATGATCCATGGATGATTAGGTTTATTTCATTTGAACAAAAGGGTCGTAATTTGATCTAATGCCTTCAATTCTTTTACTGTGTGTTACGTTGAATAGTTTTATGTCTGACTATACAATACTCGTGGTTTTGTTTCCATTTTGTTAATAGAAAAAAATACGTTAAACTCGCAATATCTGATTTGTATACAGTAAGAATGAATTACGTAAATGAATATACCAAATGCCTTTACTTTCAAAGTATAGTTTAATAAAGATAAATTGAGGCTTAAAATCTTATAGAAAATACCAATTATCTTAGCATTGTCATTAAGGTTTTATTAAATAATTGGATGAATTAACTTTAAATACATAGAAATCTTTCTTACATATTGAATCATTAGTCCACCGCAATAACAATAATAAACATATTTCTTAGGGACAAAAGATAATTATCATCGTACCATATGGGATACGAACAACTATGTTAATTTTATGTTGAAATCTCAATTGTGTGCCTTTGGGAAATTTATTCTCATATATTTGACAGTCTATCTTAATTAATGCTGAGGGGTATTTACCGAGAAATATTGCGAACTGCATAACCCAAAGATTGTTTTAGGAATAAAAAGAAAGAAAAAAAACCGCATCACTAAGTAATTTCCAGCAATATCGGTCTAATTTTCTCAACATTACCACTTCAAGTCCCATTGAAACATGGAATTAATTGTCTGTCATAATCGGATAAAGCATTTGTCAATGTTACTACAGACTTGGTGCCTAAATGTGTGAAAGTACGCACATATTTTTACGGCCAGAATATTGTATTTTACGATAACGAATAATCCGAGAATACGGCCGTTTCCCAAAGCTCAATTTGATGGTTTTGCGCATAAAACAAGAAAAAAGTATTCATGATGTTGTCCTTGGGTCAGTTTACCACAGACCAAGCAGACGATGAATAATGTAATCAATTAATGATACAAACAAAACATTCAAGGGTTACATAGACTGACTTCAAAATATTTTACGTGCTTTATGCAGTCACATAACAAGACGTACTCATTGCATTTGAAGAAAAATTTTACTATTTACTAGTAATACATATAAATGTTTATACCGTCCCCCTTACCCTGTGGTAAATTATCTATATTTTAGCGTAAAAATAGTATTTGCATGGTCTCTCACTTGTATTGACTAGCCCCTCGCCGCTGTGAGTTCGAAACCCACCCGGAATCAAATTTTACATGTGAGGAAGACGCATGTGTCCTGCTGGCATACGGAAGGTCTACTCCCTGTGTTAAAGCTGCAAAGTCGCCAAATGGCCCAGGTTGTTGGTACGACGTTAAGCACAGTGAAAAGCATCTAAAAGTTTAAATTGACTTCATAACATAGGAAGAAAACCATTGAACTCAATTGATTGACTACCGGGTGGGCTTTTAATATATCCAATGCAATTTTTACTTTGAATAATTGATTCATTGAGTAGATCGATCGTAAATACGGTACAACTTGAAAATAAATTCATCTATTTGGGTCCTTCTAAGAAACGAATTCTATAATGTGGACGTTTAGAAAATCGGGTCAGAGTAATTATGACAGTCAGTCAGAATAATTAGGTTAATGTCTAACACACAAAAGTCTGTTTCCAAGTGAAAGACAGAGAGAATGTTCACGTCATCATTGATGATAAACCATCAGCACATAAAATAGCTTTTCAAGGTAAATTACAGGAATAAAAGGCGTATAAAGTAGCAATAAAAGTCATGTATTCCTTATTTAACTACTAGAACAAGAACAATGAAACATTCGGAACAAGGATGGGAAGTTGCCACAATTGTTCTTAAATAGACGGCAAATCTGTAAGTGGAATGAATCTGTATTGAATAAAGGCCATTTCATCGAAAACAAGAGGCATGCAAGTTTGATAGAAAGTGCCTGCTAGTATTTTAATACAGTGCTACAAAAGAAACGCATTTTTCGACCACAGGGAAAAACAATACGAAGAAAATACAATGTAAGCTATACTTTAAAGAAACGTAATCAATGTTTGCCTTGTGAAGTAAATATGTGTGTATATATATGTGTGTGTGTGGAAGCACCTGACATGCGATGTCCCTAGATAATGAAGAACTGATTCTTGTAATGATGATTGATATATCTTTTTTTTACTGTTGACGTAAACATTTTCCTAGGTCAGGGAAAGTCAGAAATATGATTTTATTTGTATTGAGTTATTGAACAACTCAATCTTTATAAGATTCTTTTGTAACCAGACATTTGTTTTATCTGATTTGATGAACTTCTCCGCGTAATCTTGTTAGGTTTGATTATTTGGGGTTTCTAGTGCTAAATAAGACGTTTGAATGTTGAGAAGGAAAATGAAAATCCCCACAGATGTGTGCCATAAAGTACAATGTGGAAGATAAGAAGACATAATGGTGTATCTACAGATATATATGACTCACTTCGTGCGTGTTCTTTATTCCTTTTATTATGGAATCATCGCATTTTAAGCTGAGATTTGTCTTGTGTAATTGGTCAATTAGATTCCTTAACTAAATCGCCATAATTATTGTAGTGAAAACAAGTCTGTTATTTGATATGAAGCCATCACTAAAGAAATATTGGTTTGCAGTAATACAGCCGACTCATTCAAAAAGTCCCCTGACCCCAAATAGTTTAAGCGATTTCGACGAAATTGTTTTTCCGCTCTTTACTCCAATTGTTTCAATACAAGTCAGACTTGTCTGCAGAAAAAAATGTTCTTTGTCATCGAGAGTTCTTTGTTCATAGGTGTGGTGACGTGGTGCATAAAATATAAGACTTTCTCCACAGGCATGCACTCGTTGACATCTTCCTGGAATGCTAACCTGTCCTTATTACAAGCTTAATTTGTTTATGATTTACCAACAATATATCTAAGAATTGTGGCTGTTGTTTTAGACAGTAAATGTACAATTTTGTGACTTTGTCATAAAGGCCTTTTGTTTATTCCGAAGATTCTTAACTTAATATCCGTGATCGAGTGGATATGGGCTCTGACAAGTAATCACTAGCCTCCCACCGCTGTGAGTTCATGTCCCATCCGGAACTAAATTACATGTACGAGGAAGCTGTCCAGCTAGCTTGCGGAAGGTCGGTGGTTCTACCCAGGTATACGTCTGAAAAATGTCTCCATCGTTAAATCTGGAAAGTCGCAAAATGACCCTGGTTGTTTGTAAACCCGTTAAAAATACAACATTCGCAAACAAAACATGGTACCAAATTAACCTGATCACAAACGTCTGAAGAGGAGTTAAACACAGATGCTGAACGTGTTCGTAAAGTCTGAAAATTTCAATAAGTCATGAAAATGTCACCAAAAATGCTGTGTCAAATATATGATAAAAAACTTTTCTACAGAGCCACATCTGTCAGAACATTGATGTAATCCAATTATCAAGAATAAACCAGAAAAATATCGTCTGAAAATAGCGTTGTTCAAATGTCACATGCGCGACACATGTATGACACGTGTATTCCATGCGTATGTCATATCTCTTACTGTTGAATATGTATACAATTGAGCAAACATATTTGACTCCTTTATGTATCATTAATTGAAATATTACAAGCTAAACATTATCATTTTAAGCCCATTGACTTAAAAAAACATCATTGATGACTGATCAATTAGATACAAACATGACTTTTAAAGAACGCAGAAAAATTGTCATTTGCTGACTAGAATTCAGAAAGCTATTAGAGGATTTTTAAAACCAAAGCATTCTGAACTGTTCAATAAAGATGGCTAATGGACAATGTTGAGCTGTAATCACTCTCTTGAACATCTTGAAATGAAATCAGTTTATATCTATCTTTTTATCATCAGATTTCACGGCAAGCGGAACACCGAAGCAAGACATGTATTGTCCTTCGTTATTACTCACATACATGGCAGTTTTTTTGTGTTGGTAACATATCGCCCATGGTAATTTAAGTCCATTTTTCCTAGTAAGAATAATGTTCTTCTTTTCGCAATGTTCTGATATATGGTGTATGCAGTTGGTGTCTCGGCTAACAACTAGCAGGCTACCGTCTTCGAGTACAACTACGCTTTCTGGATGGACTAGACTTCCATCTTTATACGTACTCATAATCTGACCAGTATGAGACAGTCTAGTAACTGAGCTGTTTCTATGGTCAGAAACGTACATACTTTTACCGGACAATGAGAATGTTATATAATAAGGCATATTTAAAATATCAGTTTCACCTTTGTTTGGACGTATTCTGTGCAGGACTTGACCGTTCAGTGTGATTACCTCCACCTTTTCTGGACATAAGTAAGTTACACCTAGAAGATCATTTCTCTGCGTTATTCCGAAACAATGACCTTTAACTTTCATTCTCCGAGTTAATGCAAGTCCATTTAGAATTGTCATCATTTGAATTCTTTGTATTTCCGGTTGGGTTACAGCAACTTCATGTTTAGACAAAGCACATATATCAAATGGATCTGATTCTAGTTGTAAGCTCGAGGTCACTTTTTGGGAAAGAGAGTCAACAATCTTTACACTCCAGTTACGACCGTCAACTAAAATTAATTGTTCATCAGAAGGTGCGACTGCGCCACATATCCAAGGCTCTTTCTTTTCTTCAACGACTTTAACTGAAAACTTATGGTCTTCTTGAAACTTTCCAGATAAAACATGATCTAAATCTATCGGATCATCTTTTTCCGTTGTATAATCTAATGATACCGAAAGGTCAAATGAAACGCATTTCTTTTCTAAGTTGATTGGTTTCTGATTGTCTGATTTTGACGTCGAACAATTAGGATAACCATGTTGCTTGAAGCATGTCTGACACAAGTAACCATTGCATGTATCGCAAAACTTCGTAGCTTTGTCAAATAGTCCATTACGAAAACACAAATCGCAAAATACCGATAAGCCTTCTAATTCTTTTTGTGGCGACTGTTGTCCTACACTACTTCCTTGCTTTGTATCATTTGTGTAGGGGTTGGGCACGGCAAACAAGGACACCGAGGTACGTTTGCGGTAACCTTTATCTTCATCATTCTCACTTTTACTCTCCTTCAGTCCCATTGTGGTTAATAATAAAAAAATAACTACATAACAAGAGTGTATTAAACTCCTCGGTAATAAACACACTGTATGCACATTGTATTATAGGGTAAATGAAATTAGTTTAAGACGGTTAGTTGTGTTCAAGTTCGCTTCATTGACTCTTTTATGCGACATTTTCTTCTAACAATTGTTACGACATTTGATATGTACGTCGATATTTCGGTAGTTCATATATTCGCTAAAATGTCTAACTTTTTTTCTAAAAGAGTTGCTTACACACTTATAAAGAAAACACGTGATTCTTAAATACGTTGTATTTCTACTTTCATGACATTTATTTCGGGAATTTTATCTCAAAAATAATACGCACTGTACATTTGTCTAAAGATATGATCGGAATTCGAATACTTGAACAAACCGCCGCTGAGGGCAACTATATCATGATAAACGTTTTTGTTGACAACGTAAAATATTTTAAAATTATTATTGTTTTTATATTGAACTGAAGAATGGTTTAAACAGGCTTTGTGAATGAAATAAAGTAAGTTAAATCTTAAGGGATGGACTACGATAACATTTTCTCTGAATATAGTGCACTACCTTCATGTTTATTCTCGAGTTCAATATTTATGTATCCATTTTGTATTTAGGCTTCAGACTATCGTGTGGTTCGGTATTTCCGTTCCATTAAGACCTCAATTACAGAATGCTTACGGTTTATTTGGATTTATTACGCGACAGTAATACACAGAATAGTATTTTTTTCTATAACAGTATTAAGAATCTAAACTGCGCTTCCAAGAAACGATTTATTTTTTTCGTCTTGTTTCTATCATCCGGCATAATGATTTCGGTTCAACTCGTTTACTTCTGTCCAATTTATCAAACGATGTAGTATTATCCGAAAAAGAGGATTTAAATAATGTTTAAGTCTTATCAGGCGAGGAATAAGATCGAGACAGATTTCCCGAAATGTCTACTAAATTGGATATGTGGCAGATATTTTTAACAAGATGAATATCTAGTAGAGAGTGTGAATAAAATTTAGTTACTTTGGTAAGATTTTGTCTATCGTCGGCTTCATTTATGTATATTTTGAAACAAAACCAGAGTTTTTAAAGAACTAATTTATCTTTATAGTGAGGAATAAATATATGTATACAGATATTTTGAAACGGATGTCAGCCCGTAGAATCCGGAATTAAAACTCTATGTACAATATGCTGTGCGTTATCAACATTGTCAATGTGACTATCTGTATAAGTGGCGGGATCTCTTAGGAATCCATTTATACCCCTCATTGATAAGAATAACACATTTGTACAGCGAGGAAAAACATTAATTAGATATACACTTGTGCACTTAGTCTGTCATGACGACAATATCTACAGGTCACACTGAACTAAGGCCAGATCGGTTAGATCATGAACGATCTTCAGGTTGGATATTGACTTAAGCTAACTTACGATTGCGGTATTGAGGGATCAAAACTTGGATATTTCTTGCATATTAATTTGTACAATAATTCTTATACTCAATCAATTAGCAAAAATGTTCATTGCTAAACAATGACTCACGGATAAGACAGTTCAATAAAAGAAGCTGATAACTCGATTATTTGACACTATTCTGTCTTATTCAACTAATGATTAGGTTTGCATAATCCAATATGGTTCTTTTATCGCATGTCCGTTGATATAAAATGGCTAAAACACACTTATTTCCAGGATTTATTTAGGCTCATCTTGCCCAAAAGATAGACGTATAAAAATCGCGAACTTTAAAACGCATACAAAAAAATACATGAACAAATCCATCAGATAACAGAAACATATTTTCACACAAAAAATGTTGTTTTTTACAAAGGATTACAAGATTGATAAATACTGGCGGTAATTGTGAATGTACAATAATAAGTACAACTCCTGGGAATTGTGAGTGGGACACTGTTTTATGTCATTTATTACGCTGATCACTGATAACTCCTTGCGTGGACGCCGTCGTTAGAATTTTTGTATGATTTGTATAATGATACCATACACTCGTATCTCTTTCTGGAACTTATGTTAACCTATGTGTACTTGTTTTGGTTCAATAGTCCTGAATGCTAATATTTTAAAACATATAAGAACACAACGCCTACAAAAAATCCCACATTTCCCAAAAATACTGCCTCCCCAAGAAAAAAACCCTTCCAACACGTACTAACACACAGAAAATGAAGGATAAAACACAGACTCCCGTTACATTAACCGTTTTCCTACTATGTTGAAATTGCATTGCCCCTTTACGTCTAGTTTCCAATAAGCTATCATTTACAGCTTTCAGTGTATCAGTACGGGACCGTTTGTGATTTAGCAGTGCAATTTATGTCACCATTATTAAATTACGGTCTACAGTGATGCATACGCTGTCGTTCTCAACACCATGTAATACGCTTTCTTAGGTCAACTCCCTGTGATGAATAATACACGGACAAGAAGGACAACATTGTAAACCTTGGTTAGATTAGAACTGCGAATAAAGATAGGTCGCCTGGAAGTAATTTTCGTTACCGCCATATCATAAGTATAAAAAGTAAAAGTATAGTCTTGCGTCTGATGCAATCACCAACATGACATAATATTAATAGCTTTTATATTATCGGGGCAATATATTGGCCGCTTATTTGTGAAATAATGGTTTGTTAGAAATGATATAAGTGATAATAGCATACGATAAATTCAGTCAATATTTATCATTACTTCGTTCATAAATGCAAGAAGTTGGACTCGGTCTTACATTATAGGCTATACAGTAACATTCCGCTAATAAGACCGCTATTGGTACTTTTGAAAAGTGTCCCCATTACCGGGGTGGCCCTATGTATGTGTGTAATGTAGATTGTTTTAGTCGCGCGTAAAGCGCATTTGTCTTGTAATTATAGTGTACATGTTTATTCCACGCAATATTGCAATAATAAAATCGGTACACAAGCCATTCTGACCGTTTAAAAGTCGGTTAAATCTTCTGAAGTTTCATAAACGGCTCATCAATATAATTGGCTCTCTCTCTTTTTTCTAATTGCTAAATCACAAGTCTGATAACACCGCGGTTGCGGGTTTTCGTCTCGGACCAATTGAAGACAAAGAAACGAGCATTCATGCACTCAACATATAAGAAAATCCATTCTACTCCTTATAATACATTGTGAAGATGGCAACTTACAGATTCATTAAATGATAAAAACATAATGCAGCAGAAGCGTTTGATATAAGTCTGCAAAAAATCCTACAATACCGAATTTCTTTTTTTTTCATTTCGTTTTTTTTTCGGTACTGTTTTTTTGATATTGCTGTAGCATTTACCGTATATAAGTTAAAACTCAAACCAAGTTCATCATTGGGAAAATTGGTGATCACTATGTGACATAAATACAATCAGAAAACATAAAACTTTAAGCGACTAGTCTAGTTATTTTTAACTAAATCAGATGCCAATCCTTTCTGATAATGTGCGTAGGGCGTTTGTATCAGGACCCGTTTTTGGGTTTTCATAATAATAGTTTGGTCTGTCTTGCTTGTATGCGACCGCAACGTCTTGTTTGGTCCGAAAAGTTTGTCCACCTTTACTTTCCAGCTCATATAATTAATATAAATTATACGCGTATGAATTACTGATTGGAATAATTGCTTCAGATTTAAACTGCCACAAAGATATCTTGATTTTTTCTTGTTTTTTTGTCATCGTAGTCCAGTAAAATTTAGTTCAATATTTTTGTCTCAATTTCCTTCCCGATAGTTTGTCTCCAAGGAAGTAATTATTCATGCAAGACAATTTAAGCTCCGAATGAGGAATTCCGCTGTATTCTCTAGCAAAAACTGCATTTGGGTAGCGATTATATTGTTTAGTCTCTGAAAAACAATTGAGTCAGTTCATCTTCTTTTTATTTTTTGTCACAAAACGTACCGTTATATGAAATTGTAGCTTTGAGTTAAAAAAACTCAGGCAAAACAATCGGAGAATAGTTACATTCCACATTTTCAGTAGGAACATTTTGAGTAGCTCTTATTTATGGCTTATTTCGGTCACGGCAGGTCATACTTTACCTTGAAAATTTGACAAAAATGTCCATTTTTCCTCCATATGTGAAATTGCCAGCTCCTTGTGGAAGGGTAAGTCAGTACTGGCTTGTATACAGTCCAGGAAAACGGGTTAGGTAGATCGACCACCGTATAGAACTGAAACATTGTTAAAAAAAACCGGCGTCAAACCCAGTTAAAAATATGACGTATTTATTAAACGAACTACATTAATCAATGAAATTTAAGCGACTCTTAAGTTTGTACTATGGGAATTTTCTAAACAGTGGAAATCGTAATTGTATAAATGATCCTGACAGTCGGTACCTCAACAAAATAAAGCACACAGGAATGTTATTCTATTTTTTCACTGAAGTTTAACGTTGCACCAACAGCCAGGATCATTTTCATATTTAACAGTGGAGGAAGACCCAATGCTTACCCCTGGATAGTAAGGCACGCTTGCTCCAAACGAACGAGGCACATTTTTTCTGTCAAATGTCAAATGATATTGCAAAAGAGGTTATATGTATATGTTCCCTGACTTATTTAACAATCACGTTGGTAAGGTATATTGATGTTTGTGGTATGGGAGAATGCAGTTAAATGCAGGAAGGTACTGACAACAATAGCTTACTTTTAATTAATGTCTAATCCTTAGGAGATATGGAATTAGCATGTAAGGCCAAGAAATGGTTTATTTGAACCGCGGAATACAATGAATTAAATACATTCATGGAAATATTGTCTGTTCTGTCTTGTACTGTTACCATCTTGCAAGTTTGATCGACGTTTGCATTAATTGCATCGCTCACGCATTGCCCAGATCTCTTTACGCGAAGAATATTGGTTTGTGCACAGTATAGAAAAAACTGTACTGGTGGAAATGGCAAATATGTAACGTGAATATCACTTGAGGTACGTTTTGTATTGCTATATACTAGATTTATGCTTAGTTTATGTAATAGGAATTGCAACATTTATTCATTAAACAGATTGGAAGTCGCGTGATTACTCGCTATAATTACATAAGACAGTTGATTAAGCCGAAACATAACATTCACTTGCGATTTTTTGTTTGTTTGTTTGTTTTTATTTGAGTGCGAACTGGCTTAATATTATCAGTTGTTGGATCAGAGTGAACACTTAGTACGGATTTATTCCCCCTTGCGAGGTATTATTTACATAGTAATGATATATTTGTATTACAAAAATATTCAACCCTTTTTCCATTATTTGCACTAATCAAGTGGATTCATTTTTTTCATTTTCGAGATGTTTACTCGAGCAATTTTCTACCGTATGCCTCTGTTTTGTAACACTGTTAATTCTGTCAAAGCCTTATTGTCATGGAAATTTGATGCTCAGATGTAATATAGTAAATATCATTTCTTGATAATGACGGACAGGGTTCCTACTTACTACATATTATTTGAATGACTTATTTGTATTCTGAGTGCAAAATTCAAGGAAATAATATGTTTATAGACGAAAGTAAGAATTAACATATGGTGTGGACCTTTAGTTTCATATTGCGTATGCATACTTGTGTCACTATTTCAATTTCACTCCCCGGCAAATTCTCATCGCCTAGATTACATTCACAGCGCTTTTTATCATTTAATCTTTAATACTCAGTAGACAGAGATACAATGTAATTGTAAATTATCAGTTCGGGGCCTGTTTATGTCTAACATAAACTCCGCGTTTAAATGTTCAGTTTGACATTTGAAACGCATTAAATTCAAATTGGGTATCAATTGTACGTTCAATAATTAAGTCATCACATTAAGTCACGTAGAAGTATAGGCATATGTGAGATACTCGAGTATCACGATAATAGCAATGCTTATTTTTAAATAAATCATTCCTTGAGGCTGCAAACAAGCGCAAAATTAAGTTTTACAATGGTGATTGACACTGATACAAAATACAGCATATTAAAACCGTAGATTAAAACCACAGATTCTATTGTTTTTTACGATCATCGTTTTACATAATTTTGCTATTCACTTGTTTATATTTGTTACCTATATTGCATCTTCCACATTTTCCTTCACCCAATAAGTTCATTTTATCCGTGTTGCTTACAGGTGTTAAGACCTCTTAGTCAATGCTTAGTCCATCCCGCGACTTTTTAAAACCTTGCTCTAAGTTCGGAAACTTTTATGAACTTACTGTTTCTGGGCTGCATGTTATAACTTGATATGTTATAATTGATTCCTTAAAATTCATTCGAGATTACACCTACAGACAGGATTAATGATGTAATTGCTCCCTAGTGGATGCCTCGTTACATCGCAGACAGCGTTAATGAAAAGTATTTACTCCGAGTTAGCTGGGTTTTATTTGGGCTTTCATATTTACTATCACGTGGCAATCTTTTTTAACAATTTGTATCTAATTGAATATAATTAAATCTAATCATTATTAGCTTAATAAATAATACTGTCGATATTTCTTATTTGAAATGAAACATTATAGATACAATATCTACAATTTGGGCTGTAGATTTTCAAACGAATGCACTACCACTAGACATTTCTAGTGTTATAAAACGTATCATTTTGGTTTTCTGTCTTTATTTTGTTTTAATTAATTGTCGTTTTATTGCCAGTGTTTCAGCTATATACGATAGACTGTTCACCTTTAAAAACATATCAATGCACCTCGATGAAATTACCCCAGGAATATCGTCAATGAACAATTAGTGTTTTAATTGTGCGATTAACAATCTGCTATTTTTTTCACTTTTTTTGGCTTTACTTCTAACAATAATGTTAACTGGCTGTGCTTTACGTTGAATAATTAAACGAAATTCTAAGGAGATATGTAATTGTGTTTCATTGGCAACGTTTTGTGTTTTATCAGTTTATAATATTCTGATATTTGTTCTCGTACACCAGTGCATCAGCACTGACATCACTGTAATAAGTGAAGATATCTTGGGTTTTGATGTACATTTGGGCGTTTGTTTTTTGTTTTTATATGACTTATAGTCACTGGGGTTTAACACCGTGCTGCAACAATTTGTAAGTTATACACGACGACCAGTTCACATAACCAGTTTTACTGGACTGTATACTAACCAGTACTAACTTACCCTTCCACAAGGAGCTGGCAACTTCTCCACATATGGAGGGAAATCGACTTTTGTCTAATTCTCATAGAAGGGTATCACCTGCCGCGACCGAAATAAGTCATAATTTTCATAGAAGGTCATGACCTGCCGAGAACACGGGTTGTAAGTCCAGCGTACAAACCACTAGACCACAGGCGCTTTAGGGACGTACATCGAAATCATTTAAAAACGGAAATAACTTTTGTTTATTAATTTTATCGTAAATAACATCACAAGAAACTGTTTTGTCTGCATTTACATTGTTAATAATATTAGAAGTTTGCCAACGGCTTTATTCCAATTACAATAAAAAACAGGCGTATAGCTTCTATTAGGCAGTACTGGGCAATTGACTAGACTTCCAAAAATTTCCAAAAATGAAAAAAATATCATCGCATATTAATATCATTGACCATTTAAATAAATAATACCATGTGTTTTTTTGTATTTCTAATGGTCATAAAATATCCCAAAATAGCCGTAAAATGCATCTACGACGTTCTAGAATTTCATAATTTTCCCCATACCCCCCTAAAATTTTGCCCCAACTCTCTTCTTAGGCAAACTACTCCCCAGAAAGACCAATAAAAAACGGTAAGTTGAACTGATCAGATTCATATCTTCACACCAATATAACCACCACTACCTGACAAATGGAGAAAATATGTCACTAAGTCCATAATTTATGGTCGAGACATTTTCTGAGACAGTATTTCATTTGAACCCAAGGGGATGAAAAACGTCCCAAATCTACTATTATACTTAACGTCTTTTTGAAGAGTTCCGACTGTGAAAAACAGCATGATAGCTAGGTGTGTGTCTGACACAGATAGATTTATGCTGTCTTCATGAGTTTATCTAAAATTATGACATGAATGATAGATTTGCATTAAAGTGTGTGCTTTTTCTCTTTACTATTATTTACAAGGAATAAACGTTCTAATTCCGCGCTTATGACTGAATGGTGCAGAAACTGTCATTTCGGAAGCTGTACCCCTTTTCTATCTATATGTATCAGATAAATGTGGCTTTGGTCCGTGTGGCCATTTTCGGCTCAATACACCTTTACACACCATCCCTTCAACGAGCTACCCCCTATGGTTCAAATGCAACGCGAATTTCTGATTTCATATTCACGTCACGTTTTCTGTCCCTGCCGCGGCTGAACTTGCAAGAGTAAACCTTGGTAGAGTTGAAGTCAGAATGTTTTCAAACACTTAGTATTTATATTGGAATGCCTTATTTGGTATTTTTTGTCATTTCTTTTTAGTTCGTTTTTTTTTCAATCTTTGTGGTTTATGTGTCAATTTTGCGCAAACGAGCTAATGTGTTGTAAATTAGAATATACGTCCATTGTACTAATTTATTCATACATAGAGTCTAGACATTTCTTATACATGAAAAAAATGTTTAAAACGTCAAAGATAGGTCTGACCGCTCTATAATATTGAAAAATAAAAAAATAAAAATCGATAATGATTTCGTGATACTAATTAGTTTGTTGTTTGGGATATGGAAACATGCATATGCGAATATTATACTTCCTGAAATAATATTATGCATATAAGACATTATAAATCTTTTATTATCTTTGAACAAGTTTTCCATATATTTTTTTAAAATTACTTCAATATGATGATAAGCACAACACACAATTGAGACAATTTAGGAATTATTTATTTTGATGTTTTACTGTACTCTCAATCATTACAAAAAAAGAAAAAAACTCTGGATACTTAAACCAGAGTCATTCAGCGTATAAAACAAAGACAAATCACAGATGACAAGCTCTGTCTGTGTCGATAGAGTATAAACAGACACAGTGGTTCGTAGACGATGTAAGTGGAAGAAAGAGAGAAGCGGTCTGCGAAATAACCCGGACGTAATATTAGATTCACGTCGCATCTTATAACACGATAATCGTAAGCATTATCACTATGCAGACAGTGGATTTCGATTTTGAAGCATCAATGCCAGACAATTAATGCAATTCTATAATTTACGCTTTAATGAGATCGCAAAGAATCGTTGTTTCTTTTTCTAACAAACGAATTAGACGACAATGGCAAATGTTAAGCTTTGTTTACACAGACACTGCATTGGATTATCGAACACAATCAGGTTTGCATTCGGAGAGCAATTGCCCTTGAGAAAAATTAACTCCTTTAAATTTATTTTGCGAAATCCACATCAGTCCTTTTTCCAGTCATGTACCCATTCGAGATTTCTGACAGATGTGTCTCAGTATAGCAACATTTGTGTATGTGGAGAGATGGGTTGAGAATATTAAGGTGAGACGTTTAGGCCGTTTATGGATTTTAGGTATCTTACTGTTTATGAACAGAACAGGACAAAAGAAATAATTCATTTCGACTTAAGCATACCAGCTCATCGTCATAAAACATACATATATATATACAATTATATGCGCGTGTGCGTTAAATAGATTACTTAATTTATAATATGTGTACTGAATTAATGAATAACAATTTAATACGTTTATAACTGAAAAGCAATGTAAATAAATCGTATATGGCGAATTGAAGCAAAGTAAAGTATATCTGTTTATGTCGATGTGTATATATTATGAAACAAAATAGCAATTTAGCGTTCGGCACATTCTTGGAGTCCGTTATATTTGCAATTCGCAGTTATGCGTGTGCATGCAAAGGAATGGCTCCGGTTCAAATCAAAGGCCAACAATTTTCTTATTAGCTGAACTTGTTTTTTGGCGGAAAGAAAAAAAGATCAACTTATAATTGTAAATCAATTATATTTGTCATGTCATTAATTGTGCTAGTCTCTTCCTGAATTATTTGAATACAAATCAAATAAATTCAGAAACTTGTCTCTTTCTCGTAGATTCTGTGTTTATTACGGAGCTTGATTTTCCGTTGTCTTTGCGCTCATAGTAGAAGTGATCATCTGACTTTGTGTCTGCATAATTATCCCCCAAGGACATCATTAAAAAAATATTGGTTTGCGGTTACGCCACCCAAACTGTTAACAGTAGGTATGCAGGTAGGCACATAGCTAGAAAAAAGAACGAAGACAAAAATTATCAAAACCGCTAAGCAAACGGTTGGGTCCTGGATATTTTAATGGTCCATTCTTTAAAAAACGTCTTCAGAAATGAGCCAGCCTGGTCAAGAAAGAATTCTTTGAATGAAATATAGCATGGTTTCTAACATGCCAAAGGCAATTGCAATGTCTTTCGAAACGTAGGTGTTGGGCCTTGTAAATCAGATCCCTGCTATACCTCCCAGTGCAGTACGAGTCTAAGTGCAAATCAACAGACTCACAGAATTCAAGTTAATTCGTCTATTGCACGCAAGTGTATCGCAGCTATTGAATTATCTGCGTCGACAATAAATGTATGAGGACCGAAACGTGTGAAATGCATAACAGGTTCTTGCCAGACTTACTTAAGAGCCGTCCCAATACAATTACGGTACGAATGGAGTTGTATAATACAATACGATAACCTAATAAGTGTGTCCTATATTAACGAAACTATGCGGTAAACAAAAACCACTCAGCGAATGAATATGTTTGTCATAAAATCTGTTGCAGTAAGCCATGTCACGGCCGTAATTGGGTACGATGATGATGTGCCTGTATTTCACGGTGGTCCGACAAATGGCAGTTTGTGGCTCAAATTCATGCGGAGATTTGTATACAGTCATACCTGTGTTTGCGGCCACCTCCGAATAAAAACCACTTTGAGAATAAAGACCATTCTTTGAAAGAACGTCTTTGATTATTTAGAACAAGCTGATCTCCGAACAGAGGCCATCTGTCAATAAAGGTCACATTTTGTCTTCCCAAAGGGTGGTCTTCGTTCACAGGTTTTAGTTTACAATTTCGTTTTTTTTTTACTTTTACGTCAATTATAATAACGACTGAAGCCACGTGCATACTAATTCAACAACAATATTTTTTTATCATTCTCTCATTTTAAACGATCCAAAATTTTGCATAGTTTAGGTACATTGTGGATACCATCATAAACGTTAGATTTGTAACCTTACAGTAATGCATTTTATGGGTTTGTGGTTGTGTCTGCCATGACTGGTCACATTCCTGTTATGCTTGTGTTGTTTTAATGACATTTTTGTCTTACGATTGCAAAGCGTAAACTTCCATATTGCTCGCTTCCTCTTTGTTGAGTAATTGTATTGCAAGCAGAATGGAAATCTGTTTATAAAAGTCTTAATTATATAATTATAATAAGGCTGGATAAATATTCTTGCTTAGGGTTACCTCACTAAAGAAATTAGTATAGTCAGGTCGGAAATTTCTCATGTCTACAGTAAAACCTCGATATTGAGACCACCCTCGGGACCTGAAAAATCGGTCATATTAATGAGGTGGTTTTATTATCAAGTTGAACTATAGAGGAGTTATTAAAAGCCGGTCCGAAAATAAGTGGTCGTTATTACAACGTGGTCGTAATATTGAGGTGGTCGCTATGTGAGGTTTTACTGCATCGTCTCTAAACCGACCAAATGACCTGGTCCCAGGCTCGATCGGTTTCGAGGGGTTTCACTGTATTAACTTTTAAGTTTATATCATATATTTTTCTAGGAAATCATTTAACTTTTAAAGATGGCGTAGAAAGAAAAATCCATTTATTTATTTACGTATTGTTATCAAAAACAAAAACATATAAAGTTCTTTTTCTGAATTGATGAGGCGAGACTTAATAAAATTCCGGTCAATTTCCTAATATGACACAAATTAGAATTATATTATATGAAAGAGCAAACAACAAACCGACAAAAATTAATTGCATTGTACACTGATAGTTGACAGATGATACATCATTAACACGCAACCATGTTCAAGTTTACGTAACCTTTATATAGACATGTGAACTTACAGTTTATCATTGTTCAGAATTAGTGATTAAGAAAGTATCTCTGACTGATATATATAGTCGAACCTCCCAAATCCGAACATTTCCAATCCGGAATCCTCTCTAAACCGAACACGTCAGCTGATCCTGACTTTTTATTATGTGTTTAATGCTAAAAACATTTGTACTTTAGAACCTTTGTATTTCGAAAACTTCTCTAATTCGAACTTTTTTGTCACTCCGAACAAGTTCTGATTAGAAAAGTTCTACTGTATATTTTGGCCTACAAAGTTCAGTTTATAATTACAAATGCAAATCATTTATGATATTCTTTCACAGTACATAAGCTGCCGCAACTGTCTCCTTTGTTTTGGGGCTTTAGGATCACACAGACAGTCAGGGTCATGTGGCGTCTCATCTAGTTTTAACAGTATATTAAGTCCCTCTGAGTTAAAAACCACCATCAACCGTTAGCTAACTGGACTGCTCCTTCCCATGTGAATGTCTGGTACCGAGTGAAGAGCTAGTGATTTACTAGTCACAGATTTTATCCACGCAACCACGGGGGCGCCTTACGATTTTCTACGATTACACGTTATGTTAACATGGACTATGAGAATCCGGAGGCTAAAATCCGCCGCCGAATTATTTTGCAATTGGCTGATTGAAATTATGGAAGTTTGGTTTTTTTGATTTATGCATATCACTACCTCCTCTCACATTTGGAAGTTCTTGCCTAAAAATTGTGTTCATGTTTATGATTATTAATTGACAGAAAACGCTTATGTGTTCTTTCGGGAATAATCATTTATAAATCATTGCGTACGTATGATAAAATTGGTGCAAACGCGCAAATCTGAGATGTTTTGAATTACTATTTAGAGTTTAGCTTTTGGTGCTTATTAGGCTGCAAATCCCACTTATGTTGTAAAATGTGTGCCAGTAGTACATACCTAAAACTATGAGATAAAACCGCTGTTTAATAAGTCATCACGTAGTAAGTTCGCGCATTATGTTATCTTTATTTGCCTAATAAATCGCAAATATTTAATATTTTATATGCTCCGAATTATCACGACAGACTTCAATGAATGCCCCAAACGAAAGTATTGTGAAGTAATAGCTTAATATTCACTCATAGAGGAGGCGTTTCGCAGTGCAGAAATTGTCTATGACAAGGTCATACTACCACTAAAATGTTCTGTTAGTGTCGATAGTCGGATTTTATAGATCGTGCGTGGAATAAATCAGACAGTTTGTGTGGATTTTTATCCCACTGCTTATTCGCATTCTCCTTACTAGTCTTAGTTGTCACATAATCTGCGGAGAGTCATCCTGTGAATGTGTTTATAGTTCTCCACGGATGAGGAGACATTTGACTTTTCTTTCATCAGATATATGAGTATGTCATTGCGATGATTTTATGGTTATTTCACGTTTTTGTACTTTTATTATTCGGTTTTATGTCATAACAAGGGAATATAAAACGTCTCAAAATTGTTAAATTAGACAACCGTAATGAAATCAATCAAACGTAATTAGATTAATCTCAATAGATTCGTATTGTTTATCCTGTTATCCCGTGTTTTATACTTTAAAAATTGTTGGGAATAAACAACTCCTGGTATATTTATGTCTGAAGACGATATGTTTGTGCGTTGGTAGAGAACAACAGGACAGCACAACATGTCTTTCTTTGCATTTGAAGTTCTCTTTTCCTGCATGTGTGACCGATAAAATGCACTAATGATACAATGATGATTCAGTGGAATCCCTTTAAACCGGTCCAGCCCGGGATCAGGTAAATTGGCCGGTTTTGAGGGGATGTTAGTTTAAAGAGAATTATTTAATTACATGTTTATAGTAATGGCATCGGGACCAGAACATTTGGCCGATTTTTAGGGGAAACCGGTTTATTGTGGAACCGGTTTAGAGGGTTTCCACTGTATAAGGCAATGAACAATATTATCTTTTTAGCTCAGTTGACCATATGAGTAGTATAAAAGAGTGGATAGTTATCCACATGATGAAATCCCGTCTTCCCTCCCCATTGTTTCAAAATTGTAACGTAATATCTGATTGGTTAACGTTTTGGATTAGTTCGGATATTATCGACGTATCCAATTAGTTACTACTGTTTCTTTCGGAAGGTGACTTTTTGCGATGCAAAATGTTAAAGGCTTTATCAACATAATATAACATGATTGAATCGTTTTAGAAAAAAACTGTACGGAATTTTCATTTGTTTTAATTGTTATTTACATCAACATTTTTATATACTTTCAGAGCCCTACAAACATGGAGGATCCCTCCACTGTGACGGTGATGGTGATACTGTCCATATTTTCTCTGTGTGGAACAATAGGAAACAGTCTTGTGCTGTATATATACACACACAAAAAGGAGAAATCTACGGCTGGCATCTTCATCATGAGCCTAGCGGGCACAGACCTTTTTACGTGTCTCTTCCTGATGCCTTATACTGAAGTAGCGATATATCTACAGTATAATCTTCGCTTTGACGCCGCATGCAAAGTATACATGTTTTTCATCACCTGCAACATCCCTTTTGCGGCATTCATCATGGTTGCTATAGCAACGGATCGTTATTTCTGTATTTGCCATCCGTTTCTACACGCATTGAACATAAGACGAGCTAAGATCATCGTGTTATGTCTTCTGGCCGCTGCATCTTCATTTGGAGTCATCACGGCTTTAATGCACGGTGTGTATATACCCGCCGAGCCAGTAACACTGAATGGGACTCAATCGCAAGATTCACATGACTTTAATCAAAGTGATGTATTAATAAACACAAACCTAGCATTCACATCTACGTTGAATGTTAAAAGAAACCACACAAGCAAAGATGTAAGTGCGAATATCACTACATATGACGCCATTAAAAATCAAAGTGCTCAAACTGTGTCATATAAACGGGAACCATCGTCAAATTCGTCATTCGTACAGGATACCCAGCCTACGGAACGTTATGTGTTTTCCGGGGTGTGTCAGCCAAATATGATTATCATTGGGCCCACGTTTGTCGATCGTTATCAGAAGGTGTATGCAGGGACGTATCTTCTCTCTTTCTTTGCTGTTGTCGTATTGTACGGTTTGATCTACAAATCTATTCACGAACATCGAGCTAAAAGAAGCAAGCGGAAAAGATCCAGTTTATATCCCACTGGAGTAAGTGCATTTTTATTGCATTTCAAAATAACCCACGGGCAGGTTTAGGGTGTCAGAGCAAAGGGTTCCAAAAGCAGTCTAGAAATACGAAGCGAAAGTCCTGAAAATAACTAAAACCAATGAAAAAGTCAAGCAACACAAACGCTACACTTACTGAGATTAAAACCATTTTAAATGATTTTTATCTTTCAATGTTATTATACGGGGAAGCATATTCTATTCGATATTTATCCAAATGAGAGGCATACTGTTCGGTTCTCAAAGTCAACATGATTTCACGACAGAAATACTAGAACGAATTGCTCGGTCTATGTAATGTGATGATACAACATGTCAGCCCGAGTGGTTTTAATATGAATTCATTCGTGAAACAAAATTTTATACTGAATTGATTACCGATCACATCCTTATAAAATTAAACAGCAATAACCGACGCCACACTTCACATTTATCAATTGCTTCTTCGGTAGCCATACTTGTTACATAATCCCATTTCCTGTTTCACATCCATTCGCTTTGATGTTGACAAATAATCCGAATGATTATTTTTCCTTTGGGACTGAAGGGAATGGTTTTCAACGGATATGCTGAAGAACCGGATATTAAGCGATTATTGACTTCAAAATTCTTTTGAATAATGCTATTCGATAAAGGCTTTTGATGTTGAACTCCTAGACAGCCATAGCTCTTTCGAACCGCAATGTATTCAGTCACCATTCTATTTCAGTGTTCCCGCTCACGTAAAATCTTGCGCAAATACCGCTATAAAATCAAATCGGTAATCACGTAACATATTTTGGTCCGGTGCGAGATCGCACACGTACGAATATGTTTGGGTACGAATCGCCGATTTTCTGGAAACACCCATTATGATGTATGTGTATACGTATGTTTTTTTTAAAAAAATGTTCATAACCCCAAAATATTCTCTTACCCCCAGATTTCATGCCTAAGGGGTAAGCATACCCCCAATTTCTGAAGTGAGTGGGGATACTACATGTATTTTTATAATGCATAATGGTAATTGTTCGTATGATAAGTTAACATAATATATACTGTTTCGATGATCGATTGATTACCAGCTTGAATTTTCCGCATTCCGATTAAAACAAAAGTCTGGCCAGTATATACAAAAATATATAATGTGCCGACAATTTGGCACCGGAGTTATTTGGGCTGTAATAAGCAATGCCATTAGGGTATAGACGAGTTTAATTATCGCTTGTTGTATAACGAAATTTTTGGCATAACTCGTATATAACTTGTATATCAAATGATTTACTTGTAATGAAATGTTCAGACTTTGTTATTTGTAACGTGTTTGATAGATAATTCTGTGGGGATTTATTTCATTTCCTTTTTCCAGCCTTAGGGTCTGTATTAGGGGATTGATAAGAGATCAAGAACTGAAACTTTCCTAAACAGCATTCCATACATGATATAAACATCATTCGATGCATCGCTTCATGTTGTAATAATTAGTTTTTTACTACGAAAACTGTAGTTTTAATACGATTAGTGAAATAATATCCATTTATTTGGCAAAATAATTATTTTCCATTTTAATTCTATGATATCACACCGCTGCTTGCTTTTAAGCGATAGATGACGAACATCTAGATTAGCTTTCTATGAAAGTGATTTTGACGCCGTAAAAGTATTAAACTCACAGCTAAATGAAATATACGAGGCTGATATCTCAGTGAATTAATTTCCCTAACTTCATAAACAAGTGAATTCAAAGATACAGGGACTGCCTGCTTTCCTAATTGTTAAAATTGACACAAGTTTTTGCAATCTAGACTCTCCGATGTTGTCTGTAGTCTGCCAAAAGCCGTATGTAATTGTCGGACATGTTTTGTTGAAGAATTATTACGTGTTGGGGTAATAATGTTTTTCGTTTTGTTCTCTCGTATATCAACAAATGTTGCATGTTTTGCTCGATAACCACTATAAATGTTCGCAATCTGTGCACTAAATAAGTGCACAACACACGCATGCACACATTCGGGAATTGCAGGCATCTCACCATTCTGAGAGACTACGAAAATTCCTTAATATGTCATTCACCTTATTATAGCCTAATAAAATTAACACTTTCCAGGAAAATTGTTGAATTATATTGACAAAATCAAGGATGATTTAATTCCGCCGATTTTATTTTTTCCTGTTGCTTGTTTTGTGCCTAATAGACAGGCTGGGATGACTGCAAATTGATTTTTCAATCGAATAAAACCCATTTCCTGAAGTTAGATTTTATCGCTTCTATCCTAGTGGCTTTAGTGGAACTCGGCCTTTTATCAGACAGTGTGTCATCGGTCTTCGTTCGTCTGACTGCAGCTTCGATAATAGCATTTTGTAACTCGTGAGCCGGAATGTAATCCTATGACAATACAAACTTCATCAGATGCAACTGATTACTTGTATTTGTTTTAGCACCATTATTCAATAATATGTCTACTCTATCAATACATAGATACGTTGTTTTATTGGTAATGACAATGCCTTCGTCTCTATCGTATATTCATGACAATGTGATGACTAGACCTACTATCTTAGGTCCAGACGTGGATGGAATCCGGAACACAGCGGTAGTCGTATTAATGGTACAGTTTCACAGCATTTAAACGGCATTTTATTGGATCTTTTTTGTCCGTTTCAGGTGGAGTTTTCAACAGTTGAGACCCAGTTTACTGCAGTCACTCACGTTAATCCACACAAGAGAAACGGAAGTGACAACGGTGAGACTGCCCAGGAGATGCAACCAATGCGACCCAAACCTCGCAATCACACAAAAGCCATATCAATTAAAGAAAAGACATTAATTGCGAATATCAGAACAGCTGCGATGCTTTTTGTGGTTACAATTGTGTTTTTGATCGCATTCTTACCAGCTTGGCTAATGGCGTATAGATTGTTGGAGTACAATCAAGTTATCTTCTACATGTACTTTGTGTATCACACGGCAAATCCATTTATATACGCCTTTATGAACAAATCATTCAGAGACGATTTAGGTAAAGTGCTGAAATGCCAAAGTATGCCTCTAGTGAGATAGATATCGTGTTGTTCTCATTTGTTACGTAACAGAAACTTATAATAGACAGAATGACACAATTTATTATTTCAGAATTTGTCTGTGCGAGTGCTTCTTTTCAAAGATGGCTTTGGAGAATAGACGTTATGCATGACTGTATTCGAGATAATTCGAGATGCAATATAAATATTTAAATGCAGTCAAACCAGTGAACACAGGTCATCCTTGGGATAGACAAAATGTGGCCTTTATTGACAGATGATCTTTATCTGGGGGTCAGATTGTTCTAAATAATCAGCGACGGTTTCTTAAAGAATGGCCTTTATTCACAAGCTGGTTTTTATTCGGAGGTGGCCGCAAACACAGGTTTGGCAGTATAATGATGATTTTGGCCTGTAATCAAAGTACGATAAACTGAAAGCGCTTCGCTAAAGCAATAATGTCCGATTGTCAGGAGGAACGGTAGACAGTATGCTACACTTTGTTTGGGCAGAGAGAGGCCAAATAGACCAAATACACATATATCTGCATACATATGCATACATACAATATACCATATATGTGAATACAATATATGTGTGTACATACAATATACAGTATATATGTGTACACATGTTAATAAGAGTAAAGAGTCCCATAAAGACCCCATACATAGTTTTTAACAAAATATTCTTTGTCAAGAATTCAGTCGGTTTTATAAATAACACGAAGTGACATCCACTGATAGCTAGAATAATGCTCTACAAACACACAAAACACGTCTAGTTTGTTTCCTTGTGGTTAGCGTATCCTCAAAAATGTCAAACAAATAGTGCTGAAGTATCGTATTTAACCATTCAACGTGCAGCGTACTATACACTGAGCAAAAAAACCGTCAAAAACACGAACGAATAACGCTAGCCTTTCAATTCAGTTAAAATGAAATATGTCCCGTGGTATACCCCATACCGTTTGGTACCACATTTGAACACGAAATGATATGATAATAGACTGCGGGCGTCCGAAGAAAGTAAAAAGCAACATTGGGTGTTACATTCTATGTTCAAAAATATTTGAACGAAGAATAAGAAATTCAAAATTTTCTGACAACAAATAAAGAACGAGAATGTCATGTTAACGATAAGCAAGATTGTTAATGACATATTGTTTTGACATATTTATTATCTTAAAGTGTAATATCATATACAAATAGGGATATCAGAGAAGAAATTGAACATACAAACATCACAAACAGCCGAAATATATTAAAAATGATAGTCCGGTTAAAAACGTGCTGTCACTAGCACTTTGAGGCAGGTCAACAATATTGCGCAGGGACTTGAATAAGCCTACAGTTGTAATATGATGTTTTTTGTGTCAAAGTTAGAAGACTAGCATTCGTACCAGGTAATTCATAACTGACATAAATTAAACCTATTTAATGCGAACCAAAGCATTTATTCGGAACAGAGTGGTTTCAGGTGAAAGTGATTTTGTATAATGACGCACAGTCTGTCCAGTAGTTTAATGTTTGTATGATAAATAAAAACCAATGGTAATTGGTAGGGTTTTCCAGCAAGACGTGTTTGGGTTAAAAACCCTGTGCAACAATGTAACAATGGCGTGATGTTGTTTGGTGTCTCAGTTAGTGCTTGGTGATGGTTGTATAATGATGTATCTAATTGTGTATAAATCACATGACTTACGCATGCGCAACACGATACTCTTATCGTATTTAGACTATTTTTAAAAGGCTTGCAATTAGGAGATAAACTCATACGATAATTGTTCCATTTTTTGTATATCACTTGGTCAGCTTTCAACTGATGTTCGCCATGACTGCAGCGTTTAGAATTAATTCGCCTTGTATGAAGCATCAACTCGTGCAAGTAGGAATGACAATTTGTGAATAAGCCGCGAACCCAATTATCCCACTTAATTATAAATGACAACCATGTTGTTTTCATAAATCAACATTCTCTTAAACGACTTCGATTTTCTTAAGAAAATAAGCAACAAGACCAAAGTTATTGAGCTGCGACCAGACTAAATATGTCTAATCCTCATCACAAGATACTTTTAAATACCACTCCCCCTCTTCATCCAATCTTGTCTTTAGTATTTTATTTTCATATGTACAATCGTCTATACTTTTTGATAACGAGAACAGCCGGTAGTAAAAATAAAGCCACGCAGACCATCACGGTCTTGTTAATTCTGTACAATTCCACAAATTTCAATGAACAGGCGAGGCCAGATTTGTACATTCGTAAGTTGTCATGTTTATGTATTTGCAAAATACAGAACGAGCACTCCAGAGCGGACCTCACCTGAGCAAAAACCTCCTTTCAACAACAGTATGATGTTTTCCTACTTTGGGATTTAACTATTAATTTAACCTATCTAGTGCAACAACCACTCAACAACAACATAATTTTGCTTTTCCCAAAGGGTGTTGCTTTGGAGAGGTTGCACTGTAGTTAAAACCGTTTAATATTGCTTATATGCGTTACCATGGTGATGTAAACATATAGCTAACATATATAAATGTTACGTCATATTTCAACATACATTATGTAAGATATATTCCCTTGAATTCTCAATTTGCTCGTGCATATTTTCACTTGAAGTACCTATTTATAACATACATTCATATTTAACATTTTCTGGACATTTGACATCTCACGATATAAACGTATTGTTATATACTATGTGTGAATGTATATTTTTATTCAACAAAATCAATCAAATAAATTTCACTTTGTTTTTACGGCATTACGTGGATTTTGTTTGTAAATATTACTTTAAATTGTCTTTAACAACATATTATATTCCGTAATTCGACCTTCAGTCAATTCTGTATTATAAAAGGTGAAAGTAACCGTTGTTAACAGCAGGAATGGTCCTGCTATAGAAAGTGTGCAAACAAATTTCTAGGAAGTGCCACTTGCCGCACGATTCTCCTGACCACACTGACGACATTGTAGAAAATTAAACAACGTAGGTAAGGAAATCCGTGAAATACAAAATTCCCGCCGCCTTGGTTTACACTCATTCTTCCCAAACCCTCAAATAACGCAGTCCATAATGGAATCACCAAGGTTTTTGTTAATATCCCGATAACAACATATAAAGGAACATCAAAACAAAACCTTTGTACAAAACATTCAATACCTCGGAGGTAGCAAATACTACAAGAGGAAACAATTTATTTTTACGAATTTGCAGCCCTGCAACAATAACAATTAGAATAGAATAGCAATGCATGAAAGCATATATTTGACGCACAAAACGTGCTTTATGGAACTTGGAACATGACAATGCTTCTGCATGCGCGGCCCTTAACATTGACGAGTATCTGACTGAAACCATGTAACAATTCTTTGGCACTCCTGTACAAGCTTTATATGCTATTGTGCGACCTTTAGCAACTCCCTGAGCTAAAGCACGTAACATTCCATTAACACCCCTGTATCCACCTTGCCTGGCGTCCTGTGATCTTCAGCTAATCCCAAACTAAACATTTCCTAATACAATCGCAGTTTACTGGTGTTGTGTTAAAAGCAAGGAACGTTTATTAGCATGTACACTTATGGATATTTTGATTGTTTTTAAAGAAATGGTACGCTGGTTGCATTGGGGAACTAATTTGATGGAGAGTGTAGTTTCCCTTAGATCCATCAAATGCAAGGAGTATCGGTTTTTTGTCTCAAACTGCAAGTTCAAATATGTCCCTCTTTGTTCTAATATATTTGATGATATTCCGTAAAAAGAGGGAGACAATTAATACATTATTGTTCGATCGCCTGATAATTATGAATAACTCGTGCTAAGGAACGTTTGAATTCATTACTGCGCAGCTGATTTCTTGCCCATATCTTCATAACATCCCATGCCACAAGACGCAGTTCTTCTCAAATTACCCAAACATCGACGACCTCTAGACAGAAAAACGATTCGTACTGCAACACCTAACCTGTTCTCGTCCTCCCTTCTATTAGGTCGGTGAACCATGAACAATTTATGTAATTTGAATTGAATACAAATCTAAACGCACGCCCATAAGAATTAGAAATATTCTATGTTTAGTAAAAAATATACAACACAAAACAAGTGCCGTAAGAAGTTTCGCTACATTTTTAAATCCTACATATTACAGGTTCATAACAAAAACTAGTGCACATATGGGGGGGGAATATCGGCATTTTTGTCAAATTTTCATAGAATCAAATATTAATCTAACCAGCAAAAATACATTCGCGCATTTCCGGAACATAGCAAAACTAGATTTAAGAGTCATTTTAAAGTAGAAATCAACTCAATGTAGAATTTAAATCGACTGAGATCGTTGGTTTGAAATCTGTAAATACAGTGAAACCCCGATATTAAGACCACTTCTGGAACCAAACAAATCTGCTTTGATACTGAGATGATCACATCATCAAGTTGAAATATAGAAGTACTATTGAAAATCGGTCCGAAGAAAGCAGTCTTAATAATGAGGTGGTCTTAATACGGAGGTGGTCCATTAGTGAGGTTTTACTGTGCATTTTTATTTCAAAAGAGAAACATGGAATGTATCGTAGCGAACCTAATAACGGCTTTGATTGATACGATTTCCGCATCGTGTTGTTATCCATCTCTATATGTCATCTCATTAACGAGCATTGTTCTCTGTTTTTCATTAACGATAATACAGCTTTTCTCGACAAACGTGATCAGTTCATCTATCCGGTATCATTATATTATATAACAAGCGATATGTGACAGCTGTCGATGTCTCAGTGCGCATCACTGATGAACAGTAAATGAAAAATGAAGAATATGCCACAAATGTCATTAACTAGAATAAACAGATCACAACAGTGTCGTCCAGGTTTTTATTTTAGTGAACATAATATTATGGTAAATGACAGCATACTACAAATGAAAAACATATAACAAGACGCGTTTATTCAATTAATGCAATTGTTTTACACTTCAGCCACGGTAGATGACAAAAGCTAAATTTGAAAGTCTCCTTCTTTGCTGGATAAAGTGAAGATAATCATATGTGTAGGTGTATCAGAGATAGAAGACATTAATATAGTTTAAAGTGAAATCTTAAAACAATGACACACATATCATTATACAAGCATTATACGAATACTGTCGGTGAATTCTTCATCGACAAAACCCCTTCCAGTCGCAAATTCCATTTTCTAGATATAGGCACCCCGAATATCAGTCAAGTTAAATGTTTTCGATTCTTACATGTAAATATATATGTTCACGAGAAAAACGTAAATGTAAGTCCCTCGCCATATTTTCGATTGACGGAAGTTACGACATCCAGCGTGGGTCCCGGCATTCCTTCTAAAACGGGAGCGTTTTCGGGAATCTCGCTCTTATTGTAGTGCGCCAAATTTAACAGCGGATTTTTGTTGTCGTCACTTCCGTCAATAGAAAACATGGCAAGTGACTTACATTTATGCTTTTCTTACACGCAGAGTAGCGACATGAAGTTTTTTTGACAGATTTGCGTTGTTTGATGTGTTCAGATTAACAAATAGCGTCTGTACGGGTATAAAATCATGAAAACTGAGTGCCTATGATAAGCACTTGAAAAAAATTACAAGTAGGTGCTGAGTTGTTTCCATAATTATCTTAGATGAATTTTCTAACAGAAATAAAACATTTGAAGTTTCGATAATCATACAATAACAAAGCAATATATAAAAATGCCCGTCTGTTGTGTTCTATAATAGACTTCCCTTAGCAACAAGACTAACCTTACGCAACAAAGCATTCCAACAAAGTCTATAAATATTTTCATAAATTTTCGTGGAAAACTTGATTTCGTGGATTTCGTGGGTGAGCTTGACCATGAATTCAAGTACCCACGAATTCAGATGTTTGTAAAATTACAGTTATATCCAAAAAGAAATATATCCGAAATTTGAAAGTCCTCGAATTTAAGCGCCCACCAAATGACAGATTAAGGAAAATCAACGAAGGTTTGTGGCAATGGAAGTAAATGCAACCACAGTATTTGGTCATGTTAAAGAAGGGCCAAACTTGAATGCAAATAAGACACAATGACATTCCGAAATTCTTATTATACGCTCAATTTGTTTGCAAGTGTTTGAGCAATATGTTGTAAAATGACGATAAGTTTCCAAATTCTGTTTATTTCATTTCCGCTGGAAAAAAGGAAGCAAAAAGCTGTTACGTCTTTAACAACAGTCATGTATCTGGTTATTGGTTGTATGCTATAACATACCGCGTCTGAAATAAATTAATTTATGCATAAAATATACTAGGGTGTCCGGTCATTCTATGGAACTGAACAAAGAATTCCTCAGTGGTTTGAATACCACCCGAGACCAAAGTTCATATGTAAAGAAGCTGTCCAGTAGTTGTACACCTTGAGGTTTCCTCCAATGTGAATTCTGGAAAAATCGCCCAATAACCTTGGATGTTGGTTTAACGTGAAAAGCCAGAGAAAAAAGTGACGAGTCTACAGACAAGAGGTTACATCCGCCAATATCTCTAATGATATCCCGAATCTGTGTGCTCTTCCTATATTCAACAGCTTACGTTCTAATGTTGAAACATGTTGCTTGTGGATTTGGTCTGCTTTTTTACATTAAGACTTTAAGCTCAGTCGAATACTAGTGTAATGACATTGAAAAACCTCGCAAAACTCAACAAAACAATCATATTAATGAAAAAAACTTAAGATATTTTTACATATAATCAATCTTGCACTAGATCGTTCATCTAAAAATAAGAATAACACCGTGTTATTTTCACGCCAACACTCCATCTTGTTACTCATTCACATTCAATGCACCATCGACATGACACTGGGCGTGACGATTGTAAAGTAACATCGGAGTGCAAAGCAATAAGCCTTCTATTTTCGCAGTAAGTGATTTTCAAAAGTAATTGTACATGATGTATAAACTAAGTTTTCCTTCACATAGACATCTAAAGATTGTAAATGGTACCTTGATAGCAATTAATGAATATATCAATAAACTAAGTTTCCCTTTCAATTATTAGCTCTACAAAAATATAATGAAATGGTGCCTACCACAACATAGCAATATGAACACAATAAACGTTTAATAATTATTCTTTTTTAAAAAAATCAAGAAAAATATCACCGGTATAGATGAGACTAGGGTCCTCGCCCTCAGAACTGGACTTAAGTAGGCAATCAAGCACTTTACAGTGTCATTCGAATATATTGTTGTAGAACCTATTGAAGGTTATTCAAAGAAGTTGAAAGTGCAGTAACGATTTGTACGCCAGTATAGGTGTTACAAGTGTACGGCCAGACGTTTGAAACATTTTTTCAGTGTACAGTACATTTCATTCCAAGTTACGTCTGAAGCAGCAGATAACTGAGGTATTTTCAAAAGTAATTAAAGTCCATTATAATGGATATAATCAACCACTATGGTAAACTTTATGTATTGTTGATAAGTCATTATCCTGAAACTATTTGAATGAAGGGTCTCTATACTGTGATATTTTGCCGTCCTATAGCAATTGACACGCTTTGTCTTGAACACAAAGACAATATCTTACTATACGTACTGAATTGAATTCAAATCGCTTTCTTAGAGCACTTGCTGCGCGGCAAGACTTGTATTTAGCAACAAATCTGATAGCGTAATCATCAAGTAGGTTGGAAAAGAAGACAAAACATCTCTTGCTGCAGGACCTAACATTAATTGAAATGCTCCAGGCTTGTGTATACAATCGTTTTATATCAGGCACAAGTGAAATTAATTGTAAGCTAGGAAACAACCAAAATATTTTTACAGATTTCGCTCTGCTTTTCATCCGCCTGTGTAACATTACAACAGTAATAATAACAATGTCTTGTTTGACATTGATTCAGTCCCTTCACGATGACGGAAAAAATGACATGAATGAAAATAATATAATTATTCTCTTCAAGTAAGTACAAACAAGTACAGTTCAGCCTCTCCGAAGCAACACCCTTTAGGAGAAGCAAATGTATGTTGTTGTTGAGAGGTTGTTGCATTAGAGAGGTTAAATTAATAGTTAAGTTGTACAGTGGGAAATTCATGTTTTTGTTGGAGGAAGGTTGTTGCACAAGAAAAGGCAGCTCTGGGTGGGTTGCACTGTACGTACGATCCCACGTGACTTTTAGGAGTTTATTACTTTACGAGCGTTTAATCTGTTATATTTCCTTTGGTGTCTTTGCATAAGGTATAAAGTGTTTCGGCCAGCTGAGTCAACGTGAGTAAAACGTGTGCCGGATGAGCTCGTGAATGTAAAAGTTAAGTCCAAGTTGCGCATTTAACTGATGAGGAAAAGGGGGGTGATATAATTTTAATGAAGATAACTGGTTATCATTTAGCCATAAATAAATTAACACGTAGTTAATACTGAGTCTCGTATTTGGATATATAAACTGATAACGTATGATATACAGTATGTCCTCGGTTGACTATTCAGTTTAAGATTCTAACTATGGGTGATCATAGGACAAAGATTCCATTACCAATTGTTAAAATCAATTCGTGTGGGAAGCTTCTACCAGTAATGGATCTTGTTTTCTGATTAGCTTAAAGGAAAGGGCCAATTTTTCGCCCATTATTCAGATTAATAGATATTGTTTTTCTTTGTTAACTCGAGTTCTGGTTATCATCAAAGCTCGCGTACGAAATGACCAGACATCTCCTTATTTGGATTTAACAGGAATATTAATCCGGTATCTTGATAGACTTTACCGACGTGTAGCATTTAATGCGATGTCAGACCGTTGTCTTTTCTTCAGAATGCGTACATGGTGTTTGCGCTGTCTCATTTTGGATATCATATCGTCGATAAAATAATTTTATTTCATTTACTCGTTTAAGCTCACCATTTCTCCTACTTAAACAAGAAAAAATGAATACATCTCGGTTCTCTATTGCGAGACAATATACGAATTTCGATACGACTAAAATGCAGAAGTAAAAAAAATAAAAAAAGGATTCAAATATGTAACTACATGCCAAATGTTGACTACGGTGATAACTTCTGAATGTGATGAAAATATTTGGTCCTTTCTTTATATATACACGTATAACTTTCTGTTCGCGGCAGTTCAAACCCTCCTATGAAAATTTGACAAATGTCGATTTTCCTCCATTTATGGAGATGTTGTCAGCTCCTGTGGACGGGTAATTTAATAATGGTTAGAATACAGTCCAGCAAAACTGGTCAGGTGAAACGACCACTGTATATAACTCAAAAATCTCACGTCGTTGGTATGTTCACTGTACCGTAGCTGTTTTAAATACACAGTCAATTAGTAAATTTAACGAATTGAAAAAAAAAAACTACTCGTCCAATACCTAAACATATGATCATGGAGAGTTACTTCCCTTGATCACTTTTAGGAAATAAAGGTATCATTAACCATCATATAAGAGCGGTTACGGAAGCAATGGAAATATGGGGAGAATAAAATCTTCTCCGTAAGTAGGGCAAGGCTCTTCCATAAAAGGCGACAATGGGTCCGATATTTGCAACTAATTCCATTAAAACAAATGTACTGAACTATCAGGGAGGCACGCAGGTGATGTAGGCGCTAAATATCGGTCATAGTAATATTTACAACCTGGCCCAGAGTTTATAAAACTCGAAAACAGTCTCTGAGCTCAAAAAATGATGGTGGAAAGCATAGAGATCATTAATGTATCAAATACGTATTCAGGTTAATTATGCTGACAGAATAATGTATCAAAAATATCATTCTTGTCTTACCATTATTAACTTTGAAACATTATAACATTTACTACCTCTTTCATTTTGTTCATTTGAGATGTATCTGAGAATGCATACCTCCAATAAAGTCATTGAATTAATGCTTGCTGTAAAGTGTTGTTTTAAGTCCAATCCCCCGTGCTAACAAGTATCATTCCGATAGATATGAAAACTGTGCATTTTCCCCGTATTTATTTATATAATTGTAAACTTGATTAATTAAAATGATCGTAATAGTCACTGTAGTATTTTTGTGTGGATATTAAATACAAAAACTATCATGGATTGGCTTCACTTTAATTATAGAATGAGAAATAATTCTGACCACACGACCACATAATATTGCGAGGGATGTCCCAGAATTACGTATTCTTTTATTGTATCTTTGAAATGGTAGATAACAACGAAACGTACTCGCAGCTGGACGCACATTTAACTAAAATAATATACACAATGTTGGTGGTTGGTCTAGAAATGACAGTCTTTTGAAATGCTCAAAGGTATTGTTTGCGAAGCAAGTCATCGTGACGTCACAACGCCGGTAGTGAATAGCTTACCATTATTGTTTCATCAAATTCTATTACAAGATGAATGGAAGAGAGCAAAAAATTTTCATATCATAACAGTGTCCTAATTAGTGACTGTTCTTCACGTGGTATCACCGCATGTGACACTTATGTCTGTTCATTTTAGAATAAACTAGGCAGTTACATGAAACATTTATTTAAAAAAACAACATTGATAACATGTCAAAATAATCTATATATCATCTGTGTTTAGAAATTGCTCATTGTTTACATACGAAACACGCGATAGACATTGTTTGATATATTTCTACGAATAGAAACTATCTATATTTATCTTGTCGTTTGTTTTATTTACCGAATGACCATATTGTTTCCATGTTTGTACAAATCTTCATTTCTGAATGGTAGATATTTGTTGTAAGTTATCTTCATTACACGTATCAAGAATGCTTCAATACTGCATGTACTATGGAGACAATTTGTTATATTGACAAACAACAACAATCAAAAAGGTGGCAACTACTTGAGTTTGATAATAATTGTCTGGTATCCTTTAAAACAGGTGCACGTATGAAGTAATAAGTGACATTTTAGTGGTGTTATACAGAAATGGCTCAGCTTCGTATAAACTGCTTCTTATCGTATATTAATATGTTACAAGTATAAGTTATCGCACACATATTAAGTTATTTGTCGAATATTTAACAAACACCGTTCATTTTCTTCACTTTAATCGTAACGTTTTTCAACGGAAAAAAGCCAATATCCCAATATCCAATACCTCCAACTTCTTTTTTCCCATACACGCTATTAAGCAATCCTAATTTGTAACATGCATTGAACCACCATCCACCACCTTCAGCTCGTTCTTCACAGCAATTCTTCTCGTTTATATCATTATCCCGATCGTATGTAGAGAATTTCATATTGTCATGGTAGCTGAATAACTCATTCATAGATCCCTGATATCCAAATGCATCAACATTCATCTTGTAGCTAGTTGCTGCCCCATGAACAGTGAACACTTTATAATGAGCGTCTAGTTTTGAGCCGTCATACTTTTCCATATCGAAGTAAATTTGAACTCCATTCCCAGTTAGACGATGAATCTTTTCTAGACCGAGCCAATGTTCCCATTCTAATCTACCAAACCCAGAAACGTAATTACTCCATGGTCGGTAAAAGTTGACTGTACCATCTAGACGTCGCTAGCAAAGCAAAATATAGAAAATCATTGAGAACCGTAATGTCTGGGTCCAACAATGCTTTTTAGAGTACAAGAAATATTTAATGATTGGATAAAAAATAAAATTCGAGTTTTACGCCTCTTTTAAACGCAGGTAATAGTTATATAAACAACATTGTAACCTAACCAGTTTTTCCTAGTTTCACTACCGGTACTAACGTTCCTAGAGCCGCGGCCGTGGTCCAGTGGTTAGTGCGCTGGACTTGGAACCGGGAGATCCTGGTTCGAATCCCGGCCGCGGCAGTTTATACCCTTCCATGAAAATTTGACAAAAATGACGATTTTTCTCCACATGTAGAGAAGTTGCCGGCTCCTTGTGGATGGGGTAAGTTAGTACTGGTTGGTATATAGTCCAGGAAAACTGGTTAGGTGAACCGGTCGCCGTATATAACTGAAAAATTGTTGAAAAACGGCGTTAACCCCAATACAACCAACCAACAACTATCGTTCCTATCCGGAAGTTACTACCGCCGTCTCCAAATGTATGATCAGCTTTTCGGAAGGAATGCCATAAGTGTAGGGTCGAACATGCGTGCCAAAGGTCGTAGCCGCTCTTGGAACATACGTATATTACAATAAATAAATGGTCATACCGATTTGTAGAAAAAGAAACGTGTATATTAAAAAGTGTGTATATTAATCACTTTTGTTGCAAGGTGGTTTAATTGTTTCATTTCATGGGTGTACATATATAAAGCCAAGAGAAATCAAATCAGTCCTTTTATTATTGAAGCGAGTGTCCAATTAGAAACGAAACGATAGATAATTGAATATTTTAGAGATAATTTACTACTAGTAACTACTAGGTACTTTCGAGGTCTGATTTATAAGCTAAAATTGAAGTATGTCCTTCTTAAGCCCTACTATTCTCTGACTTTTTAAAGCTTTGTACCCGGAGACTGGTATCATTTGGTCAGTTAATGCTCAAGAATACATAGGCAGTACAGTTGGGATTTCACAGGAAAAAGTACATTCCGTTCTTACGAAAGATCTTGCAATGAGAAAGCTCTCAGCCCCTTGGTACCAAGACTTCTGACTGTTGATTAGAAGCATAGCAGGCGGATTTTGCTGCGTGCTAATATGAACCTTTTAGAGAGAGATAGTGCTAATTTTCTGCAGAAGTTTGCGACTATGGATGAAACGCGCGTCCGTCCGTTTCCAAAGTTGAAAAAAGCCATTTCCAGTACCCACTTTCTGTCGGATGATGACGTCATACATGTAGTGTATAGATATTGAAGGGGATTGTATTGAAAATAAAGCAATATGACCGCCAAAAGTCAAACACTTACATATTAGGCTCACAACTTTTCAATAAGCCCTTGCGTTTTCAAGACATTGTACCTTTATTTTTCACCGTATGTGGTGAAAGCAGCCACAATGTGACTACAGAAATTTATTATTTTCCGGTATTGACATAAAACACATGGACTTAAAATATCAACGCGAGCACGAATAGAATGGAATGATGTATCATGTACAAGTACACTGAATTGTCGGACCGACCATAACTAAACAGGTAATTATCTGAAACCAGATTATAAGTAGAGGACCTTGAATACGAGCGGTGTTTGTATCTTAGATCTTCAAGTTTCTGTTTGTTTAACTATAAAATCATGTTTATCCACATGATTCAATGAAACGCATATTGAATTTCACGCACGCATTCGGTCGTTTTAAAGGGAAGTTAGGAATGTCTTAAACTTAGTTATACAGGAAATTATATTTAAAGTTTCAGGTCTTCACAATAGGTTGTCAGACAATTTTGTGAAAAGATCAGTCTTGTGATTTAACTATACAGCGTCCTCCTCTTCATATTGTACCATTAATATTCAGTAAAACCTCACATAACGACCACCTTGATATCACGAACACCTTGTTATTACGACCATTTATTTCCGGACCGGTTTTCAATAAGTCTACCATAAGTAAACTATTCAATGAGACCACCTCATTATTACGATCGATTTTTGAATTAAGTAGGTGGTCTTTTAACAAGGTGTTACTGTATTCGGTCTATTATACAGTCAAATATGTGAACAAAGGCTACCCTTAGGGAAAGACAAGATGTGGTCTTTATTGCCAGGTGGTCTTTATTCGGAGGTGGCCGCAAACACAGGTGTCACTGTAATTAAATTGTAGATGTGCCAGAGCCATCTAACTTCAGCTCTTAAATGGACTAAAACACTATTCATACATGGTTTGTTGATTCATATGAGTACATTCCTAATAAAGATGAACATACAAGACATCATGATACTAAAAGTCAGCTGTGTGTTTTGAAGAACGAATGACATACTTCTCAAAGTAAAACATGTATTAAGCTCATATAAATTAACCTATTACTGTTTAAATTTCGAATTGTAATTAAACAACCATAATAAATATGAACACACTTGAATAACGGTCCATCCACCATTTTTCATGTCACAAAATACAAAAAAGGGACATCGACCATCAGGAGAAATAGCGTAGACACCATCTGTTGTTACTCCACTGGCATATATCTCCTCACAATCTGCATCAGAAAGATGATTAAATAGTTATGTCTGACGCACGTGAGTGCAATGTACCCATAACTGTTAATGCCAATATGACGGTTAAATTAAATCCAGAACCAGATGGCCCTATGTTCTAATAAACACATGCTGGAATGTAGATAAGTAAAGGATTCTTAGAAAAGAAACCATACAAAACATCCCAAATTCCCTAAAATACTACCTCCCGCCAAATATCTTAACTCAAATAGGACCAAACACAGTTCCGGAGGCTACCAACTTGCAATGGTAAGATTGTCACATTTTCACTGCATTTAACGCGTTTTTTTTTCAATATTTTTCAGTTGTATAGGGCGGCCGGATCACCTGACCAGTTTTCCTGGACTGTATACTAACCAGTGCTAACTTATCCTTCCAGGAGTCGGTGACTTCTCCACATATGAAGGAAAATCGGCATTTTTAAAATAATTTTCCATAGAAGTGTATGACCTGCCGCGACCGTGATTTGAACCCGGATTCCTGGATTACAAGTCCAGCGCACTGAGTTACATGATACAGCATACTTACATAGGATTTTAAATTATATTTCATTACGCACTGAATAAACAGTACTGAAAACTTACTATTTTACATTACTTTTAATTGTTATCTTTTTTAATTCTTAAATTGTTGTTTAGTTCTAGTGTATAATACAGTGACTCGCAAAATCAGAATCCGAAGTGTTCGCTTGCTATGATCTGAGTTCAAACGATCAGTTCACTGTTAATATCATTATTATAATGTTTCTGTTAAAGACAAGAAAATGATTTGTTTTTATTTCAAACTGAGTTTTTTTTCTGGAATGGGTAGCTAGGTTTTGAAAAATGAGGTTGACGCTTGACAAAATAAAAAAGAAACAGATTAAACTTACCGCTAGGTACACCTTGTATTGTTGTGTGGTTCGTTCCTTCAGTTTCCATCAATGCCTGTAATTGACGAACTTGTTCCTCAAGTGCTACAATACGTTCTTTCAACTTACTATCAGATGTTGTGTGACATATGTCCGAAGTTGCTGCACATATATAAGGGGTGCTGCCGTATGCCAGGTGAAGTCCTGTAAATACAATTGTTACGACAATTCTCAAGATACTAGTATCCATTTCTGATGACGTCCGTCACGAACGAAAAATTCTAAATTATGGACCGAAAGCACCCTGGTATTGTGGTGTAAAAGTATAAAAACCACGGCTACAGTTTGATTGGTTCAGCACAAGCTTTACATTGGACAGTATTTTTAGGTACGAGAAACAACCGGGTAAAGAATTCATTACATGTGTGTTCTCGTATTCACGAAAATAAGCGTTACATTGTCGATGAACAATAACAAAATTTACAAGTTGTCATTCAGGTTCAACAAAACAAATGATGCTTTATGTTGCGAATAATGCACTGAAGTAATATTATTTATCTTAACATCAGTATGAAATTAATGAAACTAGAAAACATTGTATTGGTATAATGAAAGCAGCAATTTAGACACCAATGCCTGAATAAAGCATAAACAAAATTTAGTCTCATACACAGGTTTATCGTTTTTGCTTGTATTTATTTATGACATGAAAATTATAATACACTTGTATGTCAAAACATTTTAAAACCACAATCAAAGTACGTTGCAATATTTTCTATCGCGGAGCAATTTATTCTCAAGTAATGGTTTAAATTGTACACATTTAAGTAATCGCTTAAATGGTTATTATCACGCACTATAATTTTCAACTCTTAAGATTTAAAGCTGCACCAACTTAGCAGTTGAAACGTGACAAAGTACAGCTCACTAATACTTAGATTCGGGGAAGGCCGCGACCGTGGTCCAGTGGTTAGTACGCTGGACTTGTAACCCGGAGATCCGAGCATATTGAAAAGCCCTTATTTATGACTTATTTCTGTCGAGGCAGGTGATACCCTTCTATGAGAATTAGACAATAATGTCGATTTTCCTCCATATGTGGAGAAGTTGCCGGCTCTTGTGGATGGGTAAGTTAGTACTGGTTAGTATACAGTCCAGGAAAACTGGTTAGGTGAACCGGTCGCCGTATATAACTGAAAAAATATTGAAAAACGGCGTTAAACACCAGTGACAATAAGCCACATCGAAACAAAATTTAATCTAGGGATGTCTACTAAACCAGACATTAAAGTTCTTAAGCTCTTACTCAAATTTGTCTAAAACTAAATGAATTCAAATTGGCAACATGTTTTGTTGATGAGTGCGGACTATGCTATTATCTTAACTATAATTAAATATCACTGGCCCAAACGCCATCAAGTAACTAGTGAGAACTATAAGCTTAGTTGAAATACTAGAAATTAACATTACACATTAAGAACAATTCCTTTTAATCAAACGAGATTATAAGACACGATTAAATTGTTCATCAGTTAGAATTAATTGTTGTCGACAAGAGTTGATATGTTTGGATTTTACTATTGACGGAACTTTCTGAAACTCGCATAAAACTAAACAAGGGGTAAATTTCGTTGTAAAGAAGCACAGTTTGACGCATAAAACATGCTATAAAATATGTGATAGTTAACGATCATTGTGTATATTTTAGTCGATTGTCTGATGAACAAGTGTGCGATAACGATTCACTGAACACGAATTTAAATGTTTATGTGATAAACATGTTTCAATTATGTGCACTTAAACACCTGCTCAGGAAGCGGAGAAAAACGAAAATAATAAAATAAACGATAAGGAGGTACTTGATGGATCGCAGGAAAACTTGTGAGAATGCATGTACAGTCATATAACTTGTAATAAAAATTAAGTTTAAAATGGATGTTATCTCCGGGTTCCTGTGCAAGTCTAGAAATGTCAATGTCAGTTTTGATTCATCTCAAAATTTAATTCAAGTGGCTCTTTATTTAAGTTATCGATGGAGCGGCTGGACCGGATTTGTTTTTTGTTTCCATGTGACTTCTTGTCACTGGGGTTTAACGCCTTTTTTCAACAATTTTTCAGTTATATACGGCGACCGGTTCACCTAACCACTTTTCCTGGACTGTATACTAACTAGTGCTAACTTACCATTCCACAAGAAGCCGGCAACTTCTTCACATATGGAGGTAAATTGACAAAATTTTGTCAAATTTTCATGAAAGGTATGACCTGCCACGACCGTTTTTTGAACCCGGATCTCTGGGTAACAAGTCCGGTGGACTAACCAGGAAAACCTCAATGATATGACCACGTTAGGGACCTGAGGCATTGGTGGTAATTATGAGGTGGTCTCATTATCGTATTGATTAAAAGGGAGTTATTGAAAGTGGTCGTTATAATAAGGTGGTCGTAATATTGAAGTGGTCACTATTTGAAGTTTGACTCTCATTATGCAATATTTAAATCAGCCTGGCAATGGATTAAACCGACCAAGCTGATGTTTGTTCTCAACATTAGTTATATAAGTATATCTCAACTTTCTGTTTTGCAAGAAAATGCTTAATTCATTTGTTTTTTTTTTCATGTTTCAATGAAATATGCTCGATATGCCATTAATTTATGTATGTGTCAAATATTAACGAGATAATTCTACAAGGTGGTTTAAAACGATACTTGCTATATATACACATTTTAATCATTTAATTACATCGTTTAATTTCTCGATTAATATCAATTAAGATTTGATAAATGCTTTAAAGTCCCTTAGACGTTTTTCTCTGAAATTTCGTTATTTCTGTGCTATTTTTTGTTATTGTAATATTGTCATAGATAATCACAGCAAAACCCTTGAAAACCGGATCATTCCGGATTGATCAAAAAGTCCAGTTTTTTTAGAAACCCAGTTTTCAGAGAGCTATCGATTAGAGAAGAGAAAAGAATGGGCCTTGAAAATTCGTCCGATTTTCGGGTAATTCCGGTTTTCGGAGGGTCCAGTTTTCAGGGTGTTACTGAGTCATTAACAATCTTACTCCTTGCTGTGAAAGGACAGAATTTCAGATTTATTTCACTTTTATGAATTGACGGGCACTTTTAGACTGGTTCGTACCACAAGTATTATCCAATTATATATATTTATAACGGATTGATGATTCCTAACGTTACTAGGTTATTCATCAAACACGTTGTATGCATTATGTGTCTCTTTTATGATTCATTACTCATGACTACATTTTTATACAATTACTAAATTGTATAAAATAATTGTCATGAGACGTTTGTGGCCCAGTGGTTATAATGCCTGACTATAAATCACCCGTTCCTCACTGCTATCAGTTCGAATCCCATCCGAGACCAAATTACACATGTGAGAAAAATGCCCAGCTTGATGGTCAGTGGTTGTATTCCTGTGTACGCTCGGGGTCTTCTTCTACCATTAACACTGAAAAGGCCGCCAAATGTCTCTGGTTGTTGGTGCTGCCGATATTATGTTTTCATTAAGCTTTTAGTTGAATATACTTACCTAGGAACAAACCTCGAATTCAGTTTTTCAATGCTGATGTGTGTTGAAATGTATGTACCGTTTCGAAAATTCAGACCCAACCTGCATGGATGTTTTTGTGGATATGAAGGACCCGTCTAACAGCAGCGAGTTTGCATAAAGAGTTGTGACGTGTTGTAACGTTTCAAAACTCATATTGTGTCGTGTCGAACGCGGACACCTACCTCAGTTTGTCAAAGGGATGTATTTCCAAGTCGCCAGTGTTCGGCAAGCAGTGACAACAATTTTAAACGGTTTAAAATAGTCGTGAGAATTTTGTCTCGTGACGTATCAAAGACATGTTGAATGAGTGTCGCCTGAGCTGGAACAAAGGTCGCGGACATGCCTTCGCATGTCGTAGATTTGTGCAGTAGGTCTTTAAATACTTATTGTGAGTTTTACGAGTTTTGGAATTATGGATACGACCACTGCCCGAGATTTGTTCGACAATGCAGCACTTCTCAACAAATTTATGCGAATTCTTCTCCACATATTCTCAAAGAAGCTGCGCAAATTTTGGCGATTTGCAGATATATTGACCTGAAATTTCAAACGACTTCTCGATTCCAAGTGTCCTGTTCTGTTAACATCTTACAAAGGCTTTGCTCCGGATTGGACTCGAGATTTTCGAGTTTCGATTTTCGAGAAAATTTCGAGAACTGCCATCTTCAGTTTTAAGCTCATGCAGAAAGTCTGTGCGTCTCTCTAATCATGACCTTATCTAGTGTCTTTTCTGTACTTTTTGTTTGCATTGCTTCGTTAACATCTTCCACTACCTTTGATGTGCAAGAAACTCATGATTTCTGAGCATCTGGGTAGATAGTATTGTTGTTTCTTCTTGAAAACTCATCTGAGGACTGATAAAAAGTGCATTACCGACGAAATTTATAAGTAAATCATAATGTGTCGTCCTAACGCGTACTTTCTCGTAGTTCACATGTATTCACCCGTTGCATATTCGTGAATATGTCGCAATATCTCGTTTAGACTCGCAAAATCTCGTACTGTCTCGTACAAAAGTCTTCATTTGTAGAAAAAGTGTTGTATACAGATCGCACAGATGTTGCTCAAACATGTCTTAAACTCGGCCAGTTATCAAGTATCTTACTAATGTTCTCAGCAACAAAAAAAAACATGGTCATCTCGTGAAAGTTTTGACACGTTATAGCGCCTGGGAACTCTTAATATATCGTAGCCCAAACTCTACACAGAGTGACACGGGCTTTACTCAGTCAGTAATGCTCAATATCGTTAATTTCATTGCTGATCTAAAGATAACGTTGCAAAAGTCATTAGCCATTCAGCGCTTCCCATGTTTATTTCCAATACATGTAGCAACGTATTCACCGTACACCGATGCATAAAAAGCTTTGTTAAAAATGAATGAAATAAAATACATGTAATGAAATAATAAAACGCAGGCTTAATATAAGATCTTCAAGTTTTAATGACATGTCATAATACTACAGATGTAGAAGATGTAGATATGGTGAATAAAACTGATCACATATTTAACAACGGATGAACAAAGTTCACAATATAATTGTTGACAATTCTTTAGAGTTATCTTTCTTTTTCAGAACGAACGTAATGTTTTTGTGATTATTGTTACTGGGGTTTAATGCGTTTTTCAACAATTTTTTTGTTATATACAGTGACTGTTTACCTAACCAGTTTTCCTGGATTGTATACTAACCAGTACTAACTTTCCCTTCCTAAAGGAGCTGGCAAATTCCCCACATATGGAGGAAAATCGACATTTTTGTCAAATTTTCATAGGAGGGTATAATTTGCCGCGACCGGGATTCGAACCCGGATCTCCGGGTTATAACTCCAGCGCACTAATCACTGGACCATGGCTGCGACCATATACATGTATATATATGATATACATGTATCACATTATACGATCTACATTATACATCTACTTGTATGACTTTTGTTTTTGTGTTGTCATTTGCATTGTCCACTAGCATCTTCATTACTGCACTAAATTCAAATATGTGTTTTGTCCTCCACTTTTTGTATGGTCCTATGTGTTGGGTGGGTTCAGTTTGGTAGGTTTTTGGGCGAAGGCGGGATTTTTTGGTATGTGTTTTTTTCTAAGAATCATTTTCTTATCTGTAATAATATCCTTTATTTTTTGTGTACTTACTTCTGTAATTTTTTTCCAACTCAAGGCATTACCTGTAGTATTAATTTTCTTATGTTGTATGCTTTACTTTTGTCGGGCTAGTATTGACCTCGTACAAATGATTTCAAAGTATTTAACAGATTTTTGTAGGTGTATGTTGTCATGGTATTTTCCTGCCTGCGCTTTCTTCATTTAAAAATGCTATGATTGTTGACTGATTTGTAAAAATGATACTTAAAACACTAATTCAAATGCGGTGATGACATCAACCAACTGACAGGTGACATTAGACAAATAAATGAAATATTGAATATGTTCAAGTCAAAATTAATGTGGTATTTGTATTTACTAATAGCATACAGTTGACAACATGTTGATATTTCACTGACATAACATAACTAAGATGGCACTTTCAATTAAAAATCATGATCTATAATACACACTTTAATATACATTTAAATAGGCAATAACGAACTTAAGAACAGTGTACCTTTACATATGAAAAAATGACACCTCAGTCCTAATTAGAATGTCGATAAAATGATAGTCAAATCTAAATGACAATACCATGAGTATCAAATATAGTGTACATCATGATGTGAAGATGTTAATCGTCTTTTATTTCATCATCATGGGCGTCCATACCGCACATACAATAAAACATAGGACAATATGAAGGAATGTGCAAACAATTATTCATGCACCATCTGTCCATGCCAGGAAAATGCTCCCATAATCCTACAGACCAACAGTATATATGTTTTGACGGTATAATCTCCAGGAATTTATTGTAATTTTCCCATGGTATTCTATAAGTTGGGCGGTAAACTGCCACTCGATTGTTGAACAATGGGTTATCCTTCACGACAACACCTGTAATATGTGATATAAATTAAATACAATGCAACCTCTCCAAAGCAACACCCTTTGGGAGAAGCAAACTTATGTTGTTGTTGAGAGGATGTTGCTCTAGAGAGGTTAAATAAATAGTTAAATCGTACAGTGGGAAAAATCATGCTGTTGTTGAAGGGAGGTTATCGCTCATGAGGGTCGCTCTGGAGAGATTGCACTGTACATTATAATCATAATGAATGTTTATCATGTGTATTGTGTACGGCTTTAATTTGATTACATTAAACATTTAGGAATTAGATACACAAATTTGCGAGTATATATAATTTTCTTATGACCTTTAGTCAGTAGACTTACATGTGAACAATACTGAAATACGAAGAACATACCGAGGCAAAACCTAAAGATCATGATAATGATGAAGATGAAGTTTATGACGTTACAAGTACGAGACATTCTACATTAGAACTGTTGTAAATCATTTTCTCTTTTCTTCTCATTTGAATTGGAATTTTCGCCTTGCAATTGGAAAAAAATTTTTTTGCCATTGGACACGCGACCGAATATCGGTCGTCAAAACGGCCCCCAAAACCCCTGTGTCTTCAACCGCTTCAAATCCATGTACAAAATGTTACAAGTTTTAACCAGAGGCGAAGTTTATCATTTTTTTCTCATTTTATGTCTTACCTGTACAATTGTCTAATATGGCAATATCTGCGCAATTGATGAATTGTTCTTGAGGTCCATACCCCATACCACAACTTCCGGTACCACATCCATAGTTATTTCCTAAAAGTGATATAAATAAATACAATAAACACACACGAGATATTACAACAGTACCTTCCTTTTTATTTAAAAAACCGCTTATGACATATTAAGGCCCAATCTCACATTCACGTTTTTTTTTTCACCACGGTTTACCTCGGTTTAGTGCTCCGTGACAAACCGGGATAAACCTTGTTAACACCCTGGCGATACCCTGAAAGGCCGCGGTGATCCGTGATGAACCGGGGTGAACCGGGAGATGGCTCCGGTTGTTTTAAAATGTTTACTGAAACCGTGGTAAACCGGGAACGATTGCACAAACCGGCAGAAACCGTGTAGCACCGGTGCAACACCGGGTACCTCCGGGGAAACAACGGGGCACCACCTGTCTACTACCGTGATAAACCGTATTAATCCGGGGTGATATGAACATATAGAGGTCGGACTTGTGACGATAAAGTATACCTTCGGTTTGTGCTGGTAGAGTTACGGATGTTTTCCGTAAAGTCACGTTTATACCCGGAAAATCCCGACAGAGCCACGGTTGAACCCTGTAATATCACGGATCGACCCGGTATGTTCGAGTGTAGGCCGGATGGTTACGGAAACACTACGGTGACAAAAGGTGTGGCTGTGGATCTGTTACGGTAACAGACAGAGTAAACAGTAGCTGTTATCAGGTTACAGCATAAACACTGTAAAAATCGTGGTTGAAATCAGTGTGGTTCACGCGTTTGTAAAATACACATGAAAATGAACTATCTCATAAACCAGAGCAAAAAACAGATTCCAGTTACTGGATTGTCAGCTAAAAATAAGTTATCAACAAACAGCTTGTAACATAGCACTAGCAAGACTTAACGATAGACAAAGGAGAAGGATTCGAAAAGAATTTAGTGTCTCCGTTGGAGAAGCTTTTTGTTCGCTAGAGAAGTTTTTTTTATTAATCTTCTGAAGACTTCAAGTAACTGATGCCGATTTTGAACTTCTTCCTGCTTTTTTGTACTCCCGATAGTCACCGGGTAAACGCCGTATCACGACCGGGACTATATCGGCGAACACCGGAGCACCACCCGCCACGACCTTGGCAGCTCCGGCATACATCGGGGTCAGTCGTATCGACACCGGGGCCTACACCGTGGATATCCGTTGCGAAACCGGGATCCAACCGGGCGTCACCGTGAAGAAACGGCTTTGTATTCGGGGCTTTACCTAGACGTCGTCGGGAATATGATAACAAACCATTTTCATTTCAAATAATTGCACGGTTTACCCCGGTTCACCGGCTATTTGAACCTGGGCAACACCGGGAACAACACCGGCTATGAGAGAACTGGGCTTTAACATCACCATTTGATAAAAACATTTGATGAATATTGATGCACACAGTTTCAGAGAGAGCTGTAGTAAATTTCTATGTCACCAGTTTTTGAGTTCTGTCTGCAGCAAGGTGAGTAAAAATCGCAAATTCAAAACCTCGGTCTATTAACCATCTGTCTTTCAGTGGCTTCTTTTTTACTCCAAGTAAATACATCTAAAGTTAAATTGATGAAACGATAGACTGTTGACTGAGTGGTTGGGGTTTCAATACTCGGGTGAAGCACTAGTTCCCGAGAAGATTTGAATGATAATATTATTATTTCCAAAGTTGTCTATCTGCCAATCTGATTTAATCATATAATTTGAACTTAAAATTGAGGCGGTCTCAATTATCAATTTAATAAATAAAGAAATATTAGAGGAATATTGAAAACTGGTCTAATATGAAAATGTGGTCCTAATAATGAGGTAGTCACATTATTGAAGCTATTGTCCAAGAAATACATTATGTGTATTGACCTATTGTTCGACTAATGAGAATCATTAGTTTGGGTGATATTCTATCTCGCTAAATGATGACACTTAGGATAATTAATTAATCGTCTATGCAAATGATATTTCGCATTGTGTAAAAATCTAATTTCAATTCACCTTTGCTTATAACTGACAGCCAATCGAAAAAAAAATCTATGTGTGAGATCATTTGCACGTGATCTCTCTATTACACTTGTCTCAATTAAGACAATTAAAGCAAAAAGAAAAAAATACGGCCGGGAAAAGAACTGTTTGAAAATAGTTATTACCTTTATGTTAATTTGATCAACCAGTCAAAAAGTATTTTTATTAGGTCGTATATTAAACATCTATTCAATATCCAAAAGGTATTGCATTGAAACACAATCAATAAAATAAGATAAATGTAAGATTCCCAGAATCAAGTAATGTATTTTCTTTCCTAAAACTTAAAACCCCAAATATGCAATTAATACTATGATGACTGTGTCTCCGTTTGTTAGTACTATTTGTTGAAAGTAAATTACTTGCGAAATGAAGTCATTCTTGGTATATCCTTTATCTGTTTTAATTTTAACATTTGTTGTTAACAGATGACTGAATAATAACCAGCCATTACCAAATTGGCGTTCGTTTACGTTTTTTTTAAAAAAAAAAATAGTTAGGTTTTGTAATGCTCAGAGTTACTCTACCAATACACAAAGGTGATACATGCGAAATTCGGTACGTTGGTAAAAAAAATATTCTCTATAGCCATTATTTGTCGATGGATTTTTATTTTAAGTATTATATTCAAACTGGAAACAGACAACAAATAAGACTCGTTTCGCTCACGTAATTGTTACGTTGAGACAATCATTGGGAATATTCTGATGTGTTTATTAAGTAATGAACAGTTTATTACCGGCATTATATTTCCATCGCAGAATGCATTGAGAACATGTGATATTCGGTGGCATGTCAAGCTGAAATGAATATCTGGGCTTAACACTTCCTAGATAATAACGGGTGTCCCCTTTAGTCCCAGCAATGGTCAAAAGATGTCCATTTTCAAAACAGTCAATAGTCGGGTCCACAGACATATTGTTGTTTTCACAAAGGCGGAACTCGAAGTATCCTGAAATGTAACATCAAAGAGTTGAGTCATGTCAGTACACATAAACGTACAGAATCAATGATATTTTAACATTTTTTTTCGAATAAAGGTCATCTGTCTATAAAGGCCACAAAAAAATGTTGAAAAACGGCGTTAAACCCCAGTGACAATATGTCACATACAAACAGTCATCAAAACAAAAAATCAACATGAACTTACACGAATAGATTCAAAATTAGAAGATATTTATCGGCGAAAACATATTATGTTCATAGTATGTTCATTGTCCATACTTTGGTGAATTTCAATTAAATGCACATTCATGTAACCAATACATACAAAGTACAATACTTAATACACACTTACATGTGTACTAACAAACAAAAATAGCGAGAAAATAATTATTGTGGCAAAAATCTTACATTAGAAGTATCGATGAACATGTATTATATACAAGGTATTTTTGCTTTAATTAAGCAGAGGTAACACTCAATAGATTCGTCCGACTATCCCACATTCTGCCATCAATCAACAAAAACTCATTACACAATCGTATATTTCAAACTTGAATTGAATAATTATTTGTAAGTTTAAGCAATTTAAAGAATTATTTATCAAACGGTATTTATATTATATATCATTTTGACAATATTGAGATATATGGTCCTGGTACGGCTCAAATGTCTGTGCAAGTTATCTAATCATAGTCAAAAATCGTTACGATTAGGAGAAAAAATAATTGTTAATGTAAAATATAATGTTAATATACAAAGCGTTGGCTTCCGTCGCTGCGTACTTATGGTCGGACTAGAAATCACTATCCCCTCATCGCTGTCAGCTCGAATCTTATCCCGGATCAGACAAATTTCAAGCGAGAACGCTATCCAGCTAGCTCACGAAAGGTCGGTGGTTCTACCCACGGGTACATGTGTGGTCTTCCTTTTGGGCAAGTCGCTAAATGACCCTAGCTGTCAGTGCGACGTTAAATCCAAATAAAAAAAATATATGCAATGCTATGTTTCATTTTTTTGTGACAATCAAAATATTATATATAAGCATCTATTTATACATGAACGAGCATAGACAAAACGTATTTCATATAACCGTAAGTGTACCGTCTTTATCACGTATGGCTTTGTTGTTTTGTGCTGTGGTTCCTTTCTTTTCCCTCTCCCATCATGCTGATCAGGTTTCTCAAAACGATTTTTATATCAATATGGAATTAAATAAATCTTCGACGAAAACTTTTGTTTGTTTTATATGACTTATTTTCACTGCGGTGTTAACGCCGTTTTTCAACAAATTTTCAGTTATATACGGCAACCGGTTCATCTAACCAGTTTTTCTGGACTGTGTACTAACCAGTACTAACTTACCCTTCCACAAGGATCCGGCAACTTCTCCACATATGGAGGAAAATCGACATTTCTGTCAAATTTTCATAGAAGGGTATGACCTGTCGCGACCGGAATTCGAACTCAGACCGTCGAGTTACAAGTTCAGCGCACTAACCACTGGACCACGGTCGCGGCCCGATTAATGCATAATTCATGACTTCGACATTGTTATGTTTGCGGAATTTATCTTAATATAAATGTAGTTATTCACCGACCATTTCGGATTTATATCAAATTAGCTCATAACCTATAATAAAGTAAAACCACGGTCGTTATAATTGGTCGGTCTCATTATCAAGTTGAATTTTGTAGGGTAGGTATTCGAAGCCAGTCTGAATATTAGTGATCGTGATCACAATGTGGTCGTAATATTGAGGCTTTACTGTAGTTGTGCATTATGTTTTCACTCCTATATTTGTCAACTTGGGAATTGTGGAAAAATTGTTACGGAAATAATTGTTGTTTGTATTGTACAGTCTTAAATTCAAGTTTGAGAACTAATACGAAGCCCTTAGCAATTACTTAACCGCCCTACCGAAACAACCACAAGAACGATTTGGCAAATAAATCTATTAAATTGATTTTCATTGCATTATACCGAAGACGGATTGATATTGATAGCAAAACTGATTAAAACACATGAAAAGGTTTTAAGTCTTAGCGTACATTTCATCAAGTTCAAACTTATGTTTGAATGATAAGATGGCATTTAGTAATATCATGTTTCGTGTCAAGTAGAGCCGTATCCTTAACAAGAAACGTCTTTAAAAATGAGAAACGGTGTGGAAATGAAAATATTTTGGTATTTGATGTTATTTACACTGTAGAAACTAAAAAAACGATCAATACTACTCGGCATGATCTTATCTTTTTCTACGCTTGTAGATTTCACCCAATAGAAGGAAGGATTTCCTCTGAATCATCAACACGTCATTTTCCGTACTAATTAAAATATCCAATAGAATGACGAATTTCTGATGAATTATTGATTCGCCGTGTCAATAAATATAAGTCGAAACTGATATTGAACATCTACGCCGAAGAAAATATCCAGAACCTATTGATATAAAATGAAAGTAGTAAGTACCTAATCCATATACCTTTGTGGTGTGATGTGATTCTCACGGTTATGTTAATAATTGTTTCTCCTACGGTGTAACACTGACTAATGGGACGTTCAGCTTTTACAAACTTTCCACCAACCGTGTGGTCACCAGGGTCATCATCATAACGATCTCCACATATGCCGCATTTACCATCAAATTCATTCCACTGAGTCTGGAAAAATACACCATTATTTTCATAACAGTTTTTGTTTATCAAATCACGGCATTATGTTCAACAATGGAACATTTTTACTTCAATCAATTACTATAGGAACAAACATACAAAATTAAGAATTGTTACGTCTACTATCAATACAAGCGTGCGTGGAGCAGAATATGATATGCGGTATTTACACCTCAGTTACACAGACGGTATTTTATTTTAAATTACTCCTTGTTTTTTTATCAGTTGTCATGCGTCATTTTAGTTCTGATTTTCTGTGTAAACGGCTATCGGTGATGGACAAGTGTTCAATCGGTTAAACAAACATTTCGTATGTTAACCACCGATCAAAACCGACAAAATGCCACATTTTAATTCTCATTTTTTTATATCGGTGGTAAGTATAATTTGATCGGTTGCTTATCAGTGGTTCATCTGTGATATCGGTTGTAGACTGGTTGTCAATCAGTTATTTGTAAAATATTTTCACCGATCGAGAATTTTAAACAAGTTTGAAAATCTCAATCGGTGACTATCTTTCCCAAATTGCAGTTGATTGGTGGAAAACAGGTGACCAATAGGTGGTATCGCTTTTAAATACGTTGTCTTCGGTTCACACCATACTATGGCTGAAAAGCTACCGATCAATCACTGATGGCTCTGTGTAACTGGGGTGTTACACATAGCATTACAACGTTTTCACCCAGATTTGCCGTCTATTTCACTAGTGTTCTTTACAATATTTGTGCAGCGTTTTAGGCCGTTTGCATGTATTTAAACCTTCTACTGCATGCCATCAATGCCCTCCACTTTTTTGCGTATTGTTATTAACGTTGTTGCGCAAGTTGGTAAAAGGTGTCTCGATGAAGCTCTTAGGTACGATAACAACTAGTACTGTTATAACAATTAACAACACTACTGGCATTTTTTTACCCCCCCCCCCCCCTATCAATGAAGAAATGAAGAACGATGAATGATAAGACACACGTAATTATCTGTATTGTACGGGGTAAAGTAGAACATGCTTATAGTGAATTCGGATACAGTTATTATTCGGATATATTAAAATAACCATCCAGGTCCCCACCTGGACTTCACTATAGCTGAGCTGAGCTCTACTGAAGTCCAATGTATTTTATTGATTCTATTGTTTCAGTCTATTTACGGTTATTATTTTCTGGCATGAAATTAAACAACAATTTGCAAATAACGGTCGTTAGCCAACAGGTGGATGGACAAGTTGCTGGAAATTGTTACCCTTTTCAAATACATGTATGTTTATTTGTTCCCCAAGGACATAAACATATACTGATCTCATTCTTCACCTGGTAACAAGAAAGGAAAAAAATAAATGTCCCGACAAACAATTAAAACAGAATATGATTAAAGCTATACTGAGTTTCTCACTGCGTAATGAAGCCATGGTACACTGACTTTAAAATTGTTGTAATTAAGATCATTCCTTTGAAATACATGAATCGTCACGTCGTAATCATTGCTGTAAAGGTACGAGGGGTGACCCAAAAGTTTTTTCAAATGAATACGGCGTCAATAAAGTCAAAACGTTACATGACAATAAATCTACATACCATGTAAAGTTATCCTTATTTTCTAGAATATCTGCCACACTTGAATTAATATTTTAATGAATACAACAAGGTACATTGCGTTAAAATTCACAAACTTCTGTATCACTCCTCGTATTTATTTCAATACTGTAAAACATTCGTTTTCACCAGTTACTTAGGACGTGGGAAAACGTGGTACCGATTGAATTCTTGTGTTTGTTTGTTCGCTTGCTTTTAATGGATGAGAAAATGTAGAATTGAAACTTTTTTATAATCTTACTCAAACAAACTTATATATAAATAATAAATACGCATTGAACTTCAGAAAAAAATAAGTATGACGTAAAATATTTTATAGCTTTGGTTTTAAGTACATTTTCCTGTCTAATGACTGAAAGCATATTATTAAGTATAAAGAGCATAACCCTGAAAACTGAACCCCTTCACGACTGGGCCAAAAGTCCGGTTTTCGGAAAATTCCGGTTTTTAGGGAGTCATGCTATAAGGGGTTATTATGATTTGTTAATATATAAGTGTCAAAGGGGATACCGGTAGATGGAGTTGAACTCCTTTCCGAGGACAGTCAGTAAAATGGTGTTACGTTATTTGGAAGTCACATTTTTAGACTGCTGCATATTGCTTACTGCTACGAAATATGTCTAAATATGTCTGAAAGGAGTCAAAATTCTGGTCAATTAGCTTTCAATCACACCGACTTTGCAGCAGCACAGGTGGAATCGTCTTTAATGTCAAATATAGCTTTATAAGTTTCTTTCTTTGTTAATTTCAATATGGTTTCCTTGATAAGAATGATCACGAAAAATACAAGTTTTAGTGGTTTATGAATTGTTCAAAGAAGTAAGTTTTAAGTCCTTTTCGAGATAATTTTTCACCGGTCGCACCAACATCCAGGGTTATTTTGGCGACTTTGCCAGCATCACCGATGCATGTTTCAACATGTGGCGTTAGAGTTTGTAAGTTCAACAAAGTTTTTGAGAAATATACATTTCATTATTTATACAAAAATTTTCTTACATTCATTTATGTTTCACGCTCAGAGGCAACAAAATACCTCAGGCAAAATTTCCAACCTTGGTTGTCTGTTAAGATAATGCAAAATGCCCGTATGAAATCAACTTATATAGCTGCCCCTAACTTACTCTACTGCATGGTTAAAATATCCGGATCCCTCGGATTTAAAGCCAACCCGATAACATCAGAAGGTAGAGAGATAACTGTTTGTGATCAATAGGGAAATCCACGCGAATCACACTCATCCAAAACATAGTTTAAATGATTTCAATAAAGTAGAAGAGACAATGCATGAAAACTCTGATTCGTACAAATTGTTAGGAAGCTGACAAATTTTCACGGAATGAAAGACAAACAGTTTTGATAACCCGACAACATTGGTCAGGACATCATGACGCCATACACAATTAAACTATTACTTATGACCTTTGCTTTGTCCAGCGCTGACAAACGGACACTCCGATATGCAGCGACGTAATTAAGTGAGAAAGGTTTTATACCTGAAACCCACCGCAGTTAAGTCCCATGTCATTAAAATTCGAGCGAGTGTTGAAGCCAGCTCGCCACATGGAGTTTCTGGCCGGTGGTTCTTCCAGATAACCATGTCCTGTAATTCCTAGCACACTAACAAACAACAAGAAAATTCGCAAAATCATTGTAAATTAAGGTCTATATGTTACCATACGATCACCAACAGTGTATGTATTAAGCACCCATTAAATTACATGATTTATCGCTACGCTATTATATACAACGTTACAAATGATGCATTCCTTGCTATTATTGTCTAAAAACACATTAATTATGCTTTAATATCACCACAGAACGGTTAATAATTCCAGTAAGGCGGTTAATATTCTCTATTATCTGTAATACAAATCCATTTCACACGTTTTCTTATTGTAGGCAAATATTCCAATACCAAGCCACGTTTTTATCAGCTTTTCGTGAAACCAAATATAGCACACGTATATAATTTATACTGGAACGTGACCAATGCTTTCGCCGAAACACCAGGAATGCACTACAAGTGTGCTTAAAATGTATTACTTTAACATCAAAGATTTAGTAAGGTGCATCAAGAAACCACAGAATTATAAATGGCAGTGTCATCCCGAGAAAGGACCAAAGAACATAACAGATAGTATAACCTAATCACAGGCCGTCCGTGTCGATCACATTTATAAATTGATATACAATTTATGCCATCAATCTCATTGCTTTAACAGACAATATAATATTTATATCTCCGCAGTTGCATCTATGCGATAACTATATTCTCTTTAGACGTTCATGCTTATCGACGCGAGGTGTGAAATTAGAAAAAAAATTCAATTCTAACTCACAATCGCTTATATAGACCATGCGTTCTTTCCCCCCTTAGGCAATTGCAAAAATATCTCATATTCATTTAACCTAAACTAACGTTTCATTACAAAACTAATATCTTAAAATTAACGAGGTTTATCTAAGATGACATAAAAACCAATTGACATTATATTTCCTCTTTAATTTACATAATTTTAAAGGGACAGTACGTCAGACGGAAGGCTTAAACCCGTATTAGTAAAACTTAGAGTCAGTTTATTATCTTTCATTAAAACTAAGGCCAACTTTTAAAATGTTGGTTTGAAGGCACGTTACTGACTCATTAAAATGTCCCCTGACCTCAATAAGAATAGCAATTTTGATCAAAATTGATTTTCCGCAATTTATTCTAGCTATTTGGTTTTAAGTACAAGCATATTTTGCTAACAAAAAAAACTGTGTACCGACCCACTTTTAAGTTTGGGTCACTTAACCTCAAACTAACATTTTTAAATAGCCAAACTAATAATGTTTGTTTCTTCACAAGGCCTAAACAAAAAACCTTTCTTTCCGGTTAAATACCCCCAAAATATGGGTATAGTTTTTTTTCTTTTACGTTTTTTTTCTACAGATATCGGCAACACTGTAGTGAAAATTACAATATAGCACTAAGATTTGGATGCCGTAAAAACTTTTAAGTCGGCAGGTAAAAGATGGATCGGTCGAGTAACCGGAAACTCTTTTTTTTACGTTCAATCTTTACTCTCTACATACCTGAAGCTCTTTGCAAGTGTAGTAGTAAACGGACAAATACATGTTCACCTTTATTTTGATTTTATAATAATGTCATCATTAGAAAGATTTTCTAAAAATGAATCTTGAGTCTGGCGTATAGTCCCTTTAAACCAACCATTGTAATTAAGTTTCCCCAGATAGGATATGCCATGAAAATGGCATATAAATTATTTGTTAGCAATGGTAATAGACTTCGTGCGTGAAGGCCGTAAATGCGACTCTACTTATAGTAAAATCTCGATAATGCAAACCTATATACAGTACAACCTAGAAAAGTCGGTCGTAATTATGAGGTGGTCTCATTATTAAGTTCAATTATAGGGGAGCTATTGGAAGCTGGTCCGAAATAACATTTCGTTATAATAAGGTGGTCGTAACATAGAGGAGGTCGCTATTTTGAGCTTTTACTGTACCACAACTGATCAAATATGGAATGTGAACGGAGCTTAATTAGACATCTATTGATAAAAAAACGTGAACATAGCAACGTAGACCACGTGTGTTCAAATATACCCTGTGAACGGAGCAGTATAAACCATAATGGTCAGACAAATATAGACCAGAACGGATGAGTTATGGGAGGTGAAAAGCGTCCATATACAGACAGAGTGGTCGGGATAAACACAAGCTTTGGTGAGACAGATAGATAAATATTTATTTTAAACATAAGGCATGAAGCCCAACAGTTTACGTGTTAATGCAATACAAATACAATACAATACATCACATATAAATTATAATTGAACAAAACAAAACATATGTATACGTTTTCTAGATAAGTAATAATGGTAATATAGACAAGGAGAATCTAGTTTGTGGACCGAGAGCGAAATGATATAGGTACATATTGAGTTATAGACAGCGATTGCAGAATCAGTTTATAATATACTTCGCCGATATATTCAGTACAAAGAGGGCGGAAAGACAATTTAAATACAACAAAATTGCGGACTGATGTTTAAACCACATCGTTTACATATGTTTACCTTAGATTCAGCTGGTGTGAACAAAACACGCCAGATTTCAATGACATTAAATATATGTATTGAGAACTCCAAGGTGTTCCATACAAAGCAAATGTACATGTACGCGTACCATGGTGAATTTATTACACCTCTGCTTTTTGTAGTGAGAAAATTGGATGCTTAATACCAATCACCACAATTAGATTAGGAATTTGAAAGATCAGGATTTGAAAGAGGTGCATGTGCGATGTAGTGTCCTTAATTATAGATAATCTTACAATTGCAAAAAAAAATCCCTGAAAACATCACAATAAATAAGTCTGATATATTACATTATATTAGCGGCCATTATGACGATGAACTATTCTACTTGCCTAAGCATACATTGTATATTTCAGTTATTTATTTATTAGCGAACACGTGACTCACATACTTTTGTTAACTATGCATACAATGTATGCAATAAAACACTCAAGGTTTTTTTTTCTTTAAAAAAGTATTCAATATAGAAATAAATGTCTCGTTTGATATCAATGCTGTTAATTTTGATAAAAAAGTTGCAAGTAAAATACGTTTATAATACTGCACTAAAACCGCACTACAAAGCTTTAGTTTTACTTTGTACTATTTTGACATAATTAGTGAGTGTAATTAACATGCTCCGATACGTATTTTTGATCAAAACATTACTTCGACCCTCACTAATTCGTCAAAACCATTTGCTTTTTTTACTTTTTTTGCGTGAACAATTTTAGAATTTAAATTACCATTTATTGCATAGTAAATCACCTTACGTGACTTTGGCCATTTAAATTATTACAAAACTATAAGTTCAGTTCAATACACTGTCGACTTGTTTTTATTCTATTTTTGTGGTTCATGTGGCGAGTCATTCCAAGTTTAAGGTGAGAAACGCTTAATTACCTAGTCATCGAGTGATCTGTCTATGTATTCAGTGCATCAAATCAAGTAGATACACAAATACTAAGAACGAATTTTAATTTTGAAATATCATTAACGAAAGGGACACAACTCCGTTGAACCACTTGAAAATCAACTTGAATTCCGGAGAGTGTCCTGTTAACATGATGTCCGATTCAATTATTCAACCAACTTTCAAATTGTCAAACTCATACTGGTGGTAAATGTGCCATCGGCTTTGCAATACAATCTGACGTATTCAAAATAGACTTTCTAAATAAAATAACATTCAAACCTACGGATACGATTTAATATACAGGAACGGTTATTGTTCAAAGTATTCTCACTATTTCGGAGTCGATATATATTGAATCCAATGGTGTAAGTTTACGATAGCGGGTAATAATGAATGTCGCCTTGTTTATAAGTAGGCCCCGGCCGTGGTCCAGTGGTTAGTGTGCAGGACTTGTAACCCGGAGATCCGGGTTCGAATCCCGGTCGCGGCAATTCATACCATTCTATGAACATTTGACAAAATGTCGATTTTCCTCCATATGTATAGAACTTGCCGGCTCCTTCTGGAAGGGTAAGTTAATACTGGTTAGTATACAGTCCAGGAAAACTGGTTAAGTGAACCGGTCGCCTTATATAACCGAAACATTGCTGAAAAACGGCGTTCAACCCCAATGACAATATGTCATATTAAACAAACAAACAAACAAACATACACACATTGTTAATAAATAATACAGATATTATATATGGCTGAATTTCAGCTTTAGTTTTGGTGTATATTTGAGTAAGCAGTCCTTGTACGGAAGCTTTTTTCTGATTGCATTTAAATGATGATAAATAGATAAATAATGAAATTAGTCCGCTGTTAATTTATCAAATGACATGTTCAATCAATCTTTACCGTATTCCCTTGATATTTTATAAAAACAAGAACTCAGTATGTATCAATCATTTCAAATGGCCCAAAATCATCATTTTTTGTATTGTTTTGTGTCTCATTATCATAAAACGAAAAAAAGAAAACATACATTTTTAGAAAGACCAATAAAAACTGTCTGAACATAACCTTAGGGTAATTTGACCAACACAGATGTTTAAGATAAAACAGTCAAGGTCAAGGTCAACTCAAGTTTATTTTAAATTATAATTATGCCTCTTACGCAAAATACGTAACATACACAAATCACACAATTATTTACAAACCAATGATAGTGTCCAACAACCTTACAGATAACAAAAAGAATTTGAATATACTACACACGTTATACCTACAAACGTACAATAATTATTATTTATAAATGAGTGTTTTATCCTTTTTAATTTTACTTAATGACTTCAAATAGCCTGCATAAATATAGAGTTGTTTTTTTTCATTTGTACAACTTTCGTACTTTAATGGACATTTCAAAAATCAAATATTTTACAGTATTTAACAATGAAATGTTTATAATAACTGCATCTAATTGATGAGTTAAATGTTTCAAACAAGGTTTGTGTATCGCAATTTTTCAATCTTTGCGGAAAATTATGCAAAAATAATTAATGTTAACATTTACTATGTCATGAGAGATACAAGCTAAACCAAGACCACTACATAAAAATGTATTTAAATAAATATTTAAGACAAGTGGCCAAAATGTCCTACCAGCTTATCAAACATTTTGTGGCATAAAATAACATATTTCTGGAAGTCTAGGTTCATTTGTGATATCTAATACCAGATTCTAACAAAATTTGTGACGTCTGGAATGCATCGTGAAAGCCTAATTCATTTACCCAATACAATACAGTGGAACCCTTCTAAACCGGCCGAGCCCGGGACCAGGTCATTTGGCCTTTTTGAATTACAATGTATATAGAAATGAAGTCGGGACTAGAACATTTGGCCGATTTAGTGGGGAACCGGTTTATTACGGTTTATACGGTTTCCACTGTAATAATATTACAAAAAAATCAGTAATTCCGCCAGATGATGTTCTAACACATGATTGAAGACTTTGATTCATATTCATTAAGGTATTAATCATATTACCATTCACACATTTAGAATTTAGACTTTTAAATAATTAATCATGATTTATTTTGTCAAAAGTCTTTCGGAAGTCAACGTAGAGACATTAAAACCTGCCTGTACTCTTAGATAAATTTTGGGGTCATGACTTGAAGACAAAATGAGAGGTCTATCTATCGCGGAGTAACGGGTAAAGAAAGCCAGTCTGGGATTCATCAGTTTATTATTTTCAGCCCACGTGTGTAATCGTTTATTAATTACAGTGCTCCCTCCTGTAACGTCACCTCCAAAGCCCGATTCCCTCCAAGAAACGACAATAAAAGGCACGCATTCACTTAATAAAAACACCTGTTGCGAATGTATCACTCCCCTCCCAACAATAACTCCCTCCAAAGAACAAAATATTTTTTGCGACTCCGACAAGTGTTGCTCTTTGGAGGAGCACTGTATGTATTTCAAAAGATTGTGCACATCGTTGTAGTGGTCGATATTCCCTGTGATTTCTCGGGTTATGCTGAGGCACTGTTTTATAAACAGACAAATGATACTTCTACCCCACATAGCAAGAACTTATCCACTACTAAAACATTTTTTGTTCATATACATATTTAAAAAAATCAACACTCAGCCCGTCGCTGCTCGAACTTTTACTACAAGATAGTTTTGAAATACTTCTAGTGACTTCATCAACAATGTTACCGTAATTTTGATTAGATAATTTATGTTTTTGAAACACCTGAGTAGCATTTTCTCATTATTGAAGTAAAAATGAGTTAAACCTTACATAGCGACCACCTCACAATAACGATCACCTTTTTATTTGCGGGCCGTCTTCAATAACTCCACATAATTCAACATGATAATGAAACCACCTCATTATTATGACCGAGTTTTCCGGATCCCGACAGTTGTCTCACTATCGAGGTTTTACTGTATGATTTCTTTTGGTGAGTACTTGTTTTGAATAATTAAATAATAGACTTTTTTCTATGTGGAGTACTTAGTCATTGTTTTCATCTGCTGTTCTAAATCTACGTTAGACCCTGTATTTATCATGTTTTAAAGTATTGCATTCCTCGCCCCACCACAGTGGTTGGTGAGAAGAATGAGTACCATCATTATTACGTTATCTATCATACATGCTCATGTTTTTTTTTTCGCTGCATCATGGAAAATTTCCTTTGCTCATCTAATAAGTTCACTATTATATTCATACTTCCACCGATATTTAGGTAAATCTGAAGTATATTGTTCGTCCTGTCCATGCCTTGAATTTTGTTTATTTTAACTTCGAATGATATAGAGCAAGTTATAGGCATATGCATATGGTCAGATTCATTCTTTATAAATATGCTATAAGAACCAGTACTGGCACATGTATAATTAAACAATTTTTCACTTGCTATCATATTACATGTACTATTATTTTGTATTTACAATCTGAACAACATGGTTAATACATACACATTACATAGACAATGAAACACAAATATATATATATGTCCATGTAAAATTAATGGCAATACATATAACAGAACAATAATTTCTAAAATGTATGACTAATGAAATTAACTATTTTTAAGTACTAAATTGACCAGAAATGTCAACACGAACAGATTGCATTTTTATCGCATGCAATTAAGATGAGTAACACGTTCTAATCTACTCAGTTAACTAGTTTCAAGCCTTTGCATCTCAAATATTTGGTTGATTCACAAAGTTTCTTTTCATTTATTTATGTTTAGCGTCATTCATCACCGTTTTTATGCGTATGATTCATCAATTAACATGTTGTAATTTATGATTCTCCGAAGAGTCTCACACAAGAGACAGATTGTCAGTCAAGTCTCAATTTTTTGTTTATCTGTACGTCCAAAATTGGTATTGGTATTAATGATTCATTCCAACCTATTCACACTGAAGGAATGTAACTCCTGTGAGTTATAGATGACTGATATTTTGTGTGATTTGTATTTCTTTACAGCGTGTCCAAAAATAATATTTAACCGAAAACGTTTGTTTGTAGGAAAGCAATCATACACTGACTACCATTATAAAAATCTATAGACTAACAACACATAGATAAGTATAAGGTAATGACATCATTCACAAATTCCATATCATTGTTCTGACTTCTCATCTTATTGAAAAAGTATGCCCGAAAGTCTGCATTTTAATACGACCCGCGTTACTAAATAAACACACAAAACAACTTGATGCGGTATATCACATTTATACATGCAATTGAGACCATAATAATCATTATGTTTTGGTTGTAAACGAGTGTTCAACAATATTTCAGCTATCTATGTACGTCAGACTATTCGGATAATCTTAAGCCGCGACCGTGGTCAAGTGGTTAGCGTGCTGGACTTGTAACCCGGAGATCCGGGTTCGAATTCCGGTCGCGGCAGGTCATGCCCTTTCATGAAAGTTTGACAAAAATGTCGATTTTCCTCCATATGTGGAGAAGTTGCCGGCTACTTGTGGAAGGGTAAGTTAGTACTGGTTAGTATACAGTCTAGGAAAACTGATTAAGTGAACCGGTATGTATGACCGAAAAAATGTTGAAAAAAACGGATTTAAACCCAAGTGACAATAGGTCACACAAAAACTAAAAAACAAAACTATTCGTATAATCTGTGTTCCGTGATTATATAACTGTAGTCCTATTTTTTTTTGTTAGTAATTACTTTCTTTCGCATATGATTTGTAAAATGGAGTAAAAGTAATAAGGGTTAGCGAGATGTTAGCAACTTCAAGACACACGATAAACTGTGATACAATTTATTTCGAAGAACGGTATCTAAATACTTCCATTCTTTTGTATTCCTATCTGCTTGTCAATATTTCGACAAAATTATACAATAAGTATGCATGTATTGCCAAGTTTAACCCTTTGCCTCATGAAACCGCATTTCTCCGCGTCTGAAGCAGACGACTTTTGAAAACATTGTGGCGAAAGAAACCATTGCTCGTAATGTTTTGTATATTTGCTTTCAATTTGGAACAGTCCAAAATACGCTTATAAGACAAAGGGTTAAGCGAAAAATATACATGTATTTCGTTTGTGTCAAGATGAAAATTTATTGATCTGAAAAAAAAGAAATTCCTCTTGTTTATCTTACTTCAGCACTAGATAACAAAGTGATTATTGCAATGATATATAGAAAGTTATTTTAACAAACACCGTTCATTTTCTTCACTTTGATGGTAACGTTTTTCAAAGATTTATGATCATCTTCCCAATATCCAATACCTCCTTGTTCTTTTTTCCCATACACGCTGTTTAGCATTCCTAGTCTGTAACAATCCTTAAACCACCATCCACCACCGTCTGCATATTGTTTACAACAATTAGACCCGCTGCTGTCATTATCCCGATCGTATGTAGAGAATTTCATATTGTCATGGTAACTGAATAACTCATTCATAGATCCCTGGTATCCAAATGCATCAACATTCATCTTGTAGCTGGTAGCTGCCCCATGAACAGTGAATACTTTATAATGTGCGTCTAGTTTTGAGCCGTCATGCTTTTCCATATCAAAGTAAATTTGAACTCCATACTTTGTCAGACGATGAATCTTTTCTAGACCGAGCCAATGTTCCCATTCTACTTTACCAAATCCAGAAACGTAATCACTCCATGGTCGGTAAAAGTTGACACTTCCATCTAGACGTCGCTGACAATAAAATGCAAATAAATCTTATTTTGAAAGCGATATACCGTTTATGAACAAGTTTGCAGTGATAATCAAATCAGCGTAATGGTAAATCAAGCGAGAATGGATACACTGAATTATACTTAAAAGTTATGTTAATTTATACAAATGTTCTTACAAACAAATATTACTGCAAACAGTGCGATCATGACAATCAAAAGTGTGATCTAACCACATACTTGCAGAACAGTCCACCCGCCATTTTTCATGTCACAAAATACATAGAAAGGACATCGACCATCAGGAGAAATAGCGTACACACCATCTGTTGTTACCCCACTTGCATGAATCTCCTCACAATCTGAAATGGGGAGATGAGTATGTCTAGAATCAACGTCTTACAGATAGCGAAAGTTAATATGGGGGAATAATTTTATACCGAATGTGAAAATAGTCGTACACTTCGTTAAGAACGAAAGCTGTAAATACTACATTCTTGAACAAGCAAATCCTCTTTATACCAGTTTACATCAAATGTTGGAATAATAAACTCAGAAAGATATCATGTCTTAACAGAATGTGTGAGGCAAATACATATTGCATGATGTGAAATATAAAAGACTGATTTATTAAATGCTTATAAAGTCTTACAGTCGTCCGTTCGTCATGAAATCAATATTACTGTTGTAAAGGTATTGAACGTGTTAACAGTTAATAACCGAGACACAAAACTTACCACTAGGAAAACCTTGTATCGTTGTGTGTTTTCTTTCCCCAGTTTCCACCAATTTCTGTAACTGACGAACTTGTTCTTCAAGTGCTACAATTCGTTCGGTCAACTTATCGTCTGATGTTGTAAACAAACTATCCGAAGTTGCCGAACATACGTAAACATTTCCACCTCGAGCTTGAGAAAATTCTATAAATTGTGCCACCAATAGTCCTAAGTACATGTAATATGCATCCATTTTTCAATGTGTACCTACACACACTCCGGCAAAAGATAACTGATAACTGTGTTTCTTGTAAAATGTAGGCGATGTTTGTTTCGCAATTTCTCTTCGCATCCTGTTTGTGTGTTTATCAAATCAATATTAGATAAGCAACACATTCATATTTACTCCGTTGAACTCGTTTAAAGAATTTTGTTTCGCACACATTTGTATGATTTATGATATTTGATGGTTGTTTATTGTTATTTGGAATGTTTAGCGTCACTCCTTAGGGTTATTTGCTCACAAGATAGATAAATTCTGTGTGTTCTCTGTAACGATTAGATTTATCACGTTGAAATCATATGCCATTCACCTCAGATATATGTGTGTAGAAATTGACATTTGCTGGCGAAGAGCAGGTTAGTTCAGGCATAGAATCCAGAAACTCCTGTAACTTTGACTGTCTTCAGTTACACAAGTCAAAACCTGTGGAAAAAAAAACGGTGATAAACCCAATAAAACTAACACTTTTATTATTATGTAAACATACAAAATTGAAATTTATCTTAGTTCTTCCCGGGAAAGTATATCTCACTTTATAATTCATTCTATGAACAAACTTAAGTTTTTGTTACCTTACTATCAGTAGCTCTTCTGTTTTTCTTATCATTTATGAAGATGATAATTTCCAAGTCAGAGTGTTCGAGTGCATATGATTGCTTTGTGATACTCAAGTACAGTTTGTTTATTTCACCGCCAAAGTGACATATGTTGTTACTGTGTTCAAGATGAAACTCAATTAGAACAGATCTTATTTGAAAGATTTAAAATTATTTTACCTCTCTCTAAAAGCTGCACCATCAAGAAATTAATTGCACCAAAGCGTGTGCTAATGAAGAGAACATGTGCATGTAAAGCCGATTGTAGAATGAAATTATCTAAAAATTGACAATATGTTTTGCTGTGAAAGTGACTAGTGGCACAAATGTATACTTATATATTTTATTTGTAGGATACCGTCAGTAACTTTTATAAATAACTGGAATGAACTGATTTAAAAATGTTTACTCCAACTGTAAAAAACTGACTGTACTAACAACTACAAAATTTTCCATTGCCTGAATAGTGAATGTTACTGTTAGAATCTAACAGTATGTTATCGTAAGCATGACTGATGAGTTTTAAATTCGTTTAAAGGTGTATTTTTGTTAACTCAGTCTTGATTCAGAATGAAAAAAAAAATATATATAAATTGTATTTCTGTTACTAACCATCTAAAATTTCAAACCTGGCTAGCGTTCTGACATACATAAGAACTTATTTAGGCGGTATCGAGAAAGCGTACGTATAATTTTATAAATTCGTATATCAACAATTGGTATTCGTATTAATGATTCATGACAACCTTTTCATACTCAAGGGATGTAACTCTTGCATAAATGAATAATTGTATTTCTTCATTCCTTGTCAAAAAATTAAATGATGTTTAACCGAAAACATCCGTTTGTAATAAAGTAAGCACATGCTGAATCTCAATATGGGAGTCTAGACAACAATACAATATAGACAGGTATTTGGTTACGACAACGTCCACCAATTCTACATCCTCTGATACCTTGTGTATCTGAAAAGTTCTCTGCGTCGATTAAATCTGTATTTTAATATGACTTATACTAACGAAGAAACACACAATGTAAATTGAGGCAGAATATCACGTTTATACAAATAATACCATAATGTATTGGTTGTAACTATGTTAGCAACAATATTTGAGTTATACACGTTAAGCTGTTCACAATCTGTGCTCCGTGCTTGTATAACTGTACTACCTCTAATATTTCTGCTAGTTGTTACATTCTTTCGCGGATAATTAGTAAATTGGAGTAAAAGTATTGTTTTACTTTAATCGTACATATATGGTAATGGGCAAGATGTTGTCAATAGCAAAGCACATGATAAACTGTGATACAAATTAAATTAGTTGAACATTACCTACATACTTCCATGCTCATGCACTCCTACTAAATTTGACAATATTTGACAGAAATATACTACAATTATGCATAAATTCCCACGTTTAAGTGAAATAAAATATACATGTATTTCGTTGAAGTCAAGATGAAAATGTATAGATCTGATCAAATCCCTTCTTATTTATCTCAGTAAGTACTAGGTAACAAAGTGACGATAATTGACATGATATATTTAAAGTGAATCAGCATTTTAACAAACACCGTTCATTTTCTTCACTTTAATGGTCACGTTTTTCAAAGATTTATGACTTTCTTCCCAATATCCAATACCTCCCATTTCTTTTTTACCATACACGCTGTTTAGCATTCCTAGTCTGTAACAATCCTTAAACCACCATCCACCACCATCGGCATGTCTTTTACAACAATTATACGCACTGCCGTCATTATCCCGATCGTATGTGGAGAATTTCATATTGTCATGGTAACTGAATAACTCATTCATAGATCCCTGATATCCAAATGCATCAACATTCATCTTGTAGCTGGTAGCTGCCCCATGAACAGTGAATACTTTATAATGTGCGTCTAGTTTTGAGCCGTCATGCTTTTCCATATCGAAGTAAATTTGAACTCCATACTTTGTTAGACGATGAATCTTTTCTAGACCGAGCCAATGTTCCCATTCTACTTTACCAAATCCAGAAACGTAATCACTCCATGGTCTGTAGAAGTTGACACTGCCATCTAGACGTCGCTGTCAATAAAATGCAAATAAATCTTATTTTGAAAAAGTTTGCAGTAATAATCCAATCAGCGTAATGGTAAATCAAGCGAGAATTAATACACTGTGTTATACTTATTAGTTATGTTAATTTATACAAATATTCTTACATACAAATATTACAGCAAACAGTGCGATCATGACAATCAAAAGTGTGATCTAACCACATACTTGCAGAACAGTCCATCCACCATTTTTCATGTCACAAAATACATAGAAAGGACATCGACCATCAGGAGAAATAGCGTACACACCATCTGTTGTTACCCCACTTGCATGAATCTCCTCACAATCTGTAATGGAGAGATGAGTAAGTCTAGAATCAACGTCTTACAGATAGCGAAAGTTAATATAAGGGCATAATCTTATACCGAATGTGAAAATGGCAAACGAAAGCTGTAAATCCAACATTTTTGAAGAAACAAATCCTGAAGCCAGTAAGGCTTACAGTTGTTTGTCATGACAACAATATTACTGTTATAAATGTATTGAATATGTAAATAGTAAATAGCTGAGAATTAAAGCTTACCTGTAAAAAAAGCTGTTAATACATGTACTACATTTTTTAATAAACAAATCCTTGAGCCAGTTTACATCAAATGTTGGAATAATAAATTCAAAAAGATATCATCTTTTAACAGATTGTGTGACGCAAAAAGCATTGCATGACGTGAAATATAAAAAACTGATTTATAAAATGCTTATATAGGTTTACAGCCGTTTGTCATGAAAACAATATTACTGTTATAAATGTATTGAATATGTAAATAGTAAATAACCGAGAATTAAAACTTCCCACTAGGAAAACCTTGTACCATGGTGTGTATTATCTCTCTAGTTTCCATCAATTTCTGTGACTGATGTAAATAGAAAAATATCGAGAAATAAAACTTACCACTAGGAAAACCTTGTACCATGGTGTGTATTATCCCTCTAGTTTCCATCAATTTCTGTGACTGATGTAAATACAAATGTAGTAAATAACCGAGAAACAAAACTTACCACTAGGAATTCCTTGTATCGTTGTGTGTTTTCTTTCCCCAGTTTCCACCAATTTCTGTAACTGACGAACTTGTTCTTCAAGTGCTACAATTCGTTCGGTCAACTTTTTGTCTGATGTTGTAAACAAACTATCCGAAGTCGCCGAACATACATAAACATTACCATTATGTGCTTGTGAAAATTCTATGAATTTTGCCACAAATAGTCCTAAGTACATGTAATATGTATCCATTTTTCCACACACTACTGCAAAGACGACTGATAACTGTGTTTCATGTAAAATGTAGGCGATGTTTGTTTCGCGATTTCTCTGCGCTTCCTGTTTGTGGTTTTATGCGCAAGTAATATTTGATGAGAAACACATTCATATTTACTCCGTTGAACTCGTTTAAAGAATTTGTTTCTCACACATTTGTATGATTTATGATATTTGGTGGTGGTTTATTGTTCTTATAATGTTTAGCGTCATTCATCAAGGTAATGTGCTCACAAGATAGATAAACTCACATATCTTAATTCATTATTTTCTCACGAGCCTCCCACAAGACTAATAAAAATATGAATGCTTGCTCTAAAGCGACCGACGCGAAAAATGACTGCGACTCCATTTTTTTGGTCTAGAATAGTTTTTAGTACTAGAGACGCAAACAATTATTTTCGATCCGCGTTTTTTTCTGTTTTTTCGTTATCCGCGTTTGAACCTGTGCATTATCAGCGTCTAACCAGCGCTTATTATATTGCGTAGGACGAAAATGCTTATATGACAACCAGTATTCGTGGTTGGTGGATTCGCATGTTATTTAGCGATGTTGACTATTTCTGCCTCGGCCCACATAAATGTTGGTGGGAAAAAAACTGTTGCCAATAGATTGTATGGGCACTAGTCAAGTCAAGTCAAATATTTTATTGACTTTTGACTTTAAAGTTTATCGCCAAATAAATTATATGTAGTGTACATCAATGTACAATGGTCCAAAATAACTTATCTAACTTGATTATTTTCAACGACATTAATTCTGAAGGTTTAGATTTGAAAAAAGGCTCGGCCACCCTGGATGTCACTGTCACTGATTTTGGGGTTTTGAGTTTGATTCTTGGGTGACGCGTGTGTTCTCTGTGACGTTTTGATTTATCAGTTTGTTTGAAATCATATGTCCTTCACCTCGGATATATGTGTGTTGAAACTGACATTTGCTGGCGAAAAGCAGGCTAGTTCCAGCATTGAATCCCGAAACTTCTGTAAATTTGACTGCCTTTAGTTACACAAGTCAAAACTGTAGAAACACGGTGTTAAACCCAACAAAACTAACAGTTCATTGATTTTGAATATGGTTATTTTACGAACTTGTTCTTCAAGTGCTACAATTCGGTTGTTCAACTTATCGTCTGATGTTGTAAACAACATATCCGAAGTCGCCGCACATACGTAAACATTACTACCATGTGCCTGAGAATTTTCAACCTATAGGGTTCCAAATAGTCCTAGATATATGCAACATGCAGCCATTTGTCTGATTTTCCAACAAAGATCCCTGTATATAACTGCGATTCAGATATATATTACTGTCAATGTTTGTTTGGTGTTTAATGTACAAATCCGGGGTGTGGTTTTTATCATCATATGTTATTATGATTAGATAAACAGTTTGTTCGGATTTATTCAATAAACCTCGTGTTAAATACTTGTTTGTCAAATATTCACACCGGTCATGAAGTGTGTTGGTATTTTTATTCTTTGTGGTTTGTTGGACACCGTTATATATAAGTCTTTGAAATAATAATTCACGGCAACTTATTCGTACTCAAGAGACGTAACTCCTGTGTCCATGACAACAATTTTGTATGATTTAAATTTCTTTGTTTCGTGTTGAATCCTTAATGGAATTTTATATTGTAGTTATCCAAAAACCTCGGTTTGCAAAAAGCAACTGTACGCAAGCTGACTATCATTATTTGAGAATGGACATTCAGAAATCATTGAAAACTATCTTGCTGAGACCATTTTAACGAAATTTTGATATCTTATCTGTTTGAATAGGTACGCTTCTGTTAAAAACTTCTCATAGTTCAGGCAAATTTTGTACTTATCAACGGTGATGTAAATTGAATTAATACTAATGTCCACATATGTGTTAGATTTCATCTTTTTTAAGTAACGGGCAAATTCCATTTCATCAGGAAACTACGAAAATATCGAACGTGTCACATTAACCACACTTTGGTCTGACATTTACTTTATAAATTAACACGCGGATTGTTTTTTTTTCGAAAATTTAATTCTCATTTTTTGAGAAGGTCCTCTCTATTGCGAACTACTTTTATATTTTAATTGTATCATGACCTGAAACGTAATCGATCCATGGTCAGTAGAAGTTGACACTACCATCTAGACGTTGCTGTCAAAATTTAATAGGAATAAATCAGATTAAAATTAAAGATATCGTTCGTCCACCATTTTCCAGGGATTGTTGTTAACAATCTTCTTTTACAAATGATGTCTTAATTGGGGGTTAAATGTATTGTCTTACGTTACAAGCGTATGTAATGACATTGGTTGACGAAATGTCGGCAACAACAACAATACACATAATTATCATACAGTCAAACCTGTGTTTGCTTATACCTTCAAATATAGGCCGCCTTGTGAATAAAGGTCATTTCTAAAAAAAAACTATTGATTGTCTAAAATAACTAACCTCCAAATAAAGGCTATCTGTCAATAAAGGCTACAACATGTCTTTCCTAAAGGTAGTCGTTGATCACAGGTTTGATTGTAGGTATAATTTAATTTCGTTGAACACCAAATTAAACACACAATTAATACATTCCTTCTCAATTCCCAATATTTAGACAGTAATTTCTTACAATTATGGAAATGATGAATTGTGCAAGTAAATTAAAGCTTACACATATTTCGTTGATGTCTAGTTGATAATACAACGGTCTGAACAATTATTTTTTCTTATTCACCTTATTTAACTGCTGGATAACTGTATGACTGTTGTTATTATACATCGACAGTAAATTTGTATTTTTATCCAGCACCATTCATTTTCTTCATTTTGATGGTAACGTTTTTCAAACTTTTTTCACCGCCATCAAAATATCCTATACCTCCTACATGTAGTTCGTTTGTGTCAAGATGAAATTGTACTAATCTGAACAAAGATTCCTTTCTTGTTTAACAAAGTGAACAATTGTTATTATTATTGTAGTAATATATCGACAATAAATCGGTATTTCTAACAAACACCGTTCATTTTCTTCACTTTGATCGTAACGTTTTTCAAAAACTTATCACTATCGTCCCAATATCCAATACCTCCTTGTTCCTTCTTCCCATACACGCTGTTTAGCAATCCTAGTCTGTAACAGTTCTTGAACCACCATCCACCACCGTTAGCATATTCTTTACAGCAATTTTTAGTCCCATAATCATCATTATCCCGATCGTATGTGGAGAATTTCATGTTGTCGTGGAAACTCAGTAATTCCTGTATTGATCCTTTATAGCCAAATGGGTCCACATTCATCCTGTAACTGGTTGCTGCCCCATGAACTGTGAAAACTTTATAATGAGCGTCTAGTTTTGACCCGTCATACTTTTCCATATCGAAGTAAATTTGAACTCCATTCCCAGTTAGACGATGAATCTTTTCTAGACCGAGCCAATGTTCCCATTCTACCTTACCAAACCCAGACACGTAATCACTCCATGGTCGGTAAAAGTTGACACTTCCATCTAGACGTCGCTATAAAAAATAAAAAAGAACTAATCTGAAGAAATCAGCCTTTTATCAACAATTTTCAAGTTATTGCCAAATTGTCAATTTATTATGTATATGTGTAAATTTTCATGAAAATCGTGCGAGAATTAGCGTGCACTATTGTTTTTAGGAAAGTGTTTAATCAAATTTATTAATCCACACATTCATACAGGCTATTGCTGTCATAAGCAGTAAAATGAATTAAGCATTTACTTGTATAACAGTCCATCCACCATTTTTCATGTCACAAAATACATAGAAAGGACATCGACCATCAGGAGAAATAGCGTACACACCATCTGTTGTTACCCCACTTGCATGAATCTCCTCACAATCTGTAATTGAACTTTTTCTATACAAAAAACTGATAGAAATCTACTCTTAAGAAATATTCGTACATCAAATGTGAAATAGTCGTAAACTCCGTCAAAAACGCATGATTATGTTTATGATAATATTTTTTTTGAAAATACAACTTCCAATAAAATGGAACATCAATTGTTAATTTAATAAATATGGAAATATATAATACAGTAATATTTTAATATAATAACTGTTAATACCATGAAACAAAACGATTGGTTTATTAAGTGCTTATCTACTAGAGGTGAAACGATTAATCGCGATCCATTGCGAACCGCGATTTTTCATGCTAAATAATCGAGAAACAAAACATACCACTAGGAAAACCTTGTACCATGGTGTGTATTATCCCTCTAGTTTCCATCAATTTCGGTGACTGAGGTAAATAATAAATAATCGAGAAATAAAACTTACCACTAGGAATTCCTTGTACCATAGTGTGTATTATCCCTCTAGTTTCCATCAATTTCGGTGACTGAGGTAAATAGTAAATAATCGAGAACAAAACATACCACTAGGAAAACCTTGTACCATGGTGTGTATTATCCCTCTAGTTTCCATCAATTTCGGTGACTGAGGTAAATAATAAATAATCGAGAAATAAAACTTACCACTAGGAATTCCTTGTACCATGGTGTGTATTATCCCTCTAGTTTCCATCAATTTCGGTGACTGAGGTAAATAATAAATAATCGAGAAATAAAACTTACCACTAGGAATTCCTTGTACCATGGTGTGTATTATCCCTCTTGTTTCCATCAATTTCGGTGACTGATGTAAATAGTAAATAATCGAGAAATAAAACTTACCACTAGGAATTCCTTGTACCATGGTGTGTATTATCCCTCTAGTTTCCATCAATTTCGGTGACTGAGGTAAATAGTAAATAATCGAGAAATAAAACATACCACTAGGAATTCCTTGTACCATGGTGTGTATTATCCCTCTAGTTTCCATCAATTTCTGTCTCTGATGTAAATAATAAATAATCGAGAACAAAACTTACCACTAGGAATTCCTTGTATCGTTGTATGTTTTCTTTCCCCAGTTTCCACCAATTTCTGTAACTGACGAACTTGCTCTTCAAGTGCTACGATTCGTTCGGTCAACTTATCGTCTGATGTTGTAAACAACTTATCCGACGTCGCCGCACATACGTAAACATTACTACCATGTGCCCGAGAATTTTCAACCAAAAGGACCACAAGTAGTCCTAAGCACATGCAATATACAATCATTTTCCCTGGTATACACAGACTCTTGTAAAGATAACTGTATTTCCTGTAAATTGTAGGCAGCGATTGTTTCACAATTACTGTTCGCGTCTTGTTTGCTGGTTTTATCGTTGTAAATTATTAAGATTAAATAAGCAATACTAGCAGATTTATTCAGTTAAACTCGCTTCTGGATTTTGTTTCTCTTATAGTTGCATGATTTATGAAGTTTGCCGGATTTTTTTATTGTCTGTGTCATTTTTAGCGTTCTTCGTCAGAGTATTTTGTTCATTAGACAAATCAAATAACATTTTGATTTAAACTTTATTTTAAGCAATGAGCAAAACAAAAAACATATACAAAATTTTGTTGATATATACATAATTATGCTTCGGATTGGAAAACAAGGTCATAGCGACACTTATATTAATTCCTTTCCTTTATTACTATAACATTATATTTCATGATCGTCTTATTTTCGTCTTATAATCAGACGCTATTGTAGTTATCTGTAGGTATGTTGTTGAGATTTAAAGTAAAAACACGAAATTTAAATGTTTTGCTCTGCCAGATATGGGCAAGATCCGGACACAAAATCGGGTTACAATATTTATTTGAGCCAATCCAAAAAAACGTTGTTTTTTTCTACATTGACTTGAAGCCCAGTCATTTTGAAATAAAATTTTAAGACGTGTATTGTACTAAACAGAGATCTTTCAGTTCCATCCAGAATAATGCATATTGCGATACTGAACATTTTTCCACGAATTACAAAGAGGTATTGGGGATAACGAATCACCTTGTCTGCATCCATGATGATTAAGAAACCGTTCAGACAAATATCCATCGACTATTGGGCATAATTTCATATCTTTTACAAAAGTTTTTTTTTATCAATGTTATGAATCTTAACCAAATTAATAAAGAGTAGACATTTTTCAATAGTTATGCACAATTTACAATTATTTTGTCTGATATTTACCTTATGAACTAACACGTTGTTTTTTCTATAATTCTATTCTCATTTTTAGATAGTTCTCACATGTATGAGTTAAGCATTTAAGCTAATTTTAATATAACGAACTAACCCAATATTTTCCCTTATTAAAATGATAGAAAGTACTGTATTTTCCGTCGAACACAAACACACACAAAGTATGTATTTTGAGTTTCGTCGACTTCAAATATGTCATTTTAAGTGAGATTCGTAGAAATATCATAGAAAAAAATGAAATAAATTGAAGCGGTAAATCACGTTTAAAAATACGCTCCAGTAAAAGCCTCTTTCTATCCACTTTATTGGCATTTCTGGATTTTGATAACCTCCAAGTTTCTGTCAATTATCACGAAGTAGTTCCCTTATAATGAGCCTTCCATTCTTGTATTCCTCATTTGATGCAGAATAATGTAAAATAAACATGTTTCAGCGGAAACTAGTGTTTGCTTACGGAAATAAGAAAGATATTTTACAGAATTAATCTCATTTGTCAATAATGGGAGATATCAGTGGTGCTTAAGACATTGCTTGAAAGCAGGCGGTAAAAAGTCAAACGTAACTAATAATCAAAGTCTAAATCGCGTTTTATATAAATCTAGATATATATATATATATATATATATATATATATATATATATATATATATATATATATATATATATATATATATATATATATATATATATATATATATATATATATATTACATGTAATTTATAGGTAATTTATATGATTTAATAAAAAAAACAAATCTTGCAAGTTAGATTCAAAAATATAAATGGCCGACCATCACCGAAATTGATTTTCTTGTGAATTCACAAATTTAATATAAGCGAAATTGCAAGAACTCTTATTGTGATTAACAGAACATAAAATATGAGAACTGCATTAATTTATGGACCATCTATCGAACTGGTAAATTTCTGTCACATCAATTGCGATGTTGCGGGAAACTCTACACGCCGTTTATTACATCATTTTCATCAATTGCATGTTTGCATGACGATTCAAATGGGATCTAACATTATCCACTGATTATTTTATCTCACTCTTTATCGATTCTCATAAGAATAAATTAATAAAACATTTGTGGTCCGTGCTAAGATGACATGCCATTCAACCAGTTAGCGTGTTCACGTGCGTTTTTTGACGGTTTATTTTTGTGTTTTCTGTTATGATTACAAAGAAATATTTCAAATAAACGTCGCAACTATTTTTGTCAATTTAATCTAAACCATTCTGTGCTACTATTAGCAAATGGAGACTTGTACTCAAATATGCAGTCATACTTTTGACCGGATTAAACAATTCATTGTAAAGTAATCGGAAGATGTTTTTTTTATCACAAACAATTTGTTACAGCCATGAACGCTTAACATCAAAGGTAAATCAAGCCTGTTTCTACGCATCAGTGATAGCCAGTTCTTATGAACAGCATTTGTTGTTTGAGATGCTTACCTCCTCTGACCCACAAATAGATTATGTAAATGATTTCAAATTCTATTACAGCAATAGCAATATTTACCCATAGCTCATAGTTGTTTTTTTTTTAAATCAGCAATATCATCCTGTAGCATATCAGCCCACTTACATTTAAACGCCTTCACATGAAATTTTAAAAGGATTTTGTCCAAAGATAATTAATTTAATGAATATTTCAAGAAGATATGGTTCAGTAAAACAAATCACAACAAATTAAATAAACTGAACATTATGCAAAAATAATCGCCGTTATAAGATATTACGGTAGAACCCCTAAAAACCGGTCAAGCCCGGGACCTGGTCATATGGCTGGTTCAGAGGTGATGCCAGTTTTGAGGGGAAATTTCAATTAGTAATGAAGTCGGGACCAGAACATTTGGCCGATTTATAGAGGAACCAGTGTAGAGGGATTCCTCTGTACACTTATTAGAATTAAATATGAGCTCAAAAATCCTTAATTAATTATTAAGATCATTTGAACTTCAAATTTGTTAAGATTGTCAATGAAAAGTATCATTGGCGCAAATCACGGATAGAAATGACATAAATGCAATATAAGCATTTTCCTTATATTATTCAGACACTGTAACCTAATAAAGATCTTCAAAAAGCACCGAGCCATATCAGATAAACACTTATTATAACGTTAATTGAAAGCCGAACAATTATTTAGTTCTATCTGGAAAATGAGAATAAAAAAAAAACTTTTGGCACAACCCCTACCCCCCCCCAAAAAAAAGGCTAGGAAATGAACAATTATTTAGTTCTTTCTGGAAAATAAAAATAAAAAAAACTTTTGGCACAACCCCTACCCCTCCAAAAAGACTAGGAAATGAATCAAAGTACAAATATATACATATTCTAATACAGGTCATATCTTAATAATGATCATATCCTAATAATGATCATATCTTAATAATGATCATATCCTAATATTGATCATATCTAAATAATGATCATATCCTAATAATGATCATATCTTAATAATGATCATATCTTAATAATGATCATATCCTAATAATGATCATATCTTAATAATGATCACAGATCCAAGTCCCCCCCTTTTTAAACACTTCAACCGTATGTAAAATTTCAGAAACAACATACGATATCAGATTAATGCTCGAACGACATCAATTCAAAGCCTAGCAATTACTTCGTTACATCTTGATAAGAAAATCCACGTTATTCTACGGAATGCAGCTTAATTGGCCCAGGTTCAGTATTCTATCAGAAATCGTTCAACGGATACAATAAATATCAAAAACTTGAAAGCTCATTAAATAATGATCGATCGTTCCTGAAAATAAATCTTTATTTGACACTGTTGTTATCAGAAATGTACTTCAAAATGTCAAACTTCTAGAGAGTATCACCTAACAAAATCCCGTTGTGTCGGAAACTATTAAATTGTTCGAAGAAAATACTCCAGTGTGATTCAAAACAACGCCACTCTGTTTATTGTTAAATATTAACAAGTACCTATGTACGCTGTGCCTATTCTATTCAACTTGAATACCATAGGTAATGTGTATCAAAATATCGCTTGAACGAATATCAAACAAAAGATACTTTGAATATACATTTATAACACGAAAATAAATGAAATCACTTCTCTATCTGAATCTATCGTTTGTTCAAACGTCCGGAAATTCTAATATCGATTATCTATTTATTTACAGAACAGACTGGATGAAAACAAATCGTGGAGAATCATGTTATACCGCGTATATGCGTGTAAAAAGTGGTGCATAATGCATCGTTTGGAGCGAAATGATAATCCAAGTTTTACAGAAAATTGGCGAATTTTTACCAAGTGAGGTAAGGGTTAAAAGCAAAAATAACATTTAATAACGGGCATGAGCACCGCTATGGACATAGTCCCGGCAAAAAGAATTTACTTAAGTATTGATTTCCGCCTGTAAAGGTTACTCCATGACGTTGTATTAGACCGCACCCGACGTAAGGACGTCGTCCGTGTAAGTCATTCTCCCGCATCCGAAACGATTACGAACAGATTGCCCACTGACTCGGCTGCTATAAAGCCGAGGCGTGTTAGTAGCAATAGCTTTGGAAGATTGGAATCGAATGTCACAACGAAGCAAATCAAAATCGTACGCAAAGATTTCATGTCGCTCAACTAGAACTCCTCGCAACATCTTTTGTCGACATGCAAACTTCAAAAATGCCAATCGTTCACGTAATTATTGTGTATTCATGGCATACTCGAAATGCAACAACGCAGTGAGTGGACTAAGTATATTGTATCGTTATTGTCGAATAATGTGCTAACATCAAAAGTGAGTGTTTTCACCCTTTTTACAATTAACGTTCAACTTTTCATCATGGTACTCTTGTGTTTTAGTGTATAAAACATATACCATGTCTTTTATCAGTAAACTTGCAAGCACTGAAGTTTAGGGGAAATAGAGTTGTACAATTGTGACAATAACAATAACAATAAGATGTTGATTAAACGATCATACCATGCTATCAAAATATCGACGTTGTACAACATCGTTGTATTCTGCGTTAAGCAGAGGATATTATCCGCTCCTCTTAACATTTAGCCAAATCAGCAAAAATGCAAAGTTACTTGATAATTTGACAACCTGCTGGATTTATCCATGTCATTTCTAACACCAGTAACATAAGCTTAAAAGCGATTTTATTTTCTCTCTGGTTTAACGTCGCACCAACAGCCAGCGTGATTTAGCGACTTTTCCAGCTATAATGGTCGAGGAAGACACCACCACCACCTCCAGTGTACACATGGAAAGCTCCACCGACCTGCTGTAGGCTGGCTGAACAGCTTCCATCCATTCGAGATTCATTAGGGATTAATGGTTATTAGGGACCGGGTCATTTGGCCGGTTCAGACGAGATATTAGTGGGGATTTTTTAATTATAATGTAGTCGGTACCCTAACCAGTCGACCACGAACGCTCAAAAACGATTTCCATGCGCAAATATACAAAATTAAGGAAATAGTCTTGTCTCATAAACAAAGTATACAATCATCAATTTTGTCAGTGTATCAATATTCATGGTGTTTATTTCATATAAAATTCCCAATAAATGCAGGAATTGCTTTCGCTGACCTGTTTTATCGATAATCGTCCTCACAATACAAACCAGTCAAGTCTGCCACTATGGTATACAACATGCAAAATATCGTATATCAATAATTGAAATAAAAGCACGTATACAGTACATCTCCAAAGCAACACCCTTTGGGAGAAACAAAATTATGTTGTCGCTGAGAGGTTGTTGTTCTAGAGATGTTAAATTATTACTTAAGTTGTACAGTGGGGAAAATTCATGCTGTTGTTGAAGGGAGGTTGTTGCCCAAGAGAGGGCCACTCTAGAGAGGTTGCACTGTATTTTGTATTGAATGTCACGTGATTTACATCTCTCAATTATCTTTTTAATTAATCGTGTCCTCATACTTTGATCATGTTTAAATTTAGTATTAATCATTTTTTTTTATTTTATACAGACAAGTTGAATGCACAATTAATTTATGTTATATTCGAAGATTTTGAACGATCGGAATGTATAAACGTCATCAGTGATGTTCAGGTTTAACTGCTGTAATTTAGTTATACAATCTGAATAAAAACAGAATCATAAAAATAGATACAGGAAAACAAACATAAGAGACCACTTTAATATTAACACAACCTAATTAAAAAACGGTTCTGTTTGGTTCGATTACATGTACAATGTATCTAGTCGTATTTTTAAAAATATTATTTTTCGTTTGTGTGTATTTTTGTCGTATTGCTATAGAAAGTTGGAATAAGATATATTAAGTGTATAACGTCAGAAAAAACGTCGTGTTTACGTTAATCCAACCAAACCCATTTTTTCGGCGTTGACCCTAAATTTCAAAATTCCACATCACGAAAATATTTTGGGAGGAATCATATCTGTTTTTGTCGACTAACCTACCCCATGTTTTTATCCAAGTTAACCTAAGCTATGTTTTCTAGTCTGATATACAAAATAAGCATTTCCCTAATAAAGTGGAAGCCCTCTAAACCGGTTCCTCTATAAACCGGCTTCCCCTCTAAATCTTCCAAATGTTCTGGTCCCGACTTTATCATAATTAAAAAAATCACCTCTAAACTGGCATCCCCTGTAAACCGACCAAATGACCTGGTCCCGGGCTCGACTGGTTTAGAGGGGTTCCACTGTAGTGCTTATTACGGTAATCAATAAAGTAAGGAAAACTGTTAGTAAAAATTGTGATTGACAAATATTCCGGAACGTTTCTCAACATAAAAAAGAACGACTGATTTCAAAGACGGCCATAATTACAAGTTGGTGCTAAATGAAAGACCATGAACAGAGACCGTACTTTACCGGGCAATTAATTAAATCATGAGGCTCTCTTATGGTTATCTGCATCAGCAGTCGTTGGCACTAGAAATAAACTATGTTATTAGCTAATGGTGAGCATATTACACCATCATTCTTTGAAGTGCAAACGTAATTTCCGCCTTCTTAATGGATTTCCGTCCAAGCGTCTTTAACACATATATCATTCATCGCCTGATGTCACAGATGTATAAAGAAATGGTCGATGTGTCGTGCCAAGACAAATCCATCATCGTTTCAAGAACAATTTAAGCTTATTTTATTGAAAGGTGAATCTATCATGTATTCTATTCACATTTTGAATACAGGAAGGTCTTTCCGGTTGCCTTTATCTTTGGAATACTGTATAAGTACTTATTTTGGCGGGGGGGTATTTTCGCTATATTTGCGGTCCGGTTCATTTGCGCCAATTCAAAACACAACAAATTTTAAGCACCGCCATTTTAGATCACCACTATTATTATTTGAAAGATAGATAACTCATGGTAAACTAGCTCCTAATGTCTGATAATGATGGCGGTCTGAGGGCGTTTGCGCCAATTTCTGACCCTGCAATTCAAAACAGGTAATAATATGCTAACATTTGACACTGCAGGTATATTGCGCTATACAGTTTATCATTTTTTTCGGCGTTTCAAACCTATTTTCTATTTACTTTATTTTCATATGGGTTTAACGTCGCACAAACAGACGAAGTCATTCGACCACCTCTCCAGATACGAATCAAATACCTTAACAACTTGACCACATAGATTCCGTATTTTAGTCATCCCAATGTTTTATACCAAATTATCAAAGAGAACAAGAGCCGCGCCTAGTATTCAAACGCTTGTGCTCGAGGTCCATGGACCTATCGGCCAATTTATTGGCAGGCTTGGAATGGTTACTGCTAACAAAATCACACGAATTTAAGCTCAGAAGAGTATGTTTGTAACAGCAAAATTCTTGTTAACTGAACATCAAAAATACCGTACTGTGTACTAATGAATGGTTTCAGGCAAAACATAAACACATACGTTTTTTTGAAATCTGTTATGGTGACATCATTAATAAAACATACATATATGGCACGTTTGTTTAAACGCAAAGAAACAAATATAGTTCCCAACATTAAGTTTCTGAAGAAATCGAACACTGCTACTAAACGTTTTTATGGCTTAATTTACGTCTTTTCCAATACTTAGCCAATATCATATTATATTTATTTGGCGAAAAACGTATAGAATTACATGTACATATAGTTAAAACACATTTATTACAAAGAATTACAGAATTACAAAGTAATAATTATTGATTCAAGTCACGGACGTGTCTTCTCTTATCTTGTTACTTAATACACGACAGCTTACTTTGTAATTTGGAAATCGAAATAAAATATCTAAATTGGCCTGAACACAGACTAACGTATTTATGTTAATTGTCATCATTATATTAATTACATAAAAATTAGTAGTAATTAGTAGCAATGCAATGATCCGAAGGATTTCTCGTGAATTGTATGGGTATGTTTATATGTCTGATTTTGTAATTAATATATTTGTAACTATACATCAAGTCGCATTGGTTTAGACTAAAAGATGTTACAGCTGGAATTTCGCTTGGAAAAAATAAAACAAAATATCGACGACTTTTTAGTTAGAGCGACTCGCTTTGATGGGGTCGTGATGGTTAGGATTTGCCTACCTATAGGTTAGGCCATACCAAATCGTGTCTATGTTTAGCGTAACATCAAGGTTCAGAAACCTATCTAACTATCCGGAAAAAAACAAACAAGTGCTCAGGAAAATAACACAATTTTCCTACTTAATTGCCGCAAAATATTGGCTTCGACATTTATATTTATATACACAGTTCAGTACATTAAAGGTCTGTTAAACAACAAAATAGAACTATTAATATCGTTTCATTCACAGACAATACGATTATGGACAAATACGCGTGAAACACCGGAATGGAAAGCATTAAAACATACGAGAGATACAGTCAAACCTAGGATATCATTCACATGTGGACTATGTTCACTATGCAACACACGGGTGTTAACATAATACATCAAATAAACCTTTCAACAAAGGCTAACTGGGCATAATATAGGTAATCTTTCTTCTCTCCTTTTGGTGTCCTTCGTATAAAGGTTTTACTTTACTAATCACATAACAATAAAACATGTATGGTAACATTACTAATATACAATACAATAATCAATTAGATTAAACTAATTTTCAAACTGGTACTTATATGAATTCAAAATCTGATCACATGCTTAATATGACAACCACAGTAGAAACTTACATATTTTCGGACCATATATACACTTCTACAACATTTCAACATGGTTATAATACTACCTAAAAATTAATTCCATTATTGGTTCCGTAAGTTGCCTATATTGACGATTTACTATACTTTAATAATGCTACAGAGCGTATTTGTTATTCACTAAACACTTAAAAGGTTTATCACAAAATATGCGCTAGTACCATCATAATAATTTACATTAACGCAGCACAAGCCAACGATCAGACACGATCAGACGAACGAAAAGAAAAAAATCCGAAATGTTTCATTCTAAATCAAGCATTTTCATTTTGTCTTTGCTTCTCATCGTAACGAACATTTTGCAAGATTGTGGATGAAAACAAATAGACAAAGGTGTCTCGACACCGTCTTCGGCCTTCAAGAAAACAGCTCTCATTTTACCATCGTATCCAAGTTGTACAATCTTGCTGGTATACCGTCCAATCACAAACACGTTCCCTCTGCCATCTATACACACGCCATCGGCTCCTTTCATATTTGGGTCACTGACTGTAGTAATATGATTTCCCTTTTTGTCCAGAAAAAACAACGAACCAGCAAAATCACTAACAAACATAACGTCTTCACGATCACACACAGCAATCTGGACGGTTTGGGTGAATAGTTTATCTCCACTTAAATCCTTAGAAATCCTTTGTAGCAACGTACCTTGCAGATCATATACGTACACCGAGGCGCCAGTATCATCCGAAACATACAGTTTGCTTTCCATGTAAGCAACGTGGAAACAAATATGATTCAGTTTTATTTGTCGTGACTGCATCATTACCTCTCCTACAGCAACAAACTGGATAATCTGATCGGTGTAGCAACTTACAGCAACTTCATCATTCGTCACACAACATATACCACACACATCGTAAGGTAGATCCACGTAATTTTCCACTGATAATTGTGTTACGCTAACTCTCTTCAGCTTTCTGTTATCGCGGTCTACAATGAGAAGTGTCTCATCATTTAGCATACAAGATCCCCAAATATTACATGGTCTAAGATCAGTCGGAATCTTTACGTCAATATCCCGGTTTTCTTTGATTTTATAAGGTTCTCTTCTTGTGCGTCCATGCACTCGGCCGAGATTTTGAAATCTTTGAAGAAGCTCATTCAGAGTGTGATCTTCAGTGAAATACAACAGAACATCACCAGAAAATGCTCCAATTTCTTCTTCTATTTTCCGTATGTCTTCTCGGTCGCTTCTTATGATAGAATCCGCGAGTTTCGCGCGTACAAATTCTTGCGATTTATTATTTTTTGCTTCTTTGAACTTGTCTTCTAGGTCGATTAATTTATTTAAGAACGCTTCATTCTTTTCTTTGGCAGATAAAAGTTTTAATTTTAATTTACTTTGCAGCGTTTCAAGATCACGTCTTGAGTTTTCTTCCAATCGATCGAGTATTGCGTTTGATTTCTTTCTTTGATCGGATATTGCAAGTGAAGCATTTTGTTTGGCATCGTCTAAATTCTTCAGACAAATATCATCAAATTTATGTATGTTAGCTTGTAGAATATGGGTCAAGTTGTGTAAGTCACTACGAGGTTTCTCGAAATCACATTTTGATGAAATCAAATTGATATCATCCGAAATTGAGTGTATGTCATCACAGTTTCTGAAATTAAATGAGTAGAATAACATTAAATGACCACAACATAGACATGCATGTGTATTTGAGACAGGAAAATGGTATTCATTCCCATTCAAGGGCCTATTTTGAACAAGTTAGTTGTAGAAATGTTTTTGTTTTATTTTTCAGATTTTGTGAGTCGACATTTTGACACAATTTCATATAAGTGTATGACCGGGATTTAAACCCGGATCGCGGGGTTTCAACTAACGCACAAACTTGAGAGTCAGTCAAAGCTACGCGGACTGATGGGGAATTTCAGTATCGCTATTTATCTTCAAAATATTTGAATGTCAGAGCATTTTGAAAGCCTTTTTTGGATTAAACTGTCCTAGCGCCCGTATTCATTGAACAGATTTTACGCAAAAACGTTCGGACGTCCAAACTTTTTGCATGCTTCGTTGTGTATTCATCATTGTGATATATTTTTTCCCATCTGCACATACGTCCGAACATTATGATTTTGAACTGACACTTATATGGATTTTTTGCACATGATCAGAACATGTTTATCCCCAACTTGAAGGACCTCCGTGGTCGAGTGGTTGTTCCTTAACTTGTAATCAATCGCCTCTCACGGCTGTTAGTTCGAATCCCTCCCGGGACCAAATTTCACATGCTGTCCAGCTAGCTTACGGAAGGTTGGTGGTTCTACCAACGTATAAACCTGGGATCTACCTCCCCGTTCAAGCTGGAAACTCGCTAAATGACTCTGGCTGTTGGCGTTAAACGCCAAAGAAAAAAAAACTCACACAAAACATGCCTTTAAATTGACAATGGATATAATTTCCTTTTCTCAAGTATATGCAGTTTCGGTACGATATGAATAGCCACTTTAAAATTGATAAAACGTTATTTTCGTAACCACTATCAGTTGCACTGAAAGTTCTACATAGAAATTAGGTCAGGTAGCTTTACGTTTTGTTTAAAAACAGTTCATGAAAAATTACGGGATAAAGTGTAATGTTTGCGCTTTTCAAAAATGTTGCCAATGTTTTACGAGCTACCTTTTAAAGTTAGAGTGATCAAAATCTGTATTTTATTTATGAATCGGTCGAATTTGGACGAAAGTTTCCAGACGATCTGAAAAAACGAGGAAGCAGACGAAACTTCAGATAAACAATAGACTTACATGTGATCAGTTTTGATACAAACAGAGCAACAGACAACGTCATGATTACCACAATAGACGTCTATAATTTCCCCTTCATGATCCCTGCATCGTTCTATAGGTGTAAACAATGCATCGGACGTTTGACTGATTCGTTGGGAATTTGGTTCAATATCCAGTAAACTATGACCGTTCAATTCAGCAAATCTCTTGTGTACATTAACACAAACTCCACAACAGTATCCCTTACACTGCACGCAGTATTTCACGGCTTCTTGAATAGAATTGTCCTTGGCACATGATGTACAAACATGCTCAAATGTCTCATCCGACATACAACTGATACTCCCACCGGACGCCATTTTGAAACAGAATGATATCTTTACCACGTGACCTTCGAATAGAGCTGCGATGTTATGTCGGTTTATCGGTATATTGCGACACGAGTTTAATAATGTAACTATCACACAGTTTGTTCAGCACACCGATATTGTCGGATTTTGCTTAAATAACTGAACTTTATATTTATTAATGTTAAAAATAGTCCAAACATAGTTTAAAAGCATAATTCATATCAACAAGCTGGCCACTCTCGTTTTATCAACTGTGTTCACACGCATGTATATCAGTATTTCAACACAGCTAAAAATAAAACTAATTATCTATGACGAAGTATCTATTTATATATTGATATACGCAAAACAGAAGTTAGAAACAAATTCACAATATATCGCGATACGTATCGAAGACCACTGTTAAACAGATAGATCGAAAATACGTACTGTAGTTGAAAATACATTACCCGTATTAAGGTAAAAGTTCAATTAGTTTTAAGCTCGACCGCTAAGCTTGATACGGTGTTAGGTTTGAGTACAAGTAGTTAGTGAGTTCGAACCCTGGCGTAGCCCTATAATTATTTGGTTGAAGACGTGTTATGTTTAAAGCCACTCGTCCTTCAACGCTGAGTTGAAGTTTTCTGCTACTTGTAGGGAACAGAATCAAGAAAAAAAAATGTTTAGTCTAGCAGCTCGCCTCTATACAATTTAAATAGTATTGAAATTATAAGAAGTATGATTATTCAATGATTAAATGTTCATGTAGATTTATTCTCCGCTTATTAACAATATTTCAGTGTCGCAGGCGGTCAATAAATCTTCACATTTTGTGATTGAAATACTAACCAGTGCTGAACTTTTAATGTGCACGTAAAATAATGAATAACCTCTCAGTGTGATGTGTGATATTGGGGCAGGTGACATATTAATGTAGATATGGGGCATATAATTGTAGATACATTATCTTCTGTAAATAAAATATGTTTATCGCTAAGTTTCGAACTAGATTCATCAACCTATAAGAGTGTACATGCGTTCGAATTCTTAGGGGGTCGTTAGGTGGACAAGTACAAATACACTGCCATAAAGAACGTGTACCTTACAGACGTCACGAATCTATTAAATACAACCACTGGGTTACTTAAAAATCAGACCTATTAGTGTATGTTTCATTTTTCACTCCGTTTCATCAAATATCTGAAGTTAATAACCCTTGAAAACACGTGAAAATTCTATAAGGCAAATCAATTGGAAGCGTTTACTTTAATCGACAGAAGTTTTCCAATTTCCTCTTTAACTGACCTGGGCTCACTGTATCGTTATCAGAGACGCTGTGTGGGGCACTAGTTAATCGAGTATTTCAAGTGAGCCTTGAAAGTTGGATTTCGTTATTGACGAAATAATTATATTGATCGTGAAACGACCTTACTTTTAAGATAACTGGTTTCAATCAATTCGTACATTACGTTGATCAAAGGACAAGTTGGTAGATTTTGAGATAATGAGGTTCAATTGGGATGCAGTCAATACAACATCTTGTTGTGTGCATACCGTAAAATTCAGTTTGATAACAACACTGCTTCGTTTAAGTTCGTCAGGTGTCGAAAAACTGATCGGGCAAATCCGTCTTAATGAACGGAGAATAACGAAGAATTTTTTTTATCATTCTAGCCTAATACTCGTATTTCTTCGTCAGTCAGTCGGAAACTCTGATCGGACATTTAAAAAGTAGTCATGATTCAGGTTACTTGATCTGAAATGGGACAGATAGGTCGCTAAATATTACTTTTCTCTAAATACACCTTTCGTACTTAGAAAGCACGATTCGTACTCCAGAATTACGGTTAGAAACTTTAGAGTCGGTGACAAAATTCGGATCGGTCAAGCAACCATGAACTAGACTATTTTTTTCATAGCCTAACATACGTTTTATGAAGTTGTTTTATGAAGTTGTTTTATGAAGTCCTAGTTGCAGCTGTTTAAATTCTGACATTTTTTTTCATTAAAATTTGTACAACATAAACAACTGAGTTATCAACAATCCAAAAAGGCGCCAGAATTTGGAATAATACAAAATGCTATTTCCATAAGCAAAGATATGTCCAGAGATTGATGAATCCAGATCACTCAAATATACTGGGGTTGGTGTGTAAAAGGTCCATGAACCGTCGGTTTTGGTTCAGTCTTTATTTTGCTGCCATATTGTCACATGGTCAACATATGCTTTAATAGTTTGAGAGTTTGGGCTTAGTATTTTAGTTTTGAACTCATCTGTACAAATCCATACCCTTACATCGATTTGCAAATATTCAGCCAGATGTGGAGGCATCGGGGGCCATTTCATAAACATGGCTAAGATAGTTGTTAAACTAAAAAATCTTTTATACGTTTCAGACATTTACCCAATATATCCCCAATGAATTGGATAAAACACTATATTTACAAACAAGGGGTGGCAAGATTTTTAAGTTTGAAATTTGATATTTCAGCTATGCATGTCTATGAAACGGCCCCCAGAGTTTTACTCATGTCTATATCATTAACAGTATACTGGAGATATAGAGAATACAGGATTGATCCAAATTGTGCTATGTGTTGATAGGAACCTTGTCCGCTTACAATATAAATATGCTCAATTTGAATTTCAATTCGGATCTATATATATATGTGTATGTGTGTGTGTGTGTGTGTGTGTGTGTGTGTGTGTGCGTTGGTGCGTGCGTGCGTGTGTGTGGATAGATAGATCCGAATTGAAATTAAAATTGAACACATATAAAATCTCACTTAGCGGTCTTTGACATTATGACAACCTCAATATAAAGATTGCCTGTTTTCAGACGTGTTGTTTATATTTTAATTTTATGTAGATCATGTGGTCACCTCAATATGAAGACCGTTTGTTGTCCCGAACTTAGTTTTGATATAGCAGTTTGACAGAGCAATCTCTCTAAAGCAACACCCTTTGGGAGAAGAAAAGTATGTTGTTGGTGAGATGTTGATGCTCTAGAGAGGCTATATAAATAGTTAAATCCTACTGTGGGATAAATCATGCTGTTGTTGAAGGGAAGTTGTTGCTCAAGAGAGGGCCGTCTGGAGAGGTTGCACTGTACCGTATAATGTATTTAATCGTCTTGCAATGTTATACACCGAAATAAAAACAAAATCAGAAAGCGTGTTATATGATGCTAGATTCTTATTTTATTTTTAATTTACAAATTGTACAGCATTGAAATCCATTGTGTTATATATACACAATGGTTGATTTTTTGTTTTGAAGAAAAACGAAACTTCCAAAAGTTGTTAAATCTTGTGACTGATCATGAAGAGATTTAAGTTACAAAATAAATTAAATCATTTTCCTATCATTTGATATTCCTGTAAAGAAGCCTCCATACGCGCGAGCCTTTGCTTCGTGTTCTTCCACAACTGTTTGCCGCAGCACCTGTATGCTCCTATCCCAGGTACACCAGTATCAAACCTCTGTTGCAAACAATGGTGAAACTCAATCTGTATTTCAGTTGCCGCCACAGACTCGTCATTTTCATATTTGGGCTCGCCTTGTTCAATTTCTTTGCCAAAATCTATTTCTTTCCCGACCTTATTAACATAGGCGTGAAAGTTAGCTTTCATCTCTGCAATATAGTATTGTACTTCTGGGTGATGGATAAATCGTTCTAAATGATACATGTATTCACCAGATTTATAATCCTCGCCGCTAGACATTTCAGCGAAACTTGAATTAGGCTTAGTAGTGTCTTCGTTATCAATACCGTCAGTATCAACATCAACGAAAGCTTGTCCGCCACCTTCTAATGGAACAATACCAACATCGTAGGTATTAATCTTTTCAGGATCGTCTTCATCCATGTATGGTTCAAGGGACATTGCCCCTACCGCCCGAGTTTGCGCAAAGACATACACCATGGCAACAGCCAATACTGTGTTATGTTTGAATGCCATGTTTTTGTATAATAACCTGAAAACGCAAATTACATGTATATATTCGCCATTTCTGATTAACTGGTGATCTTCGAACCGTTTAGAGACAATAAACAAATGTTCTTTTAGATAAATTTGGAATGAATTGTAATTACTTAGGCAGTAGTTACAGACATGTGATACTAAAATGATAAATTTAATTTCAATTTAAACACCAAAATTTAACCAAAATTGCCTTAACAGCCAAATAGAGTTAATTTGAACAATTGAATATATTAAGTATCACATCGATCTGTGGACATGTAATTTCCAAACTGATAGATGTCTTTTTGTGAACGGTCCAAACTACAGTCAAACCTGTGAACAAAGGCCACCCTTTAAAAAAACAAGACGTGACCTTTATTGACAGGTGGACTTTATTCGGAGGTAGGTTTGTTCTAAATAATCAGTGACGTTTTTTTCAACAATGGCATTTATTCACAGGGTGGTCTTTATTCGGCCGCAAACACAGATTGGACAGTACAATCAAGCCATACATGAACACTTGGAACTTGGTATTGGTATATTTATAATTATATGCCTGTCAAACTTGATATTGGTATATTTATAATTCTATGCCTTTCAAAGACAATATTATAAGAAAAGAAAACACCTGTCAAACTGCTAGGGTAATGTAATTTGAGGTCATATTGCGTCACGCATACGACACGCACATAATTATGCTAAATACGTACAAATATAGCCAATGGATTTCGAACAAAGACTTCGTGAAATTCTATACATGGATATATATGCATATAACCACTATACATAACACTAACAAATAGCAGAAAGCTAATCAACATTTGTTTATACACAACTGACATTATGTAGATTACGAAATTAAAATGTAAAATACTATAACGCGTTATTAGTAGGTACCGTACTCTTGTTAAAACAGAGACAAGCCGTTTTGTGAAGCACGTTACTAAGCATCACGCAACAGAAAAACGCATTGAACTATCTAACTCTATATTTTATTCAAACCTCCTTTCCCTAAGGATTAAGAAAGTACTACATAATATCATATTTTATGATAATTGATACTACATATTCAAAAAATTCATAGTGTAGGTGAATTACGTTATTGTGAATAACGTTATTGTGAATTACGTTACACAAGTCTTACAAAAGGTAGTCTTATTTGCAAATGACACTGAATTATAAATTACTATATTTTGATAATAAAGCATGGAAAAGATACCAAATGTCTTGCAAAAATCAATTTTAATTAATGAAATAACATTTTTGTTTATCGATATAATGTAACAAAATATATCAGATTCGTTCAACATAACGCGTTTTGGCTGTTAAATGAAAAACAAAAATGTCACAGAATACAACCCCATTCAACTGACACAATAATATATGTATCTATACATATATATAGAAAGGCATCCGTTACTAATGCCAGTAGTAAATCTTAATTACAATAAACTGCTTAATTCAGCTAGATGATGAAAGGTAACACAAAGGTAAACTGGATTAAATATTTTGGAATTAAATCGCATTTCATTAGTCAAAAAAAATAAATATTATAAATATTATAAATATCTGAATGCTCGAAGAACATGAATGCCTTTAATCATTTTATTGCAATAGTTGTCCAAATAGAACACTACAAACAAATTAAACACTTAAGTCAAAATTTCAAACGAACATTATAAAGAAACCAGTGTAACTTGTACCTGTATCTAAAGTCTGGATATGTTATTTCCAACAGCGAAGCAACGCCTCAAATGATATTGTTGCTACAAGTAGTCATTATATAATATTCACGTTAGTAATTTTCAACATAGCTTACATATGTTCGTACTTTATCTATGTAATGAAGTGAAAAATATATATACGAATACTATATACATTAATTATTCAACAAGAATAACAAATGCAAATAGAGATAAGTTTGTCCAGAAGGGTATGGCTTCGGGGCTCAATATTTTTACTTCGTACTTAATATTTATACAGTAAAACCTCGATAAAGAGGTCACTCTCGGGACGCTAAATATCGGTCGTAATAATGAGGTGGTCTCATTATCATATGGATTATGGATTATAAGGAAGGATTTGAAAGCCGTTCTGAGAATAAGTTGTCGTTTTAAAACACATAAACGATGGCAATGTATTATATACTAGACCATTGTGTGTTCGAATCCCGTCCGGGACCAGGAAAAAATTACATGTGAAGAAGTATTTTTGCTGACGTATGAAAAGTCTGTGGCTCTATCTAGGTGTAAGATCTTCATCCCCCGTTAAAGCTGTTTAAGTCGCCAAATGACCCTGTCTATTAGTGGGACGTCCCCAGAGAAAAAAATGTATTAATGATCTGAAGTATAGAAAATTAAACCTAGATGCCTCATATGTGACACCCATTGTTTCTCTTGACCGCAGGGACGGAGCTGAAAATACTCTACTTCTTACACTAGGAGTTCTGCTAATGTCACTTAATCAGGATGGTTCTAAAAGTCTTAGTTAGGTCTTTAGGATCGTTCAGATAATCAAGAATATCACCAGATCTTTGACAATATCCCGCCATTTAGGATGCATCCACCGTGGAGTGGACAAGACAGGATGTTTTGGTCATATATCGTGTGGTATGGTCTTTTGCAATGTAGATGCATAATGTTAAAGGTGAATGCGGATGAACTCAATACTGTCATATTCAATAACCCAGCTTAATTTTTTCCAAAGAGTGAAGTAAACTTCCGCTATTAAGACTACACATAGGACCGCCTTGCGTGGTCTTAATTTGAAGTCCGTCTTAATAGCGGAACACGGATGTTAATAATGCTGAATATAGTAATATGTAATTCATTTATACAAGCCTGATGGAACTTATCTGTTGTACCAAGCAATAAGTGTTTCATTAATTGAGCTGTAAAATCAAGCATAATAATGATTCGTACAGAGCAGTTGAAAACCAAGGTTTAATTAAGAATTCATTGTTAATTGCATACAAAATATACAACACGCAGGACCTAAAGGTATTAATGAACAGGTTTCTTAAAAGTATTAGAATAAGCCACCAATACATACAAGACTATTTAACATAAATACGCATAATTATGTTTAAACACGGGCAGAATTTATATTAATGAGAACACGCAGAAACATCGCAAGCGCACATTAAAATAAAACTAATCCCCTCAAAGGGAAAATAATTTCAAATGGCGTTCATTTGATTATTCAAATTCCTTGGGTTATAATGTGTGTCTGTTTATGTATTCAAAATATTATTGTGTAAACCCTTAGGGAATAGAGAAATATTCCCCAAGGATTATATCGCTAATACTCGCATTTATATTTAGGTATTTGATAAAGGAAGGCAAATACGTTAAAGGTACTAAACATATTTTCTTTCGAAATTGAGAAACTCATTTCATTTAATTGTAATTGTATTACAAAAGTACAGCAAAAAAACCGGGTTTACCAAAGATGTTTAAACACTTAAAAGGTTTACATTGCTGTAGAGTAGGGATAGACCTACAAGTGTAGTATATAGGTACGAAAATGATTCATAATATAAAATAAAACACATACAAGACGTCACACCTTCCCCCAAAAATGCTACCTTCCCCAAATCATCCAACCCCAAAACCCACCCAACACACAGGACCACACAAAAAATGGAGAACTGAACACAGTATCCCGTGTGGTATCTTCTAGGAATAGTAATAGAGTCAAACTGGAGGTTGATCTTCCAGCCCACAGTTCGAGTTTTTTAATCACAATTTAATGCAATTTTGATTAAATACGAATGCATATAAATGTAGATACAGTTTTTCGTACACGTGTTTATTAATCAAAATGTCTACTTTCACGTATGTGAAACATGCAATTGCCCTGAAATATGTCAAAATGAAGATTTTTGCAGGGAGACTGATCCAAAGTTTCATTTCCTCAGACCCACCGTTCCATCTACTATTTAGTATTACCGGATGAACTTCAATTTCAATCACAGTCAAGCTTGTGAACAAACACCATCCTTTGGAAAGACAAAATGTAGCCTTTAATGACAGATGACCTTTATTTGGGGATCAGTTTGTCTAATTAATCAGTGATGGTTTTCCACAGAAAGGTCTTTATTCACAGGGCAATCTTTATTCGAAGGTGGCCACAAACACAGGTTTGACTGCAGGTCAAATATAAGATAAACACCTGGTTTCAATAACGTCCTACAAAGTATGAATCATTAGGTTGGCACATTATTTTCATTTTTTTTCGAAAACCAGGATCTTTTTACGCATTGAAGCATGTTTAGACTGCTTAAAAATAAAATACTTTCAATTTTTCAATATTTCAATGAAATTGAAAGTTCTTGCAGCGTGATTTTTTGCATAAACTCCGACCAATGAAGAACGTTTTATTGCTTCATAAACATGGATTGCCCTATTACGTCTTTGTAATATGTGACAAATGTAACATAAGTATTATTTGGGAATTTATGACACTAAAGAACCTTCATAAAATGAAAATAATGATCTTATTAACGCTAACTCAATTCCTAACCTCTGCTAAATGACATTCGATAGAGACCTCCGTGGTCGGTCTAATCACCATAAAACAATAACCGAGGCCGCGATAATATTTATCGCGTGTCCTGAAAATATTTCCCTAGATTTTTCTGGCTACAAAATTATAACAAATCTGCTTATGGCACGAAAATGACTGAGATGTCACGCAAACAGCAGTCGCTGAGAGAGAGAGAGAGAGAGAGAGAGAGAGAGAGAGAAAGAGAGAAATCCTTTAAGAACTACAAGAAATTCTTATCAATATATGAACATGCAACTCTGAATTATCTAAGTCGTTCATGCATGAACGCTGGAAATCAGAACTTAACGTGAACTCATTTAAGGTCAATATTTTTATAATACCACATTAACAAATGTCATAGTGCCCACATCTCGGAAGTGTTAATTGTCAGAAATCAATCGCCATTGGCCGAAAATAAAAAAAAATGTATAAATGACTTGAATAGGCATATAGCCTAAAATTGATTTTACGTAATGCAGGTTGATGCTTGTGCTCTTAAATACATAAAAAATATTTACTTAAACTATACAATATTCAGTAAGGCTATTGAATAGTACAACGAAAATGTTATTTTATGGGTTCTTATTAATACTCGTATCCATTAATCGATTAACGAATCACAATGAATCTCGATAAGCCGCAACAATTAAAGGAATAAAAACTAGTAGCTAATCTATGTCAAAGAATACTTCAGCGAAGGTAGGGTGGAAAAAATCAACGTCCGGTTGGTTGAAGGGTTAAAATATAAAAGTAAATAAAAAGGACTAGTTTCAGTAGTAATGTAATCTATAGAAAAAAAATCTTACCGAGGTGAATGATGGATATGGTCAGAAATATTCAGAATCACAAAAAAGGCAAATATCAAGGTTCGAGCCCTAAGCATGCTCGTGAAATCGAACAAGAAATGCTGATATTTGACCCAGAAGTGCGATCTGCACTTGGCAACTAAAGTACCCATGGCATTTAGTGCCTGACCGGTCTTATTGTCGACCAATTTGTGTAAGGAAAATCCATTACACCATTTTGAAATCGCTGAGTGGACTCAGATATGTCAATGTTATTACTTTCAACTCGGTAGTTTTGAAAAGTACTCCTCAAACGCTTATGGGAGATTCGATTCGGTAAAATCGAACTTTTCTAAAAAAATAACCAATCAGAAATCAAGTTACAAAACATCTGTTTGATATCCTGCAACGGCGGACCGCGTGCCGTATGATGTTCTGAATAGTCAAGTTTGACTGTATTGCGTATATTTGGGAGTCAATCATTACTTGATAGTTATATACAATCGTTGTTGAGGTATATGAAGGCAGAACTCATTTCAAATCCTGAAATTTTATTAATATCTTTATTTTGTTTATCACCAACATAATATTTCAACAAGTTATATCAGCACATTGTTTATAGTTTTAAGAAAATAAAATTACTACGGGACAACTACTTAATATATATCCTATCTGACTCCCAAGGCCAGTTATCCCCGAAAATATCTGGTTTGCAATAGCATTCAGCCGCGGCCGTGGTCAAGTGGTTGCGCGCTGGACTTGTAACCCGGAAATTCGGGTTCGAATCCCGATCGCGGCAGGTCATACCCTTCTATGAAAATTTGACATTTGAAAAATGTCAATTTTCCTCCATATGTGGAGAAGTTGCCGGCTCCTTGTGGAAGGGTAAGTTAGTACTGGTTAGTATACAGTCCAGGAAAACCGGTCGTCGTATATAACTGAAAAAATGTTGAAAAATGGCATTAAACCCCAGTGACAATAAGTCACATAAAACAAATTCAATAGCATTTCCCAAACTATAGGGTCAGTAGGACTGCAGAACTTTTCAAATAGGTGTATTATGAATGTGAAAAATATCGGCAAGGAAAATTTCACCGAGACCGAAATAAGTCTACATTCGGCAGAAAAATTGAGTTGGTCGGATTAGCGGAAATATTTTACCGTTTTTCACGCTCTAAAGATACACCATGGCTAATAAAAGTCATACATATATGAGTCCAAGTTATTAATATCAAATCACAGTATATGATATGGTTTATCTGAACGGAGAAGCCACAATCCGGACGGACATCTGATCATTGTCATCTCAAAATAACTATGGTTTGGCAATTCGTAAAATTTCTTTTTACTTCACTTGCCAGAAAAATACCATTCATTAATAAAGTTGCAACCAAACATTTTATTGCCGGGACAGAGCGCGACGAACATGACATCCTATATTTCGTCATGTATGACGTGTCACTGTATATTTTTCAAAGAGAAATCAGTGACACGTCATGATGTCGCCATTTGCAAATTATTTCTCCGTATGTTTTGTTTAGAAAGGACTTAATTAAAAATCAAACATAATTATCGTGTCCTTTAATCATTGTGACCTGTATTTACAAAAGTACATATTGTCGTGCCTCGCACCAACGTCGTATAGAAAAGAAACAGAACACCCGCCATTTTATCTACTATTTCAATATCCTAGCAACAAAGAACATCAGCAACATAAATATAACCAGAATAAATATGATTGGCGCAACAACACTGAACACTGATAAAGCAATGTTGTAAGTTTCCGACGAGGTTGTCACCCCTTCTGTCGTTATATTCATAGTACACACGTACATTTATGTATATCAGCTAATATATGTATGATATAAACAAGATTCCCTACAATAACTTATCCATGTTAGCAATCACTATGATATGTTTAATACTTTACGAAAACAGATATGTATATCAATCTCTATGCACTTATGAAAACTTTGAACACTGGTTGTAAACACGTCTGGAAAAGTTTGCACGACTCTTGAACAACTTTATTGTATTTTGAGGTGTATAAAACTACTTCCGTCTCGAAAGTGCTTTGACACGTCAGTATAAACAAACTTTTCTTAGGTTATTTTCTACGTAATTCCACTTTGAATAAAAGCGTAAGACACTTGATAAATATTTGTCTGTCTACTCAACATCACTTTGTAGAAATGAATTCGCCCAATGTCGTAATAAACTTTTGTCTAACTTCACAAACATTATATCCACAAGCCTTACATTCACATCTACTGATACAGAAAATATACATATACCTTCTCTTTCTGTAGACAAATTGTAAGCAATGCTGTTGCATTCTTTTACTAATAGACGATTTTCAAGTTATTGACAACGCAACTGAATTTGAAATTTTCAATCTCCCATATATTATTAGTAAAGCGAACGTTCTACATCCAATGTAGAATATTTACAAATCAAGCATGTTTCAAAGAGGAGACGACATACCGTTATCTAATAACGCCAAATTTGTTGTATACAGAACAATCCATTTCAAAAGTTTTCATACCACGTTGTTGTCATGGCAATTTAAGAAATCTTTATGCCAAAAAACGCAATGCTAAATATATATAGAATACTTCCAAATCATGATAGAGATGACAATATCTCATCAATAATCCAAAATTACAACAAAATGTTCACGATTTACGTTCTTCAGACAAACATATATCTTTTTCATTGTGAATTGTCTAAATCGATACATCGGAATGAATTCAAATTCCTAGGTTTCAAACTATAATAATAATAGCGCGTCAGAGACTTTACATACATACTGCGGAATTAAGACGAATACTTTAGCTATACGTCTTCTTCAAAATAGTCCAATCAGTTTTCCTAATACTCAGCACATTAGTATAACATCCTGTATTCAACATTTCTCAACTAGTGTTCGTGTTTAAAACCAAGACGGATATTTCCGCAGCATGCATTCGTGTCATAAAACATAATTCTTGTCACAAATAATTGTATATACAATCTCCTAACATCTCTGCCTATTATTGTCTTTTAGAATTTCTTGGTAATAAAATTTCTAAACTAAAAATTATATCCAATATGTCGCTCAGATGTGCGCAAATTTATAACAGCATTCCAAAAAATAATAATGCAATTCAATTACAAAGAAAGCTTTTAAATGCTCAAAAGTTGCTTGATTCTCTTCACAGACTTTATTACTGTGTACACTTTTATTTCATCATCGATACATAGGCGCACTCAATAAACGCAGCTATCTTCATAATTAATAATTACACCATTTTCCTGTAGTAACTATTAAACTTATTAGTTAGCACCTGTATATTAAACAATTTCCACCGATTTCATTTCCCAGCATAGAGATATCATTTCTTGTTAACGCATTTATCTCAGGATAAAATCCAATGTAATTTCACCGAAGCTGCTAACAGAAATATCTACAAGTCACATTTGAGCGAGAAGTATTCAATCAATATACTTTAAAGATTTTCAGTCCGGTCGGCATTTTGATCGGGAATTCCATTTATGACGTTAATTCAATCTTTGTACAAATAAAATTTACTGTAATACTGCTACACTAAATTATATGTAACAACACTTGAAAGAGTACTTAATACGAGCAGGTAAAAAAGTGGCATAGCTAATACAGTCAAACTTCGATATTAAGACCACTTCAGGGACCCAAAGTTAAAATTGAGTGGATAAAAACCGGTGAAAAATGGGTTGACGTTATTTTTACAATGGGGCGGTCTCGTAGTGAAGATTTGTTGCAAAATACACCCACAAAAGTTACCGTCAAAGACGTTAACATCTATACCAAATTCATTATGATGAATTAAACTAAATCTATCGGTGGAATGGGTTTGCCAACTTTTGCCTTTCTCTCAGCGTAAAATCTAAATTCTTAAGCAGTCACCTAAAAACATTTGACTGAACATTTTTCTTGCCATACAACTAGCCTTCTATTTTGGAATAGTCGCAATTTGATAATACTGTTTTTCAATTAATTTAATCAGTATTATAATAGATTTGTATGAGTATCAGTAAAGATGTATATACAAGTGACACTAAATAGTTTTTAGAAATGTTTGAGATAAAAAATAATATTATACTGTAATCAATCTCAAAATTCTCTCTGAAGGTAACTAACACAGATCATAATTTCATTGATGTAGTATCAATACAATACAATAGTTTATAGTATCAAATCACTAGTGCGGAAAAATGTTCCAGAAAACTAAATTTTAAGGCTGAAACTCTATATAGTCAAACTTGTAAAGGTTGGACAAAACAAAAAAATAGAGTGAAACACCATAGATACCATTGCTTTTTTGTCTTAATACGCCGTTAGTCTTATGTCGCGTGTCATTCGGTCAATTATGTCAATGTGCTGTACAGATAAAATTGTTGACATTAAGGCGCAGGTGGTCATTTTAACTCGGGTTTGACGGACCTTTATAGTTTATATCACCCAACGATGTCCCTACTTTTGTTCACTTTTTAACATGTTCACATGAAAGCTCTATATGCGCGCAGCTATTGCTAATTTCTTTGTCATGATTATACATACTTGCTTGGTGAAGGTTTGGCATGCTGACAAGCCATCATAATACAATACTATGTATTACCACTTTGTCAATATTTACGCAGTAAAATTGTTTGTTAAGATCATATAAAGCTGTCCCAATGTCGGAAACCTATATGCTTGTCATACATGATAAATTATGTCGTTAAAACGTTTTCTCATCCATTTATTCCTTAAAACAATGAAATCAAGATATGTTGTGGCGCTCTTATTTGGTTTCATTCCTCTATAGAGAGATCTCCACTCAAGTTTGCTCCGATCTGAAACTTTAAAGACTTCATATATTGATCAGAAGACGATTGTCAAGACTATCATGGATTCTGATGCGCTTCCATTATTAGTGTACAATGTATGACTAGAAACACTACTAGTGTCAGACCAATTTTCATTCGGTCCAGAACGAATCATTGTAAATTTTGAAATATTGAATCATTTCGTTCGGAGAAATCTATAGGGAGAATATAATGCTTTTCTACAACTTTGAGGCCAAATTCATTTACGAAAACCATTCAGCTCGCCGAAGAGGGCTTTAAAATTGCGTATGGAAAATTGAAAATCGAAGTATTTTACTAAGCGACAACATTAAGGCTTTTAGCAACTTGGCACTATCAATCTTCATAAGTACATACCATCTGAAGCTTTTAGCACCTAATTACAGACTGTAAATAGATTAAATAGTAATTATGTCTCTTTAGGAGGTGAGAAAAATCTTAATGTTTGCTGCCACAAACATGGATGTATCCGTCACGAAAGCTTGGTTGCCTTGTTCAGTACGTAGGAGTAAGTTTGCTTACATTGACTTTCTAGCGCCTTCCTTGCCAGCTAGAGCTGACGTGCCCATAACCCCATTCTATTAGCAGATATCATCAAGGACGTATAAAATTATTCTACCTTATCCATAATACGGAATCGTCAATCCGTTTGTTAATTTTGTTTCTGTATACTGGCCAGTTGTACGTCTGTGAAAATTAATTTTAATCGCACGGGGGTTTGACACACTGGCAATAAATACGTTCTCCGTGATATTTCCGTAAAAGATATTACACCAAATCTCCCCACCACCAAGTAATTCGCATATCTGGTGGTGTGTGTTATCACTTGCGATAGATCGGACTAATACTGGTTCGTCAGGTAGAACCAATAGACCACCATTCATAAATGAAATTCCGTTGCTCGGCTTTATCATAGCGAAGTCAAAATGGACACTCAGTAAGTTTGTGTATGCAGTAGTTATGCAAACATTACTCACAAAAGAACACTTAACGAATTCGGAGGTATGAGACATGTTATGCATTAACAAGAAAATTTGTTATTGGAAAGACTCCGACTTTGTCATTCACAACAGATAAGTTTCCTAAGATCAATAATAATAAGGACAAATGATTGGCTTCATGTCTCCAAAATTGGTAACAAAATTTGTCTTTACCACTGTTAGATCTCATCCTGTCTCCTTTTTAGAGCTATTTTATTCGTCTCTTAATAAGGAGAGACCATACTGATTATAGTCCGAACACTTGAAAGAATGCTTTGAAGTCTAGCAGTACAGTGCGATTTCTCAAGAGCGGCCCTCTCTTGAGCAACAACCCCCCATCAACAACAGCATGAGTTTTTCCAACTGTATGATATAAATATTAATTTAAACTCTCCATAGCAACAGCCTCAACAACATAATGTTGCTTCTCCCAAAGGGTGTGCTTCGGAGAGGTTGCACTGTAATGAACATTCTTATTTCCATAATAGTGTAACTAGCCGACCGACCGATGCAATTTAAACAAAATAATCTCACACTGGCATTAGTTGCTATAAGGTACAACCTATAGACTTCATTAGAGATAGATTTTACGTCACTTTTAAAATTGTTTACAAAGAACTTTTATCTTAGGATAATCAATTACTTTATTCTACATTGTAAAGTGGCAGTATATATACTTCTAATGTATATGCACTTCTATACAAATATGTATGACAACTTTTAATTTTGATTTCATCATTATCATAATTTTCTACCAAAGGCTTAGATGGTTTTCGGAACAGCCATTGACGAATCATTGGATAAAAAACCAGCACCAAACATAATTCCAGTTTTCATTGTTCTTTTGGCTATACACCGGCGGATAGTCAAACAAGCCAGTTTCATGGATTTTGCCGAGTACTATCCTTGTTCTCTAAAGTATTCACCATAATCGTCACATGAATCCCCTGAATTAGCAGAATTTGAGATGAATGGTTGTAGTTATAGAGTCATCAACAAGATTATAACACAAAACATGTGCCGGAAGAAGGGTTTGAACTCACGAACCCGAGGTCTAAAGACCTAAGGCTCACCCTAATGAGCTAACCAGACGGACTTATTGTTTGATATACGCGCTAATATAAACATAAGGTCTTTATGAAACTGAGTTGGATGTGATCGTTATAAAATCGATGTGGTTTTCACGAGAACACAGCGCAAAAGTAGGCTGGCTTTAATTGTCTACTGTACAAACACTATCAGAAATAATATTATAAATGGATTTTCGTGTTATCTTGGTCTGACTGTTACAAGCGATACTACATTTATCAAAATATGTCACAACTAACTCAACTAGTATTTCACCTTATTCTATGGGTGATTCATATCCATTGTCCGTAAGTTACATCAGAATCAATTCTACATAAAATTTCTGCATTATAGAGCATTGCTGGAGAAGCAATACAATTTTGACTTCCTGCGCATGCGTAAAAACGGATTAAATTGTGTGTTTAATTGTCTATTGGCCTAGAATGCTTTTCTCATTCTTTGCCACCTGCTCAGACCAACTGGTGACTAAATAATTGAGAGACGCGGGACTTGGTGTTGAGATACTGCTGCTATCTGAGGTTGTTATTGTATTCATATTAGGCTTCTGCACAGCTCATTAGGTGGTTTATCGGTAACCTACGACCATTAAACATCTCCCTAAGGCATAGAGTGGCATTCATGGACAACAGCAATTAATGTATACAGTAACACATGGTTATAGCGCACTCGGATAAAGTGAAGGATCTGATACAGTGAAGTATCTAGTTTTCCTTCTCTATTTCATTGTTGTGGACACAGTGAAGTATCGATGCAAAGAAGCAATTCAGCTGGTGACAATTCCACAGTATTCAAGGTTTTGAAACGTTAAGTGTGCTGAGGTATAAAGATTTATTTCTAACACGAAGGCAACACAGCAAAAAACAGAAAACAATAGATATATAGCCATTTTCTCCGAGTAAGACCTGTGTAGGATGTAAACAAATGTAATATTGACCGACTTAGAATAATAAATTGCCGCTTAATCATTGTCTACAATCAGCTTAAGTTCTGTATGATTGATTTATTTCCAAATTATGACGTTAACCATTAACAACAAATCAATGAAGAATCCATTGCTTATAGAGAAACGGCTGTTGACTCTGAAATCCAATATTTTATAATCTTACTTAAAACGTGGCTCGATATTACATATGTTGAAGAAACATGAAAACATAAAAAGCTTATATCTATTTACATTGCTTAATGATGAAATATTACACTCTAAATATTGATAAAAACATAAGGTCATAATGTCATCATGACACAGGTTTAGTAGGACAACAATATACGTAAAATACACAGAACAATCATTCACAACAGGCATAGGAGTTGACACTTAGTATTTTTGTAGATACTTAAGTTTATTAAGTTCTCCAAACATCTTCCAAGTATAAATATATAAATACATAAGATGTATAAAGTCAGAGCCTAAACCCATTCATCATCAGTTGTTTGACTACATAATATAATTATGTTTGGAAAGTGTTTGTAGTTACTAGCTGTATGTTAAGTAATGACCCATTTCCCCGTTTTGTGTTGGCAGTACCTTCAACTTCCCCAGACGATAAGTGAAGAAAGGAGGCAGGAAGCATATGTCCTCGAACAAAATATAGTTTATCCAACATTAATGTCATAGAAACTATTAAGGTTCTCATACCCGCTGTCTTATGGTCACTACAACTGCTCTGTCCTAACAGAGGTTACACTGAAAAACATTGTTTTATTTATATCCAGGAGAGCAGCTAACCTGACTAGTTTTCTTGCATGTAATATGAATAACCCAGTTCTTCGCATGTAACTGCCATCTTCTCCACATGTATGATCAACGGTGAAATACGAATGGCCCTAGACGCAAGGGCTTTGATAAAACCATCGCACAGATCATATGCTTCGCCAAGGATTCGAACTCACAAATTAGGACACGGTGGATCTGACGCTGCATAGATCAACTAAGCGAAAATGCAGAGCTTACATGTATGGTTGATTAAAAGTACAACTATAATGTGGGCCATCACAGAATATTTGAGCGCTTATTTTGAAAGGGCTGTATTTTAAAATCCAAAGATATCCACACAGTTTTAGAATTTCTTGTGGTTTCTTTTCCAGTTAATACCAAATGTCCTATTACGTGTTTCGTCTGAAAGCATTATAATTTCCTGATGTGGGATTGCTTCGCATAATTTGATACTTTCATTAAGATATGTAACATCGAAGACCAGAAAGCTAAATCATCGATTTTCGAGGAACAAAAATAATTTTACAGCGGAAATGCAGATATTGGAAATTAGAAATATAAGAACGTATTGCTGATGTGTTCGCTGAAAGCGATGAAAAAATGTGCAATTCTATCTTGGAACGGGTGTCAGTTTATCAAGAGACAGAAAACCCGAGTAAAAGTTGGCGTCTGGTGCGGAAGCATACAGCATGCTTTGAAAGACTTATGACTATTCAGGAAGACCTCAGAAATAAACACGGATAAAACTACATCCTTTAAGCAAGTTGGACAGCTTCCTCACATATGATATTTGTCCGATCCTAAGGGGATTCGAACTTCATGTGGTAAGGGACTACCTTCACTACCTTTACATACCACAAGACCAAAACCCACAACCCCAAACTCCCTCAAATCCTCGAAACATACAAAAAATAGGTGAAAACACAATATCCTCTGTGTTGAATAATTCTACACAGTAAATGCCAACACGTGGCAAGATTTTTAGCTTCCTCGTTTGTGCCGCTAATATATAGAGTTAATTTATACGCTCCTTTTGTTGATTTCCTAGACACGAGAGTAGAAACAGCCCGTAAACGTAGCTGTCGTGTATTTTCAAGTCCGTTTTTCGAACAGGCTCCGGTTGCCGACCATATTTTGATCTTTATGGTAATGGTAGCACATGTATTTATTTGTAATTCTAGGCCTCAAAACAATACACATGCATGTGAACAACATATATTATACTAATAATTTGGCTGACGATATAGATAACCTATTATATAACACTTAAAAAAAATTAATACATTTTGTTCTGACTTCAAATGCTTGATAGAGAAACATTGCTCATCTTCTAATCATTTGGCTTCTCCTATTAGATATAAGATTATAATTTTTTCGTTTAATTGGGAATTCATAATACTTTTATGATAAAAATGAAATCCGTAGATCTTGATATTTAGGGCAGATCAAACCAAATGATAGTCACCTTCAATATTGTCACAAAATAAACAATGTATTTAGCCCCTAATAGGTATACCGACTTTTCTCCCCTTTTCAATAAAAAGATTATGCGATGAAGCTCTAAATGTTATTAAGCACTTTCTAAAGTTAGTAATATCAATATACTCAATGTGAGGTTCTAGCTCAAAAAATGACTTAAAATTAATGTAGACTTTTTATCATCCAAACATTTTTCATGACATTTTTAGATATTGATTGCTTTAACCTATTTTCATACAAAAACAAAAGTTTTTGCCTACACATTGCCTGCTCCATTATATTTATATTACATTATATTTAAATATTTTAAAAATAACAAACTGTGCGAATTACACGATACACTATTGGACATCTTCAATATTATATTCGATAATGATATATGGGATATAATGAGTGATCAGACGAATATCTATGCTGCAAACCAGACAGTCGCCTTACAAAAGGCTGAGGTGTGACAGTTGATGAAATGAAGGTATTCATTTCTCTTGCCATATTGAGGGGAGTAAGATGATTGATGAAATGAACCCTTCAGTCTGAAACTTTTAGACAACAACCTGATCTAAAATATAATCAGAATAAACACAACTGATAATATTTCATGAAATGCTTTTTTATCTTATTTTGTAAATATTGTATAAATTCATATGAATACGTTATTGTTAATTAAATTATATGCAGTTTTTATTTAAGTATTATCATGAAAGTTATATCATGTTGGTGTGCTAATTTCTTTGTGTACACTATTTTTTCACTTATCAGCAATCATGAATAGTTAATAACATGCAGTTTTCTAAATGAGATCAGTAGTTTAATCAGCATACAAGAGGAGAGATGATAAACCTTTACAGCAGTGATACTACTGATAATTCGATACCTATATAGCAGGATAAGCCAATATGAAACACTATAATAGTTGCTTTGTCATTTGCACACCACAACAACTGTTGACATCAACCTTGTGGCATTCTGACAAGTGTTCAGTAGTACTCCAGCTACCACCACGATCTTAGCCACGCACTTTAGTCAACATTTATCTTGCTCAACCCATACCTTACTCAACTCGTATTTTAGTCAACCCGTATCTTGCTTAACCCGTACCTTACTCAACAAGTACTTTAGCCAACCCGTATCTTGCTCAACCCGTACCTTACTCAACTCGTACTTTAGTCAACAAGTATCTTGCTCAACCTTTACCTTATTCAACAAGTACTTTAGTCAACCCGTATCTTGCTCAACCCGTACCTTACTAAACTCGTACTTTAGTCAACTCGTAGCTTGCTCAACCTTTATCTTACTCGAATTTCCCTTGTTTCGTATGTTTAGCAGGAAAAAAATGGTGATATTTTATAGCAAAGTTGTCAAAAAATTACACATTTTAATAGTATATTTGGTTTATCGTGTTTTGATGAAAATATAAAAGGTAACAGGCATTTTTTTAACAAGACCCTATCTAACTGCAGTAGAATAACAACAAATGTAACAAAGCTATTGACTAGAAACTCCTGATAAACCTAGACTTCACCTATTATAGATAAACTGATTGGCTTGCAAGAGTTAATTGGTCGCCATATAATTGCTGCAGTTTTTAGCTCACCTGAGCACGTTGTGATCACTCACTATCTGGCGTCCGGCGTCCACACTTGGGAGTTGTTAACACTCTAGAAGTCACACATTTTGAGTGAATCTTGCCAAACATTGTCTGAATGCTTGTCTTAATGACATCTTGGACAAGTTCGAACATGGAATACTTTGAGTCAAATATTAGGTCAAAAGGTCAAATGAAAACCTTGTTAGCACTCTAGAGGTCGCAGTTTTGATTCATCAAACTTAGTCAGAATGTTTCTCTCGGACAATTTCTAACATGGGTCATCTCCAGTCCAAAATTATCTCACTATGTCAAATTTTGTTAAACACTGTAGAGGTCAAAATTTGGATTGGATCTCCCACAAGATTTGTCATAATGTTTGTATTGTTATTTGGAATAAATTTGAACATGGGTTAACTCGGGTCAAACACTAGGTCACCAGGTCAATCACAGTAAAACGTTAGAAGTTGCAGTGTTTAATAAAGTGGGCGAAGGAAAGGCCATCATGGCCATCTTGTCTTTACATGAAACCGAAACATGAAATCAATTAATCATTACAATAAAAATATAATCCCTCAAACCTTTTACATTCATGCTATTTTGATCAAATCAATATTTGATGCAGTTAATGGCTATTGATACGTAGGTATCGAAACAGAAGCTGACATGAAATATAACAAGTCTATATTTGATCTTATCAGCTGAAAGATTTATAATGTTCATAATTTTAAAAAAACATAGAAACATTTTGTGGTAGAATAACAAGGCATTTTTTGCAATAAACATCATTCAAACTGATTAAAGATAGGTCTGAATTACATTGGTTATGTGCTAAGATAAGTTTACGCTACTCTCTTGACTCTTCAAGTAAATCTGATTTTAACGTAGAAGTTATTAACTAGCTCACGAACTTGGTGTAATTCAGGTTTTAAACCGTCATAGTCATGAAGTCTTCTAACGTTTTGCATGCATGTTATTTAATACACAAAACAAGAAAAATGTTTGTTTGAGACTTCTGTAGGCAGACAGAAGTTGTAGTTATTCCAAATTTTAGCACAATAGATGAAAAAATGTTAAGAAATGAAAACCCGAATATTGTGCAATATTTGCGGGCGTGGGAAGTTTCCAAAAGAGAGATGCATGTTTCGAACCATATCTGCAGAAAGCATTGTGCTTTTCTCAAACCCTTTTACAAAGTAGCCAACCCTGAGACCTCAGTGGCAAATCATAGAACTTTTCAAGTATCATTTGAGTTGAAATCCAGCTTGAAAGCATTTACAACTTATTATTATTGACATCCAGGAAGTGAGCTTTCTTTTGGGCCTACATGATTAAAGCTAGATAAATGCCAGATGACCCTTGGTATCATATCTAACAAGAATATATCAGAATTTCTTTCTTATTCTATCCATGAAGTGTTCTGTAAAGGTCTAATATTTCTTGCAAAGCTGAAAAACATTGTTTCTTAGGCCTAAAAAATAGCTTGTTTCTGCTACCAGCTCTGAAAAATTAGGGTCGGTAGGTAGGGATTTATTTTTATATTTTTTTCCAGAATATGACTGAAATTAATTTTATTTTGCAAAATTATAATTTGACCAAAAAAATCATAGGGTCGGCAGCAAAATACTAGGGTTGGTTGGGTATTTTTTCAGGCCTTTGATATTTTTGGTCAACCCATACTTTTCCTTGTTTTTCCTACTTTTCCTGAATTATTACCTTCGCATTTTATACTTCGCATGTTTAGTTTGTCATGTATTTATTTTCTTACTTTATTGAACCGATAAAATCAGAGACTACACAAAAGATATTCAATTATCTCTATACAAAGATGATTACGTTTTTACTGAAAAAAGTTTGCGCCACCACCGTGCAACAAATAAAATATTTCTGAGCCACATTGATAAAACATTATATTTAATATCAATAATTCATATTTTTATTCCACGAAATGAGTCCGTTTATTTGAGAAAAGAAATATCTACAACATATGTCTCCGTATCTTTAAGTTTATCAGGCTGCCTGAGCCAGCCAACAAAACTGCAGTAAATAAAACTCACACGCACTTTATCATCCTGTAGATTTATCTTTCCTAGAATTTATGTTTTTGTCTTAGACATGTTTCTTAGAAAGAAATGAACCAAAGTTTGCGTTGTTTTTCGTGGAAAGAATAATATGAGCAGTATATAATCGCAGACTTTCTCTGACATAGTCAGTGTTAAAAAGTTTTCTTCATAACATGCATATTCTTGGGATTTTAGCAATTTTGTTGTTGGTCCAACACGGGTGAGCTGTGTTTGAGCATTTCTTTGCAATTTGTAATGGTATAATTGTAATTGTTTTTATTTGTATAGTTAGGGGCTAAAGAAATAATGTGTTATAATGTAAACACATATTCAGTTACCGTATCAAGTCTTTTGTGTTGATTTACTGTTACAACGGATTCTAAATCTATTTTTCTACACTCGATTTAATTCTTAATTGAACTATTAGCATCAGTAGATGCTGGAGAAAGTTCCGTTAACAAAACTACCGAAGAAATAATTTCCTCCAAAACACAAAAAAACTAAACCGGTATTAACTAAAACAGACAGAAAAATTCAAAATGTGGTCTGGAGGTAGAGCGCCCGACCCCTGATCTGATCCCCTAATATTATTAAGTAAAATTGCTTATTTCACAATCGAGCTAAAATAAATTAGAGTAAATATGTCGATCCCGCGAACTTGAACTTATGAAAAAAAATCTCTCATCTCAGTTTTTATTTAATGGTTGAGGTTTTGACAAATCATTCAAGAATAACAGTTATGACTAAGCACAAAATATTTGTTCAGTGCATGTCAAAATAGCAGGATTGACAAAGCCAAAATGGATATAAAATTTGTTCACCGAAACTGATCGTGACTTTTTCACTAAGCACTCGGGTTACAACTTGGCAAACATTTTTGAAATCTCCTAATTACTGACAAAAACGATATATAGCGACACACTGCTATAACTTGGCAAATATTTGAGTCAAGTTATTTTCAATTTCCGAATAACTATTAAAAGATTTATATTCCAGACAAGATTTTAAATATCAAATTCAATGGTGTGTGACATTTAAAAATAGGTTATTTTACAGACTTGCGGATGAATACGCGTATGTGGTAGCCCCTAGCGTGCTAAAGTTTAACACAGTTGAGGATGTTGTAGTTGGACTATACGGTACTAGGAGAATGCAAAACTACGCAGTGAGTATTTATTCTGGCCATACCTTCTGTATACTACAACCGTTTTTTCATGTATATTGGCCATCATAAGAAAGTAATCATAATATAAAATGTTCTATTTTGACCTAATATACTGACCTTGAAATTGTAATGGTACACAGCAATTTTATGATCAATAATGGATAGCAATAAACCATATCATGAAATGTTTCAGCTATTTCCAGAATTAAATTCATTTCGATTACTTGCGTTTTGTCTATTTTATAACAACATCACTTACTGGTTACTTTCTTATGACGACCAGTATACAAACCATCAAACCTTCATTGTGTACTGATTCTTTTAGAACTGTATAACTTATTTCTCTCTTTTGTTATTGGTTGTATTGCGGTTCAAAACCACACTAAATAAATATAATTTACTATCCCATATAAATAGTATTTCTCGCCATCCAAAACGTATATAGGTACTGAATTCTGGAGAAGGTTTTTAAATAATCTATATCTGTGCTTCGTTGAAAAAAGGTCGAAATTGTAAAAAGTCTCTGAAAATATTTTTTACGAATACATCAACAAACTTGTACCAATGTAATGATAAGGTTCCACAGTTTTAAACCGTGAAATTCACCAGCATCGTCGAATATAATACATCATTATTCTAGTTCACGTTTATCTCATTTCTAATAACACGCGCGTATATCGGAGTAATTCTGGTGTTAAATTCGAAAACTTCTGAAACAGGAACAATGTAAGAAATAAAAAGTGTTCAAGTACAATAGGAGTATTACGAATTATTACCAACAAAAAATAACAATTATGAACGGCACATTAAGCATTTAGCTACATTACTATTTTTCACAGGGGATTTCACGTGGCACCAACAGCCGGGGTCATTTGGCAACTTTCCAGGCGCACACCCGTGTAGACCTACCGACCTTCCGTAAGCTAGCTTGACAGCTTCTGCACTAGTGAAATTTGATCCCCGTTTTGAGTCGAACTCACAGCGATGAGGGTTAGTGATTACTAGTCAGAGATCATAACCACTTGACCACGGAAGCCCCTGGTATTTTTCACAGTCTTGATTTTGTAGTGCCAATCATGAGTTGAGTCTGATTAATCTTGTAATTCAAGATGTACCTTTCAGTAAGTTATTTATACAAGGTAAAAGCTCAATATTAAGGTCACCTGCTGAAAAAAAATTGATTCGAATGGTATGGTGATATCAGTATTGCACTGATAGATGGAGGATGTATTAAAAAGTGGATTGAATATAAGAGGTTTTTATAATGAAGTATTGTTAATATTTTCTGCTCATTATGTGAGCTTTTCTCTACTGTTCGGTAAATAACAGAGCCCAATTTGATCATTACAGGTGTGGCTAAACTCTGGGAACATGAACTTCTCTGAAAAGACAGGTGTTGTACAAGACGAAGGTTTGTATACATTTCTGACTTAGCTGAAAACTTATTACAAGTGTTAACTTTCCACTTTTATTGCGATGTATAGTTCGAATACAATACCACAAAAATCGCAGAGGCCCTCCGGAATTTTTTTGTTTATGATGTCTGACTTGTAATCACTAGCTCCTCACTGCTGTGACTTCGAATCCCACATTTATGCGAAGAAGTTGTCCAATCAGCTTACGGAAGGACGATGGTTCTCCTGAGGTGTACACCTGGGGTCCTTATTCTCTGTTAACTCGGCAGCCACCAAATAATCATATACCACACAATGAGAGATGCTAGATTCGGCTAGCTAAAATTTGTTACCAGTTCAGCTAATACTCAAAGACGACAAAGGTATACAATCTGACAGATGGATGAGACAATTTTACCAGTCACGAAAGCTATGGTTTAAATTACCAAATTACCACTAGAAACTCTTAAGAAAACTTCTGTTTGTATAATCTTGTAATCAGACACATGACTTTATGCAATTTAAAAAAAAATTCAGGGACTCCATCCAGCACGACTGTTCTAGTGACTGAAGATGATTTGTTTAATGATGCATCAACTTTCAAACCAAGAGCAGTTAAATTGTGTGCTTCTGTTGGTAAAATAAAGTTGGATTGTAAGGACCTGTGGATAGATTACAAGACGGGATATTTAGTTTTACAGACTGATAAACCGGTGTACACGCCTAATCAAAAAGGTATTTCACAATATCATAAGCAATTAATTATTTTACTATCAAGGTCAGAAGAATATTGTCTTTTTTAGGGCTTTTTGACCCAAAATCGGGAAGACATATCAGAAAACTTACCGAAACGTATTCTTTCTAAATATATCTGTTGTGAAAACACGTGGTTAGATTAATCCTAAATGTGTTTTTTACTTTGGATTTTGCCGTTAGGAACTTAGGGTCGGTAGCGTAGCCGTAAGCACGACTTCTTACATTCTGGTCCAATGTTGTATTTGTTTTCAAAAGTACAGCGTTAGTTCTTTTTTGATGTTTTGGTAGCATTGACATGAGTTAGTTTTGCTTGATATGTATTTTAGGGATCTATGCCTTATCTTTGCTTGTCACATGTATGTTTACTAGACTAATTGCAGTATATATGTAAATTGCATCCAGTGAAACTTCACTTACCGATGACGCCAATATCAAGAACACCAACTTTAACGACAGCTTATCTTTGGGCGGGTTTTGCGTTCTTACTCTACATTTCGTCTTGATAGCGGAGCCTTCTTCAAAGCCTCCTTAACATCTATTTTGTTTCTATAGAAAGGTGGTGTTAATATCATGTTTTTTACAGGCGAATGTGGCCTGAAACAATATACAGACGTATACCAAGCCTCTTTCGTCATCGTTCACCTAGAGTGTATTTTTGAATAATTTTATTTTACATCTTTACTTCTAAAAAGTACTTCTAAAATGTACTTTTTGTATGTAATACAAGTTTTAATATTGATTCCATAATTATCATGAATTCACTATTATAACGTTTAGTGGGACTACGAGTAATAGCTGCTGACGAGTCAATGAAGCCTTTGAAGACGGAAAAAAACTCACAACTCTCCTTTGAAATAATTGTGCGTATGAAAAACTTTTACATTTGATGTTATACTTGTTTATACTCGTGAACAAAGCTTGCTTTGTTTTCTTATGTAGACTGTATTGGTAAATGCAAAGGAGCAATTGATAGTTGTGTTTGGCAATTAGTGCACTTCCAATTATTTTATTTTAGTTTGTATTTTCTTGCATATCCAGTGACAAATCACTTTTTCTGTAGACTTCAATGCAAATTTTAAGGGACAATAACTCAAAGGATTGTCACTGATTTAAATCATTATCTATCATGGAAACCTATAAAATTAACAAAGGTTAAAAAATCTGTCCGCTTCATGTGAGAATACAATTTCGGATATTAGGGGCGTAGTTTCATAACTTACTGTAAAAATTGGACTGAACCCGATTTGAAGAGTACACCGTTTTTATAGTAAAGTTAAGCAACAACAACGATGAAAAACATGAAAAGCATTAAAAGTAAGAAGCCGTGACGATTTTTCTTGAAGACATTACGTCTTTTGCCAGTAGTCCTCCACTACTGACCCAGTGATTTATAAGGAGAAGTTGGCTGTTACTTGCGGAGAACAAGGTTATTACTGGTCCAGAATGAAGAAAAAACTGGTTGTGTTGACTGTCCAACTGTATAAACACTTAACTGATATATTTGTTTAAAACTGACGTACAACAATGTATATTAATATAGTACTAATTATAGTACATTACGTATTAATGTAATATACTTTTAATGTACTATAATTAGTACTAATGTATTAATGTAATATATAAATAAATATATTCGTGTGTGGATATATGGTGTATGTATATTTATTCATTTGTTTATTTAATTGTTTGTTTGTTTAAGAGTCCAAGCAACAATACGCTTGGGCGAAAGAGGATGGTAACCGACAAGGTATCAGGGTTCTACACTCACTCCTTTTACTTACCACCTTACCCTGAAATTGGCGTCTGGACAGCTCGTGTCCAGCATTTGGGACAGGTAAGCTAATATTCTATGAAATGAGTTGGGCAATATAAAAGTACAATGGATATATTGTGGTAGTTAATGGGAATTTCATATTCGCTCGCATCTCGCGAAGAAAATCGAAAGATTAAAATATTCGATACAAATTTAAACCCAATATTAACCAAGTTTTAAAAGCGAGTAGAGAAGGACGGGCTGCAATCTCTGTAGATATGTTACTGTATTTGAGTTGCTAGGAAATACTGAACAAAATAATCTACTCCGCCATTGAACATAAACGATGTGTTAACAATAAACGCATACATCACGCTCTCAAACCTTAGGTAGAGAAGAAATATTGTCTCAACTCAACGTTGTTTTTCATCTAGAGGTAAATGTAATAGATGCTATAAACAAATTATGAGTCCGCGGCACCGTGAACATTTAGTTTTCATTTCATTTGACAAGAACTATATTTTCTTCTCGTAGATTTCCCACCTCTGTTTTTAGACAAGTGGTCTGTAACGTCATTAGCCATTGTAATTTCTTGTTTGTAATGTGATGGGTACAATGAAACAGCCAACCTTGTTTTATCGTAAATTATGTATTGACTTCCTATATGTGTATGTTGGCAATGAGACAAATCGTGTAATTTTTCATCTTGATTACAGTATGAATCAGAGGGTAGGGCAACATTTCAAGTCATGGAGTACGGTAAGGCTAGTTTTTCTGAATTATTATTAACGTTTTTGCAACCTAATTGATATTTACATAACGTCAAGATCTCAACAACCTGTATTTGACAATGTTTGCAAATTTTGACTGCCTGGAAGTTATTTCTTATCATACACATGTATTAATTTCACCGATGTTTGGACTGAAACTAAGAATCTTGACAAGTTATAAATCATGGCATTTGGAAAACTGTAGGAGTGTTTTAGCTCACGTGAGCATAGTGCTTATTGTGAGCGATAGTGAGTACCCTGTCTGTCGTAGTGTGAAGTGTGTCATCAACAACTGTTTCAAATAACTATTTTTCTGAAACCACTCGGCCATCATGGGGGTCACTTGTTCACAAAGATTTTAAGGCGTAAACTTTAACATTCTTTTTGCCAAAACCGCATGGTCTAGAGCATAGATATCTAGTACGTTGTATTGCCTTGTGGTCCTTTATTGATAATTTCAAATTATTTCCCTGTGGTCAAAATTGGCTCACGCTGGGGTTACTTGTGTTATATAGATTATTTAGCAGACACCTTCAAAATATTTTTGGCCAAAACTCTACAGCCTAGAAGTTTGATATTTGGTTTGTTGCATTGTGTTGTGGTCCTCTATCTATTTAAATTATTCCACTGGGGTCAAAATTTTGGCCCTGCCTGTGGTTCACCTGTGTTTCATAGTAAAAATACAATTATCCTTGGCTAGAAGCGCATGACTTAGATATTAAGTGGATAAATTGGCAAGTGGTACAATTATTGATCATATTGTGCTTCTATGTCAAAACTGATTCTGCCCTTAGAGTCATTTGTTTATTAAGTGGTCAATTCGTCAGATATTTTCAGGTGAGCGATATACAGAGCAGATCATTACGCTCTTAATTTTCAGTTTTGCCCACTTATGAAGTATCTGTTATTCACGCCGGGAGCAAAGCGATTTTAAGATCTACAAAGAATCTCACAGTGACTGTAAAAGCCATGTAAGTACATGTATCAATTCATACAGGGATATTGCTCAGAACAATTAGAAGACCTTAATTGTTTACAAAACTCCCCATTTTTACTGAAATGTAAGCAATTTCGACACCCATTACAGAGTTTATGCTGTTTAAATTTATTTATTTGCACACTCTCAGTACGGAAGAAATATTCAGATAAAAATGAACAGGAGCGATTAAAGATCTTACACGTTAAAACTTGTGGTAGGATAACGATTATGCGTTCTTTGACTAGATTTGTGTTTTGTTATGATTTTCTTGGCCTGCACAGCAATTCATTGATTTATCTTTATGTATTTATCAGCAATATTTTAATTACATACGGCATAAAGTTGACCCAACTAGTACTCCTGGGTTACCAACCAGTGCTAAGATGACCTACTTACTTATTCATAAACGATTGCTTCTTATCATTACGGTAAGTAATGTGAATTAGAATGAATTGAATCAGGATGTATTTTATGTCTCAATGTTGACTTTGAAAAACATATGCGTAAGACCAGAGCCCGAAGTCTTCCGAACAGCAGTCCTACGCTCAACCCACCAGGCTACCGGTGAGGAGGTGTATGCTACAAATGTGTCGGGCATGTGGTAACATTATGATTAATTTTATATCCCTACGCCATGGAGAAATCATCATTAGAGTGGCTTAATCACTAATTCCATGTACGTCCCACTTAAAGGTACGTCTATAGAAAGCCGGTCACTGGAAAGGCTATTCTGCAGTTCAGTATTATTGATGAAATGGGAGAGAGTCGGAAACTTAAAGGAGCACTGAAAAATCAGGTAAGTTGTTTTATGCTTAATACTTTTGCGTATGATTTCAGTAGTCATGTAAGGTCACAGTGTTGTTACGATTACTGATGAACAAAGAGCGAAATAATGTCCAGGCAACCAAAATGTCCAGAATTAAACATAGAACATGGCCCAAGAGGTCCACGTACATGCGAAATTAGAAACGCATGTAAAAATGTGACACATATAAAGTAAACTTTATCGGTTGTGCTTTTTATTGTACAACTGTGTATGTGACTAAAGGTCGTCAAAACGCGCGTTCTTACTTTCCAAGCTAGTGCGCAATCACTCGTTTTTCTAGGCATCCGCATCTTACTTTCTACTTTTTTAGATCATGAATGGTTTTACAGACTTCATCATCCCCATGTCTGATTTGCTACGGGATATGGAAGAATTTCCTGTCAACAGTCATTTAGCAATTCATGCAACAGTCATCGAATCCGCGACTGGCAAAAAGGAAAATGTTCTGGACGACAAACTGTTGTTTGCTGAGCAATTATACAAGTTTAGTTTTGCACGATCAAAATCGACGTTCCATCGCAATGGTACATATTATGTTAAGGTAAAAGAAATACTCGTATCTTAGATCATCAACGTTAAAGATGGTCGTAAATTTGTCTTACAGACTTTTTTGACTCGTAAGTAACATTATTAGATAAACAACAATGAATAATTAATTAGTCCACTTTGGCTCTTGTGAACATTGGTACCGTAGGAAAGATTGTTTCAAGCGTTTGGAATTCTCGACGGCGTTTCGTTAGTTCCATGAGCGTTGCTGCTTCGATGTATGGCATTGAATGCTGGCTTTTATGGATTCTTGCATCTGCAAGTCCATTAATAGCATAGAATAATAGCAAGTAGAGGGAGTGACACGTATCAATATATCGCCTACATTTTGTAGGTTGATTTGCTGAACGTTGACGGTTCGCCACAATTGAATACACACCATGTAATTATATCCAGGCTTGAAAACAGTGTACATGTTGATTCTAAAAATATGACTACAACAAACGGAAAGACGCTTGCAATATTCAATGCCCCTGATCATCTTACAATGACTTTTCAGGTAAGAAATTTGTATGCCTTTCATATACGTAGACTTGGAAGGGTAATTGTGAGCTACAGCGGCGCGTCGTTGTTTTGTTGTTTTTTATAAACAAGTTATAAGATACTTTAAGTGTTTTGTGTGTTTTGCGTTTTCTGGGAGGCAGTTTTAATAGCACGTCTTAGCGTAATGCAAAATGATAACACCTACGGGCGGACAAGCAGGCCTGTCAGTCTGTCACTGGGGTTTAACGCCGTTTTTCAACAATTTTTCAATTATAAACGGCGGCCGGTTCACCCAACCGGTTATCCTGGACTGTATACTAACTAGTACCAACTTATCCTTCTACAAGGAGCCGGCAACTTCGAAAATCAACGAGATCCGGGTTATAAGTCCAGTTTACTAACCACTGGACTGGGGCCGGGGCCTATGTCGAGCAGGCAGATTGCGTTCACGATAGATGTCCGCTTTCTTGGTTGAACAGTATCCATCTAGTCTTCATCAGATAATTTTGACGGGCATATTTTGTGACAATTTGGCACGCTTGTCTACTTCCTGCTCTTTACTTTAACGGCATATTTGAATTACTTCGCCTGTTAATTCACTTCTTTGTTTTAATTGTCGCGTCATTACTAATTTGACTCAATGATATGAATGCATTTTCATTTCAACATTACTTATGCTTTTACTCTTTTTGACATTATTCATGATTTCTCGTTTTACGATTTAGGCATCTGTAACGCATGGTGAAATGGAAATCAAAAGTGATGTACACACGGTGTATGCATATAAAGGCAAGGCTATGGTACACGTGGACACAGTCATTGTAAGTTGGTATTGCTCAGTAGATAGAGTACCTGATCAGTAATCGAAAGATCTTTGGATATAAATTGATGCAAAAATAAGTTGATCTACTTCATTTATGCATATCTTATATCACATAAACGTGTATTCATAAAAAGTGTAGTTTCAAGCGCATGCAAAATGAATATTTTTAACGTGTTATGATGATCTTTGATTTATACTGTGAAGATATTGTGTAGATATTGTCACTCCATTCCGCCCGAGATTGTATATTCTGTTGTGTGTATTCATTTTATTCTGTCCTTTTTCGATATTCAATCTATTTCAGAGAGATAATAAACTATCGCTGGAAGTGAACAGCAATCTAGAACGGAATACGAAGTTATTGTCTCTGGTAAGAAATTCAGCTAACACAGACTTCGAAATAAAAAAAAAAACTAATTTAGATGCTAAAAATGACTTTACCCAAACCAGATTTTATCATCTAGTATTATACAATCTTGAACAAGATGCCTACCGGTTATGTATACATATACCAGGTTGTTTTGAAAGTTAGTCCGTCAAAGATGCGACTTAACGGAAAGCAAGTTGGGTTGTTGTTGCAATAGTTCAGGAAGTTGCTGCGCTGTGGTGATGTGAGTGCAATTGCTGTTCGGACTCTTGAAATTGATATTAACCAGATTGCATCTTGAATCCACCTATTTTCAGTGATTTTTATGACCCTTTATTTATGTTTCTATGGACGAGAAAGGGTTCTTATAAATGAATTGCATACAGAGCATCCCACCATCCCCAAAATCCTTCCTTCTCCCAAATCCACTAACCCGAAACCCACCCAACATGTAGAACCATACAAAAATGGAGGGAAAAAACAGTGATATTTCATGTGATAACAACCTGTGCAAGTAAATACCCGAAGTACACATGATGACTTTTTTCACAGATTTTTCATAGATACACATCTACTAAATTGTATTTACTTTACTATTACCATGAATTTTAGGCTATCACTCGTGGGAAGATTGTTGAAAAATTAGTGATAGAAAGTACCAGTTCAGGTAGAATGACTGAGATATTACGCGATGAACTGAAAACTGATTTAAGCCCTAGAGGCAGGTTTGTTGTTATGGGTGTTGATCGATCTAATGGAAGTTTAGTAGCAGACTCGATGAGGATCGATTTGACTGGGAAATGCAAAGGAAGGGGAGTAAGTATTCAGGTTGTTGTGGTATGCTTGTGTATTGCCTTCTTTGTGTGGTACGGAAGTTGCATCGCTTGGAGTGTTGTGGCTGTCATTGATACCGTCAAATTTGTGTAAAAGATTTACGTCAAAACACGGACGAGACGAGGGTTCAGTTTAATATATATTAAATATCTAATCCACGAATCCGCGTTTTTTTTTGTGTGTTAATGCGTTGGTACACTTCACTTACCAGTGCTTGACTGATATTTTAATTAATAGGTTAATAATTTCCAAACCATGGATTAATGGTAATGCAATAATTACTGAATTTCAAAGTCCTAAAACTCCTAACATAGATCTTTATTGTTATATCGTATTAGAGATAAATTCTGTTTAATGTTTGAATACTAAAAAAGGCTTCCAAAGTTATTTTTACTGTCTATTATGAAATATCTTATAATCTACAAAAACCGTCATTTCAAGATATTTGGAAGTGTCAGTGATAAAATTACCAATTCGACGAAATTTCTAATTTAATCAACGTAATATCACTTTGCATAATTCTAGCTGCACTTATCGCCTGAAAGTTCGGAATACAAACCCGGGAATGTAATGAATTTACATGTGACAGGAGAACCTTACATGTATGTTGGTCTGAATGGTATAGACAATGCCATATTGACACTAGACAAGGAAAACATACTGAAAACGGATAGGGTAAGTAAGAAACAATTTACGGTTAAATTTCACTTTAACTGAAAATCTAAAAGCTATCTGTTTAGGACAAAACCCAATTGATTTCTTGGTCAATTTACACATTTATTGTCTGTCAAGTATTTGTTAATTGTATAATTGGTTGAAATTGATTTTGTTCAATTTACAGTATAATGATCTAAGTACTCATAAAATGTCAGATATATCAAGTTTGATTTTTATTAAATATAGTTTGACCAGACTTCAGGATACACGCTCGCTTTGGCCTAAAAACAAGCTTGTTTCCGATTACGCGTCCAAAAGAATATGAGTCGGTAGCCGGGGATTTTTATTTTTTTTACATAAATCGGAAACACTGTATGGGAGCATGTGCGCGTAATATTACTGAGTTGTGAAAATCACAATATGGTTCTACGATTTGGACGCCGTAAAAACTTATAAGTCGAGAGGTAAAATATTGGGTCAGTCGAGTAACCGGAAACAAACCTTTTTAAGGGTTTAAAGCCGATGAGGATTAAGTTCCATTCTGTTCTTATGCTTTCAAACACGTCCAATATTTGACTGTGACTCTTACATACTCCCTCAACAGAATGACGATGTCTGAAAAGTTAAATCAAAGATTGTAACCTCATTTCTATTGCCTGGGATAACCCCTTGAATGACCCCAAAGCTTGTTATTTCCAATCTGGTCCATTGTACCCTTTGCAAAGAAAGTCTTATAAGTGCATCATTTTATTCATCACTAAGGTCACAACTTCGTGTGTAATCTTTTGTTTAATATATAGTTATTTCAAGAACTACGAGCACATGACCGAGGGTGTGGCCAGGGTGGTGGTACGACAAGTGGCGAAGTTCTCAAGGTATTTAATAAGATTTTTTACCAATATGAATTCGAACCATTGGTAATACAAATATTACGCAACTCCAATAAATTACTAGTTATAGAATCTAACTGCTTCGAGTTTAGATTTTGGGACACATATTATGTGAATGTTTTCACATAGAAATCTTGTTTCCTCGATGGATGATCTGTGCGTGCACGATACCTGGTCAAGTTTGTAAGGAAGGTTTGGAGGATGCTGTAACAATGTCACGTAATATAAATCGATACGTAAACGAAATAAATAAATAAATTAAGTAAGAACTTCTCTCACCACGAATAAAATCCCCGAATGTTTTGATGGTATATGCGTTGATGTTACAGAATGCCGGTTTGACAGTGTTGACGAATGCATACATCGATGAATCCATCCAATCATCTCCAAATGATCCGGAATGTGAAAACTCGAAACGACGTCGGAAAAGAGCGATATCTTGTAAGTTGAAAATAAATAAGATGGTGAGATTGTGCGCAAGTGTCTATCAAAGACATTCATTCAAAGATATGGGAATAATCTTCAATGGATTTTCTGGTATTGATCAATGCTATTAACAATAGATAGTGTCCACATCTGGTGCTAGTGCCCTTCTTTGTTTTTCGCTCACCATTTTAAACTGAAGTCAAAGGAATGATAAACTGCTGTGCTAAATTAAATCTGAAAGTTGTTGGACTTTATTCATATATTCCTGTTGCCAACCAATTAGAGCATGTAACACCTACTAACATGGTATAAGTGAATCAAACGGCATATTAATGTCGCTCCACTAAAGACGGACCCCATGCAAATATTTTAATCATGATGAGTGGTTTCTCCAGGTAGTGTGCCCCAGATGTGAGCGGCATATATGGCAGCCATGATGAAGTAAAGACGGTACAGAACGGAACTTCAATATGAAACTATTTTAGTACATGTATTAAAACCAACTTATCACGAAGACTTGCTTTTGGAATGGTTTTCTACAAATCGTTTTAGTTGGGCTTTATAATGAAACCCTGATGAAATTGAAACCATTTTATTGCTTTGTTAACGAGAACAGATGAATTTATTAAAGCAATAATCAATGTTTCTTTTCGAGATTGTAAAGGCACTGATCCGTTGTGCTGTGAGTATGGGATTGAATATGCAGAAGAGATAGTTTACAATGTGAAAGACGATGATATAGTTAGGGATCACCCAACTTATAAATGTCATGCAAAGGCATATAGCATGAGCAAACATATGTTGAGTCTGCCTACTAAATGTATAGTTGCTTTCTACAGAAGTTGCCTTGATCAAGTGGAATGGCGCATTTCAGGTATTTTGTTTGAGCACTCTTTTGGTCTTTGTTATATATATATATATATATTTAAGCATTTTATACAATAAGATATTAATAAGCGAACACTTCTTTATAAAGATCACCTTTACATTTTATTTTACTTATTTTCATGAGAACAATCACCGTTTCGTGTTCATTCCATTGCTCTACAATGATGGTAATAACTTTTAAAAATAAGGACATTATTTTTCAACGAATTAGAAAACGAATGAAAGATACGATACTTGAAACCTTCGTTGAAAAGTATGAATAATCATGCCGCCCGTTTTAAATATATTTTTATTATATTGCAGTATCTACATTCCACATTAATACTACAACTACTGTTAAATGCCTTATTATTTCAGGTATAACGCAACTGTCTGCTCGTTCACTGGACACTCAGAGTCAGTATGAGGCTGATATAAAACTATTCGGTAAAACGATAATGGCTCGCACGAATTTCAAAGAGTCCATATTGTTTGAAGAAAATATTGTTCAACTGTCTAGGTACGTAAGCGATATACAGGTGTCTATTGTCTCACTTGGCTTTTAGCGAAGTTTGCCATAACGTGTCTATCAGATGTGGTTTTGTTGTTGTAATTCTTTTCGTCATCTTTGTCCTCATATTAGATTTTTCTAAAACTTTCAAACCCTTCCATATTTTGGCTTCAAACTGGGAACAAAATAAATACTCATACCGTCGTAGCAGAGGTTAAGGTCATATAACTCAAATGGGTCACTTCTATGAGATGAGACTTGTGGGGTTTTTTTGTGTTCAGAAAACAATATCTACATCTTTATAATGTAACTTGTAATCATCACCCCCCAATTATCTAACCTGAATCAGAAGAATGCAGAACAATACGAATTTAACGTAGCCGCGGCCGGGGTCCAGTGGTTTGTGCACTGTATTTGTAACACGGCGGTCCGGGTTCAAATCCCGGTCGCGGCAGATCATACACTTCCATGAAAATTTGACAGTAATGTCCATTTTCCTCTATATGTATAGAAGTTGCCGGCTCTTTGTGGAAAGGTAAGTTAGTACTGACCAGTCCAGGGGAACTCATTAAGTGAACCGGACGCTGTATATAACCGAAAAAAAATGTTAAAAAACGGCGCCAAGCCCAGTAAAAAAAGAATTTAGATTATTCGGCTAAGCTGAGAGATTAGTCTGTTGAAATTCTCATGTCTTGCAGAGATGGCTCTTTTGAGAAGAGGGTCAGTTTACCGGATTCCATCACCACTTGGTATCTTCAAGCTATAGGTATGATCATTAACTCTTACTTCCAAACACCACAAAAGTAACAACACTGACAAGTACAGTCACAACGACCGCAAGACAAAATTGCAACAAAATATCAAACCGATTGAATGTTAAGAATTATGACATGTATGTATTCTTATAAAGGAATTTTGGTCTGCAAAACAAAATGGCAACAACATATCAAACCGATTGAATGTTAAGAATTATGACATGTATGTATTCTTATAAAGGAATTTTGGTCTGCAAAACAAAATGGCAACAACATATCAAACCGATTGAATGTTAAGAATTATGACATGTATGTATTCTTATAAAGGAATTTTGGTCTGCAAAACAAAATGGCAACAACATATCAAACCGATTGAATGTTAAGAATTATGACATGTATGTATTCTTATAAAGGAATTTTGGTCTGAACTAACTTGTAACTTCTTTTCCCTCTACTGTTTGAACACTACACGCAAGAAATAGTTCGTACCTGATTATCATGCTGATTGACAATTTCTACCCAGAGTTGTCGTTCGTTATCCATTGTGTTTCTGTCAACGTCCGGAAAGTAGTTCAAAAACATGTGTCCGAGCCTGCTTTAGTTTCCATCTCATATACAAAATCACGCCTTTGTTTTCTCTAAATCTACATATATTGTTATAATTTTACAAGATTATCTTCGCCTTCTGCGTTACATTTCCATTTAAGCAATTTAACTTTGTGACCTAATTCCAGAAAGCAGGGACTCTACATTACATGTATATAGAGTCCCTGTCGAACGTAAACAATTACTCAATGCTGCGCTTGATAAGTAAAATAATTTCTTTGATTTCTGGACAATTGTGATTTTTGTCCCGAATGTCTTGTGCGAAAGAAATTGCCTCACTTATTTGTAAATTTTGTACTATTTGTAACTTTATTTCTTGTTTTACAAGACTCTTGTAAAAAGCTGAGACGTTGACTGAGGTAATTGAGGGATAACGAACGACAACTCTGGATGGAGATTGGCTGACTGACAGTGGTTCCATTCATTTGTTCTTCATAATATTAATCAAACTTAGAGGCTGTGAAACATATCGTGAATCAGTCTGTTTTGTATAAACATAGTCTACCGACACATTGAGTGTTCAAAGGTTTTCCGGAATGTTCCGGAACCTCACGTTTTTTCTCAGGTCCCGACCCCACTGGTTTTGTTGCTTCCGCGGCACCAACAAGGTTAAGATTTTCGTTTTTTGGAAAATGTTTATCTTTCACGCTAGAGTCTAGGGGGTTAGCTGAGTGTATAGTTCTCAGCCTATACGTTTAAAATTAAGGAAAGCCGAACGTTTGCACAAGTGAACCCTTGAATTCAGAACCACTGTCCGTAAAGACTGGTAGTTTTTTTTCAATCATTGTGCAATTATAATAAATTATAATTAAAACGCAGTTAACTGATGATCATCTTTCAGATGTTGTAATACCCTCCTGTTTCATTTAACTTAATAGCAAACTTTGAAAATTCCCGTGGGCATACTTAGTACATAGTAAGTCAAACTATATGTAACCACATATTCCAATGTTTTAATGTGGTTTATACATTATTTTTTATAAGAAAATAAAAGCATGGAATACCATGTTTCCATTATACTAAATACTTCACATGTTTACTTGATAAACACACATAGGTGTTTGGAATTTTCAGGAATTACAGCTTCCGGAACAATGTGCATAGCAGAACCAAAGGAAATTGTTGTAATGAAGGACTTCTTCATTCAACTAGATGTACCATACACAGTGAAACGCCTTGAACCATTTGAAATCAAAGCCACCTTGTTCAATTATGAGAGAACAACGGGAGAAATGCAGGTTTGTTTTCTACGTCTGTAACACAGCTAAATCGAACATCATCTGCTCATTCTTACGTAATCGCTAATAACAAAACTTAAGTGTTAGTTATAGTGTTGAAAAAAAAATCCGAACAAAGCTTACATGTTTGTATTTTTTTAATTCATTAATCATGTAAGATTATATTCAGGTGAATATGTACATGACAGCTACGAACGGTTTGTGCTACGGTGAAGGACCGGATAAGCCTTCCCTTCAGGAGACGATTGAAATAGGAGCTAATGACGCAAAGACTGTCCATTTTCCAGCATTACCGTTGAAAGCTAAGTCATTCAATTTAACGTTGATAGCTGTAGTTACGGACGGATCATATGCCATGATGGATTCAATAAGAAAGAACGTTAAAGTCGAGGTATTTGTTTTATATGCAATATATATGTATGTAACACTTTTTTCATACCGTTGAACTCTTGCTCCTTAAGGCATGTTATCGTAAGTCTAAAAGTCTGAAATCATGTTCGTCTTTACGATTTAAGAGATCGCGCTTCGATTATGTGGGTCGAGTGCCTCGTTTTCACCTAACCGAATAAGTACGTAAAAATTATGTGACATAGAATATACCGTTTCATGTATTTGTTGAAAATCAAACTGTGACAAAAGTTTTCTTACCGTGAGCATTTTGTCTGAAATGCATACTTTTGGGGTCATAACTGAACATTGCTGGACGACTCTTTGTACAGAGGATAGTGATTTTTTCAGAGCGAAGGAATTCAAGTTCGAGAAACCTTTCAGGTCTGCATCAGCGGTGTCAACCAACCAAAGGACTGTGTCGACACCAGCGGTAGAGTTGAAACTTTTCGTGAGTTTTTTGTATCAGTCTAGAATACCATGCACTTTACAGTATGTACGGACAAGAAATACAAATTAAAGAATTAATTTAAGAAGATTCTTGTGATGTAGATTTATTTTAATAAACTAGATACGAAAAGACGCCTGGAATTAACCACATATACACGTTTCGCTGACAGAGCATATCTTCCGAGTTGTCGTTCTTCATCAGATATAACTTTAATCTGTTTTATTCCTTTAGTTATTCTGTATTTGCATTCTTTTTCAGGCGATAGCGATGAGCAGACCTCAGTTATTGATTTGAGGTTACCAAGCAACGCAATTACCGGCACTGGCCAAGCAACAGGTTATATTCAAGGTATTGTGGCGCACATGTTTCAGCTATTTTTGAATAAAACAAATTCGCACTTTAGAGACAATAAGAATCTTTTAAGTTATTGCCCATTTTCATTTGCATCGAAGTTTATGGAAGTGGCTAAATTTTCGAAGATTAAAGAAAAAAGATCCATTTGAATCAAAACTCACGGTAAATGGATGCAAAACACAGTATCAAAGTAATTCAATAAAGAAAAATATAGGTCACCGCGTAATACTGTCAAAATTAATTCTTATTTATTTCTCAACAACGGCAATAACTCTTAAAAAAATTGAAAAAAATGTGTCGCAAAATACATTTAAGTATCTTGGGTAATTATCAAAGAAACAACGATAATTGGGCAGTACTATATTTATGATATTACCATTTTTGAGTAGCAGTTAGCTGATGTATAAAATGATTAGCGTATTATGGATATAATACATTAAGTTAAACAAAAAAGTCGTCTCAGCTAAGAAACGAATTTGAAAAGCATGTCAGGTCTATACGTAGTACATGTATGTATCTTCTCTGCATAGGAGCGACAATGGCTGACGTTGTCAGTGCTGTAGTTGGGGGAACAGAATCTTTATTCGGTGGTAAACCATCTGGTTGTGGTGAACAAACAATATCCGGAACGACACCAAATGTGTTTGGGCTGATTTATTTGAAAACAACAAACAAAATGACAGAGGAGACGGAGGTGAAGGGTACAGCTAATATACGACATGGTAAGTAAAGTATATTTGTTTGTTTTGTTTTCACGTGACTTATTGTCACTGAGGTTTAACGCCGTTTTTCAGCAATCTCTCAGTTATATACGGCGACCAGTTTTCCACAAGGAGCCGACAACTTCTCCATATATAGAAAATCGATATTTTTGTCAAATTTTCATAGAACGGTATGACCGGACCTCCTGGTTATAAGTCCAGTGCACTAACGACTGGACCACGGTCGCGGCCTCAAGTAAAATCTAACTGATGCATGAACATTATATAAATGATAAAAAAATACCGCAAGTACCACGCATCAGAAAATAATTGTAAGCAGCATTAGTCACAACAACTATTCTGAATAAATTTTAGTATGTTGAAGAATCACAAATCATTTTAAAATTTAGTCTGTGAAATATAGCTACGTGATGTTTACATTTTTTGTTTCGTAAGTCTAATTGTCACCGTTCATTATATTACGCTGCAGGAATAGACAGGGCAATAAGCTTGTTTAGAAATGAGGATTCATCTTATTCGTGTTACACAACTAGATATACTCCATCTTATCAAACACGAGCCAGTATTTGGTTAGTATTCAATTTAATGCATGAAAAATTAAATTCAATCAAACCTGTGAACAAAGGCCACCCTTGGGAAGGACAAAATGTGGCATTTATTGGCACATGACCTTTAATTGGGGGTCAATCTATTCTAAATAGAGACGGCGTTCCAAAGAATGGCCTTTATTCACAAGTTGGTATTTATTCGGAAGTCAAAAATAAGATATGTTGTTGCTGTTTCTTCAATTTATCAATGAATTTTCTTTGTACAATTTTCTAGATTTACTTTCGTGCTGACAATATTTCTGTCATGCACGTATATAGTTGGCACCATACATTACTGGATGTTCTACATGTAGGTGCTACAACAGTGCTTAATGTCTCCGCGAAAATGATTTGCGGTTGGGAACGATGACCTATGGTTCAATTGACCTGACACTCTACCATTAGATCTAATGTCTCCTCGAAAATGATTTGCGGTTGGGAACGATGACCTATGGTTCAATGGACCTGACACTCTACCATTAGATCTAAGGGGACGGGATCTTTAGTTAAGCAGGGTATAAATAACAACTAAATAGGTTTGAGAAAGCAATAGACTATCTTAGCGAAACAACTGGAACACAATCGACTAAGGTCGAACTATTTCGTGTTTTTTTGCCATTGAGGATTCTTCTTAATGCTACTTAGTATGCCAGTGTGCATAATACAATAAAATCGCAAATAGCAACCACCTCAATATAACGATCAGCTTGTTATAACGACCACTAATTTTCGGACCAGCTGCCAATAACTCCAATATAATCCAACTTGATATTGGTACCACCTCATTATTACGACCGATTTTGGTTTCATTATCGAGGTTATACAGCAGTATTCGGTCAGCAATCCAGAGCAGTTTTGCTTCCGTAATGTCCTCTAGTTAAATATTATCATTTCAAAGTATTGTTTTCGGGTTATTTCAGTCGGCTAAATCCGCTGAATGTTGAATCACGAGTTTATTTGATTAAGGCTCAAGATTTTCCGTAATTGGAGGATTATTTATGCAATGTTATTTGTCTCCCAATGTTGTGGAATTTGTCTTTTGCCTGTTGGGAGTAGGGAGTCAATTATAACCCAAGAAACTGGTTAGAGAAGGGACCATTGTACATAATCGACAGCCGGCACAATGAAAAACAAATATTTCAACAAATATTTCGGTCAGTTTTGATTTGTTGGTATCAAATTTCTGGAAAACTGGTTATTGTGCACAGACCATTCTAAATTGTTTAAAGAACACGATCATCTATCTGTGATGAATGTATGAGTAAAGTATTAATGTCTCTGTATAGGATATGTTCATTATGAAAACACATTGAAAGGTTGCAAAATTTATTCGACTGACGTAATTAGTTTACATTGTCCATTTTCAGTATGTTAGAGATTTATCATTATCTTAAAGGTTGACGGCATATGCTATGAAGATTTTCTGCCATGCTAAAAGGATAATTGATGACGTGTTGGATGAGCAAGTGGACATATTAAAGTCCCTAAAATGGCTTGTTGGTCAGCAGAAAAATGGACAATTCTCTGAATCTGGATATAAATTCATGCAAAAGGTATTACACCAAAACCTCAAATAGGGACCACTTTGTTCTTATTTTAGGACTGGTTCCAATAACTCCCATATAATTCCACCTGATAATGAGAACACCTCATTGTTAGGATCGATTCTCGGGTTCCGAAGGTGGTCTCATTATCGAGGATTTAATGTTTTGAATGAGTTTACAACACACATTAAGACGATTTCTTCTTATTTCCAGAATCTTAACTTGTCGTAGATTTTTGTCTAAATTTTAGTACCCCGCCTTATGTCAATATTCCCGCCTGTTCTGTCAGTAACTCATGCCATGTGAGCATTAAACAAAATAAAACTTAGCAATAAATATTCACGAAGCCCCTTTGTAATACTGCCGACTTACTGTTGTATAAAATGATGTGGATAGTAGAATACTTTTAAATGTACAATATACAAAAATTGTAACATATAAGTACCTTGTGCGTACCATTAATTCATTTCAGGATGACAGACACCTGACAGCCTTCGTACTTATTGCTCTATTAGAATGTGAAGTATACCAGAAGGTAATGATCCATACCATTAAACCTGTGCTTTTTTGGTTGAACATATGTATATATTACTACAAACAGGTGTTTCAAACTGTGGAAAAATGCATGCGTATCAAAATAAATTAACATTTTCTGACCTAAACTATGGACTATTGATATATAGGGAAAGATGATAATAGATAGACATGACTCTAATTCACAAAACAATCTAATTGAAAAGCTTAGTTATCAGAGTAACATTAATTTTGATTTACTGGAAAATAAGAAATGGTTAATTTTAAGAAAAAAATATTTTGGAGGAAAATTAATAAGAAAGTGGGTTCATAAAGGCGAAAACCTATAAATTATTTTTGTAATTTAGGAAATAGAAATTTTGTCTCAAAATTGATGAATAAATTAATCACGAAGTCTGGTGAGGTTTTAATTGAATATGATGAAATAATTCAAGAACCAATTAATCATTATAATTTTTTATACGGATGTGGGGTCAGTAGGAAACTTTAGCCCTGAGACTTTCTTTACAAACTTGGTCTCAGAACTTTCACCAACTGATCAGATTATATCAGAAGAAAAATTGTCAAATGAAGAAAAGCTAAACTCACTAATGAAAATGAAAAATAGTTCAGCCCCAGGAAGAAGTCACCACCATATAAACATGACGTAAAAAGGCCTGATAACTGTTATCAATTAGGCTGGCATTGATTTGCCATTATCAAAAAAAAATGCTTATAAATCAAAACCAGCAGCTCATCAGATATTTAAAAGGTCAGTTCAATATTTGTACCACACTTCCAGAATATGTCTGTAAGTATGGACACTAGCTGAATATAGCCAGCAACATATGAAAGAAAAGTTTGTTCGAGCTACGTTTGAAAAGAAAATGACAACATGACCGTGATCAACCGTCAACGGAATTGTCACCAGGAACATGACTGATTTCATGAACTCAAGTCAAGAACTGATGAAGGCCATTCATAAACGGTTCTTGACTTCCTTGAAAAGTTCATAATTTCATGAACTACATTTCGACGGGGTAAACACTTCCTCTAAGCTAGATATTCTACCTGGAAATAAGAAATTTGATGTCCCAACTAACCATGCCATGCCTTAGCTAAAAAATTTATTTTTCAAATATAAAATGAAAAATATGATATTCGATATGGAACTCTTAAAATTATATTTTAAAAATCAGTAATTGAGTGAAAGATACCATGCTAACATAACTGGCACATTATGAAATTTTCAAAAACTTGGAGAAAGCTTTGAGTGCATTGGATGACAGATCAACAATGACAAAGTCAACTTTATTAATTCTGAAAGCACAATGTACATCTAGGTGCTTAATAAAATGTCTTATATGTGTAACATACATCGCACAGGTACCAATTTAGTGATAGGCTGGGTATCATTTTAATGGAATTTGTAAGCATACCAAGTACAGCTCTGTGTTTTTCTTGTAGGAAATCAACTCATCAGTTCTTGAAGCAACTACATATCTAGAACAAACGGACGAGCAATGGTTAAAATCCAACCGATTTGGACATGTCCTGATAACATACGCCCTTGCACTTTCAAAAAGCCCCATGCGCAACACTTTCTTGGATTTGTTGCTTTCTTACAAAGTAGAATCGGTTATAACAGGTAGAAATATCTCCAGAACTCGAAACGCTCGTATATGAACGTGCTATACATAGTAATCTTTACCTAAAGACACTGGGTTAAACGTCGTAACAACAGCAAGGATCATTTAGGCGACTTTCCAGCTTTAAATGTGGAGAGTGAAACCTGGCTTACACCAAGATAGAACCATCGACCTCCGTAAGCTAGGAGTACAGATTCCCCACCTGTGATATTTGGCCTCTGGTAGGATTATCAGCTCTCATTGGTGAGAGGCTAGTTATTACAAGTCAGAGGCCAGAACCACTCAACCGCGGAGCCCCCCCCCCAAAAAAAAATCACATGTGCAAAATATTGTTGAAACAAAATTGTTTGTTCTGCGTTCAACATGGTAATTATAGCGGACAAAGAGACTCGTCAAATATCTGATTTTAGTATAGTCCTATTTTGAATGCCCAAATACGTTTCTTATTTATATGCTTTTCACTAATGTCGTTTCGAGTTTGGACTGACTGAAATGATCAACCTGTATATCGACGCTATAAGTAAATTCCACATTTTCATTACAGTTACCACCGATATTTGTCTTGTCAATACTAGTATTAGCGCCGTGATCATTGGAATGAGAATTCGATTGTACAATCTGTAAACTGCGTGGAACCACCAAATTGGTAGCATATTGTAACTTTAGTATAAGCTTTAAATTTTCTGTAAATGATTAATGCACGGACATTTTCAGGAACCATTCATTGGGAAAACGATAAATCAGGACCAAATGCACAAAACGTTGAAACGACTGCGTATGCACTGTTGACTATGTTGCTATTTGACAAACTGGAAATATGTGCAGGGATTGTTCGTTGGTTGACAATGGTTCAAAACCCCTCTGGTGGTTTTTATTCTACTCAGGTATACTAAAGAATGTACTACTGCATGGAGGCTGTGGTTGGCTTGTCTTCGTATCCGAATAAATGCATTTCAATTTCGTCGAAACTTTTCGGACACTTAGTCAGTTTTCAAACATGATGTTGCTTGACACACGATTTAAAAAAGCGAGTTAATGTATATTGGCATAATTTCATTATTTTCACTGCATCTCGTATACTTAAATTAGCAACTTCAAGTTCACTAAAACAAATCTTAAACAAATTATATTCGTTACGCAAGATGAGATTATTACAGCAGAGACATTGCCTTGCTGATAGTAAAACCATGGTGATGCATTAAACATATGATTTGTTACAGTCTACTGCAATTGCTCTTCAAGCGTTATCAGTCTACGCCATCAGAACGGACGCGCCTTTTACTAATATTATGGTATCATTACTTGCGAATGGCTGGGGCGCCCAAGAGTATAACATAACACAAGACAACAGGAATGCTCTAGTCATTGTAAATAAGGTAATGTAAATCCGTGCTGTGTGTTCAGTGTTAATTTGGGTGAAAATTTTCTAGGCTAAGTCTGTCAGGGAAAATCGTATGCGCTTGTGACACATTTTCAAAGATGTATTTTTGTCACTTTTTTGCTTTAGCACGACGACGTGTTATATTAATTAATTTTGTACAATTTCTTTTGTACAGGAAGTCAATATCGGGGTGATCACAAAAGTGATGCTCATACGTATGTACTAGTATAATAAAATTGGGAAAATATTAGATATTTTCTTCTATATTGTAAAGGACAATGTAAATATATTTAAAACGATAGCACTATGTCGGATTTTATATTTGCATGTTGATTATATTGTTTCGTATAGTCCGACCACGACCTGTGAATAGTCAAAGATCAGCTAGGTCCATTCTGTAAGGGGGTGGCAATTCAGAATGTTTCTGTGATTTCCGCGATATATAAACACAGTCATTTGTCTGTTTTCATTGAGATTGAGGTTATGTTTAGAAAAGTACTTGATCAATGTACTATTAACCCATATTTTAAAGAGTGGAACAATAATTGGCCTTTCGTCACGCCGCCCTGCTCGATTTCTGTCTATACTAATAATATTGTTGAGTTCATTAAATACAAAATCAAGAAAGCCTTACTATGTTCTTCTCCGTCTATATTTTACATATTTTTACCTCGTTCTGCCCTTAATGATAGCTTTTGAAAACAAACATGTGTGTCCTTTAAGCTGCCCGTTGTTCGGGGAAATAGCAGTATGACGCTCAAGGCCAAGGTCAAAGGGGGTTCCGGGAAAATGAAAATTGAACTTGTCTACTATAAGCATGCATTACCCCAAGAGAGATGTGCTTTTAACGTGTCTGATGTTAACGTACTGGATATTGCTATAGAAGAAGTGGACGTTATCATAGCAGAACAACGGTAAGTCCATAGTACATGAAATTAGCACTACAAGTAATATGTCCGGTAGCCCAGAATATGCAGATATACAGTCAAACCTGTGAACAAAAGCCACCCCTGGTGAAAGACAAAATGAGGCCTTTTTGACAGGTGGCCTTTATTTGGAGGTCTGTTTGTTCTAAATAATCAGTTTTCAAAGTAATCATAGTTCGGTGCATATCATCTATTCTAACCCTTGGTTATAACGAAATGTTAATTAAAACACATTTTTGTGATCATTTGCGTTTGTCAATTAAGTATGACAATTGTTTACATTTTCAACAAACAAAGGCTTAATGTAATTATTTTACCCTCCATGGACCGTTATAAGACAGTTTCACAGATGCTTTCGTAGCTGGAATATCAGAATCGTTTTCGTTTTCTAAATTTTATTTATAAAATGAATCCAGGCAGTGTGATGTATGTGGGTATTGTGCTGGCGATCCATGGCCGGAAGACGTTGATATTAATGCTTTACATACTACCACAAGCCTTCCGGAACTAGAGAATAAAATCGGGCGTAAAAAGCGATCAACGAAAGATGGCGACAAGAAATGCATACGATTTAGTGTGAGGTATTGTGCATGTTACGTTAACTCTCCTGGCCTTAACACAATACCCCCTTCTATGAAAAATTGACAAAAATGTCGATATTCGTCTATATGTGGAGAAGTTATCAAAGCTCAAAGTATCAAAGCTCACAGGCCGCGGCCGTGGTCCAGTGATTAGTGCGCTGGACTTGTAACCCGGAGGTCCGGGTTCGAATGCCGGTCGCGGCAGGCCATACCCTTCTATGAAAATTTGACAAAAATGTTGATTTTCCTTTATGTGTGAAGCATGAGTGCCTAAAAATAAGCACAGAAGTACACAACACGCTGATTAAGTGTCGTCATTGAAATACATACATTTGTATTCACCAAACTGATAAGTTGCAAAAGAAGGGACTGATATGACCATTGTCGTAATGAATGTATCAATATACAAATATATCTTGATTCAAGGAAAATCACTGAATCTTTATAGCTCTTCCACTGAAGAGGCCTATGGAATGTCTATTGTGAAATTTGGCCTGCAGACTGGAGTTTCAGTGATTAAAGACGATCTAGATAAGGTACTGTTAACTAGTGTAATTATGGGTGAAACATCTGATAATAAACTATATCTGAGAAACTGATTGCTTTAATATCCAGATGCTTCATATTGTGTCTATTATATCGATTTTCTCTTGATTATTTATTTGTATTTATCGATATTTACAGTCAAACTTGTGAACAAAGGCCACCATTTGGAAAAACAATTTATCGATTTTACATTTGGATTATTTTTATATCTATATTTTTCTTATTAAGTTATATATTGATGTTATATATTTTTCATACTTATTTGTGAGATATACTACTATTATATAACTATAATAGCATTATTACCATTCTTGGTAATTTGTTTTTAGTTCATTCTAGGTAACATTAAAGGGAAGGGAATCGCCAGTGTAATTAACCTAATCATCTTCTAATTCTTGGGTAATTGGAAATCTGGTCAGACAAATAATATGCCAATACTTTTTATTATCATTTCCTTTAACACTTTTTTCGTGTTCATTCTCATCATTTACTCTATTAGTATTTCCAGTGTCTCTTGTGTTGTTTTACAGTTGATGGAAAAGAATGATAATATTTTCCTGTATGAAACTTCAGAGAGTGGAGAAGGATACGTCGTTTTCTATCTTCTTACAGTAAGTGTATATCATAGTTTATCATAGCTAACACTCACGATAAAACGTAAAATGTCGTCATATAAATATTACGAGGCACTATATCTGGGCTCTCAACGTCGAACCAACACCCAGAGTAATTTAGCCACTTTCCAGTCGTAATGATAGATGAAGCCCCAAGGCCTGAGTAGAATACCGGCATTCAGTAAGCTGGCAGGGCAGATACATCATCTGTGAAATTTGTTTCCGGGTGGGACTCGAACACACAGTGATGAGGAGCTAGTAATTACTATTCGTAGAGACCATAAGCAATCGACCACAGTGGCCCCTTCGAGCCATTTTAATATCATTTGTACACTCTCCTGATGTCACTGTTTAGCATAAAGGTGTAAATAATTGCTTGTTTCTGGTAACATGCTCATTAAAATACGATAAGGTAGGTAAGGAATTTTTTCAGGAGGGGGGGGGGGGTAATTTTCTTGAAAGCCGCTGTTGATAAAAAGTGAGACGGAAGATGTACCGTACCTCAGGCCTACTAAAACGTCTATGGCCGCGGGAAAAAGTTAGGGTAGGTCGGGTAACCAGAAACAAACAATTTTCCGCCTAATTAGCATTATTGCCTTAAAGGAATAAATGGATATACGTTCCTGATACTTTAAGGAAATGACAGCAAATATTGATTAAACAACAACAGTTACAGAAATACATTAATTCAATTGAATGTTACCAATCGCTACACAATAAGTATCAGTAACTTCATCGTATTGTTTAGTTTGCTCTCTGAAAACACATTCTAATCACTCTCCTAATTTAAAACAGCCACATGTTTTGCAATACTGGCTACATTTCTCGAAGGCATCAGTTCCTTTCCTTCCGTGTCCGAATAGTGTAACACATTTAAAGTAAATTAGGAGCGAGAAAAATCCATGGTCATTACTGAAGATTGAAGCCAGAACCCCTAGCACTGTAGGCGGACACTCAAGTACGTCGCTAAAGAGCTAACCCAAAAGCACGACTGTTGGACGTTACCCATACACAGTTATTACACACTCTTTTACGTTTTTACTTCATTTTCAAGAGCCTTTTCCTAAGTATGTTGTATTGTTAAATTCATGTCTTAATTACTGTGTAAGGTCCATATTTGTGTTATTCATAAATTCTTTAAATCTAGTCTTTCTATAAATGCCACTATCCCATTATTATTTTTAATATCGATCACATTTTTTCTCTCTTGCAGCGTTTACGTTGTTTTTTTTTTGTATCGAAGCAGCAAAATATAAATATTCACATCTTACCAAGTACATGAATAGTTTGTCATGACAATGATAATTTGTTTAAAATTGTAATTAATAAGACTGAAATACAGTTGGATAACAAAATGAATCTATTTAACACTGTCAAATACGCGTACTATAGAAAGTGAATATTGGTACATAATGTTTTCAGTTAACTTCTAAACTTAATGAGTTTGTCTTCCGAGTAGAGGATACATACAATAAAGTATCGATCATAGAAAGACAGCCTACCACGGTGGAGGTGTATGACTACTACAACGACGGTATTTTACAATTATGAACATGCTTTATGTTGCAATGAAAGTACAGTGCAACCTCTCCAAAGCAACACCCTTTAGGAGAAGCAAATTTATGCTCTTTTTGAGAGATTGTTACTCTAGAGGGGTTAAATTAAGTGTTAAATAGTAGAGCAGGAAAACCTTATGTTGTTGTTGAAGGGAGGTTGTTGCTCAAGAGGGGGCGGGGGACGCTCCGGAGAGGTTGCGTTGTACTAGTTTATTTTCTAACCATAGTAATACATATGCATGCAATAAATTCGCAATTCGCGACCACTTCAACTTTGAGCTCATCTCATTTTTTATGACTGTGACGTTTGAGAATATATCAGTGAAATATCTCCTAGCTGTCTAGAGGAGCAAGTCCGGAGTCCATGACCACAACATCAAGATTCCAGCGCTTTGTCTTTGATGGCAATGCTAGAATTAGTGCCGAACTTAGCCAGTATCACTCTTCAATGTGTCGGTTGGGACAGGGAATTGAATCGGAAATAGTTGATACTTAGTCGGACCAGTTCAACGATATGCCTGACGCTTTTCTGATTTTTCCAAAGTGCTCTTGGTACTTACGTTATGCAGGAATAAACCACAAACTTTATAAAAAAAACTTTTTTTTCTACAGAGAAAAACTGTCGGAAATGGTATAGTCTGAACAGTGAGAAGAAAACTAATTTTCATCAATTATGTGATAAAAACAATCAAGCTTGTAAATGCGTACGAAGTAAGTAGGGCTGTTAGATTCCATTATCCGTAAAATATGTTTACGAAGTGTGAATATAAACGAATTTTTATTTTCAATAATTCTAGGCTTTGCTTCTTTGCTCGAGAACAATAAGGGGAGCTCCCCTTCAATGTTCTTACATGAGCACACGAGTAAAACACTTTGTAAAAGTACAACGTATGTCAATAGACCACATCCACTTGGTGATTGTTGTCATCATTATTGAGTAGGTAAATTATGTAATGTGTTAAGATCGCTTTAGTATAACAACTTTGACGTACGTTGATTGTTCAAAATGTATCATTAAATTTACCATCTCCTTGGCGAGATTTGATGATACAGGTTTACTAAATACAACCGTTCTTTTAAACCTATTATTGTACAAATTCATAGGCGTAGGCAGGAATGAAATGTTTATACGCACAGTATCCAGATCTAGAAAAAACGTACCAAACTTTGGTTTCACTACTTAGAGAGCGTATTTTCTATACGCACGTGCGTATTGTGCGTAATGGGCGCTACGCCCTTGAAATTGGTAATAAGATTTTCATAAATGTTCTGAAACACAGTTCAAATGATTCAACTGAGAATATTCAAAACATGAAAAAAATCATTTTACAAATCATCGATTGCAGGCATTTGCGCAAATGATGTCGATGCGAAGTTGAGGGAAATGATGAGGAAGAACAAGAAGCCAATGATCAGTCTTTTGAAATATGCTTGCGATCCGGCAAAGGCAGACTATGGTAATAAGACGTACAAGCGTTCTTTTTACCTTGTTTGTTTGCTCAGAAAATTAGTAGGCTGAGTACGGGGTACTTAAGGAATTCGTTTTAGCCCACATGAGTTTAAAACGACATTTTCTCTGTAACCACTGGAATGGTTTGAATTAAATTGCACATGAATTATCCTTGGATAATCCTCAACCAAAATTTTACAGATGTCCTTTCCTGTCAAAGTTGACCCCGCCCTTGGGGTCATTGTCTTATATAGACTTTATATACCGGAAAACCTTTAAAAATTCTCTTGGCGCGTAGATATTTAATGTGTTGCATTATTTTGCTGTTCTCTACACAGATTGTTCGAATTATGCCCAATGCGGTCTTTAACTTACACATACATAAGAGATTTTTTTGCAAATTCTGCATGGCCTATAGCTTATTGGTGGGTAATATTGACTGTTGGCTCTCTACAAACACTGTATAAAATCATACCCTGGGGTCAAAAGTTGCCCCGCCCAGTGGGGGGTCACTTAATTTACATAGATCATATATAGAGGGGGGAAATCTTGACCATTTGTAACAGAGTTTAGATATCTAATGTGAGACAATGTTTAGTTGTCCTCAACTAAGATTGAGCAAATTATGCTCCCGTGGTCGACATTGGTCCAGCCCTTAGAGTCTCTTGCTTAACAAGTCGTTAATACACCAGGACATTCGGGTGAGAGATACATTCATGGCGCTCTTGTTAAATACATGAAAAAAGACCATGGGTCATTTTCAGTTATACCTTTTCACTAAAATAACAAAGGTAAACTTAAAATCCTTTCAACAATGCCTCTTTGCGGAGATAAATATCCTTTATATTCGGCAAGTCCGGCTTTTTATGTTTCATCAGCAATAAGGTTGATGACATTTTGATTTTTCAGTCGCTGTTGTGAAAATAACAAAGGTTTATCGTAATAAAGACACGGGAGAAAGAATGGCGGATGGAATGATCCTAAACATATTCCACCAAGGTGACTTTTATCTCAATTGTGTATAGTCTAAATACAGGTGTAATTCTGGTGAGGCACGTACTTCGTGTGTGTTTTGTAAAACGTGTCAGAAAAAGATGGCAGTGTACAATGACAACAGTGTTTAGATAAAAAATACATTATGTTTCTTGAAGCAGAAGCCCGCGCGTTATTTACAGCCAGTAGAGTGTTAAGGCCATAGAAATGTTTCTCATGGACAACTTGATAAGATCCATTGCGTTCACAAAAATTTGATATTTTGCGTATGCAAGTGACCCTCTCAGACACAAGTAAAAATTAATATTTCATTACGTAATAAGAGATTAATGCGTTATATTGAAATAGTTTTCATTTAGCTAGATAGTTTACACATGCTAGATTGATTGATTGATTGATCGATCGATCGACTGACATGTCGGTTGATTGATTAATTGATTGATGTTCGGTTAATTTTTACCAATAACTGTTGCCGATAACATACTGTTAAATATTATGGACAGTAATAATGGGCTTCATTGATTTCATATTTGAGATCTCGTCATTTGCAGGATCGCATGCACTGGTCAAAGGTAATACAATGGTGTTTCAGTGGCCTTCCCTTTGTGATTTCCCAAATTTAAGAGAAAATGGAAAATACCAAATAGTTGGAAAGGACGGCTATTACGTTCGACACGACAAGAAGCGGGAGTGAGTTTGCTTTCCTACATGACAGAATATTTCAAGATTTTTTTCTTATATTTTGTTCTTATAATTGTTCTCGCGATAAATGCATCACATCAAATGAAAATTGATGAATCGCTTTAGAATCCGATTGGACATAATGAGAAGAAAAAAAGTATAAGTCTGAATAGGTCTGATAAAAATAATGTTATATGCAGTCAAACATATAAACGAAGGCCCCCCCCAAAAAACAAGTATACTGGCCGTCATAAAAAAGTAACCACCATAAAAATTCTTCAATTTTGGCTTAATATACTGACCTAGAAATTTTAATGGTATACAGCAATTTTATGGTCAATAATAGATAACAATAAACTATATCACGAACTGTTTCAGCAATTTCCCGAATTAAATTCATTTGATATTTCTTTGATAGATATATAAGCGTAAAAAGAGTGGCTATGGTTTAAACTGTGTTCTGTAATTACTGCTGCTCGTTAACATTCCACTGTTTAAGCGTAAAAAACAAATTCTAATAAGATGGCTTTGTTTTGTCACGTAACCGAAAACATGACTAATGCGCATGTTGATAACAGGAAAGCTGGACGACAAAATTGGACTATGAGAGGCAACCAGCTGATGATTAAATCTGATGGTTCTTGTATTACAGGCTTCGATTTCCACTGTCTGAAACAACGTTGATTATTGAGAAAAAGACACAACCAACTCCTGGTAATAAAGCTTTGAATTCATTGCTTTTGAAGTTTGGGAAGTACCTACGAAAAAATGGATGTGAAGGATAAAAATGTCAATGAAGACTTGAAGCTAGTAGGAGACAGACAAGGTTTTTCTATGATAGGCAACCTGTACCGTTGTTCCATTGACAATGATGTTTAAACGAGTGAAAATTTTAAGAAATTACGTTTTTTTAGCATTTTGTACAAAAACTTTTGTGAATCCCTGGCACAATAATAAGCGGAATACATCACCTCCGCTTACACATGATTCGTGTCATCCATTTCTGAAACATTTTTTATTCTGTTGATCGTTTTTATTACAGATGTGAAATTGCATGAGGCCTAAAAAAGGTTTGTTTCCGGTTACTTAATCGACCCAATATTTTACCTGCTGAGTCATAAGTTTTTACGGCGTCCGAATCGTAGTGCTTTATTTTAATTTTCACAACTCATTAATATTACGGCGCACCTATTTCCATACATTGTTGCAGATATGTGTAAAAAAATCAAATAAAATAGCCCCCTACCGACTCATACTTTTCGGGGCATGTAAACTGGAAACAAACCTATTATTTATAAGGCCTGACTAAATAATCTACAATTACGATCTTTTTTCATTAGAAATTGTATTACCGTCAATATGCGGCGGTTATGCGAAGCAATTAATTCTGATAATCGAACGAAAGGAGGAACATTTACAATTAACCGAAACAACAAACAAGCAACTCTCATACCCATTCACAATTGCGGGTCGCCAGCAAAGGACGGCATCAACAAAAAAACGCAAGAAATTCTCCTCTTTGTCAAACCTCAATAAACATAGCCCGCATTGTCTCCCCGATCTATTTTATTACCTGTGCCGCATGACGATGTTTATCTTAATAAACTGACTACTTCACTGGTTGTTTATAGTTAATTTTGTGTTATTTTCTCACGTTTGATTTGAACCATCTGTTTCGGTCATATTTCTAATATAGATGACATCCACAATATGTGTGTTAAGGGTGTCTCCTCTCAAACAGGCTACAAAATGGAAATAATCGTTATCATGCCTTCAGTGGAACACCGAATACTAAGGCATAAACAAAAAAGGTTTGTTTCCGGTTACATGCCCCCAAAAATATGGGTCGGTAGGTAGGGATTTTTTTCTTTTACGTCTTTTTACACATATTGGCAACAATGTCGTGAAAATTACAATACAGCACTAAGATTTGGATGCCGTAAAGTTTTTTGAGTCGGCAGGTAAAAGGTGGGTCGGTCGGGTTACCGGAAACAAACCCTATTTTTTACACCTAACGTGGAACAAGAATCTTCAAAACACAGACACGTACCGTAAGTACTATTAATGATGATAAAGAGAATTTGTCCGACTGAACTTTAATATGAAATATTCCGCAAATGCTAAGCTAATGTTTCCACAGACTCCAAGGTTATAAAACTAGAGAACAGTCTCCAAGCTCAATCTCAATTTCATTCTCAAAGTATTGCGGTTTAAATGATATCACTCTTTAATATTTCAGTACATATAGATCAATTTGGCTGACAGATCAATGCATTATTAATATCATCTTTGTATAATCATAATCAAATAAAAAAAAACATTAAAGGGCAAAATATGAGATTTGAGCTCGGAGACCGATCTCAAGTTTTATAACCTTGGACCCAAAAATTCCTAAAACGTAAATGTTGCAACATGCAACAAAGATGGAAAACAGACACGGGCTGACACTCAACTGTAATTGGGTAATTTGAAAAGTATGAGATATGTGCAGAAAAATACTTGGGTACTATACACGCTCAAGAATAACTTATTTTGCGTGAATGAGTGGAAATAAATGTAATGTAAAATGGCACACGAGGTAACAGATATTTCATGAGAATAATATTTTTATGTTATACGGTACATAATATAATAGATTGTACTTCTTATTGAATATCCTTGATATTTGCAAAAAATATACCACACTGTGATTGTAGTATTGGCCTTAGGTATTTGCTTACAATAGTCATCAGTATGAGCATGTTGTGCAATATTTTTTTAAGTAAATACTATATTGGTATTAACAATAATATAAACATATGATATGTTGTTCATGTATTAACTTGAAAGTGCTGTTCTGTCGTCCTGATCGTAAAAGCTCGCTGTTATTGAAGCTGGAGTATTTGATTTTTATCTCCGGTCAATTTCGGGGGTGGGGGGGATAGCAATAATAATTCGTATAAAGACGTACAATATAATTTAAATTCAATACTCGTCGAGTTTAGGCATATTCAATATGTGTAATACTTCAAAATTTCGTAATGAAGGCGAAAGTCATTTTTTCATTGAAATAAAATATCGGCGGGAAAATATTTTCCAAACGCTTCATGATCATCCAACTTCGATTACCACGAACCTTTTCCAATAACGCGATGCTACATCATCAATAACGCGATGCTACATCATTATAAACACCCTTTATTTTGTTTCTCGAGTGTCGGCTTACGGTCTTACTTTTTTTTAATATCATCATTTAAGAAAGCAATATATTTGTCGAAACTAATATGGAAACACTGATGATTTTCAATTTTGTTTATCGTAAACACATCCTAGATATTCAAAGCAAACAAATTGTGTTCTCCTAGCGACAACGTCCATGACTATTAAACAGAATGTACACACTTTTGGTGAAAATCAAAGTGTTACAAGCATTTTTGTATTCCAAGCTCATAATGTGTGGAAAAAATAACCCAATTTTAGTAATGCTTAATCTCCTTCATCTGTTTGTTTCATACTGTTGTCCTCACGATGAGTTGCATCAAAATTAAATTTAAGCATATTACTCAGGTATGCATACAAAAATGATGTCTACTATGTGTCCGTAATGATTGTAGTGTGTACAAATGTATGCATAATATTCGTTTATTAAACAATAATTTGTATAACACTGACCAAATGTCTGTCTAAAATTTAAGGTAAATTATCATACTTATTGGTATACATTTTATAAATAGTTTTTTTTTCACGTTACTTGAAAACATTACATAAAATTTATACTGTTATCAAAGGAGGTAATTTATTGACTTATTTACGGCGTATTCGCATTCAAACTGGTCCCCATTCCATGTTGCAGTGCACCAGAGTCAACGGGAACCAGTTTAATTCTCATGCACACAAGGATTATGGAACGTGATTCGAAACATCCATTTCTGACAGATTTGTATCCATTCATTTGTTTACTGCTCATCTGCTATACTGAATAATGTTATCTGTTAACTAAAAAAAAAAACACAATTTGACAGTGAAACACACATAAGACGTATAGTACTCTCACACAGAATTTTAAACCGCATGTTACCATCCCATAAATAGTAGTTAGAACCACATAGTTTTCTCGGGTCTGAAATAATTTTGCTTAACTATAATACAAATTTAATCAATTCAATTAAATATCCAGAAATTCTCACCATAGCAGTTTACGTTGCTGCATGTGAACAAAAACTGTGAAATGTTTAGTTGTCGGTGTATCATTCCAGATCCTTATATTTACAATATATTTTATGTCCATTCAGGATGCGCCTGAACAAGACAAAACATGATTCATGTGTATTCTTATATTTTACGTTTCTGACTCAGTTCAGTTTTTTTCAAAATTATCCATTTTAGGTCAATATTCACCATTATAAACATCCCAATAATGCACTAGCCCACTATGACATAAATTTGTATAGTTAGGGTGATTTGCATTTATTACGCTCGACTTGGGACCAACATACAGTCGAATTGTCCCGAGATGGAGTAACTAAAATACTACTTAACGTGAATTTTGGAGGCTCTATATTTGGTGAGAAAATTATTCATGGTATTATAGTAGTAAACATTTGGTTATAACTTTTTTTTTCTTTTTAGTAGTTTTATAGCGATCACGGCAAAATGTTTCAACTTAACAATACCCGCATGAATTTTTTTGTACTTTGACACCTTTTCGTGCGTAAATTGTGACTTCGAATGTATCTTATACTTACGATCATGGTACTGCTTCCTTATAGTTTGTAGCCCTCACAATGAGGTGCATCAAAATTAATCCTAAGTACATTTACTCAGGTGAGCGTATAATAAAGGTGGATGCTCCGCGTCCGTACTTCAATTGCATATGCCCATCAATATATACTATTACTTAATTAAACAATAATTAATATAAGTCTGTCCAAACTACTGTAACAAATGGCTTTCTTTATAGTAATTAATAATATTCATTTAACAGACTATATTAGAAGTTTTTTTCTCATTGCTTATTGAAAAAAACAATCATAAAACTTGTAATTTTATAAAAGGGAGGTAATTCATTGACTTTATTCACAGCATATTACCATATTAATGGTTATTGAGCGTTGCGCGGGATTTTCAAACTGATTAATTACAAGTTGTTTATTTAATAATAAGGGTATATTTATGCTTTTTCTAGTTACAGTTATACAATAATTGACCGATTTATTCTTGCGTATACTGCATGAGCTAAATATGAATGTAACTATATCGCTAACGTCTTTGAGTCAGGTGTTTTGCATTATACACGAGAAAATCGACAGTATATATATTTATTCCGTGGACTTATGGGTCGGAAGTTACATATATATATATATATATATGTTTGTATGTTTGTATGTATGTATGTATGTATGTATGTATGTAAATATATATATGTCTAGACTGCCACGAATATACCCTAACCCGGAACCAGTATTTCAACGCAAGTTCACTCAATGACCTGTTCACAAACACTAGCTCCATCTATGCTTATTATTCAGTTTTTAAAGGCAATTAATCTGTACTGTAAAATATAATCAACATAATTAATTAATCAACAAATTCTGCTGTAGGTGCGATATAACCTAGTTAGTGTTAAAAGCACCGTAAAACACCAATCAATCATTCAATCAATCAATCAATCAATCAATCAATCAATCATGTATATATATGAGAAAATTATAACCCAGTAGACCAATCTAAAGTTCTGGAACTTCCGACACGGAAGTTCTGTGCTCATGCAGTGTACGCAAGAATAAAATCGATCAATTATTGTATAACTGTAACTAGAAAATGCATAAATATACCCTTATTATTAAATACACAACTTGTAATAATCAGTTTGAAAATCCCGCGCCACGCTCAATAACCATTGCATGAATGGTAATATACTGTGAATAAAGTTAATAAATTACCTCCCTTTAATAAAATTACAAGTTTTATGATTGTTTTTTCAATAAGCAATGAAAAAAAAAATTTAATTGAAATCTGTTTAATCAATATCTATTATTTATCATAAATAAAGCCATCTATGACAGTACTTTGGACAGAGTTATACTAATTCCTATTTAATTAATAATAGTATATATAGATGGGTGTAAGGGTCTACAAGTACGGACGCGGAGCATCCACCCATATAAAACGCTCACCTGAGTAAATGTACTTAGGATTAATTTTGATGCGCCTCATTGTGAGGGCTACAAACAACAACTAATTGTTACCATGATTTTAAATAATAGATCCATTTGAGTTCACATTTCATGTACGAAAAGGTGTCAAACAAAGAACAAAAAAACTTCATGCGGGTATTGTTAAGTTGAAACATTGTGCCGTGATCGCAATAAAACTATTAAAAAGAAATAGTCTCGTTAGTTATATCCAATTTTTTTAAGACGATAATACCATGAAGTAATTTTCTCATCAAATTTAACGCCTCCAAAATTCACGTTAAGTAGTATTTTAGTTACCCCAGCTCGGGACAATTCGACCGTATGTTGGTCCCAAGTTGAGCGTAATAAATGCAAATCACCCTAACTGTAGCTAGTTATAGTGAATACTGTCTTACCATAAATAAATAATGCATTGTTCATTTGTACTTACTTTTACTGTACAAATTTATATTATGGTGGGTTAGTACATCGTTGTGGTGGTTTATAATAGTGAATATTGGCATAAAATGGATAATTTTGATAAACTGAACTAAGTCAGAAACGTAAAATATAAGAATACGCATGAATCATGTTTTGTCTTGTTCAGGCGCATCCCGAATGTACATAAATATATCGTAATGTATGAATTTAATTGTCTACTGCTCACCTGCTATGCTGACACAGGCGGATCCAGGATTTCTAATTAGGGGGAGGGGGGCAGAAACTGAACATGTAGGCTGGGGGTCAAAGGGGCCGGAGACCACCGGAAGCTCCTGAGGTTTGGTCATTTCTAAGGGATTCAGGCACATGTCCAGAACCTCACCTACCCTTCCCCAGGGTAAACAACAAAATGTAACTTATTGCATGCGTAGCAAGCAAATTTTTTTTGACCCAGTATAACAGTATTCACTATTATTGGCTAATGTTAGGGTAAGTAGCACTTATTTCCACAACTTGGGATCAACAAATGGAACAATGATCCCAGTCTTGAAAAAGTAAAATATTACATAACTTGAATTTGAAGGCTCTCAATTCGAGTTGCACTTATTGCGCTTGACTTGGGATCAACAAATGGAACAATGATTCCAGGCTTGAAAAAGCAAAATATTACATAACTTGAATTTTAAAGGCTTTGGCTACTATTAGGATTTGAACACCGATGGCTGGGTTACATGTCCAGTGCACTAGTCACTGAGCCACGGTTGCAGCCAAGTTGAGCAAATTACTTGACTGTATTACCCTTGAAACAAGTGGGTTATTTGTAGCAAGGTGACTAATTCTATTTTTCTTCTTGTCAGTTTTATCATGATTTTAGACTAAAATATTCACCCCTAAAAATGTTTGTGTAACATTTTTTTTTACTTACTCCACATTATTTTCTCAGCTAAGTTGTATAAATTCAAAGATAACGAACTTTTTATTTTGTCTGTCATGTATCACACCCAAGCCCTCAGGAATGAGGGTTCATCAAAATTTAAACCTAAGCAAGGAGCTCAGGGGGGTATTTATATAATACCGGTTTCAGTTTGTCCGTAACGTATTTTCCATACACACATATATATATAACATTTATTTATAAAATATTTATTAGTATGACTTTGACCTAGTTTATGTCTTAAATTACTTTATTTACACTAAATTACTCTATTTATCAGTAAATATAATAAGAACAGTAATTCTTTTCATAAATCACTGAGAAAATTACATAAAACAAGTAATTTTATTAAAGGGAAGTAATTCGTTGACTTAATTCACAACAAAATTAATTTTCGTTCACGCGGGAATTATGGAGTTTGACGCGAAACTTTCATATTCATTATTTCAAATTTTGTCTTTAATAGTTATGGTATATTTATACGTCTACTACGTCAAGCTGTTGAATAATTAATAGGTTTTACTCTAATGTATACTGTATGAACTAAATTTAATAAGAATGTAGATCTACTGGACAACGTACAGGGGCGTAGCTTGCCTAAAAAGAGAGTCTAGGCCAAATTCTGGTGGGGGGGGGGGGTTCAGTGGTATGCCCCCTCCCTGGAAAATTTTGAAATTGTAGAACGTCGTGGGCGCATTTTACGGCTACTTTGGGGTATTTTATGACCATTAGAAATGAAAAAATCATTGTTTTAGCTATATAAATGGTCAAAGATTGATCAATTTTTCAGTGAACATTTGTTGCATGATTCCAAATTTATTTGATTTAACTTTCCATACTCGGAAATAAAGTCTAGCTACGCGCCTGACGTACACGTTTTTGATTCTGATGATTTTCACATTGACTAGAATATTGATGATATTGATTATATGTCGATAACAAGACGATGATGACTTTTTCATGACTTGTACACTACAGCTAGTATGAAAGTATAATAAATTAATGCTGTCAAACAGAAAAAATTGATTTGCCTCAGGTATAATCTCATATCAATGACTTTGTTCTAAAACATAACCTCACACCAATGTCTTAATTCTCAAACACAATCTCAAATCAATATATGTTTTAATTACTTCTAAATTATAATCTTAAATCAATTAATGTCTTATAATTAATTCCCAAGATGCAGGCTTAAATATAAACTCAAATAAAATCTTCAACTCTGAAATATAGGCCAAACATACAATGTTACGCAATGTGCTATTTTTTTGTAACATATGTGATTCCGAACTATTGTTTAAAACAAAGATGCTAACATATATATATATTGTGTCTACATAATTGCGTATTCAAATTAATTACTTATTTTGTACTTACAGGTCGTGTCTGAACATTTATAATGCGCAGATACATATACATATTCCCATATCTTAATTTTTTTCTGTGGCTGATTTTTTTCAAAACCTGAATTTTTGTAATTCCAATTCATAGAATATAGATTAACGACCTCAAAAATAAACTGGTCCCCGTTCCATGTTGCAGGGCATCTCTACACCAGAGTCAACGGGAACCAGTTTACCTCAAAAAGTATATCGGGTTACTCCTCTTTACAATGCTTCGATAATCAATTGACTTGCAATGTGTTTAAGATAAACGAAGGATAAATTGTACTTCATAAGTACTAGTAGTGCTAAATTGAACACAATTTGTTCATGAAAACGCTGCATAAAACTCAGAATGCTAACGCCTGGGTGAGTTGCAATTATTGCGCTGGACTAAGTAATAACAATTACTTAACTTGAATTTTGTTGGCTCTCAATCAGGAGAGCGGATTACTTTGCTTCAACTATTGCTGTAAAATTAGGATATAACGAACAAGATGGATAATGGAATATTTTGGCAGTATTATCGTGGTTAAAACGTTTTAGGCTACCTTTTTCCTGAACCTTTTTTTATTTTATTTGCAATATTTAAGTGGATTACAATCTTAATCTGTAGGCTCCAATTCCACGAAAATTCTCAAGTCCATTATTTTACTTAACTTTGCTTATTCTCGTAACTAATGACTTAAGCTAAGCAGCTTATCAAGAGAGCATTCCTAGAAAAATAAGCAGCTTCATTTAATACCCATTTAGTAAGCTATCTAAATGCATTAACTTAGTACAGCTAAATGGTTGATTTGAGTAATTATTTCAATAGTTTCGTGGAATCGGGGCCTGGTTTTGCCAAACTTCATCATTCTGATCTGGTTGATTGTACAATTATTAATTTGTGCCCTCTCAGTGAGGTGCTGTAAAATTAAGCCTAAGTAGTAAACTCAGACGAGCGTTAGTAATAATTATGATCGCTGGGTGTCGTGGGGTTGCATGAATCTGACAATGACTTATATTATTATCCAACCAATAAATACCTAATATGGCAATAACTGAATTTCTATTTGATATGACCTCATAAAAGCTTAATTTTAAATTTTCTTGCAAATTTGACACAAATATTTTTTTCCTGCATTACTTTCGGAGTAAATTACATAAAACTTTTAATTTTATTAAAGGGAGGTAATTTATTCACTTATTCCAATAAACCGGTTCTTGTTGATTCTGGTTGTAGGATCCCAGTACAAGAAATTATACCTTCTCAGTTAACGAATACTACTAATACGTATGTGCGTAACAAAGATATTCGGGTACCAGATTGTATTATATAACATATCAATGTCACCCAGGCCAAATTAAATGCCGAAACTACTTTCACACTGCTGTGAACTAGTCCAACTAATTAAGATTGTTTGTGACAGTGTGACATTTTTTTATTGGGCATCGTTCCACTCAGTCTGAGAGAATGGTCCTTCTGAATTCATTTATGAAATCGGCCTACTGGAAAGCTGAATAAGTAAGGCTGCACTGAGTGTCTCGGTTAAAATTTGGGCAGGTATAAAATAGGGAAAAATTGCAGGTTTTAGTAAAAAAAAAATTCCCTGGGGAGCATGTCCCCAGACCCCTCCCCCCCTATATTGCATTGGTTCAAATATGAGTCTGACTAAGGCACTGTTTCATTTTTTTTGATATGTACGGTTTCATTGTCATAGTTGTAATAGTTGTATTGTCATCAGTGTAATTGAAATCGACTGTTGTACGCTTACAAAGAAAAGCAAAGTTAACTAGCTAGTACAAGCCCTATTTGTTGTGTTGGGCAAGACCATTTGAGTGGTACAAGGCAATACAGCATCCTGTCACAATCGTAAGCTTTCTAAGGTGGGGTAAGACAGGATTGTTTCTGAGGTAAAGGGCGGTACCCCCCCCCCCCCCTATCACAACAGCTACGTAGTAAGCTTTCTAAGGCAAGATTAGACAAGACAGTTGAGGTAAAGGGAATGGACACCGAGCAGACAGGGCTTTGAGGTCGCAGCTGGGCAGATTCAAACTGAAGTTGAACTTCTCATCGCTAATGAATATCTATAGTAAAATGAATAATATTAAATATGAAGCTAATCATTTGTGAAGTATGACAAAATTTTGAGTAAACAGGATTTTTGATTAGAGGGGCGTAACGTCTAGATGTTTATGTGTAACATGGTCACAATCAGCACATAACTGTCGCTTTTGACTTATGCTTGCCAGATTTTAGAAGGGTGCACACTGTCTCTGCCCCGCCCAAAAACCACCCTTGAATGTCACGACCATCAGACCACTTACCACAATAAGACTTTTCTTTGGTTGATCAACATATCGTTGACTACATATATATCGAATAATTATATTATTTATAAGAAAAATAGTAGTAAACACATTATCGGCGAATAATACATTTGTTTCAGGTGAGGCTGTATTCACATTTAAATTTTTGGAAACAAAAAATGCTCAAGATTGTGTATTTTATAAGAATTCTGTTCTTTGCTACTGTTATGAAAAATTAAAACATTTAGATAGTGTATTAAATTGCCCAATGACATTGCTAGAAAGTAGACAACTAGAAAGTTGGATAAATCAATCTGTTTTTTTGTTTTACTCCCACATTACTGTGAACTCAAAGTTGCAACATTTGTTACAATTTCTTATGTATGTTCAAGCAATACCACTTTGAATAATAAGGTGTTGTTGATATATTTTTGTATCCTTCCATGTCCTCAAGAGGAGGACTTTAAAATTTTTCCTAAGTACTTTACTCAGGTGAGCGTAATTAATATTGATGGGTCAATGTCCGTGATGAGGTTGGAATCTGCAAATACTTTATATTATTATCAAATCAATAGATAATTAATATAACACTGACCTGATTTCTAATCAATATAGCTTATTTAAGACCAATCTACTTATATATTTATAAATTTATTGACAACACTTTTTATCTGCATTACTTGCAGAGCAAATTACATAAAACTTTCAATTATGTTAAAGGGAGGTAATTTTTCACATATTCACAAAGTGCAATTTCAATCACGCAAGGATTTTAAATCGCGATAATACATAATATGACATTATCACAGGAGTTTTCACTAATTTTCATTTATACACGTATACAGCGACCGGTTCACCTAACCAGTTTTCCTGGACAGATAAATTTTATAATTGAAGTAGTACATTTATATCATTATCAAGTTGAAATACAAAGGAAACATTGAATAAGAATAATCAAGTGATCTTAATATTGATGCGGTCGCCAAGTGATGTAGTTTCATATAATAGTGCATTTTATCATGATAAATAGAAGCCAACAGAAGCGACTGACATATATTCAAGCAATATTGTATTGAAGCTAATCAAACTGCTTGTTCGTATAAACATACACCAATCACTACCCCAAGTTATCATTTTGTCATCGAATAAATTTATTGTTAGGCTTAAGCAGACAATAAATTCGATCGAAAGGTACCGGTTAACATATAATTAATTGACGAAGCTTAAGTTAATTGGCATCCATTATTTGCACCATAAATGGCCAAGTGAATGGAATAAACTTTAAGATTACTTCCAACATTGTAACCTGTTACATGGTTGCAGTGACCCCCTCGTAGCACAAGTGTAATATGTGATGTGAGCGTGTTAGACTTTGTACCTACAAGGGCGTGCTATAGGGTTCGCCTGGTCTCGGCTTTTGGTATATTATTTGTGATAGAAACAAACTTCAAATACGACAGAGGCAAACTGATAACTTTCAAACATAAACTTTAATGAGCACAATAAAACAAAGATCTATGAAAATGTCAATTAAAATCTATTTTACTTTTGAGTTGACAACGTCACTACATTCACTACAACGCACGGACTCAAAACAAACTTTTTAAACACATACTCGAAGTAGCTACCAGTATTGGTAGGTTGAGATTGTAAATCTAGCACATCCAGGGAATCACAACATTAACTTTGGTATTGACTGTAATGGTACAAACGGCCATCATTGGTATGAACAACCAACGTATGATATAGAACTTAATTTTTAAGAACCACTTGGTATAACTAGAGATATAAGTTTGATCTACCAACACAACAGACGTGAAAGGATAATCATCTTTGCTTTGGTTGTGATTGAGTTGATAACTTATCAAAAACCAGTATTGGTGGTAGATTGATACTGAGCATAAAGAGGAATTAACACAATAAAGTTGATAAGTTATATTATTAGGCATAATGGGATTACTTCTTCCTGTTTCATGCTGGTATTTGATACCAAATTGGTATTTAGACACTAAAGATTGACACAATATATAACACAATGGCACTGCACAGTGGATACTGAAGTATCAAAACTTGAATTTAGCACTGCTATAGTATATAATTACATATACTCGCCATCATTAAAATCACGTCATCACTAATCTCACGGTATATGTTTACATCAGTTAAAGCTGACCTATATTTTGTTTTTGCCAAAGAAATGAAATGTATCAATGAACTTTGTTTTCTTTATATGTCGTCTGCCAAACTTAGGCATATTCTAACTAAATGTTATGCAAATTTTGTAGACTGGTTCATACAATTTAGGCCAAAAGCCTCTAAATTTATTTTACATGTTGGTACCAGATTATTGTAACATACCATTGAAAAATAAGCATGTAACGCAGTCTAGCGAGTATAGTGATGACCTTCCATTTCAAGATGGCTGACACTAGGATATTTATATGACCTAATTAATTTAAGACTATAGTGATTCAGTCCATGCTTAGATGTGTTAGATGTGATTGATCAAAATTGACATTTGAAATGGGATAGACATCTTAAAGTTTATTAAATACTTTCTGATTTTCATATCTAGTACCACGTTTCCTGATGAGCAGTATACTACATTGCGATGACGTCACTACTATGCGTCACAAGCGCGTGTCGATACAGTAATGGACGACACAAACCAGGTAGTAACATCAATATGAACTTGAAATGCATGATTAAACGATCATAACATTGAGTAAGTGATGGTAAGGTAATATCATTGAGACTTAAAACACTTGTGAATGATATAACTTAATAACATGCGTTTCCAAGTATATGAATGACACGTTGTCATCACTTGAAAACAAAATACATAAAATGACATTTCGAACTGCCGTGATAAATAACCTAAGAATGTTCGCAAATAACGGTGCATAGCTACAAATACTGAACATTATAATTCTAAAATCAACATATAGTACCTGAATACAAGATGGAACATCAATATTATTCCTTCAATCCCAATTATATTTAGCAAGTACCCAATTCAAAATGAAATGTTGGAGTAATACCCAATTCACTGAAAAAGCTTATCTGTTCCTCTGGTAGGATTTCGTTCTTGGGAGAACTAAACATAAAGTATACCTATTTCCTTACTAAAGAAAAGAAAACAATGAAATAAAATTTTCTTTCATAGTAGTAGAATATTAATTGATTTGTTTTTTCATTGCATGGCAGAGTCATTTTCAAAAGGATAATGCTACCCAAGTCAGCGAAATGGTCAAAGGGGATTGCCAAGAGAAAGGCTGGATGGACCAAGCTCTTGTATTCGACTAGGTCAAGAAAGTGCGAGGAGAAGACCAGGCAGAACGACCAAAGTCTTTACTGATCTTAGATGCATTCTGTACTCATCAGACACTGGTGTGAAGATGATTGTAAGATGACACTTGCCATCATCACAGGTGGAATGACTTCGGTTCTACAACCCCTAGACGTGTCCATCAGTAAGCTGATGAAAGTAAACCTGTGCTAGACAAGATCTATCAATGGATGGTTAAAGCCTGGGATACAGCCATCATTGTTAACAAGCCTTCAAAAAATATTGTACCTCATTATCTTGAGAAGTCATCTGAACAGACTAAATGCTCTAGATAAGCCACATACTTGTAATAATGAGGTACTTATTAGTTGATTGAAATAAGTCTTTGATGATAGAAACTGACTGTGAACTTGCATCAAATAATTAATATTTCATTATCACAACATTGAAAAACAAAGTAAAATTCCGTTCTTTGATTGTGCAACTCTGTGCTCGAGATACTGAGTTAACAATGCTCGTAATAAGCATGAAAAATGATATATGACTAAGAACAAAAATAGACAGGACTTTTAAAACTCCTCGAGATAAATTGGGTGTACCTGATAACAATGCTCAAAATAATGAAGTTTTACTGTGTATCTAACAACCTTGATGGTACTGAAGATGACATGCTGTATGAAGACTGTATCAGCAATACATATTACATTAGTACCAACCCAAGCATAACAAAGAAATATAAGTTTGATTTGAAGGTTTTGACGAAGGCGACTTTCCACATATCTGGAAAATAAATAATCCTTTTCAGGGCTTTTCAGGACTTTTCGGGACTACATACATTTCAAAGTATCATCTGTACTTCTCTAATTGACACACACAAAACAAATTCAAGTTCAAAATTCCCTTAAAAAATTTACTCATTTTCAGAACCCTTGTTTTAATAATTAAGTTGCCTTAAACCAAACGTAAATCTCACACTTTAGTAGCACTTATGAAGACACAACAAGATTTTTTTTATTTTTCATGTGCTTTGATCATTTTCTTTGCCCAAAAAGTATGTTATTTTCATACATAATTTTTTTCCCAATATTTCATCTGACTTTTTATCTGCTTCTTATATACAGGTGACACCTATATATAGGTGTTTATGGTAATAAAAATATAGATAATACTATATTAGAAAAATCAGGACCAACAAGAAAAAACTTTACAATTTTCATAAAAAATCCATAACATTTTAAATAGACATCTTAGAATAAAGAATATTCATATCACCATAAAAAGATAAAACTCCATATCTGGGGAGGCTGATTATTAGGTCTGAATGTTACAGAGTATAATACAAAGCTATTGTTTTAATGTAGCGACCATACTTATAGTATGGAATGGTGTTTAACCATGGTCACCACATGGGATTTAGCAAATCACTTGGTGGGTGTGGTCTTTATACAGGAATATTTTGCAGGAACCATGAAACAAGCCAAAATTGAAAGGGAGACACAATGGTATGGCCTGATGGCATGGAGTGCCATGCAGCTGTTTGCAACCCTGGAAAGATCTGGATTCCTTCTGATAGGTTCAGCGAGCATTGGTAGGCAACCCATGTGCCTACCTGTATAGTGTTTTTTACATATACAGGGTGCTGATACTAAACTAATGTAGTTGAGAGGCAAAATTAGAGACCAACAAACTAGATTACATTGATAATAAGTAAACTGACATGTACATGTATTCTATTTAGGTATTTGACATGGTAGACAAAAACACTATTACAATTCTTATAAGTAACAGATATAAACCACTACACATGATATATGTGCTACAGTACCCCAAGATACACACCAGAGCTCTCTCACTCTCTTTTAAGGGACTGGGACCGGGGTAAAAAAACGGTACGCTTACGCTGTCTCACTAGGTAGCTGTAAGGTTTATCTAGCCAATTATTTAACGGAAAAAATAACAAGACTACGTATGTGTTTCAGTTTTTTTTCTCAGGTGGGGAAATTTTTACCAAAAATAGGGGAAAAAAAACTATATTCCAGAGGTGGGGGAATGGAGCCGAATTTCGGCCCCAAATTCAGGAGATCGAGAGCCCTGCACACACATCATTATTTCAGAAATCACATGAAGTTAGTTGAAATAATTTATGCTTAATAAGAACAATTTTTCTACAGTCAGAATTCTATGGACTGTTAGGAACTAAAAAATGTTCAGTATACTAAATGCACAAAAATCAATGATTAAATGAATTAAATTCAATCAAGATAATCCAGTAGCAGTAAAAAATAAAAACATCTAATTATAATTATTATTAAAATACTATGTATTATTATTACAATGTTGGAAGGTCAATGCTTCAAAGTGAATTTATGAAATAAAAGCATCTAATTATAATTATTATTAAAATATTATATGTTATCAGTAAAAATGTTGGCAAGTCAATGCTTCAAAGTGATTTTATGAAATAAAAACATCTGATTACAATTATCATTAAAATATTAGATATTATTTAAAAAAATTGGAAGGTCAATGCTTCAAAATGATTTCATAAAATAAAAGCATCTAAAAAGTTCCACCGCAAACAAGTGACTAAATATACACTGATGATTGTAATAATCATTTACTGCACATCATAGCCAAAAAAATCATACTCCACCATTTGGACTCTGAACATTGCCAGTATCCAAATAATTGGATGTCTTTAGGCCTAGTGCTTTGTTGATATATATGTTCATTGATATATAATACATATATATGGTCAGTGATACTTGTACTATTAGATGACCATCACAGATAATTCTAATAGAACAAGTACTAACCACTTAGCATTATAAATACTATTCTAATAAGACATAGTCAAATGGTTCAGTGGATCCTTTCAGATGCACAGGGCCTGGCTGATTTTATTCTGTAGTGTACATAAATTATAAAATGAGAAGGCATATGATGAATGTCTACAACAAAAAGATATGTAAATTGCTCATGATACGGCAAAATAAAAAAAATAAGGAAATTTGCTGGTTCCTCTGTAGGGTCATATTTTCTAAAAAGTAGAATAGGTAAAATATATACAGCCAAAAAAATGGTTAATTTTTTAAACGTGACAGAAATGACAGCTTTACTTCTACATTCAAATCCAATGTTTCATTTCCAAATACAAAAATGTGTGTGTCCCCAGGGTACAAAACACATAAAACTTTTTTGAATACTGATTTAAAAAAATACTGATTGATGTACCATTGTCAGCATAAACTTACTCATGAGGGACTTTATTTTGAAGTTTTCAGAAAATTTCCAGTCAATCATATTGTCAACCATGAGACATTTGAGTAACAAGCCTCTGATTGTTGATATCTGTTTTTTCACCAGTAGGGGAATGGGCTTTTTCCTTAAATTTGGGGGAAAAATAACATGGTATTTTTGCAAAAAAAATGGGGAAAACTGCAAGATTTTAAGTATTTTTCCTGAGGAGAAGATGCCTAGATAGGCCCCCTCCATAGAAGGAGAAAAAACCTTGGTTATCAATATTTATAATTGACAGCAGAAGTGGTTTGTCTTGATTACAGTCTGGCTCCTGCATTTGAGCGTTAATCTATAATCTATTTCTATTTACATAAACAAAACCAGAATGTTGGTAAAGTTCAAAACTGGAAATAAATGCTGAACAAGAAAAGGCCATGATCTGTTGATTTTTAGTTTTAGTTGCCTAATTATAAGTGAGTTTTTAAAGATAAGTTAATAGAAATTAGAATCAATTGTAACAGATGAAGATCAGATCAAATAATAAAAAACATTAAAGCCAATCCTATTGTTAAAAAAGATATTACTTCATCACAAGCAAAAATGTATCATTTCCTGGCTAGATGAATTGAAATAATATAACTGTTCATAAAAATCTTTTTTAGGATAAACAAGTTCATGAAATCAATTTGTGACACTAATAAATCAATTGCCAAGGGAATCCCAGAAAGTAATTTGAATAAACCTTACAGACTTGTTCATGAATATAATACTGAAGATGATCAAGTATAAACTGAATTGTATAATATTATTGGAAACAGGGGAAGATTTGATGCATGGACAACTTATGTTAAAAAGTCCTTCAGTCAGTTATACTGTATTGCATTAAGAAAAGAGTGGATTTGATTTCCTATAGGAAACTATCTGTTGAAACTATTATTTAACCGATCACAGCCCATCAAAATTTTGTAGCTATTTATTTCAAATATGCAAAAGGAAATTTGACTTTTAATTTGTCTTTTGAGTGACAATTTGAAGTACTGGTAATACACTAAAACTTCATTATTACAAGCATCAATATCATGAGCACCAACTTATCTCAAGGAGTTACTAAAGTCCCGTCAATTTTTAGTAATTAGTTGTGTATAATTTATTACGAGCACCACCTTTATCACCAACATTTAGTCTGTTCCAATGACCCCTCAAGATTTATAACAAGGTATTACTGTACTTATGAAATCCTGTTACCAGCCCTGAAAAGGACCATTTTCCACATTAGAAAATGTTTGCCAAAACCTTCTAACTCTTCAACACATGGATGCAGACCTTTCTCATTTTTGAGCTGGTATTTGGCCCCATTCCCATAGTAAACAAGAGGGCCATGATGGGCATTTATCGCTCACCTGTGTAGGTAAGATTCCAACATCAATGATTTTCCTGTGATTTGACCTGGTCACCTAGTTTTTAACCTGAGTTGATCCATGTTCATACCTGTTCACAATATCATTAATACAAACATTCTAACAAAGTTAAGGAAAGATCCAATCAAAACTGTGACTTCAAGAGTGTTAACAGAGTTTTCAGGAGATCTGACCTGGTGACTTAGTTTATGATTCCAGATGATCCATGTTGCAACATTTCCAAAAAATCATTAAAACAAGAATTTTGACACAGCTTAACAAAGAGCAAATCAAAACTGTGACCTCTAGAGTGTTAACAAGGTTTTCCAGAAATTCCAGTTTTCCCAAAATAACATTGAGATAAACATTCTGACTTGGTCTGATGAGGATTTGCTCAAAGTGAGAGCTCTAGAGTGTTAACAACCCCAGGTGTGGATGCAAGACATTGGAGTAGACTGACTGATCACTATATAGATAACTGAGCGCTGTGTGCTCAGGTGAACTAAAAAGTGCATATTTTTCCCATTGAAAGAGAAAAACTTCTCCATAATTAAGTATAAAAACGACAATGTTCCATCATCATATACTTAAAACTATTGTTTCCATGGAATTAATTATGTTGTTAAGTGTGTGTTAAGTGTGTAAATATTGAATGGGTTTGACATAAATTTGTGTTTTGTTCTATCATGATTATAAGCCTTTGATAATTCCCCAATTCAGTGTTTCATGACACAATTTTCCACTATCAAAGGGGCCTGATACATGTTCCCCAAAACCATAAACAAGAGGGCCAAGATGGCCCCTTTTCGCTCACCAGAGTAACAAATGCAACTTTTATGGTTTTCCTGTGATTTGACCAGTTTTCATGTTCAAACCTGGTGACCTAGTTTTTGACCCTAGATGACTTATTTTCCTTCCTGTCCAAGCTATCATTAAGACAAGCATTTTGACGAGGCTTGGTGAAGATCCAATTAAAACTGTGACCCCTAGAGCGTTAACAAGGTTTTTCTAGGATTTGACCTGGTGACCTAGTTTTGGACCAAAGATGACCCATGTTCGAACTTAACCAAGAAATCATCAAGACAACACTACGTGCTCAGGTGAGCTGAAAAGGTTGGGGTGAAAGTTGAAAATTTGAAGAAAAAAAGTAAAACTTAAGCTTGGTGCTGAGGAAACAATAAAAACCAGTAGGGTCCAGACCTGGAAAAAAACGTAAGTTTTAGAAAATTTAACCATGTCAGACTCATCCTAATGTCTATTATGTTTGTATCAGTTTAACATTCAGAACAGTTTTCATCATTATCATAATTCTCATGAGGAACATCAGATCCCCACTTCTGTGAGAATTCCTAGTATTGTGCATTGTCTTCAGTGCAACAGCCATACATAACACACACAAAAGGCTGAATCTAAAGAGCTTATGTAAATTAAGACTAAGCATAACAGGCAATTTTATCCTAAATAGAAGACAGATTAACCCTGTCAAGTCATTTTCCAAGACCAGCAAAGACTTGGCCATCCTGCCAGGTCTTCTCACCCACACTTTCTTAACCCAGTTGAATACAACACCTGGTACATCCAACTTTATCTTAGACAGATACAATAATATCCCTTTGGCAATTTCAGTGTCTCGGGCAGCGTTATCCTTTTGAAAAAGACATACTGACATCTCTGAGCAACAAGGTTGTATCTGACATTTTTGTATAAAAATTAATGTACTTAGGTACATATATATGAAGTAACAATATTAAACATTTATTATAAAACTGAACTTGACAAAACAATATTTGCCAAAAGGTTGAATCTCAAAATTGTTTGGTGCAATATGGTTGTATCTCAAATCATATCACAAAAATATAAACAGAATTTTATTCTATTTTCTAATAAAGATGGTTTGAGAGTTATAAAGATTTATGAGAAATGTGATTATATCTATAATATTTGATAACATCATAATGTATAATTATCAGTGGGTCAATTTGTTTGTATGTTTTATATTTTTTCAACAATTCATTAACATTTTTCAATGTAGATCTGACAAGTAAAAAAATGCACTCAAAATACATCTGTGAATGAAATAAACAATAAAAAGATAATATATAATTTGAGTGAATCTTATTACAGTGAAAAATTGAAGTGTTTTAACACAGAAATATTTGAAGTCATTAGTTTGTAGATCTATTTCAGAAATGCATTTTTATGTTGAAACCATACTAGACATAATGATTAATACTCACTATATAATTTTATCTTGATGATAAATATATTACATCATGGCCACATTGTAAGACATATAACCAATTAACAAGTCACTGTCTGTTTTCTATAGGTATATAAACTGAAACATATGTTTTTTTTTATATTGACTTAATGAAGATGAATATCTTGCATTTCATACAGATAAAAAGATTCCTAGAAAAATAACAAAAATCATTTCAAGTAATCCAAAATAGTGTTTATTAAAAAAGCTATCAGCACAGGCCTTTTTTTCACAGCTAGAGGAAGGAGCCTTTGTTAAATTTGGAAAAAAAAATAATACCAATTTTTGTAAACGGGGAAGAAAAAAATTGATGCAAATTGAAATTTAGGGGAAATCAGCATGACTTTAAGCATTTTTCCTGAGGAGAAGGCGCTTATAAACGGCCCTTGCTATAGAAGGGAAAAAGCCCTGCAGCAAGTAATTATGAAACAATTCTTAAAAATATTTAATTTACAGGTAGCCTTCTTCATATTTTATGACAAAAATTGAAACAGCCCAAGTTTCTTCAAAATTTATGATATGTATGATTACTCTCAAGTAAAAGTGATCAAATTAAAGAGACAGTTTTGTTTTCTTTCTTAGACAATTTAAATCTTGTTATTTTGAATAATGCAATTATCATATTGAACATTATTTCATTTAGTTAAACAAGATAAAACCTTGTTGCACCAAATAAATGGAAAGAAAATTACTTTTAATATTTCATGCAAATACAACATTGTTGGGCTGAGGTGACAATACAAGTCAGCAGCAAGAAGAGATTTCCAGTGATAGTGACCAATGTAAACAAGCGACTGATGATTCAAGTAAGAACAATAACAACAACCTACCTGAAATTATCCGTCAGGTTGTTGATTTAACTCCCAACCTCAGCAGGTCACATCACAAAAACAGAATCTCCTACAACACCCAATAAAACGTCCAGTTTCGTTAAATAAATATCACCGCACCATTCGTCCGTTATCTCAAGTCCATCCACATTTAAAATGTGTCCCAATCATCCAAATTACGACTGTTTTTAAAAACGCATTTAAAAATTTCCAAACACAGAAAATGCAGGTCAACGTTCAAATCGCACGCTTTTTCAGGCACAAGTGAGCGGGATTGTAGATTTCCGGTCCTAAATAAATTCTGCGGAAACACGTAGAAAGCGCTTGTGAACGGGAACCATTAGGCTACTAGGTTCTCCAGGGCCTGAATGGTCCCCGTTCCAAGTAGCGGTACAACCAGTGTCAACGGGAACCAGTTAATCTCGGGCCTAATAATCGAGTAATTTCGTTCCCTAGTTATTCGATCCATTGTAATTTCGCTGAAAGTAACTTTAATCCTTCCCATTCAATAGTTATATTTTTATATAGTAATTGTCCAAATCAGGGACTCTACAATGAGTGTCCTGTTCAAATGGAAATAAAAAAACTAACTGAGCTAATTAACTGGGAAATTAAATATGCAAAATAAGCATTTTATGACGATAAGGCTACATTCTTCATTTATCTAAAAAATAATTTGTTTACCACTGTAGGTTCATTATGGCTCTTTTGTTTTTGTACCCATAAATTTAAAGTATAAGTTGATATTATAAAGAGAATATTATCATTTTTAATCAAACATGGAATGTTTTATTTCATATTGTGTAAGAAATATGAATAACCCTGTGTATTGGAAATTTGAAATGCTAGGCACGCTTTGGGCAATTTATTCATTTTTAAAGCCAGTTATTGAGTTTGTTTTAATTGGGAGAAAACATACTTTTTGCCATTGGGAATACAACCGAAAATCGGTTGTGAAAACGGCCCAAAATACGAAATTCGGTCGTCAAAACGGTCCAAATTAAACCCTGCAGTGGCATTTTTTAAGGTTTGATGAAGACTTCGACACATACTGGAAAGTATGATGGTTTAAAAAAATGCCTCCAGGGCCTAAATTGTATTTTATTAACAACATGTATTTAAAGAATATGAATTATACAGGACTGATAGTTATAAAACTTATAATCACCCTCTGTGAAGTACCGGCAGATAAAACATTGGTTAAAATAAATAGGACATAAAAAATAATATATCTGGGGTGAACTTGCATGAAACTGTTTACTTTCTATGGCCATAAAAAATGAAAAGGGACAAAAATATAATAGCAAGTAAGAGTAATAATATATAGACAAGTTTTACAGCTAAAATACTTTCAACACAGAGGTGTGAATTTTCTACAAAACATTTGTTTTTAATTACCCTTTACAACTGAGATATGGTCAGTGATGTTGTTGAATCAGACAAAAGTAACTAGGAATAGATGGGCCTAGCTATTACATGGAGTTAAAGGAAACAATGCTTGCCATATTTCCAAAGACTATGGGCGTTATGGTCTACTAACTAAATTGGTGGTATGCGTTATTCGTATAATGATATATTATGGTGTTTGCACAGTTTGGAGGTTTTAAAGGGACAGTTATAATGTACTGATGGTCCGCTAGTGACCTTGCACTTTGATCAATCCATATGAGAGTTTAATAAAAAGGCATTGTCATTGAATATTGGGATTAAGGAATTTTTCAGGCCATTCAAGGGTGCATACTACAAATTATTTAAATTCTAGGTTAAAGAGGTGTGACAAACATCAGGGCTCACCCAGGATTTTTTTTGTAGCCATCTAGTCATTTAGCCAAAAGATGTTGCCACTTACTTTTATTACATTCGATAAGGCCTCAAAAAAGTTTCGTTTCCGATTACCTGACCAACCTAATATTTTACCAGCTGACTCACGTTTATACAGCATCCGAATCTTAGTGCTGTATTGTAATTTTCACAACTAATTAATATTACAGCGCACATACTCCCATAGAGTGTTGCCAATATATGTAAAAAAACAACATAAAATAAAAAAAAATCCCTACCTACCGGCCCTTATCTTTTTTGGGTATGCAACCAGAAACAAACAGTTTTTGTTTAGGCCTGATAGTATAAATTTCAATACAGTTAACTTTTTCTGAGTTTCCACGCATTTATGACATATGCAACAAATGCTATTCTTCTTTATTCAAAAATAATTCAGCTGCAGTAAAATTATACTTTGAAAACTTCCTTATAAATTTATCAAAATGCTCATTATTTATTGTTGTTTTAGTTTTCTTGAAAAAAACATGTGAGGAATGTATATATTTTGCAATTGCCTGTATATCTGATTATTGAGTGTTTTGTGTAGCTATTTTTATGAGCAGTCAGTGGTAATGGTTTGTATAATATGACCATAATTTGTTTTTTTTTTGCTATTTTTTTAAATGCAGTGCCAATTAAGGACTCACAAAAATCTTAACTTATTATACCAATATATATTAATATAACAGAACTCGAACACTTCAGTTTTTTTAATTTGCGTGTCACTGTATCGTAAACTAGAATACTAAACAACAATTTAAGAATTAAAAAAGATCACAATTCAAAATAAGTCTCCTTAAAACATGATTGAAGCCGGTAACTTCACCACATATGGAGGAAAATCGACATTTTTTTGTAAATTTTTCATAGAAGGGTATGACCTGCCACGAATGGGGATTCAAACCCGAATCTCTGTGTTAAAAATCCAGCGCACAAACTACTGGACCACGGCGGCGGACAGCATTCATGCTCTTTTATATACAGAAAAAATGAAGTCCAAGACTACTTAGAGTTCAAAGTATTTCAATAAAAACGTACTTTACTGAAAGCTATATTCATTTTAAGCTTTTATACCGTTATATACAGACTGATACCACCAATTTCTGTATCTTGAAAACCAAATCTAACTAATTCTTGGATCTTTGTCACGCACTGCCTGTTCTGGAGGCAGTATCAGAGAAGACACTTATTATAAAATCTCCCAGAAATGGTGAAAATATAGGACACAAGGCCTAAAATATAGGATTTTATAGGATTATAGGACACTTTCTGATATATAGGACACAAGGCCCAAAGTATAGGATTTTTTTAGGATTATAGGACATGATTGACAGCCTGTGGTGATTTTTTTGTTTTGGCTGACAGAGCTCAAAATTTAGGAACACACAGTCACTTAACAAAATGCCCTAAGTGCATGATCTAAATCTATTTACATATACAACAATGCCCTGAAGTTTATGATAGAGAATAGTAAATCATGTAATGATAAATGAAAGATGGTATATGATATAGATCTAAAAGCAAGCCTGAATCGTCACATGGTAATAAAATCCTAGACTTCACACGAAACACAACCGTGATGAAAAAGCTAAAAGAAATATCGGCAATTCAAGGAGACTTTGATTAAACAGTCGTTTTAATGTAGAAACAATATTTTATTTGAATGTTGTGTTGGTATTAGAGCTGCAACTGGTACCCGAAATACCCGCTTTACTTGAAGACCATCTTGAGATGCGCAGGTACGGGTCCAAATTTTGTATTCTCGGTTCAGGATCGGATATTCACATGAACGACAACTCGTATTTAAAATATGCTTTTCTCTGATTTTAATGATCTGCGCTCGATCCATATGACGGGGTTCGTTTTTATCAGCACAAATGTGGCACAGTCTACCATGTTAGGTCTGTATTTTCCGATTTGCAGTTCTTTTACGAAGAGGGAAAATAACATAAAATAATTCTGCAACAAACTGACTTGATTATTAAGACTTGTTACACTTCAGTAATGTACATTTAAGCATGAACTATTTTTAGCTCAGCTCGCAATAAGAAGCTATCAAATGTATGCACAATACTAAGTAAATTTTCGCGGCTAACAGAAAGTTGGTATAAACACTCCAGTTCTTGTCCACTGCCAGCATGGTCATGGATATGTCCAACTCGAAATCTGTCGATTGAGTTTTATGTTTCAACAGATCCTACATTAGTGTACTGTACCTCACTAATGAGATTCTCCTCGTACAGAACACTTAGAATAGCAGGCTCTCTTCCAACTTGAAGTCCAACTATTTGAGCAACTGTTTGACCCTGCCTTGTTGCCTGTCTGTGAAACTGCTCAGGAATTTCTGTCACATTTGGCATCATGACTTTTATTGCATTTCAATCATACAGGTTGTTTGGCTCTAGGACTAACTTCAGTTTTATTTCTGGATGTGGTCTCACTCTAAAGTAATGGTATCCTTTAATGCTCCACTCAATGACAATATGATTTTGTCTAGCTGCCATTTTGTCGGACTGTACATCACATGTCACATGACAAGTCACATGTTCCAAAGAGAATGCACTTATTCATTAAAACACTAGAGATTTTCTTAATCTCAAAATATGTAATATGTTTCAGCTGCTGTGTAATCACTTTCTAGACTTTTGGATCTTTCAGCTGGACATTTTAATTTCACGCCAGTCTAGACTATTTTGCAATTAACAAGAATTACAGGTACGGTGAGTACATCAATGAAGTGATTGCTACAATTTTCATAGCAATTAATTATATGGAATGTATACCTTCATTTATTATAGATGCTGCCAGTATAAGCCAAGTGAAAGTTATTTAGAACCCAAAGTCAGGCATGCCTTCTATTAGGCCAGCTAGATTTAGATCTGTATCATCAAATCTGCTCAGAAATGATGATGGAACAATATAGAAGAACTACTCGTGCTGTTTTCATACTGACAATAAATCACCATTATTTGATATCAAGAGAGGGAAGGAGAGATAAATCTCAGAATTTATAATTACATGACTGATCAGGGACTTATCACCAAATATAGCAATTATATATGTAAACAGTGTATTTAAAAATTAAGTACAGCATGAGATGAGAGACCAGTCAAATCAAAGGATGACAAAAGTCAGTGAATCTCCAGATAAACGCTTACATGGTTTAAAATCTGACACGTTTTGTTTAAAACAAGATCATTTTTCAGAGTTTGAGTTGTCATACCTAGAAAAAGCGATTAAATCTGACATTAAGGAGTTATACAAACAATCAGAAGAATGCAGTATAGGTAGTCTTCTTTGTTATAGGCCAGAAGAGTGGCCCAGACAGAGACCTCCTTTTCTAAGAACTAATTTATGGCCGTCACAATAAGACCATTATCCTGCTTATTTTATTTCAGGAAAATCTTTTAGTATAGTCTTTGTCCAGGAGCAAGTAACTGGTAACATACAATGCAAAACCTCTGCTTTCAGGTGGAGTTGATACCATAACTAAATGGATGATGGAACAAGTCTAAAACCCGGTTCCATTCCATGAGGGCATAGTAAGATGTATGTTTGACAACGAACAAGTAATAAGTAAGAACTATAAAGTAAAAGCAAACAGTACAGCACCAGTGAGCATTATTTCTAGATACATGCATATCAAAATTGATCCATTAAATGACTTGCAAAATTGTGCTGAATTTGTCCCAGCTTATTGGCTTTTTAGTGAACCAGATGAAAGTCAGACCACAAAATTCACTTCAGATTGAGAAGCTTGTTATACAAATTCAACATTTACTCATTCGCTTACATGATATTTTTCCAATCAAAATGTGTAAAATTTTGATGGATACCTAGCCACATAGGTATTCGAGGAAGTGAAACAGTTGGTACTTTGGCAAAAGAAGCTCTTCATATTCAACCAGTTGCAATCCAACAGCGATTTTCAGCTATCTATTAATTTACTTATTAAATCCAAATGGCAATATCAAGGGGATGAAAAGGCAAATAGCAAACTCCATGCTCCATTTTCATTTCTCATGTCCAATTATGAAGATCTTTCCCTCTTTTAACTCGCTGCGACCAAGTCATTATTACAAGGTGCCGTATCGGACACACTCGAATTACACATTTATACAAACTTAACCGAGAAGATCAACCATTTTGCATATCATGCAACAAAGCTTTCACTGTAAAACATTTTCTTATAGACTGCCACGAATATACCTTAACCCGGAACCAGTATTTCAACGCAAGCTCACTCAAAGAACTATTCACAAACACTCCATCTATGCTTATTATTCAGTTTTTAAAGGCAATTAATCTGTACCGTAAAATATAATTAACATAATTAATTAATTAATAAACAAATTCTGCTGTAGGTACTAACTTGGAACGAATAAGGCTTCTGTACAGTTTTAGTAACGTTGAGGTATCTGATCCCCACTTAGTGTTAGAAAGGACTTTCAGTAGATTTAGAGCTTTAAGTCATTTTTGTTTTAGATTTTTAATATGGGGTATGAAAGACAATTGTATATCAAAAATGACACCAAGAAATTTTACTTCAGGTACAACAGGAATTTTCGAGCCGGATATGTATAGTTCTGGATCGTTGTGTGCCTTTCGCACACGACAAAAGTGTACGCATTGCGCTTTGGATTTTGAAAATTTAAAACCATTTTCTGAGGCCCATTTGTTGGATCTTATCAAGGTTCTGTTGTAGTTGGCGTTCAATGGCACGCATGCTTTTCGAACGGTAACATATCAAAAAATCGTCGACGTATAATGAAAAATCAACTCCGGGGTTGAGAACTTTGGTTATATTATTAATTTTAAGACCAAACAGTGTAACCGAAAGGATGCTGCTTGTGGAACTCCCAGTTCCTGTTAATGGTTCTCTGATAAAGAGGAACCAACCTGAACACAGAAATTACGGTTTGATAGAAAATTTGGTAGTCTCCCATTTAAACCAGCATCTTTAAGATCTTTGAGGATGCCGAACTTCCACGTCGTATCATAAGCCTTTTCAAGGTCAAAGAAAATTGATACTAAATGTTGTTTATTAATGAAAGCTTCTCTAATGAAAGATTCAAGTCGGACAAAATGATCATTAGTGATTCGCTGTTTACGGAAACCGGATTGAAAATTAGTTACTACTCCTTTAAATTCCAAGTACCAAACAAGACAAGAGTTAATCATTCGCTCGAAAGTTTTGCAAATACAACTAGTGAGAGAAATAGGGCGGTAATTAGTACGGTCATTATGGTCTTTCCCAGGTTTAGGGAAAGGTATAACGAGTGCCTCCTTCCAACAAGACGGCACATAAACTGTTACCCAGATATCATTGAAAATGTTCAATAAAAGATCAAGTGAAACCTGTGGTAAATGCTTCAGAAGCTGGTAATGAATTCCATCAGGTCCTGCGGCAGAGTCTTTAGCTTTATCAATAGAGTCCATTAATTCATCCATATTAAAGAATGCGTTGTAATCTTCGTAATTGTTAGATTTAAAATTAATGTTTTCCTTTTCAGCTTCAGATTTGAATGAATTGAATTCTGCTGAATAATGTTATGACGAAGAGTTGTGTGCAAATGTTTCAGCTAATGTATTAGCTATGTCATTGGGCGTTTTAGCGTCAGGGCCGTCACGGCGTTTTAACTATACAATAGTTTGTTTTCTGTGTTTATCGCTAATTTTTCGGACCTCACCCCATACTTTCTGAATTGTTGTATGTGAATTAATTTTCGAAATATATGACCGCCAAGATTTACGTTTCGATTCACGAATTGTTCGTCGAGCTTTTGCTCTGAATATTCTGTATTTTTCGAGGTTATCTGTTGTAGGACAGCATTTGAATTTCAGGAGTGATGCCTTCCGGTTCCGAATGGCTCCCTCACATTCATCATCAAACCATGTTTTTTAATTTTGTTCACAGAACTTTTCTTAGATTATGGGATGCTATCGGAAGCGATTTTATTTATATATTTTTATATATAAAGCGATCCGTTTGATCATGTACATTGTCAAAGTTATTTAGTGTAAGATCTCTCGAGCATAGCACTTTAAATTTTTCCCAGTCGGCTTTTTCAAATTTAAAGTAAGTGCGAGGTTCATCTGGAACAGAGTAACTACCAAATTGCTCTTCTAGAACAGACCAAGCAAAATCCAATAATATAGAATGCTGGGATAAAGACAGGTCTATGCAGGTAAACGAACCTGAGCCTGGATGTAAATAGGTAGGGAATTTATCATTAAATAAACTTAATTGTAAATTGTCAATTATCTTTTCGATAACTTGATCTTCAGCATTTATAGAGTTGCTTCCCCACAATTGATTATGTGCGTTAAAATCGCCCAAAAAAGAAGGGATGTGGGAGTTGTTGAATTAAATTTTCCAACTCATTAGTACTTACAGTTGAGTTTGGCGGAAGATAAAGCGAACAAACCGCAATAGGTTTATGGAAAGTGACCTCGACTGCAACAGCCTGTAGGTGGGTGTTTAATTTAATTTGACGCTGAGGAACACGGTTTGAAACAACAATTGTTGATCCTCCCGATACCCTCGTATTGTTATCACAGATGTTATAAAGACTGTAGCTGTTAATAGTTAAATTATCATTTGACGTTAGGTAAGTCTCTTGGAGACATATCACTTTGGGAATATACTTGGATAATAGAAGTAGTACATCATTATAATTAGATTTTAAACCACGACAGTTCCATTGAATGATGTTATCCATGGTTGATGTTGATAAAAAGAGAGAATCACGACGGACACTTTACAGGAATAATACTCCTGTCCGAATTACGCTGTGGAGCATTTTCTGGAGGGCGAGCGTTTCCTTTGAGGTGAAGCATCGATCTCTTTGTCCTCCATTGGTTCGATCTCCTCAAGTGGATCAAATCTGTTGGAGGTTGTCAACAGGTTTCGTTCGGCCTTTTTCGGCCGATCTGTAAGAACTATACGTTCTTTCGGTGTCTGCCTCTGAGAGATCTTCTCAGTGGAAACAACCTTGTTAGCATTGCTTTTGGTTTTCTTAGGCGAACCTGACATGTAATAGGGCAGGTATTCATTCAGATTCTAAGAAGAGGTGGCTGTTTGTAGAATGTTATGTTGGTATTTATGCAATTGTTGAAAAATTACTATTTAACACGTACAGTTGTCCGAAGTGTGATCAAGCATATTATGGTAAAGAGTAGTTTTATTACCACAGATGTAGTATTGTGCTTACAATGTCTGTGTAATAGCTCATGATTTAGTAGAAATGCAACTGTAAACCATACAGAACTGCGTTGAAACTTAGGACCAAACCAGCGTAAAGCCAAATAAAGAATTGTATTATGTATATGTGTATATTTAAACTCTGACTTGAAAATTAAATTGACCTTTTTGTTTATCTCTTCAAAGCAGGCATCACCACCTTGGTAGTGGTCAACAATGTCAGTTCTACTTAATGTAATAGATGACTAGACAAAGTCATAAATTTTGTCAGTCATAATAACTTCACCGCAGCACTCCTGTTCTAAATAACATAAAGCTATGTAGAAAAAAGGACCATTTGTTGAATATACAAATAGTTTGGATCTATTACAGATTTCGACCATGCCCAGTAACTACTGGCCGTTGGTTGAACACTTTATAACTTGCAATACTTCATAAATGGTGACAAAAGTTCATCAGTCAAAGCTACATATAGGATCTCTATTAAGTTGAACGTTTTGTGATGGTCATACTTTTTATATACTCTAAAGCCTTTGGGGGTTTTAAATCCAAGACCAGAACAAAATGTTTAAGAAAACATCCCAATTCAAACAAAAGCATGTTTTGCAGGAATTCATTTCTACATGCAGCAGTCCTGGCAAGGGCACTAACAATCCAAACTGGTCAGTAGGTTCAATACTATCAATAATTATAAAAAGGACATTACCAGTATACGCAAAGTTAAATCTCATTAGTAAGTCTTTATTGTGTATGAATAATCTAGGTTGTTACTACCCAACATTTTGATTTGAGCTCCCATTTTAACCAACATCTGCTACTATTTATGGAATGCAATCGAACTCTTCTTTACAGATGAGAAAACAATTTCTATAGACTGCTACTGGAGCCTCTGAGGATAGACAGAAGGGTAGAAGTGTTCATCAGCAATACAGTTTGGATAGTGAAGATAGTTCTTACTGTCAGGGAAATCTTCTGGCAGTGTAAGGATTCACTCAGTCCAATGGGAATTAAAGAACACTGTAGTGTTAATTGAGAATCAGTTGTCTGATATGTTTTAACTTCATATCGGAAGCAACTGTTGTGCGACCAGTGTATCACAAAAAATTATAAACAAAGATCAAACCCGACTGCCTACTATTCCAGTTACTCACAATGAAACAATAATGTCATGTGACATTGAAAACAAACCAAAACAGGAAATACATAAGGAAATATTTTGTTTGTTAGATGAAATGGGTGGCAGCAATGGTAAGCTTATGGAGGAAATTTTTAACAACACTGTGACAGGAAAAGACAAAAATTCATACATTGAATTTTATACTATACTGAAAGACTGAATTAAACAGAATTTCTGCAATTTTATTTCAACATTTCTTAGAAACTTTAAGGATTTTGTAACGTTTGATATACAATAATAACTTGGCATTTAAACATTAATATTGATAGAAACATAATACGGTACTTGTACTTGCAGCCCTTAAACACAATAGTTTTTATGCATATAGGGCATTTATAAGTTATTTTGACCCGCATTTTCCTTGATTTTAACTGGATTTTGCCACAGATGGCATGCACCCAGAAGTCACAATTGCTGTAATGTTCACAACCAAGCCAAGCTGCCCTGAACCACGCTTTTTCGGAAGGTCCTAACTACTTTGAATCTGTAAATACGATCACAGATACTTTATTTTTTTGCTTATTCTCTCCTTTGGCGTACTGGGTTTGCCGTCTTTCCAGGCAAATGGTGATTATTTTCATAACGATGGGCGCATGTTTTGATACGCCTCTCCCTTTTTTCTTTGCAGGTATTGCACTCGCTCCCATCTGTATCCGTTCATTAGAAAACATTATGCATACTTCAAATTGCATATAGGTGTTTTAAGGTATCATTTCATACCTTTACAGATCGCCTGGATGTTTTCGGGTGAGATTCTTCTATCACACGCACAGACTCTTCTTCACCTTAAACAACACCCTTACACCACACATCTGATCAGTTGATATGCCTTAATCAGAAATGTAAAATGTAACATATAAATAAGTATATTTTTATGACGTACTATTAATAATGTAATTTTCAGGCTGATTATGAATATTGTTTAAGTAATGGAAGAAATATTTCACAGTATATGATACAAACGTGTACCCTGTGTATTCAGGAAGAAAACAAATACCTGTTTTTAAAAATTCTTCTGGTGTTTTGAAAGACATTTCTGACCGCTCCTTTTGTCTTGAATATAATTGATAGGGGTTGGCCCATTGTGGTGTTTCTTTGACTCCTGAAAAATGTGCAAATATGAATGTTGAATGTTTTGTTTTTGTTTTTTATCCAATACTTCAAACCAATTACAAAATATACATGCAAATATTTGGTTCATGTATTGGTACATTATCATTTATTTATATATGCATTTATTCATTTTTATTTAATAAACACACCTCCGTAATATAACTTATGTCAATACAGTCTACTACCTCACCCGCCACCTCTATACAGCCAACTTCAAGTTCTTCACGTTCTATTAATAAGTTATCCAGATTCTGAAAGGTATGGTTCAATGAATATTATAGAAACAGTAGAAAATATTTTTGAAAGCATCGCTACATTATTATTTTACTACATCATTATTTTACAAAATTTAGACAGTACTGCGCAATCAATTGTGCACAATCAAACCTACGTACATTTCATAATGAAAAATACATGAATGCATTTTCAAGTATGGATAAAACGATTTTAAGTCCCTTTTGTACTGAGGATATCAGTACTGTTGCTGTGTACTTGTGATCTTGAATAGTGGAAATATCACTGTCTAGTTCTACTTCATTGGTGGCCATGATCTAGCTATGAAGATATTTACACATCTGTATAATTATAATACAATCACACAAGCATACGCATAGAAACAGAATTTGTGTGTGCGTGTGCGAGAGAGATAGAAGTACAGAGAGCCAGATGGAGACAGATGTTGTAAAGAGTTGACAGAGAAGGTCTTTATAGGCACTGGTATGCACCTTAAATCTTTTAGTGGTTTGTTACATAAGACCGTATCGGACAGCTTATAGACATTCCATTATTCAATATGGCGGAACATGGCAGCGTAAACACATCCTGGGGTGAAATTTCCCGTTCTTAAAAATGTCCCACTTAAAAACTCCGCCAAAGTGACGTTTTTGCTGTAGATATGTTTCAAAATATCACAAATGTATTTTGTTGTATGAAATTTCGGTTGATTATTTTATCCATTTTGTCTCCAACTTGGGAGACGTCTCCCCATACAGAGATTGTCTCCGTTTCCGGGAATTCTTCCAATTTTGAAAAGTTTAACATATTTTGGCCAATGATAAATTTCAAGGGATACGATGCTCATTCTTGCATATTGATGCGCTTGTCAAACTTTACCTGTTCTAAGGATATTTTTAAACAACTTAAATTGATAACATTTTGAAAAATGTAAGTGATGACCTACTTACTTTATTCCCAAGAAGGTTTTAATCATTTTTCGAACAGCAGGTTAAACACCACTAAATATATTGTCCAAGGTATGTCAGGGGTACTAATGGTCATAAAAATGTTAATAACAGTCTGGTCAACAATTGTTCATTTTTTTTAAAACACTAACATCATTTGTCATTACATAATTATAGTAAAAAGTATTTGTATATCTACTGCTCGTGAGTACACACAGGGCAGTAGGAGGGGTCTCCTCTTCTAAGAACCCTTATATGGGTGCAAAATGATAAATGCACCCAACCATTGCATCTTCCCCATTTTACGATCACAAGATACGGGTACATATCAAGATCTGCAGGTTGATATCGCTTACAAATGATGCATTTTTCAGATTCATCTATATCTGAATTCTCAGATTCAGAAGATTATGTTGATACATTTCGTGCGCGCTTCTTTAAATTTGATGTACTAGAAGTGTTTTGTTGTGGGACATTTTTTTTTATTTTTAGAGGTGTTACTTCTATAGGGTGGATGGTTGGCGTTTTTTTTTTTGAGTAGTTTGTTTGTCTATATGTTACTTTATTTTCTCTGTGACTGTGTCCTCAGTTATCGTCTCACCCCGACTACCTTACTCAATGTATTTCTAAGTTTGGAGCTCTGAACATTTTCCAGAATTTCACCACCTCTTTCATGTTAGAAGCATCAAACAGACTTGGACTGGCTTCATGTTCCAGGGTCCCCTTTTGGCTGTGCAGATAACACATAAGCTGTTGAATGGTCAAATGATGTTGAAGGAGCTGCTATGCTACCATTAATAACTGTTGAGTCAAAAGGATGTATTCCACACCTTCTGAATGTGGACTGTATGTTGCTTGGCGTTTTTTGGCATAAATTTTACATGCTAGCTGACAAACATCAAATTGTGTGATGACAATCCATCCGATTCTCGCATATGCTGATGGCATGATGAATTCCAAGCCATTTGAAAAGGGTCAAAACATCCTGCATCAAGAGGCTGTAAAATGTGGCGACAGCGGGGAGTGGTAAAATGAAGAAAATGATTCTGTTTAGCTTAGCCCACTCTATAAAACTGAGTGAAACATGATTTTTGTGCCATAAGTATAAGTACGAATATGTCTCTAACTGGTAGATATTGAACTAGACCAACTAGAAGGAGAGACAGGGCTATCAGCGCCTGCAGAAGACTTTCTAAGTCTTGGCAGCATTCTTTCTCCAAGGAATACCAAATAGGGTGGAACCTGCTGTCCAACACCATTACTAGTGATTGGAATCGGATGACAAAATCATAATCGATTATCGGTTTGTCCCAACCGATCGATTATCGATTATAATCGATTATTTTCCCAATGCGAATTGTATTGTTTGTTTTACAGTTGTTACTTGTTGTAATAAATGCTTTCAGCCTACTTCTGTATTTAGGCTTTTGTTATTGTTTTATTAGTTGATATGTGCATTGAGCTAATTAGCCTGCCTGTTGCATTGTGAAGGATTCAAACATTTCAGGCGTTCAGCAACGGACCTTTCAGTTCTAATTTCTAAATATATTCAGGTTAAGAGGTTCACATCAAGAGTTCTGTGAACTTCTGTCTGAAATAAGTTTAATTAGTAAACTTAGTTCTATACAGAAGAATATGGCACTAAGAAGAAATCTGAAGAACTATAACTTTACTGGAACAAAAACTATACTTTGAGATAAAACAGTTGAACAATAGTTAACAAATGTGAAACAAATAATAACTCTTAATATCAATAATAACGGCTACTTCAAACTGTTTGACTAGAATTGCTCCGTATCCAAGAACGCTTATTCACGTATTTCATGCGTCCGCCTGATGACTCGGATCGCAAACAATTAACCAAAGAAGAAAAGACCATAGGGATAAAAAAAACTACGAAAAACGTCGGCGACTTCGTAAATTCGACTCGATTGTCGGCGACGTCAATCTTTTCGATTGATTTTCGATTATTAGCGACAATCGGAACACCACTAACCATTACAACGACCAATTAGTGTTACACGTTTTGGACTTACCAGATGTTATTGCTCAAGTTATGTTGAATGTACCTGCAACTAACGAAGGAGACTTCTTCATTCACATTTAAAATTGTATGTGGTTTGTCATGAAGGTTGTATTTTGTCATTATGAAGCCAAGCTCAGTAAAATATATGTCAAAAGCGCGACGCTTTGCAATTTTGGCTCTGGATATCACCAGACTTCTGGGAACTTTCAATCTAAGATCTATAGCCAGCACCAGAGGTCGTTATACAGTCAACGGTCTGTAGTCCTGAGATGGTCTTTGTCACGTATGCCATGATGTATGGCAAAATCAATTGCAAGGTAAATAGTATCTGTTCTACTATATATCTATACCCTGCCTCTGCCCTAGTCTTAAGGTGTTGGACAAGTAAGGACTCTTGTTCCAAAGAAAATAGAGGTAATTTACCAGATTTTATTACGTCTACATCGTTTCTTCCTCCAACTCTATCTAGAAGGGTTGTTACTGGTATATAATAATACCTTGATGATGCCCCTCTAATTGGCATTTTACAGTTTCAATAGAAATCAGTTTTTGTTTACAGGGACCCTCAAGTCAAATCTGGTAAACATTTAGTGGTGCTTTACCTAACCTTTCATAGTCCGTATATCAGAGACTGAGGCAAAAATTCAAGCATCGCAGTCGATACTTTATAAGTTTTAATTACTCGCTGGAAAAAGAGTGTTTACACTATTTTCATCAAGTGAATAGTTTGTATTAATAGAATCGAATGGACAATTTACGTTGAGAGAGGTAAAACAAACGTTATCTTACCGGTTTTCTGATCATATCTGTCAATGTATCAAAGACGTTTGAACAGCGGGAGTCAACGTCAAAACAGCGCGTGACTTTATGCAAATTAGTACAGTATGACATCAGCGCTCGTGGAATTAAGGAAGTGTTAATATCCGTATGCCGTATATCTATATATATAAAATGAGTAGCAATAAATGCTATCTAATTCAAAGTAAAATGTTGTTTTTCTTCTTTGGTTTTTAGTAATAAGTATAATAGTTTGTCTTACATACACATTCATTATATTTAACATATAAATCCACTATACGATCACATTAAAATGCATACATTTACACAATTTTTTTAACGAATTCCAACTCAACTCAGAATCGAACCTGTGTAAAGTCGTGTTTGGGGAACCAGTCTTGAAAATGGCGTACAAAACACGACTATTATATAAGCAACTGATACATCAAAGTAGTGTATTTCATGATAATATTTTATTTTCACTGTCATTGAATAATCATTAAATTGAAACTGATTGAAATAAAGTTATAGCATTATATGAAACCAAATAATCTCCCCGGAATCTAATTGCAGGAGAAGCTGACTATTGTTTAACACAAAAACGTCTCTGATAAGCTTGGATGCGATGCTCCAATTGAGATGCCTAAGCTGATCAAGGATGACAAAGCTGAATTAGTGTTTGACGACATTGATTATATGTCTGATTATCTTTACAGTAATAATTAAAATATAATTTATAAATAATGCATAAATGCACTACAGATTCACTCTTAGTAAAATCACATGTAACCAGTTTTAACGTGGAGACATGTTTAATATCTTGAAATATATTGAACGCATATCATCTATTATTTGATTTTAATTTGAATAAAGGTTTAAGTTATTTTGAGTTGTTTTCTTAACGTTAAGTTCTTTACTTACTTATCATGATATATAAATGGCATGTTTCTAAGATTAAGGGTCAAGTAGCTTGTATAGGTGACATTATTTTAAGTATTTTATTAAGTAGATATGAATGAAATTATTCAACTAATTCCATGTGGCAATGTTACTGTAGGATCCGATCCGAACTATTCTAAATTCAACATATGGATTCGACTGGATCCGATCCAAAGAAATTTGGATCTGTTGCAGCCCTAATTTAGCATTGTTCAATCGCATGACGATATGTTATATAATGAAATGCTTTGTGATGTGCGCCTGGTTTCCAAAATCAGAATAGAACAGAATTGACATGGAGCAGACAGGGTTTTGAGGTCGTGGATGGTTGGAGCAGGACAGAGAAGTGCAAAGAAGGATGAAGAAGTTAGATGGCGAGGAGTGAGTTGTGGAGAAGTAAGTTGCCGAGAAGTGAAGTGTGGGGTGAGTGAGGTGTAGAGGAGTGAGTTGTGAAGAAGTAAGTTGCAGTGAAGTGAAGTGTGGGGTGAGTGAGGTGTAGAGGAGTGATGTGCGGAACAGAATGGATGTGGCTATATTCAACAAACGAATGTTCAAATATCAAATGATTTGTGATTCATTTTAGCCGAAGTCGATCTTGTCATCGCTAATGAATAGCTAACGAATAATGAATAATCTTGAATATGAAGCTAATCAACTGAAGTATGACGATCGCGTATATATGTCTCAACCGACAAACCACCTTTGTTGTTTAACATATCATTGATTAAATATATGTTGAATAATTTTATTATTTATAATAACATGGGAGTATATATACACATTAATGGTGAATAATACATCAAAACATTTAAATAGCAGATTATATTATCTAATGACAATGCTAATGTTGCATTCCGCTGTATGTACTTTAAAACGATTGTTGTAAAGATAGTAGGAACTAGCAAGCTGTATAACTGAATCTATTTTTGGGCTGTATTATTGTGGTAAGAAAGTTTATACCTTAACACTATCATGAAGTTTCTACATAGTGATTCATATGTATGTTCAAACAGTACCATCCTAGTAATTTCGCTTGGCTCAAGTTTCAAATTAATGCACATGCCCTCCAGAAGAGGAGCTTTAAAATTAAGCCTAAGTATTGAACTCAGGTGAGCGTAATTATAATTGTGATCACTCAATGTCCGTAACGATACTGGCAGCTGCCAATAGTTTATATTATTATCCAATTAATAAATAATTAGTGCGGCAGTGACCACATTTCCTTTAGTTATTACTAGATTAAATCCGATTTACATGTCTATTTGAAAAACATAATACGAATTTTATTTCTGCATTACTTTTAGGGCAAATTACATAAAACTTTTAATTTTATTAAAGGGAGGTAATTTATTCACTTACGCTAAGCGTAATCTCAATTATGTGGTTTGTGGTTCGCGATGATGTATATATGTTGATAGCTGTAAATAGTGTCTTTAATGATTAAGATATATTTATGTTTCAGCTAATTCCAATAATTAATCTGTCTTATTCCCGTGTATACAATGAGAACTTGATACAACTTGTACATTAATTCATTTATTTATTGGTATTTTACGGTGCATCGACATCTAATGGTCATGTTGCGCGCATCAAAATGAAAAGTGTAATAATGATAAGTCATTTTATAAGATAATGTAATCTTAAGATATAAACGTAAAGATGAGAATGAATGAGACATGAATCATTCAAAAATTCAGTAAGGGCGTGTACAATGTTGATTAATGTACATTAATTACTGTATCGATACCAGTTATATAATATAATGATAGGAGGGGGTTGGAGACTCAAACTTGTGAAGTGGGATCATGATTTACCGTATTTTATGTGTAATGTTAGTAAGTTGACGTCCAGGTCACATTTGGGACCAAAATCTAGGTATTAAGACGGGCTCATTATTGAGCTGAACAATAAAAGAAATAAAGATACCAAGTCCGAGATTAGCCGGTTATTTTTTAATGGGGTTTAACGTCAAACTAACAGCTAGGATCATTTTGAGACTTTTCCAACTTTAATATTAGATGAAGATCCCAGGCATATACCTGGATAGAATTACCGACCTTCCGTAAGCCAGCTGAACAGCTTCCTCACCCGTAAAAGTTTCATCCCGGATGGGATTCGAACTGTCTGCGGTGAGATGTTAGTTATCTAGCGGAGCGCCCTAGATAATTAACGATCTATTATATCTTCTTAACAATGATAGGGTTACCGCGGGAGATTTTACTGCGTTATGTATTTTAGAATCAGTGTACGCCAATATGCCAATTGTATATTATTATATACGCATGCATTAACTATTACAGTATACATTTATGGAGCATTGTACACAGTGATGTGGCGTTCTTAATATTAATATGTTTGTTTGAGATGTTTTCTATACATCAATTTAATCAATGTAAATACAGAGTACAGTTAAATAAAGCATTGCATTGTCAATAGTTATGAAATAATTCAATTATATTTAATTATCCCCTATTTGAAGATAAAATTGGTAAAATGCTGACTCCCTTTCACAAGATGAAATGAAATATTACAATACACATTTTATCTAAACTAAACACGTAGACAAATGAGAATAAAAGTGTGTCAGGTCATTACAATGACCAAATTAAGTCATTTATTTTAATGTCATACCAACCGTCTGAGTCATGTGGCGACCTTCAAGCGTTAGCGGTGGAGGAACGCCATGCGTACACCAGCATAGAACCTATCTTCCGTAAGCTAGCTGGACAGGTTCCTCACACATGGAATTTGGTCCCGAGTGAGATTCGAACAGTGGCGAAAGATTAGTCAATACAAATCCATAACCACTCTTCCATGGAGGCCCCACATTTAGTCATTCAGTACTACAGTTAAAACTGGATGAACGACTGTCTGTGAATAAGGGTCACCTATCAGCAAAGACTATTCTTTATCGTACAGTAATGATATCCGTGTTGATAAATAGACCAAATATATACCTCTGTATTGCGTACTTAGGCCGTATTACTTTTCTCCCTTTGTTGACCCTAGATCACCGATAACTGGTTCCTGTTGACTCTGGTTTTGTCATTATCGGCTACATAATGTTGAATGACGTTGCTAATGTCCTATTCCACTGCATGACATTGTGTTTTAAATGACTGGCAAAATAAGGTAAGAACTAGCAAGCTGAATAGTTCGATCTATTTTTGCCGTATCATCGTTGTTACTCCAGCACTATCGTTAAGTTACATTATTAACTGCTTCATGAAAGCGGTTCATTTGTGCTCTGAAACATTATCAATCTAGGCAAGTAATTAATATTAGGAATTAGTATGCTCGCCCTCATGCAGAGGTGCTGTAAAATTAAATCCTAAGTAATCTTACTCAGGTGAGCTTAATTATAATAGTCATCAGTCAATCTACTTGCCACACCGTTCATGTGGCGACAATATATATTATAATTCAGTCAATAAATACTTAGTATAAGGCTGACCGAAGTTTTATTGAATTTTACTTTCAACAAATTATGTTGCATATTTTTTTTACAAATATGATAAAAAATTATTTATTTACATTGTTTGCAGAGTAAATTATTTCAAAAGTAATATTTTTATTAAAGGGAGGTAATTCATCAACTTTTATTCATATTAATATACAATCTCTACCCAGAGTCGTTAGTTATCCCTCACGTATATCTCTGTCAACGTCCAAGGGTTTTACAAGAATCTTGTAAAGCAAGAAATTAAGCCACAAATGGTACAAAATTTAAAATGTGAAACAATCTCTTTTGCAATGCATTATTTGTATAATGGTATATTATTGGTGTTTACTGGGTTTGAAGGTTTAAAAGGGACAGTTATAATGTATTGGTCTGATAGTGTCGTTGCACTTGATCAATCCAATAAATTTCATGAGAGTTTAATATAAAATCATTGATTGTTGGGATCCAGAGTGTGGCCTGGAAACTCAGTTTGGGCTCAGTCATGTATATTGTACCATAACTGTTGATTGAGCTATACAGTATAACCCAGATCCAAATAATAACTTTAACTGAACTGGTGGGATTTCAGCAAGGGCTTTTTGTTTTACTTTTCAGTACTCCTGCATTGGGTGGGTCAGAGTTCACTCCATTTCCCAGACCAGACATGTATAAGTGTACCAAAAGTGTTGGATAAAAGGTATTTATTATGAGTCATTTTTATTATCTCATGTTAAATAATTTATTTCATTCAAGTATGAGATAATATATTTAATTAACTCTTAGTAAATATTTAAGTGTTTTAAAAGATGGGGATAATAATGTACATGATGATAACTGTTTGTTTATATTAAAATTTCAAATTTAAAGGTTTTAACCTTTTACATAGTGACTAAAAAGAGAGAGAAAATAAATTATTATTATCATAAAAAAATATAATATCAACTTTGAGGAATGAGTTTAACTCCTCCGTAAAGATGTATAATAATTCTTATAGGTATATCAAAAGTATATTACTTTTACTGTATTAACAATAGTAAAGAGGTAGCTTCATTTAGGCCAAAAATCAGCCTTGAATCAGAATACCTTGATATTTTGACAAAAGAAAGTTTGGAATGTTTCGTCAACAAAAATATGTTCCAAATTCATATAAAATGAGTAATGTTGCCATAGCAACCAAATCTATTCCCGTCTACAAATAGAAAAAAACTCCATATTTTTTTCCTTTAGGCCAATGGTTTGATTACAGAGTCCATTTAATAGTAAATGGTGACTACCCACAGTGACTGAGCCCTTTTATTCCATTGTTGCTATGGAAACATGGAAGTCATGCCAGTGTGTATATTTAAAGTTGTTCCTTGTTTACAGTGGAGAAAATATATCTCAGTTTGACAAAATCCCTAAAGCAAAATAAATAAACTACTTATGACAATTAAGACGGAGTAAAAAAGATCACCAACATGACTGCACATGCTTTTGACTTAAATAAGTCCCGAATATACACAGATATATTGGCTTCTTTAATAAACCTTAAGAATGGTTTACTAGTAAGTATTGCTAAACAAATCATGTTGAGTTGCAGGCACATAAAACCTATAATACTAGTCAATAAGTCAATTAATGACTGTTAATTATAAATTTCATGCAGAAACAATTATACTTGCAATTTATAATGTGTTTATTTTTTCAGTGTTTTGAAACTTTCTTGAAAAAGTAGCAGCTAGAATGTTGTCTTTTTATCAAGTGTGTATGCTAAACAGAGTGAATTGTTTCATAAAGCACTAGACTAGCTGATGAAAGTTGTGAATCTATATCCTTAATATAAATATAATTATAAATATTTGGATTGAATGATATAACCGCATGAAAAAAATGTCATTTTTGTATGTTTTTTTTATACAGTATACTTTCTGATAACTGGGCCTTTTCTAAACTGGACCAGAAGTCTGGTTTTCTGAGGATTTTGGTTTTCAGAGAATCATTCATTATAAAAGAGAAAAAATAGGGACATGAAAAATCATCCGATTTTCAAAGAATTCCAGTTCTCAGGAAGTCTGGTTTTCAGGGGTTATACTGCACAATTTTCCATAGCAACTTTTTTCATTCTTGAAAAGGATATTTGCTATGAAATATTTATGTAGTTTCAAAACAATTACCTGTTGTTTTTATTTTTGTACAATGAAATCAATGTAAACAAAAAATGTTATTGGTACCTCAATTTTTTGTTATTCTTTTCACAAATCCTTTTTGTAACTATATAGCAGCCATATTTTGATTAAAGATTTTTAAAACTGTATGATAAAGTTCATTATTTATTACAACCAAACTACTGAGAATGTTCAATGGTAAAATATATTTGTTACCATTATGTTAAAAACAATTATTACAATATTATGAGTATTTTAAAAATGTAATAAACAATGTAATAAAATACATTACATAAAAATGCCTGGTCATTTATTTGTAAACACGGGCTCCGCAAAATTGCAGGAATACTTGCCTGACATTTGATCAGGCAAAGTTAGAATTTCTCTCTGACCAAATGAACAATTGCTTGTATTTTTTTTTATATAATATATATTTATTTTTTGTATATTTATGTTTATAAATAAGTGATAAATGTTGTAAATTGTGCCTGTCTGCCAGACACTTGGTCCGGTACTTGCCGAAAAGTTATTGGACCTGCTCAAAATTTGCCTGACATGTGCGACAGTCTGGCAACTTTCGGGAAGCCTGTAAATGTATGTGAAAATTAGAGAGATTATCATATATTTTGCATGGTAACTTAAGAAATTATTTCTGAATAAAAAGAACTTTGTTACCATGACAACCAATAAAAATGCTAGAATACAAATGGTCTATATTAATTATTATCTCATCTATTACAAGAATGTTTGCATTTTATTCAATCAATCTATCTATTATCTAGCAAAACATACTTTTTGTTGCCATGGTAACAGTTTTGATAATAATGTTTAAAGAATCATGTTTCCTTTAAATATGATTTACAGCAAATATATAATTATTAAAAGTTATTAAAAGGGCCATTTTTGGACTTAAGTGAACATTTCCCTATGAAAAAAATAAATTGGGTTTATAATTATTAAGTACTGTTTAGAAAATTGTTTTGCAGCTCAACAGAGCAAGAAATCTGTACCTGATATCATTGGTAAGGTAATTCATGCAGCAATATAAGTTAACATAAAATTAAAAAGACTTTTGTTTAAATATTTTACATTTATAGTAGGGCCGTGGCTCTAGTCATGTGGTTAATGCGCTGGACTTGTAACCCGGAGAAGCAGGTTCTAATCCCAGTAGCAGCAAGTCATTCCCTTCCATGAAAATTTGACAAAAATATACTACCTGAATATTACTCCCACAAATTTTGGAAATTCATAAGAAATTCTACAAGGTTACTTATATTAATTTTATACATCAAAAGGAGACCTCTTACTTCTTTGTAATGAATCAATAAATACAGTAAAGCCTCACATAGCAACCACCTCAATCAGGGCATTTTGCACGGCTAGGGGAAGGGGCCTTTCTTAAATTTTGGGAAAAAAATAATATCGTATTTTTTTCAAAAGGGGAAGGAAAGACTTGATGCAAACTGAATTTTAGGGGAAATCTGTATGAATTTAAGGATTTTTCCTGAGGGGACGACGTCTATAAATGGCCCTTGCTATAGAAGGGAAAAAAGCAATGATTAAAATTACGACCACCTTGTTATATTGACCATTTCTTTATGGACTGGCTCACAATCAATCCCCTAAAATTCTTCTTGATAATGAAACCAACTCATTATAACGACCATTTTTTTAGGTCCTGAAGATGGTCTCATTATCAAGGTTTTACTGTACATATAAATTGTTTTAATTATATTTTATCTTATATTGAATTATTGAGTTTTCCTTATAGCTAAATATATTTAAAGCTGCAGTACATTTTTCATGAAAATGGTGGAAAACTGTTGCTACGAAAGGGGGTTTATTGAGTAAGAAAAGTCATCATATATTTAATACTACTTTTAATTTAAACAACCCAAAGTTCTTAGTCCGATTACATGTTAACAGTTCGGAATCTAAGCTCTGACTCTTACACAGAATATAATTTTGTTACACCTTGTAATTGGTATGACTCTGTAAGGTCTAAGGATACCTTACACATGAAATTGTACTTTTTTCATAGAAGAACAAGCATAAATCTCAAAGAATCAGCATTTTAAGCATTATACATTAGGTAGGGTTTTGTTCACTATAGAACCCGGACAACGATATGGTATATGTTTCGTAGTTCATGTTTATTTTTGCCCTCTCAAAGAGGTGCTTTAAAATTGAAACCTAAGTATCTTTACTCAGGTGAGCGTAATAATAATAGTGATCAATCAATCTCCGTGCCGATTAAACGTATGTCGATGTTATATATTAAAATTAACTCAATAAAAATTAGTATAACACTGACCAAATTTTTATTTAATTTTACTCGTAACAAATTATTTTAAAGTTTGTTTTACAAATATGATAAAAATATTTTTTATTTGCAATTTTTGCAGAGCAAATTATTTCAAAAATCATATTTTACTAAAGGGAGGTAATAATCGACTTTCATTGATATTAATACACAATCTCTACCCAGAGTTGTCGTTCATTATCCCTCACGTACATAGATCTCTGTCAACGTCTCAGGTTTTTACAAGATTCTTGTAAAACGAGAAATTAAAGCCACAAATGGTACAAAATTTAAAATGTGAAGCAATTTCTTTCGCACAATGGATTCGAGACAAAAATGTTTTAAATTAACAGAAAATCAGAGAAATTATTTCATTTATCAAGCGCACTATCTCTCGACGGAGTGTTTTTTTTTACTTTTGGTAACTAGGCCACAAATTTACGAAAACTGGTCCCCGTTCCATATTGCAGTACACTAAATTAGTTACTTGCACAACAATGTTATGAAAATAATTATTCAATTTCCATATCATTTTCAGGGACTGTACATAACATAATGTATCAAGCACAGGGGGCTAGCACGTTGAAAGGATGGTGTATAATGGTGTAATAGGCTTAAGATGGCCACACGAACCAAAACACCTATATTACAACAGGTACAGTAATGACAACGTATGCTTACTACAAGTATAACTAAAATACACTGATTTAGCCTAGAAATATAATACAGGAACGTTCTATTCACGTTCAATTCACAAAATCGTCGCATGATTGAAACTTCAATTATTATGATGCAGTGACCTTTGCCCCGGAGCATCCACCTACCCATCCTAACAGCTAAAAAGGGGAATAACTCCACGAAAATAAATCCGATTATTTTTATATAATATCAGGAGTAGACCCAATGCCTATTGAGTTGGTAAAGTTTTATAAATATCCAACAAGCCGTTTAGAAGAACAGCACACAAGATTTTGTCAACAGTTGTACTTTTGATTAATACAAATTATTTCTAACTGAAGGTTTTCAAAAATATGAAAAAATCAGCCCATTTCATGTATCAATTGTGTAGGGCCATTTATGATGCATTCTTACGTGACACCCACAATTGGAGTTTTATCATTCAGAACATGATGCAAATGAAAACTTTGTTGTAAATCTAACTAAATTTGACCTAATTGGCCATTAATGTATTTTTGACTAGAGAATTAAAGTTACAGAGTATCATAAAGCAAGCAAACACTTGAATGAAAAACAACATCAAAAATCAAGACTTTGCCTAAAGTGAAGCTGAAGCATCAATTATGCACTATTGACTAGAACAACTGTGAAGAAAAATTCACAGGCATGCACTATTAATCACTACTATTGTCCCGCACTAATTAGACAATCTGCAAGTACAAACATGCTATTTCAAAACTTTGAGTATAAATATTTTTTTTCAAACACACCTATTACTTTATGCAGGTGCATCCATTCATTCCTCCTGTAAAGAAACTAGAAGTCGCCAAATGGCATCATGTCAAGTCTGCAGTGTGACCTTGACCTTTCAGATATGGACCTAGGTATTGCGCATGACACACAGTCTCATCATGGTGAACAATTGTGCCAAGTCATTTTAAAATTCATTGATCCATAGGGAAGTTATGGTCCGGACAAAGTCAAGTCGGACGGACTAATTTACGGACGCTTAAACACAGAGCCCCCATTTTAACAACAAACAACAAAAAATGAGGATTAGTACAAGCTCATTGACATGAAGCATTCCGGCATATCATGCAATCATCTGCAAGTTAGTAAAAGATGTGCGTCAGCTCAGGAGGCAAGGATTGCAAAGCCTTTCAGTCTTCAAGTAATCTTGTCTATAATGATAGAATTTTTATATTACAGAATTATAAAGAAAGATCAAAACAGATGAGTTAGTTAATTAATGCAATGAATTGTTAATACAAGACTGCCATAGCCATTATAACAGCAAAATATTTTTTGCCCCTCAAAATAATTTTTTCCTGACAGGATTTTCATTTTTCACTGATCAATTTCAAAATTCCCTGACAATTCCCTGACCTTGAAAAAATATCACATTTCCCTGACTTTTCAAGTCCACTGGCAACCCTGAGTTTTCCTGGTTTCTAACCAGTACTAACTTACCCTTCCACAAGGAGCTGGCAACTTCTCCAAAAATGGAGAAAAATTCACATTTTTGTAAATTTTCATGGAAGGGTATGACCAGCCACAACTGGGATTTGAACTCCGATTGCCAGGTAATTGTAATTTCACAACAGTGTTGCCGACATATGTTTAAAAGAAAGTAAACAAGAGGGCCAAGACGGCCCTTTTTCGCTCACCTGAGTAAAGATTGCAACATTTATGGTTTATCTGTGACTGACCTGGTAACTTAATTTTTAACCAGAGTCGACCCATGTTAAAAACCTGTTCAAGATATCATAAATACAAACATTCTGACAAAGTTTGAATAAGATCCATTCAAAACCGTGACTTCTAGAAGGTTTACAAAGTTTTCAGGAGATTTGATCTAATGACCTAGTTTGTGACCCAGGTCTCTCTCCTTTAAGGGGGACTGGAGCCGGGGTCCTGGGAGGGGGGAATTTCGCATCATTTTCAGTTCATGGGGGATTTCAAAAGCTTAATTAATATAGCATAACCTGCTTAAAATTTTATCGAAGAAGTAAATTCAAACATGGACATTCTCTTTTCAATTGATTTTGGTTGGTGAAGATCCAATCAAAACTGTGACCCATGATTGTTAACAAGGTTTTTCTACGATTTGACCAGGTGACATAGCTTTTGACCTCAGATTACCCACGTTCAAACTAGTTCAAGATATCATTAAGACAAACATTTTGACAAGGATTTATGAAGATTCAATTAAAACTGTGAGCTCTAGAGGGTTTACCAGATTTCACAATGATTTGACCTGGTGACCTAGTTTTTGACCTCAGACGACCCATGTTCGAACAAATTTCCGACCTCTAGAGCATTAACAAGGTTTTCTGGTACGTTGACCTAGTGACCTAGTTTTTGACCGGAGATGACCCATATTCATACAATTTTACAAGATCATTCTGACAAAGTTTCATGAAAATCCAATCAAAACTGACTTCTAGAGTGCTAAGGAAATTTCCATTCTATTTGACCTGGTGACCTAGTTTTTGACCCCAGGTGACCCATGTTCGAACTTGTCCAAGATATCACTGAGATGAACATTCTGAGCAGGTCTAATGAAGATTCGCTCAAAAGTGTGACCACTAGAGTGTTAACAATCCCCAGGTGTGGACCCCGGAGTGGACTGACTGATCACTAAAGTTCATTTCTACGGAAACAAATAGAAAGCGAAGTGTGAACGGGAACCATTAGGTACTGATTGCTTCGCCCGAGTAATTCGATCCCTAGTTATTTCGTTCCATGTTTGTTTAGCTAAACGCTGTTCTGTTCCTCTATATTCAATAGTTGTAATTTTTTATATAATGATTGTTCAAACGGAAATAAAAAAACTAACTGAACATAATAATGTTTATCTAAACAAAATAAACTGCATGCATGCTATTTATGACGGTAGGATTTCATATCAGAAAGGGTCCCTTTCTCTTAGACAAAATAGTTCTACTACATACAAGTATATCAGTACTGATGATAATTGGTTGTGTTTCATTTGTTCGTTATAATTTTATATTACTAACTCGTTGCAATATCTGTCGCTCCAACTATTTTATTCATAAAGTAATTGGAATTGATGCGCCTTCATTGAGTTTCTGAGATTTCTAAGGAGGTTATTTGTTAGTACCAGTTTTTTACCAGTGTTTTTTTTTTTGTGTGTGTGGTTCAACATGTGGTGTAAAATGCAGTAGTATACATGTACATCACTAAAGTAAAAATACGATATTAAGACCAGCTTGTTGACAAAAATAAATTTGCACCTTTGTTCAGAAAGTCTCATTAATATGTTGAAATATAGAACTATTGAAAACCAGTTTGAATATAAGTGATCATTACAGTGAGGAAGTGATCGCTAATGTAGTGACCTTTATAGTGGGGTGGTCTATCATTGAAGTGATCGCTACTGTAGTGACCTTAATAGTGGGGTGGTCTATTATTTAGGTGATTACTACTGTTGTGGCCATTATAGTGAGGTGGTCTATCATTGAAGTGATCGCTACTTTACTGTATTTGAATGTCATAATTAACATTTTGCTGAATATACGTTTAAGTCTTACTTTAGCTAACACATAGAATCCTGGCCAAATGGCTCTGTCGGAATGTCCGTTGACTTATTGTCACTGGGGTTTAACGCCGTTTTTCAACATTTTTTTTTTCGGTTATACTAGTATTCGGCGACCGGTTCACCTAACCATGTTTTCCTGGACTCTATACTAACCAGTACTAACTTACCCTACCGCAAGGAGCCGGCAACTTCTCCACAATTTATGCTATACTGGCTATAATTAGAAGTTTTGCAATCGTCATAAATAAATTCATCGCTACAGTCATCCAGGAAAACAATAAAAATCCAATAGATGTTCATAAAATTCTCCTCTGTGGGGGAATCATAGGCTAAGAATGACAACAGTTGAAGTAAAGACTTATTGAAGAAGTGATTTACATAAATTATGATTCTACATATCAATGACCGAATGACATAAATTTATACCAACACGATCGCGTGCAATGCGGCCATAAATTTGCAGACATCACTCGTTCAGGATCTGGATGAGAAAGTTGAAGGAAATGTCGGCGTTTCAAACACTCTTTGATAATGCAACCGTACTTCTTTATTAATTCCTAAAGTGTCCAAATCAACTGGAAGCTCTTAGCGCCACACGCCTCATTTGTACATCAATATTTTCAACCAAGCTTGTCAACTAACGTAAGATCGTTAATCACGAAGTTAAACCAATCCGTTTGTATGCAACACACAGAGAATGTCCTCAGGGGTATTCTCAGAAGTTTGCAGATATTTTCTAGTGTCAATAATATCGTTTATATGGAAATATCGGACCAGCAATAACACCGTGCGTGATCCTTTAAGATTACCGACCGATTTAAGAGAGCTCAGAGAATATTGAACAAAAATGACAATACTTTAAAATATCAGAAAAACGTGTATTCTTAGACAAGTCTTTCAATCACGAAATTAAACCACATTGCTATTGATTGTTTGTTTTTGTAACTTATTGTCACTGGGGTTTAACGCCGTTTTTCAACATTTTTTCAGTTATATACGGCGACCGGTTCACCTAACTAGTTTTAAGGACTGTACACTAACCTGTACTAACTTACCCTTCCACAAGGAGCCGGCAACTTCTCCACATACAGAGGAAAATCGACGTTTTGCCAAATTTTCATAGAAGTATGACCTTCCGCGACCGGGATTCGAACCCGGATCTCCGGGTTACAAACCCAGTGCACTAACCACTGTACCACCATTCATCCCGTTCCACGCGGCACTCTATTTGTCATGTAGATATTACATGATTTATTGAGTATAAACATTATTCATCTTCTGTAAATTTATTGAACAGAAGGTCTGATACCTATGTGGCAATACAGAAAGTATACATATTATTATATGTAAAGAAACAATAGTGCATATACATGTTTTGTATGACAATAAATGACAATATTAAACACGATATTGAATACACGGATTAGAAAACAAACTATAAACAACTCAGTAACACAATATACAGTCAAACCTGTAAACAAAGGCCATCCATTGAAAAGACAAAATGTAGCTTTATTGACAGATGGCCTTTATTCGCAGGTCAGTTTGTTCTAAACAACTATGTTTTTTTTCAAAGATTGGCGTTTATTTACAGGGTGGCCTTTATTCAGAGGTGGCCACAAGCACAGGTTAGACGATATACCAACTCCGTTCCGTTCCGTAACTCAAGTAGTAAGTTTGTCGGAGATCATTCTTAACAAATCGTATTTGCAACAAATTTGTCACGAATGCTATTCAGGTTAGTATCTGTTTCTGAACTGAATGGCTAAACAGAAGGTTTTCCTTTGTTCAAGCTATCCGAATGATATAATATCCAATACTTGGACGGGGAACAGTACCTATTACCAAATATGAGAACGGTTAGACCGGAATTTACCATATAATTATATGATGGGACAGTGAGGCGTGTATAAACTCACTAGAACTTCAATGCCCCCTCATTCCATCTTAAATGCTTTTTTGCGCTCAGAAATACTGGAATGTTGAATTGTTAAACGCATTAAGTGTACACAGGTCTGTATCCAGACGCTTAGCGTAATAAAATTGCAAAATTCATTTATAATCATCGACTTTATAGCTGGGCAGACGAACCTAGTTGAGTTGCACATGCAAATCGTGTTTCTTTCTGTGTCGTCAATGCTTGAATTGTTTCAAAATGTGTGAGAGAGGGGCGTTTAAAATGTCGATTAGTACACAGTAAAACCTCGATGATGATACCGACTTATGGACCGAAAAATTGGTCGTAATAATGAGGTGGTCTCATTATCAGGTTGAATTATTTGGGAATTATTGGAAGCCAGTCCGAAAATTAGTGGTCGCCATAACTAGATGCTGCTTATATTGAGGTGATCACAATGTGAGGTTTTAATGTATATCATTTTTATTTTATTTCTTCAGAATAGAAAAAAATCTATTTTTTTTGTATGAAATGTTAATAAAGGACGTTAGAGACGAGAATGGAAGCAACCAATATTTACACTACAATATATTAACTAAAAATATGTATCTGTAGATTTTTTCTAATAGGTTGTGTTCAAGTTAAACATAGAGTAATACTGTGGTAACATTTTTAAATTCGCTGGCATGAATTTTCGCACATAAGCCAAAAAGGATTTGACAGACGAATAGAAAGTTGTTCCGAGTGAATGACAAGCTGCTGCATTGTCTACGTCCGTGGTTTGAATCCTCCCGTGTACAGTGCAACCTCTCTGGAGCAACACCCTTTGGAAGAAGCGAAATTATGTTGTTGTTGTTGTTGAGAGGTTGTTGCCATAGAAAGATTAAATTAATAATTAAATCGTTCAGTGGGAAAAATCATGCTGTTGTTGGAGGTAGGGTGTTGCTCAAGAGAGAGTTGCTCTGGAGAGGTTGCACTGTTACGTTCTTCATCCGATTCATGAACTGACATACGATTGATTGATGATACACGCATTGATGAAGGATTCTATCTATTGAATATTTAATATATACATTAAGAATTACAATAACGGGCTGGTATCCTACATACTTCAGTTTTTATTCTAATTAACGAACTAATTATGATCAAATATACCTTGAAATAGTTTATGAATCAAAATAAGCTGTTGAGTTTTTGTTTACCTAACCAACAGACTGTTTAAATTGATTACGGCTTGTGATAATATATTTTCCTGAGTAGGATATAACATAAGATGGCAAATCATAAACGTGTGTCGCACCTGCATGCATTATAGCTTTGCATTTTCAAAATATCGTTTATCCCATTATAATAGTCGCCGTTCACGTTAACCAGATTTGACAATTTCTTCCCTTACACCGCCTGCTCTAAGGCAACCAGAAAGAAGAATTTAATACCACATGATCAGAAAATGGCCGACAAAAATCACAAAAGGGCGCCCATAGGGCACATCATCCGCCATGTTTTTGTTGGGTTATCTGTATGTATAATTCGTATACCTTTTTTGATGCATAACCAGTTTGTAGGCTCCTTCGGGGTAAAAAATATTTCGAATATTTCACTCATAAACATTAGCTTTTACTGTTCAAAAACGAGTCTATTTCTATATACAATGTATAGGATTTTATTTGATGAATATTTAGATATCAATGCTAGTTTAATTCATCATGAAATCCTTTGTTTCCTCTGAATGCGATGCTTTGATATTTAAGTTATGTGTTTTACATATGCTCTTTTGTGGGTACATTTTATATCGTCATTTTTTAACATATGCTCGTTTCGGGCAGTTTTGTGCCGTCGTGAATAGAATGTGTCGCAAACGCTCAATAAGAAATGAAACCAGAAATGAAATCTCTAGGAAATCTTGATTCCATATCTTATTCTTAGCTCTTATACCTGGCAAAACGGCGATTCCAAGCATTTTTGGAAATGCTAATACTTGTAAGTCAATACATTTCATCAGGTAATTTACTACGGAATTCTAGCAGGTAACGAAATTCTTTGTTTCATGTTCACGTGGCCTCTGTTTCAACATGAACACAGCGAGTCTGTTATTAGTTTTCCCTAGGCTAGTCACCAGGCTTCAAATAATATCTTATGCCTGTCAACTCAGGCCTACAGGTGTTCCGTACATCGGACCAGTGAATTATTGAGAACACTTGGTAGCTTGCCTACCATATTCCTCTCAGTGCTTTGATTCTGTTATCAAGTCAGATGATATACCCCGGGGATTTGACTCACTCGACTTACATTTACATCTCAGACACATTAATATTGATTAACGTATTTGCTGTTAAGTGTCAAAGTAGTCTATACGTTGCCCGTTGTTTACTTTCTATGCAAATCGTCACTGTCCGGAAAACGAATTAAGGTCATAATTGTACAGCTGTCATTGATTCGCTCTGAGACATATTGACGATATCGATATGTCGGAAAACAAATATCGACGATATATCGATATATCGAGCAGCAATGGCTTAAGTATTCCTCCATTCAGTCTGAAACATCATTATTTGTTACTATGTTGCAGGCTTAGTCAAATGTAGTACTTTACTGCTTTGAGGGATCGGTTATGCACGCACTAGTGTAATGTCCGAGTTCTGGGTGGAAGCATAATAATATTATACTCTTATAATTAGAAAAAAAAACTTTTGAACTGATAATATAGATTTGCATTCCTGATTTGCTAGATGTTTTTGAATGGTTATCGATAATCGATCGACCAGAAAAAATCGTCGATATATCGATATCGTTCCTATCGATGACAGCTCTAGATGGTGGTTTAGTACAGTACAACTACGAACCGTCAAAAACAATGACCGCCTTTTTTATGTGACATATTGTCACTGGGGTTTAACGCCGTTTTTCAACAATTTTTCAGGTATATACGGCAACCGGTTCACCTAACCAGTTTTCATGGACTGTATACTAACCAGTACTAACTTTCCCTTCCACAAGGAGCCGGCAACTTCTCCACATGTAGAGAAAAAATCGACACTATTGTCAAATTTTCATAGAAGGGTATGACCTGCCGCGACCTAGATTCGAACCCGGATCTCCGAGTTACAAGTCCAGCGCACTAACAACAGGCCCACGGCCGCGGCTCAAAAAGCAGTAACAAGATATATGAATATACATGTATTTCGTAAAATTATACCATGATTATGAAATATTTGCATGTACTTACACTGAATCTTATATGAACAAAAAAATTGACAAACGTATTTTCTTAATAAACTTGTTATGACTGATTTTAGTTATTTGCAACTTAAATAAAGCCCATAAATAAATAAATGTTGTTATATCTTATATGATAGACATTTAAACCACACCTATGGGGTGTAGACAATAGCCTCTCTAATACTCTAAGACAGTGTGTATTCAGTTTTGTTATAGATGCGCTTGGGTCTACATGTTTATTAAGTATATTAAAGATATAATTAAACAATGCAGTGTTGTCTCTCTTATAGAAGTTATGACAAATGTATATATATTGTTTGATAAGGGCGTTTTGCAAAATATTTTTAAATGTATATTTTAAGTAAAATATTGGCTTACTAGTAACCATAATATAATAGAGGAGTCTAGGATGATTCAAGACTGAATCGATTTTTATATAAGCATTAAAACTCAACGAGAAAAGTTGACCAGATTTTGATGACAAAACTGTTTTAAACATTGATTTCGCTAATAAAATCATCAAATAATTATCTAAATTAAATCTTGCGTCATTGTACATTTGAATTGCTTAATATTCGCTATCTAAATATTACCTTAATTGAGATCGAGAGAAGCCAATAAAGGACCCTTAGATAAAAGATGTGAATAAAAAAGCGAACCATGGATGTCGTGGAAAATTGATGGAATCGTATAATGACAAGCCTACACGTTTGCGTGTTGATGGCAATAAAACAACCGACTTCAGACACAATTCTGCTGTGACAATTAAGGCACAGGAATTGTGGGCTATTAAAATCCTTCCATGGTTGTACAGCATATACTTTTATCAAAGCCAAAATCATTTAAATGCAAATCAGGGTTTTAATGACGTGTTCATTGATTAATATTTTCAAACTACACTATTCAGTTTGAACACGCATTTCAGAATTTTAATTAGTGCAATTTTGAATATCGGGAGCCGCCGCAAAGTTAAACAGATTTTACTTCAAACAGTTAAGGTAAGTTAAACACACATCTTGAAAGCATCACATAAAGACACACATGATAAAATACATGTAGACATATATAGAAATCTTCCTACATTTAAAGTCTACATCCGTGAGGTATGTTCAGGACTGCCAAACCTGCGAGTGTCACTAATCAAAGCGTGAAATACAGGTTAAGTTGTATCATTCAGTATAAACTGGAATTGAAGATAGAATATACGTCAACTTTCAATATTATTTTAGTTTTATATGGCTGTCAGTTGATCTCACCAGTTTTCAGAATAACCCGCTCCTCTGCGATTAAGCAACAGTTTTCCGACTGATGTGTGAATCAGCGCTATATGCAGAGTTGTATGATAAACGGATACATTTTTTTTTCAATCTGACCGTATTGTTGCTTCCTGAACCTCGGTAACGTGTTCGAAATAGCATTCATATGTATGTATCATACATTATTGTGTACATGTACAAATACGTATTGATATATAATTGATTATTAATTATAATCCAAACATCTTTACAGTAAGACTAACTAAAACTAATTATAAATAAGTTCTTGCGTTAATTTCGATACATGAGGTAAACTAACAGAAAAATGAACACATTAAATCAATGAAACTTACGTTAGGAAATTTATGAAAACATACAAAATGTATGTAAAATGAATAAACATTCCGTATTAGAATACATAGCGTCATCTTAAAATATGAGCCACAAAGAACATCAGTAACATCAAAATTACAAGAATGAATATAACAGGGGCGATCACGCTGTATATTGCAAAGGCCACACCGAACGATTCTTGCCCGTCTTCAACTACATTGGTTGTATTCATATTACACGTGAATACAAATCATACTTTTTTTAAATAGATGTAAATGTTAATCCACTTTTTCAAGTTTCACGCGTTTTATATAATTGTTGATGTTAATTATCACATCATCAGATTAATTTTCTGAATTCAATGTCCATTTTTTGCTTCAATTACGTCATAGTTACAATTTTCATTAATCCACAGACGATGTGAAACAATAACATTTAATTGTTAAAAGTTACCATCGTAACATTATGAAACCACGCGTGTACGTCAGTCAGATTTGCAATAGAACCACACTAGTCAAATTTATTTCATATTTCCAGTGTGTACAGTTAAAAATTCAAGATAAATCCACTCAAAACTGTGGCCTGATACAAACAACTCACTGCTACTTTTCTTCACAAGATTTATAAAAATATTGATGGTCCAATGTCCATGAATAGAGTCAACGAGCCTGTGAAAAATGAAGTAAACATACAGATAGAGCTTAAGCTTTTCATTTGAATCCGAAATTCCACCCTGAAGCGTAATTCGAATATAATTATATACTCTTTGAAACACATTCCTTCTACATGAAATTGTCAAACTGATTTAACAAATGTGACCACTGACTGTTTCCATACGTAACATCTCACAGAATTTCATATGGGGAGCCTAGACTTCACTTATTGAATTATTCCATGTAAGGGTAAATCTCATCAAAATACAACATAAATAAGTAACGAAGCAATGTTTAATTTTCAGATCATTATCTATTATCAACACGACCGTGGTGGGGTGTCGGTTTATACATCTACTTAGTAGATTAATTGCCGAAAGAAATTATGTCACTTTCAAATATACGAATAACACTCCCTTTATTAACACTGTCAGTCAGAATCCTCCAAACTTTGAGATTTACTGAATAAAATCCGATAGAAAAATAAATCAAACAAAAATATTTTCACTGGTAATCCCAGACAAGCCTATTTATAATCATCCCTTCTCATAGGCTTGAAATGTCATCTGAGATGTCCCGAGAAATCTGCGGATGTTGCTCGAGTCAATAACTTCATCTATATGTAAATATGTGACTCATGTTGACCTTGTATGTATGTGACGCAAAGAAGATTTCTAAACAGTTGGTCATCTACTATACAAAACACTCAACAAACAAGACGATTGTTTTAAACCTGATTAAATTAAACTCTTTCTAACAGTCAAAGTATAAAACAATGTAATAGGATTTCATAAACACGAATTAAGCACTGCTATTATGTTTCTTCAGAAGTATTTGTAAATACTGTACATTTGTGAAACACGATATGATTGTAATCTGAAAATATTTCCATAAATGTTAGAGGAATGTATACATTTGATATTTAAATCTAAAAACATCATAAAATGATAAGCGATTAAAAGGTGGCAAAACGCATCAGCTTCACGATTTTCTCGGGAAAAGCCAGAATTAAATTCGTCCTACACTAGTGTCGAACTCTTACATTTTGTTCTGATCAGCACTCGATAAACCACCGTATCATATAAACGCTGTATCATGACCATTGTATTACGAGGTTAGCAATGTCAGACTTAATAGATATACTCATGTAGGCGTATTTCGTTTTGATCAAATGTCTGTATCTTTTTTTTGTAAAATCTGTTCTATAGTTTCATGAATCTGAAGCGAGTCCTCGTGTATAAATCTCCTTAGCACGTCGTTGCATGTATCCATACCTATTGTAAATAATATTTAGACACACCCTACATGATGCCTAATACAAGAAGTTTTAAATTACAGACTTTTATCTATCACATACAATCCATTTTTGCAGTAGAAGTATCCACAAATAACCAAAATTGATATAGCAGATTTGCATATGTACACAAAATCTCTATCCTATGAATCGATGAGTGATTTAATGAGTCGAGACAATGACAGATTCAATAACTATCTTGTCTTTCAATGCTCGCGTCTCACGGTAAAAGCATCGACAAGGCCACATATACATAGTCTTGTAATTATTCTTATGCACAAAACTTAAATATGACCAATGTAGGAAACGTGATAAGACGTGTGATTATATCTATTCACGTACGTTCGTCTCACAATAATTCCATTTGCATAAATGAATCTGTCATTTCCAAACTCTGATTTGTTAACCAAATGAAACCAGTATTGTATAGTTCAGAATGTTATTAGGTTATTCCTCCAACCATAAACCACCTGTTTTCTTGCTTGTTCAGAAAACGTCAGATTGCATTTCCCGATCACCAGGGACAAGAAACATTCCCGGACAACTGATGCTTTACCAATATCCTTATGAAACTCTGAGAATCAAACAAAACAATGATCAATACTTGTTTATGAGAATACGGTAAGTACTGTGACAAACGTAAAATGGAGATTTTGTTTGACACAATGTTACATCCAATAACAGTTTTGACAAGTGTAAACATGTATGTGGGATCTACCGCTCTCGCTCAAATATTTTTTTTCATGATTTTATGCAAGATATTTTATATTGAATTTGATACATGCAAACCTAGAAAAATATATAATTTATCAAGCAATTATGATTTCCTGAACTTGCTAGTAATTAGACCATCAGGCCTTGAATACTCCTAGTTGGTTTAAAAAATGTGATTTGGTTAATTTTGGGGTTAAACGCCATTTATTTGTAGCACAGTACAACCTCTCCAAAGCAACACCCTTTGGGAGAAGCAAAAATTAAAGTACGCAGTGCTATGGGTTACATATGCAAATACTACCCTTACAATATTCAAATACATTGAGTGAATCAATACGTAGGAAGCAAAACTAAGAATTAAAAATCTACAGTCATTTTGTCCGACAGTATAAATGCCTCAATTGAGTTCGAACCTACTATTAGTCCGGCAAATAAAAAAAACTGAGCTAATCTCGAATGGCTGGGATATAACGCTGTTAAATCTACTGATACAATGGTAAACTGAAGTGTATAATTGTATTGTCATATGACAAAGAAAGACTTCCGTGTTTTTCTCAGTAATAAATCATGCGAGAAATGGGGAAGGAAATTACAAGGATTGTAAACGTCACTAAAATATCTACTTCAGTATGATCAAATTACTGTCAGTGAAATCAGCCGTTTATTGTCATTTTGTACAGGTATTCAGCTATGGTTCAGTGCAAAGTTCTTATGTCTAACACGGCGATTCCTTGTTTTTTTTTGTAATTTTGTTTTATTTTTGTCTTTGTTTACCCGGGGATAAGTGTTAGCTTTGTTTGGCCCGTAAAGCCTTTTTGTAATCGTTCTGAAGTGGTACCACACGGGAGACTTTGTTCGCCGTCCTCCATTTGTTGCATGATGGGTAGGTTTTAAGTTGCTAGATTTAAAGGTAGGTAGTATTTTGGGAAAATTGTTGGATTTTTACATGTTTTTTAAAAATCCTTCTATTCATATTCTATGGTATATTATGAAGATTTTTATTTTTCCTAGGTGTGAAGATCTTAACGTTTAAGCAAATTTCGTCATCTGCGTCATATGACGTTTTAATTGTCTAGATTTACATTTATATCCAATGACATCATTGTTTGAATAAACCTGTCTTGTCATTAGAACAACTTCCCTTTAATAATAGGGCAAACAAAATGTTATGTAGTTTTATCCATCTGTACGTTCACCATAGGTCATTACATATAAATGACATACATGTATTATGACTGTTATTACAGATTGTAATAAAGGTCGCGGCTGTGGTCCAGTGGTAAGTGCGCTGGATTTGTATCCCGGGCATCCGGGCCAGATTCGAATCCCGGTCGCGGCAGGTCATACCCATCTATGAAAATTTGACAAAAATGTCAATTATCCTCCATATGTGGAGAAGTTGCCGGCTCCATGTGGAAGGGTAAGTTAGTACTGGTTAGTATACAGTCCAGGAAAACTAGTTAGGTGTACCGGCCGCCATAAATAACTGAAAAATTGTTGAAAAACGACATTAAAACCCAGTGACAATAAGTCACATAAAAACAAAACAAACAAAACAGATTATAACAAGTTGTTGCTTGTCTCTATATGCATTCCTAGTGTACGACGAAAAGAAACTATAATTTGATGCTCAAATTTCTATGTTTCTATATAATTGGCCTCAGCATTCCACTTAAACAATTTTCGGGCGATATCTTATTACAACAATTTACCGGGAATTTCATGAGGTCATGTAATGAGTCATATTGTTCTGGACAAATAGAAAGCACTGATCTTGCAATGAAATATGCTTGTCTAATCTTAATCGAAAAACGATTGCAGAATGAAATCTTAAACCCGGATCTTAAGGCCAAGATGATAAATACCTGGTTTCAGCCAAACATACCACAAAAATGTAGAGTCATTAGAATGGCAAAACCTTTTTTAATAATTATGTTTTCTGAGTCCGAGATGTAGTTCATATAAAAAATGAAAATATCGGCGAGAAAAAATCCGAGACAAAACAGAAAACGAGCATCAGCGGATAATAATACAATAGGGGCACCCGGGTTAGCAGAAACCAGGAACTCTTTACGAATTATCAAAATTATCGTATTTACAAGTTCTATTATATTTTACATTGGGTTTAACGCTTTTTTCAACAATTTTTCAGTTATACACGGCGACCGGTTCACCTAACCACTTTTCTGGACGGCATACTGACCAGTGCTAATTTACCCTTCTACAAGGAACAGGCAACTTCTCCACATATGGAAGAAACTCAGCTTTTTCATATCAAATTGTCATAGTGTATGACCTGTGGGAATTTGAAAACGGATCTCCGGGTTACAAGTCCAGCGCACAAGTCACTTAACCACGGTCGCGACTTATAAAAATCTTTGTATACAACTGTACGTACATTAATTTGTATTGACACAAAATGTATATGCGGATAAATTTAATGGAATCCAGATAAAAGCAGCCTTTCCTTTTTTACATTTTTTTCTATGCACGACAACATTGGAGTGCTTACTGTTTTCTCTGAAACTGTTACAAAATAAGCATTTTATTTTTACAAGTTTATTTACTCTGCGCCATTCTGAAATTGCGCAAGGGTTATTAAAGTATTCATGTTTATGAATAAGGCCTATTTATGAATAGCTTGCACATAATGTAAATCGTGCTTTAATTGGTCACGTGGTTCATTTTTGTTAGTTTGTTATAAACAATTTCACACTTTGAATAAATGTATGCCATTTAGTGCAGGCAGGCGCACTGAAGATGCACTATTTACATTAAGAACCAAAGAAAGTGTCTAATTATTTTAATATGTATTGTCTCCGTCGGTACTTGATATAATTTGGTAATCAATTAGTAAAGGAATCTTTGTTTTAAATCTAGAGAAACAGTTCATTTCGTTTATATTCTAAGACACTGATATAAGAAGTTTAGTCTTATATACATATTGTTTCATTGTTTATGTTTTATCTTATGAATGTAGTAAAATCAGTATTAAATATATAGTTTCGTATTTGATACGTATATTATAATAAACACTGTTGGTATTCTGGCTATAAGGGGGCCTCCTTGGACGAGAGGTCTCTGACTTGTAATAACTAGCCACTCGCCACAATGAGTTCTAATCCCACCCGGGCCAAAATTTTACATGCGAGGTAGCTGTCCAGATAGCTTAAGGAAGGTCGATGGTTCTACCCAGGTGTAAGGCTGGGGTCTTCCTCCGCGTTAAAGCTGGAAATATGGCTTATGATACTGACCCTTTCTAGAATCGCCCAGATTCTTATCATGAGCAGAATATATATATCAACGCAACAAGTGCCCGCTAGACGCTGAGGTCAACCATTGATAACACATGTACACATACATGACATTATCTTAATCAACCTTTTTTGTGATCCATATTTACTTCAAATACAAGTTAATGAAACAACTGCTCCCATTTCCTTTTCTTTTTCGTTTATAAATGACTAGATTCAAATTACTGTGAAATCTTTATTTCAGACTAAGAACCAACGATGGTCGGAGGATACGTCAATACGCCACTGTGCTAATCAGTCGACCTTTCATATTGAGATCTACTTCAGAAAAGAGTATAAAAATTTTCCAATTTGTTTTTCTTGTTTACTTATCAGTAGACCTTTGATATGGAGAGTGTGGGTACCAGGCAAGTGTGGGTACTCAAGTGATAACGTTGACTCTTTGTGAATCAAATACCCATTGCAATGTATTACCTTGTTGGGGGTGGATCCGAGGCCAGGTGCTTTCAAGAGCAACGTGAGACGTCTTGCATCTATGAGTCATCTATGGAATGTAGTACCACGTTTGAATTAATTACTAGCCAAATGAATGTAATGTGTATCTCTATGGTGACTCAGGGGATATAATTAACAAAGATGATTGGAGTGTAGTTGGATATACTTGGCTCCATAACGAGTACTTCACAAAAGAGTATCGTATTGAAAGACACTTTCAAAATTAGGAATAACAGGAAAACAGCAATTGCGTACTATCGAAATTCTGGAGCTTATCAATTAATGCCACATGGTAATAGAAAATTTTATTCAATACCTTTTAAACGTACCAGACCATCTGCTCTCAAAGAAATCAAACAAGCTGTAATTTCAAAAGAAAATCCAATAGAAATTTTGTCAAATTAAGGTCTGAAAATTTTTTAAATGTGTTGGCGTTTCTAGAAATCTGAAACAAATACAAATTTTAAAACATGCAGTTTCCAATACAAACACCCACATACTATCGCATGATTCAATGTATGCCTTATATCTTTTAGTAAGTCAAATATATTTAGTATAAACATTTTAAGTATAAAACTACTAACAATGTTGAAGAAATAGTAGGAAATATAGAACTTTTTGATGAAGTAAAGAAATGAATACAAATAAAAGATTCAAGATAAAAGTGCAGTTTTTCCAATAACTTTCATGTTGCATGAGGGGAAATTTCAGACTGGTCATGAAGTTTTGGTCGATGTCTTAAGAAGACAAATTCCATGTATAAATCCATCCAGAAAGAAATTATTATTATCTGATTTAACTGTCGTTAATTGTTGGCCCCATATATTCAATGGCATTAAAGAAAGAGTTATCGAAACATGGCTGTACTTATGAAGATAAGACCGAAGATTTTTTAGGCAAATGTATATATATATATTACTATGTTAAACTGAAGAACTTTTTAATATAACGTTAAATGAACTTAAAATAACTTGTAGTGAGTCATGTTTACTTTGATTCAAATATTTTACGAACGTTGAAACAGTATTCGACGCATTGGGTCCTTGAATCTAAAGATTTTTTTATCCTCATTCAGGACAATTGACAAGGTAAATGAAAGCTTGAATTCTGCACTCAAGCGACTTATAGATTACAAAGATAAAAGCTACAGATAGAATTGTTTTGTTGTTGTATTACTTCCAAGGTAACATGCTTTCCCGAATTGCTACATGCTTTTATGGTGAAAGTGAGTGGACTATAAGACCAAACTTTAAATAGAAACTTCAGTTCCTGGCACTGTGTCTCTTCCAAAGAATATTTATCACCGAAATAAAATGATAGAATGAAAGGAGACATTTCCACCATACAAAAAGACATACATTTACAACGTGACACTGAGTAATCAACCTGAACAAATTCTCAAATTAAAGTAATGGAAGAAAATAATACCGTCTTATTACCTCAAATGGGCGCGTTTGTGGTTCAAGGTTCAAATGCAACAAAATACTCTGCAACCTTTTTTCTTAAAGAGTCATGCTCATGTCCTTTCAGCAAGCCGGTGTTATCACATAGTTGCTGTTGTTATTTTTGTTGGCATTCCTATTTACTAGAAGACAAAAAAACACTATACATTAAACACTGGAATAAAGTGAGGCATTAAAAAGATAGTAAAGGTGATTTGAATGTTAATAGCGCCTCGACGCGATAATGAAAAGTGAACATAACACGATAATAGAGACACCGAAAGAACAATTAGAGACGAAAGCAATGTTAAAAGATTTTTGTTACACTCACCCTAAAATCAATATTAAAAACCCCAGAGGTATCATAGTGGGACAAAAAAAAGTATATTAAGCATCGCATCTGTTTTGAACAGAAGTAAGCGCTTTGGCACATCCAAAAAAGCCCTTTTAAGTTTAAGATTGACACAGGCAGTGCTGTGAATATTATTCTACACACGATATTCTCATCCTTGAATACAAAAAAAAACATTGGAGGCCCCGGATACCTAGTTAAAATCATACACTTGAAATAAAGTTTAGGTAAACGGTAAAGTTAACTTGACCTGTTCTCACAACAGATTTTCTGTCAAGCACACATTTTATGTAGTAAATAATGCTGCTCCACCGATCATTATATTATAATTATCCATTAATCTGGGTCTGATATAGCTGACATGTTTTGTAGAGATCGGCTCGCTTTCCAATAATTTAATGAATAAGGTTATGACCGTGTTGAATGACTTATTCGAAGGCATTGGTACTATCCCTGCAAAATGCCACTTGTATTTAAAGGATGAAGCGGTACTCAATTGTTAACCCGCCTCGTAGAGTACCGGAAGCATTAAAGTTAAAGTTGAAAACAGAACTTGATCTAATGATCAGAGGCATAATTACACAGAGCGCGCTAAAATAACTTTTTTTGGTCCGTATATCTAAACATATAACGGAAATTGTGTTACAATGCCCAATCATTCTATACACATGGAGATGCTTCGGTAAAAAAACTATGATTGTCAGAAAAGAGTGTAGGGATAGAATTTTAAAAAAGACAAATCTAGTGATCTATACATAGTGCTTCTAGAATACGGAAATACACCGTTGCCGGCTCCTTGTGGAAGAGTAAGTTAGTACTGGTTAGTATACAGTCCAGGAAAACTAGTTAGGTGAACCGGTCACCGTATATAACTGAAAAAAAATGTGGAAAAAACGGCGTTGAACTTTAGTGACAATAAGTCACATAAAAAAAAACAAAAAAGCATTAACCAGTTCCCGACACTGACCGTTTAACATGAAGATACTTGATTGCCCTAATCAAAATGAACCCCAGACCCCATCCTTATTGAATGCAAATGACCAGAAACCTGAGAGTAACCTTTTTATGACACGATCTGGAAGAGTGGTGAAACCCCAAATACGCTAAGATAGTAATCATTGGAAATCATAATCAATATAAATTTAATGAAAATAGTGAGTGAGCATTTCAGCGCCTAATTATGCATATAGGCCTACTTTATAATGTTAATAAATGAAGATATTACTAATCGATATTGACTTGATACAACTGAAAGTATACAACACATTATTATATATTTTCATTTTAATTTGAAACAGCTGCATTTGTTTTCAAAATATACAAATATGTTTTTCAAAGTAAAAGTATTACTAAGTAATAGACGAAAAAAAACATGAACATTTATAAACATAGACAGTTATCGCACATGAATTTTACTGATTCAGAATTATATTTGAGAAAGGGAAATTATATTCATTCCCAATTCAAAGGCCTATTTTGAGCAAGTTTGGGGTAAGTATGTTCAGACAATTAGCAAAAAACAACAAACAAAGTGTGAATTTGTAACGTTCATTTGTTAAAAAAATCAAACAATACATTCAAAAGTCCGAACATTTCAGTGCAAAATCTCTGAAAAATGTTTGGACAACTGGACATTTTAAAAAAAATAATAACACTAATTTAAACAGAAAAACAGGATCTGAAAATGTTGGACGTCCGAACAATTCAACGCAAATGTGTTCACATGGTTCGGACGTCTGAACATTCGAAAAAATGATTACAATGATCTATATGGAAAAATGAATGCGAAAAGTTTGGACGTTCGAACAATTCAACACAAAATGTGTTCAAAATGTTTGGATGTCTTTTTCTGTTGATCCTTACCTGGGCCATTATTTGTATAATTGTTGTAAGATCTTCTGGGACTATTGCCACCAGTGCTTTTATTACAATTTTGAATATCATATTCTCTGGTTTTGATTTGATTTGATTCAAAATCTGTTATTTTTTCAAGTCTTTGCTTTTATTTTTGCTTTAAGACTAAAGATATTATTTGTTGTAATTCTTCAGTGCTACATTCTGATTTTATGTTTGGAGGTCTAAGGGAGGTAACTGTATTATTTTTATAGTAGGTTGCCCCTCTTTCTTCCTCAGAACCTGGCATAACAACTTTATTTAATGAGCCATTCAGTGCGCAGTATTCTACTGATATAATATGACACTGTTGGTTCCCATGGACACTCATTGTATTGAGTTTTTCAGTATAATGAATCTCACTAACCATGTACTTGATCAATCGATTACTTATAAATAAACAAAGCAATTTGACAGTTTATTGTACTGCAGATTAAGTGTCTACATTGTCTGGCAATTCCCAAGATTAGAACAAAGTATTGACACAGATTCGTAATGACATACAAATCTCAGACCAGCTGGACATAAAATACGTGCTTGAATCAATATTGTTTGACTGGTTTTCTTAGCTAAGGAAGATTATTTTATTAAGCCTGCAATACATTCACGCTGGCATTATTTCTGTCAACCTTTTTGTGAACAAAATACAAACATACTTCTGTTATCAGTTCTCGATGGAAAATGGCATTGTTGTTCCACAACCGTAGCAACATAGAAGGAAGAACTAACAGCTTGTAGTCATAAAGATTTCTATTGCTACTAAATGTTCATGCAACTTCTGTAGAAACTCTACCAAAGCTTTCATTTGAAATTATACTGGCTGTTCTAACGTTATATGGATGTTTTCTTGATTTTATTACTAATCGCAGCACGAAATATAAAATTTGTCAATGTATGGTACATTATAAGTGTCACTTGAATATAAGATATTGTAAACAAAAAGATACACCCAAAAAAGATCTTTATACAGAGGTCTGTATAGAGAAACATCAATGAACACTCCAACACAGGTTTGACTATATTTTAGCCATGAGGCTGTATCTCTAACCAATGGAAAAGATTTCTTACAATGTTCTATGTTGACAATTCTCTCCAGACCAGCCTTTAAAGCAGAAACACTGAAAATATGTGTTCTGGACTATGGTCGTTTTGTGGTAGGCATCATTGATCCTGTCCTGATCTTTGGTGTACCATAATAAGTCAAGGAAGTACTTAAGCAGAGTTCTAAGCACTTTTATGACCAAGTCTGTCAGGCTTGAAGCAACTTGTTTTTCTCTGTATGATTTATAATCTTTGAAACATCTCCCATTTGAGTTACACTGTGATTGGCTGCATCTCTTTGCTTCTCTAGTGACGTTTATTACGAAAGGTCCAAGAGTTGAATCTAAATACACTTGTAACTGCTCGCAGTCCGAAGCACTCCGAAACGAGAAAGAACTATCCCAAAGTGATATTCCACTAAATCCAGTGTCCGCAGATTGTCCAATAGTGCTATTCAGGTCTATCTGGATATTTAAATTGAAACAAATAAAACAATGTTGAAATACACATTAGGCAAAAAAAAACCAAGTATATCATCCTCCCAAAATATTGGTTCGGAAAGTCGGCAGAACTTTTTTCTTTTAATATATTTTTATGTTCTGCGAAATGACTGGTGTTCATGTAAAACTGACCAAGATCGAAAAATATGGGATCAAGAAAAATAGGATCGGTCTGGAAAGTGTTAAACCAGGAATTTTTTAAGCCTGTTCAGTACGAACGCCTACTGGCAATTTAAGGAAATGCAACTTTATGCAATATACATAAAAACATGTCTTTTTAGATCCTAAAGCGGATACGTAAGTTTGAAAATCAGACAACCTGGCCGGATATGCAGTATTTAACTTGCTATTCATTTCATTCGATGTACTGGAAATGCATGCAGTACTTACAACGGTAAACCATGAAAGCTGATATTTTAAGGACTAATATTTAGTACTTGTGTTCGTGATTTTGCCCATTGTTCGACTTAAAGTTACATTTAAGTCATATTTCAGTTGAATATAGATTTAGTAAGACAATAAGCTGTCAATATGTGCATTTCACATCTGTAATGTTTGAGTCTTTATGGCTTACCAAATCATAGAATCTCCCTGTATCACCATAACGAAATCTCGTATATAGAATCATGGGCGTGTATACCCCACCATACTTCTGTTTCACTCTTAACGTCTCCTCAAGTGTTCCGTATACTTCGTTATACCTATCTTCGTGAGAGCCAAAGCTCTGCTTAATGTAACCACTTGGTTCCAGTACTGTGGTTAATTTAAAAAGCCAATCCAGTCTACAATATATCAATAGATCTATCATTTATTACCTGATATGGAGTCAAACTAGGCTGTAGTGACCTTCATTAGAAGGGCAAAACAGTGGCTCTTGTTGAAAGCTGTTTTTATATAAAGGTAAAATTAAACAGCAAATACTTCTACCAGAACTTCGGGTGATGTGAAGATACATGCATGGGTTTTTTATCTTCATAGCTCATATCGTTGTAACGAGACCCTTACCTTTTTAGTATTGAAATTATCTGATAGAAAAATAAGTGGATGTGTTAAACAATGCAGACAAATCTCTACTGAAGAAAAACGGTATATACGAAAAGACTACTAGTATTATTGCCAATAAAAGCTTTGGCTGTTAATTCTTTTCGTTAAATAAAAATCCCAATTAACCCGTTTGAAAGTAGTCTTTTTTAAGCCCTGTCTTACCTATCGTTCTCACTTCTTGTATGGTTTGTACAATGTTTTTCACCTGGCATGTAATTGTAACAACGTGGAAATCCATAAAATCCCCAGTTGCCATCAGGACGCAGTTGTTTACATAGTTCCAACGTTGATTTCATGAACTCCCTGAAATATCGAAAGTTCATATATATAACTACCGTATGCATTTATAAGACTGATATTTGTTGAGGAGCTGGGCCCGAGGTTGTAAAACTTGAGATTGGTCCCCAAGCACAAATCTCAAATCTTGTCTTTTAATGTCCGTAGTTAAATATGATCAGACATTAATGATATTATTGATACATTATTCTTGCAGTACAGTCGGCCGGAATTTGTATTTAAACATTAATGGTCTGTATCTTTAAAGCCACAATACTTTTAGAATGGAATTGAGATTTGAGCTCTAAGAATTTCTCAAGTTTATAAAATCGGGGCCTGTTGTTGTGTATGCTTCCATATTCCATACATTTCTTTATTATTGAATGTTAATGAATTTTATTTCAAAATAATGTTTACAGTGACTTCTGTTTTGAATAATAAACGCAATTTATTCATCTATTTATTTCAGGAACAAATAATAGATTAATTTATAAAATATTTATCAAACTTTCATCAAATATATGGAAACGAAGGTATAATTACTTTGCGGCGGATTCAAATTCAAATCGGGCCTCGCTTTCGATGCGTTGATCTGACCAATCAGGATGTTTCTTCCGAACCACTTCCATAGACGCTTGCACATAAATCTTCTGTTTCTCATTGTACTTATTTCTATCAAAGATTGGTCTCCATTCCTCCCAATCTATCACAGCTACACCGCAGAAATTTTTATTTGGTATAAAACGGTTGATATCTCTTCCCACTTGTTGCAGATGCGCTGTAACATTTGAAAGCTGAAATTTTTCGAAATTGAAAACTTGGAAGTAGATCATTTACATATTTATCAAAACTCAAAATCGGATTCCATTTTAATTGAGAATAACGTGTTTAATTACTTAAACAACTTACCTGCGGTAATCCACCATTAACATATTGTCCATCCTCTGTTATCCACGGATACAAACCAAGTCTGTCTTTGTAAAATATTACTATATCGTTACCTTCGAAAGTGTCATTAGTATTCGCGATGATGTCAAAATTAGATAAATTTAACACAATGCCGTATTTTGTTTCACAAACTTTGGTCGGTGCGTTCCAAATTGACACAAATGCCTGCCTGGAGAAGATATCACTTAAAGAACTGATCAAATTAACTTGAATCGTCAAAAACACGAGTGTTAAATGTAATAACCCTATGCGGTAGTATCCTTTCGCCATTTTTTTTTACATTAATTAATTACACTCATACATACTTATGGCAAGTAAGACAGGAAATCCGCCTTTTGACGGTGTTGAAGCATTAAAGTTGCCGAGTTTTAAAATTATTCGTATTGTGATATTTGATCATTCCCGGAACTACATTAACTGTTTTGTGTTGAATTCAATCCAAAAGGTGAACAGACCATTTAGATTCGATACGCCGAATAATGTCAGTTACCAACTATATATACCAGGGATTAACATATTGTGTGTATTTAGTCCCAGATTGTACTTAATTTATAAATGAGTTATTTCCGGTTTCCATTGCACTGAAAACGATCATTATGATAAAATGTTTACGTTAAACTGGTCCCCGTTCCAGGCTGCAGTGCAACAAAGGTCTCTGAGTCAACGGGTACCAGTTTAAGGTTTACGTTTGCATGCAAAGCGAGTTAATTAAAAAATACTACAATAACCAGTAATTCGGAGTTGCCACCCTTTATGATATATTTATTTTTTCTATTTATTTATATACATGTATATACTTCTGGTGCATTGAAAAAAAGAGTAGTGACATTGCATCCTTTTTAAATAACAAAACAAAGTCGAAAGTGTGTAATAATTCTATTTATTTCTTAATAATGTTTTGGTCTAGCCTTATTTATTAGCTATTGTACACATGTTGGACAGGAAAATACATGTAAATACGTGAAATATGTACATTATGCTAAACGTTCCAGAGGTTCTGTTTTAGCGTCTTGGAAATATCCACTGAAGTAATTTAAATTTATCAGGCTAGAAAAATAGACATGTTTAGAGTAACTATGAATAAATAATGTACTTAAGATAGAAAAACGTTTTCTAACTATTTTAAATTACCTCGTACTTGAGAGGTACGATTCGACCTCATATATTTTCGTACTCGAATTTTACTATTAGGAACTTCATGGTCGGCAGAAATACGGTCAATCATGTAATCGTAAACACAACTGTTTTTCTGGCATGATATAAGCATTTTATAATCATACAATGCTGAAGATGTGCAACAAGTATTATTCTGTAACAATAAACCACTTTAAACATAATTGCAATGCTGTATTTAGTTACTATTTCAAATCTATGCTTACATATCATGTTTACATTTCAAAGCACTAAACATCAATCTTATGAAGTCAAAATCCCTACATTTGTGTTTAGATAGCCATATTATCTTACATACCCAATTTATTGACCAAGGGGAACCAGTCTGACCTGAAGAGGAACCAGTCACAGTTCTGAGGAAGTCATTCGATGAATGGCGAAACTGTCAATAGGAAGTGTCAATAAATTGGATATATAAGATTAAATAGCTATCTATACTTGTCTGACTGTCCTGATGAACCTGTTCAACGATCTATCTTTGTGTGTGTTTTGCATTCGTTTCGTGAATGTCTCTACTTGTGTTATTTTTTACTAGTATTGTATTATGTTTTATTACAGTTTTTTGCCACGCGTTTCAACGAATCAGTACGCGTTTTCATAGCTGATGATAAAAAATGTTTTTTTATTAGCGCAGTAATTGTTGTTTCATTCTAGCGTACAGTACAATCATTTTATGCATTTTCTTCATTGTTTCGTTTGATGATGTTTTTCTTCTTTTTGCATGAGTTCTATAAAAACGGTTAGTTCATTGTTTTCTTAGCTGGTGGTCACGTGTTTTGATTTGTCCCTATACATATAAAACATCTTCAGACAAAATAAACCCAGATGCACTTAGTCGTTTAACAAAGTACGGTCAAACTTGTGAAAAATGTCACCCCTGGGAAAGACAAATGTGACCTTTATTGACAGATGGCCTTTATTCGGAGGTCAGTTTGTTCTAAATAATCATTGACGACTTTTCAAAGAATGACCTTAATCACATGGGTGGTCCTTATTCGGAGTTGTTTTTGCATGTAAACTTGTCTTGTGTCAAATATTAGTGGAACATTTTTTGAGCCCAATCCTTTGACAACTGCCAAACAGTTTGCTAGTTATTTATTTCACGATTGGGTCGGCTTTAGTAGGTACCACCTTTATGTATTCATACATCACAGAAGAGGTACAATGAAAAAAATTTCCGAACCTGGTTTACCTACAAATACGAGCCACTTGCAGCTCATTTTTATTCATTTTAACTAACAACTCTTATTAAAAGCCAAATGTGTATGAAGCGTTATTTCTATTTTCCCTTTGGTGGATTTTATGTACGGTCGACTCTCGTTGGCTGAAACTCGGTAAATTCGAACAACCTCGAAAACAAGAACTCCCTATTGTTTTTGTTATAAATTTTATATACATGTTGTTCGACTCCGCGTGTCTAGAACCACGTAAACTCGAACGCTCGAATCAATGATTTGGTCCCCAGTCAACTTAACTCTGTTATTCACAGGTCTCGGTCAAACAATATATTATCAAAACTTCACAATAAATGACCTTCGAAACTTGCTTGCTAATACACGGCACTTGAAAATGATACGCGGATGAAGATAATATCTCAGTCTTATTTTGGTAACAATTATTTAACTGGAATTAATTGTATATTCATTAATTATTATGGTCTTCAACGAGTATGTTTTGTTATTATATTTAATGAGTGATTACATTATAATAATTACTTTACAGTTCGAAGTGACCAGATTAATGTCTCTTACACAGAATACATTTTCTTAAATCGAATTTAATTATGTACACGCTATTATATGTTCACGATATACATTGTATAAGTACAAGCAACATGCACACATTGCACAAAACAAAAATGAACCAGGGACACAACTATTTTAAGGAGCCAAATGTTTGGCATCGAGTGACAAGAACTTCGGAAAACTGAAACTGATTTTGTTAGTCCCGGCGAGTTCGAGCCAATGAGAGTCCATAAGTGCACATATTGCGACACATCTTGTTTTCTCTGGTATTTATTTAATTCATAAAAGATTCCATTTCTTCCTTTTCGAAATGTTTTTCATTTTCGTTGAGCTTATTGGGAAAGAATTCTTTTATGAAATGTTTCCTGATAGAGTATATGCATCTCTCGTCGACACATGTCTGTGGTGTTGTGATCAAACTGAATATAACACCAAAAAAGTTGCTGAAGCGAAGCCAATAAATGAAAACAAGATAAAAGAAATACTATACAGTGTCTTTAAAGCGCTAGATGTTGATTCTGATGATTCTAGCGTTGTAGACATACCTCCTGTAACTGCTAGTTCCGTTACGTTGGCAACGCTAGGATCCATAATATAAGAGATTGTTGTATTTCCAAGGTCTATGTCACCAAGGTAATCCGAACAATTAGTTGTTGGACCAGGAGTGAGGTACGGATACGTCGGCAAGTCAGTGAATGTGGCTCCTATATTCAGCCAAAGAGATAAACTGAATCCAACAAGGAATCCAGCAAGAAGGCCTTTAGTTGTCGATCGGCGCCACATAGACGATAATAAAAACACGCTGCAAGTTGGTCCGTCTAGACATCCCATGAATCCAGCAAATATGGCATGCACGGTGCCAGGTATCAGTGCAATTGCCATAGCAAGAACCATGGCAACAAGGCCATACACTAACACCAATACTTTTGAAATAGTCGTAGCTCTCTTAGGTGGAAGGTGTGAAAAGTTAACTTTTATAATGTCTTCATAGGTGACAGCTGATAGACTGCTCAAACAGGATGACAATGTACTCAATGCCGCACTTGACAATGCTGCAATAAATAACCCAGCGAAACCAGGAATGTTCTTAAATAAGTCTAAAATAGTAAATGGAAGAATTTCGTTGATATTTTCAACGATTCCCGCATCGAGAATATCGCAACCTTTGGATGAGAAATAAGCGAATAGGTATGGCCCTTCTAATGTAGCAAGCACGAAAACTATGGCGTATACAGGGGCAGAAATCATGTACAGAGTCCGAGCTGACTTTACACTCGGTGTGGAATATATGCGCTGCATTGCAGGTTGCATGTAGGTACAAATCAACATGATACTGAATGAGCCGAATGAAGTATTCCAGAACTGATACCGTATCGTGGGATCAAACCGGAAGTCGTCTATTTGGAACCTCTCGGTGGCGTATTGATAGACTTTATCGGCGCCTCCGACATAGATTGTGGTTTTTATCAGAACTGCCAAAATTCCTGTCACCATGATACATAATTGAAAAACATCAGTCCAGATGACGGCCTTTATGCCTCCAATTGACGTGTACACAGCTGTCACAGATGTGTATATAATGATAGTTCCCCAAAATGGAATTCCCATGACAACATCCAAAGCGACACATGTGGCATACGTCACTGTACCCATATAAAACACGCTGTATAAAATCCCAGTAGCGAGTGTCAGGTAACGTAATACATTGTTGCCGTAACGTAGGTTAAAATACTCATAAACGCTTGTCAGTCGTAAGGGATGAAACACCGGAACTACAAAGAAACCAGCAAATAAGTAAGCGACTAAAATCCCTACAACATAGTAACCGCTTTTCATCCCGTAAGCATATGCCTCGGCTGGTACTCCGATAATTAACAAAGACGATTGGAAAGTAACGATAAAAGACAAAGCCACCGGAATTGTCGGCGACTTTCTTCCTGCCAAGAAATAATCATCCGGTGTAGAACGGGCTCTGTCCCAAAAAGCGAAAAACACGCCTATTCCAAATGAAATACACAAAGTTGATACGAAAACAACATAATCTGCGACTCCAAACGTTGGTTTATCTAACAATTTCATTATCGGGAGATTCAAAGTAAAACGAATGTATAGAGATAATACGAGTACGTATGTACAGCAGTTTTACATTAGCTTATGCAAATAGCTTACAAATCCACACTCTGATGTTTTGTATGTTAAATTGTGCTTATATTCACGGGCTTTGTCACAGATAGCGACCTTCAATTCATCATACTACTACTATTTCGCCCCGTCGCACTAAGTCGTGATGATATATCTTCTTCAAGGTAATGGAAATTTCCGTGATTTAATAAAAAAGCGGTCATTTTAAATTAAATGTTTATGTTTTGATAATACATGTACACTTTAGTTATGCTTCACTTACAGAAGTGTGTTTATACCAAATCAGTAAATTATTCATGCATATAAAAGATAAACTTTTGAGCCAAAGGTCAAACGCTGACACACCTAACAGCTTTACGATCTTGTCTAAATAAACTATCAAGTGAAGCATCGTACAGTAGAACGGTTGCAGTTTTTTGTACCTTATTCTTTATGATGTTTAAACACGCGTCCAAAACATTCTGTATTGTTTTAGGGAATCGATTTCCATCTACATAGTTTTTTTTGTTTTTATGTGACTTATTGTCACTGGGGTTTAACGCCGTTTTTCAACAATTTTTTCAGTTATATACGTCGACCGGTCCACCTAACCAATTTTCCTGGACTCTGTACTAATCAGTACTTAAGGTTGGTGCTATATGAACAAATTTTTCAAAGCTAAAGAAAATTTGTAAGCAAAAAACCAAATTGTTTGCTTTATCTTAAAATTCATGTGCATGAAATCAGCCGTTGCAGCCGTTAAATTGTTGAAATTAATCAATTAAGTCCATAAAGACTGTCTTTTGGAAAATTAAATGTTGTTTTCAAAAACATGGCCCTTCACACGACATGCCCCTTATTCAGACGTTAAAATAAATTGTAAACGCATGTGTTGTAGATGACACTTTTGATGTTTACAGTCAGGTGGTCACTAAGTGGTCCTATTTATATAATTTGACTCTATGTTATGAGATTTTGTTGAATATTGCAATGTTGTAGCTGGGTATTCGTGATGTTGTTTAAGCTGGGTATTCGTGATGTTGCTTCTGTTAGGTATTCAAAGTGTTGTTTTAGCTGGGTATTCGTAATGTTCTTGTAGCTGCGTATTCGTGATGTTGTTTTAGCAGGGCATTCATGATATTGTTATAGCTGGGTATTCGTGATGTCGTTGTAGCTGGTATCCGTGATGCTATTTAGCTAGGTATTCGTGTTGCTGTTTTATCTGGGTATTCGTGATGTTGTTGTCGTTGGGTATTCATGATGTTGTTTTAGCCAGGTGTTGCAGCTGCGTATTCGTGGTGTTGTTGTAGCTGCGTATTCGTGATGTTTTAGCTTGATATTCGTGATGTTGTTTCAGCTGGGTAATAAATAATACCAAAATGTCGCTTTGTTATTACAATGCAAACTGTTGGATACGAAAAACTATCCTTTCTATTTACCTAGTCTATGTATGATTTACTTCCTGTGCGGAAAAAAGCAGCATCTGAGCTTTTATACAGACCCTTGGTCTCATTTCGCCCTATTTACTCGTACGAACTCAAATATAACCAACGCACACTCGGCATGGCTTATATAACGTGACACGGTCATTTACACATATGCTTTGCACGAGAAAAGTGGTTTCTACGAAACCAGCAGAGTTCACGTTTCCATGTATGCACCTTAAAACCTCGGTTATTCGACAACCGATTATCTGAATACCTGGTATTATCCGAAATATTTCCACGGTCCCGATTTTGTCCCTTTATATTTTAAATGAAAGAACCCAGGTTGTAAGAATTGGATTTTGCAAATATCTGATGCTATCTGAATATATTATTATTGTAGGTTTTATGAAATCAATTCATTCTGCATTTGTATTCTTACAATCAGAACTTTTAGTTAAACAGTAATGATATCGTTTATATGGCACATTAATTAGGTCAGGAATCGTGGTTAAGAGGTAGAGCCTCCGACCTGTGATCCGAAGGTCCTGAGTTCGAATCCCGGCTTCGGACGCGTCCATATTTCGGACGCAGTATTGGTGTAGTTTTCAGGAAGCGGACTCGAGCGTGATTAATATAAGCAAAACTGCTTGTTTCATAATCGAGTTAAAATAAATTAGTATAAACTAATCGGGTCATACTTAAATAATATCGGTTTGCAGTTATGCGACAGACTGGTTCAAAATTCGCTGACCAAAAAAATGCTTATCAACTTATCTATCCACTGTTAAAGGATTGGGTCGTGTAACTGAATACCAACACATTTTACGAATGACTAAGTATATGTACCATGAAACTAATTTCCCTTACTAGATGAAGTAGGTAAAGGCCTCAGCGGGAGCTACACAAACCATTACCATAATTCGTATTCAAATATTGCAACAAGATCTCCCTAGTTATCATACGCTACTTTCGCTACATTAAATTGCAAAAGAACCTCTAATATCATAATGTATTTAACATAATAATTCTGCATATTATTAAAGTTCAGATTACAGTCCCCAACCACATTAGTTCATTAATACATCACTTTTATTTGGTCAGATTTGTTTTATTTGAGTAAGTTATTCAGGTAATATGAATACTATGAAAACCTCAATTAGCGAGCAAATCAATATTACCACTACCTCGTTGTAACGACCACTTATTTTTAGACCGGCTTCCTGTAACTCCCCTATAATGCGACTTGATAATGAGACCACCTCATTATTACGACCGATTTTTCGAGAGAAGGTGATCTCATTATCGAGGTTTTACTGTAGGAAAATCTCTCACCCGGATTGTCCTGACAGAGAAATGTCGGAATTAGAAGGGTTTCCGGATCAAATAGGTTTGTATTTATAGACCAAAATATGCGTTGTTTACGAAAGATGACAGATTTAAAAAAAAGTCGGTAGCGACTACTTTATACGGAAAGTGAAAAAGAGTTTGGCAGGCTTTGAGGTTCTATTGTATCAGGAAGTGTAGTATTGTATTGTCTTCTGTAGTAATCCAAATAAGCATTTATTTATGTATCCCATATCAGTATATAAAACATGTTTTAAACTTTGTTATCATTTGTTTGTAATAACACAATTTATACTGGAACTATTTATAGGAAAATTCCCCAAATACACTTTGATGTAGAGTGCGGCATAGTGTCCCCAAAATGGATTCCGATGCGGATAATGAATTAAAGGCGTTTTACAAAGTTTCCATTGTAGAATTGTTCGTCAAGCAGTATCATCTTATATCAGTACATAGTATGCAACAATTTGTTGGTAAAATAAAACTTGACAGGAGTTTCTTTCATGGCGGCTTCCATATCCGGGAAGTTCTAAGTGCATAACTTCTATAGTTCAAATGCTTACCAAGAACAGTCAAAGTTCGACAGAGACTTATCTAATATTCCGACGTGTACATCATAGTTGAAGGAGTTATACCCATTACTATGTCAACCAATCATGCCTGCGTTATACCTGCTAAGTTGGACGGACGGGCTTTGAATGAAGCGTCCGGCAAAATATATATTCCTCTTAATACTGATTTTTATTCTTGAATTTTCTACGGACCTGAATTCTCTTCGTTTCGTAAATGCTTTTAAATGCAAGTAGCTGAGAAGTACCAGTGATGATGATTTCACTAGTCATTTTAGCCATTTCCTAAGGCTATTTCCCGCTGCGAGCGGAAATCCAGTAGCAAGTCGCCAGTCTGGATTTTATTAATTGACGTATGAATGAGTATGGAAAAGTTTGCGCATTAAATGCGTCATTATTTAGAACTTTTATTTTCACTCCCCGGTCATTTAGAAGAAACGTTCCTTTGATCTATTTCCATAATTGTTCATGATAGTTGCGCATAAACAAAACATGTTTCGGTATTATTATTTTAAGTAATAAGAGGGAAAAGTACCAACGGATGATTACCCAGAGTATAAAAGACCACTCACAAATTTCATCTTCGTGTCTCTTGAAGGATTTTGGAAAGTCGAATGCACAACTAGCTATAATGATATCGAAACAAACAGAACTGGATTTACAGCTTTCTTGTCGACTTTGGTTATGCTTGTACGCATATTGAGGACAGAATAAACGTGAACAAACATATTGTCAACAGATGTATATTCCAAGAACGGTCCTCAACTCTCAGACCTAAGATTTTTGAAAATTCGGATTTTTTTTGGGGGGGGGTAGGATCTCTTACGTATAGCGGACATTATAAACGTGACCTACAATTGAATTGAATTGAATTGAATTGAATAAACGTGACCTACAATTTTCAAAAAATTTCCATGGAAAATGGTTTTATACCATTACCGCCCTGCGCGAAATTTAATCCATTTGGTCTACAGGGTATTAGGTTTTGTTCGCTTGTCTCTTTCTATTTATACGTTGTGTACAGATAAAGGCCATTTAAATCTGAACGGCTCAAATTTATCCTTTTTGCGTTCTTAATGTTACTTACATCGCCCTGTAGAGTTAAAATTAATAGGATAAGAAGTTCGCTGACTTTTCGATGCCCTCGTATATTTTAAATTTAGGTCGTATTTTTATTAAATTGGTTGTACTGGACCTCAGTCAGTTATGCTTTTACATCGAATAGCGTCGTTGACATTGTTGTTCGACGCAAACTGTGCATATATTCATAAACAAATAATAATGGATAATCTTTTTTTTAAAAAAAACTTTATTTAAACATTACCCTTTTCCTAAAACATTAAAACACAACAATGGTAAATATGCTTGCAGTTACGACAGTCAGACACACTTGTATTTCAAATTTTATAAACGCCATCATGATAGTCTCGGAAGTATATTTTTTGAAAAAAGAATACACAACTTTAATACAAATACAAGGTGACAGCATGCATTCAAATCACATGGGAAGACAGAGGAATATGTTTACGTTCCAGCTTGCAAATTCCTCATGACGCTAACCTCCTTTTCCAGACCATGCATCACTTCCGCTACAAGAAACTACGTAATGGCGATTACTCAAACCAAATAAGGGTAAACACATATCTCTTTTGATATAATTTTATTGTATTTCATTTTAATTTGGCATTCCACTGCCACATCATGAAAAACATCTAATTCAATTTTATTATTCATTAACCTGGACGATAAAAAGTTTATAAATCTAAAAAACAAGCAAGAGCGCTATACAATACCGCCAATATACAATACCGGTAGTTTGTTCCGTTTATAATGCGTTTACTTACTGTACTCATTGTGAATTTGTAATTACAGATGTACTATACTGGCCATTTAAGCTTACAATGTTTTATAATGCTTCAGAGAAATTCTTCACCATTTTAGTATTGAATTTCTGCACCGTACTCAATAGTTGCTTCATTTGATTTCTTCATTGTTGTCTTCGTAGAATTCAGGCAATAATTGAAAATATCAAGGTCGGTACATAGTATTTACATTTATTGTCGGGATAATTCCAGGCGTCTATTGAATTGATTGATTGAATTGAATGAAGATTTTCAAGAGAGATTTTCTATCGGCAAGATTTTGAATCTCACAGTTATTTAGTTGCTGTATGCGACTAAAAATTAACAAACCATTCTACTTTCACGAAAAGGTGAGTGTGACGTCTATTCACGTGTTCACCGACAGTCCATCTGGAAATGTCTACTTTGCCGGTGGTGGATACTATAGTAAACCACCAGTAGGGACTGTTTTGGAATGTGACTTCGTATGCTGATCCCGGGGTGAACTTAAGACTCACAGATCGTACGTGCATGGCGCCAACATTGCCATCAGCGCTTATTTCGAGATTGTCGGCTTGATGAATAATAGCGTTTGATCTAAATGTTAATTGATATCGGACTTCCGCTCCAAGCAAGATGGCGTCGATCAATTGTTGTTTACTTCCGGCTAAAACGGCTCCGTCTTTGTCGTTTACCAGTACTCGATTCCAGGTTCTTGTGTCAATGAACCAAGTCATTGGTTTCTTCTTGATTGTGTTTCCGCGATTGAAATATTCCCCAACGTTAAAATATTCGGAGGTTTCGGTCCCCGTCGTTGCTAGCACACGCCAGTCCCAGAAAACATCGTCGGTAAATGTTTTTAAGTCCTGTTTTGAAGCAAGACTCAAAACCTCGGCATTAATATGGCCACCTCTGACATTAATTTGGTCTGGCTCTACTGTAATGGCCCCATCAATTAGTACCTTAATGCGATGACCGGTTTCCACAGCAAGTCGTAGTAGCTCCAGTGACCCGTCTTCTAATTTACCATCAGCGTCGTGTTTATAAGCCATCTGCCAACAACTATCTACGTACCTGATTGGGGACATATAAAACAGTCATGTAATTCTGAAGAGTTGGTCTGTATGACATTAATCTGAATGTTTAACTCTTTGGGGGTTAACTATTTGTATAGAAAATGTCCGTTTAGAGTAAAATTCGCTCCATAGAGCGTGACCCGCAAAAAAGACTCAATGAAACATATTCAATTTCATACGACAAGATGAAAATATACACAAACATTGTTCGTGATACGTGTTAGGTATAATAAATGCACAGGATACATAGGGTACATATTTTGGGGTACAGACTAATATCGACTTACAATAAACGACATCTTATAAAATAAAGTACACTCGTTTGTTATACGAGGATACTAAACAGGAATTTCATATTATGTTCAAGTGTATATAAACAGAATTTTAATGTGTTTGCACGTACGACCTGTTTTTTAATGATATGTCTCTATGCAACTAAAAGGCTTAAAGGTTTAAAAAACAAGTTCGGTGATAAAGATATGCCACGGTGAAATACAAGAATATTCATAAACATTTATAAGGACCTAAATTTGGACGTATCAGCAGACAAAATGTACATGATAAAAAGTATTAAATTGCTTAACTCAACTGGTCTAGATTCATTATTTGCCAAATTTACACTCGTAATACAGTTTAAATAATATTGCTTTAGTTGTGAATGTAAAAAGTATATTTTACCAATTCATTGATTGTTGCATACTGCTGTTTCCACGCTTCACATGCTCCCCGATATTCCAGCGTGAAATATCTACGGCTCCATCAGTAGACCAAACAGAAAACCACCAGTAATCGTCCCCTTGAAATTCCAGGTTACGTCCATTCTGTCTTTCACTAACATGCCATAGTGATTGGCCGGCAGCTACCGTACGGTCGTATGATACTTCCAAATTATCCATTCTAACGCCATACCCCAACTGACGGTCGACGATTCGAATATCGGCGCCAGCCTCGATTGCGTATATGACGTCACGGACATCGCCGGAAATGACGGTGCCATCTTGTGTATGCGAATATACTGGATGGGGATAGTGTCTGTATAATTATAAAACAGCGCTTATTGCTTTTGAATGTCATTACCATTTGTACAGGTAAATATACAGTAAAACCTCACATAGCAACCACCTCAATATCCTGACCACCTGGTTAAAATGTCCACTTATTTTCTAACCGGTTTTCAATAACTTCATTATTGCGACCGATTTTTCGGGTCCAGAGGGTCGTCTCAATATCGAGGTTTTACTGCATGCATTTGATCTATGACCAGTGTTTGTATAAGACAACTTACTAATGTTGCTGGCCCACAATTTAATAATATACATGTACTGACTTAAATCTACGCTAAACTGTCAAAGTACGTTTTAAATGCTTCTTTATTATCAGAATTCGGGTATGGGCAATTACAGGAGTGGAATGATTTACCTATCAATATATCACCAGATTCGTGTGTTCAGTGTCCTAATCACAAGGCTTCAGGCAATGCACTTTTTATTGAAAAGGGTGAATCTTTCAGCGGCCTTTTGTTGTTTTACTTTCCGAAACGCAACGATTGAGACTTGGCCAAGAGGTCGAGAATAATAAAACTGAGTATAAAACTTGATCGGTTCTTACCTAATGTACCACTGCATATCAACATAGTCGCCGTTGATACCCGCAGAAACGTGGTTTCCGATAAAGTAACGTGCCATATGGACGTGTCCGGTACTACACAAGTTTACAAACCAGAAATACGGAACCTCTTGGAACGTATCGTAGGACGCTTTACTGACGTGAAATATTGCCTGGGCGCATACATTATTTCGGATAGTCTGTGTATTCTGTATGCTTGTTAAATAACCACCGGGTCCCCAAGATGGAATAAAAATTCGGACGTCCGCACCTGTCAATGTGGCCTTGATAAGATCCTGTTTTTCACCGTACACAGTTGTACCATTAGCACTGTTAGCATAAACCAAAGTCCATCTTTGATGGCAGGCAACTGCAAATTCACAAAACATTTTGTAAGAAAGAAAGTTATCTTAAAAATATAGTTCTAACATAAAGTAGATTATTCTGCTTTTGACATCGTCTTATAATTAATTCTGATACCATTGATTTCCAAGTTAAACGTCATTACTTATTGACAAGACTTCACTATTAAGGCCATCTCAAAATAACGATCACTTATTTTCGGACCGGTTTTCAATATTTTACTATATTTCAACTTGTCAATGAGACCACCTCTATATTAAGTCAGTAATTTTGGGTCTCAGTGGTAATGTTCATGTACAGGGTTTGTCGTATGTATTGTATTGCATCGCATCGCATCGCATCGCATCGTATCGTATCGTATCGTATCGTATTGACAACTAAGATAGAAACATCTTGCACTCACATATTCCATTGCTAAAACTAACTAATAAAGTTTTAGTGGCGATTACCTTTATTCAGAGTTAAAATAAATCACAAATGCATTCAAAATATAAGTAAAAGATACAGGCGTTTATAGCCAGATGTCTCTGTCGTCTTTAGCACAGCCGCACCTTGAGTTATTTCGAAGTTAAATTGACAGATAGATAATGTTATAAAAATGACAGACATTGAAAATCACACAAATTAATAGACTTATATTTATTATCGGGAACGTGCGTGTAGGAATTGCATGAAATTGTCTCTAAGAGCTCGTATGTAAGCACGTGTCATAGGATAAGTCTAGTACGATCTTCAACATTGCCAATACAAGCATGTTAATAATTGATTCATACATTATTCTATGATAAAAGACGGTTGGCTGTTCCATTTTACCCACCCGATTATAACCAAACAATAATACATAAAACAGGGGAGGAAATTCTAACAGCAGACTGAAAATGTACTTCTTGTCTTTTTTTGGGGGGGGGGCGTGTATGCGAATAAATTTGATGTCAGAATGACCTTTATTATATCAGTTGATAAAACATGTGTACGGCCTGCCATTGGCCCTGGAACCATGCAGGTTTATTCCAAATAACGCATTTATAGTACATGCAGGAACACTTATTTAATGCATCAACACACAGCAGCAAGTTAATATCTATATCAAACTGAGTGTGCACATGTATGTGAAAACAAATTTGTCAACACTGTAAAACCTCGATACAAGGGCCATCTATGGGAACGAAATAAACAGATTTAAGATGAAAATGATACAGTGGAAACTCTCTTCACCGGTTCCTCTATAAACCGGTTTTCCCTCTAAATCGACCTGATGTTCTGGTCCCGACTTCATTACTATATAATTCAAAAACCCCTTCTAAACTGACAATCCCTCTAAACCGGCTAAATGACCTGGTCCCGGGATGGACCGGCTTAGAGGGGTATCAATGTATCATTATAAGAGGAGGTTATAACCATACGGTCCAAGTATTTAGGGGTCGTTATGAGCAGCTTTATTGTACATATTTTTATCTTTTCAGTAATGTAAGCACTAATCCAATAATTCCGTTTTTTGTTTCATTTCCAACAATAATACTTGTGCTGATGTTTAAGTTCTGATCTTCAGTTATGGAACTGAATTAACAACAAATGACCGACCACCCGAGTACTTTCCTGCATTTTAGCTACTTTTGCTTTTTAACGAGGAAACGATACCGGGATGCCTTATTAGTTGGTCCGTGTGTAAGAAAGCAGAGCTCTTGAAATGAGACACAAATGCCATACCGAATACGGCATACGAACAGGTTTTTTCATGACGATCGTGTCAATTATACGATTGGCTGCAACTGACGCTATGATCACGTGATTGAGAAATGATAAAATTACAATTTACAGTTTACAGTGTAGTAAATATTTCATTTTCTTAACACTGTACGATCATTATTAACAATTGTCTCCCTTCCATTTGAGCCATGATTACACTAGTTATTTCCCTTTGAATACAGGTTGTACACATATTTGAATATAGACAAATGATATGAGGACATCCTTTTGCTATAGTTCTGTTTAATGAAAGGTTTCCCCTTTGCAATGTAAATTACACGAGACAGATGCAAAGTCTTATGCAACAGTCTCCAAACGCCAGCAAATGATTGGTGGTTAAAGAGCACGTATCATATTGTTGACCAATCACTTGTATGCATTTTGGGACTGGCCCATAACTTGATAGGTTGAAGTACGGCATAATTTAAAGATACATGCAATTTGAAGCGCAATATGGAATTCCTTATCTCTAAAGGTCACGGACGGTAATTACTGAAGGCTATCGGGACCAAGGATTTATGACTTTCTGTTGTTGACAATGAAAATAAACTATCCGGACGTACGTGTGTCAAAGCACTTCATAAACTATTGATGCTCGGGTTGGATCGCATTAAATTCACGGTATTTTCATCAAGTAATGACAAGACATGTTTTGTATATAAAAATCTACCTGTGGTATTACGTCAACAAAGTATTCAGTTTCTGTGTTTATGCGTAAAGACTTTAAACTTTCCCCGACGCCATTTTGACATTTTCTGTATATAATTTATCCTTATTTTCTCAAACTTACGTGAGCGTCCGGACTGTGCCCTAACGGTCAGTATCACGTGACATACACACAGGAAATACAACCAACCCATCTTGCCTGAGCTGAAATTGATAGAAATAGTTATTTATTTCTCGAGAAATGTAAAGAAAAACATAACAAGTTTGAGTTTCCTTTAATACAAAGCACCACAGCTATGTTCTGCTCTACGTTTGGTGGAAATGCTTACCTCAATTGATTTACAAATGTATTTTATTTTGTAGTGCACGTGTTTATGTATTATATAATAGTATAACCCCTTCAAACGGGACTCTCTGAAAACAGAAATTCTCCGAAAATTCGACGACTTTTCAAGTCCCATTTTTTTCTCTTCTGTAATCAATAGGTCTCTGAAAATCGGAATTCTCAGAAAACCGAACGTTTGGCTAAGTCTGGAAGGGGTCCGGTTTTCAAAGCTTTTACTGTATCTAAAAATCGCAAGACAATTTCTATTTATTAGATATGGCCATTGCGTTCGGTGTTAGGATGGGGGAGTCAATTGTCGCGTTGGAATCAGTGATTCCGAATTACTTGCTGTTATGCTGATAATTTATAACATACTTTATTATATGTTTTCAGATTTTTCGAGTTTAAACCGGTTTAAATCAGTATTCCTGTTTTAAACCGGCGTAGACCACTGTCTTAGTTTAATAGTTAGGTGTTAGGTGTTCGAACCTCGGTCTTGTCAGTTCCAACCATGGACACGGCATACGTTCTCTGTGACGATTTAGTTAAGGAGCTCATGTCTGAGGTCTTCTGTCCTCTACCGCTGATAATTTATGTGGAGAAATTGATTTAAACTTTATATCAATTTGGTCGTCAAATACAAACATGTGTTATGATATTTACTAAAATAGTATATTATGTTTTCGAAAACAAGGATGGCTTATATAAATTCCTTTCCAAAATTCCTTATAAAAAAGCTATGAGTCGTGAAAATAAATGGTCAGTATTAGATTTTTAATAATTTCTAAATGTGAAGATGATATTAAACTGGCAGTTACTTGTGGAGGACAAGGCTAGTACTGTCGTAGAATCCAGGAATAATAATAATCATAATAAGTAAACTGCCTGCATGAGTCCAATTGAAAGTAAAACTGAAATAAAAAAAAGTATTTAATTTTCCGATGGACAGTTAAGCTAACAAGTGCCCGGCATTCTGCACCCAAGTACTAGCATTGATCTTCGCTATTAACTGTCAGTATTAACTTTTTGAAACACCTGAGATACATTTGACGAATTCATAGGCGTATATTCGAAAACTGCACCACTAGTCAATGTACTGTTTCATTGTTATTCACAGAATTATTAATTAACAATTCAGAACATTGAATTAATCATTGTATGTGGACAAGTTTGCATAAGTAGCCATGCAATCTAGAAGTGTTTCATGACAATTTAGACGTAACGATGTCCACTTAAATGGCTTTAAATTTGTTCGAATATGAACATTAATGTCGTTTAAACAAATGGTAAAATAGTCTTAAAGTGCTAATTAAAATGAAATACTGCGCCACAATGTTGTCGTACGAAATATTTCGCTACAAAGTAACCGAGTTGTTTACATAATGACACCAGGGTCAAACCAGAATTATTTACCGTTTGCTTATTTAGATTAACTTGAGAATATCAGTCATTGCTTAGATTAGGGTGCTTGAATATTTTATTGAAATGTTTGATGTTTCCCAAAAGTGTTCATCCTATGTATAATTATGAATCTTAAAACCGTACGCCTTAATAATTGATAAATATGGTGCTTCAATTTCAAGTCAGACATATTTATTTAAAACACACAGCTCCATTTATTTCCTTATCAACATTACGAATGGATAAATCTACTTTCGCAATTTACTAGTTAAGAAAAATACGTATTTGTCTCGAAATAACAACATAACTAAACAACATTATAATTCAAGTAAAAAACAAACACACTAAGATACATAAATAAAACGTTTCTTCTTTATATGTTTAGCAAACAATTGAGTTAAAATATCGCTGAGTGACATGTTTTTTTTGATGATTTAATTATGTTTACGTCTGGAAAGTGAGAACAAATATTATTAATTTCGTCATTTATTAAACGTCATGTTTGTCTAAAATATGCGCGAATTTGCGAATAGTCATAAACTATTTTGACGTAAATTAAATGAAAACAGTTTATAAATACAAACATTGTTTTCTTCAATGACGAAACATTCTAGTCTTCTGCATGATTAACTTCTTCATACAAACACGTCTGTTGTACAAAATCTTGACATTTTACGTCAAAATAAATACTTACGTTGATACGAAAAAGAAGTGCGTCTTGGAAGGTCGGGCGATTTCTTAATTACCTTTTCTAAGGTATTCTAAGGTATAAGCTATTCTACGGTACAGTACAACCTTTCCAAATCAACACCCTTTGGGAGAAGCAAAATAATGTTGTTAAGATGTTGTTGTCTGAGGTGGTTAGGGCGCTGACATAAACCACGCACTTGTCGCTCAAACATACATTAAGACACGATTTCTGCATTAGTTAATTTCTCATGCATGATGTAGCCACATAATTCCACGATCCATGACACGTTTGAAAGTGTAAAAGTTTTCGATAATAGTAATTTATTGGAGCTGGCGTGTTCGAAAAAAAAATGGCCCGTTGGTATTGAATAATTGACTGTCGAGAATACATCAAATCTACGTCATTGTGGATCCCTTTTGTTTAAAATTGAACTGGTAAAAGAAAATTCATAATTATTACGAAAAAGTAAACAATTTGGAAGACATATGCCTGTAAGAAATGTTGTGATATATTCAGTAAATAGAGTCTAAGCACTTTGATTCATGATGTGGATCGCCGGTATAAATAATTAAAATAGTGCTGAAAACCGGTGTAAAACCCGGAAAAAACTATGTTTTAGATGTGGGTGGGGACGTGGACATTGACTGGTATAAAACGATCTCGTGTAGTAAGTAGTGTACAAACTGTCATAAAATGATTTAATGGGTGATATCATTAATACTATGTGCATTAAAATTATTACATACAGAAATGTATACAAATAGTCCGACAATTTGACAGGTGTAAACAATATGTATGATTAGGTCTGTCATGTGTAGACAATTACCATGTACGTCAACGGATATAAAAGATGTGTTGCATTTAATTGTAATGCGCATTTCTTGCTTATTTTGTTTAATTGTGTTTTGTGATAGCTGCATCAGCGAGCGAAACCTCTCTCTAATTCCCATCCATCTGACTACAGACACACTGTCGAGCATTCTTGACTGGTCGGTACACGTCATTGCATTCTATTTAATGTGTAAAAGAAAATATTGTTGGACAACCTGGACGATCTACATCTACACGCAAAATGTGGTCTTTATTGACAAATAACCTTTATTCGGAGGTCGGTTTGTTTTAAATAATCACTGAAGGATTTTCAGAGAATGGCCTTTATTCATAGGGTGGTCTTTATTCGGAAGTGGCCACAAACATAGGTTTGATTGTATTTTATTTACGGACTCTTAAGTATGGTCAAGTCTATGTAGAACACGTGCATTTTTGCGTTTTTACTGCTAAAATCACGTGCACGGCCTAAACTTTCTAAGTTTTGCAATGTTTGAAAAAATCGATCAGAGTACAGCTGATACTATCTTAATGGTATGCATTTTGCTGTGTTAATGTATACATATAAAAATTTAATTATCTATACTAACATGTTTTTTATTACCACAAAGACAAACTTAAACAATGAAATTATTATATACGGAAAATACTGTCCTTACATAAATTAACGTTCAACGGAGACACAAATTATTTTAGTGAATATATATTAGATATACAAGGCCCTATTAACTAATAATACATGTATGTTGTACCTATAAATGATTAATGTTTTGTCAAACATATATAGACAACACGTCAAGTATGTTCATTTATGGATAATAATCACAATACATATATTATGCTAGTCTCTGTATGGTAGTCAATGCATAATAGTATAACCGATCATGAAGTTCATTAGGGCAGACATGAACAATATGCCCTAAATATATGTTAAGTTAAGAAATATTTTTTTTAATCTTAGTTTCAGTTTTACACCCGTTCTCAACAGTTTAACCTGACCAGTTTTCCTGGATTCGGTACCAGTACGAACCCTGTCCTCCGCATGTAACTGTCCATTTCTCCACATTAATGATCAGCGGTAGATTTTGATTGGAACATAATTTATTATGCTGGTTTTAAGTCCTGATGTCCTCAACAAATGTAGAGTGATTCTGAAGACAGCCGATACATTTCACTTTGAATTATATATTAAGTTAAATAGCTGTTAAATGATACCACTGGGTGGATATCTTCGAGCACAATAAGGAAACTGGCACTTGTAATCTACAGTCAAACCTGTGAACATAGGCCACCCTTGGAAAATGCAACATGCGGTCTTTATTGACAGATGACCTTAATTCGGAAGTCAGTGTGTGCTAAATAATCAGTGACGGTTTTCAAAGGATGACTTTTATTCACAGGGTGATCTTAATTCGGATGTAGCATCAAACACAGGTTTGGCTGTATATAACAAATGCCGGGCGTTTTAGGCGTTTTTTAGCCAAAACATGCGGTCCGGGTCAGTTCTCACGGTACAATCACATGACATTAGAAGGGACTCATGAATTCCACTAAAACATACCAAATCCTAGCTGAATACAAAGTACTCACTAATAAGACACGAAGTCTAGTCTACATTATTCCTTTCTGCTTCGAATCTCCATAATGATTGTATTTAAAACCCATTTTAATTATTTAAAGATGGGTGTATAACACCCATAAATTTGCTATAAATTAGGCATGCCTAAATTTCTTTGACGAGTCGTAAATCAAGTAGACAACGCACATCACTAAATGACCGAATTTATTGATAATAAATCATTTTGCTTTAAGGATTTAGCGGTGCACTAGATATGCGTACAAATGCATTTCAGCGCACACGATGCGACCTCAGTAACATATACACGTTCGGATTAGTGAAACATTTATTACCAAAAATGTACATGAATAATACAGAAATAAATTCGGAAGTAGGACCTATTTATCAAAAATCAAACGCAGTCATTCCTGCGTAATTAGAACATCTTCGGACGGGGAGAACAAAATGTGATACTCACATGGTTTACAGAATATATAGTAAGATGCTGTATATCACCATCACTTCAAATATGTGATACACTAAAACCTCACATTGCGACTGCCTCAACATTACGACCACCTCGTTATAACGACCATTTAATTACAGACGAGCTTTCAATAACTCCCCTATAATTGAACTTGATAATGAGACCACCTCATTATCACGACCGATTTGTCAGGTTCAGAAAGTGGGAGCATTATCGAGGTTTTACTGTATACCTTTCATCAAGACAATATAAAATACATCAAAATATATCTGAGTAATAAAATTTAAAAGTCGAATAACTAAAGTTAACAGTTTTTATCAGAAATCGTGCATAATAAAAACATCGGAATTACCAAGATTAGTGTAAAAAATGACACTTGAACACGAGTCTATCACACCCATGATGATTTAAGGAGGGGACTTTCAGCCACAAAATTCTCATTTGCATCTTTATTGTTACTTTGTGATACGTCATACACCGTCGGAATTCATGTTGTAACAATAGCTTTTTGTTGAAAGATTTTTGCATTGCTAAAAATTTTATTATATCAAGAATTATTCCGTTCATTCTGATGAAGATAAGACAGGTACATTAACCTGCGACCAGCCGAACGCACAGACGGACGTACTTACGAGAGCTACAGTATTGGGTTATTCCCATTGATTTTCCTTTGATGTTTTTGACCCCACATCATACATTTTCTAACCTCATAAGTAAAAATTAACCCCACGATGACAGTTTGTACGGAATGAACCTCATAATGTCAATTTGCAAACTAATCCTAATCCCCTAATATACCTCTCGGACAGACGGACGAACAGCAGGACGGATTAACTGTTTTACAGGAATACGATGGTTACAATAGATATGAATGCTATGCAGAGTTCAGTCTTATTTGCCTGTAATTGCTACGGCAAACACACTTGTACCAGGTGCGTAACATGATCATCAACCCCAAATGGTATACAAGAGTTGTGGGCCTTTAATACTAAAACAATTGTTCAAATCTGTAAGTACAATGCACTCGGTACGTAACATTAATATCGACACTATACCGTTGACAAGAGCTGTGGGCCTTTAAAGCTAAAATAATTGTTCCAATGTATATGTTGAAAAGAATGTCTATTTTTATAGTCGCCATTTATATTTGAAAAATGCATTAAAAGTGTACGTAAAATTTACTCAATAGTAAGTTCATATGGCTGTCATTACGGAACAATGCGTCTATTGTTTCAGCAACAAAGCATCTTATCCGTAGTCTATTATTTTCAAAGTTTGACAATATATATCAATTAACATGTCAGCTTGGAGGAGGCGTACATGATGTTTTGATACGTCTAAACTAACTTGCATTAAATGTTTCTTAATAACATTCAGTTACGACAAAATTTACATTTAATTCGAATAACTCTTCACAATTGACATCAGGATTAATAGAACGCTGTATTTCCACTGTTGACGTCTCATTTAATTCAAAAGTAAAACTATTCATTTTCATGTGCTTGTGTAAGATTTTACCACGAAGACGTTAAAAAGCGTACATGCACAGTTCATCAAAATTGCTTTGAATGTGATATACACCTTTCAAACGAATGTTCCATTTAAAATATCATTGCTTCCTTTTAAATAGCACCTTTAAAATGGGGTGGGAAAAACATTTTGGTTCATTTCATCCGATAAATGTATTTAATATTTATTGTGTGTCATACACGATTATTGAGGCGTTATGTTTTATATTTCAGTTCTAACCTGAACGATGAAATGGATTACTGAATTTACAATAAAGAATGTCAAGTCTGTATTAACATCAAGCTGCATGTAAACAATGGTCACAAATAAAACACACACTTATTGATATTAAAAAAACAACTAAAACTCTGAATAAAAGGCAACTTTTCGTAAAGACCGTCTTTTATCTCTCCCTTCGATGGATTCGGCACCCAGGATTGACTGAGCTTCAACATTTAATGTTGAAAATGCTTCAACAGAACAATTGTCGGTGGTCACCACTACTGGTTATAAATCATTTATATACTTACAGTCAAATTAGCGCGAATGTCGACCTGGATGGGTAATCAGCGATGACATAATGTTGAAATACTACACTCAGACAATACACTGCCTCTATTGTACCATTAATGTGGTATTTGAGAGACAAAGAAAAAAACTCGTAAAAAGCAGTAAGGTCATCCACATCACGATTGTTTCCTAAAAGTTATTGTGACGCTACATACCGTTTTTACACATTTAATAACCTATTTAATGCAGTGTGTTGACCTACGCAATACATCTAGGTCACCAATAAAACTTCATTGCAAAAATGAAAGAGGAAACAACATTCATATCTATTTGAAATGAGAACATGTAAAAGTAGGCAAACATTAAACAACATACAGTGCAACCTCTAATGAGCGGTCCTCTCTTGAGCAACAATTATCTATTTTATCTTAACACACATTTCGTATTTAGGAGGTACGATTCGCCCCCAAATTTCTTCGTACTATGGATTTTAATGTTGAAAATTCAAAGGTCGCCCCCCCCAAAAAAAAAGAGGCTCGGGTAACCGTAACACAACTATTGATCCTATCCCAATGATTTAAGATTCAAATTCCACCGTTTTTGGTGACTTTCTACTTAATGTTCACACCCCTTAAACGCCTATTTCAGTACAGATCATGACGTCTGCGTTGTCTATGACTAGCAATCACAACCGTGAGTTCGAATCTCAGCCGGTACCAAATTTCAAATGCGAGGGAGCTGTTCAGCTTGCTCATGGAAGGTCGGTGGTTCTATTCAGGTGTACTCATGTCTTCTTCCTCCACCGTTAAAGCTGGAAAAAACGCCAAATTGACTCCGGCATTTGGTGTTGCGTAAAACCCAGTGAAAAGATACATGCTTTATGAAGTACGAATGTGTCAATTATTTGTGACAGGACTATGAACCCTAAATTAAAGGGTTACATCATTTCCCTTCACATTGAGGTCATACAATGCGCTTCGGTCCTTATTTAATGGGTCACAGCACTTACCAGCTCACAAAGGAAACTTAAACAAACCCGAGTACGGTTTGATGCTTTTAAAACGTATTGTTAGACATATCAAATGTAATGATAAGACTCATAAAAGTCAAATAATAAAGTATGTATCTAACGAAGTGTAAACCAACAGTAGTGACAACGAATTCAGAATTCATTCGTTCAACTGTACGGTACTTGTAATCGTACTGTTTTTTTTTTTTTTTTTTTTTTTTTTTTGATGATACACGGAAACAATATCACGGAGTTATGATTTAACTGAGGCATTGTCATTAGTCAGACGTTTTTTGTATAACAGTTTTTGTGGTTAATTAAAAACCATACATAACACTTATGTATCATGTTTAACCGTAGGAGTATACCTGTGCCAACCAGAATATGAATTCTCTTCGCACCATCGGGCAAATTTTAACTCGCAGGGTCTTACATAATGACATATAAACAATTTCTCCAGAGCGACGTTCGCTTGAGCAACAATCTCCCTTTAACAACATCATGATTTTTACCAATGTACGGTTTAACTATTAATTTAATCTCTCTCGAGCAACAATCTCTCAACAACAACATAATTTTGCTTCTCCTAAAGGGTGTTGCTTTGGAGAGGTGCACTGTAGTTTTTTATGTTACTTTCATGAAGCTCCGTAAGTTATTTTTTACGCTTTGCTGATGGCTTTATTATCGTCCAAACCACCAAGCTTATTTTCATCTCTCAAAATGATAGGTATAAAATTATGTTTTCGACGGTTTTCAAATCAAAAGAAGCGTTTGTTTTACTTTACTTTATGAACAAGGAGCACGTACTTCTGTAAAAAAAACACAACCGAAAACGACTGCAGATATGAATACGGTAATCCCTCTATGAAATGACCCTATACATCACGCCATTGAACGAACGAACTTTGTAGCTGTTTCCAAGAGGAACAAATTTGTTCTGTACTTTACCTCTCCTTTAAACAACGAACGTTGACATTGGCTCAAACAGTATATAGCACTAAGGAGAGAATACTGCATCTCCCATTGATTGGATTTAATCAAAATACAATGTGATAAAAATGGCTTTGACAGCAAGAAAATTGCCTCTGTAGAATTAAAGACAAAACTTTTTACAAGCATAAATGATACGAAAAGGAAGAAAATATTTATGAAACTATAGCTTATTGTATAAATGATATTAATTAATCCGACAAAAGGAACGTGTTGCACACATCGGATGATTTTGATTGATGTTAGTTCTCACATTCTAACACAACAATGACTCTAACCATCATTTTTTGTGCATTTATACGTCAAACATCTAATCGACCATGACAGCGCATGCATCGTCTGTCTACATATGGTGTTCATTTTCATGTTTAGTATCATACCTCAGTATGGTACCAAATATTATAATGTATAATTATATTGTAAAGCCTTACGTTGCGACCTACACAATATAAAGACCGTCTCATTGTTGCGTCTGCTTCTGTATGGACTGGGTTTCAATTGGTCTACTATAATTGATAACCAGTCTCCCAAAATATGAGATTTTAGTGTGCATACTTGTAGTATTTTTTGTTGTTTCATGAAAGAGTTGCACAGTTGGCAAAATATTGGAAAAAACGATTTTTGGATGAACATTTTTATCATAGCACTGATGAAAAGAAAAACAAAATTATGCAATATAGGAAATCATACATTTTGCTATCTATAGATGTGTATATTTACATAAAAATGTACAAGATATAGAATTAGAGGACTGTTATGTGAGATATCTAAAACATTTGTTATTACATTCAATAAAAGGCATCCGACATATGGGGCCTATACCATAGATGAATGTACATCATAATTCTCAGTTATATACTAGTATTTCAAAAAAAAATAATCAAAGAGACCTCCATTTTCAGATCTTGCTCGTCAGCCAATGAAAAGTGAATTCTGTATGAGAAACTACATCATGTTGTCAAGACTATTTTTGACATGAATTTGAAGAAGGACCGGCAGAAATAGTAAAATTACTAGATGAAATATCACAGACATACAATGCATTAATATCAATACTATAATTATCATAATATATTGATTGAGCATAAAGTTGTCATTATGCAAGAAGCAATTTGTAAATTAACAGCTAGCAACTGTTTTTTTACTAAATACGTTTCGTTACAACACTATTGAGGTCCAAATAAACTGTTTTACATATTTGTTATTAACTGACATACAGTTTTGTGACAGGCTTTTTATGGATATACATTATGTAAGGAAACAGAAGATTTTTTGCGATATTACATTTTCCTGTATTTCACCGTTGTTTTCGTCCGTAACCTTTGAGCCCAAGCTTGAAAAAATTAATGGCTTAATGCCACAAAAAGAACATTTTCGCTGATGAAGATGAAGAATACATGGGTTTCCGAAAAGATTTCGGTGAAATGACTTAAATAAGATATGAAATATGCAAAAAAGTCTGCAAACAAACCAAAACAATATAAGAATACAATAAAACACAAAAAAACGTCCTACCTTTCGCGAGACAAATCCGTTCACAAGCTAATCTGTATATTGTCTGACGTCACGCATCCGGGCATCTTCACTTGTCGTATGATGACAGTTGTTATGGCGTTTTAATTGTTAACAAATGTGTGCTACAAACTTACCACATGTCGTTTATATATTCGCATGACATTATTCAGTATTCTTTAGCGTTCAGTTGTATCAGCATATGACGTTTCTTCCTCATTCGGATCTACTTGGCAATGTCGTTCAATACATATTTTAGTATTGCTTTTATTGTATCATTTATTATATGTACTAACGTAAGATTGTATGACGATTAACTGGCCTACACGAAATGCAGAAATACATAATGTAGATTTATATTAGATTTGCCTATAGCCGACTACAATTCTATTCAACTGTGAACATGCTTGTGGTTTTCAAATCTCGGAAAAATGAATTGTATTCGACCAAGAGAGCAAATTCAGACCAAAATTTAAAAAAAAAACAGTTCAGTACTCAAAGCTTGTGACATTGTATAAACCAAGTTGGTTTGCTAACAGTTTAAATTCGTTTTGTGTTCATTTTCAGATTTTCTTTATGTTCTAATTTGTTATTTGTTGTCTGGTTCGTAACTATGATAGTTTGTGTTAAATGCGGCATTGAAGTGATGTGACTTTACTTTGTTTTAATATTGTCATATAGCATTCACATTGTTATCTCAACAACATCCTTACGTAATGTATAAATAATACATCAGGTAAACTAACAAATAATGTGTAACTACATTCCTCTCGAGAGTTTTGAATGGTGATCGACGGTTAAGCACCATCGCACTCCATTGCTTAAATCAATAAGGCGGGGCTTTCATCATTTCTAAGAATTGCAAGTGAATAAAACGTAACGGTCAACATCACAATACAACTGTCAGAAAACTTGGAATGGATTATGATATCTGGACCTTGTTTGACTTTGATTCGCCTAAACAAAAACAAATATTGTGGCACGATAGGAATTGGAGTTGTTGCCATCTGGTCATCTATTGAAGAAGAACAACATTTATCAAGTCTTACATGTTTGTCTTTATTTGACCCCGCTTTGCTCAAACCAATTGATAATTAAATAATATAACATTATAGCAATGGAACAAAATGCTGCTAAATTTACTAGGTCTGGTTTAATAAATGACAATATTCACACAGAAAGTGCACTTGATCATTGTTTTGCTTTCAGCATCGCATTTTACCGCCATCACTCTTGCGCGACGAAACAGATATGAGTGTTTTCGACAGACACGTGTTATTTTTATTATCTTCACTATTCAAACTTCACGGGAATGTAGTGCTGGAACAATACTTGATTTGTTTCGACGAGACGCTGTATCGTGAAATACATTTCTTATATCCCGAAATGTTGTACGTTTTATAGTTTTTTTTGACACATACGCACTCAATTTATATGGCATTTTATCCTGACGATGCTGTTTCAAATCCAGTAACCCTATGAACTGGGAAACAGGTTGCTTTTAATATTAGCATTTTTAAATTTATTGCTACTAAATGTTGATTTTAATGACTAAATCTGCACATTTTACCATGTAATTGATATTCTTGTCGAATATAAACCGCAATCGAGTAAGACAACGAACAAAAGATTTACTAAGATGTTTACTTTGAAATTTCATGTAGGGTATTGAGGTAAGTACAACCTCTCCAAAGCAACGCCCTTTGGATAAAGCAAAATTTTATTGTTGATGAGAGGTTGTTGCTCTAGAGAGATTAAATTATTAGTTAATGGGAAAATCATGCAGTTGTTGATGGAAGGTTGTTGCTCAAAAGAGGGCCGCTCTAGAGAGGTTGCACTGTAGACGCGTACGCATAAACAATGGGCTGCAGTAAAAAACCAACATGAAGATAAACTTTTGGACCAAATTAGATGGTTTTAATATTGAGTTCTTAAGTTTGTTGGTGGAGGACATATCCTAAACCGGTCTGAAAATAAATGGTCATTATAATAAAAAAAGTGAGGTCATACTTTATTTGTGGACTATATCAAAACATTTTAAAAACATTTAAGTGTTAAAACAGGACGTTTGAAACAAAATATTGAAATATGAGTACATATCATGTTATATTTATTTTATTTAATACACATATGTACATACATGTATTTATAAACATTTCAATGATTTGTGTGGCAACTTTGAGTTGGCATCATATTTGCTTTCAAATATTCATAAGTTAACAAAGCAAGCACTTGTAGCAAAATTTTATTTATTTATTTATTTATTTATTTATTTATTTATTTATTTATTTATTGACATTGATACAAGAACAATCAGCTAATGAAGACATTCAAACAAATGATTTTAAATGATACATAAAGAACATAATGATATGATGAATAAGGCGATACCTTTTCTTATACATTTAATGAAGATAATCATACAGCCAAAAGCTGTTCGTCATTTCATTAACATGCGAATTCACTCTATCTTTCTAGTCCAGCGTTTACGACGTGGAATTTTACACATTAGCATCAAGTGTACGACCACTGATTGGTTTTCAGAAATTGGCTTCAAAGTTAAATTTGACTCTTTTCGGTCGTGACGCGAGTACAGAGTAGTAACTTTAAGCGAGACTAATTCGACAATGGCGAAAACAAATAAATATAAACACCGTTAAGATGTCATTTGAACGCAACATGTGGCTGTAAATGATACGAAGCGATTTCTTCATTTGAAAGATGACCCAATGGTGGTTGTACTGGTTTAAAATTGCAAAGTCACACCATCGTGATCAATTCTACAATCTCTAACATTAAGTCAATAAGTCATTAAGTAAAAAAAGGAAATCAGTTTTGGAAAATATCCAAAAACATTGTGTTTCATATTCTATTATAATTAATGCCTTTATGCATCTTCAAAAGTGTTTTTCTCTAAAACTCAAACATGATAGTAAAACATAAAAGAAAAACACGACTTATGCAATGAATAGGTCTTATGACATTATTAAGACTTTATGTGGAACTAAATATGATCATCTCCTCTGCTATTTAATAATTCCATGTTGTAATGATTTCGTGCGGCAACAAATATTGAACAGTTTATTACGAACAGTCTTATCCAATATTACAAATAATATGAAATTACAAAACGCTTGAGAAGGGTCTCCAAACGCTTGCATGTAAAGAAACACTTCATCACTCACTTTATGTAGTTCATAGTGGACACTTCCAAGAAGAATCGAACGGTCCCCCAAACTCTGATCACAAAGAATACGAACCATACATACAGAAAATTCTGATCTTCGTCTCGTATGGTTTCGTGAAAGTCTTCGAATCTTCGGTGACGATGATGTAAATACTGTAAACACAAGTTCAAATACAAGTCAGAGTAGTACCTTGTTTTACTGAGTAACCTTTGTTCGTCCTGCTATGTTACAGATTGGGGCCAAAACTAAACTTCTGTCGATTCCGAATAAATGACAGAGTACAAATGTTGGCGTACATGACCTTAAAGTAAATGTTATAAAACCATGGCACTGAATTACAATAACAATGACTTCTGCATAAATATTATTTGGCAACTTTGTCGTACGGTCATTAACCGTTCATTAAAAGTATGACAGGCTCACTATTAAAGCTTATCAGATGTAGTTTCAACAGGACGTATAGTGATGTCGTCAACAAATAGCAAAGGATTTCCCATCCCTTACCAGTGACAAACATCCACATTTTATAATTGGGTTTGCTTTCGTCAATCCAACACCATGGACACCAGTGCCTGCTGTACTATTGGTATGGTCCTCATTGGAATGTATCCCCAACATATGATATTTACCCCCTGCAATGCTGACTGTTATAGATGTAAAAATGTAAGACACGTAGTGTGAAGGGTTTTTGATTCTGCAATTTATTGGGTTGTCATGTTTGCAGGCATATTAATAGAGTAATAACAATTCCGAGAAGTAAATAGTTTTTGTTGTGCCCCACTATAAATTGGGTGCGTTAGACGATTAAATATCCTTTCTTCCTTTGCACATTTTTGGAGGTTCTTTCAATTAGGTAAACAAAAGGTTGACAGCTATATTGTTTTACCAGAGTGGCGTGATTGATTTTAGATTCTCCTAAGCGCTTTTCAGCCCCTTATAGTCTAATGGTGTAAGTTAAATAAAGCAAATAAATTCACTATCTGATATTTGGTATTGTGTATGTAATATAACGTAATGTTTTGACTTATTATAAATTATACGTGCTTTGTCGAGTTCTATGTCCATGGCTTTGTACTCGATAAATGTAAAACATGTGCAAAGATTTATGTTGTATTTAAGTATCATTATCTTATGATACGAAAAGAATTATTTTCTTTGTAAAATTTTTTTTTCTGAGAAATTTAAAAACTAAGGAATGAAATATGAAATGCCTATTTAACTTTTATTGATTGTAAACTGATTACTATTGTTAACTATCATTTCAGCGTTTTCCATCGAATTATCCATAAATAAACTCCTGAAGCATTGGGCGATCTATTTTATATCTGAATCGCTAGCCCGGAATAAAAGCAGACTTGTCCAGGCATAGTTATAGTGACAATATTACGATAGATACTTCATTACGACGAGGTTAGCTGTGATGATATCAAAAACAGATAAACTGTTTGGAAAATCCAGTTTATTTTTAATGACAAATAAAATGTATTGATAAATGAAAACAAATAGTAAACAATTAAAGTAGACTTACCTGGAAATAACCACGAAACAAAGTTATCTGCATAAACAAACGCCTTGCTTGACGTCCCATCAAATTTGAAAACCACAGTTGAAAAAAACTGTATTGCAATGACGATGGTTAAGTTGAATGAAACGAGACTGGAATATGTTGTTACATAACTTTGAGGCAAGCATACTGTGTGAAATGCATTTGTATTCTATGTAATGGCTGACACGATAAAACCTTGAATGTAAAGATACAAAAACTAAAATAAAGTACTTAATAATACTAAAGATATGTTTAAATATCATTTTGATGCGTAAGAACAATAAAACAAACTATTGGATCCAATTGTTTACCATTATGTGGGTAACAAAGCAAACATATACTGGACGTCAGAAGAAAGTAACCAGTAAGTGATATTGGTATAAAATAGACAAAGCGCAAGTAATCGAGAATCTAATTCTGGAAGTAACCTTTTACTACCGTTATATGATTGCTTATCCATTATTGACAATAAAATTGCTGTATATCATTTAAATTGCAAGGTCGGTATATTAGGCCAAACTAGAAGAATTTTTATGATGGCTACTTTCTTATGACGGCCAGTATATTAATGGTAATAGGAATTTCGAACAATGGAGAATGAAAGAGACAGACCATCACGGTGTCTCAAGAATTAAAGATTACAAGTTGAACATATTCAGAAAAAAACTTGATTTCATCAGGAATTGATTTTAAGAGATAAATGGTTACCTACCCGATGTAATTAAACAACCAGCTACTGAAAGCCATGTTAATAATTTTCTTGTAGAGTTCCTGATTTCTGGTAGACATGCATAGGTACTTATTATGACAGATCCTCCTAATATTGACAAGCAACTGCTAATTATTGTCAACACAACGGCTGGAAACATTTCGATTGATGACATCGTTAAATAGTATAATCCATTTTATGATACAAAATGAAATAAAATTAAAATGCAACTGCTTTTTATTTTTTACTTGATGTACAGCAAACAAAGTTCACAATGACGAAACATATCAAATTGATATAATCAGCGATTACAGCATCAATTTAATCATAATCATTGTTTACTTGTAGTTTGTTTATATTACAGGATGATATTACGAGGGAAGTTGTGAATATATTGTTTAATTTTTTATTTCTTTTAAAAAGGAATACCATCTACACTGCATGTAGTAGGGTACTGCTTCCGGGATGTATGATAATGAATCAAACATTTATACCTAGGACAGTGGCTATACAATAACCATAAATAAATACCACAACAAAAGTTAAATTCTAATTTTATTTAATGATAAGATACTTCGTCATCAATGAAATACATATTTTCATGACTTATAATTCATACAGGATATAATCAATTTTCATTATGTATACATCAAATTCTTTTCGTAATAATCAGTAATGTTATGGTTTTCTTGTTTCACGCTTTGCACACGGTTTAAAAGTCTTTTTAAAAAAATAATAAACCTTCACATTTTTCACATGTAACGGATGTCCGTTTTAAGGAATCTTGGATTGTACATCATTTGTGTTTTATCTATTAAACAAATGCTTGTAGTTTTAGGCTTTTTGTTTATTAATTTAATATCACAATTGACAAACTATGTGGTCTTCGTACTCAGCAGATCATTAAGTGAGGTTCAATTGAACGCCCGGATTGCTTACAAGTTTCATAATGATTATGAACAATTTTTATTATAAAGTTATATGAAATGTCATGCATTTAATGAGCAAATTAATCACAATGATGCTAAATTTATTCCGTTTTTATTTATAGCGTTTACTGGAACTACGAATCAGCACGGTGCGCTCATCTGTGCTGTTGATTAATTCATTTGGAAATGATTTGGTGTGGCGAAAAATATTTAGAATTGCATTACGTATAGTCTTATCCAAAATTACAAATAATATGAAATTACAAAACGCTTGAGAAGGGTCACCAAACGCTTGCATGTAAAGGAACACTTTATCATTCATTTCCTGACATTTTGTGTGTTGATCACAGTTGAAAATCTTCATGAAGAATCGAATGGTTCCCCAAACTCTGATCACAAAGAATACGAACCACACATAAAGAAAATTCTGATCTTCGTCTCGTATGGTTTCGTGAAAGTCTTCGAACCTTCGGTGACGATGATGCAAATACTGTAAAAGTTATGTAAGAATTAGTACAATATGATTATATTACGGATCTTCTCCTTCTTAATATTCTTAAAAATGTTGTTTTTATTGTGAACTGGAACAACGTCGGTTGCTTCATGACTCGTTGAAAATAAAGCTGGTAAAACAAGAATGAATGGCTTTGCTAAGAATTCAGAATGTTAGCTGTCATTAGGATTGTTTCTAACCTGTTTAAAACAGAATGAGCCTGTTTTCTGTGCATCAGAAGTTTTTTATATTACCGGTATGGAATGTTGCTACGTTCAATATTTAGACCAATGGTTTCTGCACATACATCATTTTTACGTTTACTGCAAATACTTACAATATGCACTTTCAGTAGAACGTATAGTGAAGTCGTAAACAAATAGCAGATTATTTCCCATCCTTTACCAGTGACAAACATCCACAATTTATAATTGGGTTTGCTTTCGTCAATCCAACACCATTGACCTGTGCCTGCAGTACTGTTGCTATATCCATGAACAGTGGCACTGACATTTTCCCCCAATACATCATATTTACCACCGGCAATGCCGATGATTATTCCTAGAAAAAGATAATGTAACAATATTGAAGGCGTTCGTAAGCTTAATAACTTGTGTAATTATAGGAACTTTTGAACAAGCATGATGTCTCTTCTATAACCAGATTCCGGGCACAGTTCACATAATACAAAAACACGTTTTATGTAGCTATTAATATAGTTTGCACCCAATTGATGAAACCAATAAGTTAGGAGCCAGATATTGGCTTTATATTAAAACAAGAAATATACAATTTAAATACCAGGATTATACTTTGGTATGAAAAATTAAGACGCTCTTTCAATGTATAGATACACAGTGCGTTGTTGTTTCATTATATTTAAGCAATATTTAGTGCATAATTGCAAGCTTTAACACGGGGTCCTAGCTCTTAGTTCTCAGATCCGGTCCAGTAGCTGGGGGTAATTCTCTGTCATATTTAGTACGTTTTGGCAAGTGAAAAATCGTGTCAGCTTGTGATTGGCTTATGAAAGATTATATCTACAATGAAAACGCGAAATAAATTGACAGTGTCATCTTAATGAAACATGTCTCACTCAGGAACTGTTTATCAATAATTTATGGTTACGACATGCGCTTATTTCTTACTAACAAGAACACTTACCAGGAATCGACCATGAAACTAAATTTGCTGCAAAAACAAATTTAGATTTTGTTGTCCCATCAAATTTGAAAACCACTGTTGAGAAAAGCTGTATGGCAATCGCGATGGTTAAGTTGAATGAAACGAGACTGGAGTACGTTGTTATATAACTTTGATACTCACAAATAGCATGGAGGTTATCTGAATACGACGCAATGGATGATGCGAGGTACCCTGTAAATAAACGAATATCCATATATCCATATCTGATCTCTGTCGTTGGTTGTTGGTTTATAACTTTGGGGTTGGATACAAATATTTTGATGTATATACTTGTATTTAGTGCGAGATCTGACATTAGGTGCGTGAATAAAATTATATCATTAATTGACAAATACAAATACAACATTGTCAGAAAGCCAGATGATTTTGCGTACATAAAATGCAGTCAAACTATTAAGTACTAACTGCTACAAATCATCAGAAGTATTTGTGTTGAAAAAAAAAACAAAGTCCATCGAAACATTGCAAGACCTGTCGACTCCTGTGCTTGTAATACGTGCAAAAATTGTAGAAATTTAATCGAAGGCATTTTAAGCATTTTTGAAATACGCTATTGGGATAAAAGAAACAAAAGGTTACTTACCAGACGCAGTTAAAAGGTCAGCTAATGTAAGCCAGGTGAATAACTTTCTTACAGGATTCCTGATTTCTGGTAACCATACATAGGTCCATATTATCATAAACGCTCCAAATATGGACAAACTACAACTGACAGTTGATATTACAACTACAGATAATGTGGATGAATCCATGGTTGAAATAAACACTTCAAATATAAACCTCAATAACCAAGTGTGAAAAATTCTATATCGATAATAATATAGTATGAATAATTAAAATTTTGTTCAATGTTACTAGCCCTGGATTACCTTTGCATTAATATGAACACACATATATATACCAGTTACATCAATTGTTCTTGTTATCCGTTCTATCATTATCTATGTTTTCAGGATTGTTTTATATTACTTTATCAAATACCATTACGAGATCAACAAGGAAGTTATCCATTCATTTGTCAAGCTTAAGTCTAAAAATACCATGATACTTTATCATATATATATGTATATATACCAGTTACATAAATTGTTCTTGTTATCGGTTCTATCATTGTCTATGTTTTCATGCTTGTTATATGTTAATTTATCAAATATCAATACGATATCAACAAGGAAGTTATCTATTAATTTGTCAAGGTTAAGTCTAAAACATCATAGATCAGCGAAATTGCCACGGAAAACTTATAGCTCCCCTGGCCTAAAGAAAACAGTAAGAGTGTTATATTTCCCCGTGTGAATATACGACACATCCGGCATTTCCATAAATGTTTTCAGAAGGCATTTGTACCTCAGATACATACCTTCATTATTTTGGTAAACAAATTTGATAAATGAATTCGGTTAGCATTACGAACGTAAAATTGGTCATTTGATAATAATTTGATGAATGTGAGCAAAAAAATTCGTAATCAAAATATAATTGGTATCTAATGAATACGTAAAATGATAATAGACAATACTTTATTTGACAATGTTCAACAATGACAATGTTTGACAATTCAATATGTAAGGTCAAAGTGTGTTTACAAATTGAACAAAATTTGGTATGTAACAATTGTTAAAATCATCATAAATTAGCATAGCATATAAAACTTGTCAGCTTAATATAATTAATGAAATTAATATTTATGAAAATGGTTTTCCCTGTACAGATGCACTTTGGAAATTCTAGTTCAGAAAAGTTAAAAGCAAGTAGAAATACAACAAAACTGAATAGGCCATTTGTATACAATTGTATTCTCAAAAACCAGTTAGCCATACGTGATGGTCATTTAACACAACTAAAGCTCCTATGTAGTTCTTAAACAGTAAAACATATCTTAGTGTCAGCTCTCGCACTCAATACAAGTATATATATAAAAATAATTGTATTCTACCCCAAAGTTATAAACCAGCATACAAGAGCAGTATTATCCTATTAGCACATAGCTTAGTCTCTAGAAAATGGTTCTTGCCGATCGCACACGACAGATAGAGATCAGAATTCATATAGATATTCTGTTACAGTGCAACCTCTCCAGAGCGGCCCTCTTTTGAACGACAATCTCCCTTCAACAACAACATGCTTTTCCCCCACTGTACGTTTTGACTAACCTCTCTAGAGCGGCAACCTCTCAACAACGGCGTATTTTTGCGTCTGTCAAGGGATGTTGCTTTGGAAAGGTTGCACTGTATTTACAGGGTACCTCGCATCAGCCATTGCGTCGTATTCAAACAACTTTCAAACCACTTGTGAGCCTCAAAGTTATGTAACAACATACCCCAATCTCGTGTCATTCAACTTAACCATCGCCATTGCGATACAGCTTTTCTCAACAGTGGTTTTCAAATTTGATGGTACAACAAAATCTAAGTTTGTTTTAGCAGCAAATTTAGTTTCATGGTCGATTCCTGGTAAGTGTTCTTGTTAGTAAGAAAATAAGCGCATGCCATAACCATAAATTATTAATTATTTATGAAAAAGACCTGAAAGGGACATGTTTCATCCATTTTCAGACGACACTGATAATTCATTTCGCGTTTTCATTGTGGACATAATATTTCATAAGCCAAACAAGCTAACATGGTTTTTCCCTCACCAAAACATATGAAATGTGACAGAGGTTTTTTTTCTCAGTTACTGGACGGGTCTGAGAATTAAAAGCTTGTTAAGGCTTGCAATTATGCACTTAATATTGCCAAAATATACTTAATTTACAACACACTGTATATGTCTATATATTAAATGAGTGTCTTAAATATTCACAGAATAATACCAAATAACAAGCCTGATATTTAAAATGTATATTTCTTGTTTTAATATAAAGTCAATATCTAGCTTCGCACTTACTGGTTTCATCAATTGGACGCAAACTGTATTAATGGCTACAGAAAATGTGTTTCTTGTATCATGTGAACTGCACCCGGGGTCTGCTTTTACAAGGGACATCGTGGTTGTTCAAAAGTTCCTATTAATGCCTTCCATATTGTATCTTTTTTCTAGCAATAATCATCGGCATTGCCGGTCGTAAATATGATGTGTAAGGGAAACATCATTTCATTGATGAATATGGCTACAGCACAGGTCCATTGTGTTGGACTGAAGAAAGCAAACCCGATCCTATTGATGTTTGTCACTGGAAAGGGTTGAGAAATGCTTTGCTATTTGTTTTACGACTTCACTATACGTTCTACTGAAAGTATTATAGTAAGTTTTTGCAGCAATCGTAAAACATTTGTATGTGCAGTTACAATTGTTCTTTACTTGATGAACAACAAACATTGTTCACAATGACGAAACATATGAACTTAATATAATCAGCGATTACCGTATCAATTTAATCATTATCATTGTTTACTTGAAGTTTGTTTATATTACATTATCACAGGATGGTATCATGAGGGAAGTTGTGAATCTGTCGTTGAATCTTTGATTTGCTTTAAACATGAATACTATCTACACTGCATGTAGTGGGGTACTGCTTCCGGGATGTATGATAACGAATCAAACATTTATACCTAGGACAGTGGCTATACAATAACCATAAATAAATACCACAACAAAAGTTAAATTCTAATTTTATTTAATGATAAGATACTTCGTCATTAATGAAATACATATTTTCATGACTTATAGTTCATACAGGATATAATCAATTTTCATCATGTATACATCAAATTTTGTTCGTAATAATCAGTAATGTTATGGCTTTCTTGTTTCATGCTTTGCACACGGTTTAAAAGTTTTGTTTTTTTAAAACCTTTACATTTTTCACATGTAACGGATGTTTTAAGGAATCTTAGGTTGTACATCATTTGTGTTTTATCTATTAAACAAATGCTTGTAGTTTTAGACTTTTAGTTTATTAATTTAATATCACAATTGACAAACTATGTAGTCTTCGTACTCAGCTGATCACTAAGTGAGGTTCAATTGAACGCCCTAATGTCTTACTCGAAGCAAGTTTTATAATGATTATGAACAATTTTGATAATAAAGTTATATGAAATGTCATGCATACTTAATGCGCAAAATTACTCACAATAATGCTATTCTCATACCAACGGGCAAAATGTATTCCTAGAGCGTTTACTGGAACTTTGAATCAGCTCGGTACGCTCATCTTCTGTGTTATTGATTAATATATCATTTGGAAATGATTTGGCGAGGCAACAAATATTGAAAATTGTATAACGTATAGTCTTATCCAATATTACAAATAATATGAAATTGCAAAACGCTTGAGATGGGTCACCAAATGCTTGCATGTAAAGGAACACTTTATTATTCATTTCCTGACATGTTTTATGTTGATCACATTTGAAAATCTTCATGAAGAATCGAATGGTTCCCCAAATTCTGATCACAAAGAATACGAACCACACATAAAGAAAATTCTGATCTTCGTCTCGTATGGTTTCGTGAAAGTCTTCGAATCTTCGGTGACGATGATACAAATACTGTAAGAATTATGTAAGATTAGTACAATATAATTATATTACGGATCTCCTTCTTAATATTCTTATAAAATGTTGTTTTTATTGTGAACTGGAACAAAATTGCTTCATGACTCTTGAAAATAAAGCTGATAAAACAAGAATGAATGGCTTTGCTAAGAATTCAGAATGTTAGCTGTCATTAGGATTGTTTCGAACCTGCTTAAGACAGAATGAACCTGTTTTCTGTGCATCAGAAGTTTTTATGTTACCGGTATGGAATATTGCTACGTTCAATATTTAGACCAATGGTTTCTGCACATACATCATTTTTACGCTTGCCGCAAACACTTACAATGTGCACTTTCAGTAGAACGTATAGTGAAGTCGTAAACAAATAGCAGATGATTTCCCATCCTATACCAGTGACAAACATCCACACAATAGGATCGGGTTTGCTTTCGTCAATCCAACACCATTGGCCTGTGCCTGCAGTGCTGTTGCTATATTCATGCTCAATGAAATGTTTCCCTAACACATCATATTTACCACCAGCAATGCCGATGATTATTCCTAGAAAAAGATAAGGTAACAATATGGAAGGCGTTCGTAAACTTAATAACTTGTATAATTATAGGAACTTTTGAACAACCATGATGTCACTCGTAAAACCAGATTCCGGGCACAGTTCACATAATACAAAAACACATTTTATGTAGCTGTTAATATAGTTTGCACCCAATTGATGAAACCAGTAAGTGAGGGGATAGATATTTACTTTATATTAAAACAAGAAATATACATTTTAAATACCAGGATTATACTTTGATATGAAAAATTAAGACGCTCATTTACTATATAAATACACAGTGGGTTGTTGTTTCATTATATTTAAGCAATATTTAGTGCATAATTGCAAGCTTTAACACGGGGTCCTAGCTCTCAGATCCGGTCCAGTAGCTGGGGGAAAATCTCTATCATATTTAGTACGTTTTGACGAGTGAAAAATCATGTCAGCTTGTGATTGGCTTATGCAAGATTATGTCTAAAAAGAAAACGCGAAGTGAATTGACAGTGCCATCTTAATGTTGATGAAACAAATCACACACACAGGAACTGTTTATCAACAATTTATGGTTACGGCATGCGCTTATTTCTTACTAACAAGAACACTTACCAGGAATCGACCATGAAACTAAATTTGCTGCTAAAACAAACTTGGATTTTGTTGTCCCATCACATTTCAAAACCACTGTTGAGAAAAGCTGTACCGCAATGGCGATGGTTAAGTTGAATGAAACGAGACTGGAGTACGTTGTTATATAACTTTGGGGCTCACAAATAGCTTGAAAGTTGTCTGAATACGACGCAATGGTTGATGCGAGGTACCCTATAAATAAACGAATATCCATATGAATTCTGCTCTCTGTTGTTGGTTGTTGGTTTATAACTTTGGGGTTGGATACTATTATTTTGATGTATATACTTGTATTTAGTGCGAGAGCTGACATAAGGTGCGTGAATAAAATTATATCATTAATTGACAAATGCAAGTACAACATTGTCAAAAAGCTAGATGATTTTGCGTACATAAAATGCAGTCAAACTATTGAGTACTTACTGTTACAAATCATCAGAAGTATTTGTGTTCAAAAGGAAAAACTAAGTCCATCGAAACATTGCAAGACTTGTCAACTCCTGTGCTTGAAATACGCGCAAAACTTATGGAAATATTTAATCGAAGGCATTTAAAGCATCTTTAAAGTACGCTATTGGGACGAAAGAAACAAAAGGTTACTTACCAGACGCAGTTAAAAGGTCAGCAAATGTAAGCCAGGTGAATAACTTTCTTACAGGATTCCTGATTTCTGGTAACCATACATAGGTCCATATTATTATAAACGCTCCGAATATGGACAAACTACAACTGACAGTTGATATTACAACTACAGATGAAACCATGGTTGAAATAAACACTTTAAATATAAACCTCAATAACCAAGTGTGGAAAATTCTATATCCAAAATAATATAGCATGAATAATTAAAACTTTGTTCAATGTTACTAGCCCTGGATTACCTTTGCATCATTATGAATATGTATATATACCAGTTACATAAATTGTTCTTGTTATCGGTTCTATCATTATCTATGTTTTCATACATGTTACATTATAATATTAATTTATCAAATATCATTACGATATCAACAAGGAAGTTATCTATTTATTTGTCATGGTTAAGTCTAAAATACCATACTATCAGCGAAATCGACACGGAAAACTTATAGTTCCCCTGGCCTAAAGAAAACAGTAAAAGTGTTATATTTCCCCGTGTGGATATAAGACACATCCGGCATTTCCGTACAAGCTTCCAGAAGGCATTTGTACCTCAGATACATACCTTCATTATTTTGGTAAACAAATTTGATAAATGAATTCTGTTAACATTACGACCGTAAAATTGGTCATTTGATAATAATTGGAAATAGCAAAACAATTCGTAATCAAAATATAATTGGTATCTAATGAATACGTAAAATGATGATGGACAATACTTTATTTGACAATGTTCAACAATGACAATATTTGACAAATCAATATGTAAGGTCAAAGTGTGTTTATAAATTGAACAAAATTTGGTATGTAACAATTGTTAAAATCATCATAAATTAGCATAGTATATAAAACTTGTCAGCTTAATATAATTAATGAAATTAATATTTCTGAAAATGGTTTTCCCTGTACAGATGCACTTTGGAAATCCTAGTTCAGCGAAGTTAAAAGCAAGTAGAGATGTAACAAAACTGAATAGGCCATTTGTATACAATGGTATTCTCAAAAACCAGTTAGCCATACGTGATGGTCATTTAACACAACTAAAGCTCCTGTGTAGTTCTTAAACAGTAAAACATATATTAGTGTCAGCTCTTGAACTCAATACAAGTATATATATATAAAAATAATTGTATCCTACACCAAAGTTATAAACCAGCATACAAGAGCAGTAGTATCCTAACAACACATAGCTTAGTCTCTAGAAAATGGTTCTTGCCGGTTTTTTTCAGTTACTGGACGAGTCTGAGAACTAAAAGCTAGGACCCCGTGTTAAGGCTCGTAATTATGCACTTAATATTGCCAAAATATAATTAATTTACAACACACTGTAGATGTTTATTTATTAAATGAGTGTCTCACATATTCATAGAATAATACCAAATAATAAGCCAGGTATATAAAATGCATATTTTTTGTTTTAATATAAAGTCAATATCTAGTTTCGCACTTACTGGTTTCATCAATTGGAAGCAAACTATATAAATAGCTACATAAAATGTGTTTTTGTATCATGTGAACTGTCCCCGGAGTCTGTTTTTACAAGGGACACCTTGGTTGTTCAAAAGTTCCTATAATTATACAAGTTATTAAGCTTACGAATGCCTTCCATATTGTATCTTTTTTCTAGCAATAATCAACGGCATTGCCGGTCGTAAATACGATGTGTTAGGGAAACATCATTTCATTGATGAATATGGCTACAGCACAGGTCCATTGTGTTGGATTGACGAAAGCAAACCCGATCCTATTGTGTGGATGTTTGTCACTGGTAAAGGATGGGAAATCATCTGCTATTTGTTTACGACTTCACTATACGTTCTACTGAAAGTATTTATAGTAAGTTTGTACAGCAAACGTAAAAATTATCTATGTGCAGAAACCATTGGACTAAACATTGAACGTACAATACTGCATATCGGTAACATAAAGACCCCTGATGCAAAGAAAACAGGTTCATTCTGTTTTAAACAGGTTCGAAACAATTCTAATGATTGCTTACATCTGAATGCTTAGCAAATGCATTTATTCTTGTTTTACCAGCTTTATTTTCAAACAGCCATTAAACAATTTTGTCCAGTTAACAATAAAAGCATCAAGGACTAGATCCGTAATACAATTATAATGCACTAATCTTACATAACTTTTATAGTATTTGTATCATCGTCACGAGACCTTACGAGACGAAGATCAGAAACTTTTATGTGTGGTTTGTATTCTTTGATCAGAGTTTGGGGAACCATTCGATTCTTCTTGAAGATTTTCAACTGTGATCAACACGAAATATGGCAGGAAATGAATGATGGAGCTCTCCCTTACATGCAAGCATTTAGTGACCCTTCTTCAGCATTTTGTAATTTTATATTATTTGTAATATTGGGTAAGACTTTTCGTAAAAAAAACTGAAAAAAAAGAAATTTCCAGTCCACATGAAAAAAAAATGTAAAAAAATTCACCACTTCCTGCGTAGACGTGTCGTGTTGTTTTTCTTCCAGAAGAGCCTGTGGGAATCACCAATGAATTTGTTGAAATTGCGACCAAAATCATTTTCAAATGAATAATTAGTAAATAGCAGAGCAGATGATCGTATTTAGTTCCCCATAAAGTCTTAATAATGTCATAAGACTTATTCATTGCATAAGTCGTGTTTTTCTTTTGTGTTTTACTATTATGTGTGAGTTTTAGAGAACACACATTTGAAGATGCATAAGGGCATTAATTATAATAGAATATGAAGCAGAATATTTTTGGATATTTTCCAAAACTGATTGACTTATTGACTTATGAAATGAAAGAGATTGTATAATTGGTCGCGATTATGTAACCTTGCAATTTTAAACCAGTACAACCAGCACTGGATCATCTATTTAGTGAAGAAATTGCTTCGTATCATTTACAGCCAGATGATGAGTACAGTTGAAAAATGCAAGTAATAAAAATGTAGCTATATGTTCAGACGAATTAATTCTTAAAGATACGAATGTCTAAATTTGCACACGAAAGCGTCAACAATTTACAAAGTAGTTAAAAAGGTCAGTAATAACTACGAAATTATTATATGGCTATTAACTTTAGATAAAAGCAAAACTGGAACATTCAATTAGATATGACCATTAAGACAGTTTAAAAATTAAGTCTTTCCTAGTGACCAATTTGGCAAGATTATCAAAAAGATTAATTAGGGCAAATATAATCACGTTCCAATATGCATGTAATTCAAGCTATAGGTGGCTTCCGCTAGTTCGTCATTTCTAATTAGTGCATAAGGGTAATAAACATTCATGTCCATGGATTTGTAATACATGTGTTACTATTCCAGAGCCTCGTTTACTTCCCATTTAAAAATCACTTCAAGCACAAAAATATAGGAACATTTCAACTTTAACCGGTATTTCTGAACAAATGCAATTTTTAACAAATGAACAAAAAAAATATTTCATTTGTAAGACAAGTTTCTATGACGAATTACAAATAAAGTTCTGTTGTTGTGCTTTATAATACTTTTATCTAATTTGATGATATATGTGTTCTGCGGCAGCTGTAAACTTACTAGGGGCCATGGCTGAATGGTTATAGCATCTTGCTAGTAAATACGACGTTAAACCCTTGTATAAACTTACGGCTTCTCGGTGCGGGAACACGCAATCTAACTTGTAGCTTAATTAGTTAAGAATTTATCGGCTTATCAGGCCTATAAACCTCTCGTTCCACAGACACTAAATACAAATGTAGTTCATAGCGTAGATAAACACTTTAATCTGAGGACAAAAATTCTATAGTCAAACTGTATTCATTTGCCATTATGTTTTGAAACGAAATGAGGATAACAATTATAGTGAAACTCTTTATTTGTATTTGTGTGTTGGACACGAGAGGTGAGAGGATTACGACTGGGATGATAAAGCCAAGCTGGCCGGGTGGTTACCATGCGACATTAACCATTCCAATCAAAGAGGCCGTGAAGGACTGGACACTGCGTTTCGTCTTTGATCAACCTATAGACACTCTTGAGGTAACTTCAAGTATAACTATTGAACATAATTTGCATCAGTTCTATTTTAGCTCATATAATCATCTTCTGGCTTTTAGTTGTAAAGTTACCAGATACTTTACTGTGCTGAAGTGTCAGCGGATTATGCAATACCGTTAATGTAATAGAGTCGAAACTCGTGGTGCATGTACAAACCCTATTTTCATATTTATCATCAGTTTAATACATTGATGTGAAATTTGTAAAATACCAATACTGCGTGGATGTTAATTTGTGCTTACAGCCACCATTATGAACCATTATCTTAAATCAATTATGTTTTTCACGATAGGACTGCGGGGTTAAGTGTAAGATTTGGTCCTCAGAAAACTAGTTCTCTCCCAGTAGCTTTTCTACATACTGTTCTATGGCGGTACTCTCTGAGTGTTTGTCCTTCATTTTCGCATGGTGCTACGTATTTGATTCATTTAAGATGGAGGAAAGGTAGTATTTTATGAAAAAGTGATGTTCTATGTTTGTTTTTAGGAATTCTTTTCTTATCGATATCCATATAAATAAATTGAAAACGTTTTAAGAAAAAAATAATGAAATTAATATCTACAACTTATAGATATGGACACCAGTTATTGTGTCTCATACCGCCACAGAATGGTATACACATAGTCGTGTTGACGGACAAATTCTCCCCGCAGGTCAAGATTTAGTGGTAGAAATAAACGCTCGTTACCAGGGTAACCCACTCATACTGGGGTCATATTATTTCAATGGTAAGTTTGAAGCAAGTTTCACGACAAATGAGCATTATACCACATGATAATTGAATAACTGTTCGCAGAAACGTAAGCTCACATTTCCAATTGGTAAATATTCAAAACAAACATCAACATCTTACTCTAATATCACAAAACCTTCTTTAAAATCATTCGTATCGTATTATATCTGAAGCTACCGTTCTTCAATCTATGCCCCACTATCTTATCATATCGGTAGTCATGAGTTTTTCGATATAAATTATTAATCATACAGTTTTGCAAATGATAAGCAGAAAGAAGCTAAAACAATTGCTGATTATATGTGTTAACGTTACTTCTAAGACGCATGGTTAGAGAAATATTTAAATTATCTTTATTCTTATACAAGTGGTATAAAGATGATTATTCGGGGAAATGATCGATGATTTGTTCGTATTACTTTCTTTATATGCAGTCGTTAATTACGCTTCTACAACTAGCGTTGTGACAACGACGAAGACCACAACAACAACGACAACAACAACGACCACGGACACTTCCGTCACATCAACATCAACAATAACAGGTAGTTATTTATGAAAAAATATTGAACTGAAAGCTGTAAAGGTGAAGACTGTTCTTTTCCTATTTCACTGGTGGCTTAATCGTGACCCTAAAGTACAGAAAATGAGTCGTTTGTCACAATGACATCCGGTTCGTTAGAATCGAATGAATTTGCAAAATCTAAGTAGTGTTAGATATATTTCTGTTCTGAATGTCTCTAAAATTGGATGGAATGTTGCATAATATGTAATGATATAACAATCACAAATAACTCTTACTGAATATTGGAAGCAATATTGTGAGCAAAAATAGCCTAAAATTCTAGAAGCTGTTTTGCCAGAATACAACATAGGAATACTAATTAAGAAATACAATTTTTAATGATTATTTGTCTTAATATATCACATTTACGTCGAGTTATCATTGACCTTCTTCGAAACATATTACAAGCAACAAGTCATGCATCAGTAAATGTTACACAAATGTTAATTCCAGTCGGTCGGACATCCCACAATTACACCGAAGCTCTCCGATTATCGACGATGTTTTACGATGCTCAAAGATCCGGACCACTCCCAGCTTATAACCCAATTGCATGGAGGAACGATTCGGCCGTAAATGATTCCGATAATGGGCACGATTTATCTGGTGGCTGGTATAATGGTACGGCTTTAGTTGTTTCTTACCAGTCCTGAAATCACAAACAGTACAATGCATTGAGCTCTGTTTATTACTGAACGATTGTAAATTTATTTACTTTAAAAATTAACCATTTGCCTTATAAGCATATTTTGGACTCCTCCAAATTCAAAACCAATGTACTAAACATCAAGTTATTTAAGAAAATTGGGTTATTTCTCTCTGACAGAGTGGAAAACATTGTGACAAAAGAAACCATTACTCATTACAAGCAATGGCTTCTTTTGCCGCAATACGGACAAAAGTCGTCTGCTTCAGATGCGGGGAAATGCGGTATTATGAGGTAAAGGGTTAAGTCGTTCCAATAGAATTTCATAAGTTACTGTTTATTTGACATTTGAAACAACTATTTACTGCTCCAGGATTACCAGTCACCATCAACTATTATTTCGTTCAAATCGAATTTTAGTTTTAAATTCAGAATTGGAAGTTGTTGAGTGCTAATAATTTGAGTTAGCTCAAGAGTCAATTACTTCTTGGCGTCTTTCTTTTCATCGATGTTTTACTATAAAAATTAACAAACTGTTTTGCATATCAATACGCTTTAATATTAATTTACGTTATTTTGCAGGTTTAATTCAATTTCAAGTCAGTGAAATAATTTCTTTAACATATAAATAACTGCTTGTGTACATTTAATTATTGAAAAAACACGAGTCGCCCTTATTGTATGCATGTGTGTTTTATACAATATGCACATTTACTCTGAATGTTGAATATTGCATAGCTCAGTCATTAACAGCCTGAAAAACATTGTTCACTTATTTCAACATTTACCTTATACCATATCTCATGCAACAGGTGGTGACCATGTTAAATTCAACATGCCAATGGCGTTCTCAACGTGGGTTCTGGAATGGGGCATCTATGAATTCCCTCACGCCTACAGAACAAGCAATCAGGTGTACTTTTGTAATATGATCAGATGGCCCCTAGATTATCTTCTGAAATCCTGGATACCTGACGAACAAACGCTCTATGTTCAGGTAAGTTATCTCTACTTACCGTCTTTACTGTCTACGGTCAAACCTACGAACGAATGCCACCCTTGGGAAAGACAAAATGTGACCCTCAGGCCTAATCAAATAAAACGTTTGTTTCCGGTTACATGCCTAAAACAATATGGGTCAGTAGGTAGGGATTTTATTTTATGTTGTTTTTTTTTACATATATCGGCAACACTGTATTGGAAAATAATCAGTGACGTTTTTCAAAGAATGACATTTATTCAAAGGGTGGTCTTTGTTCGGTTTAACAGTTAAACACAGGTTTAACTGTATTTTAATTTCAATGACTATTTGCTAAATAAAATGTTACTATTGGTGAAAAAAATATGAGAGCTGATACTTAAAACTGTCTGAAATCGTCCCTTTACAATATAAACGTATAATATATGTCATGCAATGCTTACATATCAATAAGATAAAATCAAAGATAAAGCATTTAGATTCATAAATATGGTATATACAGCACAATATCGATATCGGATCAACTTATTTAAAAACTCATTATCCAGTTAAAATCTAAAAGAATAATAGAAATCTGTGTAGAAATGGGCGGTCTTTATAACGAGGTGGTCCTAATGTCTAGGTGGTCTTTACGAGAACGTTTGTTATATTTTCAAGGTTGGAGAGACTAGTATTGATCATGCATATTGGGGTTCCCCAGAAAATATGAATATGGAAAGACCAGTGTATAAGGTGACACCAACTTGTAAAGGAAGTGACGTCGCGGCGGACACCGTGTCAGCTTTCGCTGCGGGATTTTTAGTGTTTAGATACGCATGCTTCGGTAAATGTTCAATTTTTTGTTGTCTGAATGCTTGTTTTGTGATTAATGCCAATTAACATCAACATTTCAGTTATGAACGGCATACAGCTTGCCTTAGTGCTTCAGTACCATCCACCACTAATCATCTAAAACCCACATTTTGTTATTAACGGCCCTGGTTCCCCGATATTGCATTGCATATAAATCAGAGGTCAGCGACAAATTTGAATATGGTATATCATCTGTCTAATCGTTAATGAGACACACATGCTTCGCACGGGCTTTGAAAGTGTACTCTACAGACTGAGCTAATGGGCATGCTTAGATAATGGACCATCTGCAATGTGGATTTTTGTCCCAGCCTTATCTGCTTCCTGTATATCCTGTATGAACCCATTACGAATACGGTACATTTATATTTACTCAATGAGAGTTTTGCGCACGACAGAACTTCAATATGCGCGTTATACCGAACACTTAGCGTATGATTTTCGTTTTTTAGGTCCGAGTATACAGAATAAGAACTGTATTTATATTGATTTTTCATAATCTGCGACCGAAAAAAATGTGGCGTTTTCTGACTTCAGATTCGAGGTATGCGTACAAATTACACGATGCAGCCCAAAGTTTGTACAAATTTGCTAGGGACAACCGGGGTATATATTCACAGTGTGCGTCAAAGTATGATCATTTATACGAGTAAGTATGTCATGCTCGTAGCTTATCAGTATGATTCATTGTCAACAATTAAATTACATATGTAGGAAAATTATCTATTAATTGACACAATATTAAATAAATGCAATTTATTTTTATTTATACGCAGGAATTCATCGATATATATTGTTATGTATATGGTTTATTTTTTAATGTCCATTTTTGTTTTGTAGTGTATAATATGACCCAGTATCTTCAAATTGGTTAAATGTTGGTCTATCACCTTTGATGATTCAGATACATGTATATAGTTTTCCCCTTAGCTATTTCTAGCATTTCTTTTGTCTAGTTTGTAAAAGAACATTCTAGAAATTTCCTTTGATAGCTTTGATAACTTTGTAGCAAAGCCTTCTCAGGAGGAGTTAAATTTGGCAAAGAAGACTGATGTGCTCAATGTAGCCAAAGATTATGAATTGTCTGAAATTAAACCTTCCATGCATAAGCAGGAAATTAAGAATGCTTTGGTCAAATACTTGGTTGACGGGGAGATTTTTTAAGAGAGTGCACTCTCCATCATAGTTGTAACTCAGTCAGAATTTAAGTTGAGGGAGCTTGGAATGAAACTCCGGTTAGAGAGAGAGAAAATGCAGTGGATAAAAAAGAGATAGGGAAAGAGAAAGTGTAGAAAGCGAACGAGAATATCATTTAAAAATAAAAGAATTAGAAATTCAAGAGAGAGAGCAAATCGGCCTGAACCCGTTTTTGGTTCACACTTTGATGTTACAAAACACATTAGGCTTGTTCCTCCGTTTCAAGAAAAGAAAGTTGATAAACATTTCCTTCACTTTGAAAAAAGTTGCTGAAAATTTGAAATGGGCTAAAGAGCACTGGACCTTACTTTTGCAGAGTGTCTTAATAGGCAAAGCTCGTGCGATTTACACGCAGCTTAATTTTGAACAACGCTCTTCTTATGATACTGTTAAAGAGCTCATTCTTAAAGGTTATGAGTTGGTCCCTGATAGGCAGAAATTTAGGGATTGTAGGAAGGTAATTGGCCAGACTCATGTAGAATTTGCAAGAACAAAAGAACAGCTATTTGATAGATGGTGTTCATCTAGGAAAATTGACAAAATCATGAAAAACTGAACAGTTTCAACGTTGTATTCACTCTGATGTCAAGTCTTTCTTTGGGTGAAAAGCCAGTAGAAACTTTGAATGAAGCTGCTCGTCTGGCCGATGATTATTTCTTAACCCACAAAGTTTCCTTCGAGAATAAAATCAAACCCATTTCCTCACACATCCATCCAAACGTTATATCTGGTGAAACCATAGGTCAAAAGCCCTTATCTCAACCTACTTGTAATTACTTCAAGAAAACTGGTCACCTCATTTCATTTCTGAATGCTTTACCTTAAAAAGAAAGCAACAACAACGTGATGAGGCCAAACCTACAGGTCTTACCACTTTAAGGTCGAAACCACAGTCTTATATTGAAACCAATGCAATTGTTAATGTTACAGAACCCAAGTCTGATTCTGTTATGGAGATTTATGAACCATTCATGTCGGATGGTTTTGTGTCACTAATAGGTGACACTTGCCCATCTACCCCTATTAAAATGTTAAGAGACACAGGAGCTTCTCAATCTCTTATTTTAGCAGATATACTGTCTTTTTCTGAGAAGACTTCTTCTGGAATTAGTGTCCTTATTCAGGGTGTAGAGAGTGGGTTTGTTACTGTCCCTCTCCATAATGTTCATTTGTCCTCAGAATTGGTTACTGGGCCAGTGGCTGTAGGTGTTAGATCGTCTTTACCCTTCAGAGGTATCCATTTATTGCCAGGCAATGACTTAACTGGAGCTACGGTTGTGGTTAACCCACTTGTAACTGACACACCATGTGTGGATCAGTCCCCTGACCCAATTGAACAGAAAATTACTGACTTTTACCCTTCGCTGGAGCTATGGCAAAGAAAGCCATTGAGGACAACCATAACTCAGATTTTGACTTAAGTGACAATTCCTTAGGTCAGTCTTTTGATAATGAGATTAGTAAATCTCTTACCCTTAGTCTGCCTGAAACCCAGACAGACTTGTCAAATGTCTGATAGTTCTCTACCAAGGTCAAAAGACCAAGATCATGACACGCTGTCAAGGTCACAGCTTATCCAGGAACAACAAAATTATCCTGAAATTTCAAATTTGTTCCAAAGGGCTTTACCTGAAAATGAAACTTCACAGGTCCCAGTCTGCTACTATTAGAAGAACGGGATTCTGATGAGAAAATGGCGACCACCATATGTCCCAGCTGATGAGGAGTGGACCGTAAACCATCAAATTGTGGTTCCAAAGCCATATCATCATGAAATACTTTGTCTAGCCCATGAAACTCCTATGTCAGGTCATCTATGTGTTAACAAAACCTATCATAAGATACTCAACCATTTTTGTTGGCCTGGCCTTAAAGCTGATGTTTTTAGGTATTGCAAATATTGTCATACTTGTCAAATGGTGGGGAAACCTAACCAGACAATACCAAAAGCTCACTTACAGCCTATTCCCGCTTTTGATGAGCCTTTTAGTAGGATTATTATTATAGACTGTGTTGGTCCTTTACCTAAAACTAAGTCAGGTTCTGAATACCTGTTGACAATTATGTGTGCTGCCACACGTTTTCTTGCAGCAATTCCTTTAAGGAACATTAAGACCAAGACAATAGTCAAGGCTCGTGTGAATTTTTTCACATTGTATGGTCTTCTGAAATCAGTCCAGTCTGACAAAGGGTTAAATTCTATGTCTGGTATTTTTCAACAGGTCATGCACGAATTAGGGATCAATCAATATAGGTCACCAGCCTATCACCCTGAAAGTCAAGGTGCACTTTTCACCAGACATTGCAAAATATGATAAGGTCATTTTGTTTTGACACTGAGAAAGACTGGGACGAGGGCATTCATTTGCTGTTATTTGCAGTCAGAGATTCTGTACAAGAATTTCTCGGTTTCAGCCCTTTTGAGCTAGTATTTGGCCACACTGTACGCGGACCTTTAAAACTTCTGAGAGAGAAATTTCTATCCGATGATGAAACATCCTTGAATTTGCTTGAATATGTTTCTGACTTTAGAAACAAACTACCTAAGACTTGTGAGATTGCACGGACTAATCTTAAAATGTCCCACAAAGTCAGGTATGATGAGGATGCTATTGAAAGAAATTTTAAATATGGAGACAAAGTCCTTGCTCTTCTGCCTTTTCCAGGCAAACCATTACAGGCCAGATACTTTGGTCCATATACTATTGACAAGAAAGTTAGTAATCTTAATTATGTCATAAACACTCCTGAAAGGCGTAAAGAAAAACAAATGTGTCATGTTAACATGTTGAAAGAATACTTTGACAGAAATAGCTTTATTCCTAAACCAGTTTCAGTTATTAACTTTGTCCCACTAGAATCAAATTTGCTTGAGTCTGATAACAGTTGTGACAATTTTGAAAAGTCTGATCCTGGTGCTGCAAAACTTGGAAACTCAGATATTTTGAACAATCTAGACCAGAAACTTTCTCACTTGGAACCATCAGATCGGGATGAACTAAAACAGTTGATACATGAGTATTAGCACTTATTTCCTGATATTCCCACTAGGATTGATGAAATTTATCACGATGTTATTTTTGAAGACTCTAAACCAGTGAAACCACGTCCATATAGAGTGAATCCTTTGAAGCAGCAATATCTTAGAGATGAAGTACATTATTGAAGGCAATGTTCTTTGCTATAAGTCGATAAACTTTTGAACGTGAACAATGAAAGCAATCTTATTCAAATCAAATATTTCATCAAATCTGACTCTTACCTTTTCAATGAACGTACATAACAAACGCAACTTCCGGGATATGATTTTCCATGGAAATAGAAGTCGTACAGAATGAATATAATTGTGTGTACGAGTACCTGTATATGCATATAATACATGAAAATACATGAACACAATTACCAACTGTTTGCATGTAAATGAAACATTTACATACAACTACATGTAACAAAGCTTGTTGCCATGGATAACTTAAAAACTTTGCGAGACCAATTTATATCTTAAATTATTTCAAGTGAATCTTTTATTCCCGATAGTTCGTCCAGTGACCAGGATGAAATGGCTACAGCAGCGGCCTGGATGTACAAAATTACTCAGGAAAAGAAATATTTGACTGATGCAGAAAGTTACTACAATTCTAGTATACCCTGGGATTTCTCATGGACTGACACCAATATAGCTGCGGCTGTAAGTTTAAGAGAAAAATTGAGAAATCACCACCTTAAAAATTGAATTAAATTTGAATTTTATTTGACATGCCAACCTGGTGTGTATAAGTTGAAGCATCCGGTTCTAGTATTTCTGTTTTGTCTTAAACATAAACCCAACATACGCATCACGCATTGACTGGGTTCGAGCCTCTCCATGAAGGCATATCAATAGGTGTCAGGCTTTGTATAGGTACTAACTAGAATTGCCTCTGATCATCAAAGTTTAGCGAAAAAAAAGGGAAAATACCATGAGAAAACACAAATCTAGAATCGCATCGTTGTATGTATTCATTTCTCATTAAGCGTACCAGATCAAATATGCATTAGTTGTCTATATTTCGACTTATACACATATATAATGTTTCAGCTGTTACTGTACAATTTAACAGACAAAGGGATGTACAGAAGTGATATTGAAGGATTCCTAAATAGCTACATGCCAAATGGAGATGTTTACTATACACCTTGTGGCTTGGTCTGGAGAGACCAATGGGGTCCAAACAGATACGCAGGTTTTTCTTCATAACAGTCAGCGTCAGAGCTACACAAATTAATAAGAGCATGTAACTCGTATTCTTTAAAAAGAAGTCAAAACTCATTAATTCAATTCTTTTACATGTATATGATACAATCATTTCATGAGTAAGAAAAGTATTCTCTGGAATAGATATATTTATTGAGCTTGATAAAATTTCTTATTGAGATGTTTAATAATCCATCCTTATTGCGTTTTCTTGTAGCGAATGCCGCTTTAATCGCTCTGATGGCAGCCCAAAAAGGAATACATCCAAATGAGTACAAAGCGTGGGCAATGACACAAATAAATTACATTCTTGGAGACAATAAAATGAACATGAGCTATGAAATTGGATATGGAAATAAATACCCATTACAGCCGCATCACAGGGGAAGGTTACTGATTTTTTTCTCTATTTTGGACTACATGTATACATAAAAAACATAGGGATAGTGCGTAATGAGAAATATGCTTGATTCTTTCATACGCTTAAATTGACTTCAGAGTCAAGCATTTGTTTATATCTTTGCATTAAGATGTGTGATTTAGACAGGGAAGGAATTTATACGCCAATTTTATTGAAAACCGTATTAAGCAACGAAATGAATTTCCACACAATTTGTACTAAAGGTATATACGTCTTCGGATATCGCTGTTTCCGATTATGTATACATGATTTCCAGTATTTGTTTTTATCGACTAAACAAATACTACTAGCCGCGGCAGTGGTCCAGTGGTTAGTGTGCTGGACCTGTAATCCGGAGATTCGGGTTTATACCCTTCTATGAAAATTTGACAAAAATGTCGATTTTTCTCCATATGTGGAGAAGTTGACGGCTCCTTGTGAGAGGATATTTTAGTACTGGTTAGTATACAGTCCAGGAAGACTGGTTAGATGAACCGGTCGCCTTATACAACTGAAAAATTGTTGAAAAACGGTCACACCATTGGCAATAAGTCACTTAAAAACAAACAAACACATACTACACTATAGAAATAGACAACGTTCAAACACCATGTTACTCGTATAGTGCATTGAACAATGTGCGCAGCTGAGATTCACATTGCACCCTGTACTAAGAGCATTTGATAAACAGTGTGTGTTTTGTCGCCAACAGATCTAGAAATATGCTGGCTGTTTATTACTTATACCATATTGTGAAATCGAATTTCTTAAACGATACTTTGGATATTTAGTATTTTACAATCGTTTTAAAAAGTACACGTATGAATTCTGTTTTAATATGAATCTTCATTCTTTTCAACTATACACATGATTATTTATATTATTATACAATGTATTCGTGTATAATTATATTGTTGTTACAAACAGTTCCTGTTCAGGCAGTGCAAAACCGTGCATGTACTTGGACCCAAGTCCGAACCCTAACACTCTGTTTGGTGGATTAGTGGGCGGACCAGATATAATTGATAATTATGAAGACAAGAGAAGTAACTATGTACAGAATGAAGTGGCCTTAGATTTCAATGCTGGTTTCCAGTCAGCTCTTGCAGGTACATATTGTTATACTTGCTACATTAACCGGTGTCTACTTTAATAGGTGAAATGAAATATAATGCATTTATAATAACTGAATATACATAATGAATTAATTCAACGTATGTAGATATTTCTTTCGGATAAATAGCTCGGCTTGACAAGACAATTTTGTTGCATTTCTCTGATTTTTATCATTTTTGTGACTGTTTAATGTTTTCTCGTACAAATTTATGTAAACATGTTAGGTTCCGCTGGTATGCAGTTTCAGTCTATCCCTACTACATATCAGCTGATGGTGACATTGACTACATTATTCAACTTTGGATCTTTTTATTGATGTACATAAATATGTTTAATACGTGTAGTCGTATTATTTCGTTCTTTTCAGGTCTCGTCTACTATTCGGAAATGAATGATTTGCCACCTGTACCTGCACCAAAGTGTTGAAATAAAATGTTTAGAGTGAAATATCTTGTCTAACTTTACCCAAGTTCAAGTTTACAAACTACACCAGCTCTGTTTCCGATCTTTATGATCGTTTATTTAGTGATTTTCAACAATTATTGAATAAAAGAGTGCAAACATTTTTGTATACATGTCATCTGGGCCGATATACATGAAAATATACTTTATGAGAATTATAATAGAAAAAATAGGAATAGATAGAAAAAAAAACTTTGCTTGGGCAATTTTTTGGGGGGGGGGGCGGACCCGGCTCCCCCCCCCCCTGGAACTGCCTATGGTAATACTGAATATTTGATCATTTGAAATATCTTTATTGGACCATTAAATACTGGAACGATTTCATTTGTATTAATATGCCTTCCAGTCGTCAAAATATAACAATATTATGCTTTTGTTTTGATTTAAGAAATGAAACATATTTATTCCCATTGAGTAACTGTTTGAACTTTTGATAGAAGCCAATATTTTGCGGCAATTAAGTAGGAAATCTGTGTTTTTTTCCTGAGGCTCTTGTTTTGTTCCGGATAGCTAGATAGTTTTTTTGAACCTTGATGTTGCGCTAAACGTAGACGCGACTTGGTATGGCCTTAACTAAAGGTAGGAGTATAACGGGGCTAAATATATCTCGGCGTTACCAGTCGTCGATAACTTAAGGAAGTAAACAAGTATACAAAGAGAACATCAAATATTCATTTACTTCTGGATATGTAATTCTATTTAACACATTTCAACTCAAACATCATTAATGCATGAAAAATAAGTGTTTCATATTTATCAACTAATTACCGAAATTTATGAATAAATTTGCAAAATTTATTTTCAATATAAATGTTTATTCTTGTTTCATTAATTTTGATATCGTCTGGTAGTCAATATTCTCCCGTCTTATTTTATACGGTCCAATACGTGCCCAGTTTTTGTACCGGATTTTAGCCCTTACTTGCAAAGCGTCGTAAACAACGAATGTGTCGGAACAGATTTTGTGAAATGAAATGACGAAAGCGATGAAAAATTCGCTCAAAAGCGACGTAGATGCATGTTTGTCTGAATGGACGTCCAGAGAAATGCAGCTTGTGCGATTGCACGAAGAAATGTAAGTTGAGTTAATGTTGAACTACATGTTATGGTTATTCGGCCCAAGATAATTCGTACCCATGGATTGTGGAATAATTATTTGGCAGGTCATTATATCCTAATGATTCAAACTACTCTTTTTTGATCACATATAAAAATCTGTTTTAATACTTTATGTAGTAATGATCGAAGAATAAAAAAAATATAAACAAACTGTAGCCATGCATATATATGATGTCGCATCACTGTTCTCACGGCTTTATGGCCAAAGCACTTTAATGTCATTTTAAAACTTAAATAGATAGAAAAGCTAATAACGCCTTAGAGGTGTTTAATCATGGGTGGGCTGAATATAAAGCAAACCCCCTATTATGAATGTGAGCAGATGAACTTGTAAACAAATCAATAAATTTGTTATTTAAATAAAGAAAACTATCTGCATCTTTGGTTCTTTTGAAATGGCTCATATTTTGACCAAGAATCTCTTTTGTTTCTATGAATAAAAAATGATCAGTGGTATTGACAGGTAATATAGTGTTAACAGGTGCTACGATTAAATTGCGCAAATAGTGATATTGACTATAAACCAATAAAATACTTGTTTAACAACAGAACAAAATATTATTTATTATTATCAAGTAAGATCTTCCATGTAGTTTTTCCATTCCATATGCTTATTTTAAATAAGCATATGGAATGGAAAAACTACATGGAAGATCTTACTTGATTCATTCTGTGTATATCATATTCATTGATCATTTTTTGTGTTCATTTTCAGTCTGTCGAATAGAGAAGCTATTTTGAATTGTTCATTAGCATACAATCAGAGTCAAGCAAACCGCACATTGAACGATGCACAGTCTTTGGAACATGCAATTGTCAGAAACCATGAATTACTGCTGGTAAGGTTGAAGTAAAGCAGGAAATGAAGGTCCTTCCTTTATGTCATGAGATGACTCTGTGAGTCACTTTTGACGTTTTCTCTGGCAGATAGTCGTAATTATTATGCATTCATTGAACTCAAATCATTTTTTTAAATCTTACAGGTCTTTCATTCAAGTAAGAATATTATTTTCATCATGTATCTGAAAGTTTAACTAGAAATAAAATAAATTGATCTGTCTGTTGTTTGTATGTATATATGTATATATATTGTATAGTTTTATTCTTGTTGTACGTTTCAGGATATAAGACGTGCGAGAGAAGATGCACAAATGTCACTAAACATGTCACCAACTCCTAGATTCATGACTTTACAAGTAAGTTCAAGAAAGATAATTACTCACATATTTCTTAGACTTGACAATAAACTGCATACAGTGAAAAATTTAACTATGGATTTGGATGTAACAATTCACTGGCTAATCATTTTTTCAATGAAACAACTTGGGTGGGTGAACAGTGGATGATATTCAGGATTATCAGGAACTCAGTTTTCGATGGATACAAAACCACTCCTATAAAGTTACCACCAATTTGCTGATTAATGAAAAACCAGTAATATTTAGATAATAAAAGTGAATAAACTTTTAATTTAATTAGCTCTTTTTTGGTTTTCGTAATATACAATGATTCACAATTCTGGGTTCAATTTTGAAATTCATTCATCCAGAAATTTTATGTTAAATGTATTCCTGATGGTAGCTTATGTGTCTAATTGTATTTTTATTTGATACGTAACATTTTAGTAAGAAGAATAAGTATTAAGTGTAATGTCTGAGTATGATGGTCAAAAGTGTTCTGATTGCTATTGATTTATGATTTGGAATTTTTACGAGTGATACCAGATTTATAATGGAGTTTCTCCAAATTGTAAAATTTGGCTATGTGGGTAAGTAAATAAATTATGTGTTAAGAAATACAATAAACCAGAATATCAATGATAATTGTAGAATGTTATCAATTCGAAATTGGTTGTCATCCATGAAATGAAGCAACTCTCTGATAATTTACAGAAAAACTACTGGTCAATGGTAAAAAGTCAGGTCCCAATGTGGGAACAGGATGTCGGTATCAGTCGACCCAGTACTAGTAGGTCCACCGCTCAAGACACGGGCGCAAGATCCAAAACCCCACGAACACCAAGGACGCCCAATGAAGAAAGCATAAATTCACAGATCATTGGTGCCAAGTCCTCGACTGGAATTCAACCAAAGAAACTACAGACTAAGAAACAACATGATGCAAGATTAAAAGCTTCCCTGAGGAAAAAATAAATAAAGTAAAAACTTACATTATATACAATATACATGTAATACATCCTTCAGCAATTGAGCCACAACTTGGGTATCTAAATGTCTTCATATTAACCTACTGGCCCGAAGCCTGGGGGATAGTAAATTTCTACTTAGGCTAACGAACTTTCTCAAATTATTTTGGACTTACATTACCATTTTTCACTTATTGATAGTAATTTCATTTGTACGTCAATTTGTGGATGGTCAAATAAACACTTATGTTGTGAATAATTGGGTCAATCATATTAATTTTCAAACATAAAGATATAATAAATTATGTCAAAGATTGTATTTAAATTGAATAGTTCAATAATTCAGTGTTTTTGCATGTTGTTACAGATATTACAAACAATGATATCACTAAACTATGTACATAACAATCATGATGGCAATCCATCAAATTCCAAAAAAAATGATAACAATAAATTACATTTTTGTATTTTTGCATAATCTTCCATTATGGTTATGATATTCAAAAAAGTATGTATATTATCTTTGTCTGACACCATAAGTGTTGTAACACCACGGCTGTTCATTCATTTATCGTTTGTTTTATTCAGTGGCAGCAATTATTTTTATTTCATACAAAATTTTTTATCAAAATTCAAAGTGTAATATGCGCTAGAAGCAGTTGAAATATACATGATTTTGTTATATATAGTAGATCGATTAATTCTAGTATAGAATCCTTATCTAAGTTCTACTATACAAGGGCTTTGTATGTAATTTATGTTAATGAATGAGTTATTACATTATTTATTGAATATGTCATCAGAGTATTGAAAATCCTTATAAATACTCCAGACAAAATAGCTTTGTTTCAAACTTAGTCAGCTATATTTGTATTTATATTCATCTGTCTGTTCTATATGGATTATTTTATCAAGACTTATGAATTCATAATCTACGTACTAAGGTGAAACTCAGATATATTTATGTTATTTTGGTATAATCAGTATTATTAGTTTAGCAATTTGTCATGGATGATATTTCATTCATTGGTGCTGGGAAACTGCCTCATTTATGTTCTGTTCATTTTACAGCCTTGTTTATTTACGTCTATTTTCATCCTGGTATGTCCAAATTTTGTTCAAAATATTTCACATGGAATCTAAAAAAATTTTCAAAAGCCTGTAAGGTTGTCATATAAATTTAAGGGATTAAATCTTAAAAATTCATGGTTGTTTCATTAATTACAATTTGTAATTGTTATCAATTGTTTAATTAAAAGAATATAGTAGATGTATGGAGACTGCGTTTCGTCTTCCATTTTCATTGGGTAATATGTGTTTGGGTGGGTTTGGGGGTTGGAGGATGTAGGGAAGGTAGTGTTTTGGGGAAGATGAGATGTTTTGTATGTGTTTTTTCTAGGAATCCTTTTCTTATCAATATTATGTAACTTCACCGATATGAATTCAGCATTGCAATTAGGCTCTTCTAACAAGTTGGAAGTAAATGTCTTAATTAGACTGGTTCTGTATTATTCTTATAAATTTTGATTGCGAAATGATTAAGTATTATAAGTATCAGTGATATATGCACTACAGAATGTTTTAATGAACAGTTTGTAAAATTGAAATATAATTGCAATATTTGAATATGCACAAATAGTTTGCATTGAAGGCTCGAAATAGGTTTGTAAATTGATTGTTTTTTTTTTATTCGTAGAAAATTGCAATTTTTTGATGATATACATTATGTATTATCAATGTGTTATTTAGGTAATTTGTTTTAGATATTGTTACGTTTTTTTCTCATGTTTCCATGAGCTTTGATGCCAGTGATTCTTTTAATTTGTATATAAATTCACCAAATCAAATATTCACATCATGTGCAATGACGACAGTAGAAATTGTATATGGAGTTGTATATATAATCCTATTTTCTAATTAAATATATGGATACCATTCGGTGATAGAATATGTTAGGTGTCATGTTGAAGTTAGGTGTGAAATGTGACGGGTTTAGATTTTAATGATTTTTTTTATTGTACTATATGTATATTTTTTGTTTGTCATGTATATACACATATTTAGTCACCGAGTATTGTTATTGCATGGACTTCAGTCACCATTTTTTACGTATCATAATATCTGAGTGTTTTATCAACTTGATGTTTGTCTTTTCTGAAAACTGATTTTTTTTTGTACAGGCTAAATGTACAGATCTCGAGTGTCAAGAGTTATAATCCTGCATTTGTTTTGTCTTCCACAAGCTACTTGAATTCTCTGTTACTTATGTTATGTGCTTAAGGATCGAACATTTATAGTTTAAGAGATTATCCATTTTGCACCTATGTATACCATGTGATGATTATTTCTTGTTTTATCTTTGAATTGACATCTTGAGTTTTCATATGTAGGAACTATTGCAAGTAAAAAGTTTTTACATTACAGACCCAGTCATTCATATTGATCCAAAATAGGAAGAAACTTCGTATTAAATTTTCAAATATTAACTTCTATTTGAAACCTGGTCAAAAAAAGAAATAGTTGTTATGACAAAGCAGTGTTATTATAAAAGTGATCATTAAGTGAGCTGGCTACGAACATGGTGCAGTGGTTAGTGCGCTGGACTTATAACCCAGAGATCCGGGTTCAAATCACAGTCGCAGCAGGTCATACCCTTCTATGAAAGTTGTCAATTTTACTCCATATGTGGAGAAGTTGCCAGCTCCTTGTGGATGGGTAAGTTAGTACTGGGTAGTATACAGCCCAGGAAAACTGGTTTGGTGGACCAGTCAATGTATATAACTGAGAAAAAAATGTTTGAAAAAAACGGCATTAAACTGCACTGACAGTGCCATTGACAATTAAGTGAGCTTTCAGTGTCTTGTTACATATATATATTGTTTGTACATGTATTTTTTTTAATTATTCAGATTGTTTTTTCAGCGTGTAGTCAACAAATTTTATTAATTTGAGATCGATCTCAAAATCTAATAGCGAAGTCTCTTTAATGTTAAATATGGCACTCTTGTTTTAAGTTATTGGATGTCTGTAATTGTTGACAACGAACTAGTAGAAAATAAAACTAAATACTAGACAAAACTAAATATTTTCCTATTATACTGCAGCTATGAAAAACATGACTTTAGTAGATATGATTTTAGCAACCTTGATAAAAATGTTTACATTAAAATATGATTGGTGCATTTATTTCTTTACAGATTTAATTTTTTAACATTTAATTCCCTCACTGTTTAAATATTATATTATTGTTAGGATCTCAGCTGTGAAGTTCATGAACTTATTCAGTGCTTATAACATATTAGTATTGTCCAATTCTATATATTCTATGTGTACCCAATCATTTTTTTGCACTTGTACGGTTTAATTCTGGTATGCCTCATCTATCTATCTCTGGACACTGCCAACCTCTCTGTTGAGTGTTACAGGCAGGAATTTCCCTGTAACTTTATTCTTCATAACAGTCAAACTTGTGTACAAAGAGCATTAAATGGAGGACAAAATGCAGACTTAATTCACAGTAGGCATTTTTAAGAGGTCTATTTTGTCTGTTTTATCAATAAATGTGTGTTGAAGGAGACCTTTGTTCACCTGGTGGCTTTCATTAACCCTTTGCCTCATAAGCATATTTTGGACTCTTCCAAGTTCGTAGACAATATACAAAATATCAATTTATTTAATACAACTGGGTTATTTCTCTCTGATAGAGTGGAAAACATTGAGGCAAAAGAAGCCATTACTTAGTACAAGCAATGGCTTCTTTTGCCACAATGTTTTCAAAAGTCATCTGCTTCAGATGAGTGGAATTGCAGTATTGTAATCTGGTGTGACTGTATGCAGTGAGCATTTTATTACTAAAGTGTACATCAAAGATGTTTTTTACTTTTTTTGAAATGTGTAACAAATGTCTTTTAGCTCGCAAATTGATTTGACAACCATGATAAGTAATTTTACAAATTGGGTCTGAATAATTATATTAAGTCCACAAATCATAATTAACTATTATGCTTTGAAATAGAAATATGCATCGTAATTTGAATGAATACATTTCATTAGATGGACTGCTCTACATACATTTTGATTGGTCATTTAGAATCACTTAAAAGTGATTTAGATGGTTAAAAAAAGATATATTCTTCACCTGCACCCAATTGTATAAACATTGGTTAACATTAACCACTGGGTTAAATCAGAGTTTTGGTTAAAATTTTGGATAAATGTTCTGTTAGCTGTTGTAGAAAATTTTGTTTAAATTTAACCAAATTTTGTTTTTGTTTAAGCTCAAATAAATCTAACCCAAGTCTAAGATGCTGGTTAAATCTTAACATAAACAGTAACCAGTACCAAAATGGCAGCCCTTTTCAATGTTTAAATGATTTTTTTAGGGGTTAGTAAACCAAAATGGTTAAATTTAACCTTGGGTTAAATTAACCATTTGGTTAAAGTTAACCAATGTTTATACAATTGGGCGCAGAGAATAAATATTAAGGTTAATCAGTTTAATCTCAGGAGGAATCCTGCTTTTTATTCAGTGTTGGTGTATTTATGTGTTCTTTTTTGCAATCTTATTTCTATCTGTGATCTATTGTGCAATCTTTTATGTTTCTTCTTCCGCCCTTTTTCTATAAATATCTATTGTATTAAAATATGTACAAAAATACTGAGTTGTCTTTTTTTCTCATAGCTTCTATCATTATTTCAACCACATGCACGTGCACACATGGTTTGTCATGATGTAGTAAACACAATTGCATACAGATATGACAATAGAGGTGGAGAATATGGTACAGCACAGTTAATATAAATTCCTCGGACCTGAATGTCATGTTAATTATATCCATATTTCCCTCTATCCATAACATTGAAATACAGATTGGCCAATCCTTCACTATCAGGCTAAATTGGAGTGGATTCAAAACTACGTTTGTTCTGAATGTAGCTACTTCAACCCATCTCATTCAAGAATTTGATTTTATTTTTCCCATCTAAGTCATTTTACCATCCCTGTGCAATTTATACCACATACCGGTATTACTTTTCCTTTTTTTATTAAAAAAAAAGCTCAGCCACTTACTTGCATATAGGCGGGTAAAAAATACAAAATACCAAAAATAAGTTGATTTTCATTGTATCACACTGATGATGGACTGACATTAATAACAATAATATCTACAAGTGAGATTTTGTATATACATACTGCATTAATATCATTTATGAGAATTGTACACTTTACAAAAATAAGAGAGAATTACACATTACATCAACAGCATCCAGTCATTACAAATTCAACCATTTTCTATATAATTTGAATGCTAATTCAAGTTTTTATCAGATGGCCCTATGACAAATCTAATGGCATAATGTCTTTTACTACAACATAGTATCTTGCACTTAATATCTGAGTCTGCCCACTAAACCAACTAGGTACTGGATTTTAGCTCTACAGGTCTTGAGCTAGTAGGATCTAACCCAGGGCATAGCACAATTGTTCTTAGTAACAATATAGTCGGAGAAATCATATCTAATCATCGTCCATTTCTGATCATTCATGACGAGAAGTTGACAGTTACATGGGAAGAACAAGTTTGACACTAGTACAGAATACAGGAAAACTGGCTAGATTGATTGCGCAATAAGTATACAACTAAAATAATGTCAATACAGTGCAACCTCTCAAAAGTAACACCCTTTGGGAGACACAAAATTATGTTGTTGTTGAGAGGTTGCCACTCTAGAGAGGTTAAATAAATAGTAAAATCATACCGTGGGGAAAATGCAAGCTGTCGTTGAAAGGAGGTTGTCACACAAGAGAGGGTCGCTCTGGAGAGGTTGCACTGTAATAGGCATAAACCAAAAAACACATTAATTTTTTTTGTACATGCGTAAATGATGTTATACCAACAGAGAATATTTCAGAATATAAAATAAATACAATTACATCAATTGTAACAAAAAAATATACAGAAACAAATTTGTCAATAAAATACAAACATAATTTTCACAAGAAAAAATATACATTTGAGTCTTAAATGATAACAGTACAGAAAATTTGATGATACCACATACCTGAACAAAGATTTCAAACTGTTACAAACAAACACATTCCACACTAAATCATAGCAAAATTCTAAATGTTCAGTTTTCCAACCTTATCAAAATTTCACAAAGATTGTAATTTGTTTATAACTTACACAGTGTAATTCTTTCACCATACAATAGGTGTTGTAACCATGTAAGGTGCAATAGTTCTGTAATATACTGACTTGTAGAACAAAACTTTCTTACTTTTTGCGCCATCAAATTTGAAATGATTTTTTTTTGGGGGGGGGAGGGATGGCTGGCACAATTTTGACAACAATGATCAAAATAAATATTTCATAGGACTGAATATTGAATAAAGGTGCAACTCATTGTTACATTTCTAAAATATTAGGTTTCCTGGAGCCATGTTATCACTCAACTGCATAGTCATTCCTACGAGTTGTTTTTGTGGTATATCTACCTCGCCATCAAATGGCAGCCTATATTTCTCAGCATTTACAGCCTTTTCATAATACAACTTTCCCATCTGAAAATTTTTTAACATGTATATATAAATGTACGACATCTGATAAAGCGTATTTGCGTATTTTTCATGACATTCTGGAGCAATTGACAGGTATTTTTCATAAAGTTCAAGGGCAGACTTCGGATCTTCTTCAATTTTTGCGTATGCATACATATAAATGGCTTGCAGGTTTTTGGTGTCAGTCTCGTAGCATTTCCTCATGGAATCAAATGCTCGTACATTCTGGTCTGTGGCTATATATGTTGAACCAAGTACGAAATATGCATGACATAACATACTTCGCTCACTATCAACACTCTTATACTCTTCCAGCTTGTGAGCAAACTGTTCAAGAGCTCTTATCTTTTCTTTATTCTTTTCATAGTCCGACTTTTCTATTCCTCTTAACGGAACAACAATTGATACCAGGAAGTATTCAACAAAGGTATCATTAGGTCTCAATTGTAAGTAGTCTTCAGTCCATGTACCTGTAACATGTTAATTGAAACAGACTATACACTATTTTGTACGCCTGCATGACTCTTTATAATCAGCATCTTGTATGATAAGCACCTTGTCCAGAATAGCAAGATATAGTCTTAGAGCACACTTGTTTTTTTGTTTATATTCATTTGAATTACATTGACTATTTATTTATTTATTACTCAACCAAAAAAAAAAAACAAAAAAAAAACATACAAATATTACAGTACCAATGTTTCTTGGAAGCATAACCATTGGATATTGATTCAGCAGATGGTCAGCCATCATGTAACCTTGGATATAATTATGGAATCCAGGTTCCAACTCTTGACAGTCTCTTAAAGATAAAATTATATTAAAGATGTATAAGTACGGTATAAAGAAATAAACATTTAAGAAAAGTCATGACATTATAATCAACAACAAAAACATCAAATATGATCCCATTAAAGGCACTTGAGAAGCAAATACAACTGGGTATATATCTATGAAAGTATTCAGGAAGTACTTGCATGTATTACATTCACACGTTTATGGACACATATCAGCTATTGTTTTTCCTTCTTTGTTTGGGTCCAGTAAACGGATCCTTCCCAATCGAAAATAAAGTCTTTTTTTCTCTATTTCTCCCCTAAAAATTCTTAGTTTGACACATTTTTGTCCCAATTGGACCAGACCTTGACCATTTCCCAAAATTGTTAAAAAAATCACTGTTTTTATATGTAATATATAAGTAAATACTAACAATAATACAATGACAGCTTACCGTATAGTGAGCACTCTGTCTTTCTTGAAATTATGGAGTGTAAAGAAGCCATATTCAATCATGTTGAGAGCTTCAACTGTGCTTTTAGCTGTTGGAGACTGTGGGTACTTAAGTATAAGATCACGAGTGACTTTGCCTGAAACAATCAATTTGCATAAAGAGAATGATTACTCATGTATGATCATTTAACTACCATTTAACTTTTTATAACATACAGGTTAATAAATAAAGTTAAGAACACAAAAAATAAAAACATTTTACTGACAGGTAACCGATTCACAGGATTATCTTCTGATGTAGTGCAGTAAAACCCCTGAAAACCGGATCCCTTCCAGACTGGGCCAAAAGTTTGGTCCTGTTTTCAGAGAATTATTGATTACAGAAGAGAATAAATGGGGACTTTAAAAATTATGATTTTCAGAGAATTCCAGTTTCAGGATATCCAGTATTCAGGGGGTTTTCTGTATGCATTGGTACTCAAATAAATAAATTTAATTTTCAGTAAAACGAAACCAGTCAAAAGATTCCAGTTTAGAGGCTTCAACAATTAAAGTAAAAGTTTATATCTAGACATGTCTCAATGAGCTGGTAAAAGTATCACAAATGAGGAATATTAAGGAATACTGTTAGAGTATTTTTAGTAATTCTTGGCTGGCCCATAATTATATTCATAGTATTTCCTTTGCACAACAAACATGTATAATTTACTATCGCAAATAGCACAAAACATTACATATATACACACAAAATATTTTCCGAATAGTCCTTCCTCTAATTAATGCAAGAACTCTCCCTTAAGCAAAATGTATTACTGTAAGTCATGAAAGGTTTTGATTTGCCTTCAAATCATAAGTACATGCATGCTAACATTTAAACAATATCTAGTGAAAATTGAAAAAAGAATCTGTAAAATATAATGCCCCCATTCATTCTGTTGTGTACATTTTACAGTTACTATACCTCTAGTATTTCTCAGAAGATTTTCAGAGCTTTGAGCATGATCTACTTGTTCAGCAAACATAGACTTTAACATATTGACTGCTGCTCGAGCTTTTGGGTTACTTTTCAGTTCTCCTTCAAACTCTGCCATATTACTTATGTTTCCTGCGGAGCAAGAACTACAAGTTGAGTAATTAATTGAAATTGTGTCATTTTGTAGTCTATAAATATGTCAAAAGGTAAATTAATGTAACAGTGTTGTATATATAATATATGTGTTTATAGTAGTTTGTATGCCTGTCTGCCCGATTAGCTCAGTTGGTAGAGCAGCTGACTTGCAAGCAGAAGGTCGCGGGTTCGAGCCCCGCATCGGGAACTTTATTTTCTGCCTCCTATTACATTGGTGCCATGAGTGTGTGGCTAGCCTTGGAATCCTAGAGCTAGGGTGAAGCAAAGGCTGGGTTAGCTTAAAGAACCTGTGGTTGTCGCTTAATAATTGATTAAAGGAAGGAGGTGTGTTTATAGTAGTTTGTATGCCTGTCTGCCTGATTAACTCAGTTGGTACAGCAGCTGACTTGCAAGCAGAAGGTCGCAGGTCCGAGCCCCGCATCGGGAACTTTATTTTCTGCCTCCTATTACATTAAATTCATGAATAAAACCATTTTAACATATGGTTATTTTGCATTCAATTCATATGGAAACTTGCAGATTGTTTCGAAAATATTACAACACATTGCAAATGTATTTTTTGAGTCAATATCTTTCAGATATATACAATGTACTTATTAAAGTTCTCAAGTAGTTAAAATCACAAAGAGCAAAAATATATAAATCTGCATACAAGTTCTTGTTTTGAAAAATAGAGTAAACCTATTTTTTTAGAGTTTATTGGTGTTAAAGTCTTTCATGGACTCTAATCAATGCCAGTGGCAATGATTAATTCAAGTGCTGCCCATGGAGTGGTCCAACTAATTACGCAGTGGCATCAAGATATTTTTTATCTGCGCCCGTATGGGCAGGATGACCCTTCCGTAGTCATTTCTGATGTCGGCCAACTGGACAGCCAAATAAATAGGGATAGCCAGAGGCACATGACGCGCCATCATACTGTATCAATTTGATTTTTCGCCTCATAAATTCTGCAGTCCAAGGAAAAATAAGCACAAAAAATAAAACACTGAAAACCCGAAAACACACATTTACTGTAAGTCACAAGGGTTTTAATTTGCCTTTAAATAATATTTATATGCATATTAACAGTTATCCAAGATAAATTAAATGCGTGTTAACTTAATAATAATATCAGAGGCGTATACAAGTAATAACCAACGTAGCTGGGACCATTATACACATGCGTATATTGGTCCCAGCAAGAAGTAATAAAAATCCGTAAAAATGAACTGATTCAATATAGAACTTAAAATTAAAGATCAAACTTAGACTAATCTACTTTCGATTTCACCAGGTTGATCCGGTGTTTATATTCCTGACGGAAGTGTAATAGTTCTTATCTGCACTCGAGAATTGATTTTTAGACTGGTTCCCGTCGACTCCTTTAGTGCTCTGCAACAAGGAACGGGAACTACTTTGTTGGGTTTTATGTATTTCCCGTTTTAAGCCGTAACGTTTATCATTACACTTGTAAAGTACACATTTAGAGATTCAAAGGTTAGTTTCGTTTCATAGATAAGATAGCTATTTATATGCTTAAGGATATATTCCATCTGTTGATGTGAAATACAATGTTTGAGCGTCTGTTCATAGTTTTTCTTTTTGAAAATGTAAAATATTTTAAAGCCTAAATAAGTTTCGGAACCAAAAATCGCATCATTATAAGATTGGGGGAATATAGAAAACGGTAGTCTTTGGGTAAAGTTCTTATTTTTTTAGATAAAAGTTAAACTCGATTAATAATTTTGCATGTATTTCATAATATACACATGTGTATATTGGTCTCAGATAATATGAATGATTTAATTCATTTGGCCTACTGTGATGAAATAATGTCCAGCGAATGTCCTGACGAAGACATGAATGTGTCATCATATTTCACCGTACAAACACGTATTGAAATGGCAAAAATCTGTCTGATAAATTATTTACTCCACTGGGAACAGTGACAAATCGTGTGGAATTCATATCCTCTTGATTTGAAAACGAACTGGGAATTGTTCAATTTGAATATGATTTAAATAACATCTAAAATGCCATTTGAAAGAGGTTAAACATATACAGTTCTAAATCGATTTGGGCGAAGGAGTTCCATTATAATAATAATTTTCAATTCAATAATTCATTTAAATATCGAAGTTACATTCCTTGCATAACTACATTTATTATACTTAGATGTATGTTATTATATATTCGACCCTTTTACTCAGGGGAAGGAATACATTAGAGGTTGCAATTTATGTCTAAGAAATGTTTAAGCATTTATCTATATGAGTTCAATGCACAATCAAGAATGATACTATATTTCCAATTAATGATAAATTCTGCTAAAGACGAATGTCGCTTACAAAGAAGGTAATTGTGGCTAATATATATGTACAGTCCGAAAAATTTACTTCTTGTTAAGTTATGTGTTATTGTACTCGTCTATCACTTAAATGCAATGTTAGACATGGAGAACCCAGGTTCATTGACAAAGTAAAACATTACCGCATGTACAATGTATAAGTTTTCCTGAACGATATAAAATGATACCTCGATGTTAAATACTGTTTTCAACGAACGAAATCAAATTTCATTTTCAAGCCCACTAGGTCTTCGAACCTCGGGCGTGCCAGTTCAAACCCTATTTCCGGCAATGTTTAATGTTTTATGTGGATTTTGAGCAAACCCATGCCTTGTGTTCTTTTACAATAAGCAATTGCCGTAGAGTTGCACTACCCTAAATGTTATGCAAGAAAGTCTGTGAATGTGTCCTCGAAAAGTGGATTTGTGTCATAAAATACATCAGATGAGTAATATTCAACAAGCGTCTGAAATATTTGAACAAATACCAATGTTTCGCGGATGTATGAAAGATCTTTCATGTATATAGCCGATATCGGACCGATATGTAGCCGAGTTACATATCCGACATCGGGCTGATGTTGGAACCCGATATCGGGCCGACATCACACACGATATCGGGTCGATATCGGTCCGATATGAAATGTTTGCTTGGGACATGTTTATCATGGTATGAATTAGTGTAACCGAAAAAAATCCGTTTGAAAAACGCTATGATAATTCTTGTGATTATGGTATTGGTATGTCATGAGAAAGAATGCCGCATTAATTTATCAATTCGAAATGTATCGACACGTTAAAAGACAAGTAAAGAATTACAACTTATCGTGCCATATAATCGTACAGCACATTTGTATTCTTTCTTTCTTTCTTTCTATATACCGTTCGGACCTACGTGGTCGAGTGGTTGTGGTCTCTGACTCGCAATCACTAGTCCTTTACTGCTGTGAATTCGAATTTCAACTGGGGTTAAATTTCATATTATGAGGGAACAGTCCAACTAGCTTACGGAAGGTCGGTGGTTTTATCCAAGTGTAAGCTTTTTGTCTTCGTCCACTGTTAAAGCTTGAAAGACGTCAAATAACCCTGGCTGTTGGTGCGACATAAAACTCCAGTCAAAAAGATGTATCGTTTTGACTTAAATATTGATCAAGCAGTATTAAACATTTCTTCACCGATTTCTTGCTTCTTATTAGTGTGAAGATAACAAACACAATTATCAAACATCCTTATCCTGAGCCATATTACATTGAATATTAGATAGTAATAAATCCAAAAAAGTGGAATTATCTCACTGTAAAGATGCCAATAAACTGCTGTTTAATCTGATTCGGAATATCATCGATGTAATGAATCCAATTTATTTTGATTGAAAGGAACTGAAGAACTGTTTACGCATGAAGATACACTATGATAAACCATTTAATAATGTTTTTGATTAGTTTATCTAGACGTAAAAGTCTTAGATACCACCTTCCGTTGTGCTCAGCACATCTCCGTGGACCCTTTTCATAGACCCACCTTGTCCAGAATAGCAACTTTTAAACTTAAAAATCTTGCTTATGGCATATATTACAGATATTTAAGACAAAAGGGACAGCATCAATTTAATTTTTAAAAAATACTATCTTAGCTAAGATATGTCGTGTTGTTAAAGAGCATGCCATTTGTCCAAAGAAACATGGGATATTTGGGAGCAATTAAACATAATAATAATTATACATGTAGTTTTATAGCACATTCTCTCATTGGTGACAGAGAGATGAGTAAATAATTCGAGAATAAGTCATAATTATGGGATTTTTAATCTCCGGAATACAAGGTACTAAATGGGATTGTGATGGAAAGGCCATTCACGCACGATTATTGTTCAGATTCGTCGCTCTAATGATCGCGACCCTCTCTAATTTATCATTAAATGAACACATCTACATCTTAATGGATCCATACACTTGATAAGTCAGGCATAAACCCTCAGATGAACCGAGATTTTCATTTGTTTGTTGATATTGTTTTCAATAATAATCGGACATTCACTGACCAACTAGCGAACATCTCTATAACAATGGATATTGAAAAACGAAATAGGGAGCTTGGAAATATTAACATCAAAGCTATGAGACAAGGCTAATGGATGTCAACATATTTTGCATTGGTTTGCAGTAAATTATTACATAGCTCAACAACGGTGTATGCAGTACATTGATCGAAAGAAAACAATTATATTTTTATATCCCAAATATGAAATGTCATTTAAAAGGCATATTCTATATTCTCCTAAATCAAATGTATTCATTTTGCATTCAAATTAACTAATTATTTGGTTGCATTGTTTCTATCTCTTGAAAACCACAACAAACACGTGTAGTAACATATATGTAGTTTTTCGGATATAAATAGCTAAATATATTGTTTTGATGATTATCAGTGCTTAATTGTACGATTCAGCTGTAAATGATTACCGTAAAATATTGTGATGCACATGAAACATTTGATTGATGATTGCAGTTTTAAACCTGACAGTCAGATTGATGCCGTCATTACATAATTACACACACAAGGTTGCCGATCAATTATAGGGCTATATGGGCTTTCTTGAATTATTTCCTTTATAAGCGTGTCACCAATCAACGAATGTACTGAAAAATGATACAAGGCTTGCATCACACAAAAACCGTCCCAAAGAAATGAAATTCCCAATTTGTTATACCATGCGTAAAGATGTTAATTAACCAGCGCATCTAATGCATTTTTTTTTTCAAACGTATACTGCGCATGTCAGACTTCTGTGCGATGAATTTCCTCATTGTACCCCTTTCTTAAAATGTTAGATTTTGGTATAAATGTTAACTTCTAATGATATCATATCTCATTCATTTTATGGTGTTGTAACAATTTTAATTCGTTTGTTTTTCAAGCAGTAATTAACGAATGGCTGAAAGGTCTTATGCATGTGGGTATACAGACTCAGATAAATGTTTGTCTTTAAAATCTGACGTCCAGACATATTAGAAAGTCAAGATGGATCCTGCTCAATGTAATAACTCTCTTGAGACGAAAACCATTCCAAGTATTCTTACCTAAAAGTCTTAAACAAAATGTCAATGCAATCATTCTTATTTTCCATGTATAACATGGTTATACATAAGATTTTATTGATTAGATCCATGATTCACTACCAATAAAATAAATGCACTTAAAGCATAAAAGAAAGGTAGTGCCTAAATGTTTTCACACCGATAATAGATTTGTGGAAACATTCAATGCATAGAAAAAGAACTATCCATGTAAAACAATGCAAGACATTTGCATGATCTTAATGGCATCCTTAACTTAGTTTAATTCTTAGGAACAAAAGTCAATTGAGTACTGAAATGTGCACCGGCTGGTCTTTCTTAGGAATGCCTGTAACACGATAGCGACTAACGAGAAGTTTCAATAAAGAGTAGTGCACATAATTGCTGTCGACAAGATCACAATGCCTTTGTTCCTGAGAAACATTCTTATATCGTATGGGAATGTTAAGGTCTCAATCAATAGCCTGTCCATCATTTCATCAAAGCGGTTCATTTGTAAGCCATCTCATTAACTACTCACATTCTTTATTACATTCATTTGAACTGAATCTTTATTTACCAGCCTTTAATGTGTTGATAAAAAGTGGATTTCACCCCATCTTCCCAAAAATACCTTCCCCCAAATCCTCTATACCTTAAAACCCATCCCACATATAATGCAAGGTAATGAAATAGGAAAAGGACGAATATGTTGAAAGTTAAATATAATTTCTAGTAATTACACTGAACATGACAGTATTGATTGAAAGCACAGACAAAGTTTTACGTCCACCACACGGCACTAACGAAACAACTGTGCTATCGAGAAGAATAGGATTCCAGGGAAAAAAAGACACAAATAAAGCATTCCCCCTTCCCCCAAACTCCCCAACTTGAAAAACACCTAACATATTTGTTAAGTTGTCCTCATATCTCAAATGTATTCCTTTTGAATCTTGTGTCATAGGTTTTCACATTTCGGTAAAGTTTGCGAAACAAGTGCTAAATAAAGTCCATTAAAACATAATTGTATTCACGGTTTATTATAATTACATTGTAGATGTTAATTTTGTTTCACTATGGACATACGGAGTCCAATATATGTGACATATGCTTCATGGGTGACTGCATAGAAAGCTTTCAGCAAACAGCAAAAATCACACGTTTTACAACCAAACATATTGATGTGTGAACAACCTCGTTTGTAGCAAACACTGCATCGAAAGAATTAGACGTATCCCTGCAGATATTATTAGTGAAGATGGCTCCAAGTGAGTTCACATCGTACGTATTTGTCATTCGTATTTTGTATCAGTAAATAAATACTGAAGAAATGCTTTGATGGTATTAACACAATATCTAATAGCTAGTTTCAATTTCAACATGTTAAAATATGTTGTCTCAGACAGTGACAAGTTCTCAATAATTGCCATGATTCTGTAGTTTCCATGACATCGATGTACTTGCGTGTTTATGTATATATTAGTAGTTCTGACATTTTGTTAGTCATTTTGTATTGCTGTCGTTGCACTATTTTGTACTATTCGCCGGTCCGGTTTTATAGATAATTCAATACCAAATTCACTATCTCACTTATCGCAAAATACTAGAATCATTTAGTGGTATGTTAATGCCCATTCCGTTATTCCATCAGATTAGAACTTTGTCCAATGTCATTATTCAGTACATTAGTATTGCTTGCCCTTAGACCTTTCTTCTGTATGTTTTAAAATATAACCATGAATGGTAAATATGTCTTCTGTTGTTCTTCTTTGGTTTTGCTTCAAAGCGGTAACGCTTGATAAAAAAGAATATTATTGCTCACTCAAATTGCATTACAGCAATATTATTCATTGTGTATCAAAGGATATCGTTATATATATTCTTATTACATGAAGACTGTTCATATCAAAATGCCTCCTTGTTTGCTTGTTGCAATCAACCCCCAAATATTTTGAATAGAAATTGATATCTATCACAAATTGATAAAAGTAATGAAGTATGTTGGGGAGTCTCTGAGGTCGATTGGTTATGGTCTTGGACTAGTAATCACTAACCTCTCATGTTATGAGTTCGAATGAACCCGATACCAGACAAATTTTTATACGTTAGGATGCTGTCCAGCTAGCTCACGTTAGGCCGGTGTCTCATTCCAAGTGTACGTCTGGTGTCTGCATCCACCCTTAAAGATGGAAAAGTCCCCCAAATGACAATGACTGTTTGTGGCACGTAAACCCTTAGCGTTTAAAAATTTAGTGTGTTGCATAGTATATTAAATGTGTTTACAAACTTATCCAGATGAAGATCATTTTGTTCAAATCGTTATAGTGAACGAGAGCGCCGTTTATTCATTCCTATAAAACAACATATTCCCTATTAAGAACAAACACGCAAAAAGCAGATCCAATAATGTGATTCTATAGAAACCTATTTGTTTTTATTTGCATTGAGAACAAGGCAATTACGGCTTCATGAAATTAACAATGCTTGATAGATAACATCGTTAGGTAAATATTACATGATCTTATTTTTCAGCAGAGAAGTTGATGCAAATGTAGGCTGATGATTTTTTTTTGTTTTTAAAGTGCCTTTGTATTTTAGATAAATGCGGCACTATTTCTGAACATATTGCATTTCTTTTTGTTCACCTTCGGGACCATGCTTTATTTCTCATTTAAGCATGCGTCATTGATGGATTAAACTTTATTTAATGTAAGTTTGTTCTGTGAGATCATTTAAGAAAGAAAAGTAAATATTTGTTGAAGATTCAGAAATGTTGTAATATTTTAGCCTCCATTTTTATGTTATGATGGATAGGGAAAGGGTTTGAAATATGTTTTACATAACCAATTGAATGAAGAAGTATTTATATATGTTGATGGCAGATTTATTAATAATGGTAGGTGCTGGTTTAATAATGATCGCAGTGCATTTCCGAAATTATTAATTGGTAAGCACGCTCGTTTATCTCAATATATTAATCATAAGGTCTATGGACTTTGGGTTTGTGACGAGTTGGTTGAAAACTTCGGGTCCAAAGCTATTTGTTATCAATTACTAACGATACATAATTATAAAGAAGCCGGCAGAATACAGGATAACTGGTTAAGTAGACTGTCAGTCGGTATGAAATTTAAATATTTTATTTGATGTTCAATTAATAAATAACTTTTATCATTTGTCTCGTTTGTTATCGTTTTTATGTCAAATTCAAGAAGGAATCCACGTTCCCATTTGCTTTTTTTGTGTTAGTGCCATTGTTTTGTTTCTCCACATTCGTCCACTCCATTCATTTAGCTCTGGTGTTTCCAGGTAACAAAACCAACAAAATGTGTAAGGGTAAACACGAATGATCCACTCCTGATAATATAATTACAAATTTTTAGAAACAATTAACATTGAATTATGGCCGTGCATAATTTCTAAGAGTTATGACGTAAGTCTCATAAATACGGAATTAGGTAAAACACTGATGAGAAAATTGCTTTTTCTACACGGTTAATGCCAGCAAATATATTCTGTTTAGAAAGCTGTCCCTGGTGCTGACAAAAATCTCTTTCTGCTCTTTAGAAAAAGTATAAGCGCTGATAACTTATATCATATAAGTATGTCTATGATATCAGATGTTGTTTGGGAATAACTGACATTATGGGCGGTCGACATTCACTGTTCAAACAATTATTAGTAGTACCAAACCATTTCAGGGATTCAGCTGATTAAATAGGACCACAACAGCGACTCATATCATTAAATGAACTATGGCTTTCTCCTTCGGTAAGACGATTTCTCTTGCCCGTTCTACATTTCTATTCCTTCCAATTTCAGTTGTTGATTGCATCATCATAATTCTAATTAATGACGAAAATAAATACCCAGCTTTTCAATATGTTTAGTTCATTTTGTAAGAATTATTGTTTGGTCTCTTCATTTTTCATTGTATCCCATTATAGTGTTACGTTTCATGCTCCATTGGTATACGAAATACAGCTTCAATTTGTGGGACAATGATGACGTAGTGTATCTCATGAATTGACATTTTAATGGATTTTACAGTATTTCGGCGGGCACTCCCATTCCCGTCACAATAAACAGTTATTTGGTATTGATATAGTGGACAGGGCGCAGTGTCTTGTTATCATAAATACCTCTGGTTTGTCTTTTCGATTTGCTACTTAATTTATATTCAAATTCATTTGTCTTTCGTCTATTCTAAAGAACGTCCCTATGATATAATAGGAAAACAATGATGCTATTCAGATTGAATTTCAGATGAGGTAGGATCTATATGATCGATTGAGTCAAATCAATCACATGATAAAGGGATGCAACCATACTGGGATATACAGTCTAATCCGTGTTTGCGGCCACCTCCGAATAAAGGCCACCCTGTGAATAAAGGGCTTTCTTTGAAAATCATCATGGATTATTTTGAACAAACTGAGTCCAAATAAGGACCATCTTTATTCATAGGTTTGACTGTAGTTGCCAGCGCAAATTAACTCGTTTTCAGTTCTTCTATTCGGATTTATCAATCGAGGAAATAAGGCGAATGCATAGTATACCCAATGGCATGTTTGCATATACGATTTTCCATATAGTTGCCTGCTAGTTCTTCTATACGAATTAGGGTTCTGTAGTGTCTGGAATTAACTTTGTAACATTTGTCTGCAAATAACAACATGGATTATAGGGATTATAGATTGAACTTCATCAATTCGTGCCCATGGCTATCAAAATAGACTTCACAAATTACAAGTATTAAACATGACAGAAAGCATCTTTGACCAGGTGTTTCGGGAACATTTTGCTCGAACAATATTGAACTTCTATTCTTTTGAAAGCGTTTTATTTGCTGATATTACAGTCTACTGAATCCAATAATTAGTTGTTGCACTACTTGGACTTTCAGTTCAATAAATAAAATTCTTATAATTAATTTTCAAAATGCAAGATGCAAGTTTGAACTATTGTCTTTGAAACAAAACACGCATCTTGGTACATTATTTATGAAAATTGACGTATTGAATTACCACATTGTATGTAACTTCAGGTGGAATACAATTTCAAAGTATACAAAAGAAGACAATATTATATCATTTATCTTTAGGTAATTTTCCGTTTTGAAAATTTAAGATAATGCTGTTCATTAATTGTGATTCAAGATGTTGCTACATAATTTTTCTTGTGTATTTGTGCCATTTTATATAAATATGATGATGTGATGAATACAAATGTTTACTCGTGAACTGTACACAATCGACATTTCATTTAGTGGTTACCTTGGAAACAAAAAACTTGACATTTCAAGAAAACAGATTCAGACTTTTACATTCGTGTATTTTCTACAATTCTATCCTCTGTTTGATGAAAGATGCTTTCAAAACAAGATGTCGGAACAGCTGATATCCCTATGAAACAAGACACGCTTTCCAATAACATGAAAATGTGTATCATTATTGAATGTTTCCCGAGCCTGAATACAATGGGTATAATTGTAAAGTTCGTAAATCACGTGCTGTCATTCAAAACACTTAATCTTTATGATACATCACATTTAACATAACAAATTCAAAAGAAATGGAAACCCTCAATCAAGACACAATTATGTCTTATTGCCGTCTCCAATGATTTCATTGGCATTTGTTTCGATCCCGAATTTCACAGAAGTACGCATTATGTCGCCAATGATTAGAATTATTGGTTCATTTCAATTAAATTAGTTTGAACAAATAACTAGGATGGATGCATTGTGTTAAACAATCATTTGTTGAATAAGTGCTGGTCGAAGGCAATAGTGAACATCTGTCTCATATCAAGAATACTTTGAAATTAAACATTTCCTTAATATCTCCGTTATCAGTTTCATATCAAGAATACCTTGAAGTTTATATCAATTACATGAAGATTGTCTTAGAGAGTAAACATTGATAAGAAAAGGATTCCAAGAAAATACACACAAACATCCCAACATTCCCTAAATGCTACATCTCCCAACTCTTGTTTCGTTCTTTATAATACTAGTATTCAAGTTGCAGTCAAAGTATCCATATAGGTATACCGTGCTGCGATGTATCGTTGACATGTTGATCTGTACATACAACATTAATTCAGTTTTTTTTCAGTGTAGGGCTATTGAAGAATAAAATAGTTTTCCCAACCAAATGAATTGTGTTTCATAAAATGCTCATTTGTAAACAATTCCTTATACCAAAGTAAGTATTTCTTCTAATCAAGTTTCGCTAGTAGTTTCTGAAACACATGATATTCCAACTAAAATAAATACAATGACTGTTATCACAAATGTTTAATTCTCCCAAGCTACCGTCATCAAATTGTTTGTATTGACAGATCTTTGAATATTTCAAACAATTTAGATTTCAATTTTAACAATTAGCGGCTAAAGAAATACATGTACCCTTATTCTCTCTTGGCATAAAGTTGTGATGTTTTAAAATTAATTTCAGTGATCCTCGTTCAATATCTGCAAGTCATTAAAGATTTCTGCTGTTAAAGTTTTATCCAAGCATGCAACAATATAATGAGCAATCAGCCCAGTTTGATTTTGTAATAATCTCGAGATTGTCCCCTGGCACACCTAAAGAATGAATGATTGAAGACCTCGTTGCTTCTCTCTAAATCAGCATTAAATTCAGGCGAAAAGTCATATATTGTACGGATGTTCTAACAAGTAACTCTTACAGATTTAAAATCGGTAATAACGATGGCACAAAAAAACAGTTGTTGACGTTTTTTGTACAGAGTACTTAACCCGCACCCAATTGTATAAACATTGGTTAACTTTAACCACTCGGTTAAATCTGAGTTTTGGTTAAAGTTTTGGTTAAATGTTCGGTTAGCTGTTGTAGAAAATTTTGTTTAAATTTAACCAAATTTTGTTTTTGTTAAAGCTCAAATAAATCTAACCGAAGTCTAAGATGCTGGTTAAATCTTAACATAAACGGTAACCAGTACCAAAATGGCAGTCCTTTTTAAATGTTTAAATGATTTTTTAATGGTTAATAAACCAAAATGGTTAAATTTAACATTGGGTTAAACTAACCATTTGGTTAAAGTTAACCAATGTTTATACAATTGGGCGCAGGTCGTTAAAAATTCTGTACCATAGCAAAAATGACCAAAGTATATCAGTTTAATAAAGTATCCACGATTGTCGCAAACACGCTGCTAAATTTGGTTTTGTAGTACATATTGTTCTATAACAGAGATATTGGTACGTAATAATGAACATTAAAATGATGCGTAATCAATGACAAATGGCCATTAGTAAAAAAAGAGCGATAACATTACACATAGAAAGCAGAGATTGGACATACAATTTTTGGAATTATTTTCACGTGAAGTATAAGATGTAATGTGTTTTACAACATTTTGTTTTAGAGTATTATTTATCTGGACATTGAATGATCAAAGTTCACCTGCTTTATCCTTGTGCATCAAAAACAAGGATCATTTCATTAAGATTACTGCTGCTTTGCACGTGTATGCAATGGATGTTAATGTCACACCGACAGCCATGACCATTTTGCGACTTTCCAGCTTTAATAATGAGAGCTGGACTGCTACCTCACATGTGCAATTTGGTCCCAGATAGGATTCGAACTCACATTGTTGAGGTGCTAGTGATTAGAAGTCAGAAACCCCACACTTATTTGCAGAAAATAAAACCTTTTGATGTACAGATCTACAATCAAGTGAATCGTTAATGGGTTTTGCTCTTTCTAGTACGATTTCTGATTATAGAGATTAGACATCATAATCTCAGTCATAGTTTAATAATTATCGGATATTTTCTCTCCAAAGTGCAAGTTATTAATGACCGAATGATAAAATGTCTTCATGTTTGATGATTGTTCATGTCGTTAACACTAACGAGTGAACTGTTGTAATAGAAAGTATTATTGAATCACGATTATGCGCTAGATGGAACACAGTGAGAGATAAGTCAGGCATACACCCTTTAATTGACTTCATGTCAGTAAACCTGCTGTTTGTTGATGACCAGGTACATTTGTTCCATGTTATTTAAACCAAATTGAGAATAAAAAAAACGCTCGGTCATATTTGCGATTAATCTTATTTGGCCTCTAAACATTTGGAACGTATTGTATGCAGTACCAGCTGCTGCAGCATCCTTAATATGTACGGTATTAGCACGGTCCTTAAACATGGACAACACTACTAACTCTAAATATTTCTACTAAACGAAACTCAAATCTTGTAAGATTTTTTGTGGATTTGTGGATTGTGATCGTCTCGTAACTGTTAATTTTCTAGAACACGGCACCTTTATGGGGAATAAATTATCCCATCAGCAATGACATTTTTGCATGCTGTAATTAAATACTTGATTCTATCTCTTTTGACTCTTTCACACTTGACAATCAAACTCCACTCTGTCATACTTAACTGAAATCGTCTCTCCAAATAGTTGCGTTTAAACCCGACGGAAAATATCGACGACGGACTTGAATTCTACAGAATTTGTACAGGAAAATTGATTGTCTGAGATACACTAAACACTTTATCATACTTTATCCACTTGATTTCTTCTTAGACAATGTCACAAAGTATATTTATATATTTATTCCACATCTTGCTGTACATAGACTATATCATATCTGAACAGTGTGATTAAAGATCAGACAGACGCAATAAAATCCCTATAGCCGATATAAAACAATAAATCAAAAAGCGTTTTGGTATATAGGATATGCAGTCAAACCTATGGTTGCGGCCACCTCCGGATTAAGACCACCTTGTGAATAAAGGACATTCTTTGAAAAACCTGCACTGATTATTTAGAACAAACTGACATAATAAATGCCATCTGTAAATAAAGGCCATATTTTCTCCTTACCAGGGGTGGCCTTTGTTCACATGTTTGATTGTACAAGGACAATTGTTAATGGTAATCCTAATAATACCATTCGAATAACGATTATCGATATGAAACTGTTTCAGTCACCCTTTGGTAAAATTCCATATTGATACATTTGGTACAAAGTCGATCTTATAAACATTGGCCGTAAGACTAAAAATAAGAACATAAATCGGGTGCATTCATATTCTGACGTTTCATGTTTGTCTTTTTGATGTTGCGACCAAATATATATACACATACATTTCATCAATGTTCATTTACGTCACTTTGTGCATTCGCTTCAATCTCATCCAAGTCTGGAAGTCTAATGACCTTCAATAAGTTACGCAAACTAATCTTCTGATACAGCTACTACTGTCTTTGTACTGTCAATGACGTGCGTTCATGTCGGTATCCAATTACCCTTTTTCGGATTTGATTAGCGCTTATGTTTGACAAAAAATGACGTTATAGACACACGCGTTTATAAGGTAGCATGAACAGAGGCGTTAATCCATAGTGTATAGACACTATTAGTAAATAGACATAAACTAAATTAAATTCTTGTTGTTTTCCTCATTGTCCCCTACATTTATAAAACCAGTCGTGCATACTTGTTCCAGACAAAGACATAAATTTAGAGACTGGCGTTCTTCTACTCGCATTACTAAACATTTCAATTATCTTATATTATTGCCATCAAGGTACAATATATGTGACATCTCCGTTTTGCCTAATCAATATGGTATGTACATATCGCCCAATCTGCTTTGACCTCTCATTTTTGATTGAGCAGACGTCCTTTAGCCATTTGTTAAGCAATAACCATAGATTTAGAACAATTACATTTCTTCAATCTACATATGCAGCACTGTAAGCAGCCACTTTTCGTTCACAATTAAGCTGCAAAAATGATGCAAAAGTTCTAATGGTAATTTAGTCGAGTTCAATCACATAGTGAACATCCGAAGTCGTGAACTACGAATTATCCATAGAGCCAACACATCAAATTACAAGAAACGCTTGATATTTTTGTAATGGCATTTTTATAGTCATTGTTTTAAACGGTACATTTCTCCCATTCATATATTCATTGTTCCAGTTTAATAATGGACTTCATATTTTTTTCATAAAAAACAGCACATTCAGGATATACACCAATTACAAAATGTTTCCTAATGGTATCATCTTCACCAATGATTACTGTGTTCACTTGAATGATGACCTGATTGCCTCCAAAACGCAGCAGCATACCGTTATAGCAAGAGCTTTAGTAAATAATAATCAGTAAATGATTTTCAATTGTTATAACTTTGTTTGAATAATGTTTTGTTGTTCCAACTCCCTACGTTATGGACTCCGCGGTAAACTCTCTGCGTCCATTGTCATGATTAATCATCCCTTCTTTAATATGAAATATTATCAATTCAAACATTGTTGTCCATGCTTCAGCCAGTTCGTCACACCAATGCTCTTCTATGTGAGGTTTGATAGCGTGGAGAAAGTGTGGTAAGATTACCTGTAAAATCAGTACAAGTTAGCTTCAAACAAAGTCACGAATGTGAACACGAGAGAGTATTTCAACGCTGATGTGAACCGAAATTTTAACTTTTGTGTTAGGTCGTATACTTTACTACAGCTTAAAAGTATCACAAACTACGAAGAAATAAATGCAGTTATTATATTTCCAGGGTTACTTTTAATACTAATGTAACGCTACAATATATAGTCGACAACACTTTGTAGCTTTGCAACAGACTATTCGAAGGCGGTACGTTCGGGGAGACTTTGCTTTGTCCCCTTTTTGTATGATCCGTTGTGTTTGGTGGGTTTTGGGTCGGTGTATTGGGAGAAAGGTTGTATTTTTTAGAGAAATTCGGATGTTTTGTGTGTTTACTTTATGAATCTTCATCTATAAACAAATGAGGTAATGACTTACTAGACATTGTTCAAAATGAATTTAGCTAGCATTTCCTGAAATTAAGCCAAATCATATTGCCAAACAAGAGAGGGTATTTATTTATTAGAATATAAATAAAACTTTGCAAAAGTCCGCAATTACTCTTTTACTGTTCTTGAAAAAATGGGAATTATATTCATATATTACTATTAAATATACTATTTCTTCTGCAATTCATAGAGCCAATAACTTTATAAGGTTAATTTATTTTGACATTCGAATAAACTGGAAGAAGTGTTGATTAAATTAGTAAGAAAAGTGTATTTCATAAAACCAAGATAATTACGTCAGGCATTCCGTAAGCATTTATAACCAGCGACAGACGCCATTTTGTTGTAACAGTTCTAATTCATTTTTTGTCAAGCATAAATGACCATATCTAACCCCTAAATTGAACTTGACTTTGTTTCAGTCCGTACAAGGAGTCAGCATCCATCCTATATAAGAATTGATAGATTATTACAATTTTATACTGTTCCAGAAGTATTTGGACATTTTGGTGCATATAAAAAGATAATTTATTACTCCAAATATGTATGGATGCTGAGAATGATAGGGGTAATATTTTATCTTGTGTACAAATTAATCCCAGTCTATCGACTTCCTAAAACATCAGACGGTAAAATCTCATTATTAGGACAATACCTTAATTTGTTTTACCTCGTACAGAATACTTGCTATTGATTGGTTGAGACAGATCACGTGCTGATCTAATATTTTCCCTCATTAGGTCAGTAGCAATTCATATCCAGTCTATACGTGATTTATGAATGGTACTCGGTAAGATAAATTCGTTACACGACGTCTTACTGACCCGCTACTTTGTGATACAGGGTCAGTAAATTATTACATGTATTAGGATCGAACTATCGCTCTCACCCACTTCATAGTTAAAGACCCTGCATCACACAGTGTCGGGTTTGTAAGAATGCCATGTTAGTAATAATTGAGATTATCTTACTAATTACTTATTAATTTGAAATCGGGAAAACACATTCAAACTGATCCGAAATAAATTGTCTTTATGAATGAGGTAAATTAAATTTTAAAGCAGTCGTTAAGTGATGTTTTACAATTTAGGTGAGTCTTCAACCCAACTTATGAAAAAAATAAGCCTCTCCTCATTAGTTATATGTTGACTTGAATCAATGGCACGAAACAAAATAGGAATATAGAAGAGAAAATGATTCTTAGAAAAAAGTCTCACCTCCTTCCCCAAAAATACAACCTTCCCCAAAACCCACCAAACACATAGAACCATACAAACAAATAATGGACAAATCTAAATACCTTGATACTTTCTGGCGGCACTTTGTATTTTTTGTGGTGTATACCAACTTCCCTGAGCATTGGTATGAGGCTGGATGGTTCATCAAGTCTTGTAATACATTTGTCAATAGTCGCCATGACACGCAATGCGTGTTGTCTTAGTAGACCGGTTTGACGTAATTCAGTCACATCTTTGTTCCTGAATTTCGAAAATACTTCCATCAGCTCTGGTCTACTCTCAAACATTCTGAAAAATATATGTTTCAACTTTCGTCAATACAAAAATAAGATACACCAATGCAATACACATTGCTTAACCAGTAATTGATCCGTAAATGCGAAACAGTCAAACCTGTTTTTTATGGCCAACTCGGAATAAAGACTACCCTGTGAATAAAGGTCATTCTTCGAAAAAAGTCACTGACTATTTAGAACAAGCTGATCTCCGTATAAAAGCCACATTTTATATTTCCCATGGGTGGCCTTTGTTCATAGGTTTGACTGTATATATCAGATTATGTCTTCATTGAATCTCCGTGTCTCATGCGAAGATTTTATTCCCAATGTTGATCTTTGCCTCAATTTCTTAACGACAAGTAATAGTTTCAATGATAGCATCGGCTTCTAATTAGCGCTGTGTAACCTAATATCAGATATGATATTAACTTCCTGAAGTTATTAACATCATTTCCTTATAACATGTCCATAACTTGTAGCATTTAATTGCTGTCTATGTTTATTCATGAACTTAAATGAACGGGTTATCATGACGTGACATTCTTGTTGTCTGGTGCTCTGGTGTTAACCTTTACATATATCCAAAACAGCAGCACATGGTACGAATAAAACAGAAAGAAATAAATTCAGACTTTGAAATGAAGTGACAACCGGCTGGCATGTTAGTTCCTTTTTACTTCACATTCATATGCGTAGGCAGGAATGAAATGTTTATACGAACAGTATCCAGATCTAGTGAAAAGTCATCGTACGATATTTTTGTTATACAGCTTAGGTCGCGGAAATTTTTATGCACTCGAGCGTAATGTGCGTAATGTGCGACGCCTGTGCATCAAGACATATACGATAATTATTTCCGTTTTTTCATAGTTTTTCAAGAAAAAAGTGCATAAACGAGGTTCTGCATTAAGAAAAACAACAACAAAAATATCCTAATTGTTGCTTAAATCCTCCAATTTCAAAAGAATTTTAATAATTTTCTCAACATTTCCTCTATTACTACGTCAAGGCATTTTCATGTTTCACGTATACTTGATGTTTCACTAAAACAATTTAATTACTCCCTAAAGATGTTTGAATGTGTTTATATCGCTAATTAGGTTTTCAGTTATCTCCAAAACAACGATGCTTTACTATTTCATTGAATTGAATGAGAAATACCGTGTAATTGAATTAAGCACTCCTTAAAGCTATTTTAATGAGGTGTTGAAGTTGAATGAAACTTTTTTTCGACCGAATTAATGGAAAGTGTTTAAAGAAATTGTTAAAAAAAAGTAGGATACAGAATTCTCCCGTCGGGGAAATAAACAAGAATTGTCTTCTAAGGAAGACAGACGGCGTAGAAATGAAAAACAAATTCTGTGCTCTGATGTTACTTACACTGTTGAAACCAAAAGTACGATCAATGTTGTTCTATTTTCTTATTTTTATGAAATTCCTGACGATATGCATAACTCAACCATTAAAACGCAATGTTTGATGTTTGCAATCAACCGCAGTGCAATGAATGAAGCATCTTAAAATACTATACAAAAGGTAGTTCTGCAAATAATTGAATCATTTCTTTCGTGTATATCATAACCGCATGCATGTATTATTTCGAAATATAACACATCAATATTATGTGGTAAATACTTAAAAATCGGCAATTATATTTGCATTGTAGTGTGAATTAATTAATATATGTGGAACTATAAATTCTGAAATAAAATGTGTGACACCCGGAACCTGGGCATACACATATACGACGTTGAGGTTTCCAATTTGTACTAAATAGTTACTTTATTATGTTAACGGATATTAAATGTTGTTCACGACACACACTGAGAAACTGAATTCATTTCAAAGATAAAACGTAAAATGTTAGTTAAGAACGTGTGTATAACTTGTTTTTACCGTCTAGGAATACATTTCGTACATTTTTTACTTTACAAATATCAAAAACAGACAATATTTTTTGCAGAATGTTTTTTTACCCAAATCATATCAGCTTGCATGACAATCTTAGCTGTGGTATTCGCCTCAGGAACGGAATTGAGATCCTGTTAATCTATTGATTTTAGTGTGAAAGCTATGATTTCAGAAAGATTGCTAAAAAACTATTTAGTTAGGGAATAGGATACTAGCAAACTAGAGATGTGATAACGTAATGTTTGTAAGAGTTCCAATAATATATCAATTACTGTAGATGTTAAAGAGATGGAAGGAGATGTTAGACAAATCTGTTCTTAAATATCTCTCGGCATGTAAAACAATCATTTCGTCTCCTTGCAATGATAACCCAAGACAACCTATTTCCGGTAATGCATTACATGATGTTAATTATGCTTAAGTATGACGTAGAGACGACATAAGAAATAAAACAAGACAGGAAATCCTGTAACATACGTCAATAAATGGTAAACAAAAAATGATTTCTCTCGCAACCGCAGCCAATTATGGCTAAAGTCACGCGTAAATATGTGAATACGTATGTTATTCTATAGCGACAGACAGTTGCCCAAGTAGCCAGTAAAATATATATTTTGAACATACCAGAATAGCCCCTTTTTGAAAAAAGTTTGTTTGTAATGTCATTCATTATATTAAGTTTTTTTTTGTCACTATACTCCGAAATACACATATCGTTGTTTTAATTCCAGCAAAACTATTTTAGCAATTAACATGTTAATACTTGCAGCATTTGTTGTCTGCAGAACATTTCAATGTGGAATACCAGAGATTTCAATGTAAGTAGTAGTTGAGTCAAATAAGTTTTTTGGGATAGCTATGAGCCAGTGGGGTTGGGTTTTGGACAAAAATGTGTGTGCGCGTGCGTGCGTGCGTGCGAGGGAGGGTGCGTGCGTGCGTGCGTGCGTGCGTGCGTGCGTGCGTGCGCGCGTGATAACTTGAACATCCAATCCAATATTTTTATCTAGACACTTAGAATAATGGTTTGTTACATTTCAAAAAAGGTGTTCTTTTGACCATCTTATAATTTTGCTTGACTATCCCGCTGCGGTTTGGTCCAGGTTTAAGTTTTATTCCCGTCCCTTTGATTAGACATTTTGTTATTATGAACAGCTCCTACTTTTGCTCTTGATTTGGGAACTCGTTGTTTGTTATTAGTCTACTTAGTAAATGAAAAGACGTTAGGGAATGATCCATCAACTCTTGTTATTTCTTAAAAATACTTATCTTTTATGTCTTTACATGGTACATATATCTCTGTTTTTTTTTTGTGTGTGTGCATTGTATGAAGTATGATCGTGAAATTTGTTTCCAAAGGACAAATTAATTCTAACTAATGCAATAAATGCACTTCAATCATATTTCTACTTACCCAGGAGACTAATGATAGGTTTGAACTTTCATTTTATCATTTTATTGTTGGTTATCTCTGGTTAATATAGCTATCTACATGGTAATTGGTATTAACGTTTATCTATATATTTTGATATGATGCAAGAATCATGATATTCCCTTGTTTTACACGGTAAAATGTTACAGATAACAACATTTTCAATATTTCTAATTTGATGTCAGCAAGTATAACATATTTCCTAACCTATCTAATGAATTAATAATTCGAATGATTTGTTGTTTGCTTTTAAAGTTATTGCTAACTGCAGTAACAAGAGACATACTGTACCCCAAATAAACCATGTACATGTACTTTGATGAAATTTGTGCAGAAATCAAAGTTTTGCTATCAAAATATTTCACTTTAAGTCTAATGGTGTGTTATTGTATTACCATATGACACTGATGATACCAGTAACCAAACACGGATGCGCGCGCAGATGAATGCGGACTTTTTCTCCTTTTCAAGAAAGTTTACTGTTGATTACTCTATTGAAAATCTGTGCATAATAAGAAAATAAAATAAAACTATGATACCCATATTCTCATGAAAAGAAATACATGATAGATAGTTGTCCAGTTTAGTGGAATCCAGGATTTTTCCGCCCAATATGTATGACATGACATATGTGACTTCAAAATCCGTAGTCTCTTAATTACAAGCCGCGGTTAACAGCGACAAGGCGCGAGGAGTGGATTCTTATAATGGTACGTTGTCAATAAATATTCTCTAATATTTACAATAAACTTCGTCTCATATGCTTATGGTTTTGAAATAAAATGGAAATGTTTATCAGCGGCGTCGATGCTCGAAATCGAAGTATGATTAAATCAGCAATACGCGAGTCTAGACGCTTAAATTGGTCTCCAAATTCCGTTGGGTATACCTTCTAAGTACATTTATACTTGAGTCTATAAAAGGCACTGCCTCATTTGATTATACAGATGTAAAATCTATTTTACAGCGCACTGGTACATCGTAGTATGGTTTATGATAAAATAATGTCAAGCGCTCATAAGAAAGCACAATTACAATGACGTCATTTGAAGCAATCTCTGATAATTTAACATTCTACTACCGAAACTCATTGTACACACTCGATGTAGTTTCTCAAAAGTAATAACTAGTAAGTCTTTTATACAATTTTTCAGAGATCTTCAGCGCTCAAAATACAAATTATTATTCCAATAAGCTATTTATGTTGATTATAGAATATCAGTTCCAGAATCAATCCATTTGTCATTGTATTGGCAATGAAATTTGTACAGTGAATTAGATCGATCAGATATTGTACAAAAGAAGGACTGGTTTCATTATGTTAAATCTGGTAGATCTATGTGATTTATACAAAATATCTTAGAATATTTATCAGTTGCCAGAATCACTGAATTTGACACGGCATAAATCGGATAATGGACAGTTAATTAAAACATGATTTAATACCAAAATATTTCTTAACATATATCAGCAATATAGCAAGTTAAATAATTTATTTCCAAGTCAACCCAGAAATGACGTGTATGTATTGTTGTCCTCTAGTAATGCAGCGATTCTTGATATATATTATTCCGTATGGATTTGAGCTGTAACACCAGCTATAGATTACAATTATAACAGTTCTTCTAAAAGCGCCATAATTGACTACGAGTGACTGTGGGGCAATCAAATAATGACAAGAAAATAGTGTTCACAGCAAAGAGATTAGTATTCTACTCGATATAATTGCAAATAAACGCCTGAACATCGCCATTTAAATGACACAAGTAGACATTTATGAAGAAAAACTCTACGACAAAACGAGTTATTGAAAAGTTACGCTTACAAAAACAAGCAAAATCTTCTCGGGTGATTTCGTTCGACGTTCGTTCCTTTACGTTTATTCGTCTCGTAGCGACAAAATAATTCATGAAAGTAGGTGATTAAACTTTGAATCTATTTTGAAGTCCTCAATTGATAAACATGACTGGAGTAAAAACATAGAATTGATAATATACATAATATCATTTATGTAATAGAGGCTACTGTCAGACCTAATGATCATTAAATAACATTTACCAATTGTTACGATATGCATGTGAGATATGCCGGATTAAATGGACGTTAAAGAGCAGAAGGGGGTGAGGTGTGGCCAATGAGAGATGAATTGCATAGTACTCTGGGGACAAATTTCAATTAACTGCTATTATGATTGTCCATATCCCTGAAATAAACAACAAATTACTTGATACAGACGAACCTTTCTAATCCGAACCTTTCGAATCAGGAATTCTCTCTGAACCGAACAAGTCAGCTGTATTTGATGCTAAAAACATTTGTAATCTGGTACCTTTGTATTCAAAAACCTCTCTAATCCGAACAATTTTATCTGTCCGTACAAGTTTGGATTAGAAAGGTTGTACTGTACATACTACTGCCCATTGTTGTCTTTTATAAACTAGTAGAAGAGACGAAAGAAGCCAGTGACTTTGGAGTCAGTTTTTGAGTTCTGGAGATGTTGTTACGATTAATTGTCATTCTTATAACTTAATAAAATTGATACAGGAGCCGGGGGATTTGTGTTATTATTCTACCACTACACGATCCTTTTCAGGATTATTAATATCCCTTTCTGGTTTGTTGCCGCATTATCAGTCTTTGTTTGTTTATAAACTCAAGCATTTTACTTATCGTGTCAGTCCGTTGTATGTATAAGTCCTTGTTAATCATTGCTGGCGAAATTGCAAACAATTTCCCGAAAAGAAAAAAAAATATTTATACAAAATTGCAAACAATTTCCCGAAAAGAAAAAAAATATATTTATACAAAATTGCAACGGTATCTAGACCCGTATTACTTACTGATAATTTGAGTATGAATTTAAAAATAACTCAAGAATAACTTAGATCTACAATGCGAATAATTACATGATTTTATTAATTGTACCCTTAAATGACGGTTACATAATATTATTTAGAATGAAGAAATACACTATGATTACGCAAGTGAATAAGAAAAAAGGAACGCATGGCATCTTTGATATTCTGGTATAGATGTTCAAGTGTTTAAAAGTTTATTTACCAAAGGTATGATATCATATTAAAATCGGAAACATTTACTACAATATAGAATGCATATAAAACATTATTTACACATTGGAGCGCTAGAGTGAACGATACCGGAAGTAAAAGTGACAAGATTCCACAGCTTATTTGTAATTACAGGTAAAATCGATTCTATAATATCTCTAGTCGTTGTTAATGATGGTGGAATAAATGAATGAAAAACCGATTACCACCATTTGTATTTTTTAATCAGCGGAAAGGCTGCGATAAGACTAATTGATATCTTATAATAGTATAAAAGAGCACATCTGTGCTTAAGTCCTAGTAGGTGTAATAGATATCAGTATACGGTAGGAAAACTTTCATTAAATTGTTCGATTTTCATGCTACTATTCAGGGTATTCACTTTTGACGGTCGCAGATCTAGAAAAGAACGGATGATTTTTTTTCAGACATTGTTCCGTGTTGGATGTTTAATTACAGTAAAAGAACTACAATCAATAGTTATGGTTTTGCGATTGTTGGGATGACAGATTGCCCATGATTCTTTGTGTTTGTTTCGTTATTTCAATCAATATCACCTAATGTTTTGAGAACACATAGGACACCCATTGTCAAATTTTGTCACATGACTGGTAGCTAAGGTTCACTACTCGTATATTGACAAGAAAATGATTCCTAGAAAAAAAACACAAAAATCTCATTTTCCAAAAATACTACCTTCCTTAAAATCCAGCAATTTCTAAACCCACTCAACACATACGAACATACAAAAATAAAGACAAAACACTGTCTCCCTAGGGGAACGGCCTTGGAACGGTTTGTAGCAAAGCTAAAAGGGGGTTTAAACTTGTTTTGTGGCCCAACCCTACTCTTACCCCGGGGTTAACAAACGAAAGTTAGATAAATGAATTACAGAAAGATACAAAAATAAATGAAAATACAATCAACCGCCGCAAACATATATCACGAGCTGATTGCGCCCGTAGTCCAAGAGGTTAGATTTATTTAGTGTGGCAAAACATGATGTTTCGTTCTATTCTATTTCATCATTTTACCCTATTCACGATAAATTGGTAATGAAATATTACATTTTGCCTCGGTCACGTAGTATTTAAGCGTACTTTTGTACTTTTTGATCCATGTTCATGTGAATGTAAGCTCATTTATACTTAAAGGGTCTTAACATTTTTTGATAATTGATACTCGCGGAGATGACAACCACTCTTTCAAAACAACTACATGCAATATAAACTACGTGCTTACAAATAGTATACTTACCCTACATAAGTAATTACTCCTATGTTGGCTACGTGGCATTTCAATATCTGCCAATTATTTCGTATCACACATATTTGAGTGTCAGTCAGTTTGGGTGGATGTTCGTCAATTTCATCTTTATGACCAATTTTTGAGAATTTTCTCAGTTTTATCTTCTCACATGTACAACCCATTCCCACACTTGTAGCTATGTTCAAATTGTTGGCTTAGACTTTTTAGAAACGGCTAGTTTTCCATTCAACAAGCTGTTAACTTGTCCACGTAGAGAATATATTGTTAGTTTTGCACATGAGTTTCATGCATTGCAGTACCCTTTGAGTAATCGCGCAATCGCACAATCAATCACACAATCAATCAATCAATCAATCAATCATAAATGAATGAATCATGTCATTTAACGGAGCAAAACATTAACGAATTATAATGTATATTTACAAATCCAAGGATAAATCACTTTGCCACTATTCACTTCGCCTTATCGGATCTTTAAGCACAGTTTATTGTACGAAATGAATCAAAATATCCGCTAGGAATAGTAACAATAATTCTAATTTACCCAACAAGTCAGAAATAATTGTGTTTCCAATGCGGTAACACTCACAGAAGATCCCAATGTTTAAGTAGACGCAGTTAGCGACTTAGATAAGAACGTCACTGTTTATTTTACTTCAGGCTATTTGTTTATTTTCCGCTATGGTTTGAACATCACACGCTGAAAATGATTGAACTCCCAGAAATGTAATTACCAATTATATCGAGCTAACAGAACAATTTTAACAAATGTTACATTACTGTGAAAACTAATTAAAATTTAATTTCCACTGTATGATTTTAAAAAAAATAATCACTCGACACGCTGTAGCACGCTCTATGGAAACCAGAGATTTCTGAATAAACTTCCAATAAACATTGCTGATAGAAGAAAGGAGTATACATAAATTGTGGTGAGTTTACCAAATGGATGGTAGCAACAGTTTAATGTATTTCAGCAGATGAAAATGCATTTATATTAGCGTTAATTAGCATCTTTGAAACAGGTTGCTAAGCGATGACGAACTGACGGAGTTCAATAAATATAGAAATAAGATATTATTCCATAACATGCTACGTATTTCAATCAAATGCCTATTGATTAGTTGATACGTTTGTCGTACAAACGGCATATTCAGTATTAAATCAGTATTATTGCAATAAGATGTTTATATGCCATCCTTTGAGTCGTACAGTGTTAAGTATTTAACCAAAATCAACGACTTTTATTAACTTTTTTACGTAGAAACGTTCTTTCCGGCTGGAAATTTTGGTAACAATATTGTCAAATTATCATGATATAATACATAGCTAAAAGTTCTCTCTCTCTGACATAATGTATGAAGAACAAACAGCAAAATTCACTTGCCAAGTGTAGAAGTATTTCATGTAATCATGTAAAACTACTTTTCTGCCTAATGCAAATAAAACGTGTGATTATAGCCCAATTAGCTCCTTGCCATAAAAAAAACTTGTCACAACATTTGTTTTACTTTGAACATTAGCACCACGAAATATTTACCATATTGATAAACGAGAACATTTTTTCTCCAACACAAAGTGTATCCATGTCTGAAACGTATGTAGTCCTCATTTCTATAACTACAACTACCATCGCTTGTCTGTATTGTATTGTATTTGATTGTTAGTATCAGAGAGTCTCCCACGAAAACACCATCATTTTCTCAAACTGCTCTCCAGTCGATAGAATCCAGCAGCGTTGTATGTAATTTGCCATTCAACATTTGACGCTATAGATAGTTTTGTTCATTTAACTGTTCCTCATCGTAAAGTCAAAGCTGCGGCGCAATTTGCCGTCAGTTTGAGATTTCCCGTATGGAATTGGCAGAATTTCGTTAAGGAATTTCGCGGGAATTTGAACAATTCATGGCACGATTCAGTTATTGCGTAGCCATCGACAGACATCGACCATCTGATTTGAGAAAAAATAGCTTTGTCACTGTAGAACTGATGAAATATTTGAATATTTTGATAATTTCTTTCCAAAACAAACCTTTCATTACATTAAACAAACCATAAATGCCCGGCATTTTGTCTCTTGTTTGTGCATCATTTCTGTGGAATAAACGCAATGTTTTTGCGTCTTTCAGAATCATTTCAAAAACATAGGACTTTCATATCTTGTACCAAACAAACAGATAAGAAAAGGATTCCCTGAAAAAAGGTTACAAACACGTCACACCACCATTCCCCAAAATACTACTTCCACCCAAATCCCCCTACCCAAACCCATCCGACACATAGAACCATACAAAAATGGAAGACGAAATACAGTTTTCCAGAGGGTGCCGCTTTGGAACGGCCTGCAACAAAACTACATAATTATGCAACCTTGATCAAGGATGACACAGAAAAGGAAGAATGAATCAACGTCCCCATTAGTTCTATGGTGATCTTTAAATACTGTTTAAATTGTGTCATTCGTTCGCCCTCTTGCCACATTTATATCCAGACCAATGCTGAACAATGCAAACACATTTAGTTCATTTACTTTGGTGTAACGAAGCACACTTGCATTTTTGGGATGAATACTGCAGCCAAGGCACATCGGCATTGATGAAACTAATTTAATCTAAATTGTCACGCAATTGTATCCATCATGACACACCACACGAAAACCTCGACCATCCTTTGGAAGACAAACAAACCGATCAGTCGTGAAAATGCATTAGAATAAACATACACATTTAGAAAATTTCGAAGTTTCATGTAAATGATTCCCTTGATACGTACAAAAATACAACAAAACAGCAAAACATACGAATACCAGTATATTTTTAAGTACATGGGCGGATAAGAAAATGGGAATTGAAGTTTTAAGTTCAAAATATTCTTCCATGGTTACGTATGTAATGTATTACGAGTGAAATTACATTACGATTGAACTTAAAACATTTCTTCGTCCTTCAGCAGTATCCACACATATCGTAATACAAATAAAACGTGATTTAAAATTTTGTGTATCTCTGGGTGCATGTATATTAACAGAAAATGTAATATGATTGAATGCTTTATAATTGGATCAGCCCAGTTATATACGAGTATCGTAGAACCTTTCTAATCCGAACTTGTCGGATAGACAAAAATGTTCGGATTAGAGAGGTTTTCGGAGTAAAAAGGTTCCGGAATACAGAGTTTTTTTTCAAAAAATACATAACAAAAAAATCGGGACCAGCTGACATGTCCGGTTTAGAAAGGATTCCGGATTGGAAAGGTTCGGATTAAAGAGGTTTTCGGAGTACAAAGTTTTTTAGCCTTAATTACATATTAACAAAATCGGGACCAGCTGACGTGTTCGGTTTAGTGAGGATTCCGGATTGGAAAGGTTCGGATTGGAGAGGTTCGACTGTATAAAAGAAACAAATTGACAAATTACCTTGCTTGTGTTTAGACTTTATGAAGGAAATATATGTATGTGTTTCCGAGTTTATCACAGTGATGATAAATAGGATGTACATACATACGTAGTGTTTTATTTTCAGAAACATTTCGATCATTAAATGACAAGGCCATCTCGACATTATTTCTGCGTGTTAAGTTTGCTGTATCATAGGGTCATTCATAAAAAATTGTTGGTTTGCGGTTACGTGACCCTAACTTTTAACAGTTGGTAGATAAACATTTTTGTTAACATTACATGTTTCTACTGAATGCGAAAAGATGGATTAAAGAGCGATTTTTTTGTCAAGATCGCTAAACAAATTTTCGGTCGGTTGGGGGATTTTTGGATCAGTCGACCGTGTACCTGCAAACTAACATTTTCTTAAGGATAGCTAATGTAATTTTGATGTCATTTTCTACAATATAGACACAGACAGTTGGGAGTAGCATAGCCAATATTATTAAGAAGACCAATGTCAAAACGACATGGATTAAGATGGACAAAATGATCGTATACTCCGATATTACATAAATGCCTACGAAAAATACGAAACAAAAATAACTAAGACTATTTTCTGGGTTAGAAGTGCACAATGAAGTTTCGATTTCAGAGTTACAGCAAATCGCTACTGACCCAAATAGCCAAACAAAAACATATTAAGCGTAGTATATTAATCTATTGTTCGCGGTCTCTCCGCCGATTGATGACAGCAGTCGGAAGTTCTGGCAATGAGAAACGCAAGGCTATACATAGACTCAGTCAAGCTGCCGAGCGTGCGTCAGGCTGGTTGTGGTTTACACGAGTGGTGAATAGCTAGAAGCAGTCAACCAAAATGCGGTGACTGATCGCCACTGTGGACCCCCTGTGATCAGAATGTTCATGGATTAAAGGGCTGAAACATTCAATGACGGTGAACTGTGTACTGAAGATGTTGGTTCAGAAAAAGTACTATAACTATTTCCTCTCGCCTGGCGTTATTTCGTACTTTTATTTTTTTTCTGCTTAAGTACAATCAGCACATCAGCGCCATTTTCTTTCAGTTATTTCCCTCTGAGTTGTTTCAGTCTGTTACCCATATTTCAACTATTCACAGGACAAGTGTGCAATAGTCTTGTTTTGGGAATGTGGCATTTCTTTAGCACTAAGTTAAACTTTCTTTGCTTCATTATAAACTTAACAAAGAGCAGGACGTAAAATGTATATATGTTGCAATTTTGTGGCAATTTTATTATTAATAATATATAATACGCTACTTAGATGAAACGTACAAAAAACACATAGACGTGAAGGTAGTCTATTTTTGTGTCGCCTGCAGATTGTTTGTCTACATAAGTAATTCTTAAGAACACGTACTTCTTTATAGAGAATCCATTGGAGCGAAAAATCTCTATTCAAGACTAATGGATAGCTCAGTACGTGCTACGTGCCTTATACCGAAGAAAACAATATTTGAATAACAAAAATAATCATCCGACACACCCGTGTGGTCTGATGATGCAATTAAGATGTACCTTAAAGGTTGTGTTATTCCGTTTTGAGGGCTTGTCATTAGGTCAGACATTTGTTTTTGTTTCCTCTTCGACCTTTTCAAAAATGCCAACTTTTCTGATTGAGTTAATGGCTTGGTGTTCATATAGCTTCAGCATCTTCATCATATCTGTACTTGAAAAGAAATATAAAATATGTTCGACAAATTTTAAAATTGTAGCAGTGTTACAAAGTGTGTCTCTTGAATATTTAGTTGATTAGTTGATAGACGGTAGTTTATCAACGCATTTGTGTTTTCATGAGTGCATATGATATCCTCAATCGAAGCACTATCATAATTGTTGATTTTCAAATATTAAAAAGTGAACGTCTATGATAATCTTACATTTAGCTCAAACTTTTCGTGACAAACTTTACTCACTCTTTCATAGTATCAATAAATATAGTCAAACTTCTTTTTGTATGAAATAAAACGTCATATATTCGTATTAAATTCATCCTATACGTTCCATCGAGAATATGCCCTTCCTCATAAAGCAATTAAATTTCATTTATCCTTGTAAACCAAATTTCAATTTTATTCAAAATAGATATTTTTGTACTGTAAATATGCAAATATTGATGTATTATACTCAAAGGGCCCATAGAAGATACCCTTGAACATTTTGATAGCTTTAAATTCGCTATAAACGATTTATTTCGAGTGATTATAGTGGATCGTTGGGTAATATAAACTGCCAACACGAACAAACTCACCATTGATCTTTGTCGTACAATTTAGTTTTACGTGCACTAACTCTTTTGTAACTTTGGTAAGTGTTGTAATTCAATTAGACAGTAGACAGCAAACACTTTACGACACTGGACGTGATATTTTGGCATAAAGACTTAAAACTACCAAAAAAAGAAACAAAGAAAATAAATGGATTAAATGTCAAAGGTGTGAAGAGTTTATAAATAAAACTACCTTCTCCATTCCAACACTGCCAACCCAAAACCCATTCAATACATTAGACCATACACAAATGAAAGCATCGATGAACCGTGTTCCTGGATGCGTGGGGATGAGTATAGACAGAAGCTAATACAAAAATACGTTTTAAAGCAACTCCGTGCAAATTGAGCAAATACTAGGTATATAAATGGATACCGTCTTGGAATTAGTGTCTGCGTTAATCGCTCGTCTGTGTATTAGAAATTTGTGTTACCTCAATAACAAAATGTAATTGTGAAGATTGGACAACAATAACTCGTCTGGAATAGCAACTATACTGGCCGTCAAAAGAAAGTAACCATCATTAAGAATATTCTATTTTGGCTTAATATACTGACCTTGAAAATTTAATGTTATACAACAATTTTATGGTCAATCATGTATAACAATAAACCATATCATGAAATGTTTCAGCTATTTCCAGAATTAAATTCATCTCAATTACTTGCGCTTTGTCTATTTTATACAAAGATCACTTACTGGTTACTTTCTTAGGACGGCCAGTATACTTTTCATGATGCAGTTGATATATCAACGCTAACTTAATACCCACGACTACATATCAAAAATGGTTTTATAATAAACGTATTACATAAATCATTCGTGCGACAAATTACCTTTAGGTATGTTTCTTTCTCACAGGGGTTTAACATCGCATTAAACGACCAGGATCATTTGGCGATTTTACAGCTTTAATGATGTAGGAAGACCGCAATCGAGCACTGCATTGAACCAACCACCTCTGTAAGCTAGCTGGGCAGGTTCCTTACATGTGTAATTTGGGATTAGAACTCACAGCGGTGTGGGGATAGTGATTACTAATCAAAGACTATCACCACTCGACCACGGAGACCCCAACAGACAGGGCTGAGACCAAAATAAATATTGGTGAACCCACTGAGGATAAAATAGAGAAGACTAGCGTAAGTATGGAAATAGAATAAATTCTAAACTTCCAATCCAGTTTATCAAATATCGCAGGCAACATCGATACGATTCGTCAAAATGACATAAATTATTGTTAGCTTAGGCCAATCTTAAAATGATGTTGGTGTGCAATTGCGCGACTGATGCGACTAACTCAGTTAAAAATCTCCCGACCCCAATATTTTAGCGATTTTGATACTTTTGTTTCCTTTTTTCGAGCTTTTCGTTTTCAATACAAGCACAATAATGTTAATTAGAAATAAGTCGACCTACCTACACACTTTTGTTGAAAGTTTGGGTCTCGTTACCACAAACCAACCTTTAAGGGCGGCCTGACATTCATTTGCATCAATAAAACCACCATTTGTAATCACAATTTAGGCTATTGCATGATTTGCATCCTTTTATATTTGATCTGGTTTAATAGATTGAATGTCATCGTTAATTACAGCTTAATTCAATAAAGTCCATATTACGAGTTCAATGATGCATTATTCATTTTACTCAGGATTAAATGCATAACTTAAATTACCCAGTCATTGCATTGCTTGTGTTGCTTGTGTTTAGATGTTCACTGCACTAATATCAACGTGCTTTAGCTGTGTCTTGTGACAGTGACCTTTTGTATGCTATTTGATTTTAATTCATAGCTCCATGGATTAGTATGAATTATATCCTACTATACACCAACATAAATTTTCAGCGGCTGTAAACAAAAGTGCGGTTTAAGTAAAAATAACAAAATATGACAAACGAACAATAAACAGATCGTTATTTGTGTAGATAAGAGGCAAGAAAACCTTAGCATACTTTTAAATTGTAGAAAATATTGTCTAGCAGTGCAGATACGTGTACGTAATAAGCCTTAAATACATACACATTATATGGATTATTATATTTATAACTGTTCTAATTAATGAAACAGTACGTAAAATAACTGCCTCGCAGAACAGATATGCGTATTATAAGCCTTTATACACGTTATATGATGCATTATTCATACACGTTATATGTGTCATTATATTAATAACTATTCTGATTAATAATACAGTATGTAAAAGAATTGTCTTTCAGAACAGATATGGGTCATATCTCATATATCATAAGCCCTTAATACATACACATTATATGTATATTTATATATTCTATATATATCCAATATACATTGATTCACTAATTTGTACGTAAATGAAATTGTACGGGAACATGCATGTATAAAGAGGTATGCTTTGTCTGAAACAGAGTTAAAAGCAAGCTGGTAGATACTCTTTACAGAGATACATTACCACTAATCAAATTTATTATTACGGGGCTTTCTATCTTACTAAAACAATCTAATAAATTGAATTCACTCTCAGAACTAATACACTAAGATCTGTCAGTGGTATATTGCTAAGAAATAAATCTTTGAAAAGCACAAATTGACATTAATGAAAAAGAATGATATAACACACAAGCAATGATTTGGTTCTTGTTTTAGTCAATTTAATATAGTTTGTTCACTTAGCCTCGTATATCTCTATTTGGAAATGTAGAATGATCTGGTTTATTCGCACTGGAGGCATAGAAAAGAAATAGAGTCAAGTTTATATCACTAACCTTTGACTTTGGTAGTAGCGCTTTGTAGAAAAGCAACAGTACTAACCTGGAGTTCCTTCGTTTGGTCTTTAAAGTGTAAATAATATTTCCATAAGTGCATTGAAAGATGGAAATACCTCATACATGTAGTATAAATCCTATAAGCAACAATTGTCTATGATGAAAGCGATAGCCAAATTATAGAACAACAGTTCTGAGAAGAATTGGCTTTGACGTCGGTCATCAATGACAAGAATATATGTAATTGACTGAATATTTATAAATAAGATCAATGTGTCACAGCTTATCCAACGTCATCTGACGGCTGCAAGTCGTTTAATGAACGAGACAAAAAGATATATGTACGCATGGGTGGATCAAAATAATAAGTGTAATCACCCTGAACATCAGTATAGACTAGCATGGTTCAATTCTGTGAAATTATTGTACCATCCAGACAATTGAAACATATTGATTCATTGAAAATAACCAAATTCTTTAAAAGAACTTTCGTGGTAGCGAGACCCGCCCTCATATATACAGTCAAACCTGTGCTCAAAGGCAACCCTCGGGAAAGACAAAATATGGCCTTAATCGACAAATGGCCTTTATCTGGATATAAATTTAATGTACAGTAAACACGATCTTAAAGATAGGTTCAACATAAAGACAATGGGGATTTCACCACCTTATTATTAAACCACTTTTCTCTGGTCCAAGAGGTGTTCTTAATTTGATGTTTTATTGTATTAGACATATATAAAACTTGTGCAAATAAACACTCTATACTGTATATTGATACGACTCTATGATATCCTACCTTTTCGACAATAGTACAGTCAAACCTGTGAACAAAGGTCACCCTAAGGAAAGACAAATGCGGCCTTTATTGACAGGTGACCTTTATTTGCATGTCAGTTTATTCTAAATAATCAACGATGTTTTTTTCAAAGAATGGCATTATTCACAGATTGGCCTTTATTGGAGGTGGTCGCCAACGCAGATTAGACTCTACTTAAGTGTTGTTTGTGCAGCGCGTGTTTGAACTGGTCCATTGTATTTCAATTTTATTTGCAATGTTTTGTCAGCTTACTGATCTGTCAGGCAGCACACTGGTGATTATATGATCTGGCATTTTTTATTCAGGTTTGAATCCAGCTAGAAACGCGTAATGAATATCATGATTGAATTTCGTGAAACTAGAAGACAATTATTTTCGCAAATAACGAGTTAGTCTGGAGAAGACATGTTTGGGGTTTGTTTAATTGACGAAAGTATTTGATAATTTCTTGAGATCGGTAATGCTGGATTGAGCTGTGGAATCCAATTATTTCTGTTGACTGTATAATGAATTCGACGAAGATCTAATGAATGATTCTTTAAGAAAATAACGAAACTTAGTCTCATGTCGCCTTACAAGTAACAAAGCAAATTTGTTGAACGTCTACATCTTATCACAATATATATTTGAAACTTTTAACAAAATTATTTTCTCTAGCCAAATGAATAGATAATGTTTATGTTACATCGTGACGAATGAATGGTTGAAGCCAAGGTCCCGTCAAATGCAGATCAAGTCTCGTACGATCAAACAAAGACAAATAACTTCCGGAGATCCTGTCTGCTTAGCTCAATGTCTGATGATTGAAATCGAGATCCAAAACTTGATCCAACATTCTGTTGTTTATCATCTGATTATATTCTGTATTTGTCTTATTGTCTTGCATATTACCTGGATTAATACTATGAAATGTTTCAAATAGTTCTGATATCATTTGTATTGAGTTCCGAGAACCATCAATACTTGATCAGTTTGTTCTTTAATTATAGTTCGCGAACATTGGTCTAAGATATTAACAAACTGCTACATAAGTATTTTGTAATTTTCGACAATTTTACAGTTATGTACGGCGACCGGTTCATATAACCAGTTTTCCTGAACTGTATACTAACCAGTACTAACTTACCCTTCCAAAAGGAGCCGGCAACTTTTCCACCTATGAAGGAAAATCGACATTCTTGTCAAATTTTCATGGAAGGGTGTGACCGGGATTCGAACCAATTTGGTAAGAACGATGTGCTTTTTATGGTCTGATTCGCATTTTCGCAATCCAAATATTAATTGTGTTTGTGTTCCAGTAAGCCGTAGGAACGTTTTTCAGTTTTATACTGAATGAATTCGAAATTACATTGTTTTTATTGCCATATTACAGTAATTCGAAACCTTTGGGAGTAATAAGATTTCTCTGTTTGCATAAAAACGGGAAAACGTGAGTCCAGATTCCCATTGCAATTAACATGCAATTAGTTCGCCATTTCCACGAAGACCTCCAAATGCGCAATCAACTCGGCATGAGTGATAATCACGAAAACGCCACAGAGAAAGTAAAGCATCACGTTAGACATACGAATCCTGAAAATACTAAAAAAAATGGTGAATATCGGTGTGATGTACAACACAGCAGAACATTTGATTATACAAACATCGATAAAATAGTCTGTAAATGCTACGCATTAAAGAAATCAACTGAGACTTCGGTGATAACTGACAAGGAATGCTATAAATTATTGAACATTAGATGAATCAGACCAAAGTGTCAATCCGAATCTGACGTCTGCGAATAGAAGTTATTCTAAGGATAATCGAGACATTAAATGCATCTAAAACGCTTAACATCAACCCAAATGTCCGACCGAATTTTTCATAATTTAAGTGTAAGTTAATGTAAGTTAATTATATGACCTGGCCAAAGAACTGGGTTGTTCAATAATTATTAATTACGTGAATAGTCGCTGATTTGTGTAGGAAATGCATTCGAAGTATGTTTGTAAAAAATAATAATGGTATTGACTAATTACGTTTTGGTTTATCTTACTTAGTATAGAGCGAGCATAGCAGAGCAACTATGATCCTGGGCCCTTGACAGTTAATCAAAGCAGTTTATTCTTGATCCCGAATCTTCTTCATAATGTATATTAATGTCTACATAGTTCCAACAGTCATGTTCATTTGTCATTGATTATATCACGACATAGATTACGTAACTTGTTATATACCTCGTCAATTGTGAAATTACCTGAATGTATTTCAATCTACAGAATTGGAGGTTTTGCAGGAGCCTCATATGTTAGATGATTGAAAATGGAGTAGAAGAATTGATATTAATGAATGAAGATATAGAAGTTGTATCTAAGTTGCCAGGAAGCCAATAATAAGACAATGTTGACGTTTCGTATTTATCATAGTATGATGAAACACTAATATATTCAGTTTTGTTTACCTACAACAATCGTTGATGTGATTGCCTGAATATTCACGATCTAAACGTATTGAACAGGAGAAGAAATTTTTAAAATGACCCAGATCATTCTTGTTTCCATTCATAGCAGTTCAGATTTTTTGGACATTTGTTCAGTGCCTAAATATTCAAGGCGCCAGTGCTTTCTGCTGTATTATGTCAGCATTTCTGAAAAAAACTACTATGAATTACATAAATGTATTACAAATGTCATGGTATGTTTGATAAAAAAATTGTGCTCCTTTTAGCAAATTACAAAGGCAAGACAATAACCATTATAGATGGATATAAATATTGACAAAAGTTACATATAACCTAACACCACTAGTAAAATATAAATTATTTCAATCTCTATCAGGAGTTGTCGTTCGTTATCCCTAACATACATCTCTGTCAACGTCTTAAAGTACGGTGCATTCTCTCCAAAGCAACACCCTTTGGAAGAAGCAAATTATGTTTTTGTTGAGATGTTGTTGCTCTGGAGATGTTAAATTAATACTTAAATCAAACAGTGGGAAAATATTTGTTGTTGAAGGGAGGTTGTCAAGAGAAGCTTCTCTGGAGAGGTCGTAGTGTGGTTCAAAACATATGAGCGAGACAAATTTAGTTTTTTTATGTTTTTGCTGGCAAATATCTTGCGTTGATAAAACAATTTCAAACATAAAGATATACACCAAAGAGCACAATGCCAAAAATAATGTCTATGTTGCTTTTGCATTTTCAAATATCCTCGATTTGTTTAATTTATCATCATAATTCCGATGAAAGTCATGCAAACAATTATATTCACGTTTATTTGCAGTGACGAATTAATTGATCAACCTCCTCAAACAATACAATTAAACTGAGTATTGTTCACATGAATATATTGAATGATTAATCGGACAATTCAGTAAAATAATTGACTTAAAGAAATACTTTGTTGACATACACAACATGTTATGTTTGATCAATGCCTGATCCTAATAATTGCTGTTTGAGCTTAGCTGTACAGTACATGTATGATATAAATTGAATGTGTACTTTAAGAAAACGATGTCAGTATAAGCATACAACTTCTACATAATGATTTTATCTGTCTTCATAATATACCCTACCTCTTGTTCTGTATAAGCAACAAAAAGTGCAGAACATATTTGGTAATTTATGATTATACGCAATGTTCGACAGTTGTTATGAATCTGTCATCATGCACTTAAATGTGATACTAAATATATACTGAAGAAAAAAATGAGAATATTCAAATATGTGCCTGCTTAAGAAGTTTGTCATGGTAGTCTTTTCGGAAAATATTAGCTCAAGTTGCAAGTAAATGTTGTTAGCTTAAATTAAAATATACTGCAAAATTATTAATATTTATTCTCTTATAATTTAGTGCATAACATGAAACCCTCTGCTGAATAGAAACTATGTAACTTTCTCATTTTCCATAAACTGTTTATCAGCTATAATCAATTAAAAGTTCACCAAGAGAATTCAAATGCATCTACATTACAGACGAGTGATATTTTCAGTCAGATTGCCCTATCAGACTGCAGCTTCAAGATTCATGAGATATATCATTGATGATCAATTCTTGACGGTATTTTGTTGCCAGCATCATATAAAGATTACATATGTATCATAGAGATATGGAACATCTGCATCCTTTCAAACAAATTATTGAAAACATTTAGGTGTAATACATCATAGATAAGCACTTGGAAGATATACCAAAACAATATACATGTACAGTCAAACCTGTGTTTACGGCCATCTCCGAATAAAAACCACCCTTTGAAACTTCCTAGACAACTTTCTTTGAAAAAACGTCACTGATTATTTAGAACAAACTGACCTCCGAATAAAGACCATCTGTCAATAACAGCCACCTTTTGTCTTTCCAAAGGGATGGCCTTTGCTCACAGGTTTGACCGTACAAGTTAAGTTCCAAAGGATAAAAAGGAGCATGGGTTTCAAATAGAGAACAAATGAGGCAATCAAACTACAGTTATATAATGCGATAAGTTAATCGTGCCGAATAATCGTACCAAACTTTATTGACTATTTTTGTAAGTTGGTTTTCTGGTTTCTTTTGTAGGAATCATAGGAATGAAAATAATTAATAATGCATATACTGTACAAAACTGTTGCCCATTTTTTATTTCAAAGGCCAAGATTCCTTCGATCACATGCCTTCATTTACACAGGCGCTGCAATGATATGTATTCAAAAGTTCTAAGGTCTGCAAGAGATACTTCATGACATAGATTTTTATACTATCATTTAAGATGAACACAAAGTGTACGGTAGCATTTCTGTATACGAAAACAACACTGTATAACAACTGTAACACTGTATAAATTTGTGTTTTAACATCAAAAATTCTATGTTTGTAAAATGGTTTGTCCGCAGTCATCCCCATCCGGAACAACGGAAATCCGTGAATCAAAATATAAATGGTAGACCGCAATTATCTTATCATACCATTCTTATAATATGAAACAGAATATTAGATTGCCGGATAATTCTCCCTGCTCAGAGATTGCTCAATGTTTCTTTTCGTGTTCATCTTCTCGTTTGTAAAGATTTGCGTGTCGCACAATTCGGAATGGTCCACAAATGATTTGACTTATCAATATTCCAGGGTCATCTAGTCGTAATTTACATTGTTTTTTTGTTCTGTTATCTAAGTTTTATTTTGTGTTCAAAGGCTGAGCAATAACGATGGAACTACATTGCACTATGTGTCTTCTTTTCTCTGCAAGTAACACAACCTTGTTTTGGGTTAGTAATTCAAGGGTTTCCATATTTTTGCTGTAATTGATTTTAAACTTTGTCTCTTCAATCAGTTTTATGCGACATCGGTGCTTGTTGCGCTGTCTCACTTTTCTTAATAACCACATGAGTGATGTTTAATGCTTACATACAATGTACTTGTTCACATTTTATTTGAAAAAAATACAGAAGTTGCCTAAGTAAGTAAAAATAATGCATCCAAGTGATAGGTGATAAATTGCTGTCAAAAAATTACCTTCAAAAATAAATCTTACAGAACACTGGGAATTTTGGACTGACTGTTGATAACACTAGACTATAACTCACCGAAATAAGTTGGTTTCCAATAACAAAATAATAATAAACTTCTAAACTTGTCCTCTATTTTTTGTATGTTCCTATGTGATAAATGGGTTTTGGGTTGTTGGGGAATTTGGAGATGGTAGTATTTTGAGGAAGACAAGATGTTTTATATGCTTTTTTTCTAGGAATCATTTCCTTATCTGTATCCATGATATGATATTAATGTATTTCCTTTTTAATGATATGCTTTGTTTACGTTGTACATGTATGTTGTTAAAATAATATTAAAAAAACCCAATGCATTTGTGACTTTCTTTTGATTAATCTACACTAGTAATTCATGTTTAAATATATCTATGGTTTTCTAGATGTACACTTTTTCAACTATTCTCATAATGATGAATTGGTCCTAATTAAATATGTTTCATGCTTAAAGTAGACACGGTTAAAAATCAATTCTGGTGACAATAACAACCAATATTAAGTTAGAAATGCTACTTGAAAGATCCATAGATTAGTTTATAAAAGGATAATTAATCATTTCAATGCATGACGTATTTATCTCTAGACACATAGATTTCTAACCTTAAGATGAATGAAAAAGAAAAGTGTAGAAGATTAGAGGAGAGGACAACAAGCAGATACACCAGGAAATTCAGGAAAAGACGTGGTTAAGAACACTACTGTGAGTTGAACTTCCTTGATTGAGAGCTAATGATATATTAATGGTAATGAGTAACATTCATCCATGTGAGCGCCATCAGAAGAACCAAAGCAAAATATCATGATGAAAAATCAAGTCAATTTCACTTGAATCATTTTGAATTAACAAATGCATTAAGTATCATGGAAATAGCTAGAAATAAAACAGATTCAGCGGAAATAGGAAATCCAATACTAACACAAGAGCAGGCATAGCACTTGTTCCAAATTCCAGCTTGTAGAAAATGACAATAGATTTTGCTTTGCTTCGACTAATTCCAAGCGAGTAAAAATTGTGTGCAATAAATGCTTGAAAATGTTTTTTTGCTGGTTTTAATTTTGATAAACAAATGTACTCAATGACATCTTATTTCCATTTGTATTAAATTGAATTTACTGTAATTCCGATGATACATGAACATTACGTGTTTTGTATATTATTTAATGTGAATGCGTGACTTATTGTCTTCATTATATACAGACACGAATAAATATGTTTATGAAGATATTATTTATTAATGTTTTTATGTTATGTGGCATTGTCACTGGGGTTTAGCGCCGTTTTTTAACATTTTTTTCAGGTATATACGGCGACCGGTTCTTCTAACCAGTTTCCCTGGACTGTATACTAACCAATACTAATTAACACAAGGAGCTGGCAACTTCTCCACGTATGGAGGATAATCAACATTTTTGTAAATTTTTCATAGAAGGGTATGACCTGCCACGACAAGGTTACTAGGTTACAAGTCCATTACGCTAACAACTGGACCACTGTCGCGGCCTTTCTATAAATGGACGTTGGCATCAAACATCGAGTGGAAGAAGTAACAATGTGCTGAATTGAGTTGAACTGAGTTGCAAAGCTATAAAACTATCTAGTGACAGCTAATACAAATATCCCATATTCAGATGTTTGTTTTTCTAGTGTTGTTTATCAATCCTTTTGACCCACTGGTATTTGGAGGAAGTCTTTGAAATGGATATTTATGAGTTGGATGAAATACAATAAAATAAGAATTTCTTTCATTGATATTGATCGCTCTTAAAGTTTGTTCTATTTGCTCAGCACAATGTTACGGATCGAATTATTCCTTATCCAGATAATGTTGCCAGTATTTATCATGATTTATCTGCCAACTTATTAAATGTTCTTAGGATCTTTGTACAAAATCGATTATATTCAATGGTTTCATATTCTCCATTATTTAAAATGAAATCAGTTTTAATATTTGTATAAATTCAATAACTATTAGAGTATAGGTTGCACTGGTATAAATTAAGTAGGTTATATTTTCAAAACAATTACGTTACAGGATTTTTACATACATTTATTATTTTGTAAACGTGTTATGGAGCTGTTACATAAGATGAGCAACGAATTAAACACTACGCACATAACACAATGTCAACGTTAAACAAACTGGTTGTATCAAGATAAAGCATTCAATTTGTTACTTGGCTATCTTTAAAAATACCATAAATCCTGAAGAAATATTAGCATCATGGAATATCTTCTACAAGCCGGAAAATTTGTTTGCACATCTATAATTGCATCAATTTTGGAAACGTAGGCACCAATATTATTAAATGGCCTTTGCCTTTTAAACAAAAAAAAATGAACAACAGTCTGGTACAGTATACTCGTATACAACATTGATTATTTACATTCATTTGTTTCGTACAAAACTATTATGGCGGCGTACCAGAAAATTCAACTACCTTATCCACAACATAACTAGACGTGGTTCAAATACAAAAGAAGCCACAAAACATACAAAAAGGTATGCAGGTCGATTATAGATTATATATACTCAACGGGTGCAGCCATACCGTAAACAACATGATTAGTGAAGCAGTTAAATTAACACAACACTAAAAACAACAAGTCGGTCATTTCTGGTATGTTGTAATTTTAGATTGATTCACTGCTGTGTTCAGTCATGTAATACCAATGCTCCTTTTTACCCTTTGGTATTTGACTTGTGCATTGTGCCTTCTCATATCTCCTAAGGACTCATCTAGGATGCTTCGCACTTAAATGTATTCTAATCATCTGTTTGAAAGGATGCAGATTTTCCTTATCTCAATACTATATACGTAATCTTGATATGATGCTGGCAACAAATTACCGTCTAGAATTGATCATCAGTGATACATCTCATAGATCTTAAAACTGCAGTCTGATAGGGCAATCTGACAGAAAATATCACGCGTTTGTAACGTAACGATGCATTTGAATTCTCAAGGAGAATTGTATTTAAATGATAAATAATATGTGGAAACGATAAAATTATATCAAGAAGTTACCAACTGGAGTTTTCATGCTACATGCTAAATAAGAAGGTAATAAATATCAATACTTTGACAATAAAATGTTCGCATTCAATACAGCTCCTCCATCAGCCATAAACAGGCAACACTTACTTAGTATTGGAGCCCAAATTTTTACAACGAATTACGAATACAAACTTCAGACGTAAGCAGGCACATTTATATTTGAATAGTCTCTGCTTTTTCTCTGATACATACAACATTTAAAAGTATAACCAAATGGTAAATTATTTAATGCAATTAATATTATTATTAATTAATAAAAGTGGTGTCGATATTTGAAATCCACTAATGTTCGAATCAATTTTGTTTTGATCACTTTTGTGCATAATTATCAATAATCATTGTTTTAGTTCTTATGGACATCCACATTGTATACACTAAATTCAATCTACAATGATATCAAAACAACACAATAGCACATAATTCGGAAATAGCTTTAATTGTTTTTAATGTGTAGTATTACTGAAGTGATGGGATTTGGTATACTTGAGACTGTGTTTTTTGGTATGCCAGAAAATGTTATATTTTTGTTACCAAGGCAAACCGGCTATGAACTTCTCTCGCAACCTAAATACTTTTGATAATATAAAAGAGAGAAGAGAAGCATGTGATTGAATGTCAACATTGTGTGCATGGTAGCAGTGCTAGAAGGACGAATGCAATCCTATATTAATGGGGTGACAGGAATGCCTATGGGATTCCCTTTGACTAATACGAATGCAAAGCAATTCACTGACTTCGAAGCATTTGGGGTCTCCGAACAACGTCATTGTTGCTATTAGTTTCTCTTGCACGTTATGGGGTTTATGACTTTAATATCATTGTTTGCTGCTGAAATACATGTCCATCACGGTGTAATATCTAAATGATAACTGAACAGAAACATGGCGTATGAATATCATTCATGATTAATCAGCATTACGGGGGATACATGGTATTAATGGGATCCATGGCGTGATGTATCCATTTAAATCTGACGTTTGCAATTTGCTGAAAATGTATTGCTACGGGGATGGCATTAATCCAATGATTTTGAGACAACTGAGCGTATCCATTACTCTGACTACTGCTTCTGTCTTTGTGATCAGATTCATAACAACAACTGTCGAACATTGTGTCTAAATATCCAGATCATCAATGATCTGCGCAGTTTGTTGCTTGTATAGAAGTAGAGTTAGAGTATAGAAGTATTTTTACGGACGGTTAACATTAGTTATACACGAGTTTTGATATTCAAATTGCATCATATAAGCACCATATGGATAACTAAACAATCAGCAGGATAATACTTTGATCAAATGTAACATGATGCGAATGCAAACAAAATAATTCCTTACATCTGTTATTTCAATGAATAGTCCAAGTAAATTAAGCATTCAATCTATTCATGTAAGCAATAATCAGGTTAATGTTATTGTCTAGGGTAGTAGAACAACTAATTCATCAATTCATATATATGCAAATTTAATTCTAGCCAGCCTTTCCTCTGCACTGTGATGATAAATCGTAATAATCAAGGATGTTGGGGAATGAAAATGCAAAATAGACATGAGACGTTTTTTAACTGTGTGTTTTTTCTAAATAAAATTCTGTGTGTACCTTTATGCTTGGACGGCTTTGTCAGATGTTTAGATATTACAGTATGTTCTGTATTGTGACTACTTAAACGATTTGCCTTGGTTATTTATTTCAGAGTATTTCAGAGATATTTTTCCCTACGGAACAATTCTATAAGATGGACATTTATGTATTCAATGGAACATGATATTAAGTAATACATTCTTACATCTTGTTATCGATTTACCATAAAACATGTTTTTATATCTCAGAATTCGGTTACAGATTGAATTAAGCCTGTGCTTGAGGCCAACATCTGTCATGCCATCTTTTTTTTATAAATGTCCGATTCAATAATGTCACTGAAAATATAGAACACAGGAGAGTTCAGCATTCGTAATTCCTTGTCTAAAATTCATGAACATATTTACTAAAGCAACTGATTTTCGTAAAACTTTTATCAGTTTGACTTTTTGTTGCAAAAGTTACGTGAGAATGAAAAAAAACTCATACTTATGCATAATTATAAAATGAACCGAATACAAAGTCGTGTCACATTCTTTTATGTTGAAGATGGGTTGTTTAAGTTGAAAAACTAGTATCTTTATGAATGATATATAGTATTATGCATGCCAAAGCCTTTCTCTAAATGGATGGAAAAGCTTTTCTTAGCACGACACGAACTTCCTTTATCTTGCAATAGTCAACAAAATGCGGAGTGGAGTCCTGAAAGAACATTAATAAAAACTGACACAGCTGGTTATTTTAAGGCATGAAATATATTTTCGGTGGTTTAAATAGATACAACCTCCGACAAAGAAGAGGCAAAAATAAAGACTACGGTTCTAAATGAATAATTTTGCAGCGTACTATTCTGAATATCAAACAAATATAAAACGAAAAAACCCTGATAATTGTCGCATTATTAATTTTGTCTGAATAGAAACGTCTTTGTATAATATGTTTGTCAATATGAAGAACACCAACTTATTCTTGGAGAATAATGATGCTTGGTATGCGTCTGGTGAGGAATAACTGTCTGGTATTCTATGACAACTTGAAGAGGTCTTAATTATTAATGGAAAGCCTCTAAATACACCTTGACTGAATAAATATAGACCATATGTTTTAAGCACTACCTACGCGTGTATTTAATTGATCACAAACAAAACGATTATATTGAGATGTTTATTTACAATCAATTAGTCATACAAAATGAAAACAAGTCTGAGTGACAAAACACGTTAAAACAAATCTGCAATGCCATAAAACTGAACCTACTGTTCAATTGTTTTGTCATACAGTGCAACCTATCTTTGGTAGAAGCAAAATTATGCTGTTGTTGAGAGGTTGTGAGGTTAACAGTTAGTAGGTAAATCGTTGAGCGTTGTTTCTGGTTGCTCGACCTCCATAATTTTCCCTTACCCTAATTTTCCCTGTGTGAGACTTTTTATTAGGCCCGAAGAACGGTACATCTCACATTTTACCTTTCGGCACAAAAATAGTCTCAACAACGGTTTCCAAGAATAATAAAAAATCCCAAAATACATTTCCCTATCCTATTCTGAATCAGCACGTAACCAGAAATAAACAATTTTTACGCCAAAGTATCCTAAGGCGACGATAAAAGATAAAGGCAAAAACAAAGAGAAACAATAATTATGAACTCATATATATGAAATAAATAAGTTTATTACGTATTTCACAATAAATTTGGGTTAAAGAGCAGGTGCTCTACAAAGCTAGAATTGTTATTTAATGTTTTTTTCCAGTCACTTACAGATGTCACTATTGGGGAGTTAGAGTAGTAGAGTAATTGATACGACCCGCATGATATGACACTCTCAAGGAATTTCAAGAACAAATATAAACGCGAGCTGTACAATATCAACTCCCAATTGAACTGAAAACTTGTTCAATTATGATGTGCTGTTTTGTGCAATACCTTTCATATAGTTGACATTCAATACTTCATTGCAGTTTGTAATTAAGCACTATTTTCCATAGTTGTGTTGTTCGTTTTCTGCCAGTAAATAAGACTTTTGACAATTCTGAATTTTTTTGGTTTTTGACTACAAGTATGCTGTATTGTCATGTTGCTTATTTCTGCTTCGTGTTCCTCATGGTATTGATTCTACTTTGTTTTTTGCCGGTCGAATATTGCACATTATTAAAGTGACTAGTCTGACGAATCATATTAAGAAGTGTCATTTTACCTTAATATTTACAATGACACTTTTAAACAATGTTGAGTCAGGAATGTTCGCGCTAAGTTTATTTGCAAAACAACGCTTGATTGGGTCTTCAGATGGGACCTACGAAGTCGAGTCGTTATGGTATCTGACTAGCAATCACCAGCCACTCACCTCTGTTAGTTCGAATCCCATCTGAAACCCAATTTTGCATGTGAGGAAGCTGAGCCAGATTACGGAGGATTGATAGTACTATTTGGTGTACGCCTGGGTCTCCCTTCATCATAAAAACTGGAAAAGTCGCCAAATGACCAGGGCCGTTGGTTCGAAGTTGCAGCTCAGAGAAAAAGAGGTCATAACACTGTCATTCAGGCAGACAGAATACGTTATAGATACATATTCAAAGGTGGGACATTAGTTTTGGATCTTTTCATCATTATTTATCATATAATGATTCAACAGACATTTCCCTCCTTCTGACAAGAACATATAGATCATCGAGACAAATGAAAAACATAAGGAAGTGGTTTCTTATGTAGTTAAATTATGTACAGGACGAATACTGATTACCTGACAATTTGTTGCCCAGACAACTCGAGAGGAGAATGCACCTCGTATTCATTATTTCCACTGTACAATTATATAATTGCAAAATGATTTTAGTAAAACTCTGGCGGTAATGCTTGTATGTTATGGAAGGTACGAAAAATAGATTCCTATGCCATGTAATCAATTCATTGAACATTATACTCCCCAATAAAATATGGAATACTGGAATGTCCGAATATACACCAATATTACCTGACAGTAACGAACATGCAACAAGTAATGATTATGACAATAAAAAGATCCTTTATGCTGCGGTAGTTAAACTTTCATTCGTATTTCTTGCAAATTTTATTTCATTATATTGCTTCGATATAGATGTATAATTTATAACTAACTGATAAAATGTGCATACCATACTCTGTAACAGTTCATATCAATGTGTGTTTTCTTAGCGGATACGGGTCATTTCTTCATATGTGTGAACAAATTTATCGATATGGTGAAGTAAGAAGGAATAACGAACCAGAGTCATGTTTTTGTGATGGGAATCAACGGACAAAGCTGAGGAGATTTAGTTTTTAATGTTAGGGTGTCAGAGCTAAGCTTATAGAGAGAAAATCAAAGTCTTTTCAGTTCTTTATTACAAATTCAGCACATACTGAGAAAATGGTTCAAAATTACGACATCTTTGCATTAGATAAAGTTTAATATTCACAAACCCAAAGGTTTCTTGTTTGTATGCACTTTGAGTACGCTCAATATTAGGACTAAGGAATTATATCAGCCTGTATTACATTTGAAATTCGCCGAGCTTTAGCGCAACATAAAATGTCCGTGATAAAATTGATGAGATTCGTCAGAACCAGAAATAACACGCACGAAGCAGATTACTGGTGTTAATCTAAACAATCAGACACAATAGTCTGAATTTCCCGGGATAAATGCAAAGATTAATATCCCATCAATAAGTACGCTGAAATCCTTTGTTCGGGTATGTTGGGGTTATATTAAATTTACTTGAAAAAAAGGTTCACAGTGATTGATTGTTCACACTGTAAGATTTGAGTATTTGGTAAATACGTGTATAAGGTATGTTACTATTAGAAATCTAAAAGAGGAAAAATATATTCTATGTATTTAGCACGTCTGTTTCGAAGAAAAATTTAAGCTATTTTGATCGCTGTGTCATTGTTGTCGTTGTCGTTGTCGCGCAAAAAAACTTTGATGTAGCCCATTCTTCAAACACTTTTAAATGTATCAGTACAACACTAGAATACTTGATTATCCTGGCAAGGCACAGTTGCAAGATAAGAGGCATTCCACTGAATCTATATGTTTGGAGTTATGCCCTTTTTTATCTTAGAATTTTGGTCAAAATTATACCTTATCGTGGTCAACCTCGAAACCTCAAATGTGGCCCTGTTTCCGATATGTAAAACAGACCAGCGTTGACGCCGCTCTGCAGGATCTCTTATTTTTAACATATAAAATATAATATAATTAAATATAATTTAACGTCTTTCAACTTAGGAGAAACACATTACAGATTACAGACAAGAATCTTATTTAATGTAAGCCTTTTCTAGTCTGCGTCGTATGTATAAAAAGATCTATACAATCAACCGATGTTCTTAATTTGCCGTTTTTGTTAATTTTTGTTCGCTTTCATCACCAGAGATGAATAAACGAGGTAGTATATTGTGAACTTGTCCTTTTGTGTTCTTATAACATATTAATGACCTACTTCCGTGCGTGATTAGTGGCGCATTCTACCGAATAATCTGATACATCGTTATACGTAATTATTCTACAATATACAAGCACGACATGGCACCTTGTCTAAGACCAATAATAACACAAAGCATGTTCAATTGTTGCTAGCACCAATATTTCATATTCGCATATGCTTGACTTATAACCACATATGCATTGATCAAGTCATATCTTAGCTTGTAAAACTAATCAAACTCGTTTCGCAGTTGCCATGTTCTTGTCACTTTACCGTCTCATACTTCTCATTATTTACCAATGAACGTGTTTAATGACCAGTCATGCCGTTCCAACGAGTCTATTACGATAACACAGCATAATTGCAGTTGTCTAAGATAAGTAACAACTTGCCTGTACGTCTGGATATTTGCTTTTGATATGACCAATATCTACATAAATTTCTACAAACACCAAATTACATACAGACTTTGAAATACAAAGACTTATAGTGTGATCATACAACACTAATATTCAAACACCGTAAACCAGAATCGTTAAAACCCTCATCAGATATTTTTATGATGTATATATTCCAAATACTTGGCATTCATGGCTACGTTTGAATAAAGGATCACAGGAAAGTCAATTCATAATTCTAGATAATTGTCATACAAAAAGTATTGAGATTATACTAAATGAAACTGAACGTTCTTTCGTTTTTTCTCGTTCACATACATTTGATATTACATAAACGTAAAGGTAAAAATTTAACAGTTTGAAGCATAATTAAAGCATAAAATAGCAAAACATCACATTTTAAGATGAAGTAAAGGGAGAAATACGCGCATTAAGAATGATTTAAGTAGCAGCATATATGAACAAGGCAGCGCTGCAATTTAAACTCCAGTAATTCAATCAAAGTATGAAGGAGCTGAGCGAGAAATTGGGACAATAGGAATGTGTGAACAATCGTAATATTGTGTAACAGGATTAATGAAGCAAGATTACCGATAAATTATTATATAGTTATACTTATAAACATAATAAGTACAGCACCCAATGCCTTACTGCTTGAAACAGTAAGTTTTGTTTTTTATTGTATTAGCAAGTTTTATAATATACAAACCTCGGCCCGAGGTCCAAAAACCAATGAAACTGAAAACGTTGCATATATACTAAACAAAAATAGCTTTCACTAGCGGTAAGTCAGAAACAATCGGTTTTTAGAATTTCAAAGCCACACCACAACAATCCGAAACCAGGTACACGTGTAATAATTAACTAACTTGTCATGAACAGTGAATAAATCTCCTCCGTACTTGGATTTTCCAAGTAGTGAAATATACCCGGATTATTGAAATAGTGATTTTTATTCGTCCGTCACCTACACTATATATTTATTGATGTTGATCTAAAGGTTTTTAGCCAGAAGTATGCAAATAATCTGAATATAATTAACACTCCGTGGAAATAAATTGGAATTTATGGTACCCATAAGCGGCGCAGTCATAAAATCTGATTACGCTTTTGGCAGTCATAAGGATGGTGTTTTTTATATATCCACTATCATGATAATAGCTGTTCTCAGGGAACAATAAAGTTAGTTTTACTTATATACAGTATACACTTAAGCAACAGCAATGCAATTATAAACTCATAATGCTTCTTAAAGTATCACTTTTAATTTATTTCAGGGTTAGTTTGTCTACATAGAAGAAGTACGAGGCAATGAACTAAATGAATGTTTCAGATTTTTTGGTGATTAATCAAAAGTAGCATTCGTATTAATGCACATAACATTAACTTTCGTACATTTTCTGTCAATAAACGATATTCATATCGACTTGAAGTAACGTTTTTATAGACATTGACGAAATTGCCAAATCTCTAGCTAAAACGTGATTTTTTTTATATTTGTCTGTATAATTGCTGTAACTGTGACAGATGTTTGTACAGTGCAATCTCTCCGAAACAACACCCTTTTAGAGCTGAAGTTAAATTTTATTGTTGTTGAGAGGTTGTTGCTCTTGATAAATGACATTTGTTTCTTCACATTTTCGTTTTTCTAGTTCTCTAATTTTATTAGTCATGTGACTAGTAACTTACTTTATTCAAATAAACAAACAACAATAAAAAATAGTACACGTATAGCCACCAGAAGAAATGCCACTGCTGTAAAATAAAAACAGTTTGCCTGAGACTCTCGACGTTTGGTGATCAATGGGTCAAACCGAACAAACGACAAACTGAAACGAAAGATAGACACAATTGTCTTTGATGTGGTTTATTTCTTAACATAGTACTGGTGGCGTCTACTCGTGAATAGGTAAAATGTCAACCATGATATCGTCTAGCTGCATAAAACCATATATAAATTACATTTTAAAAATAAAAAACTTAAAAAAAAATGTCGATGGGTGGTTGTTTGAGAAACGCCAAAGCGTTAAAAACAAGACACAAGCCGACCTAACGCATGTTTGGAGTAGGCTTAAATGTTACACATATATTTAGGGTTACTTGACTAAACAAATTCGAATAGAGTCATATTAAGTCGTAAATAAAATTCGTGATGAATATATCTTATGAACTGCATGCTGTGTTTCCCGGAAATCCAATTTGTTCCTTCTACCAATGTCTCTAATTCTTATATTCAGGAACGCTTCGTGAAAATAATAATTTTACGCAGTATTTTCAATTTGAGATTTAATATAAGCGTGTTATGACTGTCAAATCATTGAAAGGTTTGTTCACGTTTTTTTGCAGAAATACAAATTAATCATACCGATTAACTACATGAAAAAGATAGTGCTGACAGACGATATCCTTAACGCTTCTGTGAACATGCCTGTCTCGATAAAACTCCTCAATTATCTTAACTAGACTGATAATACCTTAGCTTTAACGATTAATGCCCAATATACAAATAATACGTCATCACCGGTGTGGTCGTGGATGCTGCTTCTTCGTTTTATCCTAACAGAGACTTTGGAAAATCTGTAGACATCAGAAAATAATAAAATGAAAACTTACAAAAAGGCATTTGAACGGTTTCGAGTCATTTTCAAGTATTAATTGTACTGAGTATGAAAACGTAATACAGTTGTGTACAAACATTATTCTAACATATTTCTAATATGCCACTGATTGTACTTATAAAATCTACAATTCTAAGCAGGCGTTGTACTTCATAACAAAAACAATACAGCGTATCATCAGAACAGCTTAATTTTACAATTAGCAACAGATTCTGTCAAAATAAAACATTTCTTAAGTTCGAGGAATAAATACTTACTCTAGGGTCCAAGCGCTTTTTAACATTATATGAGTCACCTTTAAGCAAAGGCAAATGAAACATCTGACTTGATAGTTATATGAGAATTTAATGTGCTACACCTCACAGCGAAGAAATGACACGTAAATTGATTGATGGTGAAACTTGCGTTTTCATGTTCACAATAACAACCTTGTAATCAGATAATTTGTACGATATGTTTTTATGTTCATCGGTTACAATTAATATAGTGGTTTGCCATCATACGGAACAACCACGGAGAGGTTGTTTTTTTGTTTTTGAAAGCTCGGAAAATATCTCATTCAGCAAACCATGGTGGTAAAAACTAATGCAATTTTCTTGTCCACTTATCTTTCTCGAACTGTTTTATTGAATCGAAGATGAGATATTCGTATGAGTGTAAAGAGAAATGATGTTAGGTACTCAGTATACGAACTTAAAACAGTGTGTTTTTTGTGGATGTAAAATTAATTGCTGCGTTAGAAAATGCACTTGTATCCATTAGACATTTTGTTTTTACCTTAAACACGTGTTTTATGGTCATGTACAATTTATGGCATGCGTGGATAGTTATCACGCCCAAATACTCCCAGTGCACATTTTATACGCTCAAACCTGTGTTTGTACCCGCCTCCGAATAAAGGCCACATTGTGAATAAAGGTCATTTATTGATCATTTAGAACAAACTGACATCCGAATAAAGGACATTTGTAAAAAAAATCTTTTATCTTTCCTAAGATTGGTCTATGTTCACAGGTTTGACTGAACGAAATTTTAGAATAGAGGGGAAAATGTCACGTTCATGACCAAAAATATGGTACTTACTTCGGAAAACTTTTTATTAGGCATCATTATTTATAAAACAAAGTAAGATTCGACTCCTGATATTTTCGTATTTTGGATTTTGCCGATGGAGAATTTATGGTCAGTGCCCCCAAAATAGGGTTTGTCGGATAGCTATTTTTTCTGGCATCAAACGCAATGTACGAAAGTGTATGAAATACCATAGAGAACTGGTACCAAATTCAACAAGTATTTCAATTATGACTGACTTAATGGTTCTCTCAAATGGCGCTGGGTAAAACAAACAACTGAGCTAAATGGAGAACTATTTAAGAACATTGGAAAAAATAATACAACATTATCACGTTAAACAAACCTCGTAGCATAGCTCGTAAAAATGTCTTTATTCATATTTCAACGTAAATTACTCGCATCACATAAAAGTGCCAGAGAGACAAAAAATGTAAGAATATCTCTAAAAATAAAAAGCCATATATCAAATTGCCCTGACATATCCATTGCACGCTTCACAACTTCACTCGTATTGATCTATATTTGAAATCAGAATTATTCATTGGTTTTATTACATTATGCATCCTGGTGGGTTGAGAATTGTGCAGACAATTTATAGAAGGTCAATAACTGTGTGATAAGATTCATCTCATTCTTAATAATAAACTGTTATTTTTAGATTTTTTTAATACACCTGTTTTCTATTTTGAAGAGTTTCGTCTATATTTATTGAAACCCCGCTGATTATGAATATCAAGATAAACGAATATTTCAAAATTTAATTGATTTTCATGCCTCGTATCGATTTAGAAACACATTATCACAGTTAATATCAATCAGACTCGATAACTACTTCCTGTGTTTTTATACAGTGTGTGCATGTAAAGATCGTTGACGGCTTCTACAGGTGCTGACCTTTGAACTTACTGTCTTCCTGGCGGGAGCCCGAGACTCCGTCCTCAGACCAAGGATTCCCAGAACTTGCCATGGATTCTTCAATTCCACAATTGGAATTTTATATGAAATAAGTAAAACAGCACGTTTATGTTTAACGACACATTTTGTCCCAATTTGATGTAATTCAGTACCAACCAACCAAATAGCGTTTGCGAAAAATTGTGTTCGTAGTCAATGGCTGTTTAATAATAACATTTCAGTAATAAAAGTTAAGGATACGAGATGTGGCAATTTTATTGATATTATTGAAAAATAGCATGTATTGTGAGGAAATATACTGTTATTGATTATGGCCCTGTCACAATATGACGTATTTAGCAGCTTATTCTGAACGCTTGAAAAAAAGCGTGTTATGACGTTTATCTAACGACTTCATATTGTGTGCATTGCGTGCGAATAGCAATTGTCTAACGTATTACAAATACGTACGTTAAACGCTGTCAGTTTTGCGCAAGCACGACATTTTTCGACGCCTCCGACGATCGGCTGCGTATAACGCAGTATTAGAGCGACCGTGTAACGTTCACAAAACGTATGCATAACGTTTACGACGATCGTCCAGCATCATCAGTCAGCCTCATCATACGTTTGGCATTCGCCGCCAAATACGCTGTAGTGTGACAGCGTAAATTAAGTAAAACTGGACATTCATATCATAATTTTATGTAGTTCAGTATCAACCAATCCAATAGCGTTTTACTAATATGCTGAGAAGAATCGTGCTTGTTTTCAATGGCTGTTTACAAATAACATTTCAGTAAATGTATTGTGAAAAAAATACTGTTATGTTATTCGAGGTCTGACAAATCTTTCTTAAGGATCTGTAGTATTATTGGAAACTTGGATGTCATTTCTGATCATGTATTTCTATAACCAGTTAGTTGTTATTCAGTAAACCTCTGGAACTTTAGAAGCAATTTGAAAAGGTCTATTTATCAACAACATAATGAATGATTGTATACGATGTACAATATAACAAATAATTATTTGCTTCTTTTTTTACTAATCAAAATTATGTATATCAGTGTCCGTTGTATGGCTTTTCATTAATTCAACCGACTCAAAATTCCTGTTTTCTTGGAATGAATCCTTACAAGATGACATATAAAAACATGAAATTAATCCTGGATATTTTGATAAATCAAACAGACAAAAATTTAGACAGAAATGGGGAATTATCTGATGAATCCCATGTAAAACCTTCAGCCTAAGTGCTCACGATAGCTATCTATGGAGATGAACATATACTGGCCGTCATAAGAAAGTAACTAGTAAGTGTTGTTGGTACAAAATAGGCAAAGCGCAAGTAATCGCTGCATCCCATTAAAAGTTCAAGATCAGTATATTTGGCAAAAATAGAAAAGTTTTTTATGATGGTTACTTTCTTATGACGGCCAGTATAATAACTGTACACAATACAGTAAAACTTCATCTTTACGACCACCAAAATCACAAGCACCTTTAGCTATCTCGTGGAATTTTTAAAGTTCCGCCAACTTTGTTCTCAGCTGTATATACTGTAGTTTAACATGTCTATTATGACCATCGTTGTCTCGAGGACCACAAATGATGGTCCTGTGGCTTAGTTTTACGTGTTAATTACCTTCATTAGCTCGAGGGTTGCCGTGTTGTAAATTGATTGATATTAATTATTAGTAAGATGCCCAAGAGTTGTATGCCCATTGCCACTGATAACAACTGAACACGAACTGACTCAACAAAAGTGTCTTGAAAGATTTGAAGGATTACAATGTTCGGTGCCCAACCGACTGTGCAAGCGGAACATTGTGTAGTAAAAAACGCTCTTCCGTATTAAGAATCCACGTAATTCATCTGTACGGACGACTAGTTCCACGTTACCGTAAAGTTGGCCACCTTTTGTACGATTACAAATTACTAAGCTCAATTCGTGTTTTGATATGAGGACCTAAGCGTAATATGCGAAGTTGCATAACTTCTTCTTGTTAATAAAAATGCAGGTTCATGTGTAATCGTCGCTGCTATCCGAGTGGGGTGAAAAATGTTTGCCTCATGCCTAGTCGAATCTGACTGAACATGATCTGAGAATTTTGAATGAAGTCTGGCCAATTATTTTTAGAATACACGTATTGTATCACCGTGCTTATATATTTCCTACCTACCGAAGCATATGAGGGTTGTTTGACAAAGTATAGAATCTAAGTATTATCAGTCAAGCAATGGTCTACTTACCTCTTCTTCCGCTTTCAGATATACTTTTAATGCGACGCTTAGTCAGTCTTATTTTATTTAGAAGCGTTCTGCGATAAGTTGTTTCCGACATTCTTATAGTCTTTAAACTTTCATAGCGCCAGCACACCATTGTACATGTGATTTCATACCAGTATATTTTCTACAATAATTGAATGTATACCGATACACCATATTTCTGTTACTCATGTATAAAACTATAAAATACTTTGTCTCAGTTTAACCCTTTTTCTCATAATACCGCAGTTCCTGCATCTGAAGCAGACGACTTTTGAAAACACTATGGCAAAAGAAGCCTTTGCTTGTTATGAGTAATGGCTTCTTTGACACAATGTTTTCAACTCTGTCAGAGAGAAATAACCCAATTTTTTTAACTAAATTAATGTTTTTTATATTTGCTTTGGATTTGGAAGAGTCCAAAATATGTTTATGCGGCAAAGAGATAATTGACTTTTTGCTCAGTTACAACGACATACACGTCCTAACTCCAAACTGGTTCTGAAGTATATGATAAGCAATTAAAATAGAATTTAAACAATCCATGTATAAATATGTTATAATTCACAAAATATTGTTCATGGTATCCGCTAGACAGTTTATACCTAAACAAAAGTTACTCATTAACGTTTTATTTATATAAATGTTTTGAAATGGTAAATAGATAGGTCTATGCGTTCTCCGCATGCATTGAGAGTCCATATTCAGCCATCAGCTCAATGAGTGTGTAAGGTTCAATTTGTAACTAGCAATTTGTAACTGTCTGTCTGCGTATGCATTCATCTAAATAACATTATCCTGTCTAATACAAAATAATGGGATAAATAATGTTTCTGACCATAGACCTATTGGTTGATAGACCATAGACCTATTGGTTGATAGACCATAGACCTGTTGGTTGATAGACCATAGACCTATTAATTGATAGACCATAGACCTATTAGTTGATAGAACATAGACCTATTAGTTGATAGACCATAGCCCTATTGGTTGATTTCTCTGTGGTATTGGTAACGTTAAACATTATATCGGTTACACAGTTTGGTATCAACTTTTGATGCAATAACATACATCCAGGTACCTCGTTTCGATTTCTGTAACGCTTCCAACAAGTAATAGAGCTAATAATCCATTAGTATATTCAGTGTGAGACTCTGGAGATAAGTTGCGTTTTTAAGCATAGGTACTATTAAGCAATGTAACTGCAAAAGGGTCAAAATGTTGCCAAACCATTGTTAGCGACAATTATTCACTAATATTACTATGTAGTAAAGTATATGTTAGGTTAAAATCAGCTAATTGTATAACCCAGTAACCTTGTTTGTTATTTCTTTGTGTTGCGTGTGAAGTTGTATGTTTATTTGGTTTTACTGGCTATTGGTACTAGCTGTTTTAGTAGCGATTTTCATACGTGTGTCTTATAATGATTCAGTTTACTATATGAGACATCAGCAACAGTCATGGTAACATTTGTTGAAATGTGGGAGCATTTCCAGGGAATCCTTTTTTTCATTATCTTTTTACGTTCTTGTTTACATGTCTCATATATATTTTATTTGTTATTCCTCAATTCTTGATCTCAATGTTCTCCTTAACTTTCTATTTCTCATTATCCTTCTTGTTATACCAAGTCCATTTATTCCTGTTTTAGTGTCTCCCCATCTTCCGCCTCAAATTTGTCTCTTATTTATGGCGATCATTTATTTATCCGATTATTTATTATTGTAATCCATTTGATTACATTTGTTCGAAAGGCCAGTGCACTTGTCTTGGAAAACCTGATTTCTTAATTAAATTTTTGATTTCCTCTCTTTTCTCCCTCCATGCACGTTTTCTTCCTGAATGTCATTTATATTTATTTACGAAATTTATCTTTTTATTCTATATCCACACTGTAGCTGTGTGGCTCTGTGGCTCTGTTTTATATTCTTCCCTAACTTACTGGTTTTTAGCGCATACCCTCATAATAAATACGAATGTATGTATTTGTTGTACAAATGTCATAATACACTTTATGCTACATAAGCAAAACAGTCCATTGTGATGTTTCGCCAAGATTCCGTGGTATATGTGACAGAATTAACTTCATTCATGGGCGCTCTTCGAATTACTGCCAATATAAATAAACCGCGATTATTTGGATGCATAAAGGGAGATAAATGTAAAATTACTGATACTCGTATTTTACGCGGTGTTCTCCCTTGACAAATGTTTCAGCAACATTAAAGAAACCATTTTAATGTTATAGTTGATTCGACTAATGATTGGAATTCATAATAAATATATATTTTATATATATAATTATTGTGTGAAGCATAATTATCATCACAATTAAGGATAATTACAATTACATATATAATTATTGTGTTTCACACAATAATCATCACAATTAATGATAATTACAATTGATGAATATTATGGACTATGTCAACTCATTACCAATGCAACACGTCTTCAAACTTAATGTGTATCTATCTGTTTAAAGGCCCATTCGACATCTATGGTCATTTCAGAGCCGCCCCGGAGGGAGGGGAGAAGGTACAGGAGAACCGGGCATATATATACCTTCTCTTTTTGAATTATGGTTCTTTATCTTGCCCGGTGCCCGCCTCACGCTGTGATTTTTTAAACGCAGTACTGGGCTCAGTAGTGGAGTGAGGGACACTGAAAAACGTCCGTGAAATATCGAAAGCCGGAGACGAAATTCGAACTCACGATCTTCGATTGGTAGTCAAGCGTGTTACTTCTAGACCATCACACCACCTCTTTTCAAAGTTAAACTTATATTTTCGTTTCAAATTGACCCATTTATTTAGACTCGTGGAAAATTGATACCTGCGGACTTAAGATGTAGTTTATGTTTACCATTCCATATTCCTTTTCAGTGATATTGTGTTCATGTATGTTCCATTATATTTTCATCAAATATATTAACAGGGTTAAACAGGTTTTTTTTCCTTCTATAACAGGGGCCGTTTATAAATAAGCGTCTCCCCAACAGGAAAATTCTTTAAAATCATGCAGTTTTCCTTTAAAATTCAGTTTACATCAATGTTTTACTTCATCTTTTGCAAACAGGTAGTGCCAATTTCCCCAAATTTAAGAATAAAGCCCCTTCCGCCTACCTTTGAAAAAAGCCCTGCCATAGTAACTGTATCATATTCTTGGTAACTTAATTTTCATTAAGGACAATGTAGGAATTCAGATTTATTTAGAAGTAGAAAAAATGTGATAACATTGATATATGACAGAATATTCGACTAAAATGTTTATAATGAATCACAGCTCATCTCCAACACGATGACAGCTTTTCTATGATGTTTTAGTCTATGGAGATCTGGTGTCATGACGATGAATTACCCTCTGTGGAAAAAAAACAATAACAACATTTAAATATTTTTATACGGTGGACATGGTTACAGTGAACTCGGATATAGTGAATATTCGGATACAGTGAGGTATCTATTATTTCCCGATAAAGCCGTTCTTTCCTTTATGGTGAAATGGGGTGCAGTGAAGAATTGGATAGAATGAGGTTTTTATGCCACCCGATCACGCCCGTATTTTCTTCATTGTGAAAATATAGGTACGATGAAGGATTGGACACAGTGAGGTGTCTATTCTCCCCGAACATGCCGTTTTGTATTTCATTGTGACATATAGATATAGTAATATTAATACCCGTATACGCAAGAACTCACTACATCTGTGTTCTACTGTATAGAAAAAAATACTTGGATTAAGCAGATAAATATATGTGCTATAAACGTTGTGTCTATTACTATGAAGGAAACTTTTTGAAAGAGCCGTGAAATACATCTACATTACGTACCCTTCAATTACTTTTAAAAAAATCAGTTTGAAGACCGGTAAGGCGCTCCTAAAATTATGACGATTTTTTTTATAAATTTGTTAAATTTTTCGATTAAACATGATGAAATAATCAGCTTGCATGTTTTATTCATTACTTACGGAGATCATTTTTACATAACAGAACGATTTAGAAGAATCGCCATTTTTTTGGTATCGATCAAAGATCAATAGAATATATTGAATTATAAAGGGTCACCAAGAATAACTACACTGCAACCTCTCCGGATCGGCCCTCTTTTGAGCAACCACCTCCCTTTAAAGACAGCATGATTTTTTCCTCTGTATGATTTGCCTTTTAATTCAACCTCTCTAGAGCAACAACCTTTGAACAACAACATATTTTTTCTTCTCACAAAGGGTGTTGCTTTGGAGAGGTTGCACTGTATACGACAAAAGGTTTGAAAAATCCTTAAACATACTTGTATTTTTCTCTCGATTCTTCCTTCTTTCTCTTCTTTCTTTTCTGCCCTTTTTCGACCTTTTCTTTGCTCTCACTTTTTTCGATCGTTTTTTACAAGATAATAAACCCTTCTTACATCGACTGAAAATAAAAAATGAAAACAAAATACACGATATAGTAAAGAGTGTAGTTTGAATGTTTGCGAGTGTTAAGTGTTAACATTGAATGTTAATTTGATGAATTCAGAAATTCAGAAAAAATAGGAGAGTGGACTTTTATACCCTTTTGTTTGTTTAAACTTCGCCCAAGGAAGACTATAAAAATTCACCAGTATAATTATTTTTTTGGCATTGTTTGAAACTTACCATTTAACAGACAGCATAATGCGAATGACCTAAATACTTTATTCGGTCATCAAATGCTTAATTTGAGCTAAAACTAATTCCAAAATGCACTTCAAACTAGATTTAGTTCACAATTTATCAAAGAACTGAAAGTAATGCCAACGCAGAAGATGGTTCTATAAAATCGTTCTTACGCCAATGTTCCGTCTGAGGACGCAAGTTAATATTACGTCATGCAATAAGCCTACTTACCAGCTTTTGTCTTTTAAAAGAATATTAGCGCCCTCTAGTAGTATCATATTCTCGATTTTACAAACTTGTCTTTGTCTCAAGGCGGAAGTTAAAACTAAATCTTCTTCGCCAGGTGAATCTGCAAATAAGGACGTTTTTCTATCAACAAATTAATTTAGCCATAGAGAATGTATGCAGCGAAAGCTAGATGCACAGAGAACAAATCTACATACAAATCTCTGAAAAATTACGATACGATGGAGCGATTATACGATGTCGATAGAACGATGGTAAGACACGACGGAGCGATTATACGATGTCGATAGAACGATGGTAAGACACGATGGAGTGATGGTACGACACGATGGAGTGATGGTACGACACGATGGAGTGATGGTACGACACGATGGAACGATAGTACGGATGATGGTGATTATACGACACGATGGAGTGATGGTACGACACGATGGAGCGATGGTAAGACACGATGGAGTGGTTATACGATGTCGATGGAGCGATGGTAAGACACGATGAGGGAGCGATCAATATAAAGAGTCCGTGACCAAAAATTTAAAGGATCATCGTGAGATAACATGTTTGATCTATAGAATCTAACAGTTTGATTAATAGAATAAATTGTATTGGAACAGTCAAATACACACATACGTATTATCTTTTCTGACGGACAGGCAGACAGTTGGAAGTGCGAAAAGGTTCACATTTACTCTAAAATAGCACCCAAACAAAAGGAAAACGCTTGTTTGACATTGATATTTATCAATAATGACCTGTCTAAGAAGTAAGGCGTGTATCATACGAATAAAACGTTGGTGGTAATCAAGATAAGAGGAATTGTGAAAAATGGAGACTTTTGAAACAATATCTCTCAAATACGCTTGTTTTCGGCTCAGTCACTAATAGCTGTCTGGTTTATGATCTATGATGTAACAACGTATGTTAGACATGTGTGTTGTATCTACAGTAAATATCTATAAGACCACCTTCGGGTCCCGAAAAATTCGGTCGAAATAATGAGGTGATCTCATTATCAAGTTGAATTATGGGGCAGTTATTGAAAGCCAGTCCGAAAATAAGTAGTCGCTCTAACAAGGTTGTCGTAATATTGAGGTGATCGCAATGTGAGGTTTTACTGTACATTAAAAATATACGGAGGTATGGTGGAATAGCTAATATTGAATCATATTTTTTTCGTTTTGCTTCATGGCTCAAAAGCGCGCACCTTGATTTCTGGTTAAATCATTTGTTCAATCCTTGACTGTGACATAATTATATTACAATGGTATGTCACTTTATGATCACGTAACAACGAATTATGGTTGTACAACGATCAGTTTATGACCGGGTGTGGATAATGTCTACAGTATAATGGTACAACATTTTCTCGTGGTAGACTGCAGCATGTTTCTACTGTGCGGTAGCAGTAAATCAACCACAAATAAACGTGAGACGGTTTCCGTATTACAGACAACGTGATGGTGTGTGGTATAAAACACGCAGGATATTCTGATGGACTGCAGTTTCCTTCAGTATAAAAATGGAACTCTATCAATCATAATTGGCGACTTGTGTTGTACAATCTGATAAAATGATTTAGCTTTCTTGTCATTTAGATCTACTAAAATGCTGGTAAGTATCCATCAAGTTGCATGAAAGAGTATGATTACGCTGAATGTATATAGGGAAGAAAGAGAAACTTTGGGTTTGAGCTTAAAAAGATCCTGCTTTCTACTATGTATATAGGGAAGAAAGAAAAACTTTGGGTTTGAGCTTAAAAAGATCCTGCTTTCTACTAACCCGACCCAGCCCTTTTTCACAGCTGACCCTTAACTTTTTTAGGTCTAGGTCAATCAATTTTCTTGCCGATATTTTTATTCAAATGAATTATATCCAGAACTAAAAATAAATTTGAGAAATGAATTCTGCTGACCTACCGACCTAATTTCTGTGGCGATTTTAGTGGACAAAAGGTTTAATATTTTGGCCTAAGCAACAAAGCATTGTACATAGTGAATTAGGATTTAGAATTTACATTGAAGAAATTTTAACTTAAAGCTTAATAGTTTGGGAGGATGTATTAATTCACTTCCTAAATGCTTTTTCGAGTATTTAAATGATTTCCATCCATGTTTTCAACTAATTAGAAATTAAACTGTGAGACACATAACAGACATATCGTGCAAATTCAATCAGCTTATATTACATAGATATGAAAATTAAATGTTTAAATAGGATGTTTGATATGCCATGATTCAACACTCACATGAGTTTTCGCTTTGTTTGACACAATATCCAGTGTTCGGTATTCCGTGCTTTGGGTCACCATCGTCTGTCACGTGACAGAAATAACCGTTCGGACACAATAAGGGATCCTCGTCCTCTTCCACAGGGCTAGTACTACAAGTTTCGACTGAAATAGAAGACTTTTAATTAGATTTATGTATGAAAATTCAAATCCTCAAATGGTAAGAAATAGGGTCCTTTGGGTAGAGTGGTTTTGGTCTCTGACTTGTGATCACCAGCCTTACAAGGTTGTGAGTTCGAATTTCACAAAGGATCAAATTTCACATACGAGAAAACTGTCCAGTTAGCTTACGGAAGGTCATTGGTTCTACCTCTGTGTAAGCCTGGGTTCTTCTTCCACTGTAAAAGCTGTAAAACTGTCAAATTGCCCTGACTGTTTGTGCAACGTTAAACTCCAAGGGAAAAAAATCAAATGGTAAGAAAAAATATGTTGAAAAAAATGAATCAGTTTGACAGGTGTGTTACGATTACAAAACGCTGTTGTATGCAAACTCAAAAATGTTCAGTAAGAACACAAAAATGAATCAGATCTTATGGTCGTAACATCAAAGACTGGTTGTATAAATTACTCTGAAGTCTGTTCCCTCCGTAACTACTGTTACATACATAATTCATGTCTTTATTACCACCTCGATTCATCTAACAACTAATTTACTGGATATGAACACCAGGCAATTAAACGGGTCAGTGCAAGAAGGTGCTTATCTTTTTTTTTGTTAAATATATACAGAGATATGCCATTCTTGCATTCATCTCTCCTGTTGTTGCAGTCCATACTCTTATAACTAGCAAAGCATGCTGACCAAGTTGCTGATAATGTTGTCGGTGATATTAATGTTCTTGTTGCTCGTTTCTTAATCAATGTCTTTGATAATATTATTCTTACAGCGACCGTTTTGGTGTTTCTGATGAAGTAGTTCTTAAGGAAGATGACGATAATGATTTGTTGTTGTTGATATTATTTTTATTTGTTTCTTACGCTGAATGTTTTATTCTCCAACAATCTTACCGGATAGATTATACGCTGTAGTTAACTCATTATATCTCAGATCATTGCCAATGGAGCATCACTAATTTCAAATAGATACCATACGGTACATCTTACAGTTTGTGACAGGAGAGTCTGATACAATCAAGATTGCTTTCAACTTCACGCACTGTTTGTATATCACTTAGATCTTTCTTGTTTTCTTTGGAAGAACTTGTTAAACGGTTTGTTAAAATGGTTTTTAATTTAATTAAATCTGAATCTAGTAGAGCGCTCGCTGTGGTAGGAAGGTTTGCTTTCATTACAAACGTTTCATAAAGTAAATTGGGAACTTATTAAGACTCTTTTAATTCATACATTATATCAAACGAAGCCGGGTATCAGACATCAAAGGGAGTCGACAGGTAAGAATTGTTCCGGCTAATAGCAAAAGACAACAAACCATGATAATTCAATAAATTCTCCGAGTAAATGTCTCGATGTAACAAATGTAGACAACATGCTAAGGTATTTAACGCTGATGAAGTAAATCTAAAGAACATATTGTTGTGAGGTTATCGTTCATTTAATGTCAGCGGAAATTGTGTTCTTGTCGAGTGAGCTTCACCATTATGATATTAAGGTCTGATGGTATTACGTGAGACAAATGTTGTAACGTTCGGAAGCCCTCGGTAGTCCGCCATCGAAAACAGCAATATAGACATTATTTAGAAAAGTATTGTAGTTTTTGGAATAATGGCCAACTTTGCCATGTTTCCTTCGGCGCCCTTTGAACAGAATTAAATGTAAAAGCTCTTTCAACAATAGATTCAATTTGAATTTAACAGAATGAGATCAGCTAAACATCAGTTTAGTTTTTGCATACTCTTTAAAGTGCATAATTATATTCCTCAATGTACCAGCACGTCTTCGCATACATAATACAGTAAAACCCCGTTATCTCGAGGAGTCATCGGAACGGACTGAATGCACGAGATCAATGTGGTTCTCGTGATTAGTTAGTTGGTTGAAAATTATCACAGCTAAGAGCAAAAATTGACGGGACTTTAAAACCTCCTCGAGAAAAGTCAGGAGCTCGTGATATGGATGCTCGTAATAACGAAGTTATACTGTAACCTGGATTTGAAACAAAATGCTGTAAGAAACAAAATCTGGCTGTTTGATATCAGCGAGATTTTCAAGAGTTGTAATGTTACCATTGCGTATACCATACACCATGTAATAAAATTTGATAATCTATCTTTTTATCATCTGTATCAGTGTTATGTTAAACATTTATTTCGATATCATTGTTGTGGTAAAACAAAGATCAATGACTTGGCGAGAAAAATGTTTCAGTTTGTGTCTGATACAACGTTACTTTAATCTGTTTTCCCAGGAATTTAACATCGCATCAACTGCCAGGGTCATTAGGCGGGTTTTCCAGTTTTAGCGATTGATGAATACTCATAGAGTATACCAGGGAAGAACCACGGACATTTCGTTATCCAGTTGGACATCTTTCTCAAATGTTACATTTGTTTGGTCTCGGATGGGATTCGAACTCACAACGATCAAAAGCTAGTGATTACTAGTGAGAGTCCATTCCCGCTCGACCACAGAGGTTCCACTAATTTATCATGATATCATTAAAAGGAACAATAAAAACATACATTCTCAATACAAATGATCTTATGTTTGTTAATACAGGGTTTTTCATCCATCAGCATAAGTTTAAACTAAAAAGCGGTATTCTGGTGCTGTAGTATCTTGATGGTAGGAGTATTTCAAGTCGTTGTGCTACTTTATTAAAAGATATTCACAACATGGGCTTATTATCCACAGACATTATTATTGGAAGTCCTTCTTTACTTAAAAAGAATTAATATGAAATATGAAATTAAAATCGTTGATCAATGTTCTCGAATGGTTATAAAATCAACATGCGGACGAAATGGAGTCACATTTTCCAGATGTGTGTCCGACATTTAATATAGTCCATGCTATTTCATTAAAGGTCACAGATGAAGCGATCCTGACTTGCGAAACAGCGGTTGGGCTGATTAGCTAGCCTGTATAAACACCATTATGTCCGGTTATTCCGTTCTGAACGGTTGCAGCACGTACCTCAAGATTGTATCACTGTGTGTAACTCGCCACCCAAATATTCCCACAGAGTAAATAAGATATATTACTTTAGATATCTTTTGACAGTAATAACCTCAGGTGATGATAGGGATGTGTCATGTCTACAAGATGTAAATCTATCTAATTTATTCAATCTTTATCAAGTACTTGTCAATTCTATTGGTTTTATGAGGTATTGAAGATACGGAATGCTTCAGGTTTTTGGCTAGATATGAAGTAATCAAAGAGATACAGCCATAGTGACCTAGTCATCCGGCATTTTTATCATGTTAGACATCATGCAACGCCTCCGATATAATATGTTAGATGTCAAATGCAATAGAAATTAGTAAATTGTTCTATATTTACGGAATTTTTTTCCGGGTCGGCCAACAACAAACATAACATACGCGCTGGATTAATTCCGCGAATTCTTGCCATGTATTTTCCAGTTCCTGAAGCGCAATTACTTTTGTTTGATCAGGATTTACACTGTTTGCAATCAGTATTTCAGTTATGTAGGTCAGTGAGTTGGTCTACGTTAGGCGTAAAACAAAACTGCCTGGTTTCCACTAACCTGACTGAGCCTATTTTTTTAGTCTCGACCAATTTTTTCTTACCGAGGTTTTCGTTTTCATATTAACTATAACCAAATCATATTTTTAAAAAGGTTATGCCGTCCTACCTACCCTATATGTTTTGGAAATGTTAACTAAGTATCGCTTATTGTCTCCCTGAGGAATGTAAACATCTCGGCCATATTCTGCAGTCAAGGACTACAGTGTTGATTTGACCACGTGACAAATTACTTAGAGTGGATTATTTTTCAGTCCAATCGCTCCTAAGTCACATGTTTGGCCTTTTCTCCGATACTCAGTCGTTCTATCAAGAGGGTGGCTGTCTGAGATAGCGTTATCATGAAAGTGTCACTGATTTAAAATGCATATGCAGCAAGATTGGATTTGAAAGTATTTTAACATCGGACTGCAATATGCAAGAACGGCGTTTAGATTAAAACATGTTTTATCTAATTTAATTTCAAACAGATATTTACGAATCTAATGTTTATGTTGATTTAATCTTAGTACGCCCGTATTTTGTAAGCAAATACACTAACCAAGATTTACGCTTCTCACGATATTCTCAATATACAGTAAACTTCAAAATGCATTCCTCACTGCAATGAGGTCTCACTACGGAGTTGAAATAGAGAGATAATATTGAAAACCAATTATATGGTCGTTTAAATGAGGTGGCCTTTATTAAGAGGTGGTCAATAAGTGAAGGTTTAAGCATACGCTATACATGCACGAGATTAAAATACAGTGCGACATCTTCAGAGGGGCCTCTCTTGAGCATCAACCTCCATTCAACATGCATGATTTTTCCCACTGTACGATTTAACAATCAATTTAACCCCTCTAGAGCAACAACCTCTCAACAGCAACATAATTTTGCTTCTCTCAAAGAGTGTTGCTTTGGAAAGGTTGCACTGTATATTCCTGGCTTCAACAAAATGCCAGGCTGGTTTATTTATACAGGGCATTCAAATATACGACTTAGATGCATCATATGTCACATCACGAACGAATCTAACCCAGATCAAATTACATAATTATTTTTCTGAATAAAACAGTGAATGTAACTTATTAACTTTGCTAGCCCAGATTTTTAGACGTTAAATATTCGCTTCATGCAGTTTGTACGTAATTTACACTTACCTTCTGTAGAAGCGCTATCAGGATCTGGTATTAACCAAGACACACCTATAAAGTAAAAATACAAAAAAAAGTTTTATCACCTGGACTTAAAGTATTGTGATATTACCTAAGGATTCATAGGTAACCATCCAAGATTGGGAACTGGATTAGAAAATAGCACAAAATTCCAATTTAGAATTATGATTGATTGACCGACCGACCGACCGACCGACCGACCGACTGACTGACAATATTGTATGATGGGCATAGGTCTCATTATAAAGTTGAATTATAGGGCAGTTATTGAAAGCCATTCATTTTATTGATAGATGCAAATATTTTATAGGTCTAAATATACTAAACATATGAATTCCCATACAACTTATATAATGAGTATATAGGTTATGCATATCTCTATGTTTATCAATGCTAAGATCAAAGCCTATTGGTTATAGACCTGTATATGTGATAATCTATCTACGTTCAAAAAAGAAAACCCATATAAATAGTCAGATTTAGGACGAGTAAAAATATTAAATTTTATGTGAAAATTGATAATCTTTTTTATTGCTCTTCTTCAAGAAAATATAAAACATAAGTACGGTTCATTTCCTGCTATGGTGTGGACTAAGACGTTGATATTAACCTCATTTATTTGCAGATATATTTGTAAAACCATTCACATCTTCTAAAACAATTCATTTATATTAAATACTATTTTGTTACTTACATCTTTTCGGATGAAAAGTTTCAACGCTATAATTTATTGTCTACAGGGCTATAGACACCATTTTTTGTCAAGATTTAGGAACATTACTTAAATAATGAACAGTTGTTTTTTGAAGTTGCCTTATTGTCATTAAATGTGAAGATAGCAGTATATATTTTAATAAAGACTGGTAAAATAATTTATAACAGGTTATATTATCGTTAAATTCCATTAATATGTTTGTAAATGAAAACACGGTAGTTTCCGAAAAAGGACATCATTTAGAAAGCATTCTATAAAATTTAGAAAAAAAGGCTGACTGAATTTTTAGTCCTTTAGGAAGTACACAGATAATGCATCAAACAAAATTTAATTTGTCTGTAACATAAATTTAAATTTCGATGTATTGTCATATAATCTCCATTTAAATATAAGAGCCATTGATATGGCCACAGATATGGAGACACACCCTGTGTGACGCAATGTCATGTTTATGTTGCATATTGTACACCACAGGTGGGTGACCAATTATGTATAGTTCACCCAAAAATGATCATGCACCTGTGTTGTAAACATACTTATTTGTATAATCATTATAATAACAGGTAGATGCATGAAATATCAAGGATTGTGATTGTCATTCTGGGTTATTTTTTAAGTATAACAGTTTCTTGTTCAGGTTTTCAGTTGATTGTACAAAGATATACAGCGTTTTAACACAGTGGAAATAAGATTTTTTTATATGACTTACGTTGAAGCCGATTACTTATATACTCCGAAAATATCAACGAACATTTTTTCTCTGGGGTTTAACGTAGACATCCAACAGCCGGGGCCACTTGGCGACTTTTCCAGCTTCAACGATGGAGGAAGACCCCCGGCGTACACATGTATGTAAAACCACCAACCTTCCGTAAGCTAGCTGGACAGCTTCCTCACAAGTAAAATTTAGTTCCATGTGGGATTCAAACTCACTAGGGTGAGGAGTTGGTGATTCAATGAACATTATATTTTTCAATGATAAATTCATGACGATTTTTTTTAAGCTTACAGCACAACGATTTTCTTCCGGAGTCGAGTGCCTTTAACAGTGGTAAAATCATTAGATTCCATGTTTTCTTCATTTCTATTAGTTTTGTCTCATATATCAACATAGTAATAACATTTTCAGCGTGTTGAACCGCTGCACTTTTAACCTAAACAACATTTTCCTTGAACCTTTCTAGAAATACGTTCACCCGACTATTTCTCACGAATTTACGACTTTCATAGAGCGTGAAATTGATAAATATTTCTAAAATATGTGTAAATGACTTTGATTCATGGATTGGTAACAAATTTACTCTTTATCACTTTTCAATACACTAAAACAGAATACAAATCTCATTTGAATTTCATAAAACCTAGTTATTATGAACACTTGATTTATTAATTCCTAAACTAGAACAAACACACTTATGCTTTACTTAGTGGCATAGATGATTTGTCAGCCTGTGTCCTTTCATTACTTCAGCGAGTATAAAGACATTTTTCGTGGCCAATTCATTTAGGCTTAACCCTGTCAGTGCCAGACACATATTGCTACATAGTACACTTGCCTGGGAGTTTTTAGGACATCAGGCGAATAGCTTCTATTAGGCAGTTGCAATTGCCTAGACTCGATTTCCAAAAATGAAAAAAAGTAAAAATGCCAAAAATGCAATAAAATTCTAAGGGTGAGGTAGGTGAGGGGTAAACTGGAGATGATACACTTATTGAGCTAAAACTCACGGCAAAATTCTAAAACTATGATTTTTTCATTTCTAATGGTCATAAAATACCCCAAAATAGCCGTAAAATACACCTGGGACGTTCTAGAATTTCAAAATTTTCGGACATGTCGGCGTTAACCATTTCCATACACGGGTACCTCCGTCATGTAAGCAAATACCCGTACGTAGAACTTTGCGCAGACGGGTGTACCCATCATATTGGCACAAAATGGGTATATAATTGTCTGACAAAATTCATCGACAAATGATTTGATAAATCAGCAATAAGTACCGAGACAACAAAAAAACGTTATACTTCCTCTTGTTGTAATCAAATATGATTTTATCCGTTTATTTGTTTCAAGAGGATTTATTGTTGACTATTTAGCAACACTTTGAAATTCAAAAAAAATACTCTGTTAGCGAAATTATGAATATGAAGCACCCCTGATTGGTAACAAGTGACCGGGCATACTGTAATGTACAGATGGCTTCCTCTAGGTAATGTTAAACGTATTATACAGATCAAGTTCGAAGCTTTTTAATACATAATTATATTACTGGAGCTTATCAGATGCGGATAACAAAACAAGTCCGTCATATACATGTGCTTACATTCCACTGGTATTTTCAAGGATTTTCCTGGGTTTTTTTTCATATTTTTAATCGCCTTTGTGGTTAGTATGGGCACGTTTTGGCGAAGCCTTGTGTTTAACAGTTCTGACGCTATTCTGTCGTATACATCTTTTGCATTTTATTTTCAATATTTATTTACAAAGTCCCCTAAAAGGGGGTGGACCATCTTTAATAACATTAAGAAAGATATAGAAATGATACTTTGATTTACCTGTTCTGGACCGCCTTGGTTCTTTCCTCCAATCAACAACTGTAAGACAAAATTTTCATCCCTTTAGTTTTAGTTTTTAGACCACCCATGAATTACCTAAGTCTACTTGAAAAAAAATGAACTATTAATTAAACACACTTAACGTATTTTATATAGCGTGTATAGCTTGTAGTTTGCAGACAGGAACACTTTAGATTTAATTAATTGAAGAAACAATTTACCCCCAATTTGCATTTATCAGACGCAATGCTCTTTGAAGTGTTTTATCATTGACATCTGATTGACATTCTGTCTCACATCAAGTTTTCTTAGTGCGATCAATTGTAGATTCCATGTATATAGGTCTAACAGCTTATCAAAATTGTCTATCATTTTATACTATTACGTATTATTAGGCAATATCGAATGTTTTACGTTACGTTAAATACAGTGCAACCTCTTCAAAGCGACACCCTTTTGGAGATGCAAAATTATGTTGTTGTTGAGAGGTTGCCGCTCTAGAGAGGTTAAGTAGATAGTCAAATTGTACAGTGAGGAAAAAGCATGCTGCTGTTAAAGGGCGTTTGTCGCTCAAGAGAGAGCCGCTCTGGAGAGGTTGCACTGTAATATGCATAACCATGATCACACTTAAACAAAAACTTTCGATACCCGTAGTCATGTACGATCTATCAACGCTTTCTATGCTTGTGCTCATGGTAACGGCTTTGATGAATTTGAAAGTAGAAATGTAGATCAGCTATATGATATTATGAAAGTTAAACCTTTCATTAATATTTTTTAAGTAAAAATGGTTTATTTTAAAGCCGGTTAGGCCTTAGGTTTATATAGAATTTGAGATCGGTCTTCAAGCTTAAATCACACATCTTTTTTATATTTTTATTAGTTAATCATGATAAAACAACAATATAACTAATCGTAAAATATTCCGTTAGCATAATTGATCTGAATTTGCATGTAAACATTAAACATGTATATTTGTTCAACCAAAATACTTTGAGAATAAAATTGCAATCTAAACTCGGAGACTGATCTCAAGTCTTATATTGTTAAGGTATGTGTCTTGATTTTAAACCTTACCAGGAGCTGGAGGAATCTCTTGTAGACACGTAAATACACATCCTGTATAGCAGCATCTATAGCCATCTTTACAATCCGTATCTCTTTGGCACTTAGTATGTGCGCATGCTTCGTCTGATATCACTTCCGGTACTGGAGGACAAACGTCCAGTGACTCTGATTGTTCTATAGGAGCGTCTGATTGGTAATCATCATAAAATATCTACAAAGTAACATGTTGGACGTTTTAATACAGTAAATACCCACATATCAACCACTTCTATAGTAAGACTATCTGATTATAACGATCATTGGTATTTAGATTTGTTTTCAACATTTACCTTATAGATCAATTTCGTAAATTTTGTAATATAAGCTTCGATGTATTTTACATATATAAGGCTTCCTTTGGCCCAAAAGGTGGTCTATTTGTCATAATTTCGCACCATTAACGACTTTTGAAGACAGCCTTATAAGAACTGACATACGGCTCACTAATTCGAGACAATTTCTCATCATTTGCCGTGACCGTGGTCTGTTGGTTAGTGCGTTGGACTTGCAACCCGGCGATCCGGGTTGAAATCCCGGTCTCAGCAGGTCATACCCTTCCATGAAAATTTGACAAAAATGTCGATCTCCCTCCATGTGTGCAGAAGTTGCCGTATTCTTATGGAAGAATAAGGTAATACTGGTTAATATACAGTCCAGGAAAAACTGTTTAGATGAATCGGCTGCCGTTTATAACTGAAAAGAATGTTGAAAACGGCGTTAAACACAGTGACAAAACGTCACATAAAAACGAAACAAAAATTATCATTATTTGTTCCACTTATGATAAAACGCCCAGTTAGACAAAAATCACAGTGTTAAAAGATGAACTCATTTATTGCAGACGTTTATTTCAGCGTTTAAAACTCGTATTAGACCATTGAATTATTGATAATAATTATTTTGACACGATAATGGAGGAAGAAATCTATGAATCGTATAATTAGCCATTTGTAAATAAACGATACTCAAAAGTTTGACATTTTCTGTTTAAAGCGTTGAGGTATTAGTGCATTAGTCGTGTTTATTGGTACATAAACAATGAATTAACTGTGATTTTTTAACTTTCTTTTCTTCCACATTAATTCACGTGCAAGTGTCATTTACGTTACATTTACACTACACTATAAGGTTGGGGTTATAGACATTTATTGTAACTCACTGAACAACGAGCTTTAAATAGTTTTCTATAAAGCCAGAAAAAATGGTGCTGTTTTCCGTTACTTGACGAAACAATAGGCCACACTTTTCTTTTTTCCTTAGGTTTATCTTTCGTACTTTTTAGGCAAGATTTGTCCCCAAATAGTTTCGTAATATCGCGATTGGTTACAATCTTTGTTTTAGATTTGCTTTCAGACACTTAAAGATAGGCATCAAAAGTAGGGTCGATCGGGTAACCGGAAACACGACTATTTTTTTCTTCTGGCTGTGAAAAATATGAGGTAAAATCCCCACTCATTAAATATCGTAGTTGAAGTAATGATGTTATAACAGAAGAAGTATCTGACATTTTTATTAGATGTTTTTTTTTATTTCGAAAAGATATGTCAGACGGATATCAAAATACCTGCAATTAAGTTATGAAACACTTTTATCATCGTATCGTGTATTCATATACCGCAACATTAAACACTCTACAACAGTATGAGTGAAACAATGTCCTATCGCCCGTGTATCAACATTTTTGCTGCTTTTTTTATAAGATAAAAAAATATTAGCACGTCGAAAGTAATCCAATCATTTAAATTACAGTGAATTATGTGAGCTTTTGTCACAGAAAGGAGAGTGGAACTATGGCATTAAGTAGTAATTATCGCTTATTCCAAGGTTTTGCTTTGTCAGTATGGCGTGTATATTAAGATGGTCCTAGTGTTTGTTGTAGCATTTTTTCGCAGATGACCGTAATCTCAAATTTTTACTGAATATGCGATGATTAATACTTAAGGGCGATAAACTATCATTCAATCAAAACAATCGATGTTATCTCAATAAGTGCTTTCAGTGCTTTGATATTAATTGAAAATTTCACATCTTATGATGTGAACGTATCAGACTCGCCAATACTGTGTTTTAAGATTACAAGATTCAAAAACCTGCCGAAATTTCACTAGAATCATCCGTTTACCAGACATACAAAATGCCTTCACGCCACATTTGTCTGAATTTACTGATTCTAAATGCCAAATGGCTCTATTAATTTTACATAAAATTACAATTATAATTGCTAAATTACCCTCAAATATTTCAATTATTCACTGATATTTACAGACATCATGGCCCGCAGTTCCATCTTCTTGGAGCTGAAATCCATTCTCACACATATGTGTTATATTAGTGTTATTTTACGATGAGAAGAAAGCTAGGGTAAACAATTTAATGACTTGATGCGGTTCCAGCAACAGGGTCTGGCTAAAACGTTGTCGAATACAGAATGGACTAAACGCGTGATATTATCGGTCGAACTGTTTCATGCTGGAACCTGATATTTTATTATCAATGTATATGACACGTGGTTGTCTATCTTATCTCTGTTATACATGTAGCGACTTGTAGGTCCATAAGGCCGGGTACATTCTAGTTAATTTATTTTTGTTAAAATAAATGTAAAGGGCATATTGTACATGTCACTTTATAAAAATCTTACTTTCTTACTGACTGACCGACCAACTGACAGCTAATCAGACAAAAATGTTGGATTAGAGAGGTTTTCGGAACACAAAGGCCCTAAATTACAAAGGTTTTTAGTATTAAATACATGATAAAGTCAGGGCCAGCTGACGTGTTCGGTTTAGAGAGGATTCCGGATTGAAATAGTTCGGATTAGAGAGGTTCGACTGTACTCCACGTATACGTTGTTCGGTAATTACGATACATGCTTACTCCTATTCAATTCGGCCATCACAAAACAATACATTTATATATTACATTGTGCATGAAAAGTATGTGTATTACAAACACATTTTAGACAGGAAAATGCATCTTTTTTACTAATTCGACGGTAACAATACAAATAACAATTTGCCAAATTTAGTTTGGAAATACAACACCGAACAACAGATAGTTCTGGTAGTGATAGGTGATTTCAGCAATTGACCATGTTTTACTGTGACTGTCTGGTACCCACTGAAAGTCTGAGTCTTGAATACCAGTAATAATACTTCATTTGTTTGTGTTTGACTTGCAAAATTATTGATCATAATAATAATCAATCAGCATTTATATAAAATTATATTCAATACATTATTGCATCGCTATAACCAAAATATCGTTATTTCAATATCGTTTAAAGGGGTATTTAAGTGTAATGAAAATATAGGAGCTTAAGTTGGGACCGAGCAATTCATATCGCAATAAGCGAAATATCACAAAACGCGATATCGTTATATGTGGAGTTTACTGTAATTCAAATGCTACAACACTACAGCATGAGATGGAACAAGTGTGAGTTGATAGAATTTATGTTTGTTTAATAGAAGATGGTAAAAATGCTTGCCTGTTATTGCAGCGTGCATATGATTCTGCAGATTGGCGCATTTCCTGTTACAAACTGTTCTGACTTTTTATAATATGGCTTTTAATCAAAGAACATTGCCGTAATGTGGTTTTAATTCAGGTTGATGTAGTCACAGTTGTGCGCATATTTTCTTTGAGAGAAAATAATTTTTAAGATGCAGGACAATAAATAACAATTTTACCACTAAGTGAATATCTAAGCATTTAATGTCACGTTCATTTGCTTAAGGAAATTAAACGCTGTTAAAACAAACGCAATTATCGGTAATGCAACAAAAAATTGGAAGTAAATTGCAAAAACACGCGCGCTGCTCGAGATTCTAGCCAAAAACTGAACCCTGATGTCGTGGAAAAGTCGCTTTTCCACGTGGTAATTTAAATGATAACATCTTTGAAGTTTCACAATTTGTTCAACATTGCCAAACATCGCTGTCTGATCATTCAGATATGAGGTGCGTTTAAATCATTGTAAACGTGAAAAACCGCCGAACATCGAAAATGAAATAAAAAATGTTCAAACCACGAAATGACTTAAGCAGACGTTAATTACAGCATACGATAGATAACAGCGCTCGCATAAGCTTCGCAAAATGCTGAAAAATGTCAGCATTAATGCTGAAGATAACTAGTTTCCATGGAGACATATTTCATTCTATAACTGTTCCTTTATCCTTAATTACAGAAAGTCACGTATACACTATCCGACATATATCGGCCGCTTAAATCAATGCATTTAACATAATTAAATTTGAAAAAACTAGACCAATAATTCGTTGCATAGTTTTTTCAGTATATATGATTATGCATGATGAAAACTCTATGACTTCCGCGTACAAGTCGACAGATACTTGTAGGCAAAAACACGCAAGCAATTCACGCATAGTTAGTTCAATGCGTTCACAGAGCGTTACAAGATGTTTGTCAATATGATTATCATAGGTGAAGAGAGATAGCATTCTCAACGGAGTCAGACAGACACCTGTTCCTGTTGTATCAATTCCAATCTGTATCTAGAAAACATATCTAGACGCATTAGGTGTTGGTACTGCACAAACTTGTTCAATCTTCAATATTTTGTTGGTATAACAAACTCCCATGAAATGCGGAAGCATTTTAGATATTTACAACTTTAATACAAATTCCATTTTTTGATGCATTTTTTGTATGCAACTTGCAACAATTTAAGACTTTCAAGCAATTGCAAAGCGAACCAACGTCATCAATGAGAAAAGGGAGAGAAATGTAATCAAAGACGTGGACAAAGGTGACACAAAGGAGAAGAGAGCTGCAATCAAAAGTATAGGGAGATACAGTAAAATAATCAAACATACAAACAAAGGTAAAAAAACAAGGATTGCGACTTTTATTCACAATTATCCTTTCTTCTGGATAGGGGATTGCATATTTGTATTAATAAATGCATGTATGTATAGAAGTCTGACCAGTGTTTCCGGGTGGTCGTTACCACAGGTTTTGACCGTACCCATTTTACTGTACGTAACAAATTATAAATCTGCTCTTATTATTCTATCCTCTACTTATTGTGTAACACTATTTCATAGCGAATTATATAAAGTTGGGTAATATAAAACAGATTTACCACACGTAGGGTCGTGCGATCTCTACGGAAACAAACGCCATTTTATCTACCGTCTCTTAGTATAAAAATGTTCAGTGCAATTTAAGTGTATATGATTAAACTCAATGATAACTACTTATCGTACTGGGTAAATATTTCGGAGGACTTAATCTTGTAGATATTTACAATCAAATACGTAAATGCGTTTAAATCATAAGCTAAATAGTTTCGAAAGTTGTAAACTTATCTACGAAGAGCAAGAACAACAGTAGCTTCTGGCTCAATTGATCACGCACGCTAAGGGAGGCATTTGAAGGTGATGATCGCTTGAAGGACACCGCTGATTATAGCACATGTTATACTTTATATTTTAACAATTTGATAATTTGATAATTTTACTGCGATCGGGCACCAGGTGTTAATATGTGGTCATTGAATTACTGGAATTGAATATTCAACGTCGTACTAAATAAACGTATCTATATTTATTATGATCATATTCTTTTCGGATTTTACGTGTTTCGCAAAACCTTTAATGCCATTGGAATCCTTTATTTGGAGTCCTTTTTTTCTTATGGTTCTGATAATAAATGTAAAGAGGCAGTTGGATCTATTGCCAAATAACGACTTTGCTGGTACCACATTTGCTTTACTTATACAGACTTTGCATCTGAGAAGGGGGGACCAGTTCGCTTTTTAATTAACTTCCTCCATTGAGAAATCTAAATTCGAAGTAATCAATTATCTTTTGATCGCTAATCGCAATTCCTGCTCACCAAAGTGTTGTTACGGAATCGCCAGAATGCTCAAATCATTTATTTCCATTTCCCATTAACATATGTTCTTTATTACTGTAAGCAAACTGATCATAAAACACGTGGTTCGTTTACAGTGTTGGCAATCTTGAAGACCAGACAAAAAGAACTAATAACTGTATTTCAATCAATAGTTTTTCTGGCTTGATGTCTGGGAAGACGATTTAAAGCGGAAAGCATAATAATGTAATTTAACATTTCAAATAATTTATGTGATGTTTGAGAGAACCAACCCGCTGTTTGCTTTATTTGAAAGGTTTTGGTGGTCATAAAATACAAGCTGTTCATTGAGGTGTTCGGGCTTTAGAAGTACAGTGAAACCTCGATGATGAGACCACCTTCTGGACCCGAAGTAATAATGAAGTGGTCTCATTACCAAGTTGAGTTAAACCGCTCCAAAAATAAGTGATCGTTATTACAAGGTGGTCGTTATATTGAGGCAGTCGCTATTTTAGATTTTACTGTATTCGACATTTTAACTAATTTTCATTAGCATTAACAAAATATAATACTATTTTAGCTTGCATGTTCTAGGGTATTCGGAAGCGCTATGTGTTCCTGCAATTTGGACAGCGTACTAAAGTTTATACTTGTAAGTCTATTCGCCACCCTGATATGTTGGGTGAATAGCATTATAATTCCCTAATCTTAATAAGCTTATCGTTTTATCAAAACTTTGCGGTGATTTACTTGAATATGAAGGCTTATAAGTGGCTATGAGTAGATAACAAAATACCGATTTTGCCTTCGAAATTCAAGTTTGCAAAAATGTGACCTGTTGAGTGTAGAGATCATGAACCGCTTTATACCTAGTGATTGTTGTATATCATATTACATAATCAGTTAGATATTTGAAAAGGAAACCGAGGAAACCATCTGGTAGCTGCCTGTATAATGAAGAACCTATAGTAAGAAATGGTACAATCGGTAGACACCAAAACATTTGTTGATACGGAACAATCAGTAGACACATAGACATCTGTAGATACGAAACAATCAGTAGACACCAAAACATCTGTAGATACGAAACAATCAGTGGACACCAAATAATCAGTAGACACCAAAACATCAGTAGATATCAAACAATCAGTCGACACCAAACAATCAGTAAACACCGAACAATCGGTAGACACCAAACAATCAGTAGATACCAAACAATCGGTAGATACCAAACAGATTTACGACATCAGCTCCTTATCAAAACTAATTCCCCATCAAAAAATCGTTTTCACAGACAAATCAATAATAGTATGTTACGAAAAGCAATGCCTCATTCGAATTCCCTAGAATTCCCATTCTCTTCTAACTCACATTCTTTCTCCTACCTCCATGGGTATGTTTTTCATCTCCTTCTGTCCCCAAATTGCATCCTTCTGTCTTTTCCTTCAATTCTTTCTACTTCCTTTTCCTCTAATTCATCCAACTGTTTCGCTCACTCACCCCTAACCACCCATCCGATTACAATACCTCAGTCAGTCAGTCAGTCAGTCAGTCAGTCAGTCAGTCAGTCAGTCAGTCAGTCACTCACTCACTCACTCACTCACTCACTCACTCACTCACTCACTCACTCACTCACTCACTCACTCACTCACTCATCCACCCAACCATTCAACCAACCAACCACTCTTTCGCTCATCCACCAGTGTCTATCCATAGCAACTCAAATCAGTTTTATATGAAATCAATCATATACAGACAGATCATTTGGAAACAATGATAGCACAAATGTATTTGTTTGTCAAGCATTCGATCAAACATGTTTACTATAAATCTCTTTCTTATCCTCTACGTAGTGAAACTTTTACAATAGTAAGCGATTTGTAAATGTTTTAAACCGTTTTATCAGCTGGAGATAAAGTCGGTACAGGAGAAGAATCAGTTATCGGAGCTTAAGAGATTATGAATAAAGTGTACTGCGTTCATTAAGTATATTGTAGTAAGCTTTCATTTTTACCTGCATGATTGAATGCGTATTGTGACAAAAAAGCAAAGATAATTATATCTAAATACACAGAAAGTTGAGTCAACAAAAAGAGATAGACATTTTCAATGGCTAGACTGTTATTTAACTATTGTTTGTGGTTACACCGCATTATTTGACAATTTGTACCGAATGAATTTGTGTTTTTCAAATGAACAAGACTTTAAAAAAATGGACCCTCAAGAGATATTTAGCGATTGAGACTACAGTCAAACCTGTGTTTGCGGCCACTTCCAAATAAAGACCACCCTGTGAATAGAGACCATTCTTTGGAAAACAGTCACTGATTAGGTCATCTGTCAATAAAGGCCACATTCCGTGTTTCCCAAGGGTGGCCTTTGTTCGCAGGTTTGATTGTATATATTATCATTAAAATTAGTCATGTACGATAGCTAATGATTTGTAGACATTACATAATTACAATTGCCCTAAGTAGCAATTATCAAAATCGGCCATGGCTTTAGTTAATATTACTCTGGTCAATTATGCAGGTTAGTGAGTACTTATTGGTCATCATTTATGTGTTATGTTCACCGACTTCGCTTCAACTGAATCTTACAAATTAGACGCTTCGCAAAAGGAAGATTAAAAGTCGTAGACAAAGGGATAAGTATTTAAGTATATTTATGACTGGACGTCTTTCAGCTATAGTACAAGTACCAATGAATTACATACAAACAATAAGGTAACATACAAAAGTTGGATAAAATCCGTAATTGTTCCGACATTCCTGATTTACAAACTTTTTGCTCTACGTTGATTCAAATTCCTAAACGTCCACTTTATAAAACTTGATTCTTGGAATAAACCGCATAAAGAAATTCATTTTTCGTTTAACTACACCAAAAATCGATCTACACTAAGAAATACTAGTAGTGAATTCGAAGTAATTGTTGGAATGAATATATTTAAAGTCATCTTGAAAGTCAACCAAGGGTGTTCAATGAATTTCTTCTAGTGCTATGAAATGAAATGATAGGCGGGCGTTTAGAAATTCCGCTCAAAGTATGTATACTGAAAAAAAGACAATTTGACGCTTTTGAAAAAAAGGACTTCAATGCATATTATTAAAAAACCTTATCATCAGCACTAATTCACTTACAGAATCTACGACCCATTTCTCTCCCGATTCCTCTTTCTCTTCTCCATTTTGATTCTTTTGCCGTTCATTTCGTGAATTTCTTCCCTTCCGTTTATTCCATTTTTTAGATTCTGTCGCGAAATCGCGAGTTATTAAACTCCCAAATACCACAAGCACCGTTTGCAGTAATATAATTATTACCAACTTCATAACTGAATAATACTGAATAAATTTGAACAATTCTGATCACTGACGAATTATTCTCGAGGAAAACACAAGCCCCACTCAAAGTAAACGTTCAAACCTTGAAAACAGCAAAAATGACATGTCAGGTACGCATGTCAATCACGCATCATTTTAAATTAAATTCGCTGAGATATAATCCACAAAAGCGCAATAAAAGTCACTGAAAATAAATTAAACCGGACTCAAATGTCTTTAATTTTCCGTCCAGACTGTAACCAGATCCCTCCTTAGCGTAAAAATCACTTAATGTGACACTTTCCGACTCGTTCAGAATATGTAGACACTTATATCCAGTTATTTTTGTCTAAGATGTCTAGATTTTTAGTTAACACTTAAATCCACTCAGAGATGAATATGATTTATTAACTTTTTATCCATCTTTCATGCATAAATCCTCAGATCTAATCATTCGTTGCGTAGCATGATAAATTGCACAAAAAACTTCAGTGGTTTACAAATATTCCGATAAGCAGTTTATACCTACAAACACGTATATCAATGATCGACTAACGCTGTTCAAAGGATGAATTTATAAGAAATAATTCCTTCAAAACCGCAATTGTAATCACTGATCATAAAGATACACAAAATAATTATCGCTGATTAGTATAGAGTGCAAACCTATCAAAATAATCGCAAACCTTTGTTACAATCAATGAATACAAACTGTTGCTCTTCATTTTATCCTTTGGTCTAATCCACAGACTTAATTCATTTCGGCAGCCCGCAGTGACAGGTAGATGATTATAATGATAGAGAGTTAGTGGAGAGGTTTTTCGTTACCATGGCTCAATACTTATCTCTAATAAATTTGTGAACTCTTGTTCGGCGCAGATTTCCCTTATCCTATACGAAATTAATACTACCTGCTCCGTGATCAAATCACATTTTGTCGTCATTATTTCGTTGTCTGGTTTATTTTCAGCGACTCCGGTTAGGAAGATATTTGCTTGACTCATTTAATTCTCTTTTTTTAAAGATCACGTGGCGCGATTAAGGGTCACGTGATGTACTAATAGGTCGTGTGATCTAGAAATAAATGAATGTTAGATAGTCAAATAAAATTGATAAGAGGGTGGATTTGATGGGAAAATTAAATTCTGGTGGTTTAATTGAATTGTAAATCTACAATTTAAATAGCGTTGGAAATGCTAATGAATTTCAAATTGAAATACTGATATAATCATTATCATATCGAGGGCGAATCAACCGATTATATTCAATTCCATTCGCAACTTTGGAAACATTTTTTCATGTTCCTAAATGATTATCATGTAAATCGTTCATATTTTTTTTCTCGCAAAATGTTGAAACATCAGATATCAAATATAAATTATTAAAAATTCTTGCCAAGTTATCAATTCATTTAATGTTTAATAATTTTACGAGAGCAATTCAAAATAAACTTATGATATGCATATTTCACAAATTTAACTGAAAACAACTTCAAAAGATTGATATTTATCGTAATATTAAAAATCTATGTCAACAATTTAATATCATATTTTTTGTGCAGAATGAGAGGAAAAAACGGCGAATTATAACATCAAAGAGAATTAAAGCTATTTTTAACTAAAATTATGTTTTGAAGTTCTTAACTTAGTCTTAGAATTGTTTGTAAAAATATGTATAGCACCGTCATGCAAGGAATTAAAAATGATTAGATGGTTCTATGAAACATTCATGTGCTCTACTCGATCCATATGATGAAAAATGTAAGTGTAATGATTTGTCAGCAATAGTTGAACGTCTATACGCTTGTCAAGAGATAAATTTTGAGTTAATGTGTTTTGACATGTATGTCAACGAACCGGATTATAAAAATAAAATGACTACTGGAGCGACTAATGCCTAGTTTTATTGCAATGACCGACCTGAAATGATGCTACCTACTGCTCACACGACGGTGTAATGGGATGACTGCAAGGAGAATCTATCTCCATTTAGACAAGCACAAAGATAGGTCCTTTTTTCACCCATCCCTTCAATACCTTTACCGTTTGGTTGATTGTATTGTGGACGAAAAATTAGAATGTAATTTAATTGTAATTTCCTTCAGTGTTTCGGGTTTTGCTCTTGTTTTGATAGTTTTGTACAGTCTAGCTTCTCTAATCAGAACCTTTCCAATCCAGAATCCTCTTTAAACCGAACACGTCAGCTGGTTCTGATTTTTTATTATGTATTTAAAAAACTTCCAGAAACCGGAACCTTTGTATTCCATTTTTGTCCGAGTGAACAACTTCGAAGTAGAAAGGTTCTACTGTCCGAGTTCTAACTTTGTACCAAATATCAACTTTTTCTCATGAATGATACGCAGTTGATGACAAAATACTTCAGACACATGTCTTCTACAAAATCGTCACAGAAAAGATGCGCTGCGTCATACGGTAGAACTCATGGACCAAATGTCGGTATGTCAAGCGCTGTACCAATTTATGTAAGAGGGCGGACAGAACACGCAGAGTAACCCAGGTTAGGAATTTTGGATATTTAAATCGGTTTCTTATCAGGTGATATTAACGATTTGTCGAGCCCAGCAGAATGAATAATTGGATGTATAGAGTACAGTGGTTATTTAATTGCATCGCATGTTGACAATGAATTCTTTCTTCGCAGCGATGCAGTAAGTGGATGTTTGCCTTATGAAATTACTTACATGGGTTTTAAATAATTCGATGTGATATTTCATTTATCAAAACATATTAAACAAACCTGTTCAATGCATCACATGGTACAGGTTATCAAGATAAATATATTATAATGGCGTTGTTGTGGTTTTAATTTAAAAATTTAAATATAAATATTAATAATCAAGAAAACAACACTCTAGAATTTGAGCCAGCATGTCTGATATGTCGAGAGCCAAGCGAATGTTGTTTAAATGGAATTTTATGAAAGCTCATGTAATTGCCGGTTTAAACTGGATCGTTACTTCACAAAATGGTCAACAAAGGTCGAGATAACTCCACAAATAATAGTTCTGATAATCAAGAGAAGTATTTATTTGTGTATTATAAAAGTAGACAAAGGAAACTATTAAACTGACAATAACTGATATCTTGTTAGTAAATCTACACTGAATTGTACAAAACAAGCCGGAAATTATACTAACCCATCAAAATTTACCTCTTTAACCAGTTAATTAATAGAAGTAATCCTAGACATATTAATTCAACTTTAATGAATGTACGCTGCCATAAAGCGAGCAAAAACGTAATCTCGTGCCAAAACATTAGTCTTATGACATATTGCACGCAATTTACCTACAAAAATATCTATATATTCAAATTTTTCGCTCCTCGTAAAATACTAAACATAATTTCGTTCACCGCGGAGATAAATGCATTATAATTATGAACTTACAATTAACAAAAAAGCCACTGATTTTGTGTTCATCCAGTGTTATATTTGCTTAACCCTAGCATTTTTATATCATTTTGTTTTTATGTGTTTAAGTGCTTAAACTATTCAAATATTTTTATTAAGACACCTCATATGTTCAACTCGATAAAGAACAGACCGTCGCTAACTTTTCTTTAAACATATCTAATTCTTTTTTTTGAGTTCGTAACTTTCTTTAACAAATCAAAAATAATCATCCGCTAAATTACTGAGAACTCTGGACATTGTAAAATGCCTAGAGCGTGCCAATCTGATTGCAACAAGACTTTCTGTTTCGAGAGAACATTCCGGTACAATGCACGTTGACTTTCGTGAAAGAGCCTGGAAATATAAAGCGAAAACTGACTTCGAGGAAGCTTTAAAATACAATTGCCTAGTAGCATCCTTTACCGCTTATTTGCAAAAGAAATTTGTAATTCGTGAATAGATTATCGCAACAGCATTTGTACTTTGCTAAATCCTAAAAACATAATTATTGTTCCGCCCGAAGAATTCTCTCAGACCGGTACCTTACTCCAGATTACAAACGTACTATCAAACACTTGACAGATTTTTCACACCTTCATATTACGCCTGAATCCCACACAGTACCTTTGCGCGAGTCATGTTTATCCAGCCCGTTGATAGACTAATATTCTGAGGTATACTGACAGTGCCGGAATATTCACTCAAGTGATGAGAAAATGTATCATTATTTTAACACTATCGAAATACAGCAAAGCCGTGACCTCCGAGATAACTCCGCGATATCAATCAATCAATGCTATTATTTATCACCTATAATTTCCACTAGACTAAACAATGTCAATATACAATTAGCTGTTGTTTGTTTATGATTATCTTCTTTCTTTATCATAATATCCAAGGACCATTTGACCTAGGTCAACGTGACTGACCAGAACTTGTGCTGTATTCCAAGATTCCTTGGGTGTCCGAAATAAATCCACGATATTTTTGAAAAAAAAACACTAATAATTTAATGATTTTAAATAAAATCACTATCCTAGCAGCACAGAATTGATAATACAATGAAAAATATTGCGATATTTAAATTGTGCTGCACAATCGCTTAAAACAGATAACACAATAGTTTTTATTGCATAGTTTAATTACCTCTCTCACACATATTTTCCTCTGATTCATTAACTCAATATTATTATTTACGCTCCAACACCACGTGACCATAGACGTTGTGTTGTCGTTAACGTTGAAATATAATTAAAATGAATTCCTGGTAGCATATAAAACTTGACTTTAGCATATGTAGTCAATTTTAAGAATGTTTCTTGTTCCTATCTAAGTGCTTCAATATAATTACAGTCATTTCGTCTCCTTTCTTTAAATTTTTATGTAATTAATAAAAAGAAAGTTTCGTTTTTTCAGTCTCCGTACATCAGCTATGCTTCTTCATAATCATTTTGCCATTACGCCAAATTTATCTTATGTTTAAAGTTAGTCGGGAACTTGAAATAGTTGTGTGTGTCAGAAGATTGTGGCGTAAATATTTATCACGCGAAACATTTTCAAAATGCTTGTGAAGTCATTTATAAAGTTAAATTGAAATCTAATTAGTAAAAGCAATTAGTTTATGTCTAATACAAACCGTTCGAGAGTTGAAGCTAAGACATACATTATAACCTCTCCAGAGCGACCCTCTCTAGAGCAACAACAACCTACTTTCAACAACAGCTCGATGTTTTGTCCTATTCCACTATTCAAGTATCAATTTAACCTCTCTAGAGCAACAACCTCTCAACAATAACATAATTTCGCTTCTCCCAAAGAGAGTTGCTTTGGAGAGGTTGCACTGTATTTAAAGTGTTTGTTTTAGACATTCCAGAATTTGAAATATAACTCGACAGTTATTAATTTCGTGCAGTTCACTTCCTAGATTACTCATCGCGTGTCAAATTATGTCTGTTTTCCGCTCGATAGCATATTACTGCTTTTTGATGAAACACGCAAATAAATTATAAACCGCACGCGAAATAATACCACGATCCTTTAGATAAAGCGGCATTTGTAAAGATTTTGCATCCTTGTAAAGCGTTATTTCTTTTCGGAAGGAGGTCAAAAGATTTAGTGTGTTTTAGTTGCCGGATTAAATGATATCTCAGTCCACCATGGTCAATACAATAGCGCCTCTAAGTTTCATTATCTGACTCTGAATAGCAATCGTTAAATTTCTTTTAACTTAGTAATTTTACTCTCTGATCAAATACAAAAGGTAAGGTATGAACTTATTTACAAACAAGTGCTCAAATTATTTGATCCCAACTGAAGATTTTTTTTTGTGTTTCAAATGTAACAAATGACTCAACTTCTCGTGTGACAGAGCTGAAATTTATACTTTTACGTTGATTCTGCACTCAGTACTAGCTATGACATTGATACAAAGAGCAAACATTCTATTCGAATAATTAGTGTTTTGTGATTAAAAATTATTCCAAAAAATACTATTTAGAATTCAAGCAGCTATACACAACGTCTTAAAATTGCAACAATTACAATTCGAAATGTCCACAGCTGATACAAAGCTACAATCAGAAAAAATATGCACATACCACGTGATAACTTGGAATGCATGGTATAAAACTAATAATGAATGAACAGTGATATTACGCTGATTAGTGTACAATAATTATATCAAGACCATATTTGGGACAATAAAATAAATATTTTTAAATGATTGCAGTTACATGTTGCAAATATAATGTAAATATCGAAAAGGTCTGAAAATTAGTGTTGTTTAAATTGACGTGGTTTTAATACTGAGAGGGTAATAAAGAAATAATAATTTGTTAATTGAACAAGTATGTACTAACTGCTAATTTAGACTGGGTAATTTCACAACCATGTATGACTGACATTCCGTCTTAACATTACGTTAAAAATAAATGTAAAAGCGCATTGTATTATGTTGTGAGATGTCGGGCGGGTAAGGATTGCTTTTGTGCAAGATGCATTTGAATATTTATCAAGAATCCACACAAAAACATAATGCTGGAATGTTTGAAAAATTATAAACATAATGATGACAAATTGCATTTGAAGTGAACAAATATTTTATCTGTAATTCCATTTGTCTAACCACTTCAACACCACATGCAGCTTGAAGTTGTAAACACGCAAATATGTTTCACACTTCATTAAACCATTGCTTTTATTTGTAAGGCTGGTAAAAACAAAATGCGAACAAAGGATATTGAAGACTTTGTAAGCATTATTGAAACAGACACGTAAAAAAAACAGAGCAGCTGACTCGTTTTTTAGGTTTTTTTTGCAACAATGGAATGAAGAATATTTCGTTTGTTTTACAACCACTTCATAATTCCAGAACATTACCATGGCTAACATTTTGATAATGGCTTAGGCGAAAGAATTCTTATTCTGATCAAAATGTAGATAAATTCGTAAACAAATTAACTCAGAATTGCGAACTGTTAGATACTTTGGAGCATATGTCGTCGCTGGAACTTTCAGGAGAAGGTGAAGACAAGTATCAAACCATTCATAATAGGAGCGTTCAATAATATCATAGCACTATGTAAATACAAGTTATTTGCCAATGAAAACAGAAGCACCCATAAAATGACGCTAATAGTTCGATAAACGCTCATTACACTGGACATCGAATTACCTTACAAGTAATTACTAGTAATCAGAGTAGGATATGCTTGCACGTATATTAGATTACAGGACTGAAAGATCAAAGATAAATACAGGTAGTCTGTGTATTAGTTAAGCATGTTCCATAAGTAATTGGCTCTGGTCAATACTTTCTTGGTAGAGTAAGTCTGTTTTCTAGTTCATGTATGGGTCAGTCTGGGAAAATTCCTCGCAATTTCTTAGTCATAGTCGTCCGGCAGTTCTCTGACCGCCGTCACGTATTAATACGTGTGCGTAACATTTTTTTACAATTCCCTTGATAAGTTTGCAACTTGACAGTGAGCTCCGCTGGCGCACGTGAGGGCCATACAGAAACTATTTGGAAATGGTGTGTGAAACTTAACACCAGGCACAAGTCGATGTAATCTGAGGATTATGTTGGTTTTCCAGAAACAACACCTGGTGCGCCGGAAGACCATAAATGTCGTAGTATTTCATGAAATAATGGGTCTAGACGTGTTTGTATAGCCAGTCTCTGCAATAACAATATAAGCATCCTGCCAAGAATTTTACAACAATATTTGCATGATTTGGCTAATTCAACACAGATGTAAAGTATTTGAACATCATGGTGAACACATCACGTCAATCTACTCCACTACAGCGTGTACCTGTACAACTATAATTTAAAATACTTTATTCAAAAGTTTACAATTCATGATGCCGTGTTTTACACCTCTCTACTTGCGCTCATTAACATTACGAGTAATTTGTTATAACAATATTATTCAGTGTAATTGAATTGAATATATATCATGAACATCATATATACATAAAAATCGAACAAGAATGCTCATATGTTGAGAAGAAAATATGTTATCATGCAGCCTCACAACATGGATGGATATAGTATATAGCCTATTAATTCTTACTTAATGATTGTTTAATTATAATCATATGTATGTATTAATTAAGCTAAGCTGATCAAATCGCCTGAAAATACTACTATCATAACATTGCACAGGAATATACCTTTTAGTTTTAAATTAATTACTCTCTTACACATTGCGTACATATAGCCTCCCGTGGAGTATCAATTATCAAAATAATTTTCCACAAAATTAATCACAAAATGATAGCTTTAATTGAAGCTTTCCTGGCAAACTTCCCTCATGATTGGTAATAATTTCACACTTACACATTTCGAATTTCAAAATTCGCTACTACAAGATGCACTCGCATCCAAGTCCAAATATGTACAAACATATCTTCAGTATAGTTCACTAGACTCATTATGATTGTGTGATAATAAATAAAGAGAAAAAAATCTGAAAATTCCTGGCAAGTGCCATTTCAGGAAATAACCCAACTTCCCAACACGGACTATTCATCCATATACAGGTAAACCTGTGGACAAAGGCCACCCTTGTAAAAGACAAAAGTGGACTTTATTGACAGGTGGCTTTTATTCAGATGTAGCTTTGTTATAAATCATCAGTGACGGTGTTTCAAAGAATGACCTTTATTCACAGGGTGGACATTATTCGAAGTTGACCGCAAACATAGGCTTCACTGTATACGTAATCATCAAGCACACTCAACAACAAGATAAAATACGAACACTCGCACAAAAAAAGCAAAAAACTAACCATAGCAGTTCACATCAACTCTTCTCCAAAACCCACTAAACTGTCAAACGGCCAAGACAAAAAATAATATTTTATATCTAATCTAGAATTGGGGGCAAACACAGTTCATTATAAACGCTACCACGCCGAAAGAAATTCACCAGCAAAAAGCGCATTTAACGCCAATGATGAGAGATAAAATCAAATAATTCAAATTTTATTTGCACGTGCATTAGATATGAAACAGATATAAGTAATTTATCTTGACACTTAAGTCTTCACGATGCACGTAAAATTGATAAAACCGTACGAGCATCTCTATTATTCCTAGCACCTGCTGGTGATGCTTAACTGCAAGATGAGAGCGATCGAATGGCGAGATGTTAAATAAACGATTCATTATATGGGTGATTTACGAACAACGTTAATTTGAGATGTGCAAACAATATCATACATCGGATCTGAAAATAATGCTGTAGTTGTCAGTGAAATGCTTTGATCACCTATTGGTATTGCATTATCACAATTTGCGCATTTTATTGAGCTGTTTAAGCAAACTTTGATCGCGTTAGTGCAAATCAATAATAAACGTAAATATATTTTTTGAACCTTTCTAACTTTTTTTGATGTATGGAGGTGCAGAAATAGAAGCTTATAGTATGCCAGGATCAAAAGACAAATGTAGTCCCCCAGGACATGTGTGATGGAAAGGGTACCAAAGCCTTGGGATTTGAAATAAATGTTAAACGCTTAAGTAATATTTCCTTGCAGTTTTAAATATGATATATAAGTCTAGACGGTACAGAGTTGTTGAAATCGGTTCAGGAAATGCACTGACCCTGTAAGCTTTCACAGAAACATCTGTTCCGAAAATGCTGAAATGCACGTCTATCACTCAAATGTCATGTTGTGTCTAGCAATGTTAGCCTAAATATATCGTGGTCGTGATTGAGATAAATTGCTGCTTAATTGCTTGAAATATATCACGCTTGAGAGTTTTTTTCTTCCTCTAAGAGACGTCTGAAGTTATTAGCTGTAAAGTGATTGATCATGTCACTAGTTTTTATGTGTGCATTCAGTAAGTCAGAGGTGTCATTGTATGGTATGTGCCACAGTGTATGTGAATGCTGTTGCAATGGGAAAGCCAGGTTCTCAAACCCGAACATCAGAACTAGAAGACAAAAAATTGAAATATCTGACATGAGGAACAGTATAAGGGTGAAAGTAGAGGAAAACTTGGACTATAAACACACATTATGCAGAACCAGTAAGAAAACAAAAATACCAAGAGGTTAAGTCTACAAAGTGATGTTGCAAACAATACGTGAGAATAATAAGGAAATATGTGGAAGAAACAAAGTAACGACCATCGCTGTTGTCAACATTACCCAGTCATTTTCATCGTCGTCACGAAATACTATGACTAAATGAAACATCCTTTATTCCATTTAATACAAAATAAAAGAAAATATCATGTGAAACTGCATTTTGTTTTTTCACAGGGTTTTACGCCATTTTTCGACAATTTTTCAGTTATACAATTATGGCAGCGGGTTCACCTAACCAGTTTTCCTTGATTGTATGCTGACTAGTAATAACATACAATTCCACAAGGACTTCGCCACATATGGAGGAAAATCGATATTTCTGTCAATTTTCGTTGGAGGGTATGACCTGTAGTGACTAGAATTTGAACCCGGATCGCCGGGTTACAGGTCCAGCGCACTAACCACTGGACCATGGTTGCGGCCACTGTAGGTAGGACAACATTTTTATAAGAAGAAGTTCATTATTTGATTCAATAGGCACTAAGCCCCATGAAAACAGCTCATCAAGAAATGAACAATGATACAATTTTATCTTAGTGTTAATCACCATATATGCTTAAAGTATAGTCTAATGCTGGTTATGATGATAATGCTACAAATGCTGTCGTCCCGCTGATGATGCTGTAGGTAGTATTTCGGAGAGACTGATGTTAACTCCAGCTGAACACACATTGACACATAAACCCAAAAAATCAGATGGATGATTATGATACTCTTTTTAACAGGAAAATGATCTTCCTGGATTTGTATATATGAAAATAAATCATTATAGAAAGATCTGGGTCTTAACCATGATTTCATCAAGTGGAACAGTGACCGAGTTGGCTACGAATCAAACAGGAGGGGAAAAAATAAATGAACACACAATTGAAACGACGACTTCATTTCTATTATGCCTTCGTGTTGAAACAATACAAGACTTCTAACCGGTGCGAGAAAAACACATCCTTGATCATATCAATATACAAAACCTTTAATCACCACCTTTGTAAATGTTGGTGAGGATGTATTATGATATAATGAACAGTGACTTGACGGCAATGACAGTGACGTATAATAATACTGTTTTGTGCATGTAAATATTAAGCGGCTGGGCGAAGATATCAAAGTATAATACGAGTGGGTCTTGCTAATATTTTTACATTCACAAATGCTGTGCATTCGAGTTTTTCATTTTTGTTTTGTTTTGTTTTTAACAAATAGAGGATCTTAATAACTAATCTTTCATTATTTTTATATTGAATTGTTTTATCATTTTCGTTTGACACATTGATGTACGTATTTTAAACACATTAGTTGTATTGCAACGCAGAATATTCTAATTTTACGTCAACACCATTTAAACAAAATTGACGAACCAATAACGGACACGGATTCTTAATAAAAGTCTATGAAACAGCATTTCACAAATATACGCTTGTATATTTCACGGCTTTAATATTGGCATAAAACATTTATTTTCAGGAAATTAAAACCAGACATGGTTATTATCAGACGGGAACAGTTTTTTCTAGACGGATTAACAGACATGAGATGGTTAATACAAGCCTGGATTATATTTATACAAGCTTTTTATCTGTGTGAGTAATACGTATTTCAAGTCAAATTAATTATTGCTCAAATCAAGAATGTATTCCTGATTTTTGTATTTAAGTACTGGCTTACTTCATATATTGGAAATAATCAGACTGAAATTACATGTCGAGTAATCCATATCATAACCAAAGCAGTGTGGTTAGTGTATTTTAGACTAGCATTTATCCGCTTATAAAAGTAATAAGAATTTGAACGCAATTGATTGGACTATAAAAACTCCCCGAGAAAAGCCGGGTGCTCGTGTTATCGATGCTAGTGATATAATAGTTTTACTGTTCGTAATGAATGAACTCACGCCATATGGAACTATATTTTATTATATTTTACCAGACAATGAATCATACATATATGTACTGTATAACTCTCTAATCCGAACCTTCTCTATCCGGAATCCTCTCTAAACCGAACACGTCAGCTGGTGGTAATTTTTATCATGTATTTAATGCAAAAAAACTTTTGGAATCTGGAACCTTTGTATTCCGAAAACCTCTCTTATCCGAACATTTTTGTCTGTCCGAGCAAGTTCGAATTAGAAAGGTTCTACTGTATTACACTCACATCATTCCAGGAAAATGTCGATTGTGGATCGTACAAGATATTTGCAATCAAAAATATTCATCACATCTGCGCATGCTACATTCAAATGATCTTATAGTTAGTGTATGACCTCTGCTGTGTTTGTGAGCAAATATCCGTTTTTAGCATTCTCTCTCAAAGCTATATAATGAAATGAACAATTCTATTGCTTTTTCAGATTTTTTCCCTTTTCGCGAATGCCAAAGCTTCAAATATATTGCACGGAAATCATTGTATTTGTGTAAAATAACATATAACAAAATTGTTCACTCATCCAAGGTATTTGGTTAATGGTTTACGGCATACTTTGATCCCGCTTGTTCTTGTTCGGATGGGAAGAACCCTTTTTACACCCCTGATGGACAAAATATGGTCAAACGACAGCTTATATTGCAGTACGTTATCTATAAAACGTTAACACGTTTATTACTGTAAGAGATAGCTAACCTGTTACGTTTACATCAAAGGGATTCAACTCTTGATTGGAGTCAGAAAATAATTATGTTATGTGCGTTCGTAAAGAAACAGTTACGGGTGTAAAAGTGTTCTTGAATGTGTACTTTTTTATATAAGTAATGGACATGAAAAGTGATTAAATATTCATTTATTTCTTCATTTCTTGAACATATTTCTTCAGGTGTTACCAACAATTTTTTTATTTTTCTATGATTATCGGAAGATTGGACGAAAAATTCAGCTGGACCTAGATTTTGAAACAGTCTAATCTCGTTAATACTTACCGCAAAGACACTATTATTGCTTAGAAATTCTAACAATAAACATGAAAAATAATGATATTGATGTGGTAGTAGCAACTCATTTACAATGAGCTTTTAGGTGATATCTTTCTTTGAGATGAGTTACGTAATACAGTGACAGTGAAAAGAGTCATTGTCTTTCCTAGTGTTTATTATGCTTTAAATGGCTGGTAAACTTTTAACAAGGTACACCCAAACCAATTATCGTTTTTATATTTCAAGTCCTAATTAACACAAGACGGTCATTTATTAAAGTAAATTGCACCAAATCTTATTAATGGTTATATGGAATGACTGCCATACAATAATGAATTGAAAAGTAAGTCAAATTGGCTATGTATTGTAACAAGTGATCATGCAAATGCGCGTTGGGATGTCGACTATCAGTGCCTATTTTCTATTCCTAAATTGTTTACTCAATATAATTTCACGCCGATATTTTTTCAATTAGACTTAAAACCCACTTTATTTGCAAATGAAGCATATAGCGTCAATGGCGAGAATCTGGCATGTTGTTCTCAAAATAGTTACGCGATTGTTTTATTCTTCATGATGTAATACAATATTGATTGCGTATGATAGATGTAGTGTCAACAATGGGGGAAGTAATTAACAAAACTAATATTACCATTAGAGCATTTTTTCCAGGAGATTTGATTTGTGGCAAAACTGTTACTGCAGCATCTAATTATACAAGAAGTCTTATTTTATGGGATTGTTCGAAATACGCCGGGTTTGCTGTCGAATGTGAAGGTCTATATATTGTAGTTATGTTTAAAATTTGCATTCATAATTTATAGAAACAGTGCCTTCTTTTGCCACAACGCTATCAAAGGTCGTCTGCTTCAGATGCGTAGAAATGCGGTATTATGAGACAAAGGGTTAAAGGAAAAATGCACCATTTAGGTACGTGTACATATTCATTGGGCAATTACGACGAACACAGCAACGGAAGCAAATTAAGATCAAAATATTTCAAAATATTTTTTAAAAGAGTGAATGTAATTCTGTCCATAAAAATCAGTAAATTCACATATGCATTCATAGTATGAAAAAATGTTGTTCCTCGTCAATATGCCTTTTTATTATTATTGTATGAAATATATTTGGAAAGAGTTTTTGTTTTTTGAGAGAATATCTAGAACACTTTTAACGACAAATAGCAGTAATTTCCCCCTTTTAAAGAGGACTCTAGTGATAACAACGTCGTGAAACACACACATCAGCCTAAATGAATCACAATCAAAAATAGTTCAATCTCTTCAAAGCAACACCCCTTGTGAGAAGCAGAATTATGTAGTTGTTGAGGTTGTCACTCTAGACGGAAGTACAGTGGGGAAAATCATGATGTTGTTGACGGGAGGTTGTTGCTTAAAAGGGGTCGTTCTGGAGAAGTTACATTACATGACAACATTCCTATAAACCTTACAGTTAGGTTACTTACTTTATTTAGGATTTATTTTTATAGCTCTGCGTGCGAGATATTCACCATGGACTACATCCATCATTGTTCTACGTGCAAGGTTAGCAGGTGACGTGTATGTCCTCTTGTACATTTCTTCTCTGATAATTATTTTGTTTCTAACGCAATGCATCAATTTATGAATTACAGATAATTGAAGTAGTATTAATTGTATTTTCAATGTTGATAATTTGTCACGCTGGAATTGAATAAATAAAACCAGTAAAATCGTGGTTTAAAAAGTATTGAATAATTGTTTTATCGCAATTTATTACCAGTTTTGCCCAATCCATCACGTTCAAGGTAATTAAATAAATAAATTTCATTTGGTTTTGTGTTGATTATGAAGTGAATAGTGTCCAATGGATTAGCCGGCAACGACAGGGGTAACATAATAGTCAAAAGGTAATTTTAAATTATTTAAATTTATGTTCGTATTTTTTATAAATGCAGCGCATACTATGATTAATTTATATTAAGATATAATAATAGATAAAATAGATTTTAATATTCAGCAATTTACATCTTGTGTTTTCATAATGAAATAAAATAAGTTTCGGTCTTGTAGATTTATTTTGACCATGCTAATTGTAGGACTGTGAGAGCATCTGTTGTTTTGAAAAACCTTGTAAACTTGTATTTTTTCATTATGTTGGCGATTGCATATTTTCGGCAAAACTTTTGAATACTCGTCAATCTATTACTATGCCTTATTGCATTAAGATCTAATTAGCCATAGCTGTACATATCATCATACAGATTTTGACCACTAGGAAGAAATTCTTGAAGCGTATTTATGTTAATAGTCTAATAGTTTGTCAATAGTAGAAACAATATCGTTTATGAAGACAATGGCTGATCATTACCTTAAAATGTATATAAAGAGCATAATTTAAAAGTTTAATTGAACTGCGTAATTCTACAGCAAACTTCATTTGAACAGATTGGAATATCAGTGAACACCAGACAAACAGACGGAAAGACATACAAACAGCGCATGATGCCAGTTTTACATTGCTTCTCGTTTATTCTGATGATGATGTATGCAGATGCAATGCCCGGTATGTCACGAATACCTTTGCCAATGCCGGGATACCAACAACATAGAGTTAGTAATTGTACCTTTGTTTCAAAATGCTTTGGTTGCATTCGTACGAGGTGTGTCCAAAAAGTTTATTGACACATGCCCTAAATATAAGCTCGTAGGTAATGCTGTTTTGTTGATTTTATAATGGAAGAAACAAGGGAATTTGCATATTCAATCAAACCCCGTATATACAATGAAAGCCATAAACTCACGAACAGACAATTTGCTTGTATTTTTATTAATAAATACAACATTTATAAATAAATTAAACTTTTGACAGATGTTGCCACTGCTGGTGTTGATTTGTTTGTGATTTTTTGATAAGAAACATTAACTTGAATTGCCCAGAGTCTGAAGCAAGATTGACTTTCGAATTGTAGAACATATTTTAGTGTCTTCGAATACATTTTTATTACGATAATTGTAAAGTATGAAATATAAAATGTATAAAATGTGTTAATTACATCGCCTAATTAAGCTGTTCTATGTTGTTATACGTTGACATTTAACATAGTTACTTGACATATTACAGATTTACGGACCATGGTTTACGGCAACATTTAACATAGTTCTTTGACACATTGCAAACTTATGGACAAAGGTTTACGGCAACATTTAACATAGTTCTTTGACACATTGCAAACTTATGGACAATGGTTTACGGCGACATTTAACATAGTTCTTTGACACATTGCAAACTTATGTACAATGGTTTACGGTGACATTTAACATAGTTCTTTGACATATTGCAGACTTATGGACAATGGTTTACGGCATACTCCAAATCACCATGTACTTGGTCAAGCGGTAGTAACGTATCCAACTATAACAATGTTTACTCGTCTGGTGGGAAAAATGCGCTCAAACTACAACTCTCATGGCAGTAAGTAATTCATCGTTGTCTTGTCTATCCCTACATGTGGTGATTATTAGAATAGAAGGAACAGGGGAATTTGTATGTTCAATCAAGCTCAGTATGTCATATGAAAGCCATAAACTCACAGAAAGACAAGTTTGGATATTTTTATGTAAAGTACAACATTTATATCCAAGTTGCATCATTCTAGTCATCACTCTTTTACAAAAACTGTCAAAAAAAACAACTATGAAATGGTTAATTGGCAGTTTTACTTGAAATTAATAATTATGAAGCCGCGACCGTTGTCCAGTGGTTAGTGTACTAGTATATGAACCTGGTAATTCATCCCGAACAACTGTTAGTTATTATCACACTTAAAGGGGATTTCTAAAATAGAAATAGATAGGAAAATGATTCAATTTTTACAAAAATGTCGATTTCCCTCCATAGGCGGAGAAGTTGCCAGCTCCTTGTGAAAGGGTAAGTTAGTACTAGTTAGTATACAATTCAGGAAAACTGGTTGGGCATAATTTATAACTGAAAAATTGTTGATAACGGCGTTAAACCCAGTGAAAAAAGTAATTATGGGTTCACATCGTGGAGGCGATGAATAATTTAATGATGATATAATATTTATGTCGTCTAATTATCCTACATCTTTGTTTCAGAAGTGCTGAATTTTGTAATACAGTGACTGTAAGAAAGATTATGATCTCTCCTGGTGTTTATCTGGTGGAAGATGGTATAGGTTAGTTGAATACCTATGTATACGAGTACACATGTAATATCCCCGCCACTTTCAGAATTCTAACTGACACTTCACGTAGGTCATTTTTTTACAGTTTGTAAATAAGTATAGTAGTACAGTGCAACCTCTTTAGAGCGGCCCTCTCTTGAGCAACAACCGCTCTTCAACAACGGCATGATTTTCCCACTATACGATTTAACTATTTATTTAACCTCTCTAGAGCCACAACCTCTTAACAACAACAACAACATAATTTTGCTTTCTCCCAAATGGTATTGCATTGGAGAGGGTGCACTGTACAACTTAATAACATGGGTCATTTTAGGGTCAGTGTCTGTCATACGCAACTTAAATGTCGGTGATGAAGGCGGCGGAATCCATCTTTTGATATTCAACAGCTTGTAGGAAAGTTATTAGCAACGTGTGTATGATTGTCGTCCCTGTCATGTTTACGCTGATGATTTCTACAGCGATTTTCTAATTTATAATAAAATAGCACAATTTATAAATATTGTAGTTCTATTGTTTTTATTATGAAATAAATGGGATTCTGCCTCTGAGTAATTATCACTGGTCCCTCAAAACTGTGCATTCAATTTCCACCCGAAACCAGACAAACTTCTATAACCTTAGTAGGTAGCTGTCCAACCAGCTTACAGAAGGTCGATAGTCCTACTCAGTTGAACGCCTGTGGTCTTCCTCCGCCGTTAAAACTAAACAAGTCGCCACATGACCGTGACTTTGGTGCGACCTAAACCCTCGTGAAAGAAGGTATCAAAAAACGTTGATACTAGATTTTATTGTATGTCTCCCATAAAAGGCACCAATACTGTTTGTTTTTATCTCAGAGGAAGCAAATACATTTGGTAGAGCGATCTTACAATGTATAAGAACAATGAATGAAATTATTGAACAACTGAATTGCTATTAATCGAATTATTTATAGGAGATATGATTAGTGGTAAAGCGATTGTCGCAGCTACTGACTATGCAAGAAGTCTTATTCTGTGGGGCTGTACGAAATTCTCGGTGTTGGGAGAAGAGTGTGAGGACCCTCTTATTGTGGTAATGACAAGAATCCCGAATCCTGATCCTATGACAATTGCCTTAATAAACACCAAATTGAGAAGCATATGGGGTATTACCGTGAATGATCTGCTTAAAGGGACCCACACAGGTGGTATGTATAATTGAATTTTGATGAGTGTTGAAATATTGAAGCGTCTTCAGGGTGATACAATATAATTGAGTAAAAATATCTTACAATATTTAGAAGTTATATTGAAACACAAACTGTTTGAATTTTGCTGGAAAAGAGTTGTGCCCTCGTTAGCTATTCAAGCGAGAATAAATAAATGTTACGATACTGTTGGTGATAGGTTTTGCAATTTAAGATAAGATTTATGGGATACAGCTCTTTAAATTTGATAATAGTTCAAAACCAATTCTAAATGGAACTTATAATGAAATATATTACTTGATGAAAAAATGCAACTTATTGTGCATATTTCAGCGTGTTATATTAGTAAACGATTTGAGGCTTACTTCAAAGGTATATGACGTGCGTGCTACTGATTGGTTTCCAGTTGAAATATGCTATGTCACGGTTGATTTTATTTGTTATGAAATAAAATTTTATAATTTACGTTAGTTTTGTTGATTTATTGATAAATAGATTTGACTTCATTTATTTACCAGCAAAGTTTTTCTTTTCTTCTTAAGTACGACGCGGATTGTCAACTGAAAGAAAAAAATTGATTTATGGCAATGCCACGTCCACTAAAATACCCGCACTAAATGATTATTTATACATGGCATTACATTGTCTCAACTCCATAAAACAGATATTATCAGAAAATGGCGAACAAGCAGTAACGCAAATCATTTCCTCTGAAACAATACTACAACGAATGCAAATGATGACAAAGCTATTACAAAAAGATCTTTCATGTAAGAAAATACAATTGTAACATGGAAAATACATAGAGATTAAAAGTTTCATTACGCATTAATGGAATCAATTGTTCAATCTAGCAGTTTTTTTTAAAATTTCAAAATACATATATGTAAACTTAGAAGCCACTATGATTCCGTTATGTGGTATATGTCTGATTAGTACATAATCAGATCATATCGTGTTAGGAAAATATTTAATATACACAGTAAGACCTCGTTATTACGACCAGTTTTGGGACCCGCTGAAAACGGTCTTCATATTGAGGTGGTCACGTGATCAAGTTCAAACGTTACTAAATGGTCGTTATGGTGATAAGTTGGTCGTAATATCGCGTTGGTCTCTTTTTAAGGTTTTGCTGTCACGATGCTAAATTTTTAGTGAAGTTTATAATTTGAAGTTTATTGGTTTAATCAGCATGCAATGCCATTGACCATTTACAAATACTTTTAATGTCAAAATGGCCAAGACATCAGCTTGTAAATACAAGAAATGTGTACATAAATATATAAAGATTTTCGATACATTCAACAAATTCAAACAAACATGTAGTTGTTGTTATATTATTACGCGGTGACAGAAATCAGTGCAAGCATACGCGTATTTTTCGAACAAAGTAGCGTTCCGAAGAAACAGTACAGATTTAAATATCAGTAAATTAAATTAAGAAACATTGTAAACACTAATTTAAGAACAACACAATTTTAGTGAATTATTGCGCGTTAGCTGTAGCTTATGGATAAAAAATGAGAACGACGTTAAGAAATTCTCATAATTGAATAAAGTTGTTTGTAATGTTCTTAACATGATGAAGCAGGTTACTTAAATATTGTATAATTAAAGACAAATTGTTCTTTGTATATTATGTTGGTGTTGTTTTTTCTCCAGGATCAAGTCATCAACAACAGATTTCCACCAGGAAAAGAAAAAATATGGATAACAAAACATTTCAACGCGCATTACATGTCATTTATGAACGTTCAAGTAATCAACTATTCAATGTGCAAAAAGTGGAATTTGATAAAAGAATTATTTGTACGGGCGATTCAAGTTATGTATTTTTTCTGTATAGCTAAATCCTACATTAAGTGTGTTTATATATAGGCATGAAGAAAAATACAGCAGAAACATATACAATATATACAGATGAACATTCAACATACATATTAATTTTCTTATTTTGATCATTACTAAATGAATGGAGTAGTTAAGATTTTGTTTAACAAATTGTATACTTGTATGTGATAGTAATTAATCCCGAACAACGGTTAGTTATCATCACACTTAAAGAGAATTTCTAAGATAGAAATAGAAAAACGATTCCTACAAAAACGCATACAAATCATCTCCCCTTTCTCAAAATACTACCTTCCCCTTATCCCTAAACTCAAACAAGAAAACATCAAATATTGCATTCGAAAATCATTATTATGAAAGGACCCTGTCCTCGAATGAAACGAAATGATCATAATTGTGTTCATTATGAATATTCGACTCACGTCATCAAGGGAGAACATGCTGGTATTTTCAGACAACAATATCCACATGTGTTTGTACTGGCTATGTTTGTTCAAGCGGTGAGAGCATTTTCTTGTTTTGTTATTATCTGAAGACCGTCATGGTTTCAAATGTCATTCTAACACTAATACAAATAGGCCATTTTTTACAGATTGAATAAAATGAACAATAGTACAGAACAGAAGAGAACAAATAATTTATTTCGACTTAAGCATAACAGCTATCGTCATAAAATATACATATATACATACAATTATAAGTACATATGTGTTAAATAGATTACTTAATTGATATTTTTGTGTGATGAATCAATGGATAACAATTTAGTACATGTATAATGGAAAAAAATAATGGAAATAAATCGTATTTAGCGAAATGAAGTATACGAGTATAAACGTGCCAACACAAGGATATCAAATACATTATATATTTTGTCCATCCCCCAGCGTAAAAGTCTTATATATGCATGCATATTCACACATCATCAAGGGAACATATTAACAGCATCTCCCGCCCAAATTTACTACAATATATACTTTAATATAATGACCTTTTTCACTTATGTAATTTCGACATATTATCTATAGGTTAGCGGGTCATATTGAAATTGCGGTGTACAAGGATTCATAATATTATTTTAATTGCAACATTAAAATTCTATATAAATCGCTCAATCCATCACGGCAAAACTAACAAAGAAAAGCATTTGCGTTTTCTGTTGTCGCGTATGTTTTCATAAAACTTACAATTAAAGGTAAGCCATAGACGTTTAAGACGGATTATTTATTGTCAAAAGGTAATTTTATGATTCTTGTGTATTTTTATCGAAGTGTTTACTTTCTGTATCACCATGTGTATTTCGATTTAATTTGGTTCAATTATTTTATTTCAGTAAATTCTTCAGCAAATTGAGCAGATGGTTTTCATCACGTTTTAATGTCAAATAATGTTCAAATTCATTGCACACCAATTCACCTACAACTGTTTCAAGTTGTCCCTGCGTTTTCGAATTAAGCTGAATGTCAAGTATTGTACAAATTACAGTATCACCAAAATGTACGGTACAATTGCATTTACACAATATTTGTTATGATCGGAAATGATCGTTGAACAAACATTAAGATACTTCACAGGTCATGTCAGAGTCAAATTGAAGTTGAAAACATGGTGATTGCTCAATGTATTCACATTCTGTTAGTAGAATATAATTTCTCCATTTGACTGAGTACTTATTTTGTGACCTAATTTTGAACAGGTTCAAATACCTCCGGTGGAAACGGTACGCCATGTCTAGTCTATCGTATCTATTCGTTCTACTCACGGTGACCAGGGTGACTTATTTGGAAGCAATGTCGAGTATTTCACACACACCCATGCCAACTCCGGGATTTGAACAATATAAAGTATTTTTGTTGATTTCTCTCTCTCTCTATCTATCTCTCTCAGCATAGAGAAGATAGGTGCTATTATATGCTATTATAGAAAATAGGTGCTATTATATGACTTAAATTGGTGATTCCATTAAAAGGAATAGCCAAAGGTCTAAAACATGAACGCCAATTTAAAAAGAAAATAGCAAAAAAATACGTGTAATAGAAATATATAAGTTTATTAGTTTTAGTCCCAGATACCTGATCAATAATAAACTGTCAGTCCCTGGTACTAACACTTTTATTTTTCTGAATTTCAATTGTCATGATTTAGATATTCTTATGCAGCTCTAGATTTTGTCAGAAGAGGAACTGTTTTTTGTTTATATCTTATTAGACTTTACTCTTTTACACACTGCAGACCTTCGGGCAATGGTACACCTTGTATGTTTATCCACCATGTAGAAATACGGGACGACTGAATCAGAATGCTGTTTTCTCGTCTGGTGGAAGGAACGCACTCAAAGTGACAATATCTTGGGAGTAAGAAATTGAAACGTTGATAATCCACCTTAATATGATGATCAGGATGGGAAAATTGTTGCCATATTACTATAATAGTTGTAACAAATGCATCATTACCTACTCGATGAACATCATTTTGTTGCATCTGAAAAACTATTCTCAAGTTTTATAACCTTGGGCCCTTGCTGATATGGTGATAATGACAGCTGGTGAAATCTTTAAGATTTACAACAAGAATTATTACAAAGACGCATTTGACAAAGTGTGTTAAATACAATTTAGATGTCCATGAAATATGCAATGTTGTCATCGAAGTAACGAATGAATTATGGTGATTTTATTTCTGTGCCGGATATTATTTTATTATATTCTTTCAGAAACGATGGGTTTTGCAACACGGTGACTTCGAAAAAGGTTATGGTCTCGCCTGGTGTTTATCTAACGGACGATTTTGCAGGTATGTTTTGTGCAAGGAAAGAAAATCCGTGAATTTATCACACCACCTCACTCTTTGTTTAAATTCTCCGGAAATGAAAGAACATATTAATATTGATTAGTGACCCTAATTGAATAACTAAGATGAGATGACAAAGACGTGCAAACAAGTTTTGATCATAAAACACCTTGTGGAAAATTTATAAATAAGTATAAATTGGGCCAGTAATCGAACAATAGATAGTGTAACTTCGTGCAGGGATGAATGTATAGGAAACACATGTTTAGTAAGTTTATTTCTATATCATAATAGTTATAGTATTACATGGCGATAACCAACAGCGTATTCCACCTAAAGCCGAATTATGGTTAGTTACTACGGTAGCAAAACTGTTACTTATAAAACTGTATGCCGGATATGATATGCATTACACAGGTAACATAATATGTAATATTGGTAAAGGCAACATCCTTTGGGAGAAGCAAAATTATGTTTGTTAAGAAATTGCTGCTCTACAGAAGTTTAATTAATAGTTAAATCGTACAGTGGTAAAAAATCATGCTGTTTATGAAGGGATCTTGTTGATAGAGAGAGGAAGGTCGCTCTAGAGAGGTTGCACTATATTAGTGTATTCTTTAACGTCGTGGTGACAGCTGTAGGTGGTAGTTTTTAATTATGTATAGTAAGAAACGTCGGTGAAATCATTAAACAAACGATGCATGATATTGTACTAACTCTTTATAGGGAATGCGTTTAGCAGTAAAAGTGTCGTCGTTACATCTGATTATAAAAGCAGTCTTATTCTATGGTTTTGCAACAAATTCAATGCGTTTGTTGACGAGTGTGATGAGCCATTTATTCTGATACTCTCAAGAACTCCTCGACCTAATGCTAAAACCATCGGAATGATTGACACCAACTTGAGAGGTATCTGGGGTATTACCATGAATGATGTACGTAAAGTTGTACACACAGGTGGTAAGTATAATTACAGTCTGTGAAAAGCATAGTCACGTTTTAAATAAAACTCGATAAAATGTCGCTAAAATATGTCCGTAGATATGAATATTTAAGGAAATATTCCATGGAACAAAATCTATAATGATAAATTAGGTGAAAGGTTTTGCAGATTTTATTCAGGTCGAGTTGACAAGCTTCTTTAGTTTTGACAGTAATTTAGTAGTAGAAAAGAAACAAATCTATAAATGATGTGATAAGCAATAATTGTAATTCAAATTGTTTATGGTTGTGATCGAAGAAGTTAAACGCATTATTACTTTTGGGAATTTTTCAGAATGTTATGGTGGTAAAAGAAGTCGGTCTTTTTATAAAGGCAAATGACCTGTTAGTCACAGATCGACCATCCGCGTTAGTCGTATGCAATGTACAATTTGCTCTTTGTAATGATAATAAAATAATATAGACTCTATATTATTACTTACTTGCCCGCATTGTCTTCTTTTACTCCATTGTTCAAACATGGACTGACAGAAATGTTTGAGATTACACATTATATTAATATTAACAAGGGCAAATTGTCATTTATGTACCATTTCTGTAACATGCAAATGAAAAGCAAACACGTGACAAATTTAGAAATGGTAATGACTTACAAATCAAACATCAAAATATTTCCACTGAAGCATGGTTTCTTCGAAGAACATAATGCAAAACCATCGTGTAAGTCAATTTACAAAAGATTGTAGATTTGACCATAAATATCATGTCCGCATATGAATAGACAATATTAAATTTATCTAGTGCTTGAAATGGACTGTGTGCATGAACATGTGATAGAACTGGATTCTCAAATAATATTCATGTACTTACATAACTTCTACGTAAAAAATAACAGCTTCTTAACGTTTTGATGGTCCATGCAAATCACAATTGTATAAATAGTAAAACACAATTAACACTGCAGCGTTAGGTTAGTTGTTTTAGCCAAAACAAACAATTAGAATAGAGACGAATAAGCCCCCCACTATTGTAAGGAGAGTTAAGAGTATATATCTTATTATTGTCCGTACATCAATTCAACAAAATAATTTCCACAAGTAAATATAAGTTGATATATAGACAGGCAAAAGGTAAAACTTGATCCAGAAATACAGTAGAAAATTTTGTATTTAAATCGGCCCTCTTAAAGGACAGACGAATCCATTACAAATCCACAGAACAAACCGTAAAAGTGAAACAATGCAAACGGAAATCTAATAAGACGGTATGAAAACAAACGAATAAAAGTATCATAATATGATAAAACCCAAAATTGTGATCAATTATCTGCATTAATATCATAGTAATGAATTACGCAAAATAAGTCATAATTATGATTTGATTAATTTGACAAGTGTACAGTTTTGATCACCCATTGTCTTAAACTATCAACTAAATAATGCAATAATTCAATTCCACAAATACAAAAGATATGTTATCTCTGATTTAGCGCACTAAATCGCCTGAACACTTCGTATACAATTGCATAATTATCTTGGCCGTGTTACGTTATGGCTCTACAATAATAGTATTGTTTAAAAAACGCTTTCTATCACAGCGTGTACTAACAACATTTGGATCTTCGACACGTTTAGTTTAATTTATTTCTAACTGCGATTACATATTTCTTCCAGAATTTAGTGAAAATACAAAAAAGAGAAGTCCATTAGATAGAAAAAAGCAGTAAAATTGCAATCGAGTATTTTGTACAATTCATAAAAATTTAGTATACTGATACATATATTTTTAAAAAAAAATGAAATACAAACAAAAAATATTTTCAAAACTTCGGACATATAATGGATTAATGCGCACACACGAACAATAAGCTTATTGGCAAATACAAGTATGCTTGTTTTACATTTTAAAATGTTTTGGCAAACAAGCAATGTTCATGCGACATTTAGTATTATATTTGTAAAACTACTCATAGCGCCACAGAACATCTCCAGACACACTTTACCATTGTCAAATGGTAAAATGTTAATTAAAAGAAAATATTGATGCGGGAGGTATATGTGTATATACATCATCTCATATAATAAGAAATAAAATGAATCATTTCCTTTATTATTTAGATAAAAGTAACGATAAGGCACTGCGTGTGTCCGCGTGACTGACGATACTTAAACTGCTACTTTGAAGAAGTCATATTCGTGTCGCGGTTGCTTTTATTTGTTATGAAATAAAACATTTATATATTACATTAGTTTGTACATTTATTCATTCACTTGACAAACCATATAGTCATGAACTAACCGTTTTATGGCCACCTAACCCTCACGTAACAAACCATATAGCCATGGAGTAGCAGTCACGTGACACACTATATGGCTATGAACTAACCGTCACATGACAAAACTAGACCACACCAACACTCACACAATAAACAGCACGATATTCGGAGCATTGAATACAAATCAATGAGGACTAAGAAATCCTACCCCAACATCCACATTGAAGTCCACGAAATAATTTCTGTCGGTTCCAATAAAGATTGACATAATCAGAAGCAAACTATATAACAGAACTCTGAAAATGTTATGCTTAAACGAATGGAACATGCGAGGTGAAAAGGTCCAGATGCATGAATTATTTATATATGGCATTTCAATCATGAATTACTAATATATGGCTTTACAGTCATGAATTGTTTATATACGGTACTACAGTCATGAATTGTTTATATACGGTATTACAGTCATGAAATATTCATATATGGTATTACAATAATAAATTATTTATATATGGTATTACAGTCATGGATTGTTTATATATGGTATTACAGTCGTGAATAATTTATATATGGTATTACAGTCATGAATAATTTATATATGGTATTACAGTCATGAATTATTTATATATGATATTACAGTCATGAATTATTTATACATAGTATTACAGTCATGAATTATTTATATATGATATTACAGTCATGGATTGTTTATATATGGTAATACAGTCGTGAATAATTTATATATGGTATTACAGTCGTGAATAATTTATATATGGTATTACAGTCATAAATTATTTATATACGGTATTACAGTCATGAATTAATTATATATGGTATTACATTCATGAATTGTTTATATATGGTATTACAATCATGGATCGTTTATATAAGACATTATAGGCATGATTATATATATATGGTACAAAATGTATAAATTATTTATATATGGCAATACATGTATCAATTATTTATATATGTCATCACAAACATGAATTATTTATATATGCCATTACATGCACGATTAAGGCTCTTTGAAGTACTGAAAATAGTTTGACATGAATGTTCAGTATATAGACTAAATACTAACATACCTGACAGAAGAAAGGACCCACGAAAATTGTTTAAACTCTACACAACAGACATTACCAGGAAATGGTGAACAAGCAGTGACACAAGTTATTTCCAATGAAACACCTTTACAAAGAATTCAATTCAATTGATAACAATGCAATTACAATGTCATCTTTCGTGTAAGAAAAGACATTGATAACATGGAAAATACATAGAAAATGAATGTTACTTACATACTTACAAACCATTTCGCTATACATTAATGGAATCAATCTGGAAGTTTCTCTTGTTATTTCAACATACAAATATGTATTAAAACGGTCTGGACATTGAGGTGGTCACGTGATCATGTTCAAATGTTACGAAGTGATCGTTATAATGATGAGCTGATCGCGTAGGTCTCTTTTTAAGGTTTTGCTGTCACAGTGCTACATTTTAGTGAATTATTGCGTGTTAGCTGTAGATTATGGATAAAAAATGAGAACGGTGTTATGTAAATCACATTATTTGAAAATGCTGTTTGTATTGTTCTTTACATGATGAAGCAGGTTACTTAAATATTGTGTAATTAAAGACAAACTGTTCTTCGTATATTACGTAAGCAATTATCTAGGTTTTAAACGTCGGCCATCATAAAACCGTTTGCTTAATGACGCCTTTAATAAAAATGTTACTATAACACTTGACATTTATGTACATCCAAACAAATAACGACTGAAATATGAAAAAAATGGAATTTGAAATTGATAAAAGTATGATTCGACTGAGTGATGCAAGTTAAAGCTTTTTTCTACATAATTACATATATTATTAAAAGTCTTTTTACATAACCATACATAGAAATATGATAAAAACTAATTTAGCCTACAGCGTGACAAATCATTTTACTCAAATATTTTAATTTCATTTTTCAAGTCGGCCACGGATAGATCATACATCAGTTTGCTTAATAACGCCTGATTACATTAGAAACATTTAACAGAAGTCATCAATAAAAGATTTTCACCAGAAAAAGGACATAACAAAACATTTCAACAAGCGTTTTATGTCGTTTATGAACATTTATGTAATCTACAATTGAATGTGCAAAAAGTGAAATTAGATAAAATAATGATTTGTCCGGGCGATTCAATTTATTTATTTTTTTCTGCATAGCTAAAACCTACATTAAGTGTGTTTATATATAGACACGAAGAAAATTATAGCAGGAACATATACTATATATACAGCATGAAAATTCAACATACATATTAATTTTCTTATCTTGATCATTACTAAATTGTTTAACAAATTGTATACTTGTATAACAACGGTTAGTTATCATCACACTTAAAGAGGATTTCTAAAATAGAAATAGGAAAATGATTCCTACAAAAACGCATACAAATCATCTCCCCTTCCTCAAAATGCTACGTTCCCCTTATCCCTCAACTCAAACAAGAACCTGGAATGAAAAATTCATTCTTTGGAATGGACCATAACCTCGGATGAAGCAAAATTATTATAATTGTGTTCATTATGAATATATGACTCCCATCATCAAGGGAGAACTTGCTGGTATTTTCAGACAACAATATCCACATGTGTTTGTACTGGCTATGTTTGTTCAAGCAGTGAGAGTATTTTCTTGCTGTGTTATTATCTGAAGACCGTCATAGTTTTCAAATGTCATTTTAACACTGATACAAACTTTTACAGATTGAATGAAATGAAAAATAATACACAGAACAGAGCAGCACAAATAATTTATTTCGACTTATGCATAACAGCTCATCGTCATAACATATACATATATACATACAATTATAAGTACATGTGTGTTAAATAGATGACTAGATCTATATTTTTGTGTGATGGATTAATTGATAACACTTTAGTACATGTATAATGGAAAAAAAATGGAAATAAATCGTATTTAGCGAAATGAAGCAAAGTAAATTTAGAAAGATGTTAGCATATAACCGTGCCAACACAAGGATATGAAAGACATTATATATTTTGTCCATCCCCCAGCGTAAAAACTTTATATATGCACGTACATTCACACATCAACAAGGGAATATAGTAATTGCATCTCTTGCTCAAATTTACTGATAATAACATCGCCCATTTATGTATTTGCTATGGCTTTACGCAAATAGACTAACTGGATGTTAATTACTATCTAAACACTTTTTGGTGTCATTTGTCCTTAATTTACGTAATACTCATTACCTTTAACTATTGCAATTTTCGACATATAATCTATAGGTTAGCGTGTTCTATTGAAATTGCGGTTTACAAGAAATTTATAACATCATTTTAATTGCAACATTAAAATTCTATATAAATCGCTCAATCCATCACGACAAAACTAACAAAGAAAATAATTTGCGTTTTCCGTTGTTGCACAAGTTTTCATAAAATTTACAATTAAAGGTAAGCCAATAGCCAAGACGTTGAAGATGGATTATTTGTTCGTTAAAAGGTAATTTTATGATTATTTTATATTTTTATCAAAGAGTTTACTTTCTGTATCACCAGGTATATTTCGATTTAATTTGGTTCAATTATTTTATTTCAGTAAATTCTTCAGCAAAATGGTTTTCATCACGTTTTAATGTCAAATAAGGTTCAAATACATTGCACACCTATTCACCTACAACTGTTTCAAGTTGTCCCTGCGATCTTGAATTAAGCTGAAAGTCCAGTAATGTGCAAATTGCAGAATCACCAAAATGTACGGTACAATTACAGTATATTTTTAAAGTTCGTTGTATCAATAGCCGGTGTAATTGTAAGCATTAATGGAATATATGAAATAACACTGAAATTTAAAACTTTTTATCAAGTTGATCATTAATAATATTTGCCCTAGTTCGAATGTTTGCGTATATTTCTCTCTTTGTCAGACTCTGAAACCACTGGCTGCATCTCATGTATTTTTCACATGTAGGAACGAGAACTCTGTTTACTTAGAATATCTTACAGCGCATATACGCAATATTTGTTATGATCAAACTTATCTTTGAACAAACAATAAGATATTTATAAGATGTTTATCTTAAGTAAGAGTCAAATTGAAGTTGAAAATATGGAAATTGCTCAATATATTTAAACCATTAATTATGTTAGTGGAATATAATGGTTCCAATTGACTGAGTACTTATTTTGTAACCTAATTTTGAACAGGTCCAAATTCCTCCGGTCGAAACGGTACGCCATGTCTAGTCTATCGTATCTATTCGTTCTACTCACGATGACCATGGTGACATATTTGGAAGCAATGTCGAGTATTTCAATAACACCCCTGTCAACACCTGGATTTAAAGAATATAAAGTAATTTTGTTGATTTCTCTCTTTCTCTCTTAGCATAGACATCAATAGAATTCTATGACTTAAATTTGTGATTCCATTAACAGGAATAGCTAAAGGTCTAAAGCATAAACGCTCATTAAATTTATACATGGTAAAACATTTAATAGAAATATATAATTTTATGTCATAGCCCAAGAGACCAGATCAATAATAAACTGTCAGTCCCTGGTTCAATAGTTTTGTTTTTAGCATTATCTATATTTCATTAGTCATGCTTTATCTATTCTAATGCGGCTCCAGATTTTGTAAGAAAAAAAACTATTTTTCGGCGTAGCTGTCTAAGCTCAGTTTTACATTTCTTGTTATAACGTATTGATGATTAAGAGGAAATTCCTCATTCTATTGGATAATCTCATTCGCGCGAAAATGACTTATTGATATACCAGAGGAAATCATTCCTTCTATTGGTCGAAATCTTCAAGACTGGGGGTAAATATGGCCTCACCAACTTACAGTGGATTATAGTTCCGCATAAATTAATTAATCTGCATAATTATGTAATTGTCGAGTTTTAGGTATATTTTACAACACCAATACTGATGTGTTATTGTTCAAAATAATACGTAAATCATGTGGTTAGGATATGCAAGAAAGAAACGATGCAACTGTTTGCAAAACGGCTTTTTGTGTAGTAGTTTTAAAGATACTTTATTCATTGCACTGCGGTGGATTGTAAACATCAACAACGTGTTTTATGGTTATCGTCGGGAATATCATACAGATAGGAATTTTGAACACCAAAACAAAACAAAACAAAAATGTTTTTCATTTCTACGCCGTTGTCTTTTTTCATAGACATTTCTTGTTACCGATAATGTCTTAATGGACTTAACTCTTTTACAAACTGTAGACTTTCGGACAATGGTTCGCCGTATATGTTTATCCACCATGTAATGAAGCGGGAAGACTGAATGAGGACGTTGTTTACTCGTCTGTTGGAAAGAACGCACTCAAAGCGACAATATCTTGGGAGTAAGAAATCGAAATGTATCATATTTCACTTTAATATGGTGATCATGATGGAAAAATGATTGCGATTTTACTATAATAATTATAACAAAGGCACCATTACCTACTCGATGAACGCCCTTTAGATGCTTCTGAAAAACATTATATTGTTATCGCAGTAGCGATTCAGTTCGATGATGCAGGGCATTAGGTTATAAAACTTGAGATTGGTCACCAATTACAATATTGTGTCTTTTAATGTTCACAATGAATTATGATCGGACAATAGTGATATTATTGATACATTATTCTGACAGCAGTATAGACCTGAATGTGTATTTAAACATTAATAATTTCTTCAATCATAATACTTTGAGAACGAGATTGAGATTTAAGCTCGGAGACTATTCTCAAGTTTTATAGCCTTGGGCCCTGGCTAATGAAGTGATAATGACAGCTGGTGAAATCTTTTCGCTTGACGACAAGAATTATCACAAAGACGCAAGTGTGTTAATACAATGCAGATGATCATGAAATATGCAATGTTGTCATCGAAGTAACGAATGAACTATGGTGATTTCCTTTCTGTGCCGGCTGTTATATTAGATATCTTTCTTTCAGAAACGATGGATTTTGCAACACGGTGACTTTGAAAAAGGTTATGGTCTCGCCTGGTGTTTATCTAACGGACGATTTTGCAGGTTTGTGCCAGGAAAGAACATCCGAATATTTCATACCACCCCACGCTTTAAGTTCTGAATAACTGAGGTGAGATGGCAAAGACGTGCAAACAAGTTTTGGTCATAAAACACCTTGTGGAAAGTTTATAAATTAGTATAAATTGGGCTAGTAATTGTACAATAGATGGTGTAACTTCCTGATGGGATGAATGTATGGGTAACTCATTTTTAGTAAGATCATTTCTATATCATAATAGTTATACTATCACATGGAGATAACTGACAACGTGTTCCAACTAAAGCCCAAATCTGGTTAGCTGCTACGGAAACAAAGCTGTTACTTATAAAATTGTATGCCGGATATGATATGCATTATATAGGCAACATAATATGCAATATTGTTACAGTGCTACCTCTCCAATGCAACACCTTTCGGGAGAAGCAAAATGATGTTGTTAAGAGATTGCTGCTCTAGAGAGGTTGAATTAATAGTTAAATCGTACAGTGGGGAAAATCATGCTGGTTATGAAGAGAGGAGGGTCGCTCTGGAGACGTTGTACCACTAGTATATTATTTAACGTCGTGATGACAGCTTCAGGATAGTTCCTTATGCTGTCGTTTCAGATCGATTACGTATAAATAAGTATAGAAGACACATCTATGAAATCATGAAACAAACAAACGATGCATGTTATTGTACTAACTCTAACTAACTTTACAGGGAATGTGTTTAGCAGTAAAAGTGTCGTCGTTAAAACTGATTATAAAAGCAGCCTTATTCTATGGATTTGCAACAAATTCAATGCGTTTGGTGACGAGTGTGATGAGCCATTTATTCTGATACTCTCAAGAACTCCTCGACCTAATGCTAAAACTATCGGAAAGATTGACGCCAACTTGAAAAGCATCTGGGGTATTAACATGAATGATGTACGTAAAGTTGTACACACGGGTGGTGAGTATAATTACAATCTGTGAAAAGCATAGTCACGTTTTAAATATAAGTCGATAAAATGTCTCTAAAATATTTTCGTAGATATGAATATTTAAAGAATCATTCTACAGAACATAATCTATAATGATAAATTCGGTAAAACGTTTTGCAGATTTTAATCAAGGCGAGTTGAAAAGCTTCTTTAATTTTGAAGGTGATTTAAAGTCAAGTAGAAACTAATCTATAAATGATGCGATATGCAATAATTGCAATTCAAATTGTTTATGGTTGTGATCGAAGAAGATATACGCATTATTACATTTGGTGATTTTTTCAGAATGTTATAGTGGTAAAAGTAGTTGGACGTTTTATAAAGGGAAAATGACCTGTTAGTCACAGATCGACCATCTGCTTTAGTCGTATGCAATGTACAATTTGCTTTTTGATCGTAATGATAATAAAATAATATAGACTCTATATTATTACTTACTCGCCCGCACTGTCTTCTTTTACTCCATTGTTCAAAGATGGACTGACAGAAATGTTTGAGATTATACATCATATTAATATTTATAAGGGCAAAAGGGTCATTTAAGTACCATCTCTGTAACATACAAATGATGATAAGAAATGCAAATGCAAAACCATCGTGGAGGCAATTTACGAAAGGCAAATATACGACGTAACATTGGAATATTCAGTTAAACTCACACATGTGAGATGTACGGTGGAAGTGTTGAGATTTGTGATGTAATGTGCTGCGCTATAAATTTAAAACTGAAAGGAATGGAGAAAAGCGTCTGAAAATAGATGTTTTTTTATTCTTCCTGAAAATGTCTAAATACAGGAATGATGAGCAATGATATACTCTGGTATCTCATAGATTCGACCATAAATATCATGTCGGCATATGTATAGACAATATTAGATTTATCCAGTGCTTGAAATGGACTGTGTACATGAAAATGTGATAGAACTGGATTCTCAAATAATATTCATGTACGAACATAACTTCTACGTCAAACAGAATAAACTCTTTTTGAACGTTTTGCTGGTTCATGCAAATCACAATTGTATGAATGGTAAAACACAATTAATACAATTAAACTCTCAGCCAAATAATGCAATAATTCAGTTCCACAAGTAAAAAAAGATAGGCTATCTCTGATTTAGGACACTAAATCGCGTGAGCACTTCTTATACAATTACATAATCGTCTTGACTGTGTTACAGCATGGCTCTACAATAGTAATGTAATACAGTAGTATTGTATAAAAACGCTTTCTATTACAACGTGTACAAACAACATGTGGACACCTTTAGTTTAATGTATTTCTAAGTGCGAATGTCAGAATTAAATGAAAATTCAAAAAAAGTTCATTAGACAAAAAAAGCAGCAACATTGTAATCGAGTATTTTGTACAGTCCATAAGAATGATTCAACAGGTATATATATTTCTTTAAATGAATTACAAACAAAACATATTCTCAAAACTTCGGAGATGTCAAAAATTGCAGTAGGCATATAATGGATTAATGCGTCCACAAGAACAATAAGCTTATGGGCAATTATGATTGTTTTGCAATTTAAAATGTTTTGGTATACAACCAATGCTCATTCGACATTTAGTATTATATTTGTAAAAATCATCATAGCGTCACAGAATATCTTCAGACACATTTTGTCCAATGATAAAATGTTGATTCAAAAAAATATCAATGCGAGAGTTCTATGTATATATATATATATATATATATATATATATATATATATATATATATATACCATTTTATATAACAAAAATAAAAATCATTTTTATTACGCGATAAGAAAATCAGTAGTTGGCAGAATAACGAGAAACATTTAATTACTTAGTAGCCCGTGAAATATGGGTATGTTTAATATCAGATGATCGTGTTTGTAGCCATGTCTTTCCTGGAAACAAAACTGGCTTGTCCACTTTGTAACGGTATTGTGTGTGTGTAATGCTGATAATGTCTATCTGATATTTGGCAACTTATTGTGCATATTTCAACATGCTATCTTAGTAAACAAAGAAGAGCGAAAAACAAACAACGACTAAAATATTCAAAAGACTGGAATTTCAAACTGATAAAAGCATGATTCGACTGAGTGATTCAAGTTAAAGCTTTTTCTGCCTAATTAAATACTTTTATATATAGCCTTTTATATATAACCATACTGAAAATATGATAGAAATAATTTATATATAGCCTACAGCATTACTAATCATTTTACTCATTCATTTTCCAATAATAATAACAAACAAGAGCTCCACAGAGCGGGGCAAAATACGCCCGAAGGCTGTGTTACCATGAGTACCACCATAACATGCTATGATGATAAGTTATGCTTCCTCTTTTACAACTGAAACACTTCGTGACCTTGTGAAAGTTTAAGATAAATACCTTGTAACTGAAATATGAAAATGTATTTTTTAAAATATAAAAGGGCAAATAACTCAGGAAAAACAGCGATGTGAATTATCTCCCCTTTATTCACAACTAGACATCAATAGTTATCATCCGTGAGAGTTTGAAGAAAATAGGTCAAATAATGAAGGAGGGGTTGCCTGCACAAAAATTTGCTGTAAAAAAATAATAAGGGCCAATAACTCAGTAAAAACAACAATGTGAAGTATCTCCCACTTACGCACAACTAGACATCAATAGCTATCATCATAATAAATGGACGGAGTAGCTAGTTATTGTCTACAAATTGTGCAAGTATATGAGTCTAGTAAGTGATCCTGAATAGATATCAATTTATCACGTTAATGTCACATTTAAAAAAGATTTCTAAAAAGTATATGGATGTGAAAGGACTCCCATAAAACACATACAAAATATGCCATCTTCCTCAAAATAGTACCTTCTCACAAACTCACCACCCCAAATAAGAAAACATATATTTACCTGGTATGAAAAAATACTAATATGAGCGGACCGTTTCCTCGAAACTATCACAATGATGTATTTATGATTTCATTACACACTGAATAACAATACAGTCAAATCTGAGAAAAAAGGCCTCCATTGGGAAAGACTAAATATGGCCTTTATTGACAAATAGTCTATATTTGGAGGTCAGTTTGTTCTAAACAATCAGTGGCGTTTTCTTTCCAAAGAATATTCTTTATTCATAGGGTGGCCTTTATTCGGAAGTGGCCGCAAACACAGGTTTGACTGTATTTGGTATTTTCAAACATTATTATCCATGTTTGATATAAAGGAATAATGTCTTGTTTGTGATTGTCTTCTTGAATTTTATATGTCATTATAACATTTATATGAATAGACCATTTTTACATATTAAGTAAAAAGATAAATAATACAAATATATTACATACACATCATCGAAGTAACATATTCATTGCATCTCTTGTTCAGATACAATGGTATCACTCATTTCTGTATTTGTCATGCATGATGGAGAATTTTTCATATGCTGAGCGAGATATTTTTTACGAAAGCTTTTATTAAAGATTATTTATTTTCATGAACATATTTTATCGTCCTCCTAATACGTGTCTTTACTATCTGATGAAGAAATCTTATTGTGAAAAGTCATTGAATGTTCGTGAAAATGTCTTTTTTTATCAAAACCTGGTAGATCATCGCCAAATATTCTGACTATCTTACGTAGAAATACGCCACCATAGTTTGTATGTAAACCGATTGATTTAGTGTTCATCATCATTATCTAAAGACTTTTTGACGACATGTGTTGTTCTATCAATCCCAGTAAATTGACGTAATACTCGTTCATTTTTCTCCATAACTGTAATTGTCTGACATATCATCTATAAGTAGGTTGGTCCTATTAAAATTGAGGTTTACAAGGAATACATATCATTGTTCTTATTACAATATTAAAATTCTTCACACTTTGCTCAATCCATCACGGCAAAGGTAATAGAAAAAAAATCGTCGTTTGCGTTTTCGTTGCTGCGCATGTTTTATAAAAGCTGTAACTAAACGTAGACCAAAGGCGTTTTAGATGGATAATTAGTCGTTAAAAGGTAATTTGAAGATAATTGTACATTTCTTTATCAAAGTGATTTACTTTTTGTATCATCTTGTATATTTTGATTAGTTCAATTATTTTATTTCAGTAAATTGTTCAGCAAATTGAGACAAATAGTTTTCATCATGTTTTAATATCAAATATGTTCAAATACATTGCACACCAATTCACCTACAACTGTTACAATTTGTACCTGCGTTCTTGGATTAAGTTGAATGTCAAGTAATATACAAAATGCAGTATCACCAAAATAGAAGATACAATTACTAAGTATTTTTAAGTTCGTCGTTTCAATAGCCGGTATAATTGTAACCATTGATGGAATACATGCATATGGAATAACACAGCAAATTTTTACCTTTTTATCAAGTTGATTAACATAATATTTGTTATGATCACAATGATCTTTGAACAAGCACTAAGATACTTCACAGGTTTGTCTTAAGTTATTGTCAAATTGAAGTTGAAAAGAAAGAGATTGTTCGATGTGTTTACGCCATGCTGTTAGTGGAATATAATTATTTGCATTTGACTGAGTAATTATTTTGTAACCAAATTATGAACAGGTCCAAATTCCTCCGGTCGAAACAGCATACCATGTCAAGTCTATCGTATCAATTCGTTCTACTTACGGTGACCATGGTGACATATTTGGAAGCAATGTCAAGTATTTCGCGCACACCTATGCCATCACCGGAATTTGAACAATATAAAGTATTTTTGTTGTTTTTTCTGTCTTAAAATATACATCAATAGAATATAGGTACTATTATATGACTTGAATTTGTGATTCCATTAACAGGAATAGCTAAAGGTCTAAAGCATAAATGTCCATTTAAATTACACATAACAAACCATTTAATGGAAATAAATAATTTTATGTTTTTAGCCCTAGATGCCTGATCAATTATAAACTGTCAGCTTTTAATTTTATCTAAAATAAATAGCCATGATTTTGCAGCTCTATATTTTGTTTGAAAAGGAACTATTTCTCACACCTAATATCTCAGACTTTCGGGCCATGGTACTGCGTACACGTTTATCCACCGTGTGATATAACGGGAAGGCTGAATCAGAATGCTATTTACTCGTCTGGTGGAAAGAACGCACTCAAAGCGGCAATATCTTGGGAGTAAGTAATCAACACGTTTGATATTGTACTTTAATATGGTGATCATGATGAAAAAATGAAAAAAAAATGTTGCCATTTTACAATACAAAGCAACCTCTCCAGAGCGGCCCTCTCTTGACTAACAACTTCCTTTCAACAACAGCATGAATTTTCCCCATCGTGTGATTTAACTATTAATTCAACCTCTCTGGAGCAACAACCTCGAAGTAACGAATGAATTATAGTGATTTCATTTCTGTGCCGGCTGTTATATTAGATATCTTTCTTTAGAAACGATGGGTTTTGCAACACGGTGACTTTGAAAAAGGTTATGGTCTCGCCTGGTGTTTATCAAAGGAACGATTTTACAGGTATGCTATGTGCAAGGAAAGAACATCGGAATATTTTATACCAGCCCACTCTTTGTTTAAATTCACCCGAAATGAAAGGACAGATTAATATCGATTAGTGACCATCTCATATGATAAAATGACTGTCAAAACTAATTGAATAACTGATGAGATGGCAAAGACGTGCAAACCAGTTTTGATCATTACACTTGTTGTGGAAAGTTTATGCATTTTTATAAACTGGGCCAGTAATCGAACAATAGATAGTGTAACTTCGTGTAGGGATGAATGTATAGTTAACACATTTTTATAGTATGGTTATTTGTATATCATAATAGTTATAGTTTCAAATGTCGATAACCTACAGCGCATTCCAACTAATGCTGAATTCTGGTTAGTTGCTAAAGGAAGCAAAACTGTTACTTATAAAATTGTATGCCAGATATGATATGCATTACACAGGTAACATAATATGTAATATTGTTGAGGTGCAACCTCTCCAAAGCAACACCCTTTGTCAGAAGAAAACTTATGTTGTTGTAAGAGGTTGCTGCTCTACAGAGGTTCAATTAATGGTTAAATCGTACAGTGTGAAAAAATCATGCTGTTTTTGAAGGGCGCTTGTTGCTCAAGAGAAGAGGGACGCTCTGGAGAGGTTGTACAATATTAGTATATTCTTTAACGTCGTGGTGACAGATTTAGGCTTGTTCCTTAGGAAACAAAACTGTCATTGCAGGTCGATTACTCATTTTTGTAGGTATAGTAAGACACATCGGCGAGATCAGAAAAACAAACAAACGATGCATGTTATTGTACTAACTCTTTATAGGGAATGTGTTTAGCAGTAAAAGTGTCGTCGTTACAACTGATTACAAAAGCAGTCTTATTCTATGGCTTTGCAAGAAATACAATGCGTTTGGTGACGAGTGCGAAGAGCCGTACATTCTGATACTCACAAGAACTCCTCGACCTAATGCTAAAACTATCGGAATGATTGACGCCAACTTGAAAAGCATCTGGGGTATTACCATGAATGATGTACGTAAAGTTGTACACACTGGTGGTGAGTATAATTACAATCTGTGAAAAGCATAGTCACGTTTTGAATATAATTAGATCAAATGTCGCTAAAATATGTTCGTAGATATGAATATTTAAAGAAATATTCCATAGAACATAATCTATAATGATAAGTTAGGTAAAACGTTTTGCAGATTTTAATCAGGACGAGGTGAAAAGCTTCTTTAATTTTGAACTTGATTGAAAGTCAAACAGAAAAAACAATATAAATGATAAGGATAAGCAGTAATTGTAATTGTTTTTGGTTGGGATCGAAAAAGATATATGCACTTCTACTGTCATTTTTTCAGAATGTTATGGTGGTAAAAGAAGACGGTCTTTTTATAAAGGCAAATGACCTGTTAGCCCCAGATCGACCATCAGCGTTAGTCGTATGCAATGTACAATTTGCTCTTTGATTGTAATGATAATAAAATAACATAGACTCTATATTATTACTTACTTGCCTGCATTGTCTTCTTTTACTCCATTATTCAAACATAGACTGAAAAAGGTCATTTATGTACCATTTCTGTAACATGCACATGATGATAAGAAAAACAAACACGTGAAAACACCTTATAAATGATAATGACTTGCAAATCAAGCATCAAAATATTTCCACTGAAGCATGGTTTCTTCGAAGAACATAATGCAAATGCATAGTGTGAGTCAATTTACGAAAGGCATATACGACGTAACATTTCAATATTTAGTTAAACACACACACATATAAGATGTATGTTGGAAGTGTGGAGATTTGTGATGTAATGTGCTGCACTATGAACTTAAAACTGAAAGAAATTGAGACAAAAGCATGTAAATGAAATGTTTTACAATACATTTTTTTTATTTTGTCGTGAAAATGCTTAAATAAAAGAATGGTGAGCAATGATAAACTCTGGCATCTCGTAGATTTAACCATAAACATCATGGTCGCATATCGATAGGCAATATCAGATTTATTTAGTGCATGCATTAGACTAGGTACGTAAACATGTGAAGAATCCAAAAATATCCATGTACGTACATAACTTCTACGTAAAAAAAGAATTCAAACGCTTTTGAACATTGTGCTGGTACACACACACACACACACACAATAGTACAAGACAATTAACACTACAGCGTTTTGCTTTGTCAAAACAAACAATCAGAATATAGATAAATGAGCCCCTCACTATTGCAAGTGAAAACGAAGAATATATATTACATGATTGTCCATACACCAATGCAACAACATACTTTCCGCAAGTTAATATAAATTGATATATTTATAAACAAGAGGAAAAACTGGGCTTTGTTCCCTGCAGAAAAATAGCATAGTATCATAATACGATAAAAAATAATGCAATATGATGACTGGCGAATACAAAATTAAATTACACAAGTTATCTTGTAGACGAAAGCCTTCTTTTCACACTTCAGACTATAGTTGAATTACAAATGATTATATTATATGTGCCATGAAAACACAAGTAATTCTTAGTGCGATCATGTTTTAGTTCGTTTTTGTCCAGCCTCTCAGCCATGTTGCACAATGGTTATTTAGTTGTTCATGGTACCGTCTATTGACATGAACAAAATTAGTGTGCATTAAGTATTACAATGGCTAAAGTAGCAATCAAATGATAACATTCCTACTAGTATTACAGACGATAAATTTGACACTTTTTTAGCAATTTTCATCCAAAATTTATCTAATTATGCCAAATGTATGCATTAACCGTTCTCATGAAATAGTTTTAATAAATCCCCAAAAATGTTATCAATTATCTTCACGGAATTGCATAATATTTTAGTAATGAATTATGCAAAATAATTTATAATTACAATCTAATTAATTTGACAAATGTTCAGTTTTGATTATCCATTGTCTTAAATTATCACGTAAATAATGTAATATTTTAATTCGACAAATAAAAAAGATAAGTCATCTCTGGTTTAGCTCTCTAAATCGCCTGAACACTTCGTGTGTAACAGTGTTACAATATAGCTTTACAATAATAGTATTATTTAAAAAAAACTTTCAATTACGGCGTGCCCTTACAACATTTGGATGTTCATCAATACATTTAGTTTAGTTTAAACAAGTCAGCGGTTTTCATTCAGAATTAAATGAAAATATATTAAAGACAATTCCATTAGTCAGAAAAACAGTAACAATCGAGTGTTTCGTGCAATTCATAAGAATTATTCTACTGATACATGCGCTTTTATTTAAATGAATTACAAACAAAACATATTCTCGACAAAACATAACTTCGGAAATGTCAAAAATTGTATTCGGCATACAAAGAATTAGTAAATCCTCACAAACAATTAGCTTATTGGCAATTATGCTTGTTTTTTTTTCATTTTAAAATGTTTTGGTATACGAAAAATGCCCGTTTGACATTTAGTATTATATTTGTAAAAACTATCATTTGGCCACAGAACATGTCCAGACACATTTTGTCAAATGATAAAATGTTAATTCAAAGAAAATGTTATATAACGAGAGTTATACGTATATATACATCATTTTACGTCATAAGAAATAAATTGAATTACTTCCTTTATTATTTAGATAAAAGTAACGTTTAAGGCATTGTACGTGTCCGCGTGACTGTCCATTCTTACACGGTTACTTTGAAGAAATCTTATTATATTATATCATATTTATTTTCTCTGGGCTCTCAAACCCCCATTAAATGAAACTGAGTCGGGATTTTACAAAATTAATCAAAAAATGTGACGGATATTGAAAATATCCTAAATCGTGTTCAGAACAATGATACACATCAACTTGTATTCATTTATGTCTCATGTGCAGCATGTTAATTAACTGATTTTTTATAAATCACAAATGAAATAACTGACTACATAAGATAAATTTCCTGTTGTATTAACTTATTAAATATCTTGTTTGTATCATTTGTCACCTTATTAAACTCATTGGCCGGTATTTTAGTACAAAGAAATCTTTACATTGTTTACCTTTGAATTTACAGATCTGTTTATCGTGACCCTTTGTATTTCTAGTGTTCAATGATAGTGTGTCCATATCACGTGACTTTTTATATTATATTATAGCAAGCAAAGTTTATCAACAAACTGCTTGATTCGAAATCATCAACTTCACGTTAATTAGTGATTTCTTTTTCAAAAATACTCTTACCTCTGCTTTGATAATCGAGCGGTTTGTTGATAAACTTTGCTTGTCGTGTTAGCAAAACATAACGTCAAAGTCACGTGGTATGGGCGCACTGAATAAGATGTTGTTATCGTTTATAATTTTTGTCATCAACCACAAAGGTAATAATGTATTATAATTGCTAAATCTCTAAACCAAATGAATGAGAATTAGTTTTGTTTAAAATTGATATTGACGGCAGAGATTTCCCTGGCCTTTTACAACTAGCGATTAAACGGCTGTGTTAGTGATTGTGGATTGATTGCAAGGTATTTTTTTTTATTTTATGATTTTAATTATTTGGAGTATATTCTTATGATTTTGCTTCTACATCTTGTAATCGTTGCAGTGAATTTGTCTCAATATCATTGAATTCTTCAGCGCATTTATCTAGTAAATTTATCTGTTAAAATTGCACAAATCGCTTTTGTGTTTTAAAATTGATGCTCTTAGGTGATCGATCGGTGGCTAGAAGTATTATTTTCATGTCTTCACATAATTGTTATACCATACAAAAGGAAGGTAGTAATTTATATTAAAAAAAATGATCTAACTTAAATCAAACAGTAAAAACATGAATACCACGAGTTAGCACGTGACCAACACAACATAGTAGTTCTGACATTACTTGTCAAGCCACTATACATTTATTTAGTTAGAAGGTTGTGATGTAATCTTAGCTCAAAACGATATTCTAAGAATGGAATTCATTATACAATGTATTTAGATCAGCTGGACTTTCATCGAACGCTAGAGAAACAATCTACCATGTTAAGAAACCTGTATTTATTGCTACTGTTGATAGTGACATGCACTGATGCTTCGTCCAATATCTCTCAAATGCCACACCCATTGCTTGATTTCAATCCAAACGCAGTGAGTACTAATTTGTGTTTTCTTTTTTTCGTATTTGTCTGTATCATACAGTTACCTCATTCCAGAATAATAAAAATAAAATATTTAAATTACATCTTTTGCGGAAAAGAATTTAACATCGATACATATTCACAAAATCGAAAACGCAGTGAGCAGTGGTTTCTGCATTTTAATTTATCGAAAGTACACATCACCTATGAAATTGATTTCGATATAATAAACGTTTTGTATAATATGTATGCGTGTTATCTATGTTCATATGGGCCTTTTGGCTTATTGATACTGAAATAAATTATCTATCTATTTATCTATCTATAATCTTTGAATTATCAACGACTACAGAATAAAAACGACCTTTAGCATATGAGAATTGAACATGAATTGTAGAATCACATCATTATTATGCTTAATTACAACACACCAAATGAAAAAAAAAAACTATATTAAAGCATGACGCAAGTCTTTTTATTGTATGCATTGCAGTCTTTGGGACAATGGTTTACCATATTTCGTACTCCGGCTTGTGTGAAGTCACGCTCAAAAGAATACCCCAATCTGAAAACATTTTATACACTTGGGACACGTGATACGGTAATCATGCGGATAAATTGGGGGTAAGTGATGCAATATCTTATCAATAAACGTACCAGTAAGAAATAAAGAATAGAAAAGGTAAGCGTTGATTCTATAAGAGTTGGTAAACACTTACGTAGTGATTGAAGAATGTAACCTTATAATGTGTAATACAGCATTGTGAAATGACATAAGGCAGTGATTAAAAAGATTGAGGAAGGCGATGAAGGTTATGGTTATTCTCATCTGAATATCGGGTCATAGACTTATCGTCTTATTTTCCAAACTTAGGGACTGATATTTCATTAAATATTTCATCTACGTATATTTTGACACATTGCCTTGCGACCCGATAACATCTAATTAATATTGGATTTGTACGTAAGAAACAAGTTTAGGTACTACAAGTGGACGCAATAGCTGTTGATTCTGAATGTAGATAAGAAATTGATTCCTAAACAAAAAATTTATACAATACATCCCATCATCCCCAAAATAATACCTACTTGCTTTTCAACAATAGGTTCTATATGTAATCACTTCCATAAAAACAGAGGTCAGTAAGTTTCCTCTTGCCAAGGTCACATTTTCAGCCTCTTGGAAATCAAAATAGGGATAGTGTTAGATCATAATTCTAAATCCTATTATTGTTTTTTTCATTACTTTTTAATAACATTGCCACAACAAGATACAAGGTAAGATTCGCTTTATTAGCTATGAGCGAACAAATTAAATTGAAGCTATTTGCATTTGCGAACTAAAATTGTCTTCTATAGTGACATTTTGGTCCTTTAGAAATGGTTTCCCTAATGATAGTGTTAGTAATAATTTGGACATCACCCGTTGCGACATGGCCTGCTGGCGTGTAATGGCGTGTAACCAAATATAGAAAAGTTACAGTCTCATGAATTAGGCGTATGCAAGTCAACATCGGAATATGACCAGCCATATTAAGAATGTCTTCTTTTCAGAATCAAAGGATATTGTAATACTATTTTTGCGAAGGAGGAAAATGTGTCACCTGGTGTATTTGTTTCAAGAGATACTTTCGGTAAGTCATTTTGGGGCTTTTAATCATATCAGCAAAGAGTAAGAAAATCCTGCCGAATAACTGAAATCGGTAGGGCACAGGACTTAGATTCAGAAGTTTGATCGATCGAAAATGGGTAGCCATATGGATAAAGATTCAACTACTTGCTTCTCATTTACTCTGAAATGGTATTTACTGTCGTGTGAAGAGGAATAGTAGAGCACTGACTGGTTAACGTGGGTATAGAAAAATAACAAAGTTTCTTGCAAAAACGACGATGGAACACAGAATTAGACTATTAAACTAAGTGCTATATCATTAAAGGCGGATGTTAATGCTTTCTGTTTTAGTCAAAACCATTCCATAGTCTCTAGCCCGCTGATCCCAGGAAATCTCTCCTCGTACAGCTTCTTCAGGTAGCAAGCCGCCGGATAAGCCTTTGTTGTAATTGAAGTATGTAACTCTTCTACTCTGGATACTCGTATTTGTAGGTGACGTGGTAGGTGGTAAAGACGTCGTAGTTGCAACAGATCATAAAACATTCATTGTTTCCTGGCGCTGTTCAAAATTATCAGTGTTCGGTGATTGCCAAAACCCTTCTATCGCTGTGACCGCAAGAACTCCTACACCTAATCTGAATACCATTGCTGATATTAACTCTGTGTTGACGAAAATTTGGGGTATGACTGTCAAGGATTTACGTCAGATTGTACATACAGGGCGTAAGTATGAATAAATTTATCATTGCGCCCATATAACATATTTATATATTCATATTTATACTGTAGTTATCTCTTGCAATTACTACAATGCACAACTTGAGTCTGGAAAGCAGTTCGAAGAGAATGTCACTGAAAAGAGATATCAGTAATTTGAGCATAAACGATTTAAATAGTCAGTAGCATTCTAGTATTCATAGATGACTAGAAAAAATACGTCAATGATATTTTCACTTTTATTTTATACACCATTCTCGTATGAGCTTATGTTTTGTGTGGCAAACATGTTACTCTTTGACACTATGACTGACAATGTTATTCTCAAATTCATTTGCATTTAACATCTAAGTGGGAATCTTCTTTTAAATTCGGAGTACTAAGTAGGTAGTACCAGTTCGTACATCAGTAGCACCGATCAGTTTAATAAGTTGCGGTACATAATAATAATACAGCGTTGAACAAAATACGGGCGAAGAAATCATAAGCGTTATGCTTATGCATATTAATAGTTGTTGCACCATTGCTGCATGACAACTGTATTAGAAGAATGTTAACCAAAAAACGCTACTATTGTTTTTAGAAAGATATGTTACATAGTTTACGTTCCGATGCAATTTGAATTATGGATGATCTTGTATGGAAGACACGTGTACTTCGTGCACCAAAAGCATATCATGCAAAATCTGAACGTAGATGCCGTGTGTAAAGAAATACACGTAAATATATATACCGGCTGTGGTAAACTTTCTTTTCAATGACAATTGTAATAAGTATGTGTGTTTTCAGACTGTCTTGGAAGTACAATGAAGAAGCTGTATCACTACTGACCATCCGGTTTGTGATCCACTGTAGTCACATCCAAAGGAAGTGATGTATAGTATGTTAACCAGCATTGATTTGTTAATTAAACCTCAGCTAATCATATATATCATATCGTTTTATTATCTTTGAGTTGAGTTGAAATCTATTACTATTGATGTTCTAACACAGATATATAATCCTTATGCGCAGGTAGATAAAGCGTTTCGGAAAAAGAAACTCCGCAAAAATGCCTCAGTGGAAACAAATAATTAATAATAATAACTACTCATTCAATTAAATTATGACACATTTGTTCGTTCGATGATTGTGTGTGCAATGTGAGGGAATGAAAAATAATTATATGATAACCAATATATTCCCGGGGGTGATGTTTACATCAATTCCGTATTTTTCTCTCAAATCAGAATGTCTATCTTCCAAAAACGATGGATTTTACGGCACAACGACCCTAAAATGTTTGTGGTATCGCCTGCCATTTGTCGCTAGGAACATGGTTTAAGTCAGCTGTATATGCAACGACATACATCTGAATCTTTTCTTTCTCCCTCCTCATGTTCTAATTCACCTCTCACATAGAATTTCCACGCGGTGTACAAGACTATGGGAGGAAAAACTAACACAGAAAAAAAAAGAATTTCTAGAAAAAGCTTATACAAAACAAAGTCACCTTTCCAAAAATACTACCCTCCCCTATAATATATAATCCCCAAACCAAAACAACTCTCTCAACAAGCAGGACCATAGAAACAATTTTGGATAAAACACAACCTCCCGGAGAGTACTGCCTTGGAACGGAGCTACAGAGGAGGGATGAACTAGTTTTATCCCTTTGCCTCATACGCATATTTTGGACTCTTCCAAATTCAAAACTAATATACAAAACATCAATTTATTTAAGAAAATTGGGTTATTTCTCTCTGACAGAATGAAAAACATTGTGGCAAAAGAAGCCATTACCCATTACAAGCAATGGCTTCTTTTGCTACAATGTTTCACAAAGTCGTCTGCTTCAGATGCAGGGAAATGCGGCATTATGAGTCAAAGGGTTAAGGCGCCCAATCTAACACCTACCTCCGGGGAAACATGAATACATCGATAATAGACACAAACAAAAGTAAAACAAAGACATTTCAAAGCGCAGATCAAATGATCCACTGGATTAAACGACCTTCAAAATATATAAAGAGCTGTGATGGCAAAGGTGTGCATCAAAGCTATGATTAATAAGTACTATTCGGGACAATTAATATAAAGACATACATTTGTATTTATATTAACTGTCCCAAACAGTATTTATGCTGCTCACATATGAAAAAAAGGAATTGACCACTTAATATTATGATATATAAATCATCATACCATCAAGTGTGTTTCATATGCATTGCAAAAACGCCATGTACTTATTTTGTGTAAGCGCAAAATGCACAGGAAACACACTTGATGGTATGGTTAGTTACGCTTTAAATACAAGTCGATAGAATGGCGCTGACCAAAAGTTCATAGAGATGGATGTATCTTTCTTTAAATGTATTTTATGTAGTTGTCATCCAAAAATGCAAGTTAGGCATTGTTAGAAATCATTTTTAACTCATCATAAAATTGGTGATCATTTATGAAGCATTTAAAATAGCACAGTAATTAATTATGCAAAATTATGATATAATGAATTGGATAATAGTATTGTTTGCTTACGCATCGTCTAATGTATGTGACAAATGATGTGATACATGTTATGCATTCGCTAAGTCAAAAAAACTTATGTCATCTTTAAATTATCATGCTAGGCCGCATGAACACTTCATGCGTTTCATTCGTATGTTCATCTTGTAGTGTAATCAGAAGACTATATAATAAAGAAATTAAAAAAAATCAAACATTGTACATTAGCAAGTGGATGTTCCTCAGCTCCTTTTGTATTATTTTATTTTATACAAGTCAGAAGTGGATACGTTTGGGTTTTTTGTGCAATTTTGAATTAAATCAAATACTGTGTTTTCACGAATGTTCAAAATTTAATTTCTGGGATGAGTTTATCCACGAATTCAAGTCCTAACGAATGAATACGTTCGTAAAATTACGAGTACATCCATAAAAATACATCTGACTAAAATTAAAAAAATTCCTTGGCCACGAAATTACAAATTCAGGCAACTCCACGATATTTTGTATCGGTGTAATTAAAAGCAACTACGGTAAATCAAGAAGACGATTTCAGCTGTCTGCAAAAATAACAACACTGGATTTGAATATTTTGTACAATCCACGAGAATGATTCAGTTGATTGATCACGAAAAAGGTTTTTTTTTGTTTTGATGAATTAACAACAAAACATATTCTCAAAACTTCAAAAGCATCAAACATTGTTGTTGGCTTATAATGGATTAATGCGTCCATGAACACGATAAAATTATCAGCCATCCCTAGTTTTGCATTTTGAAATATTTTAGTGTGCAAACGATATGCATTTATTATCTTACATTATATGCAAAATGATAACAGTACACATCACATTCAGATATTTTTTATCACCTGATGAGTCTCATAAGTTACTATTTCGTGTGCTGACAATATTTATTTTTGTATAATACCATTGAATCGCAGTGTCGATATAGGAAAGGTCAAAAAGCCTGGAAAAGTCGTGGCAGCTTCCCAGTCCCGGCAATTACTTTTCTAAATTCTGCGTAAATTTGATGCACAAGCTCTGTGTGCAAAAAGTGAAAAAATGCAAGAAGACTTAATATAATTTAAGACATTAGATTTGTTATGACACAATAATACAAAAGGTAAATATCAAAATGATAGACAATGGTTTTACACCTGATGCACGTGCGCCTCTTTGTTTTACTAAACAATAATGTATATCTGTTGTTTTTGACAGGTGTCAAGAAAAACAATTCGTTTAGCAGCGCAACTGTGAAAATTTTATAAAGTAATTAATTCGATAAGTGTATGTTATTCCTAAATTAATACGTGTATATGCATTACAGATAAATCATTTAGATGTTAATTGTATTAACATCACAAATTTATATACGAACGTAAATATCACGAGAAAGTAATAGGCATACATTGTGTTTAGACAACACTGCATGCTATCCTCAAGAAAATGAACTTTTTTTCAAAATAAAGCGAAAAATTGGAACAATGGGATGGCCCCCATGGCATTTCAACAGTGTATATTATCTTATATTTTATATAAAAAGGCACTCTGTGTGTCCATATAACTAAAGACACCAACTTGGCTACTTTGGAGATGTTGAACAAATCATGCAATATGGAATTCAATAATTGACGGCATTGGAAGCAGTATGGTCATTTGGCAACTAAATGGCCGTGAAAATTGCATTTTTGATCTTGTCTTACCCCCCCTTAACAAATTGGCCTGTCTACTTCGCTATGACATTGTGCCATTAATTTCACTGTAATGCATTACAACCAGTCCATCTTTAGGGACCTCTGTGATTGAGTGGCTATGGTCTCTGACTTGTAATTGCTAGCTAATCACCGCTGTGTGCCGGAACAAAATTTCACATGTGAGGAAGCTGTCCAGCTAGCTTACAGAAGATTGGTGATTCTACCCAGGTATATCCACCGTTAATTCTGGGTAAGATCCTGACTAAACTACAGCCCATCTTCGTTCGACTCATGCGTATATACGAGAAATCTTTGACCATTCGACTAACATACTCTATGTGTTAGTGTGTACATACATTGTACGTTATACGTGTACATGATTGATGTAAGCTAAAGCTGAACTTGAGATCATGTATAAATTAAAATTTACGCCTTATTATGAATTGCAAATAATGTGAAGGGGCATTTTAAATGATGATTTTAAGATAACGGATGATTTTTTCCAGATATCCAGTGCCCTACATTAAATGAAAACCCTGAATTAATGATATATCAAAAGGATATCAAAAGGATATCAAGAATAATGCGACAGTCTAAAACGTGCACACAATTTTTAACAATGATACAAATCTATTAGCATTCATCCGATGTATCTTGTGTAGCAATCCATTTTTTCTCATATTTTTTTCAAAATGAAATACATCATCTATGCGTCAAAGTACCGATGAAATGACTGAAGATCTAATGAAAGTAAGGCCTTTTTTATTTTTCGTTTTACGGACCCCCCCCCCCCCGAAAAATATCGGGGTCGATGCGATCGGCGAAAAATGAGAAGTGGGTCTGAATGAAACTTGGCCGAAAAGTTCCAATCGTTGACCAATTTAATTCGACTTTGTGAATTGTAATTAAAATAATGGCAGCGCCCATGTGGGTTCAACTTGTTACGAGGGTAGAGGGCAAGATCATCAAGAAATTAATAAGTATTGTGCTTGAAATTCATTTGTTCAATTCTCCAACCCCCCAAAAAACAAATCTGATTTGAAATTTTCTTTTTCTTTTTTACCTCCTCTTAGAACCATGTTGTGTCCTGGCGGTTCGTAAAACAAAGTATAAAAACAAGAGGCCTAAATCTATTTCAGCCATTTGTCATCCTATAAATCACAATTACTGGTAGCATCAATAATTCAGTAAATCATATGATAATATTTTATCATCAACCAAATAGGCACTGATGGAGAACAGTTGCCCAATCTCTGAAACAAATAAATGGGAGTTTGTCTCACATTGACACAGTCCCCCGTGATTCTCCGAGTCATTCACAACCAGCGATTAGCCAACGATTGTGGATTGGTCGCTAGGTATGTTTTGTCATTCTCATATAAGAATTTCTTTTACGACTTAAGTTTTTTTCAATAATTAAAAAATGCTCATCATATGTTGTTTTTGTATTGATTAATGACGTATTTGCCTCATCTATATAATAATTATTTTATTTGTTCTAGTTATGTTATAATATGTTATGCATATAATATCATAAGAGTTTACTTCCGATTAATTAGGCACCAACACTATAGCGTCATTATTATATCATATTATCATTTATTGAGATAAATAAAAATACATACAAATACTCATATGTAACGAGTTGAGAAAGAACTGGTATAATATTACTTTAGAATTAATAACAAGATGTAATTTATACAACTTAAGTATAAGCGGAGAAGGTGATCAAAATAAAATGATTCGTACATACATTTATGCATATTGTATAATGGGTTCACATAAAGGATACAAAAAACACAGAAATGAAAAAAACAATATTCACTATCTTAAAACTATTTAAAGAGTACAAATACAAATAAACATATTTGAGGCATGTATTTTTTATTCAACAGGGTACCAATTGAAGATAGTTTAATATAAATAATGCAATATAAACCTGCAATATAAACCTGCAATATAGACATACAATATGGAATATAATATTATGCAATATAAAAACCACAATTATAAAACTTACAGATCTAGGTTGTATTAAACTATTAGTAAATATAGTTACATAGACTTATACATGAATATTGTTTTGTGCTTCAAACGCTTTAAAAGTATACACATTTTATTTACAAACTTTTTATTGGCAGTTTCATTTTGTATCTGAAACATTTGTTTAGATTTAAATACGTTTGTTCTCTTCCAATAGTAACTGTTTATATGCATAATGCGTAGATCATTATAATGAATGTACTATAAAATAAAATGAAATTCGGCTTTTAACCTGTTGTATATTTTACATTTTTCCTATTGTCTCTTGCAATTACGGGTCTTTGTCATCTGCCAGATTCTATTTTTAGGTGATACGAAGAATGTATAAGTCTTGTCATAGCAATTCTATTTTTTTCTATTCTTAATGAAAGTACTGGAAATTGTGATTGATTACATTATTATAAACAAGACATTATTGAAAAAGGGATTTTATTTCAATATTCCCTATTTACTCACCAACCCCACCATTTCTACGCACTTCTTTGCAATTTGAAATTTATGTCCAAAACCTTGTATATACGTTAACAACGTCAAAAAGGGAAGGCACTAATTATTGATAATAAAATGATCACAAAGGGAATATAACGAATAGTGACACGTGACGAACAGTACATAACAATTCATACTTAACTTGTTAAAGAAACATGAACACTTTTTATTTAGCAACCATATTTTTATATAACCTTGGTTCAAAACGATTTTCTAAGAATGGAATTAACTATATTTAGACAAGCTGGACTTTCATCGAACGCTAAAGAAACAATACACCATGTCAGGAAAGCTGTATTTACTGCTACTGTTGATGGTGACAAACACGGATGCTTCGTCCAATATCTCTCAAATGCCACACCCATTGCTTGATTTCAATATAAACGCAGTGAGTACTAATTTGTGTTTTTGCTTATGTGACTGTATCATACATACACCCAGTATAAGAAAAGTTTGCATTGATAAAACATTTGAATTACCTGCGACTTAAAATGAAAATTCAGAATTTAGAGAATTAAGAATTTACTATTAACGTATAATCACAGAATCCTTATACCGGATTATAATTATAATCATAATTTATCAATTGAAAATCTCACATGTTTAAGTTAACCGCTTACCCCTATCACTGCACTTATTGCAGGCTTTGGGGCAATGGTTTGTCCTTTATCGTTCGCCGACTTGTCATTGGTCAAGCTCGAAGGACTACCCAAATATGAGCTTTATCGTCAGAAATGCAGGGCCAAATTTGGTACTCATGCACCTAACGTGGGGGTTAGTGGTATCTTCATCTTAATAATAGACATTGCAATTGCTAACGAAGACTTTTAAATGAAGCACTGATGTTATAAGTGTTGTGCAACACATACGTTGTAGTTAAAAAGGGTAAATTTTACGGTATGCTCGGCTGAACTGGACACTGATATGTCATTGGTTAGATAGATCTGGTAAAGATACGGATGTGTTCTGGTTATCATTTTTAAACCTGTCGTCGCTTAAATATCCATTTTAAACTTAACCAATAATGTCAATTGTATTATTTTACCCATGTACCCTAAACACTTGAAACTTAAGAGCGGTTTAAATAATAAAATATTCATTCAACAGGTGTACAAATAAGAGTATGTGGATACTGCAGCTGCGAACTCATGTCAGCTTTGTCTCTTCTTTTCAGAGTCAAAGGCTATTGCAATAATATTTTTGCGAAGGAGGAAAATGTATCACCTGGTGTTTATATTGTTAGAGGAGGTTTCGGTAAGTTGTTTTGGCTTTAAATATATCATCGAGTTTGAAGTCTTAACGCTACAAATAAGGAAATACTTTCAAATACCTCAAGTCGATCAGGCAAAGGATCCAGAAATTGATTGATTGAAACTTAATGGATATTTGAATGATGTGTTAGCAACAAAAGTATTTCTACTTTCATCTCTTGGGTTTGCTTGCAACGCAAAAATGCGGAGGAGTGGCTTGTAATCCAGAAACATGGGCGAAGAAAACTTATTTCGAATTAGGCACCTAGCTGAAGCAAAGACGTTATATTACATTTATTTTAATTAGTAAACGCCTGTATTATGTCATGAATGACCGATATTTGTAATCTCAAACACCCATTTCACATTATCTTATCCGCTCTCTATGGGGGGCGTCCAATGAGTTGAACAGCTAATCTCAGGCAGCATCCCTCGGTCTGTATATATAGCTTGTATACCTTCGGTATAAATGGCAATTTTATCACCAACAATTGATTTTTGCAGAGAACCTGATAGATGGTAAAGATGTTGTAGTGAGTACTGATTATAAACACTTTCTCGTTTACTGGACCTGTTCTAAATTTTCTGCGCTCGGCGAATGCCAAAACCCATATGTCACAGTAATCTCAAGAACTCCTACACCCAAAATGATGACAATTGCCGATATCAATTCTGTGCTGATGACAAATTGGGGCTTGACCGTCCACGGCTTGGACCCAATTCCACATACTGGACGTAAGTGTGAATGCATTTATGATTTATTCTGTGCCATCAAAGCCTATTAATGTTTTTATTCATGTTACTCATGTTGTTATAACAACAAACAAGCCTAACTTGAGTCTGCAATGTAATCCGAAGAGAATGCCACTGAAGATTAAGAGATTCTAAATTGTCTTTGCATTCTGGCAGACAAGGATGACTAACATTCAATCGTGCGTCATTTTAATACATAAGAATTTAGACTGGTTTGAATGTGTGTGCGACATTCTATGTTATACCAAACATTTTCTAATTCCATTTGAATGGATTTTGCATCACATTATTATGAATAGGGACTGAACTATATTGTAAAATACATGCAAGCATACCCCTCATCACATGATCATTTGTAAAACATCCGTGGAGGAATTTGCACATAACTTGAAGACAATGTAGAAATACATAGTACCAGTTGGTACCCAAGGAACGCCGATCGGGTTGATACTTTGCATACAAATAATGCATACAAAGAAATAAAGTCAATAAGTAAAATAAGATATAGCAATATAGCACTCGTTGTTTCATGGCTTCCTGACAAATTTAGCTATGGTATATATCTTTCAATGAGGAATGCAATATTTTGTGTATTTTCAGACTGTGTTGGGAGTAGAATGAAGACGATATATTATAAATGACCATACGGTTTGTGATACACGCGCTCGATAGTATGTTAGCTGACATTGATATGTTAATTAAACTTCAGCTAGTCATATACATTATACTGTTTTATTATATTTCATGTGCCACCTGTTGCTTTTGATATTAGGGCACAAATATTTAAAAAAAATATGCCTAATGTACCTGACAAAATAATTCATTAAGATATGCATGATACTAAATTGACAACATGCACTATAAATTCATCCTCATGTCATTTGATACAACAACGGTTGGCACACCGTTTTATACACATATCTAGCTAAGATTAAAGATCTTGAACCTAAGATAGTGCAACTCCTTTTTTCAGAATAAGAAGTGTGTTGTCCCGTCTATTGTTATACGTGTTAAAAGTAAATACATGATATGTGTGTGCCGCTAGCAAGGTAAATAAGTCTGAACCACATGAGCCACATAATTCATTTCATTCTAATAGACAGCTGAAATCAAACATCAGACAGTATTGCTTGTTTATGTCCTTTATTTGCACAATGAGTAAACATATTTTTGTGTCCAACTTTCAAATTGACAATTCATTAGATTGTTATTTCTTTAGAGTAATTATGCTTTCCACATTTTGCTTTTTGAGGGGTATTCGTTGTTTATTGATCTCTTTACCGGTAGCTGTCAGTTTTGTTTTAAAACGTGTGGGTTCCATGTCCAACACATCATTTACCTTTGGAGAAGTACCCAATCCTGTCACGATAGTAACACGCTGAAATATACAAAAACAAGTAGTAAATCTATCTATGAAAAATTGTTCCAAATACTTGAATTACTCAAAATTCCTTCTCCACCATATCTTTGAATAGTTTATACATGACAAAGAATTTGAAGTATCAATTTTGAAGATATTTTTTGATTTGTTACTATGTTGATCTATGATATCATGGTCTAAAAAGTCTAAAAATTCTTCCCGAAATAATTATACATATGTGTATTTCGGTCGATATTCAGAACTATAAGAGCTACAATTTTTCTGTAAAACAATTCTCAGAGGAAATCCAAACTATTTTACAGATTCTATTTTTGGGTGTATTTTGAACCACTTGAGCCAGCACTGAAATACAATGTAAACAATCCTAATCGCATGATGCATAGTTAAATGACTAAACTGCATGAAGCAGAAAGACGATCAATATTTTCCGAAATATATGTACGGGTAATTGTTTATAACATTACTACGCTGCTTTTAGAATATGACCATACTAACCTCCAGTGTGAACCACTTTACGCATATCATTTACGGTAATACCCCAAAGGCTCTTCAATTTGTCGTTAACCATAACGATTGTCAGAGGATCAGGCTTAGGGCTCCTTGTCATTACTCCTGCATATGGTTTCACACATTCGTCGCCTATTACTGCGAACTGTGTACAGCCCCACAGAATAAGGCTTCTCTTATAATCAGTTGCTACGACGATAGATTTGCCACTAACCATGCCTCCTGAAAATAGATAATATGATGAGCTATTTACCAATTGTTCTTATTTAATTTTATACATTTAATTTACAAGTTTTTATTCCTATGGAACTAACTTTTTAGGGCATACCGTAGTGTACAGACCTGGCTACTAACGATAAACAACATCACCGACGATGAATAACCCTAACTAGCTTTGTTACAGATTTTTCCAAGGTGGTACCCTCTGGGAGACTGTGTATGACCCCAATTATGGATATTGTCCTATGGATGGGTTTTGGTTTCGGGGTAGTATTCTTGGGAAGGTGAGATTTTTAGTATGACGTTTTTCTATGACTTTTTTCTTATATAAATTTTTATATACTGACGATGTACAAAAAATCAGATAAAAAAAGATCATTCTGTAAACTGGCTGTCCTTGAAGAAAGATACGCCATGAAATTAAACGACCTTAATTTGACCAATAACTTTGTTAACAATGAGTCATGAACAATCCCAAACTCATTTATTGCTGAAAAGTTTCGCTCCACGCTTTTGTTACCATCTCGATATCTACAATTATGTATGGTAGTCATTGATCAAATTGGTGAATAATTGTTGCTATTTATCCATCCACAAACGGTAAGAAACTTTACAGATGAGGTGTTCAAGACATACATTAAAAACTTACCTATACCATCTTCCATCAGATAAACACCAGGAGAGACCATGATCTTTTTCAAAGTCACTGTGTTACAAAATTCGTCCTTTCTAGAAGACGTATATCAGATAATAACTAAATCAAAATAATTTGAACCCCCCACCACGATACAAACATTGCAATACCTTGCAATATCTTTCATGCGCCATTTCCTAACAAAAGTTGTTCATGTTTATGTACCTATGTAAACGTAACTAGTCCAATATCTGCTATGCCAATCACACGAAATCGTAGTCATAGAAACAAAATCACCTTATACATGTGTATTCATCGACACTACCATCATGAACATAACAGAGTATCATGTTACATAACTGATACAAACTCCTAAATAATGTGACAATGTCTTTATCGTTATGTTAAACTTGAATGTTTCTTTTTTCTATACTCTATTTTAATCACATAGTTTTGGCTAGAATGGCTAGTGTGTATGTTACTTACTGCCATGACAGCCGTATTTTAAGTATATTTTTTCCTCCAGACGTGTAAAATGGGTTCTGATTCGTTCTACTCGTCCATGAACATGGCGGATTTACGTACGCAGTAAACCATTGTCCAAAAGTCTGCAATGTTTAAGTAGATAAGTTAAAGGTTGCATTTTAGATATATATTATCAGTTGTAGATCGTAATTGATAAGCCTTCTTTAAAATTATGTTTTCTATTTACTACCTTGTCAATATCGCAATATACAATTCAAATCCTATTGAATAAATACCAATATTGATAATATATTGGTATGGAAAGATATTCATTTCGGTATATAACTTATACTCATGGGTTTCCATTGTCACAAGCGTTACAAGCCAAATCGACGCATAGTAATATCGCTTTACCTTTGGATATTTTACCATGTTTTAAATGGTCTTTTTATATATTTTATAATAAAAATATGGAATCATCCACAAAATGAAGTAATGTAGTGTGTTAAGAGTTAAACATCATCCATTTTTTTACTTTATGCTGCTGGAATCCAGGCATCGGTTGCGGCATTTGAGTGAGACTGGAAAGTCCGTACACGTAAGGCACCACCAGCAGAAGCAATGTATTCAGGTAACATAACATGATGTACTGCTTCCAAAATGTTTGGTAAAATTCGAAAGTCCACACTAGACTTGAGTCACTCGTTTATGCTTATGAAGGAACTGTAAAGGGAGAAAATATTTGGCTTTAAGTCGAAGGTGCTAAAATGAAGCTTAGTAACAGATATATCTTTAGCCTCATTGAAATACTTTTTAAACGTATTTGAAATGAAAATATAAGTCAAAATATTTCGTCATTGGTTGTTTAAATATAAAACAATATAAATACATTTAGCAGATGCTAACATTTCGTATTGCAACGAATTAAAACTAATAGATGTGTACATGCAGTTATTATGAATAAAGAATATTTTAAAACTTACCTGCTAAATATTTATCCTTTATCTACATTAATCGGCAAATATTTGGTTGAAAACTTTCAAAAGTTTTACGTCATATAACAAACGTAAAACGGAGTATTATCTCATTAATACAGCATCAAGTTGGTATGAATGGTTGAACAAATTACAATTACAATTTTAATTTAAACTGCTTATTCAGTACATGCTAACATTTTAAGCCAATTATTGCATCCATATTCAAATGGTCTGATTTTTTGTCGCTTATAACGCTACATCTATCTATTTAAACGTTTCTTCATTACCTTGTTTTTTTTCTTAATTTTACTTGTGGTTTGAATAATCAAACCGACAACAAGATAATATATACAAAATGAGATGACAATAATTCAGTCTAGATGAGAAACAACGTATATTTTTGTCAAGAGATCAATTATAATTTTTACAAATCATTTGCAAACTGTTGCAATAAAAGCCGTCTTTGCCTACCATCAGTTTAAACAAGAAGAATCTTCAAAAAAGATAAGCGCCGAATGCATTGTTCTGAATGACACTCATTTAAGTCTTTATTATAGATGTATGGCATTTAGTTTTGTTTTGTTCTTTCTGGGTCACGGGCGTTGTAAGTTCCCAAGCTTGTGGTTATTACCAGAGTGGATTTCGTTTCGTTTGCGACGAATGTAAAATGCGATGCATTGTTTTCCAAAGAGTTTTTGCACATACAAATTAGGAGAGTTTTACACAAAAGTAGTCCCTGACAATACTGTTGTATTTTCTGTGTATTAAGACGATTTTTATATACAAATAGTGTAAGTTTTTACACGAAAGTTTTTTCAGAAATGATTTTTATATATTAATATTAAAGTTGACAATAACTGCCAAAGCATCCCAATATATTTCTATTAGCAACAGCGTCGTAGCAAAATAAATCAATCTTATAATACCTTCGGCGAAAAAAAAATCCCATGAGAAAAGACGATATTGTTGAGTAGTCCCCTTCGAAATACTAGACTATGTTGATCATTATAGATTTATTCCCTATATATCCACCTCACTTCAAAGGGTTTAGACACGAGGCTTATGGTTTTGAAATTCCTTTTAAGGCGATAGTTCATTTACAACACTTGTTTCTACGGTATGAGGGCAAATATGTCTTGCATAGTAACACATTATAAAGAAACTGTAATTAGGTTTGAATGAAGTTATGCTAAAGTTTCGTATTCATAACGTATCGACCGACACATATTTAATGATAATTACCTAGCCAATAGAGGTAGTTTTGTACTTGTTCATATCAATGGCTATAAGTCCTTTAATGCGCTTTAAAAATGTGACTTTTGAATGTAAAGAGTTACCTTCTCCAGTTCTTTGCAAGAGGTGAAGATAGTCGTTCCATAGTATAACCGCATGTTCAAGGAATTGTCTGACATTGTTCTGTGGCCAACATTGGTTCGTAATGATGTTTCCGCACTCTGTGATATAGTGGGAAGCGGAAGGTAGAACTGCTTAAAGATTTATTTGGAACAAGAAGTTTGTTTTATTGCTTTTATGTGACTTATTGTCACTGGGGTTTAACGCTTTTTTTCAATAATTTTTCAGTTATATACGGCGACCGGTTCACCTAACCAGTTTTCCTGGACTGTATACTTACCAGTACTAACTTACTTTTCCACAAGGAGCCGGCAACTTTTCCACATATGGAGGAAAATCAACACATATTTTTTCTATTTTCATGGAAGGGTATGACCTGCCGCGACCGGGATTCGAACCCGGGTCTCCGGGTTACAAGTCCAGCGCACTAAACACTGGACAACGGCTCCAGGAAGTTTGTACTGTTTACTAGTAAATAACACATGAGCACTATACAGGTTAATTTGTTGATTTAATTATTGAACAACGTAACTCGTGTAAAAATAAATGAAAGGCAAGTTTTGTTGAACTAGACAAAATCTCTTATTTGAACAGTAACTACATTTTGCATGGGGTTGTGTTATATTCGTCTCGACAATGCATTCGTCTCCATGTGTCCTTACTTGCTTTGAATTTGTTGATCACACTCCCTCCGTGTACTCACAAACATGGATATACATGTACTTTAATTTCGCCCCACAAATTTACTTTCATTTAATCTAATTGGTGTCTTGGTGTTTGAATGATAGTTCGTGCGATCCGTGTGAATAACATGAGATATCTATGATATTCAGTGGAAAACATGATGAAATCATTTCTGTGCTTTCCAGAGTAAACCGTAACACGCTAACTAAACGAAAAGTCTTTAAATGTATGTTTGTCTACTATGTTCCATGAGAATAATAACAAACAGATGACTTGCATTTTATTAAGTAGTCATTGTTCACATTCAATGACGGCAACAAACGCATCAATAGGTGTTGCGTTCTTATTGTGACACTACATGTTGGATATTGTTACGTCAGGTATAAAGGTAATTACCACAAAATAGTAATGATGTCGACCATGGCACCGTATGAATAATAGTAAGCATTTAATTGTATGCTTTTAAAGCGTATAAATCCGGACGTCATTTCACAAACATATCCCGGTTATGTCACAACTTTAAAATTTTAAAATCATGCAAGTATTATTTTAGAACTTATTGTAGAATTAGTCTCAGGGAGAAAACTTGTCAAAGGTATGTCGATAGACATTTAAAGAACCCCAGGTCGTCAAACGGGAACAATAATTTGTCGATAAGAGGTTGGGTATTGATAAGCGTTTCAAATCGTTTCTAGAAATTGGAAAAAAACACCATATATAAATGCATCTTTATTACATTTCGACTAAACATAGTATGGTCGAACAATTTTCATTTTTTGTAAAGCGGTCCTTTCATTCCATCATAGCAAGCTGAAGATAAAAAATATATTACAATAGCTATGTTGACTATACACATGACCCATACTGTATTACTTAATAACAAAACCTATATCATAATAGCTTGTGTGATTAGGTTCTCATACAATGCCGTATTATGCATACATCGCACCTTCACGCATACTTTTAGACAATAAACTTTACTAGTACGGCAAATTTCCAATAACACCAGAACGTATCAATAAATGAAATATGGAAATCCCCTCCTTCTTAGCGTCAATGATTTTTCAATTTCCAAATAGAAAATAAATTCAACTTTCATGTCAAGGCACTTCTTATAATTATTCCACACGGAAATTATGTTCACTCCGTATCTTATTCAAGTGAATCTACTGAAGTTGGCAGTCACTCGTAAAGACAAGTGTAAGTACTGAAACATAATCCAGGAGCTCTGGCTAGATTCAAAGTCCGACACTACATAAATGAAATACAGTATAAATCTTTGGACATTTGGAAGCTTTAGAATTTATTCATTAAAAATGTTTGTCTATCGTAATATAATTTTGTTGAAATTCAGTTTTCACAATGTGTATATATGTATTTACTTACGCTTAACTTACTGTTAATTTTAATTACTTACCACCTGTATGTACCACATGATGCAAATGATCCACGGTAATGCCCCAGAGTCTCCTTAATCTTTTGTTGATCATACGAATGGTCCTCGCGTCAGGCTTTGGACTTCTGGTAAATACGATGATGTAATGGTCTTCACACCTGTCTCCGAACACAGATAACTTAGTACAACCCCAATTTATTAAACATCCTGTATAATCTGTTCCCACAGTTACAGATTTACCACTTATCAAATTTCCTGCAAATTTGTTGAAAACAATTAAATCTTGTTTTTCTGAAGCTAATGAATATGTAAGTTTTTATCTTCACGTTTGAAACTACAGCACACTAAGGTACCAGAGAATCAATGGTCTATCAGTTATGTGATACAGTGGTTTATCAGTTATGTGATACAGTGGTTTATCAGTTATGTGATACAGTGCAATGCTTAGTTGTTCAATTACAATGTGAGGGAAAAATGAAATGTAGAGGAACAAACCTAAATGTATAAAGTCATTTTAGAACGTCTTACCAAAATTATCTTCCAGCAATGATACACCGGGTGACAGTCCGACCTTTTTCCCAAAACCTGTGTTACAATATTCGTCACTGGAAAATATGGTCATGACATTTATATACATACCAGTCCTAAACTATAATTATAGTAAAATTACATTCATTGTTATCATTGTTAATGACAATATTGATAAGCTTAAATTCTTAATTGTTTTTTGTTGTATGTCATTCAATTATCAATATTTTTTATTTGTTTGCCCATCGTTATATTCATCACCATTGCTATCGCAGCCGCTGCGACAACAACCACACTAAAACCTTAGCGTCAAACAACCATCAGTCTTTATCACCATCATCAACTTCATACAGGACCTACTTTATGAAGTGTATCATCATCATCATCAACTTTATACAGGACCTACTTTATGAAGTGTATCATCATCATCATCAACTTTATACAGGACCTACTTTATGAAGTGTATCACCATCATCATCATCTTTATACAGGACCTACTTTATGAAGTGTATCCTCACTACTTAGTACATATCATCATCATCATCATCATCTTTATACAGGACCTACTTTACGAAGTGTATCCTCACTACTTAGTACATATCATCATCATCATTGTCGAGGTCTTAAAGCTTTCAACACGTACCCCCACGTGATCCTAAAGTCGACGACATTGTTTCTGTCAGGTTTGAAAAATATATTGGTGTTTACGAACTGTTTTGAGCCAGCCCAAGAACAAGGCGGCTTACGAAAAACGGCAAACCATTGTCCGTGAGTCTGTAAATTGTGAATGAATCTTATCATCGGTAAATTTCATCCAAATTTGTTTTAAAAAATGTTGCCGCAAAACTAAGCGATGCTATAGGTATGAATACAAATACTTGTATTTGCTTACATTCTTCAATCCCCACAAAGCAGATTCAGCATATTAGGACCAAAAGGTCAACGTGAAGACGAGAATAATCGTGTCTTAAGATCGTAAGCAGTGCGCTGTGAACAAGAGTCAAATGTCCATTAAAGTAAACTTATCTTTGAAATAAAGAGCAGCTGTAAGGAACCATTCTACATATGTCTTAATTTGTATATGAAGAAAGAAAGTTTATGTCTTACTCGATGGGCTACTAATCCAGGCATTGGAGGTGGTATTTCTGAGAAATCGATCAATCCGTCAACAAATGCGACCATCAACAGAAAAACAGCGGCTCTGGTACTTGACATGATGTGCTGTAAACTGGACATATGTTGCAGTTGGCTGCAATAGTTTTTAATAGTATGAAATACTTAATTATTATCTGGAACTGTGGTAATTACTGCCAGCTTATAAAAGACAGTAGCGCGTAAGTCATGGTTCTTACCATTTGAAAATAAGGAAATTTTTTACCCATTTTTAACTTTTGTAATGATGGTCAATTTCGTAATAAAATCTAAATTACGGAAACTTTGCTTTATTCAAAGTGTAATTAAACATGAATATCATGGCACCCTCATGCATTATGGATTTCAATCAAAACAAAAGGTATTATTCTATAAATACAAATACAGTGTGTCAAAACGTGTGCCCTGTGCACGATGTTACCGCGTCGGGTTCAACAATCCCGTACGTCAATTGGGATTAACCCTATTTAGAATAGATCTACAAGCAGGTAAGTATAATCATTGTAAAGAGCTCATCTAGACAAAAAATAAACCAAAATCTCAAGATTGCCAAAAATTAAGTTACGGGGTTATAGAAATAAGACGACGACCGGGCAAGCCTTTAAAAATGTTCCCCATATAGAGGATAAATGAGCCTTCGAATATCTGTTAGGGTCGAAATAGTAGAACAACAAAAATACAACATTAAGACGTCTTACGGGACGTTTTTTGGTGAAAGATATATGCCAAATAATCGCCAAATATCAAAACGCATTTTAATTAGGCCATTTGACAATGCCGTTGATTAATGGTAATTGAGATATGGTGACATTTATTCATACAGTAATTTATCGTAGTGTTCTGTATATACATATGTCATAAGTAATTAAGTATTCCATAACCACAATGTGACTTGTTCATGTAATACGTTCTTATAGACACGTAATATTAAACTATGTTTCATCGATTAGATGAATTTTATGACCATGTGTGTGTATAAACAATTATATAAACACGTGTGCACAGTAAAACCTCATGAATTATAACGACCGACTGGGTTAAAATTCGCCGTGAAAACTTTTAATATAATAATATAGTGAATTAGCATCTGGATATAGTATTTATAACTGCCAAATAGAAGCTATGAATTTTCTTTCCCTTCAGTAGCCTCTCTACAGGCTTGGTGGTGTATCAACTGCTTTTTTTTCACTGACGTTAACGTCACACATGCAGCTAGGGTCATTTAGTAACTTTTCCAGCTTTAAGGGTGGAGGAGATTCGTGTCTGCACATGGGTAGAACCATTGAACATCCTTAATTAGCTGGACAGCTTTCTTACATGTAAAATTTGTCTTATCACGGGTGAAATTTGAACCCAAAGCGGTGAGCGGCTAGTGATTGCTAGTCCGAGATCATAACCTCTCTACAACTGAGGCTCCTATTGGTAAATTAGACAGCACGCTCTTTATAGAATATATGATTTAATACATTAACCGGTCGTGCATGTTAAGTATTATCAGGTATCATATTAACACTGTACATTTTTTACGTATCTGCTCAATGCCGGTGAAAAATGTTAAGATAATTACAATAATATTGCTAAGTTATAGATAATTATTTGATACTTACCCTAAATACTTAAATGTATTTTAGGATATAATATTATGTTGAAAATTTTGTAAGTAGTGTTGCGCGTGATTAAGTTAGATTGACACTTTGCATCTTTTTACGGAAAGTTGCATTGAAATGATTGAAATTTATCTTCTTTTTTTCTTTAATCTTTGAAATATGGGCAACTCTCATAGACTTCAATGCACATTTAAAGGGACAATTACTCAAAAATAATCTTGGTAAATTATTTTTCTATCATAAAAAACCTACAAGAATGACAAAATTTAACAAAGTCTGTCCGCCTTATTTTCAAACCAAAGTTTTGGACATGATAGTAGCATTTTAATAATATTATTAAATCTTCAGTATCACTTTATTTATAGTTTGTTTTGTTATTTGTTGTGATACAAAACTCCAAGAACAATTTATTCAATTTATGATAACACAGACAAAGTTACCATTATCAAACATTGTTTAGAAGGCAATACGAAGTATTATTGTTACTTTACACGAGTACGTGCTATTAATAAATAAGTTCATCATAATTTATCGTTCACAGTACTTAGCAATAGAAATTTCGTATTCATTTTGAATGTGTACGTGATAACTGTACAATTAAATTATAAATGTTAATCTATGTCTTTACACACTGGAATAATTGAAAAATCATTTATAACACTGAATTAATCAGAAACATAGAAATTGATTAAGCCAAAATACATCGAAGATATTACTAATTATTAATTTGAAAATGCAAACTAAAATATTTACAACATATGAAAAGGCTGCTTACCCTATACCATTCAATCCTGTATAATTTGTTCGATCTCTTCGTGAAATTATTACGAACGTACTTACTTTATAGTGTCATTCAAAGCCTTAAAAACTGAATAAATAAGATTCGAATATGTATAAGTTCATTTTGACTGATTTATTTTACGATCTGTACATGATGAATAAGTCAAACCTCATTGTCATCGAAGATTTGGCAACCAGGAAAAATAACATAATTTGTAAACAACGTCTTATTGTCAATATGGACCTAGATTTAGTCAAACTGAATGATGAATTGGATGATGAGAGATATGGAATAATTGACACACATGTCCACAACTTCTGAAGGGTCCCATGGTATATGTGTATGTAGTGCGATCATTTGGTACAGAGTATGCATACTTTTCATTTAATTAGACATTGTTTGAATAAGTTTTTTTTCTAAATTCTTTCATGACTAATAGTTTTATAAATAGGAAGATTTCAACTATTTCGTTTCATTGTTTATTTTATGCTTGTACGTAAAATGCGTTTTAAAATGCGTTTTAATTACTTAGCTCTTAACTGACATTAAAGTAAACAAAATAATTATGATTAGTATAATTACTAAATATCGCCGTATGTTGGTGTCATTCACATAAGTCACGCTGACTTTTTATTTTAGAGTAGATCTTAAAAATATTAAAACATAAGGAAATCAAATTCAGACAGAATCAATTGCTAACGCTAATATCAAGATTTACGTAAACGCTATTTGAGAAAATACTATTACGTTAGACCATCTACGTATGAATTTATTGAATTACTTAAAACTCACAATAAAACTATGTTGATAAAGTTGTCCAAATATATGAAAGATGCTTCGTCTTCAAGAAACACAATTTTGAACTCCTGTATAACAAGCGGTTGAACAACGTTCAGTGCTTGTAAAGAGGCCCTTTCGTTCCACCATAGCAGGCTGAAGATAAAAATATATTGTACAATAGTTATGTTTTGACAGCATACAAGAGGCATGTTACATTACTAAATAGCAAACTAGTATCTTAATAACTTGCGTAATCAGGTTCTCAGTAAATGCATTATATCTAGACGTTTCATGCACATAGGTGACTTTACCAATAGGGCAAATTAAAAAAAAAAATAAAGAAAAAATACATAAAATTTGAAAACCCTCTCCTTTTAGTATTCATAATCTTTCCATATCAAAAAAAAGAAATAAACCGGCCTCAGACGCTTTCTCTTCTGATTCCAGTAGAAAATAATTTCCACCCTCTTAGATGATTCGAGTGATTCATATTTATTTTAGCAAACACTCGCGCAGATAAAAGTAAGTACCGGTACACGAGTACAGTAGTACTGGTTAAATACACACGCATTGGTGTTTAACTCAAAAATCGACATTTTTGTCAAATTTTCATGGAAGCACATGACCTGCCGCGACCGAGATTTGAACACGGATCTCCGGGTTTCAAGTCCAGCGCAATATCCACTCGACCACGGTTTGACTTAGGCAAACAGACAAAAAGACCAACTATGTAATAGTCCGTTTTTTTTTTATTTTGACCCGCGTTCCAAATCACGACTTCTGCACTATTGCTGACGGTCAAATTTCATTTTGAATTTTAGTGTTAATTCAAATTTGGTTGACATCTTGCTTATTTTAGTGCAGCCAAATTCGTCTAACACAAATCAACTAAACTGTCTGTAAGAAGTGTAATTTAAATATAGCCTTATAAGTGTCATAAGCTGGAAAATGTGTGTACGCATGAATCAAGCTTCAGTAATAATGATCAGATAAATGATTATAAACTAAACAAAAACAGTGAAGATATTCCAGAAACCAAAGTAGCTGTAAGAGAGTTAATAGGCACTTTGTTTATTTAACTTATATCATTTATTATCCTGTGTGATGAATCTGTTTATATTGCATTGATTGATAACAATTTATGGAATCAGTAAGTACGGTTAAAACCTTTATACAAATATGTTTTAAGTTTAAAATATTTTTTCAATAGACGCACTGAGATTTTGATTAGACACTTTCATTCGCACGCGTCTTATTTCAATATCCGACGCCACTCTCAATATAAGTGGAATTCGTACAATGTTGTAAATATAGTTTAACTTCAATCAGTTCTGCAATATTTGAAAATGTCTGATAAAGCCATTATATATATTTTTATTCCTACAGGAAGTCATGAAAGACGATTGAATATTTCATCAAAATAACAAAATCTTGATGACTGATAGTTGATGGCAGGAAATAGCACAAATTATCGTCTGTTCTAATCATGTACTTCATACAACCACAATTATGAAAGAAATGCACATTATTATGAATGTTAGTCTGATGTTATAGGGATAACACAATAATCTTAAGTATACCTGATAAATCTTTTGTTGATTTTTGCATGAATTTATCAGGCAAACTGATTATCATCGAATTCTCTTCCGAATCTGTATAATTAAGCAAATTGAAAAATAATTAATTAATTAATACTATATTATCATATATATGTATAATTTAAGCAAATTGAAAAATAATATATATATAATTTTAATATAATATGTATGAATTCAATAGTTTTTATTAATAAATTATTTTTCAATTTCCTTAAATTATACATAAATTATTATTACTGGGACAAAATGCAATAGTTTAAAACGAAAGAGTGTGCAACAATCCTGTGGATCCCCATTTATATAAAAATATTTAAATTCAGTGCTTCCCTTATGATTTTTCCTATGTATCCGGTTTTTATTTCAGAGGAATTGTTCACTCTGTAATATCTTTCGGCATAGGAATCGAATTATTCGTAATTTGTAGCAAAGAGTAGAATATGAAACCATTCTATGAAGTCAGCCATCACAGCACACACTAACAATCACAACACAGAAGTCTCTTAAACAAAAAACTGGCTTATACTCTTCACGCCAAAGTTTAAGCTTCAAACTTCCTTCATAAAAAATAGTGTCTGTGAGGTCACTGTTATCAAAGTAAGATTTTTATCAAACGTTGAATATAGTTTTAGTAACCTAATTGAAACACCATATTGAAGCGTCAATGGTGAAGGTAACCTTATGAATTATACATCTAAACAAATTCAGACTACAGGTCACATTAACCTGGCAATATTTGATTTATTGCCCAGTTATGCTTGGAAAAAACTTGCGTCGTTAAATACACTTATAGATACGTTTATCTTTTGAATTGAAATACAACATGTTCGATTTTGTGTTATGTTAGTTAATACATTGTACTTAGAAAACAAAATTGTTAGAAATGAATAACATTCATGCCAGTAAACTTCAGTAATGTAACACATTTGTAAAAATGTCTTGGAGAAGATTTGTAAGGAGTATTAGTTTTAGATTTGTGACGACTTAATGGATGTAAAACAAACATTGAATGAAAGCTTTGAAATTATCTGGTGTTTTCTCCAGAAAAAAGGTCGTTAAAAATGAATATCAAACACTATATTTAACATCAGCAAAGTAACTATTAACACTTCGACATTTGCCGAAAAAATATCATTTGTATTAAGAGAGCTTTTGAAATACTTTTGTAAATATGTTTTGATGTGTTTAAACATTTTTCGGTGTGAATAAGCAGATAATAATAATTGTATGATTAGGGTAGATTAGTTAGATAAGTTTATTTTCCAATCCATTAGCCATGAGGACAACATATTTACAACATGTATTCAACATATGTACAACAAGTAAACATACGTACATACATATACTTATAAATGACTAATTAACTTAAATAAAATTATAAGCTTCCGTCGTCTAAAACATCACTATGTACACATATATTTACATCAGTTCATGAAGTTATGTTTAAACAAGATCCATAACTTCTGTGTCATTTTATACAACAAAACAATACATACATGCATTTGTCTTATAATAAAATACTCAAAGAAAGCTGAAACAAAACCACAGACGCTATCATTAATCATTATGGTAGGGTTCTTTTTGTGGGTTTGATGTTATCAAACCAAAGGAAAATCACGTTATTAGCGCTATTTCGACGCACTTTTACAACAATTGCATACCGACAATCCTTAGCATTTCTTTCATAACTGCGGTTATAGAAAATGCGAATTTACAATGCTTGATGTTTTGTTGTGAATCTGTTTAACGAATCAAGTACGACATCAGACGATCATGACCGCCATGATATGCAAAGCTTTACTCTTTTTAGGTGATTCGTGTTGGAAAAAAAACATGATTCTTTTATCTGGAATATAGAAGTATTTCAGTACACCCCGTGATTGATAATCAATCATTTGGCGCAAAAAAAAACGAATTCGCAGACAGCGAAATATTCATTCATATAGATGCATATGGATTTCTTCACGCATACAAAAGTATTCAGACACTGAATGGTGTAATGTGTAAACGTACGCTTTGTTTGATCAGCCCCCTTCTGAACTCAAAGTTCACAGAACATTGTAAAGCTTCTGAGTAGCCTGTCAAAAAATGGAGAAATTTTCCTCAATAAATACATGAAAAATGTGACGACACAAATTTTTCTTCAATCTTTACATGGTATATTTCTAGACTATTTCAATGCATTGTTGTTATGCAAATGGAACACATACATAGTGGTAATATCAAAGTTTGGTTAAATGGGAAAATTCTATGCTAGATATGAGAAAATTCATCCGTTTTACGTACATATAGACTAACGTCACCGTGTCGCATATAGCTGTTACATCCTAAAATCGGTTGTAATCATTTCTTCATTAAGTTTAACGCTGTTTTTCAACAATTTGTCGGTTCCATACAGAGACTGGTCCAACCAGTTTTCCTGGTCTCTATGCCAACCAGTACTAACTTACTCTTCCACAAGGAGCCAGCAACTTCTCTACATGTGGAGGAAAATAGACATTTTTGTCAAATATTCGTAGAAGGGTATGACCTGCCGCGACCGGGATTCGAACCCGGATCAACAGGTTACTGGTCCACCGCACTAACCACTGGACCTCGGCTCCAGGAGGAAGTTTGTACTGTGTACTAGTAAGTAACACAAGAGTACAGGTCAATTCGAATAAGCCGTAATGTAATGCCTGGTATATTACCACAAAAAGACGAAAACAAAAAAATCGTACACAAAATCAGTACTGAATACATAACAAAATGGTTATTTTACAGACGCATCTGTCCAATTATAATTAATGTTAATATGTATTTGACAAATTAATTAAAGCTGCATAAACTCTATATGACTCTAAACAATCATCAATCTGTTGATAGATTCTGGTTATTAAATGTAGATTATATGCTTCTTATAATTATATAATATTCAGTATTTTCTATGATTAATCGACCAATGCTTAAAACTTTGGAAACCTTTATATCACTCAACCAGCTGTAAGAGTTTCGCTGAGTGACAAAGCAAGCATGCTGAATCCTAATCATAATTCTCAGCAACCGTGTTATACTGTATATATTTCCAATGCTGCGTAATATTACGGCGATACGTTTAACGTTTGATTCTAATCATCATAAATATTATATGCGTAAACTACCGATAAATAATGTAACATGTCTTCAGCCCGCCTCAATACTAGATATTGAATTTGGATGAAATAAAATCCAGTAAAAAGTACGGTATTAAGGTTTGAAAATAGAATCCAGCACGGTATTCAGATTTGAAAATAGAATCCAGCACGGTATTCAGATTAGGAAATAAAATCTATCTATCTATCTATCTATCTATCTATCTATCTATCTATCTATCTATCTATCTATCTATCTATCTATCTATCTATCTATCTATCTATCTATCTATCTATCTATCTATCTATCTATCTATCTATCTATCTATCTATCTATCTATCCATCTATCTATCTATCTATCTATCTATCTATCTATCTATCTATCTATCTATCTATCTATCTATCTATCTATCTATCTATCTATCTATCTATATATCTATCTATCTATCTATCTATCTATCTATCTATCTATCTATCTATCTATCTATCTATCTATCTATCTATCTATCTATCTATCTATCTATCTATCTATCTATCTATCTATCTATCTATCTATCTATCTATCTATCTATCTATCTATTTTGAATCGTCACCAATGAATTTTGAAATCTGTTTAAATATGTTAATCATGTTTTAAGTAAGTGCTAAGCGACTTTATAATCTAAAGGGAATATAAATTAGGTGGTTCATCAAATAATGTCCTTACGCACTCAGAATGTTTTGCCGTCCAGCACAAATGATATAACAGTGATAAAACTGGTAAATGGATGTTGATATCACCTGACTCGGAACGTTTCAGGATTTAATCATATCCCAATTAGAAAAAGGATACTTTTTGGACAGATTATTGCGTATATATATATCACTGGCTGACATTTTATCTAGAATGCATTATCACTGAATGATTATGTGAAGTTGTGTGTTGTTAGACTGAGGATTAAACGTTGGAGGGGTAGGTAAATTTCCACACACTTAGCAATTGTTAATTAATAATAATAATTATATTTTCATTACAACAAGTTGTTGATGAAGTAAAATTAGCATTTCCTCATTGATAAAAAAAAAGATTTTAATTTAATTTTCTCATTTCTTGTACGTCAGCTTTAAATCTTCAAGATTATTCTGAGTTATGTGTTGATAAGTCATTAAGCCATCATTACAATTATTACAGCTTGTGTAACAGTCGCAGCTATTCACTACGGAGCCCCTAAAATGACATTCTACGCTTATATTTTAACTTGTAGCACTCTTTTGATTTCGCATTCACGAAAAATCATTTCATAATTACGAATTAGTATTTCGTGAATACGAAATAAAAAGAGTGCTGCAAGTTAAAATATAAGTGTAGAATGTCACTTTAGGGCCTCCGTAATTTACCTAGCAAGATGGTTCGACATCATTTTGGCCTCTGAAAAATCTAATGCTCATTATGACATGTAAAATTTCAGTCACCCATTGAAAACTACATCATGTTAAGTTATACAAGTGTAGTGATACTGCTAATGGTAATGTGTGTCGAAGGATACAACAACCTATTGTTCATTCCACGACCGTTGCCCAAGTTCAATTATCAAGGAGTGAGTCTTTTTTATGTCTTGTTATAACTTATGCGTTTTCTCTGGCTGTAATGGACACGCCTCTGTCACGTAAAGCATAAAAATAAAAATTAGTCGTTTATTTGGTTTAATAGCAAATTAAACAGGGAGAAGAATGTAATGGCCTCCGTCTGAACATCCTTAGCTCTTATAATTTAATATGTTCATCGCAATATTAGGAATAGTGAATTGTACAAGGGACACAACTCTGTCTTATAACATTCGATTTCTTCCTCTATGTTATCTATTGTTTTTGTTTCAACTGGACTCCTTCATGCGTCGGAAAGAAAATTTGCGATATATAATAAATATCTCGTTTTATAAGATAACGGGACAGTGGTATGGTTGGTATCGTAAACCAAGTGGAGCATGGCCTGCCACTAGGGATGACTCTAATTATTATAAAGTAATGTGGTCCAACGGAAACAATATTGTCGGATTTCGCACAAGATTTGGGTGAGTAGGAATCTTTCATTGTTTTTTTGAGGGGGCGGGGAGGGGGAGAATATCTACAAGTGATATTCCCAAAAATGAGTTGAAACGAAAATGACTGTACAATGCTCGAGGTCTATTGAAGATTGATAAATCTTCGCTGATTGTAAATCCTCATAGTGTCATTTTGAAATAATTGTACATTTTCTTAATGAACGGATGCTGGTAAATTATTCATACAGAAAAGCAGTATGCCACGCGTGTCGTCCATTCGGCATTAGAAAGATTGGCGCATGAAATCAATTACCAACGCATAAAGCTTCTGTAATTTTCATATACTATTTAAATTGAGTAAAATATGTTTGCATCAATGGACACTAACTTGCATATTTTCATGCTTAATATATTAAAATGACTCCTTAAACGACCTGGACAATCTTGACAATATGGCATTCATCTTTTTTCAGAAAGAAACAATGCACCCAAATCTTTGGCCGTATTGCTTTCTTGTCACCCCCTTCTGTTGCGACGTATTTAGAAGATGGCTTCGGTAAGTTGACAATTCTTCCATCCCTCTTGTGACTCTGTTGTTGTCCTATAATAATAGTATCTAAATAATAGATATATAGATTACATAAAAGAACGTTATGCAGCGTTTAAATCCATTGCTTCTTTCTCTGATGCCTTTACTTGCTCCAGTTTTTATGATACTAATAATTATTATAAGTAATGAAACTGGTTTTTTTGTGAAGATTTCAAGTATGATATCTTTTTATTACACACGTCACAAAGTCAAAAGCCGTCTAATTCCAACAACCATCCCAATATCTAGCAACATCTTTTCTGTTGTGGTAATTGTGTTTAAATGCTTGCTAAAATTACTGAAAATGATTGTATCGCAGGTGGCTGGATGTCGGCTAAAATTGTCATAGTGGCCGCCGATTACAATCGTTTTGTGATTTATTGGGCCTGTGGGACCTCGTCTTTGATTGGCAACAAATGTTTAGACCCGTCCATCGGAATCATAGGCAGAACTCCTTCGCCAGATAAGAGTACTTTTGCTGCAATCAACTCAGTGTTGATGAATACATGGGGACTGACGGTCCATCATTTACGCAAAATATTACAAAATGGCAGTAAGTATAGCATTATTAAAGGTAACGATGAAATATGCACATTTAGACCACGCTTAGCGGCCACTTCAATATAAAGATTACTTCATTTTAATGACCATTTATTTTCGACACTTCGACGACCCGGTCGCGACAGGTCATACCCTTCTATGAAAATTAGACAAAATTGTCGATTTTCCTCCACATGTGAAGAAGTTGCCTCCTTGTGGAAGGGTAAGTTAGTACTGTTTAGTATACAGTCCAGGAAAACTGGTCTCTAGGTGAACTGATCGCCGTATATAACTGAAAAAATGTTGTAAAATGGTGTTAAACCCCAGTGACAATATGTCACATAAAAACAAAACAAAAACAAACAAACATTTCGACGATATTTTAATCTGATGCTTGTTTCTGACACTTGACTTGTTTTACAATTCGTACGTAGAATCATCTTTGCATGGTGGTTCTTTTTATGTCACTAGGGTTTAACGCCGTTTTTCAACAATTTTTCAGTTATATACGGCGACCGGTTCACCTAACCAGTTTTCCTGGACCGTATTGTAACCAGTACTAACTTACCCTTCCAGTAAGAGCCGGCAACTTCTCCACATATGGAGGAAAATCTACATTTTTGTCAAATTTTCACAGAAGGGTATGACCTACCGCGACCGAGATTCGAAACCGGATCTCCGGGTTACATGTCCAGTGCACTAACCACTGGACCACGGCTGCGGCCTATGTTATGAATATAAGTTATTTATTAGATTTCAGTGTTTAATTGTTCCACCACTTCAAAGTATTTGAACCAATGAAAAGATGAAGAAATGTGTATATATTTCAATGCATACAGTTTTTTTCTCATGCAGAGCCACAAAACGTATGTTCATTTATTTTTCAGTGTGCCATGGTGGACCAAGAAAGTTTTTGTATTGAACTGAATATAATATTCAGTCAATACCCAGCTGTACGAGTTCATAGACATATAAAAAATCGCTTGCTTTACACAAAATGATGCTGATTGCTATTTTAGTCCATTCCTTTTGAACACTAATTTACAGTACACATATATGATCATGTTTGTTGTCTCCTGACCATTTTATTGTCTCTAGCCATTTTTTTTCAGTGAAAGTTTGATGTATATAATTATAATGAAAATATGTTGTATAACGTTACCTATGTATCCAAATTTATGTATAAATGTTAGATCAAACCATCCTTTAAACAAGCATGGTTTGCGGAAAGGCGACCCAAACATTTAACAAAGGGAAGGTAGATAGGCAATTTCTTTGTCAGCATCATGTGAATGTACTGAAAACGAATTTGGAGTATTTAATGAAAAATACTCCCAAACCGTAAAGACCTTTTTAGAGCCGGGGGATTTTTAAACGGGTCTGTCGCGTAACTAATAACCGACAAGTTTTAAGGTCACATAAATTTGGACCGCAGTTCGCAGTTGGCGATTCGGATTGCGAACTGCGAACTGCAAATAGTGAACTGCATTCTGGAACACATTTCACAGTTCGCAATTCGAATCGCAATTCCAACTTTATACAACTAAGTTTTAGGATAGCCTCAGTTGAAATGTATAGCCAATCTGTAAATTTCACAAACTATGACCAAGAAACAATACATTAGATTTTATGCATAGTTTGCATCAATAGTTTAAGTGTCCGTCGGCAGTTATTCTACAACATTTTATATGCTATGAAGTTCGCATGACAACATAACAGGATTAACACACGCATTATTTATGAAAAAATTAGTGTTATAATCACTGAATATTATTAAAAATCTAGAAAAAATCCAGTCACTGTTTCGTGTTATTCATTGTTAATCATTTACAAATTTGGTCATAAATTCCTATTGGTATTCTTTTTTCATAAGGGGCCGCGGACGTGGTAAGTTGTTAGAGGTCCAGTGGTTAGTGCGCTGGACTGGTAACCCGGAGATAAGGGTTCGAATTCCGGTCGCGGCATGTCATACCCTTCTATGAAACTTTGACAAAAATGTCAATTTTCCTCCATATGTGGTGAAGTTGCCGGCTCCTTGTGGAAAGGGAAGTTAGTACTGTTTAGTATACCGTCTGGGAAAACTGGTTAGGAGAACCGGTCGCCGTATATAATTGAAAAATTGTTGAAAAACGGCGTTAAACCCCAGTGACAATATGTCACATACAAACAAACAAACTGACCTCATATGGGAAAATATTAGGTCTGCACATGACCCGGATCAACCAATCAACAGCAATTATCCTGTATAATTATTTTGATAAAACAAATATGGCTATCAAGTAAAGTTATAAAAAAACAAGTAGTTTTATACAAATCAGTAATAACACAAATATACCAGACAATAGAAACGTAGAAATCCCACTTCATTGAGTGCGGTTTTCTTAGCATTTTATCTTCGTGATTTTTTCACATAAACAAAAAGATGTGAAAGTTCGGGTTACGGACGTTTCCGTAGCATTTGAATATTCCTAGATTCAAATGCATTCAATGCAGCATTGATATGTCATCATGTTCACAATTGTTTGACTGGATCTATCATAATTCCTCTTTAATCCATTAATAACTCTCCTGTAATTATTTGTGTAAATATCATTTTTGCAAGAGGATAATCATTTTTGAGGTGCATATTAATTAAAAGTCCAATTACAAAAGACGTAGTTGATCAATCAAGTTCTTTAAAATTGCTGAATCAACCCTGAAACGGATACATTAACTTGATTAATATGGCTTCAGTAATACTTAGGACGTTCTTTTAATCAGTCATCACAAAAATGTAAAATAAAGAATTTAATTATGTCGTTATATAAGAATAAGCACATCCAATCATCTGAGGATAGGTGCTCTGTGTATTAGGCGTTGCACGGTGAGACAATTTTGCGAAATCAATTTGCTTAAATATTTTTAATATCTTCTGTCTAGCAATTAATGAATGATTATTAGGTAAATAAATTTACATTTTGTTCGCTTTAAGTTGATTTAAGAAGAATTGGACAATAACATCACCAGTATTAAGTCGTAAGATTAAATTGTATAACTTTGTTCGGCTGCCGTTATTTTACTCGACGCGGTGGGAATTTTTTTTTTCACTGGAAATTAACGTCGCACCAACAGCCAGAATCATTCAACAGTTTTCCAGCTCAAACGGTGGAGGGAGATCCCAGGTGTACACCAAAGTAGAACCATCGACCTTGTGTAAGCTAGTTGGACAGCTTCCTAGCATGCGAAATTTGGTCCCAGGTGGGATTCGAACTCACAGCGGTGATGGGATCTGGATTACAAGCCGGAGACTATGACTACATGACCACGAAGTCCCTGTAAAAATTAATAGATAGTGACGGTGTGCTGATGTTTGATCGAACCTCTGTGAGTTGAAAATAAAATTGAATGATGATTGTACATTTCAGTTGAGCTTATATGAATCACCATGACTCGTTTTATGTATGTAGTGTTTCTACTGACTATGGTAGATGTGGATGGATTATACAATCTCTCACAAATGCCACAACCAATGCCTGGTTATCAGCCACTCAGAGTAAGTCTTTTTATCTCTTGAACAATGTGTTATTATTCAAATTCTATACGTATATATTATTTACTTATAAACAAGTAATTGCTTAGCAAACATGCGTATATCATAGTTTACATGCAGGAATATAACTTGTTATGGTACTTAACACTGAACACATGCTTTTTTTAACTCTATCAGATATTGAAGCAATGGTTTACTGTGTATCGTAGACCATCCAATATATGGCCCCTTACAAGGGACGACTCTAACCTTGATATTTTCTTGTGGCACGAAGGAAAAAATGTTATCGGATTTCAGAAAACATTTGGGTGAGTAATTGAACATTTATATATTTGCCTGGTCAAAAATAAAAATTGAAATTGTGTTGTAAGAAGCATAATTTGTATACGATAATATGGATCTACAGACAGATGGTAGTATTTTATAAAAAATCCATTGTCCATAAAGAGATTGATGAAAGTCATTATCCCCAGATACACTCCTAATCAAGTTAGTTTATACTAATTCATATTAGCTCGATTGCGAAACGAGCAATTTCGCTCATATATGTATTAATTACGCTCGAGTCCGCTTCCTGGACACTACACCAGTATTGCGTGCGAAAAATGGGATTGTGAAATTCGTGAACAACAACAGCAACAACCACAGCAACAACAGCAAAGGCATAAGAATGATAAATTTAATAATATTTCAGGCTGAAACATTGTACTCAGGTGGTTGGTAATATGGCTTTTCTCTATCCTCCTGCCATCAAACTCAAGTTGAACGACGGCTTCGGTATGTTTGTCTAAATGTTGACTAAATGTCGGTTTTAATAATATTTTCGATCTCGTCAATTGATTACTTAATGTTGAAAGATTTTTATCATTAAGAATATGAATAGCCCACTGTGATGTCAAATACTTTCCTCTTAAATGAATCATAAAATTGAGTCTGATTAAAACTTTCATCGGTGAAATGGCACTGTATGTGCCTTTTTGCTATAAAAACAAAATCACAAAATATTTTCTAGCGACATATTTCTCTTTTTTTCACTGGGTTTAACGCCGTTTTTCAACATTTTTTCAGTTATATACGATTCACCAAACCGGTTTTTTCTAGACTGTATTCTAACCGGTATAAACTTACCCTTCCGCAAAGAGCCGGCAACTTCTCCACATACGAAGGAAAATCATCATTTTATCAAATTTTCATAGAAGGGCACGATCCGCCGCGACCGGGCTTTGAATCCGGATCGGCGGGTTACAAGTCCAGCGCATTAACCACGGTCGCGGCTCGACATATTTTCTCCGTAGTTATCTGTGTTAAAATGACTGAATTTCAGGAGGATGGATGTCTTCAAAATCGATAGTGGTGGGAACAGATTACGAACGGTTTTTAATTCATTGGTCGTGTAAGATAGATACTCTGATTGGCAATATGTGCCCTGACCCTGCCATCACGGTGCTCTCTAGGAGTCCAAAACCTGACAAAAGTACCATTGCTGCGATGAATTCAGTATTGATGAATTTGTGGGGCATAACTGTTAATAATTTACGTAAAGTTTTGCATACAGGAAGTAAGTATAGTGATCATTTTATGAGTTGTATTGTACAAATATATTATTGTATTTTCATTTATAATCTTTGAATTAAGAAAAATTGATAACATATGTAATTTTCAAAAATATACTTTCAGCCATAAACGGTATCAGCCTTTATTACCCTCATTTACAGTTGTCGCTATCCGCAATAAACTAATTTACATAAATCATTTCAGAGTGTCATTAAAACAACTTCATCTTAGTGTATTTTTTTCTTTTATGCTTTTGACTGTGATACACCTTTGTTTTCAGTGTGCTTTGGTGGACCAAGAAAGTTTCTACATTGAAATGAATGAATCTACGATCGCTAGTCAGTTGCTTAAATGTGGAGTCATTCATATGATGAAGAATGCTCATATAATGAATTGTTGGCTTCAATTTAGCTGTTATTGTAATTACGTCCACTCTTAAAATACATTTCTGTATAATTATGCTATATTTGAACACATAATAATAATACTACTATTATTAGTTTTAAAATAAAAAGAATACGGAGATCAATAAAATTGTAGAAACCTTCTGTTGCATGTTGTTCATTTGTTTTAGTTAATAATACGTCCAAAACCTACCAATACTGCTGGGGAAAATGACTATCAAACGACTATTGATGACGTCATGTTGCGCTGAAATAATACACTTATACTTTGTCAGGTTTAAAATATATGCATATCACAAAAACGTTATGACAACAGATCAATAAATTATAATTGCATGATTTGTGAACGAGTAAATAATACAGAATCGTATATAATTATTTTACTTTGGAAAAAAGCCTCATGTCCAAACATACATTAAGCAACACCAGCGTCGACATGTCTTACACATATATTATATACAGGTACAGGTTTATCTTGAAAACAATGATTATTCATACTTATTCGTATATAATGGAACTCTGAACCATTAGACAACGACATATTTTACAAAACATAATGACACGTGCACAAAAAAAGATGTATTTAAGTTTTGTTTGTTTTGTGTTTATGTGACATTGTCACTGGGTTAAACACCGTTTTCAATATTTCAGTTCACTTAACCAGTTTTCTTGGACTACATACTAACCAGGACTAACTTACCCTTCCTGGATTCGAATCCAGATCTCCGGGTTGCAAGTCTAGCGCATTAACCACTGGACCACGGTCGCCGAATATATTTCTCAGTCGCATAAGTTGATGTATTCACCAGTGTGAACATTTATGGACTTTTTGGCAAGCACCAGACAGCTTCGATCGAATAGGATTGAAAGGCAAAACCTAAATACTTCTATTATCTAAAAGTGCACTATCATCAATTATAATTTGATATCTATCACATGTTCACTATTTGCTAATCTAAATTGCTTTTATAAACACTTGCAATTATTGGTTGGAATGAATTAGGTAAATATATATTTGTCTTTTTTATTGTATAAAATATGTGTTGATTCAAATAAAGTTTTCAAGTCACATAATATTCCGATCTATTACAAATATCGTAACGCAAATAAGCTGCATCAAGTTCGCTTTGTTTCACTGAAATCGAGTTTTTTTAATCACTTTTCACTGTTAACTGCATACATATCACAATGGTTCAAAGCTTCATTTCACTTGTAATGAACGAGTATGAAGCATTAGTTTTGTTAAAGTATTGAATTTTAAGTGATAAAATAAACCTTCCATAACAAAAGATTAAAGTTACGGTGTTCTATCAAGTTCTTTAATATTGCAACATCAGCCCATCAACGAATGTAAGTACTTGGTGATGAATATTATTTCAGAAATATTGTGGGGCGTTTCTCTAACCCATTAAACTTTCGGATCATATACGACTATACTGTGATATATATACATTTAGTATATACTCTGAAGCATACAATCCTTGGATTAGGCTTTGGGGTAAGGCTGTTTTCGTTGTAAAAGCTTAAGTTGAATTTAATGGTTGTAAGCCGGTGTACGTGAAATCATTTTCTTTTCCTGTCTGTGAATTCGTGAATGACTAGTTAAGTTTATTTTCTATCCTATCCGTTGTAAGATGGTTTAAGATATTAAATTAGGTAATAATAATAATAAATGTTGATAAACCGATAAACCAGTAAATTGTTCAACTTTATTGTGTTTGCACTACAGTAAACTCGGCAATATTGTTGATACAATAACAGGGATAGATAATGGCGGTGCGCGGATGTGAGTTCTATCATTATATTGATTTTAAAACAAAATAAATGGAATTTCAGTGAAACACAGAAATCGCCATGGTCAATTACATGTGTCTGGTGCTGCTGCTGATAATAGCATGTGTAGATGGATATAACAATCTTTCTGAAATGCCGCCTCCAATGGCTGGTTACTAAGTAAATGGTGTGAGTATCTTTTTAATTTTTTTTCATTGCATTATATTCTACATTAGCTTTACATACCAGTTTCATTCACAAATTTATCCCACAGATGTGCAGGAATGAAAATCGTCATATCATATACTGGACATATCATATACTGGGCAATATTTGACTTAATATTTACCAGATAATGGGGCGATGGTTTACTGTGTATCGTATACCAACAAGTATATGGCCCGCAACAAGGGACGACTCGAACCTTGAGTTCCTCTTGTGGTTTCAGAGAAAGAATGTTATCGGAATACGGACAAGATTTGGGTAAGCAATTATACATAATACATTACTCCTTGGAATACAAACACATAAAAAACATTCCCCATCCCCCAAATACTACCTTCCCACACATCCCCGAACACCAAACCCACCCAGCACAAAGGATCATACAAAAATGGAGGACAAAACAGTCTACTAGAGGGTACTGTCTCGGACCGGTCGGTAGCAAAGCCATAGGGTGATTACTGTAAACTATATAGTTTTGAGAACCCAATCTCAAACTTACCACCGGGGAAACAAAAAAAAACGTAATTACATAATTATAAATACATTATACATTTGTATTATAAATTATAATTACATAAAATACTTGTTTATAAGGTGACGTCAAGTAACGGTAAACAGTATCGTGTAATAACGTTAATTTAAGCCCAGCACGCTTACGTTGAAAAGTCGACGTCAGCGTTAAAATAAACGATACTGCACGATACCGTTACGTGACGTCACCGTGTAAATAAGTAACACCGGTGTCTATTCACTCAATTGCATGTTAATGACGTGTTAGAATGGAAATAGATCATAATGTTTTGTGCACTATTGTTTCATATAGCACGATTTTTCGTTCAGGCGCATGCAATTAATCACTAAGGCGTATCGGATAACTATGCGCCTAAACCCAAAAGCGTGTCATATGAAGCAATAATAATGCACGCAATGTCATGACCTATTTCCTAAATAGCGCGTACATACGTTCAGCAATTTTACTGATGGCGGAACAAAAACAGAGAACAATAGCAATTACGACCAAAGACAAAACAGAAACAATTCCAACAATTCCTAACGTCTCCATCTCAATAAGGAGTTTATGAAGAAATGACCATCAACTCTGAAATGTTTTGACTGCCGTGCAGTGTGTTGACTTTGATAGATGTAATGAACCCCGAACGTGGACATACCAAATGTTTGTCACCGCCTTCATAGTAATGTAAAGTCCTCGGATCAACATTATAGCTAAAGAAGACATTCAATTAACCAGTATCTTTATAAGCTACATATATTTTATTACTCGTACGACATTGACAGTCAAACAAAATACACCATCAACGACAATATGTGTCTGACTCATCGAAATATATTTCAGACAGAAACAATGTACACAGGCGTTTGGTAATATGGCTGTTTTGTATCCTCCAGCTGTTAAAATTAAGTTGAACGACGGCTTCGGTATGTTTTGTCTTAATGTTAAACAAACGTCCGCTTAAGTAAAGTATTCGATTTCGTCGGTTATAAGTCATTTTTGTAAGTTATTATCTTTAGCAGTAGGAGCCAATCTTCAGATTGAAAAATAAATTCGTAATGAAAAAGATTAGAATTTGAGTTTCTCCTTTTCTTTTACTGTACTGGCAAACTAGAGTTCCGCAGAGCGGCGCCAACGCTCGTCCGTTTTACGTGTTGGCAACGGGGGCCACATTTGGGATTTCACGATAGGGTATAATTTTGACCAATGGTCTAAGTTAAAAGGGGGCATAACTTCAAAAATATAGCTTTCAGAATAATGCTCCTTGTCTTGCAACTGCGCCTTGTCATTGTAATCAAGAGTTCCAAGTGTCGTGTTGATATCTTTAAAATGTGTTCGAGTAATAGCTACAATAATTTTTTGCACGACAACGACGACCCAGAGATCATAATAGCTCGACATTTTCTCCGAAACGGACGAGTTAATAATGTCGGTATGGCATTCTTATTTTAATCTAAGTTAGGTTAAAATAGCACTGTCATCATTGAAGTTTGCTGTTTGTGCTCCTTCGCCATAACAAAAAAGCTTATGTTCTTTCTAATGACTCAGTTCCTTTGTTTTTAACTATGTTTTAATAATTGCGTTACAGGAGGATGGTTGTCGGCAAAATCGGTTGAAGTGGCAACTGATTACCAACGATTTTTAATTTATTGGGAGTGTAAGACAACCTCTTTAATTGGCAACATGTGCCCTGACCCTACCGTTGTTGTGCTCGCAAGAAGTCCAAAACCTGACAAAAGTACTATTGCTGCGGTGAACTCGGTATTGATGAATATGTGGGGTATAACTGTTAACCACTTACGTAAGGTTTTGCATACAGGAAGTAAGTACAGTGATCATTTTATGATTAATTTGATAAAAGCATTCTTTGCATTTGTAATCCTTGATTATATAGTAAAAGTGAGATTGTAAATACTTTATAATATTATACTTCATACCATAAACACTTTCACCCAAAGTAACAATACCGAACGTAGATGTCTAATTAATTTCAGTATGACAATAAGCAACTCCATCTGTTTCTATGCTTACTTCATGTGCGTTTCAGTATTTCATTTAAAATTATGTGATAAAGAAGTATATGTGTGTATATACTCGTCGCTGGTGTATAATTCATACAATAAAACCAGTAAAATATTCACGTTTTTCAGCGTGCCATAGTGGACCGATAAAGTACCTTCATTGAATGAAATATATCTACGATCATCAGCCTGCTGCGCACAGACTGTGTTATGTAAATAGTTTAGAGTTCTCTTTCCAGAATTGAATTCTTCAGAGGGGATGTCATTGTAATTATGTCCATACTTTAAAAGCATTTTTGTACGAGAAACATCTGAAAACTTATTGTAACATGAAACACTGCTATAATCAAATAAGGGAAAATAGTGAAAACAAATGTATTGAAATTGAATGTCAATAAAATTCTAGACACGCTTTGTTTATTGTTTTTGTTTGTCTCTGTTAAGAAAAATTCTGAAGTCTTAACCATGCTGCCGTAGATAACAAATACCAAACGAACATCGAAATGTTGTTGGTCAATATATGCATATCATAACTCATCAGTAAGTTGTACTATTATTATAGGGTAAATAATAAAATGCACCTTAAAAACTAGACCATTCCAGACAGACCAACAGATTTTCGCGTGTCTAAAAGCATGGCTCTAATCAAGTAAAGCGAACAGTGTGTGAAATTTCCTCTATGTTTGGAGTCTGAATTTTCTTTTTTTGTCAATTTCGAACCGAACGCAAACATATTTGTATATAATTACAGAATATCAGTCTGCTAAATGTCATTGTTTGTTCGACTGATTTGATATGGATGGTGTGTATTAAAATAAACAAATACTACATACATAGATTATTTCACATTAAAATCAAAAGACGTAAGATTTATTTGAACAGAAACAAGAAATGTCTTTAAAAAGACAAACGGCGTGTGTACAACCTTATTTCGACCACTTAGAATACAGTTTCGTACATTTTAACATACATTTTCCTGACAGAAAAAAGTACACATTAAACAATTGCAGATCCACTGTAAGTTCTTCCCATTCTTGAAAATTTCATCCAATAGAAGGAAGGATTTCCTCTGATATATAAATACGTCATTTTCGCGCGAATGAAATTATCCAATGGAATGAGGATATTCCTCTTAATCATCAATACGTCATGCCAAGAAATGTAGGTCAAAACTGAGCTTAGACAGCTACGCCGAAAAAAAAACACTTGTCTATAAACCCAATGTTCATATTATTACAGTGCATGAAGTAAGTACTAAAGGGCTGACATCTTGATTAATATTCAGTGTCAGACATCCAATGCATAAAAATTAAATTTTTATTACTTTTTGTTATTATTTGTTTTGATAAAATACGCTTTGAACTTCTAATCAATTTTAAATTTTCTAAATTAATTGTTTTTCAAGGGTAACATTCAAGCTTATTATTGTCAAAAAAAAGATTATTAATGACACGTTCTATCATAATAGATGTAGGAGCACACTGAAGATCTTTTGACTCATATTGCCGACAAGCAAAACTGAAGAATGATTAATTCATAAATATAATTTCAATGGACGCTCCTGCAATCCATTATAAATACGATTTACATTTATTCATATAGAAGGATTTTAAATTGCAGTTAGACAGGTCAATGCTTAATGAAAGACCGTTGTAAATATAAGACGGGTTCTGATAACAATGGGGATTTTTGTTTATTGGTTTGAAATTATCGTATTTTTGCTTTGTATAATGTGCATTAACAATGCATTACACTGTCAAATAAAACTAACGTATTTAATTGATACATATAACTTCTGTGTAATTATTATAACATCCATCAATATAAAAATGCAAGATTGTCAATTAAAGTTATTTGTCATTTATAATATTTGTGTATAAGTTCTAACAATCCTCTGTGCACGTACTGTCACTGAGTGATTAACCGAAGTTGGGTGTCTTTTAAGGATTACCACAACGGAATGTAAGACGATTTTCATAATGAACAATTCGCTATAATTGATATTGATTTCAATTTTCCAGTTGCCAAGTTGTGAATGATTGCATTGAGTTTGTGATGTTATGTTCCCATCAGTCTTCAGTCGGTCTAACATGCATAACATTCACTAAATAATTTTGACTTGCATAGGCTACCTCTATATCGTATGAGGTATCGAGTTATTATGTTAGATTGCTTAATGTGATTATCATCGCATTCAATGCGCCGATTCAGTTGAACTTATCAGGATTTGTAAACACGTGATGCAATCTGGAATGGTTTAGGGTTGAAAGTAAAAGTGAATGTCCGACACACGTCATGGTCATGAAGACAAAACGCTAACATCATTAAAAATCAAGGGTGCATGATTTCTTTGACTACCACACAAAGTGTACTAGTCAACACATTGAATGATAACATATTTTGGTGTTTGGCAAACTTTGTTTAGTTAAGTTGTTTACATTTGTGCCGTGGAATAATTGGTTCATGGCAAAATAGTCAGCATGTCCAGATGCATCTCCTCAGCGTTTGTTTGTTTGTTTCTCGTTGTTGTTGTTGTTGTTGTCGTCGTTGTTGTCGTTATTGTTGTTTTTGCCTATGTTTCATCCCACATTAATATCTAATAGCCCATATCATTATGACTGATTAAAAAGCTTCAGCATATTATGTCAAGTTTCAAGTGTATATTGGTTCTACTGATGATTGTATGTGCGGATGGATTTAACAACCTCTCCCAGATGCCGCCGCCAATGTCCGGTTACCAAGTACAAAGGGTAAGTCTTTGTCTCCGTTTTCGTGTTATTCCATATTTGTCTCTGAATAAATTATTTGCTTGTTTCAATTAACAAAAATCAAGAAATAAAAATTGGTATGTCATCCTTTTCTTATAGGAGCAAAATCCTTAGTGTACTGTGCACTTGAATAATTGATTTTATCTTTTATAGATTATGGGATTTTGGTTTTCGGTGTACCGTAAACCGGCTGGTGTACGGCCAGTTACAGATGATAACAACCTTAATTCTTACTTGTGGCCTCAAAGTAACAATGTTATCGGTATGAGAATTAGATTTGGGTTAGTAAATGAAAGTTTATTATTTTTTGTCTGTCGTAACTTTGTCATCAATGTCACGTTGTATTGAGTACCAGTTCAAAGTCGCGATGCACTATCAATTGTTTTAGATGTCACAGTCACCATACTTTTGAAAACCTTATTGTTTTGTCAATTGACTTTTCTTAAATAACGCTTTATAAGTTTGCCATTAGACGAAAGTTTTTTAAAGAAATTTATAAATGTTGCCCTTTACTTATTAGTTTTAAGCCTGTTTCATTACAGTTGTCTACCAGTCTACATTCACGATGGATATTAGAATATCAATGAATGTAGGCATATGTTTTCTATCATCTTTCAGACTTACACAATGTACTCAGGCTGTTGGAAATCTTCTTGTTCTGTATCCACTAGCTGTCAAAGTGCATTTGAACGATGGTTTTGGTACGTTTGTTTGAAGTTGGGACTACATTACTAGTTAAAATCCCATGTAGCTTTTATTCAGGTCGTTCCTAGGCGGTACTCCTCTGTGAGACTGTTTTTTCCTCCATCTTTTGTATTCTTCTATTTTATATAGTTTTTGGGGCAGCTGGGATTTATTGCATGCATTTCTTTTGTTCTAGAAATTCTTTTCTTATCTATATTCTTAATGCAAACTAAGATTTATGTTTGTGATTCGTACATTTTTACTGCAGTGATTTTCAAGTTAAAAGAAAGGCTCTTGTATTAGATATTAAATATATCAGACAATTAGATTCCTATATACCATACATGCTTATGTTGTTTAATTCAAACCTTTAACATAGTCAGCAGTACATGGTAAAACATATAAATGAACGTGAGAAATGACTGTGTTATGTATGACTAACCTTATGACTTGCTAGATTATTTAATTTAATAGAAATTGCGTTTTTCTGAGATTTTTTCTTAGAAAGCATAACTTGATCGATTGCATTACTAATTCGGGTAATTGTTGCAAAGTTATATTAAATAGCCATGGACTGAATTACAGGAGGATGGATGACTAATTCGGGTAATTGTTGCAAAGTTATATTAAATAGCCATGGACTGAATTACAGGTGGGCGGATGACTAATTCGGGTAATTGTTGCAAAGTTATATTAAATAGCCATGGACTGAATTACAGGAGGATGGATGACTAATTCGGGTAATTGTTGCAAAGTTATATTGAATAGCCATGGACTGAATTACAGGTGGGCGGATGACCTCGGCCACGATAGTGGTTGCAATTGATTACCAGCGATTTTTAATATACTGGGGATGCCGGAGAACTTCTTTGATTGGCAATAAATGTCCCGATCCTTATATCGTGGTTCTATCCAGAAGTCCTACACCTGACATGAGTACCATTGACGCCATTAATTCCGTATTGATGAACATGTGGGGTATAACTGTTCACCATTTACGGAAAATATTGCACACAGGAAGTAAGGCCAATCATCATTTTATACCTTTATTAATACATGTATAATTTTGTGTTTTTCCGAATCTATAAAGTTTTTTAAGCATTGACTTTCTCATCTAAAGTTACCTCCACTTTCCCAGCGGTTTTCATTAATATACACAACAGTAATATAGTGGCCACTTTTATGGCCTAAATCATCAGCCTTAATATTTAGGTAATTCATTTTTTCTAATTGAAATAAACCTTGAAATCGGTCTAAAATAGATGATCATTATAATTAGGTGGCCTCTGAATGAGGTTGCGATGTACTACCTAATTATCTTCATTATGAAGTCAAAAAATGTTTTTAAATTCATATCAGATGCCTGTAACTACGTATTTAGCATTCAATTCAAACTTATGTGATAGCGTTTTGCCTGGACATTTAATTACGTCGTATAATTTAAATAGTAAATCAAAGTACCTTTAATATACTCACATTTGTTTCAGTGTGCTATGGTGTACCGAAGAACTTGTTAAAATAAACTGAAACAGCCTCCCATCACAACATAGGGCTGCACGTCGCAAATAGCGTCACTAAAAAGCAAACATCATCTTTAAACCTATGTTTTATATGCTTCGTCAGTGGTCCTGAATATTTGCAGTTTGTTGTATAATCGTTCTTACATCATAATATCATATGAAATAACAGAAGAAAAGATTCAGTATGGTTTTTGAGTTGGCAGTATGAAATGTATTTTCCTCTATTTTAAATCAAATTATATTATTACTTCGTTCCTCCTGTTGCTATTTATTTATAGTTTCTACCTATGTTGTTATGGGTCACCAATTCGAAACTAATGATCAATGTATTGCTTTGTTGCGACGAATTAAACAGAGATGTGTACTTCATAACTTAGTGAATTGTCTGGAAAATGTACCAGCGCTGTATATTTATAGCACAGTGTAAGTATAGAATGCTTGTAGAAAAAAAAACATGTATACCAAAATCTTCAAAAAATATTTGCGCCCTTAAGACTAAACTGTAGAAAGAGCGCGCCGGCTAGTTCCTTGTTTCATTCACTATCAGATTGGGTATAACGCGGTTATAGAACAGAACAGAACAGACGTGAACAGAACCAAAACGTTATTTCGACTAAGGCATGACGGCTTACCGTCCTAGCATATATACATGTATACAAGAACATGTGTGTTTAATGGATCACTCTGTAATACATGTGTGGTGTATTAATGAATAGCAATTTAGTACGTGTATAGTGATGGAAAATAAATCGTATTTAGCGAATTGAAATAAAGTAAAATGAGAACGTTGTTTGCATATCCGTTAATGTAGTTAACATGAAAACAGTGAAGATTAGGATACAGCGAAGTATTGTTCTTCAAACACGAAATTCTTTATACAGTGCAACCTCTCCAAAACAACACCCCTTGGGAGACGCAAAAATGTTTTGAGAGGTTGCCGCCCTAAGGAGGTTAGATAAACATTCAAGTCGTACAGTGGGGAAAAGCATGCTGTTGTTTAAGGGAGGTTGTCGCTCAAGAGAGGGCCGCTCTGGAGAGGTTGTACTGTATTATTCTTAGTGAAATATGAATAAAGTGAGGTATTTTTCGGGTCCACGGGAATTCACTGTAACTGTGTTCTACTGTGTATTTCCATCAGTCAAAATATCGTTGAAATATTTAACGATATTAGATTAATGATCGATCTATTTTAGGATGTTCAAACCATTAAAAGGACAGTAAGCCCGGGTTTCAGACATGAAACCATTATCAATGGGGTATTATTCCATATGACTTAGGGCTAAATTGATTGTCCTTGACAAAGTGACATAAATATGGTATTAATGAAGCCAACCTATGTATTTACAATTAGCCTTTTGCTTCAGACCGTCCCAAGGCGGGTTTTGGAGGGTGGTGGAAGTCAGTTTTTCTAAGAAAGGTGGGATTTTTTTCTGTGAATCATTTCATGGAGAAAAAAAACCAAAACGTATCACCAATCTTCGTCATGCTGATATAAACTACCACGCACCTCTCTTTTATAACATTGTGTGTATCTTTATGGCACTGGTTGGGAGCCAAATAAATAAAATAACCTGTCTCCATATCTATATAATATTGACATGAATCTAAAAATAGATTTCTATCGCGCAAGATTTTGATGTATGCTAATTAATCAATTATTTTATAAATATTTTAAGTACAAAAGCCATATAAAACTGGCTACACTTCTACATCCTCTTCAATCACATTGAAATAATAATTTTGTTTACTCTCGTTTACCACGTGTGAATAGTTTTGCAAGCAAATAATAATTAGAATACTAATTAAATGCTAATTAAATCAACGTCTATTAAATATTAAAATTTTGTTTCAACAATCCTTTTAAATAGTAAGGCTTTGGGAGACATTCCTATAAATAATGCGAGCCGAATATCGTTTTAATAGTGTGAAGTTGCCACATATTTTTGAAACTTTTGTTATAAATTAGCGACATCGTCTTGTTTCTTTTTAAAAGTCATTAATGCGTGAGTCATTTGAAAATAAAATTATGCGCCAGGTGGGTGGGTGGGGTGAGGGAAGTTTTAAAAAATTCGATTAGTGTATACATGTAGGTCATTCTTGTCGATCAGAATTCTTTTTTGTTATTGTTGTTGTTGTTGTTGATGATGATGAAAGTCCTGCATCACTTTGATATTATTTTGGTGACTTTTCCGTCTTTTAATGGTGGTCGAAGATCACAGCCGTACACCTAAGTAGAACCATTGATTTTCCGTAACTTATCTGGACAGTCTCCTGACATGTGATTTCTTTCTGACCCGTGGTGTAATTCGAATTCACAGCGGCGAGGGGCTAGAGAAAAACTAGTCGGCGACTTAACCATTCGACCATATTTATTGTTCTGTAACGAAGTGGTAACTATTGTCAATGACCACCAATTGGACATTAGTTAATTCGCGCAATGTATGTTTTATAAGCTAATTATTATTCTATGCTCGTAATAAATGCATGAATTGAATATTAAATGAGCATGTTCTTGATTAAGATTATGTGGCTAGTTTAATTACTTAAAATGTCAATGTTGTCCGGTAAAATTGTTGTTGCGTGATTAATTTATATGCTTTTCATAAGTTGTGGTCGTCACTTCAGTCCGTTGTTAAGAAGATTTATAGAACTTCCTTTTAATTGTAGTGTTATGTATAATAATTATGCATATATAGCATTGTGATTGTAAAATTATTTGTATACGATTTTCTTGGAACACATTAACACTGAGTATTGAGCGGAAGAGCTGTTTGTTCTTAGCCTAAGGATTGTACGCAAGAGGTATGAATAATTTACTAGTAATTCATATCATTCAACACTTATTTTAATAATTATTGTGAATGATCTGGTAAACAATGCATAATTTCATTGTATAAAGTTATTGTTTTATAGTTAATATCAAAGTCATTATTTTTCTGTGATATGTCTCACCTCATGTGACTTATTGTCCTGTCTTACTATAGCATATTTGGCAGCGTATGGTGACGATGAAAGATTTTGTGCTGCTCAGAACTAACAGCGTTTGCCGAATGTATTTGTCAATTACTACTCGTACGCTATGAAGTCGTTACATAAACGTCAAAATACACTGGTTTTTTTTCATACGTTCGGCATACGCTGCTAAATACGTCGTAGTGTAGCAGGACCATTGTAATAGATGTAGTTTTTTCTATCTTTTTTTATACAGTTTACTTGTTTCCAAAGATTGTTTGATATACAAAATGTAATAAGATCTTTCAATGTCTCGATGTAAGTATGAAGCCTAACTGATATTGAGAAAATTTGAAATTTCTAAGATTTAAAATACAACTTTCAGGGAACTGAAGAAAAAAACTACACACCAATATGTCTAGCTATATGTGTACAGTGGTTCTGCTGATTGTCGTCTGCGTGGACGGATTTAACAATATTTCACAAATGCCAACACCTATGCCAGACTACGAAGTAGACGAAGTGAGTTTGTTTTGTTTTATTTCCAGGGTTATTAAAACAAATTTGTGATTGTATGAAATACATGTCTTTTGAGTGTTAAACACTACGTGGATGAAACAATGCTATTGCTTGTTTTGTAAGACTAATTATTGTGTACTTTTCTGGGTGAAGTGTGTGTTTTTACTCTCAACAGGCATTGGGACACTGGTTTGCTGTGTACCGTAAGCCGTCAAAAGGATGGCCGAGTACGAGGGACGACACTAATCGTAATTATTTCTTGAGTGAAAAGAGAGACAATTTTCTCGGATATCATCTATTATTTGGGTGAGTGATCTGATACATTCGTGTCTTCGCTGAGCGTAATATTTAGATTGTTGGTTCGGAGTTGAATCATTCGCTTTCTAACTAAACTGTAGGCTTGATGGTCCTCTGTATACTTTGTATGACATTGCATCTGTAGGGGGCTTTATTTAGCATCTAAAGAAAAACAAAAACACTACATTCATTAATTGCTTCTCACAAAACTTAAGAAAAATGTTAATACAAGAGAACATCTAATATCGTGATTTTTTATGATGACTAATTTGTTGTTGTAACAATCCATAAATCGACGGTGACAGTGAAGATAACACCAGATACAAAACTTTTTACAATTTTTCAGAAAGAAACAGTGCACTGAGTACTTCGGTAATATTGCTGTTCTGAAACCTCCATCTGTGCATTTGACTATGACAACTGGTACGTAAATATTAAAACTTACGTAACAGAGCTTATTTATTTGTTGAAGGATGATATCATAGTCCTATCCCACCAAACATGCGGTATTTCTCATTCGAACACTATCTGCATTAGGCCTAAACAAAAACAGGTTTGTTTCCGGTCACATGCCAAAAAATATGTATCGGTAGGTAGGGATTTTTTTCTTTTATGTTTTTTTTTACATATATCGGCAACTCTGTTGTGAAAATTACAATATAGCACTAAGATTTCGATGTCGTAAAAACTTATGAGTCGGTAGGTAAAAGATTGGGTCGGTCAAGTAACCGGTAGCAAACCTCTTTCAGGCCTTATTTACACCACATGCATAATTACAGTAAAGCATTGATGATGAAACTACCTTCGAGACCCGAAAATTTTATCGTAATAATGAGGTGGTCTCATTATCATGTTGAATAATAGGAGAGTTATTGAAAGCCGGTACAAAATAAGTGGTCGTTGAGGTGGTTGCTATGTGAAGTTTTACTCCACGGGGGAAAGATTTACCCATACATTGCTGAACTAAGGTCTATATCTTATCACCTGAAGAAGTATCAGTACAAAGTCATTGTTTCGTAAATATGATGTCCGATATGGAATCTTTATATAAGTGTTACAAATGAGAGCAACGTATCTTATTTTTGAATGGCACCAACATCGCGATATTGTTCCAAAAACTGTTTGACCTAGCTCAGCGTTTACCAAACTACCTTGCAAAAAGAGAAGAATGGCTTTGTTAGTAAAACTGGTTCATCGGCAGAATTTTGGAGAATTTAACTAAAAGATACTAACTATGTCTTGATTTCATTATTATTTATATCTAAACCAATTTCATCAGGAAACTTAAACATTCTGCTAATGGTTTACATATCAGATATAGATTTAACAGCTGACATCAGATCCCCAAAACAATAAATCACATTTTATGTCGTAAAGGAAGCAGGAAATATTGTCGGATTGTTTTAATTAATTGAGACCAACGACATGACAAATGTGTCGTATGGCTATATTTCGACTACTTAGGATTGAGACTCATTTTCGTGCAAATTTAGGTTCGTAAATTCGAATACAGGGCGCAGCGTAATGTTCTCTGTGACAATTTGGTTGAGGCAGCGTCTTACGTCATTCGCTGATGTTTAGTTTAGAGACGTTGGCAGTTACAGGTTACGTCGTACAAGATAACTACTAAGCAAACGTGTTAAGTGAACTGTCCATCTGTATTTGAATAAAATTCTCTTTAAAACGGATGTACAATACAAAATTATTCATAAAACTGAATCATTTAATTGCAGCTGGTATGTTGACGAGCAAATTGGTAATGGTTGGATCAGATTATGAAAGATATCTAGTTTTTTGGGGATGTAGAATAGAGTTTTTGACGGGCAACAATTGTAGTGATCCTTACATCATGGTACTCACAAGAACTCCTACACCAGACATGAATACCATTGTTGCGGTGAACACAGTATTGATGAATATGTGGGGTAAAACTGTCCATGACTTACATGAAATATTACATAATGGCGGTAAGTAAGCAATTATCACAAATATCATAGTAAAGTTGCACTTTAGAAACAGAAATAAACGAAAGCAATTCAAGTCACTAAATATTAAAGTGTTTATAATATGTACATAGCTGCTAATTAAAATATACACAGGGGTCTACAGCCTAGTCTTAATACTTTATGTAATACATACGAATATCTATGTAAAGTACATTAAGTTAGTCTTGATTATACAGTTATACACGTTTAACTTATTTGCGCACTGTCGAATAAAAAACCCATAAACTAATGATATTATATACATGTACATTTCAGTGTGCCATATTGGACCAAAAAATGCTTCTACATTGAACTAAATCAGTCTATTTCGCTCTACATAGCCTTAGTAAGATGTATCGGGAATGTGCGAGTCAGACTTAAAACATTGTTACATATTAACGAGTTCATAAGGAGACCGTTTTTATGAGAAGCATGACTGCAAGTTACATTTATAGGCACTCGGTTTCCGTGATTTTTATACCCGTACAGACATTGTTTTTAATCTAAACTCATCGAACAACGCAAATCTGTCAAAATTCCATACCGCTACTGTGCATATAAGAGATATTTTTATGCACAGCATTTAGGCTTGTCGCAGTACTAATCGGGAAATAATTAGGCTGGTCGCTACTCCCGGCCGTTTAATGAGCATTTTTTCACGGGGGGGAATTTTAAGTGGTCGTTGTGCACAGGCGGCCGCTACTCGCGGGAGGTCGTAAGTACAAGGTCCTTTCTCAAGTTTGCTCAAATAAATATGGTCGGCCCCTTTTAGGGGCCGCTAAAGCTAAAAATAGAAATACCTTAAAATGACTTTTTCTCATGTTTCTTTCGATGGACTATTACCAAACTTGGTTTTTAGCATCTTTAGATAGTGTTCTATCAGATTTGCGAAAAAAAATGGTTGGCCCCTAATAAGGGCCGCTAGAGCTAAAATAGAAATACCTTTAAACGTCTTTTACTCATGAACCAATAAATGGATCATCACCAAACTTGGTCTGTTGCATCTTTAGATGATCCTCTCTCAAGTTTGCTCAAATAAATATGGTCGGCCCCTTTTAGGGGCCGCTAAAGCTAAAAATAGAAATACCTTAAAATGACATTTTCTCGTGTTTCTTTCGATGAACTATTACCAAACTTGGTTTTTAGCATCTTTAGATAGTGTTCTATCAGATCTGCTCAAATAAAAATGGTTGGCCCCAATTAGGGGCCACTAGAGCTAAACAGAAATACCTTTAAATGACTTCTTTTCATGAACCAATGGTTGGATCATCACCAAATTTGGTCTGCGGCATCCTTCCGTCATCACGAAAATTCTTTTGTAGTATCCTTTGATAGTCCTTTATCAAGTTTATTATTGTTCCCCATTATTTGCCCACAATGGTACCTTTATTACTTTTTTAGTAACAAGTTAATTAATAATTATTCTGGTGAGCAATGCAGGGCCATCATGGCCCGCTTATTCTCTGTACTATCAGTTCAAGCGTTCAGTTCTTAGATGTTTCAAATTATGATACAATTTACTATAATTATTATAGTCAGTGGGTAATGAAGAATTATGATGCCCCAAATCTGCGGTGCACTATTTTTTTCAAATGTAGTGGGTATTCACCCAATTGCTTCAAATTTCAAAAATACCTGAAAATGTTATATGGAGCTCTGCACATTAAATATTGTTTTCAATAATTTCAAAAATTATTCGAGTTATCCACTTTACTCTTAAAACATTAACTCTGGGTGCATGAAGACAGTATGCTATTTTATATATTGATTTATAAGATTTGACATTGGTGTCGCTTATCCTGTACAGGGACAGCAAACAGCAACACATATCACAGTATTTCAGAAGCCCTGCGTTGAAAATATTGGCAGCACAGTCTCAAACGATAACAAAGATATACCGTTGTTTTATCAATAGATAAATAATTGACTATTTTTCTTATTTCCTAATGTATTTTCAACGAAATCAAACGTTGAGAAATTCAAAACATTGCTTGCAATATCAATAATAAGATGCATTTATTTCATAGTTGCGGTTGCATAAAATACAGGTGAGAATAAGATGTTCTTGTGTAACTCTGTTTAATAAATTAAGCACTACTGAAAACATGTTTATTGCTTTGATTAACCCCCCCCCCCCAAAAACAAAAATAAATACTAGACAAAAACGATCACAAATCGTTTCATCAGGTACACTGTCCACGACTTGGTACTACTGTTGAATGAAAAATCAACTTTTTTTAAATGTAATTAATCTGTCCACAAACACGAACATCGCACAATGCTGCTACAATGCAAATGTCTATGTTTTATTATGCAACACTACATAAATAAGGCATCATAATGAAGCGCTAGAACTTTTATGTACCATAGTCAGCAACAAAACAAACACCATCAAGTATGTTGCTCAGGAGGCAAGGGGCGCAACAGTATCCCTTTCAGTTTCTTCAAAGATTGAATTTCAGAGTTAGTAAATATCATATAGCAAATTTGGACAGAAATGAAGAAACTGCCTTAACCTTCAGTTAGGACAATCAGTTCTTCCGTGACTTTTCACTGACATTTGCTTAATTTTCTAGCTTCACTGACACTTTCCACAATTTCCTAACAATTCTCCCATCTTGAAATACAAAATGGTTGATGATTCAGTACAATGAAGTATTTTGAATGATAGGGTGAAAATTACAAATGTGTGAATTTTTGATTTATTTTGTCTAATAAAGTCTCAGTACTCACCATGTACAAGAAAATGCCGAAAGGTTGATACACAAGGAAATTATATTCTTGTATTGTCATGCAGTTCATGTCATACTAAGAGTCTATGAACTATTTGGCAACAATCTTCAACACTGTAATAGATATTATTCGTTTAAATCCATTTTTCCAGTAATACAGCTTGGCTTGTTTCAACATTCTCCTGAACATCAGTATATCATATAGATTAAGGTTAAACTATGTGTATAAATTACTTTTAAGTTTCTTCTGATCCTTTAAGACTTAAAAGAGCCAGAAAAAAATCCTTGCTCATTATCATGCTTTTTAGATATGACCTTAAATGAAGAGAATAACAACTAGGGAACATTTTATTTCTCAACAATCAAGTATCAACATAATAAATAATGCATACTTTGTATTTGAAAATGACAGTTGCATAAATTGTTTGTTATTGCTTTGTCAGTAAAAGCTGTTACGTTTACTTGATCTAATACAACAAGGAAAACAAAATGTCAACACATAATTCTCTTCCAATAACATATCTTAAAACTGATACTCACCAATGATTAAGTTTGTAAGCAATCTGCCAAATTATAATGAAGACTTCAGAATAACACAGATATATTACAGTTAATCACAACAGGTAATCTTCATAAACAGTAACAGCTTGTAAACAATATAAACAAAACATTCCATCTTATACATAATGCTGTAATATTCATCATAATGTAAACTATAAAATCATTCAAGCCAAAATTCTACATCATATGTTTACAACAAAATGTATTAATGTTGTGTGCAAAAAACATGGAGATGCCATAAAAATATTGACACTGCAATCACTTGTGTCATACAGAAGTATTTCAACAGCTGCATTAACTAGTAATTATTCTCTACGTAGTGGTAAAATATTTGTCAAATGAAAAAAATCAGTCTACCCATCTATGAATGCAACAAAAAGTGATTTGCAACAAAGTAGTAAGACTATACAACAACTTAATCACAGAGAGGAACAAAGATTTCATACATTACCTTCAATATAAATCAACATATATTTTTCAATCATAACAAAGTTTTCATATTAAGATTTCCTGCTAGGCAAATATCACAGAATATGATCACAGACAGATATAATAAGTTATCACAGTTCATTACAAAATCCCCAAAACCAAAATATTGTAGCAATTTTGACACTTATTTCATTCTTTATTCCAGATTCAGTGCTTTCAGTGCAAGCATATAATGTTTACCAAACAAAAAAACATTTTAAACGGCAAAAAAACTTTTTAATGGTATCCAAAACAACCAATTTCATACAGTATCACTAAATGTGCTTTCACTAATACCAAATACATGTATGAACATTTAATTGGTAAAAGAAAAAAGACTAAAATATTTATTAGACATTTAAATAGTAATTTGGACCCTTTCCGGGACTTACACTATTTTTCCAATTTAAATACATGTACATGAACAAAATACACCTTGGTAATGAATCCTATTCACCATTTACACATTTGATAGCAACTCATTTTTTTGTTTTTAAACAGCAATTACAGCTGCTAGGCATTCAAAATACTATACCCATTCAGAACAAAAGTGAAATGTAAAAAACATTCAAAAATATTGTTAAATACAGAAAATCAATGCACATACTTTGTTCAGGGACACATGTAACAAGAATTAGATTCTGAAATGTCCAATAATATAACCTAAACCATCAAAACAATGTAACAAATAAGGCAAAAATATCACTCTTCCATTAAATCAAATGGATCACTGAATTCTTCAACCTCCGAAGATGTATGAGAATTTTCATGTTGGATGCCGAGTTCTCTTATTTTGCTGGATCCATCATTGATTGTATCATACATGGATTGTTCTTCGAGGTCAAAGTCATCACCAACATCTTCATCTAGACTTTGGTCAGCACTTTTCAGTGTATTGACTACATCTCCTCTGGCATCTTCAGTACCAAACAGTTCAAGCTCATCACACTGTTTGTCTTCATCATTGTCATCATTACCTATGGTAACCAAAATTTCATTTTCCATTGACTTCATACTCATTTCTATGTCATCACCAGCCAGTATGTCAAATTCATCAGATTCATGACCAATTATATCCTTCTCATCAACAGCATTTGAAACAACATCATGAGTAATTTTGTTGTCTTGAACATCTTCCTTTTCCAAAATGTTGACTTTTGGTAAATTGAAATCTTTTGTGCATTTTTTCATCTTTTTCTTCTCTTCATTCACTTTCACCTGTTGTTTTTCATTTTGATCTTTCATCTTTCTTTTCTTGTCTCCAGCCTTCGTTTCATGCTTGTGCTCTCCAGAAACTCTTTTATTTGTTGCCTCAGATTTATCTTCTTGCGCTTTCTTAATTTTTTTTCTATTTCCTGTCTTGTTCTTTCCATCATTTTTATCCCCTGTCCCAACTGAATATTTCTTATCCCTACTGTCTGCATGATTTTTGTCAGGATGTTCATCAAAAACAGGACTTGGATCAAGCACAGCTTTACTGAAAATTTTTGTCTCAGAATCTTCAATGCTATCATTTGTCTTTGAGTCTTTGTCCTCAACAAATCTTACTCCTTTAATGTTGAGATGAAAAAGAGACAACAAAATTTAATACACAAAACTACTTTAAATCAATTATGCTCATTACAGAGCAAAGAACATTGTTAATTGCATACTTATGGGAATTGGCAACAAGCTAATCTGTTACACTACATAATTCAATAAATATTTGTCAGTGATTGGAATGCTACAATTCTGTTGGATACTGAATATTTCTTACAGACAGACAAGAATATTTTTGTGACACACTAAAATAAAAATAGTTTACAATCTTAAAACATGCAATAAAGAAAGTATTTAAACAACAGAAGAAATAATGAAACCTATATCAGAATGTTTCTTGGATTTCTTTTCCACAACCACAAGACAGTCAGGAACAAAGTCAGAATCTGTGATGATTTTAGAAACAAGATAATTATACAATACATGGCAATTTATAAGAATTACAAAACATCACTTTTCAAAATATAAAGCATTCATCTCTAAAATAGGAAATTACTTGAACTTGTATACAATAATCCTTTTCTGCAAAGTACAATAGGGTTTATCTCTCAAACAAATGCCCAATTGTATGCTTATAGTGAATTAGCCTGTGCAAAAAGGAGTCTGGATTTCAAAAGAATTCAATTATTAAAAACTCCACTAATTTAGACAAAAAAAACAGAAATATCAAAATGTGGTAAAAAGAAAAATATTCAAAAATTGTTGCAAAACGTTGATACATTTTAATACCTTCATCTGAGTCATCAAGCTGGCTATCCAGAGAGTTCAACATTTCTTCAACATTATCCAACAAAGATTCTGTATTTTCTAAAACATCATCCACAGTGGAATCATCCAAATATTCAGTTTGATCAATCTGTCCCAATTGTTTTGGGGCAATCTTTGATTTCTTAACTTTCACTACAATGGCAAAAAGAAAATCTTCAAACAATTCATGTCTGTATTGTGATGAACATAATCGTATACACTGAACAAATGTTATAAGTTGCTGAATGTTTCTGTTGATGATCAGACTTCCATTTTTCGCTTCAAAGTCACAAAGAAAGTACTTCTAGATGCTGTACAAATTTAACTTTGATGTAACATCAACTGAAATTCAACCTCTTAAAACTTATATCACTATACACATCAAATGTGCAAACAGTATATGGATCACTCTTTCCCAAGGGGTAACCTAATGTATCATAAGTCAATTATTGCACTAATCTTCCATCACTTTACTTACAAAGACAGGAGACAACATTTGAGATCAACAGTTACATAATAAGAAAAGTTCACAAACTTTGTTTTATTACAGCAACAATAATGAGAAATAATATGTTTACCTATTTTATTTGAAGACCAAGGACCTTTATACCTGGCAGCAAACCCGAACAGTTGTATTCGTTCCTGAGAAGCAATTTCAAAAATTTTGAACAAAATCAAACAAATTCATTGTTTAAGAATACCATACTTGAAATCAAAATTTCAGTTCAACTTAAGGCAAGATTCACAGCAAATTGCCTAATTTTTAAATAACACAACATCATATTAAAGCCAAAGCTTCAAATTTAGATTTAGAAATCTACCACATAAATTAAGGCTAAAAGACAACCTTTAGTGTACATTTTAGGGAGTTGACAGCATTTTTCTTAGCTTTTGCAACTTCTTTTACAAGTGCAGTGTGTTTCTTCTTCGATCTCTGAAAAGGGAACATCTGCAGACATAAATTATTTCAAAAACAAATCTATAATTAAAGGGACAAAACTGCCACTGAACATATACTGAACAAAGTAAGGCTTGCAGCTCCTGAGAAAAAAGTTTGAATTAAAAGTAATAGAAAGCGATTCCAAAGATTTTATTCTATAACTGACTTATAACCACATAAACTCTATACTTAGAACTCAGACTTGTACATATTTATTTACAAACTGCCATAACAAATTAAATGTTCAAGATGTACAAAGTCAATTCTTCCTTTTATACATAAATTACATTCAAGTTAATAAAAAAAATTATCAAAGCTAACAATCTCATTTGCTATTTACAAAAGGACAAAGCACTAGGAAAAGTTGTCTGTCAAAGAATTGATAAATGACCAGTCAGCAATTATTTCTGTACTCATCTTAGCACAAAACTTATCATTGCTTAAAATGAGTCCAATACATTATTGCATTGATAATTATATTTTCAGTCAGGGCTATGTGTGGTACAAACAGTTCTGTACAGATATGTTTATGGGTCTTCCAACATTCATAAATCATGAAAAAAAACATGGTAACATAACTCATGCCAGCAACTTTCCCATGTAATTGACTAGCAGCAAATAAATCATGAGCAGAAAATTAACTGCCACAGAATACAGTGAGGTTACTTCTTGAAGAATATGAGCCATACAAAAATGGTATTAAGGTAACAAAGTACATGTAATTTTAAATACATTTATAAAAACCTGACTAAATTACATGTAGGTCAGGATTTTGGCATACTTTTCAAGAGCTGTTTTTGATTTTGTACTGCTTCAGTTTTTGCCTCCAATACACAAAATTAATGTTCATGTATAATTAAGAGATAAACTTCTACATTTAACATTAACATTGAAAACTATCAATACTTCATTATTCTTTGAGTCAGTATTCTTTTAACAGCCTGTTACCTGTATAACAACTCCATCATTTTCTTCATCTCCTGTAAATGGTACAATGAGCTCAGACTTCACCCAGACTCGGGATACATGATCATCAAAAAATACTACATGGTAGTGGGTCTGAAATATCAACAACATTATGGACGACAAAAGCAAACAAATTAATTAAATAATAAAAAATGAAATAAAAATCATTGTTTATATGTAAATTGCATACATATAACTTATACAAAATCAAATTAAAAATCTCTACTCATGACAATTTCAAAAGATTTAGAATTTTCCAACAAAAAATATATAAGTTGAACATTTTAAAAACACTTTTCATATGCTTTCAGTCCCATGTTAAAAAAAAAAACGAAAACTTACAGGGAACATTGAGTCATCTGAATCAATACTGAAGTATGTTTCAGTATCTGGATCTATCTCTACCATAGCAGGCCACCTAGAATATTAGTAGTGATCTTCAAAACAAAATTTAATTTCAACATAAGGTCGAATGGTATACCTCTTTGTTTGATAAAATTACTAAGCAAAATAAAAATTTCTTGCAATTGTTAAGGGTGTGTCAAGTGTTGTAGAAATGTATATTCAAGTAGGGCAATGTTAAATCGCTGCTTTTGGCAGATTTAATGCCTATGCATAAGAACTGTATTATTACCCAAGAACACATAGATTTATTATTAAAATGACAAAAAAATAAATCTGTAATTTGAAATCGTGAGATCAATCAGAACAAATTAACAGAAAATGCACAAATTTAGTGCTAATTTAATACATCTTTATCTGTTTTGGATGTTATTCAGGCAACAATATTTTAATTTTAGCTCGCTCCAGAAGTGCTGTGTTCTTTACCATGGATATCCTGACATTTTTGCCCATACAACAGATCCTTCAGTAAACTTTGTGTAAATATGTTCATTTTCATCATAATGCTCCTCAGGCTTGTCGCAACTGTTGTATTCCATGTCTAGAATTAAATAAATAACAACTGGACACTTTTTTCCTTAAGAAACTACTAGACAGCCAGTTCTGTTTTAAACAACTCAGTAGTACTTGACTTGTCTTGAGTCTGATTTTAAAAATAATAAATTACCTTGGAATGACCAAATAAACATTGATAAATACAAAGTCACACAGGATATCTCATTTTTTTGTTTTTGTATTTATAAAAGATGAAATCTATAGACTCTGGAAACTAGCTTAGGTCAGAATTGTTAATCACAAGGTCTGGAACCAAGGTTATAAAACTTAAGATTGTTCTTCAATATAAAAGTATAAAACATAAAATTCAAATTTGTGTCAGGGTGTTCAAAATGCAATAAGTATCTTGAACATGCAATTATTATTTATGACATCGGCACAATTGTAACAATAAATGAATCTTAGCCTACTAGTATTCATTGAACATGTCCATCTGTCTGGTACCAAGACAGGATCACTGACATCATGTAGATATCTCCATTTCTCACAACTGTTGTTGCAGCACATAACCCAGGTACCTGTAATATATCATTTTAACGCAAATTAGTGCAACATACTCATCAAACACATTATTTTCTTTTAGAAACCTGTTTACTCTTCAACTGTATAAGCATTAAACCATCTTTTCAACAATCAAAATAATTAATGCATTCAGACTAAAAAAGTCCACTTTTCAGACCTTGTAAACATTAAAATTCTCAACTGAAAGACTTTTGCCTGATAAGTGGATGTTTGACAATTTTCAGTTGAACAGTTTCTCCATTGATAATTGTTATGTAAAATTTGGTATTGAAACAACCTTTGGTATTTAGCTCTCTTTGCTGCATCTTTCTCTTCCTGCTGATCTTTTTCTCTGAAGATTTCAAAGGCTGCTTAGGAAGAGCTATACTCTTTGTACAGTAACTAGGTCTGTTTTTCTTTGGAGTAGTTCCCTCTTTCTTTTTCTTTAGCTGTTTCATTTTACATATCTTATCTACCATTGATGGTTCTAAGGTTAATAGAATTTTGTTTAATTTCATGAGCAGATGTATGTTTTATATTCAAGTTGTCAAAGTGGGCAACAAGTTAATAAATTACTTATCATTAATAACTGCAAACAGTATTTGATATTAACTAATCACTGTTTCCACAGCATTGTAAGACTGAAGGCTATATAAAATAAATCTATTATGCCAAACACTAATAAATTGATATTTTTATCATATTTCAATTATTTTCTGTTTTGTTTCAATTTATTACATTTAAAAATCCCTGATGTACAAATTAACTGACTGAAACTACAAATTGCTTTATGCTCAAAAAAGTCTCATTCAAATTGGATTTGTAAGATTTACTGAAATGTACAGTTAAGTGACTTGTCTACAAAAAACAATAAATCAATGTAACATATTTACCTTTGCAGTCACTAAATGGTAGATGTTTTGGCTCAAGTTTCTTCTTGGCTTTAAGAATTTTCTTCTTCTTTTTTATTGGTGTCGTAATATTCACTGGTAATTTATCAGTATCATCAGCTACACTGGCAGCAGGTGTAATTTCATTTTCACTTTGTGCAATACTGTAAACCAAAGCAATATCGACTCAGTCTAGCATGAAAGGCAGATCATTTATACTGCAAGTGGGTTAGGCATCTAATAAGTGTATGAATGGATTTTATACTAAAATAACAAGCAATTTCACCACATTAGAGGTGGGAAACTAATGATTTTGAATGCATTATCCTCAGTCAATTATTTAATGTGTGATAATTGAACTAAAGTGAATAATAATCATGTCATTAAATCTACAGCAATTCAGTAATGAGACAAAACAGTATAAGATTACATACAGCACATAACAAAGGTTCTAAATTTCTTTGCATGAAACAAGTTCAGGGAGTTAAAAAACATTGATTTGTACGTGAATTGCAAGAAGACAAGTTTCCTACAGAGTCAACCACCACTTGATTTATATATTTTGATAAACCACAAAATTGCACAGAATTACATTTAAATGGTGAAATAACAGTGATGCCTGGCCTTTACTTTCAATCTGTTACATCATCATTAATGATTATCAACTAAAATATAATACCTTTCCACTTCTTCAACATTTACATCCAACGCATTTGGCACAATATCATCAACATCATCATCATAGGCTTCATTGTCATCATTATAAGCAGCATCGGCATTAGCAATAGCATTGCCAACAACATCTTTTTTTTCCACATCAAGTCGGTCTACACCAACCACAGATTCAGTTTCATCATAAGCACTATCTGCCCCGTCAAGTCCAATATTTATTGTATGCTTTTCATCACCTTGAAAATTTTAAACAAGAATGTGAGTTGACAAAGCACAAAGAATTAGTTCATCATCATTTACTAGTGTCATCAAAGTTTTTTAAGACTTGCTAGCAAGAAAATAATACTGGTCATATTTTTGTTACATGTAAAAACATGTAAATATGCTTAAATTACAAGAATTCCATTCAATATGTAAGAAACTATAGGTTCTCAAAAGCATAGAATTATAGACACAAGTTGAATATCTACTGTCAAATCTACATTACATCTATAATGTTCCCTTCAGGCAAAAACTAGAAGTGTGATGTCTCATCGATAGGACAACATTAAATCTACACTAATTAGAGAATTTCAATATTCAAGTACATAACTGATACCTACAATTCAACAAAACTACAGTACCATCACTATGCAAATTATCAACATTTGTTTTATTCACAGAAATAGAGCTGTCTGATTGTTCTTGCACATCTTTTAGCATTTCAACATCATCATTTTCTTTCATTTTCTTTTCATTTGTCTCTGCTCTTGCCTTCTTTCCAACAGTAATACTATATTTCTTTTTTACTGACACCTTAACTTTGGGTGGGGATGTTACTTTAGGCTGCCAATCTGAATAAAATATTTATTTCCAAAAGTTTAAACATTTCACAGACTTCCTTCAAATTGAACAGCCTTTCATTTATGATACTGTAAACATAATGATATTGCTTATAAAGTAATAACTTATTGGTTTATTACTATTTAGGTTATTCAAGAAACCTAACTGATAAAACTTACAGCAATAATGTAATCTTGTTTGAGAGAAGATATTTGAAATTGAGAAGTAAATGAACAGAAAGACAATAATAATAAATGGTAATAAGTAACATCTGAAAATAGTCATCAGAATAATCAGTCCATATTCAAAATAACACAATGACAAATGTCTCACTGACAGAAATGAGGTAAATCAGAGGCAAAAATAATGTGATTCAAAAAATTTACCTTCCATGTCAAGATTCACCGTATTTTCCAAAACTGCATCAAATATAGCATCATATTCAACATCAGACAGAGATCTTACTGGCAAAATCTGCAGAAAATAAATACACAGTTAGGTTTTGATACCAAATTAGATTGAAATTGACCTAAATTACAAAGTCAGCATGCTTTGAATCGTTTGATTAGTTAATGTTACTTAAAAATCTAACTTTCTGCAATGGTAATGCTAGTTATCATTATTAAACACCATATATATGTGTGCTACCAAAAATTACCTTTTTTGCATTCTGGTCACTATCTGATTTTTTCTTGTCATCTGTTAATGTTTTGGTCTTATCAGAAGAGCCAGTAATATTATTGTCCACTTTCAGCCTTTTCATTTTATCCTATGAAATAAATCCACAGCCATTAATTGTTACAATGACAGTAACAAGGTTTAGAAGCCTAAGGGCAACATGCCAAGCCCACTATTGCCAAGAGATGTAGAAGTAGTATTATAATGGTATAGATAAGCTGTTGTAGACCAATTTAGAACATTTTTGGCATTTGACCTTAAAATGTGACCTTGTCCTATGAGCTACACACATTGATCTTAGGCACAACACACGATGTCAACATGGTGAACATTTGTACCAAGTAATTTCAACATCCCCATCTCATGACAGAGTAATTATCTGAACAAGCATAATCTGGATGAACAGATAAAATATACCAAACACACAACATAGACTATGTTGAGCTTACACCAAGTGTAAATAAAATACTAAATAATTTTTTTTAAAAAAAGACTGCATCAAAAAATGGCTAAAAATGAGAGGGCGAGTAAAAAGATAAATAAGTTATTTGTTAAATTCTTTGCTGCAGATTCTTGTTGGCAGATTCATAAGTCAATGAACACTGCTTATACTGACAATAAAAGTCAAAATCAAGTTTACCTTCTGGCTTGATTTAGGACTTCCGGGGGTATTCTGTTTCAAAGCGAACTTTGGTTTCTTTTTGACAACCTGTAACAATAAAAATGTGTACATGATAATTCAAGAAAAAAACATTTGATGTAAAAAATATGCACCAATACTGAAAAATAAAATAGAACAAACAATAGTGAAATCTTAAAGTTTGAAGCAACTAATTTCATAACAAATAATATGCAAAATATAAAGAATCATTCACTAAGTATTAAACAATACAATATCTTTACCATCATCAACAAGAGAGAACCAATGTTTCAAAATGTATAGAAATATTTACAGTTCTCTCCCTTACAAAAATAATTAAGCCAGTAGCATAAAAATAGCAACAGTTACAGTTTACCTGCTTTGATGTTGAAGCACTTGAGATGCCATCTGTATTAGAACTACTATCTCCTTGTCTTGTAGGTTTTATTACTTCAGTTGTTATTCCTTTATTTTCAGAGTAAATATCTCCACTGGGACCTGGTTTCAAATGTGTCTGAGCAGAACAAAATGTTACATCTCATTTTGATAAATGTAATAAGCAAATATAGAACAATAGACAGTAATATTAAAGTTACATATATACATATACCTCAGTGTTTTCAGAATGTAATAAGATAAACTAGACTTGATTAGATGCTCTTGACACCTGTTAACTAATGTTAAAGAGCCATTCTACATTTTACACATGCAATGCAAGATTTGTCTACTGCAAATAAAATTGCTATTTCATACAAGCTTATACTAGGTTTCAGATGATTGCCATAACAGCTTAAGCCTTATCAAACTTTGCAGTAAGTTGTTGGTTGCTAAATAAACAGTAAAAACATTTAATAGCAGTTATTTACGTTTCTGATGCTAATATTAGATATAAGACAAATCAATCTATTCTGAACTTAAGGCTAATTAAACACAGGAGCACTTTTTCCTGTTATGAATGTGAAACTTCATAACTCCAAAAATCAGTTGTTTTAAATGACTAGCTTTATTATTTCTGGATGTAATACATTTATGTTTTACTTACAGGTACAAGGTGCTCCTCTGGTGAGGATGATTCTGATGGCTGATTGATCTTGGCCTTTACAGGAGCTATGAAAAATGACTTTAAATAATCAATTTTCACAATATTAGCATACTACAGACATTTGCATAAAGACTTGCCATGCATTACTTCATACACTGACTATTTGAGTCTGTTATCAGATCTTTCCATTATCACAAAAATAAAGACTGTTCAATAGTAACTTCAGACAAATCCATTTTGTTCAATCAATTTATTTGATAGACATTTTGTGGTAACCCAATTTGATTCTAACTAATTAATACAAAAATTATTGAGAATAACAAAAATAAAAATAATTTTATCTTCGTTTACAAAAGGACCAATGACAGAACAAATAGCTAGATTTATGACAGCAGCTTGTGAAACACTAGGTTATGGGGCACAACTGAAGTTTGTGTCATAGTTATAATTTCATGTATACATATGTCTTGAGTTTGTTCATGTCCTCAAGAAGAAGTCATTTAGAATGATAATGCATGATTATGATATATATATTATGTCATGTATATAACTTGGCATAAACATGAATTTTATTCAAGCACACAAGTTACAGATTACCATGCATTATAAGTTGCAAAAACTAGTGCTTGCAGTGCTTTGATTCTGTAAGTCTATTTAACTAGCATTTCATACATTTTAATGATGAAGATCTTATGATTTTTTCTGGTTTAATTCAACTTGTCTAATGTGTAATATTTTAGAAAAACAAGAAGAAATGTCTTTTAAAACATACCAGAAAATGAGGGGCATTTAAAACCATTCACTTTCTTTCCAACATTCTTAGATGCCGACTGCATGGTGTTAAAATTTTCTACACTGAAACTAGATAGACGCACACAAACAATCCTCCATGGTGAGCAAATAAAACTTGTATCACATTATTTCTAAAAATAAAACGCTTATTTAACTACTAAAACATAAGTTTCTTCATAAAACAAATCTGATCAGGGACTTGGTAATAGAGTTGATGGTATGATTGACATAAGTTGGTGAAATTAGCGCAAGTCTTCTTATGCGTATGTATAATTTTGTCATTGTATCCGCTCCAATGAATTTTCGCCTGGATTCATTTATCATTGGGACTTGCACGTTCAATCCTTGTATATAGTATAAGTCTCTGACGTATGTGATTGAGTTTAGCCGTGAACAATTGAAGTAAATCTAAAAGTTGCAATTTGATTTTAAAAGTGGATAAATGGCTAGTAACGCAAATAAAAACAATGCAATAAGGTGTTTAATTTTTTTAGCGTAAAGCAATTAGAGCAAGTTTTATACACACTGAACTAGTCGTTTTACCTTCAGTTTAAGTTAAATAACCTTCGCTTATTTCGCAACAGACGACATACTACACTTCCGCAACATAATCAATCCCAGCATGCTGGCCAATTTAACGCATGCGTATTCCATACAATTGGCTCGCTGAGCTCAGCCCGGGGAACAGGGATAGCGTTTGTCATCTTTTTGCAGTTTTTAGCTTTACCAAGAACATTACTGGTGTCACTCTCTGTAAATATACATTATTATTAGATATTTTAACGGGAACTGTGTCATTCAAGGACGTTCATTGGATATTATGTGTATTTATCTTGTTCATGGTGTGACCGAGTTTTTTTGTTGTCGTGGGTTGACACCAGAGTGCGCTAACCGGAAGTGAAATATGTAAACAAATACACATGTGCTACGATTTGACTACGTATGGATAACGAAATTTGCTGATAAAGCAAAGTGCAATGTAAAGACACATGATGAGTGTTCAAGTGAAAACGCCGTCTAAAACTCGTTTTGATAACAACACACAAATATTATGCGGAGACCGGAGCTTTTCTTCTCCCGAAAGTTTCCGTAGAAGCAGAGATGATCTAAGTATTAAAAATGAAACTAAGTTTTCTCAAACCTGGAACCGAAAACGTCGATACAGTCAGTCTAGTCGTCGTGAAGAAGGAGCTGTTAGGAGAAAAAGACTGAGATCAACGCCTGTCGGGCCATTGCCAAATAGATTTCTGAATGGGGGCAGTATTGATGATCCATTGAATTTAAATGGCCTGGATTCCTCGGACCTTGGTAAACAACTAAACGCAATAACACCCCAGTCATCTCCACTTCCAACGCCTGTAAGAAGACAGTCTATTGAAGTTAGGCTTCCATTTAACATCAGTGACCCATTAAACTTAGATAACAGTGATGATGAAGCAGATTTGGAGAAAAAGTTGCGGAAGAAAAAACAACGAAATCGTCACAAGAAAAAAGATGAAGCGACATTGAATCACAGTCCACAAAAGAGTGTGAGTATGGATAGGAATCTCATGGAAGCATTGAAGATTGATATTCAGCCAGAACAGTCCTTACCAGATCCATCAGCATCCAAGGAATTCCAAAAACCAAGGCCAGTCTGCGACAAAATAGTTTCTCCCGTAATTAGACAAGTATCACCAAAAAGTAAGAAGAGAAGAAGAACCAATAGCGGCAGTAAACCAGAGCCATCAGCATCAGTATCACGTGCTATTCCTCCATCTAACATTAGTCCAACACAAAAAGTAGAAAAGAAAACGCCACCTAAACGATCGAAGCAGCAAAGACTGTCAGTGACTAAAAATAACAACACAGCAGTGCAAAAAGATGACAAAACATCTGGAAAATTTATCTATGGCAACTACAACAGATATTATGGATATCGAAATCCTTCATTTGAGGAAGATAAAAGACTTGATTGTTTCAGGAAGGATTGGTTTGAGGGCAAATGTGTTCTTGACATTGGTTGTAATGTTGGTCAGTTAACACTTTCATTAGCGAAGGACTATCAACCATCTAAGGTTGTTGGAATTGATATTGATGCAAAATTAATCACGGCTGCTAGAAAAAACATTAGACATTACTTGTCTACTGCAGTTACTGACACAAGTAAATATCCTATCTCTAATGTTCTCAACTATGGTCCAATAGTTGCCCCTCCAGTTGTTCATAAAGATACCAGTAGACATTTGTTTCCTAACAATGTTCTTTTTATGCAGGTATGTATTTTTGTCATTCTTTCAGAAATCAATTTGTAACTATTATTTTCTTTGACATAACAGTGTTTTTCACCTTCAGTGGAAAGGTGTTGGGGCCCTAAGAAGATGGAAAAATAGCATCGTGAGGGGAAATAGGGTTTAATTAACATGACAGTGCATACCTAGCCTCCCAAGCATTTAATTACCAATGAGACATAAGTTTGATGGTTAAACACAAAAGAGCTATTCTACTGGTCAAATCAACAGATGCTGAATTTTTTATGATTGAATGAAAAAAAAATTCAAACAGGGGAATGGGGTTACATTTGAGTCCCAAATTAGTCCCCCTCCCCCCCCCCAAAAAAAAAAAATCCACTGCATTAAACCAATTGAACTTTGTTCTGCTCATTAATAATGTAAGCACTGCGAAGCAGTATTTACAAATTAATATCTTTCTTTGGTAGTGCAGCTACTTAAATTTTGTCTTCTCTGGTAGAAATAATTAGATACCTGATACTAAAGTAATTAATTGTATATTCAGGCTGAGTGATCTTTTTGTTTTAACTCCAATCTGCTTATAATATAAAATGCATGTACAAAAATTCATGCCCGAAGTAAAATTATAGCAGAATAAATTGTTTGCTGTGTAAAATGCTCTCCTAAGGTATAAAATGCTTACACTGTTTTCAAATTTTTATGTTCATCTTGTATATTGTCACCAAAATTATTTAACTTTTCTTAGGATTGCTGTTACATGAGATTAATGCAGTGTTTGTGCTAACCCTCTAGCACAAAGTCTGCGGCTGATGAATTTATGTAATCTATTCAGGCTAGTGAACTTACTCAAAATTGTTCATTTTCCCTGACTCACATACAGTTTTGACTTTAGAAAATTAGTTCGAAGACTTTTAATGCAGTCAGCACGAAAAACTTCATTACCTATAGTCCTTTGGACTATATTTTGCAGAAAAAGTTATTGTCTGAACCATATTTTTATAGTCCGAAATTTTTAATAAAAAAATGACACATTTTCCCAATTGAGTTTAATTTGCTTATCCCTCTGAGAAAACGAAACAGGAAATTTACATTGTCAAAATGTTATAGCCTGTCGGACTACAACTTTGCAATATTTATATAGCCCGAGTCATTTTTTATTGCCTCGGGCTCGGACTATTCACATTTTTCGCAGACTGTTTATGTATTTATTTATTTACAGGGCAACTATGTGCTTGAGTCAGATGAATTACTTGATCTTCAAAAAGAAGAGTATGATGTTATATTGGCCCTCAGTGTCACGAAATGGATCCATTTTAACTGGGGTGATGCTGGTTTGAAACGATTCTTCAAACGTGTGTACAAGCAGCTGAGGCCAGGTGGAAGATTCATCTTAGAACCCCAACCTTGGTCTTCTTACAAGAAGAAGAAAAAATTAACTGTATGTTGTTCTTTTTTCACATTTTTGAATCCTTATACTACTTTTGTATGGTACAGTTCTTGTAAATTTGACCCTTTGGTACAAATTCTCTAGAGTTGAAAGCTTTATTTTACTGATTTCAAAAGTCAAAATGCTGTTTTAAGGGTCAAATGAAAGCCTTTGTACCATTTGATTTTTGCTAAACAAACTGTTTCATTTACAAAATTACACTAATGTACCACATGTATCCTTCAGCCAAATGTTTAAGGCTATGAAGAAATTGTCAGATCTTGAGTCCTGACTGACAAAATTAGACTTTGAACTTGCAAAGTATTGTTTTAATACTTGCATTTTCTCTGTACTTCTCAGTCTGGGGTCTGAGGAATTCTCTGCATATTTCTCATTATCTGACTTAATCATTTATTTTATTTCTGTAAGTCTGCAAGGGATGAAAAGTACTGTTTAAATAATAGAAATTGTACAAATATAATTTCATCTTTTTTACTTACCTTGATTGTTGCTGTTCAAGTTTTAATTGCTAATTAATATTGTTCCATTGTTACATTGTCTATTTTAATTTGATACCCAATAAATAATTCAATGTTGATTTATGTCAACTAATAATTAAATGTTTCATATTAAATTGCAGGAAACTATAGCAACCAACTATGAGAACATAAGACTGAGACCTGAGCAGTTTATTGATTACTTACTCTCTAGAGATGTTGGTTTTTCAACATGCAACACACTTGATGTGCCATACAATGCTTCAAAAGGTGAAACTTTACTTTACTTTAGCTTACTTTAGCTTACTTTACTCTACTAAGCTACATTGCAGTCTTCTTTTTTCAAGAATTTTCCCGAAGGCCTAAACAATGGTGCTTGACTCTTGGATCGTATATGTATATTATAATTGTATAAGTATATATATTTGACAGTGTTCGAAACTTTTTTCCAGCACTACTTCCTAACTATAAAGAGAGTGAGCTATTGAAAATGACCAATTAACCATTTTTATATGCACATTTACTGGCTCAGGAAGTCAAGCACCTGTGGCTGATTCTTTATATTTTAACTCAAAACATTACATTAGAAAGATCCACTGAAACCTCAGTGTCATGGCCAATCTGACCAATTGATGTTCATTTGTCTTCATATTTTGTGCATTTTAATCTAGTTTGATAATTGCCATGTAGACTGATAAAAATGCACTTTATCTACAGAATGTGTTCTTGATTATTATTACAGAATGTGCTTTCCGCTGTTTATTCATTTATATTTAACGCTTTATAATGTTTTCAATATTTTATCTTTGCAGGATTCCGTCGCCCTATCATTTTGTTCACTAAATCAGATACTGTGCACAACAGTCCATGGTCAGAGGTAGGAAGTGTTACACCTTTACGGAGTGCCCATCCTACAGTGTTTGATAGCAATTTGAGTCAGATCTCCGAGGATAGTTCATGCTCAGTGGCTTCCTGTGATGCTGTGGTTAAAGAAGCCATGGAGGACAATATTACACAGGAGACAAAAGACATAACTAATGTTAAATCTGAAACTCCTATAAACTTTGGTGCAGCTTTGGACAAACATACGAGTGCTTGTTCTAATTTGACTGATACAGGTGCTGAATCTGGTGATGTTTCCCATGACAACATGGAAGAACTTGAAGTGCACAAAACATCAACAAGAGCCCAAGAAAATTTGGCAGATGAAACCACAACTTTTGTCCAGGACGATTCAGCAAATGAACTTAAACCTAGTGCTGAAGGGGAATCCGTTGAAGTAAAAAGTGAAAGTGATCTCAAGTCAGATGAAATAGGTAACACTGAAACAAACTCTACCTAAGGAGGGCTTACCTTGCCATCATGAATAAACTTTTATTCATTCATTGTTGATAATGCATCTTTATGAAATAAGCGTAAATGTTCTTTAATTTGAGTGCATGTGTCTGAGTAATGAATTCCTCTCACTACATATCTAATGGAAGGTGAATGAGGGGAATTTATTTTATGAATATTTCTGTGAATCATTTATCACAATTATAAATTTTGTGTGAGAAAATACTGCTCTCTTTCAATTTATTGTCTAATTCTAGGATTATGTTGGAAATAGGGAACTAATTAATCAGGTGACATTTACAAGTTTTATCACTTACCACACAGCTGAGATGTCCACATTAAGCTTATCCTTTTATGTATTGAATTACAACTGAATATTGTCATTGTCATCTGTTTCTTAGAGGTTTCAAATCAACATTTTTCACTTGTCAAGTATGAATGATCTCAATAGTAATTGTGTTCAAGTTTGGACTTTTTATTGTCATCTCAAGCTTGACTGTATCAATTGTTGCTGGTTTTTTTTTTTTACTAGAGACATTTAAATATTTTACTTCGGATAAATTTCAGTTTGAGTCACTCCTTTGAAAAAGAAAGTTTTTTTTTTCATTTGATGCATTAATTCATTCTGAGTAATATTTTCTCATTTGATTTTTGAAATTAGTCTGATGATAAGCCTGAAAGAGATTCCCAGCCGAAGGTAATAAAACTTGTTGATGATAGCCATTTTAAAATTTTGTACACTTTCACTACTTTGTTTATGTTGTAGCGTTGTCTGTAGTGTCTACCTGTGAAAAGTTAACAATAATGAAAAAAAAAATAATACTTAAATCTGTAGAACTCGATTTAACCTTTTGCTGATGCCTTTATAATTGTCCAAAATCATTCAAAAAATCATTTCATAATGAATAGTTATCAAACTGAAAAAAGACACTTGTTTTTAGTCATTAAACAGATGGTTGAAAATTTTTGAAGATGTCTTCTATTAAAAATGATAGTTCTCGAAAATATGAAAATTATGAAGTGTTCGTGTCTGTAAGAATTGTTTTTCTCACGAATTTCAGAAAATTGTGAGCATGAATATAACAATTGGACAGAATTTCTTGAGGTTTAAGTATGTTGTCTCGTAAAAATTTTACTGTAAAAGTAAAATACAGAGTAGAATTTCAAAACAATCTGATCTTTTATCAAACTACATCTGTTCACAAGTTTAACAGTTTACAAATCAAATAAGAAAATGAAATTTGAAATCTGTCCCAAGTTTTACTGCCTTCGGCTCTGTAAGGTGGAAGAAAAATGTGTATTTGTTTGTCTGAAACGTTTGTGTGTATAGGTTACAAGCACTTTCTATGCAAGAGTATATCCACTTAAAGTGGATTTATATAGTTAATTCTTGATATGGGGCTAAGGATATTTTTTTTTATTTTGTGAAAATACTGAAATATAACTATGTAATGCCATGTTCGTAAGGCCTGCAATAACTCTTAATGAAATAATTTGTACTGAATAAACTTGGATGGAGCTATTTCCAACTTGATGAAAAATGGATGGCATTACCTAGGAGAATATTGTGGCCTAAATAGTGTTAACTATGGGATGATGAAGTTATAATATGACAGAAGGCATATATTTGAAATGTCATCTCAATAATTGGATTATTTTTTGTTGAATATAACTGAAGTTAACAGAATTTTACTAGGGAATTCATTTTAACTATTGTGCGTTTAGAAAAAATATATTCAGCCAAAATAAGGGAATGTGTTCACTGGCAGTTTAGATGGTAAATATTGATTACCTCCCTTTGATTGCAAAAATGAACAGTAATGTCTTAAGTGTTTTGCATCTTACTCTTCTACACTTTGATTCTGTACTCTGAGTTTGCCATTTGCCAAATTTCGAATGTTTAATTGTTTTATGAAATGCATTCCATCTGATAAGATTTTTGGAAATAGTAAAAATCATTCAATTTGGTGAAATTCTGGTGCTTTTTTGTCAACATGTATAAAGATAAATTATTTTATTACTTTTTCTCTGATGGTTAAATATTAAGAAGTATCCAAATGTTTCAGAAAACTCAAGTATCAATCACCTTTAAAGTGATTTTCTCTACTGATGACGAAATGCAAAATTGATTTTGAAAAAGGATTGTTTCCTGATAGGCCAGAAAAAAAATGTTGTGTTTGCAGTTACCCGACCAACCCTACTTTTTGCGCAAACTCTAAAGATTCAATGACAAAATCTTTAGTACAAATTTTGTCTATGATGAATTGTACCTCCATTGTACTTAATGTGTTTAGAAAAAATAGTAGAGGTTTTCCCGCTTCCTTTTGGTCAATTAATGGTAAACCTGACTCTTTTTCTAGCCTTACGGTGTTCAAACTTATGTATGTGCATATTTTATGTTAGTGCTGTCTATTTTTTCTCCATTATAATGTTAAACTTTTCTTTTTGATTAACTGTTTATAATAAATTGAATATACCAGGATATCTCAAGTCATTGATTTATATATCCATTTTAAAGTCATAACTTAAATGTTATATTATTTTTTCATATCAAGGGAAGTAACTTCTGGTATCCAAGATGACGGAACGTTAGCGCATAAGTCCACTTCCTTACACACAATTACTCAGCTGAGGTGCATATTTTCTGACCCTGTAAAGTTTAGTGGTTTTTGCTTCTTGTAAACTTAATAATAGGCCTGTCTAGTTGGCTATTTCAGCAAATAGGAAGACTGTGGAAACAAGAATTCAACAACTCTTACTTATATTCAGTTGCATAAGTCTCCTACTTAAATCACATGGGAAGTTACACAATGCTGGTCGTATGAAGGAAGAGCTCAGAACTGACATGTTTCAAACTGCCATAATCAACACTGAAATATTAATCCTGCCATCAACTGTCTTATTTCTGTGTTTATACAAGTACATGTATGTTTGACAAAGTGATTTTTATGTTCACTTAGTGTTGAATATTCAGCATCATTCAATGAGATTAGAGAGTAATTTCGAGATTTTTAGGTAAATGAAGTTTATGAGAACTGAGAGTTGCACTTGGATTAACTCATACATGGTATTTGCTCTCTGCAAGACGAGGGCCAACCAGATAATTAGCATTCATTCTGTGAAAACATCTTTTGCTGAACCTTCAACTTTTGCACAGAAGAAAAAGAATAAAATTTGATAGCTGAGATTAAACATCTGAATACTGCTACTGAACAGTATTTATAATTTTGACAACTTTTCCAGCTTATCAGTACAGGGTGGAACCATCAACCTTCAGTAAGTCAGCTGGATGGCTTCCTCACATGTGAAATTTGCCAAGCCTGGGCGGGATTCAAACTCAGGGGCTTGGCAGGATTCAAACTCATAATGGTGAGGGGCCACTGAATACTGGTAAAAGGCCATAATAAATCGACCATGCAGGCATCTAAACTACCTTATCTATTTCAATGGGAAACAAACTGAAAACAAAATAAATTAAGGTTTGTCAACTGTATGTTATATTTAAATAATCTATATGTAGTCCACATATTAACATACATAAATTTCAACATCTAAACCAGTGATACACAGTATGGAAGATGCATGAGACATATATACGACTTATAATACTTATACCTTATAATCTAGAAGTTTTCAAAATCGCTTACTAAATTTAATCCATCTTCAAATTTTAAAGAATCAGCAAAATTGTCTATAGTTCAATCGTGCAATACCATTCCAACTTCTACTCTGCACTCTCCCATATTTTTTTTTTAAAAATACAGGTAATTTGCCTAAATTAATTTTACTTCAGCAATGCTTTGAGCAAGCAGTTAATCTAGAAGATTGCAAGAAATTAGTAAAATTTTGAATTTTTTGCAACAAGTTAGTAAGTTTGAATAAATCATAAATATGTGGGAAATACAAAAATAAAAAATGAAGTACAGGTATGTTGTTATCATATAAATGTCTCATACTATCTGGAACTAAATGCTTGAGTGTTATATACTTTTTTGATGGTTGGTGCGTTCACACAATAAAAACTCATTCTAGCCAATGTTTCTTAAAAATATAAACACAATGCAAACAGGAACACCAACAGATATTTATCACTTTTATCAAATACTTAGCCATCAAATTTCAACCCATGTTTTGAGACAAATGATTTTTCTTTAAAAAATCTCAATTGCCTAATCTATTCAAAATATCTATTCAATTTCAGATTATAAATGACATTACCTTTATTCTATAGTATGAAGAATACCATTAATAATACATAATCTAAGGACTGTATCTACACATTAAACCATTTCAATGACTTGATCATGAAAAAAATTTCATCACTCTGGCTATTTCAAAACAAAAAATCTAAATAAATTTCAGATTAACATATAAAACAATAAATGACTTTAGATAAATTTTGCCAAGGATTAGATGTGCATGACTTTAAAAGCATTTTACTAAATTTCCAAAATATCTAAAAATATATATGTACAAAAAGACACCATGCCAGACAGAAACATTGGGAATAGGGCTTAAGGACGCATAGATACAGCTCTCAGTACAGTGCACTACCAACAAAATTCAATGGGGAAAATTAAACTGACACAGAAAAACACTTAAGTAGATCAAATACACAAAATATACAAATTTCAAGACCACACTACATTCAACACAAAAAATAGAAATATATGTAACTTGTAAAAACATGTAAGATGAATAATTTTCTAAGAAATAGATAAATAACAAGAGTTGATGGATCATTCACATCACGTCTGTACATAGTTTTTTTCTTTTACACTTGGTCTACAGATAAAATACACAAAAAAACATACTAGAACTATCAGTCATATACCTCAATATAATACAAAAATACCAGCTTAGTGGTCTGTATTAGTTCCCAACCCTACATAATATTTTCTTTCAAATTGAATTTTCCTCAATTTTCTTTTTACTTATAAAATATGCTAGACTTACTTAGAGAATAGTAGTTGATACCCAAGCAGCATTTATTTCTCACTGTATTAACGATAATCACTTGTTTTTTTTACAATTCTACTTATACTTAATCAACATTTTACCAATCACTGTATAACAACAGACCAACTTACTACACACAACAAATGGCTGACATGTGACTTATTTTCTATTATACAATACACAAAACACCCCTCTTCATTAATGGCTGTACACAATGTGATATATACAAGATTTCTTATGGTACCATTCATGTCATCAAAACATTATTCAGTATACATTCACTATAATAACAAGAAATGATTACAAACGTTTACTGCTTAGTTAAGGGATGTAATTTTTTACGAAATTGAAAGACTGAAATTTTGAATACAAGTTTTAAGGAAGTTCTAGTCATAATGAAGTATGTAACTACAGAGTGATGGAAATCTCCCCAACTTATTGAAACACTTCTATATTTAAACAGCATATATAACCATTTACTACATTTTCTATTTACAATTTTTAAAACGCATATACCCATTAATTTAAAAAGTAATACAGCAAAGAAATTATCAGACAACAGAAACTTGCAAAAGAATATGTAAACTTTTATAATTAGAAACATTTTTATTAAAAAAATAATGGTGAAAAAAAATAAAATCTAAAATTTCTTGTTTACTGAGGTTCATTTCAAATTCACTAAGATCATTTCATTGTAATCAATAACATAGCTGTAATAGAAAATGTCTACATTTAATGTTTGTTACCAAAAAAGAAAGAGGAAAACTGTTGTCACTATTAATGCTGCTGTTGAAAGTAGACCAAAGTCGGCATTTTAGTATAAGTGTTATACCAAAACAATGAACTACATTTCAACACTGCTTAAATGTATAGAAAACCAATCAAGTTGTTATGTTAGTAAATTAAGTGGCTAATAATTGCATACCATCCTAAACGCAGAAAAAAATACATGTATTTTCACAATTTGATGATATAATTCTGTTCCATAATTTATGTTTTATGTACATGAGGCTAAAATAAGAAAGGCAAAAGTGATTATAATTAAGCTATAGGTAAAAACAAAGAATAACTAAAATCTATAAAAGTATACTATTTAAATTTAAAAAATTTTAAACAAAATTAAACCAAGTGAAGATATTTGAAATGTCAATAGGACATAATGAATAGTACCGTCCTAATGGCAACTAAGCAAAATATACCAAGACAACTCGTGTAGTGAAGTGGGTCTATCTCAGTTTTTTCTTTTTAAAATAAGTTAAAGTTGAAGAGCAAAAGAAGACTCAGTTCAAGTATAGATGTAACGATTCACTGTATGATTATTTCAGAACATGAAAAGACTTACGACAAGTACAGACAGATGAAGAAGAGCCGATGAATGACCCCCGTATTATTTTGGGGACTGATGTTAACAGCACAAGTTACATTTCTATTTACACAGAGACAGGATATATTAATCCATTCATGCAGCTGCCTAATCCTATAAAATTTCACATCAATAATAAATAAACCAAGGAAGACAACTCTTGTTTATCAATTGATTCTCTTCCAACAGAGTTATGTTTTCAACACAGAATTGCAAATAGTAGAAGTTGTAGAGAAAAATGTTCACATCAAAGAGATTTGGTTGTTATAACTCATTAAACCTGGTCTGCATTGTAAGTCTTTGTAAATCTTCACAGCTACTTAAATAAAAGTAAATTCGGTAATCTAAAACCACTATCGGTAGTTGAAAGGTGGCAAGTTAATGTATCATAGACTAGTAACCAATTAAAAAGTTTTTACATAATACAGTCGTAGTAAAATGCATCTAATTTAAATTTTATGCACGAATCATACAAAGAATACAAATTAGATTTATATGTTGAAACATATACAGAATTAAAAATATGACTTAATTATAGTGATTAATTGTAAAAGGTTATAGATGTAAAATAAAAACATTGTAACAATATAAGAAAATACAAGAAAGAACAAACAGTCACACATATACAATATGTCAACAATCCAATAGTACATATAATATATTATTATTTAATACGGAGTCATAGACTGGTATCTCAAAACAAAAAAGTGTTAAAAATAGATAATACAACACATCAAATTGTGAACTAACCAATAGTGTAAATTATCCTATAAACTTATATTGTGGAGTACTGCTTGGTATGATAAAATAAGTTACAAATTTATCAAATACTATCGCTAATTAATTAATTTCAATGGTAGTAATATTCAGAAAAAAAACGACAATGAAAAGTGTTTAAACAAATTCAGAAATTCAAATTTAACCGACTGAGTCAAATGCTGAAGGTATACAGGTAATAAATCGGAAATGAAAACAACCGATTGGAAATCAGACCCTAAAACTTAATGACTTCGTCTAGCATCAAAATACGATGCATTTGTGCAAGTTAATACAACAAATTTAGTACCATTCATAATTATGACCAACACTTAACAAATTAAAACAAACTACAACAGACCAATAACTGTATATTAACAACATGTAATCTCCTACAAATCCACCAACTTATAGCCTATATAACAAATCTCTAAATACATTTTTACAATTAGTATGTATGCTATTTATGTATAAATGATTTTATATTACATATGAAAACTGCAATTTTATATTTAGATGCCATTTAAATGTCAACAATGTGTAAGCACATACTAACATTTTGTACCTTCATACAGTTATTTCATTCAAATGAAACATTTGTATTCTCAATAATAGCTGCAATTGTGTTCATGTTTCCACATCTTTTCATGACCTTTGTGAATTATAATTCTGAATATAATAATGCATGAATCTCACACTGCCCGATACAGAAAACTAAATAAATATATTTTAAAATACTTACTCCCGTAGAGTACAGGTAATTACACATGCATTTTTTACATATTGTCAACCCTTAGAAGGACAATTATAAACATAATAATTAAAGTGTATCAGACTTAAACAATTTTTTTCAGTTGTATTATTCAAAGAATATCTCTTTTATTATTTATTTATTATTTTTTATCATTTTATTTCTGTGGAATAAGGGCTAAATTCAATCAGAAGACACCAAGACAACTTTATAGACTACACAAACTAAAACCCATCAAACTTCTTACATCCTTCATGCATGAAAATATGCAGAGAAATAAATGGCATATATCACTTCTCGCATGATTATTTTTTTCTTAAAAAATAACAAAAAACCAACAATACTGGCAGTTTCTTCATGATTTTTTTACAAGAACTAATGGGGGTGTATTATTGTACCAAAAATAACAATCTCTAATTAATTACAACAAACCTTAAACTTTCAAACTCAACTTGTTCACGCAGACAAAAATCTACCCATACGGCAAAAATTTACCAATTACTAAAGACTATGCATCTTTTACAATAAATCAAAATCAATTATTCCACATACAAAACCCATGTCATTACATAGCTAGTCATTCTCATCTATGCAAAACACAACTTTCAATCCTTTTTGAAAGGAATCTTAACATCTACATTATATGATAATCCAGTCAATACAAAGACATGTTGAGAGTCAAAGATAGATTGAACAATTCATAAAATATTAACCTTTGGAAACCTATACTGAATGGTAAACAAAGAATTCAGTAATATAAAGATGTATCTAGGAGTCAACAAAATATAATTTTTAGACAATTCAATCTAAAAAATAAATACACATACCATACTTAATCCTATTGCTTTTTTGTCAGCATTTACTGATAAATAGCACTATACTGGAAGCATACCAGTGCTAAACGTACTACTATTGAACTTAATGTACAACAATATTTCTGGATAAAAACTACCTAAAGAAGAGTTCATGAGCTAGTAAAAAAAATACCTTACTTCTGTACACAATAAGCTAGAAATTAAAATGTTTATGTTCAATCAAGGATAATTTAAGAACATGCAAACATTATCTGATTAGGACCAAAGCATCTAGTAAGTAATAGAGAGCATTTTAAGAAAAGTAGGTAGCCTAAGGTACAAAATATGATATTGCAGACGGTAACTACAGTTGCTGAAACAAAGCAATAGCGAAACGATTATACAACAGAAATAACTTCTAAGAGTTTAGCTAGCAAATTAACACCAACAAGTTCTGCAATCACATCTTTTTGGCTTTAGAAGTCCTTCAAAAATGTTCAACACTTTCATAACAGCATATGTAATCATTTAAGTAAGAGGTAGTTTTAAATATGGCTTAACAAACATAATTTATTAGAACTATGTTACAGATTCTACACCAGATACACAATCAGACACGTTGATATAAATTGATCTTTCAAGGAAAAACACAAAAGTAAGCCGTACAAATATTTTTTTGCTGCTATACACCTATATACCATAAATCATAGAGAATTGCCACATCAAAAATGTAAGAATAACAAAGAAATAAAAAAATAATAGAATTATAGGATCAATAAATTTAGTAGTTAGAACCATTCTCCTGCAATACATATCATTTAACCAATAAATACATAAAAACTCTAGCCTTTCATTCAACTCCACGCTCCCCCAGTCTGTTTGGGAGGGGCTGCACCCCACCCACCAACACCGGGACTCGTACTCTGATGGGGCTGTACCTCACCCCCCTGATTTCCACCCCATCCAAGAAAGCTATTATTACCTGCGGAGACTACCGTACCAGTACTAACTTGCCCACTACCTATATTACCAAATGACTGAGGTGGTTGTGCTTGACCCGCAGGCTGAGCTGTCTGGGCTTCAACTGCAGTTGGGACAGGAGGGGGAAGAGGTGTACCACCACTCACTGGTGTAGGCCCTCCTTGTTGATTAACCATACCAACAGGTCCCCAACTCCCTTGACCACTCAGCATAGCCTGAGCAGCAGCAATCATAGCAGGATTAAGTTGAAAAGCTCCAAGACTCAAGCCCATATTATTGTGCACACCAGGAGGAACCTGTCCCTGCATATGTGGCTGTGCAGCTCCACGTCCACCTCCCTGACTCCAAGGAGTATGGCTATACCCGCCTTGGCTGTAAGCTTGTTGGCCGTGATTAAGGCTCCCCTTTCTACTGTCCATTTGCTTATCATAAGTCTTAGGTGCAGCATTACTGATGTGTACACTGGCACCCTTAATTATGTGATCCTCGCCACAGAGAGCCTGCGCTATTTCAGGATCAGAAAACGTGACAAAGGCAAATGCTCGGAAAGGTCTAGGAATGAAAACATCAACAACATCACCAAATTTGTTGAAGTAGGAGCGGAGATCGTCAGCATTCATATCTTCTGTACATCGTCCAACAAACACCTTACGATTCACTAGGTTGTCCTTTGCTTCCTATTAAATAAGATTAAAACACAATATTCAGTCAATGAAGGCTCATAACAACATTCAATCATTTATTCTTTCATATAAAATAATTAATATGGTTTGACAATTTTGGACAACATGCTACAAATATATCATGAATTTTACAATTTTATTGTAAATCAAACCAAACAGCTTTAATTTTATACATATATATGAACTGTCAATATATCCAGAGAAAATACAAGCAGAGTGCTTTGAAATATTGGGAAATATTTAAGGAAAAATCAATTTGTATAAAAAAAAAACTTGCAAGAAGATAAACAACTACCAGACAGGAAATAATTATTTTCTTACTCTTATTGTGAAAAAAAAAACATTATGTTCATATAACTGGATGAGCTTGTAAACCTTACGTGAACATCTGGTAACACCATACAAAAAATACAGGTGGAAACAGTTAAGTATGAACTGTGGAAAATAAATGTGTCTATAACTTAAGACCCATGACATTTAATACTAATATCATGCTTCAATCTGTAGATATTATATCAAAGATATATCATGAACATTTTAGTTTGGTTAACACTAACTCTGAGTTTACCGAAAAATAAATCTGACTATTTTCAGACTTAAAAGTAATACTTCTTTTCCATATTTAGCTAAATTTCTGCATGCTAAATGGACATGCAGGATTTTTTGCATGGACACATTTAGCAGACAAAACACTCACCACTTTTGAGTTGGGGATTCGTACATCACACCATCTACCATCTATATGATGTCGTTGTGCCATACATTTCACCTGTGCATCATAATCAGCAAAGCGTATGAAGCCAAAACCCTTTGAGTGAGAAGTTTTGGGGTCTTTTTTCACCTTAAATTACACAATAACAATTCATTTGGACATCAATGAATAACTCTATATGTTTTAATATGCAGAGATATGACTGCACAAACATTTGACAGGAGAGAAATACCTTATCCATCCAAAGACAATCAGTATTAAATTTATGACTACTCATATTTATACAGGAGTTTATGGTTTAACCAATATCCACTAACATCATTACTACTGTTATTAAGTAGGTGCATTCAATGATTCAAATTAAATTCATTATTAAACCTAGAAAATATAAAAGGCATAGTTGTCAGTATGACTTCAGACAACCAGTGTTTTTTTCTCATCATTATGAGGAATGCAGCAGGGCCCTTAGAAAGTGTAAAAATAGCATACATATCCTCTGTCATTCAATTAATGATAGGTTATAACCTTAATTGCCACAGACTTAAAAAGCTATCCTACATGCCAATTTCATTATGGTTTAGACCAAAAAAAAGAAAGAATATTCAACTGAAGGAGAATTTTTACAATTATAGGGGGATAAAATAACATACTTCAGACAGGGGTGTGGGGCTGAATTTTGGCCACAATCAAGGACAATTAAGAGAATTTAAAAGCAGTTCTTGACAGAGGGTAAAGCCAAGAATGGTTGAAAAGTTAGAAATGTCAGTAATAAGTTCATTTCAGATGAGGAAGAATTAGCTGATAATACCAATTTATCTACAAACTGATATATATATCATTGATCTTTTTCATGACACATACCAATCATAATTCATTTAAGTAATTAAGATCGTTAATACATGAAAACTGAAACAACTGATAATGATCACACATTCAACTCATTTATAATAAGCATCCTTCCTCTTTCAGGTCTTTATCAAAATAATATTTCCTTGAGGAATTTAATATTCTCCTTGTTGATCCTATAATATTCAAACATTACAAACATTAATAACATAGTGGGACATAGTGTACATTGTTTTAAGTACTTTAGTAAGACACCTTATAAAAATTTCCATATTTTTTAAAGAAGATTACTACAAATGGAGAAAACTCATAACACTGAACAAACACAAGATGCCTATAACACTAACCTGAACCATAAGAAGTTCGCCAAACTGAGAAAAGTATTTACGAAGGTCATCTTCCACACTCTTCCAAGGCAGACCAAGCACGATCAAATCACTGCATTTTTGTGACTTATCTCGTTTAACACGCAAAGCAGCAGCTGATGATAAATCTCCAAGTTCTTCTTTAGATTTCTTGTTGCCATCTAAAATGAAGAGAAAACAAAGTGTAAACCCATGTGTGTTTCTAAATAACTTCTGCAGTAATCAGCAAAAACATAAGAACTGGATCTGTCACTTCTACGATAAAATAAACAAAAGACATCATATGTTTTCAACTGAAAATGAGTTGATTAACATTCATAAGCAATACAATACAGTCACTACCATCAATATTCCAGAACATATGGTTCAATTGTTTTGCTGAGCTGACACAAGAACATTTAATATTTTACATGGAATTAAACATCTAACTGAAGTCATAAGCATTTATAATGACATTGTGTCATGACAGCTAAACACATGTATTACCATAAGTTTACTACAAACTATAAATCAATCTTGGGCCAAGGAACACATTATATTACTGTATTTTCAAATCATAAGACATCTAATGACCAACAAATATAGTCACTACAACAGGTTCACTCAAAAAGAGGTCAGGACTCAGATGCCTCAGAATACAAAGCCTTCATATAAGAAGGATATGAGTAAATACAACATGTTAGTTTATTACTTAATCAATACAGATAATTAAATTCCAAACAATTCCTTAGAAGTTAGATGTATCAACTGGTCTGACTGTCTCACATAGTCAGTAACTCATAATAATATTCAATTCTAATCTGGGTTTTCATTACCAGTAGATGCCAAAAGTTGAGGGTAAAAAATGACTGTGGGCATATTATAATTCAAGGAGTCAACATAATTTCCTTCTAATTTTGTTGTAAATTTGACCCTTTGGTACATATTCTCAAGAGTCAGAAGCTTTAATTTACAAATGTCAAGAGTCAAAATGCTGTCAAATGAATGCCTCGCTAATATTTTTTCATTATGCTTCACTCTCATTTACGTGAATTCATGATGACAGCTTAAAATTATTCAAAATGACTGGTAATACCAGGACAGTATACTGGTTAAAATAAAAACACTGCAAAACATTAGAAATAATAGTTAATAAATAAATATTACCACCACACTCACACTGTAGATATTTCTTATGTGTTAATTAAGTTAACTGAAAATCTACAATGAAATCATATGTTTCTGAAATCATATGTTTCTAACAACTAATTTGTGTAATTTGTATAAAGGCAAAAACTGAATGCCATTATAGACATGATTAGCTAAGACATCAGAAATAATGTTGACAGAGCACCTGTCAAAATTATCCCAAGCGGAGTTGTCTCCCTTATCTGTCAATTTCTCAAAACATTCCGTAGTTTTGCATCGTATTATTGATAAATACGACATCAATCAGTTTAGTTAATACGGCCACAATAATTCCAAATATTTCATTCATCATAAGGTAATAATTATCTTCAAAAACAGTGCCTAAATTCTGCAATAACAATCCTCAAACATCTTCAATATCGGTTCAAAATCAACAGTTGTCAAAAGTGACGCTATATTTCGGACGAAGCTTTCGACTGTATATTTCATGAATGCAACGTTACTTACCCTTTGGAAATACTGCAACATACATTCTGCTTGTCCATTCACTATCAGGTGGGTACAAACGTCCATCTGAGAGTCGAATTCCCCTCATTGCACCTGAATCTGGGTTTCTGTATTTCAATCCACAAGACCCAGGAAACTGAGCGTTCAGAGTGGACAAAAGAAGCGTCCCGTCCTCTTCAAGCGGGACCTCCATCGACTCCTCATTTTCATCTTCAGTTACTGGAATATACTTGCTCATCATTCACGCATTTAAAACAATCAAGTCCACTCAAAACAAACGAAATATCGGGCAAAATGCCCTCACCCCGAAATTCGCGGCCTTCAAGATGGCGTCGTCTGTTGACAAATTTAGCGATTACAACGCCATCTTTTGGTGACCTACTTAGCTGGTTCTCTTTTTATATGCGCTGGTGGTTACAACGTGAGTAAGCGCATGTAAAAATATACACTGACCTAAATACCCAGATAAGAGCCGACTGCTTTAACTCGTATACGAGTCATTCCCCTTTGCAGAAGCGTCAATTCTATGAGAGTATTTATTAGCAAAACGTTCATATATATCATTTGCCACTTGAACGAAAATGAATGTAACACTCGTGTTTGTTTATATCATGCGCGTTTCTGTTGGGGGCGTTCTACGCATTTGTTGTGTTGACCTACTCCGACTTAAAGCGTAGTCTACCTTTACTTACATTCAACAAATTGTCATATACTCATACTAGTACTTTTATTACACATATGATATCCCCCCAACAATCATTCCTGCTATATAATGCGTAATTATCACATAACTGAAATGTCAGTACCGGGAACCATTAATCATTAGACTGGGACCGTGAACAAACAAAGGTTATGGGAGGAGAAACTGATTTTGTAAACGGAAATAAAGATTTCTCCACCGAGTGAGTTTTTGCTGTTGTTTACAAGAAATACGTGCATGGTTTAAAATGGGCTACTGCGCTTTAAATATATATGTAACTACTCAGCATTTTAATTGCAAGTTTAAATCAACCAATATGAATTGACTGAGGTGTTTCGTCACGGACAATCACGATTTTCGCTATTTTTTTCACATCAAGACTTAGTGCCCTGTAAATTAACACAGTGTTAATAAATTCGACAAATTGGTTTCAAAACAATAAGTTACGCAATAGACATAATCTGAGCGAGTACTTTGGAATTCGTGGAGCAGACGGCCGCATATGCCTCTAATCATTTGTAAGTCTAAGTCGTTAATTCCGTACTGCAAAGTACAGTTCAAGGACTCTCAGTACACACTGATATGTGACAGAAGAAGTCACCTATTAAAATGCTTTATTGCAATATTACAACCTTCTTTGTTATGTTTCATGGTACGAATTTGACTGCTTTCCCGTCCTAAACAGAAACTTTCAACTTGAGATTTAATTAAACCCAGAAATGTCGGAGTTTTACATCCTTAAGTCCAAGATTATTATATCAAAACAGATCTTTGTGATTTGGGGAAACGTTTATAAATCTTACAGATTTCCATGATAGAAAATGATTAAAGCGTGAAATTTTTCAAATACAGTCGTACCGTCTTTTAAATTTGCATTGAAGTATCCCATTTTTTCAAAGATTAAATAAAAGACGATCCATATAAATGAAAACTCACGGCAAAAAGAAGAAATACAGTATCAAACCAAATTGACAAAGAAAAATATAGGTCATGGTGCAATATCTGCAGAAATTGATATTTTTTCTATTTTTCAATAAGGACAACTCCTTTCAAACTTTTTATAACGTTTCGTAAAGTAAATCAAAGTATCTGGGGTACCTGTCGGAGAAATAACGATAATTGGGCTATACTATTTTGTGTATAATTGAGCGGATGCGTCAGATAAGAATAGTATTATGAATGCAGCCACAGCCTATTGTCAAGTGTTATCGTGTTTCATTGGATGTATTTTAAGAAAGTTGCATATGTACATATTGCTCACCGTTTGTGATACAATAAATTTATTGCAGCTTTTAAACGCGTCAAGTTGATATTAAGAGATAACTCGTACACGATATAAATTAATCATCTTCAGAGTTGCTTCCCTTTACTAATTGGGTAAAATTAAGCGTGTCTACCAAAGAACGCGCGCCGTTCGCTCCTGAAAATTAGTCGAATAGAGGCAACATATATCTTCACATCTGGACTGCCATTTAATCAAACTACTTTATATATTATATGTCTGACTAATGCGGAACTTATAGAATAAGAACACAAAGAATACATGCATACGAATACTGAAAACGTTTGAAAATGAAAATGACCACATTTCGTGTGTGGTTGTACCGACCAACTCATTTTAATAATGCTACCTGATAACCGTAGCCAATATCGCTGAAACAGTTTCAGGGTATTCAAAAAGATAACGTATAAAAATGTAGACCGAAGCTTAAGATTGGTTTATTTTTAGACTAATGTAAAATACTTTAGTGTAAATGCACTCGCAAAAATATTCTAAACTCAAGAAAAAGGTTTTAAATACAGTTAAACGCGGTTACAAAGAACTCAAAGGTAGTAAAAATCGGACATATTTATAAATAATTATCTTAACCGTTCACGCCCCTCTTTCGATCATTTTTGTTGACGCAGTGAAATGCGGATGTAATTATCAATAATAATAAAATGTTGCAATTATTTCGTGTCCTTTGGAATTCACCAAACATATATATACGGTGCTTTATTTTGTTGCAATGGCTTTGAATTTGCGCTGACATAAAGAACATTGTTATTACCTCTCGAATGAGATACTCTGTGATTTGTTATAGATAGGCGTACATTAAAATTGTTAGAAATTATGGTACTCCTATTTTTTTTTACGGTTCATAACAATCGTACCTTTGACCAAATATGTAACGTCGCACTTTCTACGTCCATGATGCACATACAATTCACTAGTTTATAAACATCAAAAACGTTTCTGAGTCTTTCGTTTGACGCATTTTACAAAAGCAACTGTTTAAATGTTAATGCTAAAGTAGTGCATAATAACTATTGTAATTTGTTCGGAATTTACATTTTGGCGTCAAGATGGATGCTAGATTCAGGAATATCTGTTTTAGAATTGAGAAAAGGATTATATTGTAGGCAAAAAAAGTAAAAAAAAAAAACTAGCCCTCATAATACTAACATCCCCATTCCACCAACCCAAAACACACCCAACACACAGAAACATAAACAAAATATGATCTCCCCGGGGATGCAAACTTAGAGTTGTACAAAATTTAGTATGTTCATGATCTGCCACCACGGTTTTCATCATCTGACATCTTATGCGTATTATAATATAATAAAATAAGTATATACATGTAATTATAAAGTAGAATATAGTAGAACCTTTCTAATCTGAACTTGTTCGGATTGACAAAAATGTTAGGATTAGAGAGTCTTTCGGAATACAAAAGTTCTGAATTACAAACAAAGTTTTTTCTAGTATTAAATACATAATAAAACTATCGGGACCAACTGACGTGTTCAGGCATTCCAGATTGGACAAGTTCGAATTTGAAAGTTTCAACTGTACTTTGTGTTATAAAATTTCAAAAACGTTCACTTGTCCGGTTATATTCTATTTTTCCATCATGCTAAGGAATAGTCATTAACTTTAGAGGCCGTTACAAGGCGCGTCATAAATATGTTAACGTATATTTGCGTTGTAGACCATTGTATCAAAGTATGTTTACTGGACAATAAACAGATACGTAAACACTATTCAGAGAATGCAAACATTTCTATGACTGTAAGACTACCAACTTCAATGATACCTCGAAACCATCTTGATGGTACTGTATTGATGAATACCATTTCAAAACATTTTGAATCGCTCGACTTTTGTGTACAAAACATTGGCGCACAAGTTCAAAATAATGGGTGGAAACAAGTTATACCTTCACTGGGAACATCGTGATATTTCTTTATTTATTTTTTAATGGAATTTTGACTTTTCGTTGACATTATCACAAAATGTTTCGTAAGCATACTATTAAAATAATTGCTGTTGTCTGAGTACACTTAAGTACACTTAATTACACGAATTCGGCGATTATGACATAAAACATATATGATGGGCGAATTGTGGGATGTCCTGAAATCATTGACTAATCAGTGTCTTATCGGAAAAGTTGTCTCCCTTGAAAAAATGAAATATCGACGACGCTTATTAACCCAACCGGTAGATTATCGCTAACTGAAATGCAATGAGGGAAATATTTAACATGATTAAAGATGAATGTCCACTGATTACAACATTTACTTTGGCAGGAGCAATGCTGAATGAAGGAAATCTATGTTAAAATATATTGCTATAAAATTTTGGCTTCTCTTATGCAGGTGGTTGCGAAGCTGACAAAGCACGATCAAGATAATCGTGGTACCGTTTTCCAATAACATATGTCTAATACGGTTTCTACCTGATCTCTGATAATTATGGATACCCATAGGTACATTCGCGGGCTTAATAGGGGTTTAATCCGAAATTTTATACATTTTTCTGTCTCAGTCAATCAGTGTGAATTATTGTCCTTAACTCTTAGGTACGCGAACTCTATCAACTAATATTACACTGAACGAGTGTAGACACAAAATCTGCTTCAAAATATAAAAGACTTTGTATTTTCCCTTCATTTATCTGATGTAGGTTGGGTTTAGCCATTATCTGTAAAAACAAACAAGCACGTCTTCAAAAGAGCATTCGATACTTGCGATTTCAAATGTTCCGCAATATTTGTTCATCTGTCGGTAAAGTTTTTCACCGACACCAACATTCCTGGGTTTATTAACATATGTCGGGGGAAGTGTTCGTTCGATTTTCCAGATAAATCGTATTTCGTGCTGTCAGTACCGATTTAGTGTGATTCATGAATTACTTTTTTACTCGGAAGTTGTAGATTACTGTGAAATTAGCCGGAAGAACGCGCGGATTAAAGTCTTTATACTTTGCTGCATTTTTGCACCTTACAAGTTCATTCTGAAATCCCCGGGGAAGACTCTCAAACTGGAATTAAATTATTTTCGAACGCCCTGATGCACCGTTTAGTAGCTAACCAATCAGAACACGTCTTTGCAGAATTACTCCCGCACGAAAAATCCTATCATTTTTTTTAGAAAATGCAGTCCAGACTATTTTTTTTTTATATCTTTATATATTTATACCTCATATTATTGTGGTAAGTTGCATGTTGTATAGAAACATGTCCTGGTCAAATCAGTAAGCGTATGCAGTCCAGGAAAACTAGTTAGGTGAACCGGTTGCCGTATATAACTGAAAAATTGTGGGAAAACGGCGTTAAACCCCAATTACAATAAGTCACATAAAAGAAAACAAACAATTCAATAAACTAGAAAGTACACAGAAACATACGCAGAAACGTAGACAGTACATTAATGTTGATCCATAAAGACAAATAAACGCCTTTAAGGAAAGTCGAGCGCCCCGGGCGTGGTCCAGTGGTTAGTGCGCTGGACTTGTAACCCGGAGATCCGGGTTCGAATCTCGGTCGCGGCAGGTCATACCCTTCTATGAAAATTTGACAAAAATGTCGATTTTCCTCCACAGTTAGTATTGGTTAGTATAAAGTCCAGGAAAACTGGTTAGGTGAACCGGTCGCCGTAAATAACTGAAAAAATGTTGAAAAACGGCGTTAAACCCCAGTGACGATATGTCACATAAAAAAAACAAAAGAAGGAAAGACGAACGTCCAAGTAACACTACAATGAAATGATCCTCTTTTCGTTTTATGGAAAGTATTTCTGCATTAGTATGATACATTGTAGTATGTACGTAAATATGTTTAAATAATTTGTTTGTTTACACTAACAAAATGATTGATCTCTTAGATTATAATTGAGTGTAAGAATAAATGGTCCAGTGGTCAAGTGTTTATGACAGATGGACTGGCGATATTTGATTCGAAGGTCTCTTAATGAAGGAGGCAGAACTAACTGGCAACCCAGAAGTTCTAGTTTTGTCACCTGAAAAATTCTGATTTATGGCCTAAAAAGTAACGCAAACACAGATATTTATAGTGTTTTCATCAGTCATCATATTAATGTCCATATTATGTGTGTCTGGTACGCAAATATTTATAGTTAGTATTCATGACAATAAGGCACTTTCAATTTATAACCAGTAACGAAATTCAATCGTAAAACATGAATTTTGTTAGGATGAATACATTATGAGAACATCGATATTTCTAAATGCAGGAATTCAAACGTGTAATAATTAATATTGTCAGCGACAAGTATAAAAGCACCTCTAGAAATTAATTTTCGTTAAGAAACTAAACCTGTCACTGAATTGCGATAAAATACCCCCGTCCCCGTAAAATGGGGACAGACCGCGCGACCAACCAACCGACCAGTCAACAACCAGGGTGATTCCAGTATACCCTCGAAAACTTCCTTTGCGGAGTATAACAATTTAAACAACCATGCATTTGACGACAATGCGATGCTATTTCCGAATTTATTTTATTTCCAACCAGCTATGTACATTTGTATTACGTTTACAACTGGGTTAAACCAATGCCTGAGTGGGTTCAATATCATTTCCGCATTAATGCCGTTCCTCTTGGTTTCAAAAGATCGATTGGCTACCAGCGGTCTCTTCACTTTCCTCAGGAACATGATCAGAGAGACTGCATGGGACACAGCTGATCGAGATCGACTCTTTATGTGTGAAAATCCTCAGTAAGAAGCCACAAGTTCCATTATATGTCACTGGTATTGAAAGGACATGAAAAAAATGCGAAAACTTTTGGCGCGTTATTTTTTGGAGAGCCTCTGTCGTCAATTATCAAATATTATGCTCTGAACTCTCAGAAAATAAAACATAGGAATAAATAAACATATGTGAATGTTTATTTTGTTTCTCTAAATTATTTTTAAACATATGTTTTACCAACCAGAAAATATTTCTAGAGATGGTACTCATTAATGCATGGAAGACTGACAAATTCCACGGATTTCTATCCAGCTCGAATTTGTTTATTCAACCAGCTTCAACTACAGTGAATGGTTTTAACATGGAAGCAAATCTTTGCTTTTTTCTCTGTTGGAAAGAAAAGGAATGCTTGTACTCGCGTTTAATCCTAAAAGCAACGGAGAGTCAATCCATCTTCTCAATGAGCTTCAACATGAGAATATACCATTTCTGGTTCGTGTGGTTAGATCCAACCGAAGTCCGGGGCTAAAGTATTGCGTTCATCTTCCTACAATAGTATCTCGATAAATTAATCGTAAATTGGTATAATAAGCAAATAAAAATAATTTCTATACTTTTAGCGTGAGCGTTTGTTTGTATTGTAGAATTCAGACTTGAATACAGTTTTCACAACAAAATTAGCCGCCATATGTGCTATTAAAGCATGCTAAAACATATTTATTCAATGAAACTACACAAACTTTCGCTTGTGGTGACTGTTCAAACAAATGCTTCATATATATATATATATGACTTTGAATTTAAATCAATATTTTTTTCAGGGGGGACCTTCCTTTTGGATTATATACATGCATTTTACTATATAGACCATTGAAAAAAAATATATACACTTAATATGTATTTCGACCTTAAATTTGAAATTAAATCTTTTTTTTTTTGATAAAATTTAGAGGATAATATTTTGTTTTGGGCTTTTATTTTACTACAAGTATGTAGACCGATGCAATAATAATAATAGTAATAGTAATAATAATAATAAACATACATAGAAACAGTAGGAAATGTAACAAATGACACCGCCATTGGTCCATATGTATATAAATAAATAAATAAATAAATAGCTATTCATGTACATTATTCAGAACAGGACATATTTGATATGAGTTCTGAGTTCACAGATTTCAGGTTTTAAATTTCAGAACAACCAAAACAAGGATATTTTATACAGACAGATCTGAATTATAGGAACATACGACAGTTGATAGTTACCTGATACATAATTTAGTTAATTATAGAGGTGTCGTCCACAACAGCTTTATATTTCGGTAGATCTAGTCAGAAAATTATTCATACAATTATCGATAGTTCACGAAACAAAGGCAAAATTAAAACAACAAATTGAAATTAAATTTTACATACTTATTTTTGTCATTAAAAGCTGGTAAGGAAACTGTCCTGTGAGCCAACAGAAGGGAGGTGGTTCTACCCAGGTGTACGCCACCGCTAAATGATCCTGACCGTTGGTACAACGTCCCCTCCCCCCCCCCAAAAAAAAATAACAAAACAAAGGTAACAATTGTCTGTCAAAATTCTCACACACTGTAATTTTGGAAAGCATTGTAGGTAGCCGTTACACGTATTTTGTGTGATTTATGTACTAGATATGTTTTGTTAATTTGGTCACTATACTGAGTGAAAGTGAAACATTTTGGCAAAGCACGACGTTGGGCGTGGTGTCGTGTTGAGAGTTTGTTCTGTCATTTCGAAGTGAGTAAAACGATTTAAATATCACAGAACACGATTCTCACGCTATTTTATAGTGTTGATTCACCTGCTTACGTCACATAACATGTTCTATGTATGAGTCGTAGTAGACTGAGAACTTGAAAATGGTTATTTATTTCATTTCTATTTATTTTTTTGTGAATTCTTGGATGAAATTGTAAAAATAAATGTTGAAAAGAAATATCAGTTACTGATAGTATACATTTTGTATATCACTTACGCCAAGTGACATTATCTAAAAAATATAGAGTTAAATATACGGAAAATATTGTGCTTATGTAATGAGAGATTGCCCATTGTATTTTCAATAGTGAAGCCATTGTCACAGTAGTAACTCACATTAGAACAACAATGACATTTTCGGCCTGAATCAGTTTCAATAATCATACAATAGCATAATATATCCCGTTTACAATATTCAAAATAAAAGCGATTTCCTACGTCAGGATAAAAAAATAAATGCTGAAAAATGTATCTGTAAAACAGGAAACTGACTTCTATACATGCTCAATAAATGACATACATGTCATAGGCGGATCCAGGATTTCTAGTTAGGGGGGGACTGAACAAGTTCCCCGGAAGCTCCTGTGTTTTGGTCATTTCTAAGGGATTTAGGCACAAATGAGAAGGAATTTTTAGTGAATTGTACGTTATGTCATTGTGTTACTGTACTCGTAACTTATTGCACACGTAGTGTTCGAAATCGTTTTGACATTAATATATATTTTCATGTAAATATCATATTTCATGATAGTCCACCCCCCCCCCTGGATCCGCCAATGCCTGTAGAATACATTCCGCAAAACGAACATGCTAAAATATTGTTGAATTCAACCACAAAAATGAGTATGCTAAAAAAGTTGTTTTATAATAATAATTTTATGGATCTAAAATATTTCATTTGGTAATGGCAATAGTTTTCTTTACAATTGTTAGTATTTTTCGCAACAATATGTCCAAACGAATCAAAACGCTTTTATTTCGGGTAGGGTCAATAAACTGCATTCTCGTATTTTTTTCACACCGGAAATATAGTAATCTCCAAGAGTAAAAACAAACTTACTATATTTCAAGCACGTGATACACAGACTGAAAACAATGCAGTACATATCTGACTATTCATGAGTAAAAATACAACATGTGCAAACTTAGCAGTGAAATCTGCAACACTCGCGCCGCTATAATAGAGCAAGTATTTTTGTTGTAAAAACACAAACAAAATGTTCATTAAAAGTAATAATATTTACGAGTTTTTCTTGACTTTCATGCTAATACTATTACCCGCGTATTGATGGCTAATGTTGAGAGGAAATCTTAACTTTTTAGCACAAGCCCGTATTTATTTACCACATCCAACTCTTCTGTTTTGCAAATTTTCCTACAGTGTTTAGTAAATAAGAGGATCCATGTTACAAAATAATGGCAGGATTCATAATACCGCAAACAAGTGATACATGCTGTCTGATGAAAGAATAAAATTCTAGAGCTCTCACAGTGTGTACTAATTGGTCTAATACGGAAAACACATTTTGCAAATTTGTATTTGAAAAACAGCCCGCACTTCTTTGTGTTTTTTTGCGTGTTTTACAAACTCCTACACATATTGAGGATGAATTATTAATGAACAAAGTAAGTTTTTGAATAAATCGTAAGTACGGTATTGCAATACAAACCCGGAGCTTTTATTGCCCTCAATTGTATTTAACGTTCATTGAGGTTCAGGCCTATATCCAGCTTTATTAATGAAACTAAATTTGAAATGATTCTCTGTTTCAAACAGAAAACATTTGACACTAGATGTAGACAAACACGTTTGGTGTACGGAGCTTTTATTTCCCTCAATTGTATTTAACGTTCATTGAGATTCAGGCCTATATCCAGCTTTATTAATGAAACTAAATTTGAAATGATTCTCTGTTTCAAATAGAAAACATTTGACACTAGATGTTGACAAACACGTTTGGTGTACGCATCCCTGTTAGGTACTACTTCAAATCAGTCTACGGTATGTTTTAAACCTTGATTTTTGTATTTTCGAACGAATTATGGTTATTACACTTAAAACACTTTATTACGGAGCCCCTAAAGTGACATTCTACACTTATATTTTACCTTGTAGCACTCTTTTTTTATTTCGTACTTACGAATTAGTATTTCGTATAAACGAAATACTAATTCGTAATTACGAAATAAAAAAGAGTGCTACAAGTTCTATAAGTGCTACATGTGCTATAAACGAAATACTAATTCGTAATTACGAAATAAAAAAGACTGCTACATGTTCTATAAGTGCTACATGTGCTATAAACGAAATACCAATTCGTAATTACGAAATAAAAAAGACTGCTACAAGTCAAAATATAAGTGTTGAATGTCACTTTAGGGGCTCCGTACTTTATATTATAGGCGTAGACAGAAAATGTCGACTAAATTTACACCAGATTTTATACCCAATCGGTATTTTTATAGTTTTTTTAAAAATGCTGTTGTTATTTCTCGCGCTTATATCGCTCGTGATTTATAATACGTTGAATTAACTGTTGTTGAAGGTTCTTGGACACAGAGCATGTAACTCTGGCTTTTAACCAACATAAAATCCAGTCAGATATTATTGAGAAACACTGTTGAAGTTCTTTGCCAAGTCACTGTATACAATTTTAAAATATATCTTGATAATTGAAGTGACATTTATTAAATAAATACATTGTTTGAACATTGTAGGCGTGTGTCCGCTTCCGTGGTCATTGTGGTGTATTGTGCGGCGTACGCCTCTCAATATGCGGTTCTCTCAAATATCACCAGACGGGATAGATAAGGCACAAATGTTGTTATGGTTGGAAATGATTGACAAATGATACATTAAGTCTAGAGGAATTATCACTGATAACGGAAATGATAAAACAATTATCTCTCATTAGACACTCTACTAATATAACGGTATATTATTAGATTATGGACCATTAGGGAAAATTAACGAAGATTTAAATGATATGCATCGTCTTACATCTGATAAGAAAATGTACAATATTACCCACAAACTATAACAGATTTTCCTGCGGGAAAATGAAAGTACACAAGCAGATGGAAGCTCGGCAGTAGAATCTTTCTTATTTTGATTGGTACACCGTCAAACACGTGAACCTGGGCTGAAGGATGAATTAAAAAAGAATGGCTTTTATGCACAGTTGACCTTAAGATGGGCTTTATATCAATTAATTTGTGAAAAAATGTGCCATAAACAAAATTATCCATTTTGAAAGTTTTTATCCACCTGTAAATGAGTGGCAAATATATTATGTTTTGGTGACAACGGATTTTGCAAAGGAAATGAGTTTATATACTACTGTTCAATTCAAGATACACGCACATTGTATTAATATTTAACAGTAGCCAATATTTTTGATCAAATGACTGAAGGATATATCCGTCATATGAATTAGACTCTTAAAATTACTGATTATACATGTATTTTAATATTCAACATGGAAGTTATTTTCATATTTAAATAGAATTTAAACAAGATGTTATAATAACAAATGTATTGAATTTACAGTCAAACCGTTTTTTTTTATTTATTTATTCATGACTGCATGGTACTGAAGAGAAATGGGCAAACACGAGTTTTCCCTCAATAAAATATTAATATCAATTATAGTGCATATTCAAATTTAACAAAATATGAATAAGCCGTTAACGATTTATCGTCGTAGCATATAAGAAAACTTGAATACTAGTATATCATTTTTCTAGGTTCTTCACTGAAGTAAGGACTTCATATTATTGTAATGGCCAGACATTCTTTATGGTGCGTCGTACAGATGGACGACCAATTAGAATTAACCTTGTTGATTGAAGGACCATAGATACACGTGACCTAGTCATTAAGACATTGACAGATTGGCTAGATCTTAATTCTTCGTCTTTCGTCGTACAATAATCATATCGGGACATTCAAGTTCTTGAGTCACGTGACTACGGGAGAATTATTTTAAAATCATATGCTGAAACATTTCAGTACTCACACTTATTTTAATGAATTATAGGTCAGCATAGTGACGTTCGTACCTTGTATGTTTCGCATCTATTGAAATGCCTAGACCAAAGACATTGGAGCGTCAATGAAGAATGTATATGTGTATAAGTACATGTAATATAACCAATCACATTTGTCGTCGTCTATTTTTGTAAGGCCTTGGAAGTGATTCCTCTATTTTCATCGATGACAGCGTACGGATTTGTACGCGTACATCTATCTGTTATGTTATGAATATAAAACTACACAGGGTATATGTTGGTACAGCGAATGTTTATACATTTTGGATTAGTCAATAGACATTGTTGTGAAATGCGTAAAATTCACATGGAACATACAATTACAAAGCAATGTCATAATGAAGTTTATTTATCTATTGTTTAATTCAAAACATCGAGTCAGTAAAAAGGCGATTGGACCAAACTTGTAACACTTGATTTAAAAAAAATAGCAGTGATATACTACAAACGTGTGTTATACTGCTAGTTATTTGTTTTCATTTTCTTCCTTAATGAACACAATGTAAAACAAGATGTTGAAAAGTTGGAGATGACAGAAAGGCCAACGCACGGTGGGATAAAAAATGGGTTTACACTAAAACTCCGTTGAATCCGGAACATTTCCGTGCTATTTTTTTATTTCAAGTCGTGACTTTTGACTGACAAAATATTGTGTATTATCAATCATACGAATTCAAACGTCTGTAGCCTTGGTGACGTTGACGTTCCACACGTGACTCTATGCTTCCCTTGATTTTACGTCGTTTCTTCTGTTTTCTTATTCTGTACACGTCAATCAACTGTGTGAAATATTATGTCGTGGAACTCAAAACTTTGTATATCATCAGTGTACGAAAACTGCCAGAGAGATCCGCCATCATGTTTTGACAAGAGTAGTGTCAGAATGGAATGAAAAGAAAATATTTTGATGTAAACAACAAACGACTTTTTTCTTTCTCGTCGGCTGCTACAGCTCTCTATGAGTGTTGCTAATTTCAGTAATTTCGGGTAAATGTGTGTGGCTACAATATGGTACCTGTGTTAAGAAGCATGTAAATGACAGAACATGGATGATGGATAGGGTAATGTCACGAATATCGTGCGGAAATATCGTTAATTTGCGAACAAGATGATTAGAAAAGTAGTCGATGACAAGGATACGTAATGTCTGTAGTCGTTTAGTAATTAATCAAAGGCTAAATTCTGGTCAGAAGTATTCCGATTGCCAAAACAGCAACAATAAAATAATACTTAAGCCTAATTTACGTGCCATGGTTTACTTTGTATAGCCGACAAATAATTAGCGCTAATATTTGTTATGCATTGTTAATTATTAATTACATGTCATAATTAAGATGCTCGAATAATCCCTCGCTCACTCTATCAATGAATAAAGTTTCTGATTAATAAAGATACAGCTACGATTTTGGTAATCTGCATTTGAAGTCAAGATTATTTCAATGCAGTAACGTTGAACATAGCAAATGTCCGTATTGTTTCTGTTTTGGCAGTGAATTCATAGAGCTTTCAGGAGACCTTTTGTTGTTAACTGTAAGGCAATGATGTTCTGCACTCTATCTTTTCTCTAGTACTTATGTTGGGATGTACGCTGTCTAAATATAGTGGTTTCACTATTTCGTTGGTAACTAATTTCGTGGATAAGCTCAGAAAATCATTAAATCTAAGAAGTTAAATGTGCCACGAAATTTCGTGAAACCACAGTTTAACAAATTTAGACTGCAAAATTCTTATATCTAGATCCATGTAATGTGATGTAGTGAAAATGTATGAAAAAATGAGCGTTTTTATTAAATAAACGTACATTGTTAAATGGACGATTCACTTTAGCTTAATAACAATTGAGATGGAAAGCAATTAAAATTAAATCATTTTTTCTTACAATACCATTATATTCTCCTATAAGAACAGACTATAACTACACTCGAATATCAATTATAAAACATTTTTTGAAAATATCAATTATTCTCAATTCATGGTCATAAATTAAGTACGGCGGTTGACGCTAAAAGACCGTTACTTTATTTTAACCGTTTCAGATTAACTACCCACCAACTACTGAATCTGTCAAGATTGTTCCACTCCGAAGACTAACTGACAAATTGCTACAAGAAATCCCGTGATTTATAATTTTCTTCGCAAGGATTCTGCGAATACTAGGATCGTAGTTCGCTCTAGTCGTGTCTGAATTGTGAATTTCCGTTTTGTTTTCAAACCATTGTAAACATCGCATGCACTTGCTTGCCTTTCTGTATTTGTATTAGGATTTGAAGTTGATAGTTTATTGTTCATAACATTATCGTGGATGGTAGGTAAATACATTGTACATCACATATATTTCGTTCACAATTTTATTGGTAGATTTAGGACAGAATAATTATTGTTTGTTTTTGTTTTTATGTGACTTATTGTCACTGGGGTTTAACGCCGTTTTTCAACAATTTTTCAATTAATAATACAGTAAACCCACAAATAGCGACCACGTTAATATATCCACCTTGTTATTACGGCCAGTTATTTTCGGACCGGCACTCAATAACTCTCATATTATTCAATTTGATAATGAGACCACCCCATTATTACGACCGATTTTTCGGATCCCGAAGGTGGTCTCATCATCGAGGCCTTACTGTAATAATATCCTAATACAACGAGTACTAACCAATCCGTGTAAAAACGGTCCGGATGAGGGCATGTGATTAATTGCTCGCGCTAATTTCCATAACGAGATTAAAGAGATCTATTTTCTTACGCCATTTTTTTCTTCAATTTGTGTCCAAGACTGAGTCTTCTACCTCCATGAATGAAAACGTCATTTATTAAACATGGAAAATCGTTGAAAAGAAAGTAATTATACTTTTTCAGTTAACTAATTTTCATCTTCAGAAAGCCTAATTACTGATAAGCCTTGTTCAATCAGTGTCATCGAGTGCTTTCATTAACATCACAATCATAGAAACGCTCGGTGTGCTGTGTCGAATTTCTTGAACATATTTTGTTTTCAGCCGCCGTGAAATTACTGCGTTCCCAACGTTTGCACAGAAACTGCTGCTTAACGGAAATTCTTTTCAACAAACACGGAAAATGCGAATATTTTTCACTCTGATTCTTATCCTTGGTTTGTTCTCGACAAATATTTCAATTACACCCATGCGTGATAAACTAGAATGTAATACATTGAATTTTATATAATGGTAGCACAGTGCAACCTCTCCAAAGCCATACAATTTGGGAGAAACAAAATTATGTTGGTATTGAGAGGTTAAATTAATAGTTAAATCGTACATTTAGAAACATCATGTTGTTGTTGAAGAGAAGACTGCTCTGGACAGGTTGCACTACTACATGTATTTGTATTACCTCTTCCAATGATATGTAAATGATAATAAATCGTAACAGTAATATCAAAACAATAATAACAATGACTATAATAACAATAGGAGAGGCCTCTCTTGTCGAGTGGTTAGTTACTCTGACCAGTAATCTCTACCCCCTCACCGCTGTGAAATCGAATCCCACCCGGGACCAAATTTCTTATGTGAGGAAACTGTCCAGGTACCTTACGGAGGATCAACGGTTCTAACCAGGTGTAACCCCGGGGTCTTCTTTCATCGGTAAAGCTGGAGAAGTCTTCGGATGACCCTGGCTATTGTCGCATCGTTAGACTCCCCCCATTGTTAACAATAAGATACTATATAATAATCATGGAGTGATGCTAGTATATCTGCGGCAACAATTATAAATTCCAATACTACTACTAATATTAATACTGATAATTAATTATAATAGTATTTTTATGATTATTTTAATGATAATAAGATAATAATAATGATAATAATGTAAAATGAACGTAAAAATTGTAAAATTACCATCTTCAGATAACCATCATTATTACCATAAACAACAGCGCTAACATGACAAAACAACAACACGTAACAACAACAATGATTGAATGATTTGCAATAGACACTTGTCAGATATGATCAATTTGTATAAACGATATTTTTTGAAAATAAATCATCATGATAATTTCCTGATTTTAGCGAGTATTTTCTGGTAAGTTCATACATTTAATATACGTAACGTCATAAAACACGTGTTCAATATTACATTTCATGCGCATCAGATAACATCGCGCACGTGGTAGATTTATATCTCCTAACATCAAACACCGCGGTAATACGTTTTCCCTAGGGAAGGTCGAAACATAGAAAGTACTCAGTGTTTATATTTTCATTATCTTCAAACATTTTAACTAATACTGTATTTGAAAGTGTTAATTATGCACATTATAATATTTTTAAAACTACGGCTCATGTTGCTTTTAACATAATTATGAATGCCCCGTTGTTCGGTAAACATTATTATCTCCTTATGAACTTTAAAATGCTTAAAACTTCTACGATATTGAACATATCTCAAATAAGCTTTTCATTTCGGTTTTACCAAGATAGCATGAACAATATCATCGATATGCATGTAATTATCATTATTTTAGTCCTTGCACCGCGCATGCGCATGTGTATGATCATATTCCACATTGTTGTTACTGCTAATATAATCATACGAGGTTTTCCAAATACTGGTCTCAGTACTCGTTTCAAAATCCTGATCGAGAGGGAACATCGAATGTATGTACTTTCGGATGTATAAAACGTATATCATAGCTAATCATGTTATTTGTAATTCAATTAGCGCCATGCGTTATTTTTTCAAAGTTCAGAATATTTGTTACAGTAACATGCACAAACTATTCAGAATTAGGATAACGAATTTCTGCTTATAGAACTGTCATCAATGCGAGCTAATGATTTGCTAATCCTGAGGGTAGATTAAAATAACTGACATAGGACGAGGTCTTACTCTGAAACCATGTTTATACACCACATTATTACGTTGCATCATTAATATTTTGTTTGACCAAGATCTCGCGCTGCCTTTTTGTGTTGTAGGAACTAAGACATTGATCTTAACAATTGTTGACAATGATATTTGCCACTCAACGTCATCCATCAGATTTTAATGTGAAATGTTTTAATCGAATTTATTTCTTTCTTATTGAAGTTGGATTTTACTAATGGAAGCTCAAGTTATATACCGTACAGAATGTTTTGGGTATTTTCCGACGAGAAAAAATACAAACAATATTAACAAATTCTATTCAGAATTTTATATAAAACAAATCGTCGATAGATTATATCATGTGTATGTATCATACTCAATAAACATAGGCATATGCATGTCGAATGAAATTTTAATAATATAAAGAAACGTATAAAATTATAAATTTGACATAATTGCACTTTTTTCCTTTCTATGTAAGTTTTCAGGTGATAATACGTTCAAATATTTTGTTTATAGTGACTTATTCATGACCATCACATATTAATGGCGCAAATAATGGCAGACCGGTTCCCTGAAATAAACTACTGATACGATATTGTGGACTGGTTCCATGGACACTTTCTTCTAACATTTCAACTAAGCACCTTTGCAATTAACGCTTATGCATTCGTTGCAATTGATTGTGGACTAGTTTCCTGAAAACTTACTCAACCTGGAACCGATATACACCCTGTGTTCAACTAAACAGTTTCAGTTTTATAATTGACATTTAATATCTGTACAAGGGAGGGCTTTAAATGAATGTATATTTAAAGCCTAGTAAGAAATGATTTGCTGCATTTTCAGTTCAATTCCACTTATTGCTGATGACTAGACAAAACTAAGATTAATTTTTGCGTTACAGTTCAAACATGAATACGATCCATAATCACCGATAGCTATTGAAACTATTTTCCAGTCATACTGTACATATCCTAGTTGCTGCAGCTTCTCCAAAATTTATTTATCATTGCATATGCGACCAGATATACATTAAATTATGACAGTAGAACATGGTTATAGAGAATTCCCGGGGACCTCAATAATTGTAATTGCTTTATTATATCCATATTTCACTATGTCTGCAGCAATGAAATAAAGGTGTGTGCGTTTGTGGGGTAAATAAGTACTCTTCCTTTATTAAAACACAACACAGTCTTGATTACCATACCATGGATTATCCGAAATCAGGGATTATCCGAAACCATGGATTATCCGAAATAATATTTCAGCCCCGTCAATTTCGGATAATCGAGGTTCAACTGTACTTCACGATATCCAATACTTCCCGGTATCCGAGTTCACTGTAACCACGTTTTACTGTAGAGTGATCACCGATAAAGTGAAAATAATAAATACATAACAGATTAGTTTAAAGTACAAGTATATATATACAAATTCACATCATAATAACGTCGTGAGTGTCATACGAATTCAATCAAACTTGATACATTTTCTCTGGGAATACTAAAATGAAGAAAAAATAACACAAAACATTCGAAAGGTAGTTATATGATTTCAAAGTCCTCCTGAATAAACAAACCTTGGCTACAAGCATTGTCCACACAACTTATGATAAGGCAATAAATTACTGCTTAACACACAAGATTCCACCTCAGCTCATAGAACACTATTCCCAGCCTTTGCACTTGTTTTGTCTGCCGAATCACAATAAAACTCGAATGCTCAACATATTAATTTTCTTCAAATACGTGACCTTGTATGGGTCTGAATAAAAAAACAACCTCGGGAGCCCTTGATTGTCGACACATTACAGCACATGAATTATTGTGGAATGTTCCAAGATAATTATCTGAAAGAATAATCAAGCAATGTAATAACAATAATGTAATACTGGGTTCGTTGCTTTGCGTTGCGTTCTGTTCTGTTCTGTAAATTTTACTGTTTCAAAAGTATGAAAGTTCATTAAATATTTTATTAATTGTATCTATGACGATGTACACGTGTAGAACTTTTGTTATGCTTTTTTTGTGACGACCATGACTTTTATCATTTAGACTTGTTATAAGTTTTGTAAATGGTCAAAAGCACAAAAATTAGCTGATATGCCAATGAAGATACGAAATATGCTTATTCGCTGTTTTAAAAATAATTTCGTATTAAGGAACTAGTCATGACAAATCAAAGTTTTCCTTTTTAATAAGAATTAGTAGATAAATTTATACAGATATGGATTTAGTAGCTCAAGATAAAGAATAAATAATAGGTTTGAGGGAGAATAAATTAATTTATGAGAGATTATAACGGTAGTGAATGAATTCGCTTTTACAGAAATACTTTGGGAAATACATGCAACAATTCCTCACAACAGCAAACCGAAAATTTGGTTTGAAGATTTAATTAATTTACCTGTCGGACCAGTATGCGTAGTGTACCGGGTTGAAAGGCTCGTTCTGTTGTCTACAAGAAAATGCTAGAGGTCCGGTAGGTGGAACTGATGAATAATCACCGATCTGAGGGTAATGGCTACCTGAGTTGGTTCCTAGTTGGAAACCTGAAATTAGTGGTAAGCCTTTATATTAGTTTTATAACATTACTAATATAACTGCATTAAAAATCAACCCATACATTTTTCTTCAGTAGATTCATTTGGCTCTTCCAATTTACCCATCCGATAATAATTTAGCAATTATAACGGCTAATGACGTTACGGAATACTTGTTTTTACGCACAGGAGGTAATTAAATCTGAGAACCGGTTGAAAAAAAGAGTTCTGCCGAAAACTTCTACTTAAAACTGATAAAATATGGAATCAAAAATATATCATAGCTCCATGAAAATGATCACCGATAAAATTCAATTTTGTAACTTTACACGGTTATATTGCAAAGGGAAAAATGCTTCATTTCTCGTTTTTTTTTTTTTTTTGCTGTTTTGTTGTCATTTTCTTTAGGGATACTTATTCTTTAAGTTTTCTAAGCCTTGAATTATTTTTCAGACGCACGAAAGTCTGACTAAATGCAGGGCATGTTCATTTTTTGTGCGAACGTAGCACAATATGATAACATGTTTTTGAACATTTTTATGTCTTACATCTAAAACAAAGGAATATCATAATTATACCAGTATATAGAGACAAAATATAATACTATGACTTTCATTCACGTTATACAATGTACATGAATGCAAAATGAACCAGAACACAAGACGTGCATAAACCTGAACGACTTTTAATATACATCAATACCAACATAAAAAAAACTTTAAAAAAACCATAAAATTCCCATCTCATTACTCATAACACGTGTACAAGTTGTACATAACTGCAACAACACGTTATAAACACTGCACTTTATAAATGTATGACAAACTGCTTTTTACCAGTCTATACATAACTTTAAAGCTACGGTCAAACCTGTAAAAGACAAAATGTGACCTTTATCGCGACAGATGGCATTTATTCGAAGGTTAGTAAGTTCTAAACAATCAATGACGTTTTTACAAAAAATGGCCTTACTTCACAGGATGGTCTTTATTCGGAGGTGGCTGCAAACACAGGTTTGACTGCATATGTTAAAGTACATATTTAAGACTACAAGTACTTATGTATGCATGCATCATTTTATTATTTGTCTCTAAAGTACGGTCATTTAGCATTTACTTGTAAAATACTGGATTTATGATGAATATTCGAAAGGATATCATAAGCACAAACCATAAGTGCATGTGATATAAAGTTAAAAAAAGATAGCAAAGAAAAAATATACAAAATGCTCAAACATCATATTGCAATAATGGAAGCTAAACAATCTCCGCGTAATTTTAATCCAATTACATTCAATTCTACAGTAAATCTGAAAAAGATATAGAGCTTAAAAATGTGCAGATAAACGAACATATTATTCTATAGTTTCGTTAACACCCTGGCACTTTTATTTCTATTGCTTAAACTGTCATAATTCAGGGTGGTTATGGTCTGTGAGTTCGAATCCCCTTCGGGACCAGGCAAGTTTCACATATGAGGAAGCTATCCATCAAGCTTACGGGAGGTCGGTGGTTCTACCCGGATGTACGCCTGGGATCTTCCTAAGTCGCCAAAATGACTCTGGTTGTTGGTTCGGCGTTAAGCTCCAAAGAAAAAAATATCTGTTATTCTATGAACAGATGACATTGAGTACAGAATAGTGTTTGAAGTGTCTTGTTCTTCAACTTCCGAGTGTAATGTCCACTATGTACTTTACACATTTGATTGATTTAAGCGCAGAACATGTACATCTCTCCTTCATCATTTTCTAATGTGGCCCAAAGTTAATTTCATTCCTTAAAATGACATTCGGTTTGTATGACTTAGATGTTTTTTCACCGGTGTTTAACGTCGCACCAAGAGCCATTCGTCTCATTTTTGGCGACTTTGAAGCTTCAACAGTGAAGAAAGAACCCAGGCTAACTTTTGGGTAGAACGAACGATCTTCCGTAAGCTAGCTGGACAGCTTCCTCACATGCGAAATTTGGTCCCGGGTGGGATTCGAACTCACAGAGGAGAGGGGCTAGTAATTATAAGTTTCAGAGATCATAACCACTTTTCCTCATCGCGTAACTTATTAAAAACAACAGTACAGCGCATATAAAAGGGCTACTCTTACTGACCAACCAAATATAGCGGCTGGTAAATATAAAAATAAGGAATGCAAGCTGTCCCTGCTCTGGTTTCAGTCAGGATTTTATCATTTTATACGATGTATTTGTATATGGGTATTTTATTGTTACGCTCTTTTGAAGTATATACGTATATTCTTATATGGAAAGAGTGTATAAATGAGGCATATAATAATCATATGAAGAAAACTTTTTAAATATGAAATTATCATTCCGCGCACTTGCTTGCAAAGATCTAATAGTATGTAATACGGGTATGAATTAAAAGTACTGTTGCTGGAATGTGCCATTGAAACAACACGTCAGAGACTATGAAGAAATCACCTACCTGTTTGTAACGATCCATATCCGCAAGAACCTAATGAAGACCCTGTATGTGGCATCCGGGAACTTTGTCCGCATGAATTATAGTTCATGTTCACCGATGTCGGCCCGGGGGTCGGACTGTGTCCAGGGATTGACCATGAATGGTATGCTGAGTATTGAGAGTAAGGCGGTGGAGAAAAGTAATTCTTCGCAAATGAAAATTGTCCAAAGGCACAGTGAGCTGGATCGCCGAAAAAAGACTTTGTAAGAGCTATGGCTGGTCTGTAAGGTCGCTTCATTCGTCGGCGCCGGCGGTAGTTCCCTTTCTCAAACATGTCTTCAAATGCCGGATCTAATGTCCAGTAATTACCCTTCCTCTCACCACCTCCTTCTCTAGGAACTTTTACAAAACATTCATTAAGACTCAGATTATGTCTTATACTATTCTGCCAGCCTTTCTTATTCTTCTCATAGTACGGAAACTTGTTCGTAATAAACTGATAAATTCCACTCAACGTCAATCGTTTCTCTCCCGATTCTTTAATCGCCATGGCAATGAGGGCGACGTAAGAATACGGCGGTTTAACGTTAGGATCTTGGTCCTTGCTCTTGGTGTCTGCTGTAAAATACAACGACACATTTTGTTTATTTGCATAATTTTGTATACACATCTGCCGTAAAACATGGCTATAGTGAATTCGGATATAGTGGAATATTCATAAACATGCCCTTCTTTATTTCATTGGTATAGATATGGTGAAGTATGGATAAAATGATGTTACATTGTATTTTCAGGTTTTCAGAAACCGTGTTCCACTACATCTTATGAAACAGAGCGAGTTTCAATACTATTTTTATTTCTATTTAGAAATTATTTCTGCCCTCAGTTTAATTTCAAGTACTAATTACTAACAGTTACCGGCCAATACGACCAGCATCCCACTTAAAAAACGAACGAACTTGTCTGCGAACACCCGAAATGTCCCTCGCCCGAACCATCTTTTAAACTGTCCTAGTCAATTTTCCATACGCTAGAATTCGTTGTGCAACTATGAAGTTGAGTTATTTACATATACATGTCACTTTAGGGTTTTAGAGTGCTCGTAGAAATAAATCAGAATTTATCTATCCTGCTGACACGCAGGATGTTTATTTACACATTTCTAATATGTGTTATATTTTAATTTCTTTTTGTTCAATTTTACAGTAATCAGCATATCACAGTATACTATCAGCTATCAGGATCAGCTATGGTACCAAAGTATAGTACTAATATTGAAGTGTTATCATCGTCATGTGAAAATATGGAGCAAATATTGAAAACCGAAAGTAAGTGGACGTAATAATGACATGGTCTTTTTCTGGGGTTGAACATCGCACTAACATCCAGGGTCATTTGGCGACTTGTCCAACTTTAACAGGGGAGGAAGACCCCAGGGGTACACTTGGATAGAACCACCCACCATCCGTAAGCTCGCTGAACAGCTTTGTCTAGCTTGGATTCGAACTCACAGCGGCGAGTGGTTGGTGATTACTAGTGAGAGACCTTTGAGATGGTGTTAATATGGAGATGATAGCAAAATGGAGTTTTCTGTACCAGTAGCATGATACATCTGCAAAGTGATGGCTTTGTTCCGCGACATTTACAATGTTGTGCGAACAATTACATGTACTCTCACCAGATTTTGTGCTGTAGAATTTTTAGGTTGGACAAAATTCCAGATATTAGATTATTAAATTTAAAATGAATAATGGGGTTCTAGATCCAAAGTAATAATCACTTATAGAAATTTGTGAATATCTTGTATTGATGAGGAGAAACTATTTTTTAACGTATCACTCACTACAAGTACGAAAGAAAATGTCCTACCCGCGCAAACGAACATTTTTTTCAATGGGTTTAACGCCGTTTTTCAACAATTTTTCAGTTGTATACGGCGGTCGAATTACCTAACCAGATTTCCTGGACTGTATACTAACCAGTACTAACTTACCCTTCCACAAGAAGCCAGCAACTTCTCCATATATGTAATAAATCGACATTTTGACAAAATTTCATGAAAAAGCATCACCTACTGCGACCGGGGTTTTAACGCGTAAACAAATAAACATGGCATTTTAAATTTATTTAATAAGGCAAAAAATTATAAGAAATACCGTCTTTCCACTAACATCCACAAAAGTATAAAGGGGTTATGTCGGCAAAACTTTTAAAAATATTTTGATAGGTTTTCGGATACAGTTCATATTAAAGTGAAAATATTGGCAAGAGAAAAATGACTGAGACAGAAAAAATAGTTAATGGTCAATAGAAAAATAAGGCCAGTCGGGTGTGTGGAAACCAAGGACTTTTTCACACCTAAAAAATAAAAAAAAATCAATACCTAAAAATATCATCCTGTCAATTTGAATTTAATTGAAATGTGTAGCTTTGTCTTTTCATCCATGCTTTATAACCACGTCCTTACAAAAATTGAAATTGATCCTTCCACCATATTTGAGAGAACATGTTTGACAGGAATGTCTGATGAAACTTTTTGTAAACTCAAGGATTAAATTATTATTACTGCATTCAACGTCTAAAGAATAGTTCTTAATTAGCTTTCTATGTTTTATTATATTAAACTTATTAAATATAAAAACGGTATTCGCTTTCTTGATCATTTAACTGACAAATGATACAATTTTCTACCTGTCAAAAACGATGAATTGAAATATAAGATTGTATACAAACAATTTATCTGTTCTCAATTGCATAAAAATTGGTAAACTTTAACTACTGGGTTAAATACTGGACAACCTTCGCAATTCAGACATACGGAGAATCACATCGTTGAATTTTTATGTGAAAGTATACCTGGTTAAAATTAATCAACGTTTTATCCAGTCATATGATCAAACTTTAACCTAAAAATTAATTCAACCACGAATTCAAACCATTGGTTGAATTTGATAAATGTGCAATTGGGTGCTGTTAAGACGGTCTTATGAAATTTTCATTCACATATCGGTAGAATGACTCACTATTTCAATTGAAGAAACTTTTTGACAATCCATGATCTTAGAAACAATACCTTATCGAATTGCCAGAGCAATATATATCCCACTTAACATATACGTTAAGAAACTTAAATGTATGAGTATATACTTTAACCTTTTGTATAGCATATATGATTTTTTTACCAGTGATATAAGGTTCAAGATCAAAACTGTATCAGCTATTTTGGGACATTCTGCATTATACACACATGTATATGTAGTTCTTACCATTTTATTCCTTATGTAATGTAACTGTGAGAGTATAATGTCGCCGATAAAACATTTCAAGAGCGTTATATTGGAATGAACTAGTTGGATTATTCATTTATTTATTATATTTCAGATAAATTTGTTTTAAATATATCATGTTTAGCAAAATATCTTGTTAATACAAATCTTCTTGATTTGTTCTCCTCTTTCATAAAAAACTTTTCATTTTTTCGCATAATAATTCAAACTTTAAGTTTTATGCTAAGCCCAAAATCTACGAAGATGAAAAGTAATACAAAAAAGTTGTAGTCTTTCTTCTTGGCCAATAACCGCAATTCTTGTATACGATTTGATGAAGTACGTGTATATAAGTTTATAAATAATTTTATTTAATCGTTTTCACATCTGCTGCTGACGTAACGAATGTTTAAAGTTCTAGTGAATATATTACTTGCAACCTAGATGCACACGTTCCCTTTTTTGCATTTGTTTGGTAAAAACCACATTGTTTCAGCTAAAACATGTTTGGTTACATACAAATAAACAGTAATTTAGTGAACTTTTAAAAGGTCCGGATGAATCATCCCGTTCAGTTCCGTCTCGGTCTGGACTTTTACGCATTACGGTAGATCAACTGATTCACTCCCTCCAAATGTGAATTTTCTAATATGATTTCAAATTGAAACACTTCAAACTTAAATTCAAAATAGGCTCTGAATCATGTTATCTTTGATTAAATTTTCAAAAAAATGTTTGCTTAGTTTTACTCGCATACTATTAAAACAATAACGCTTGAAATGCTATTTTGTTTTTTATAATATTTTTTTTTGCTAGGTTAGGAAATATTTTTACTGACGGAGAGGGATATTCTATACTACATAAACAAAGTTGATAAATTATTATTTCATTTATTGCGCTTTTCTTCCCTGAATTATAAACCATGCGTCTTAACATTGCATTAACTATAGCAAAACGGACAATATAAGATGAATCTTTATGACAAGGAATGGATTAGAATTATTCATGGAAATATAAAAAAGAAAAAGAAAAAAATGACGCGTATTTTATTTTGTCACTTGATTGAAAGGCTGGAACATATCAAACATTTATGAAGCAAAATACTGTCGAATCTCTGTAATCCGAACCTTTCCAGTCTGGAATCGTCTCTTCACCGAATACGTCAGCTGGTCCCGATTTTTTAGTTTGTATTTGATACTAAAACTTTGCAATTTAGGACCCTTATATTCCGTAAACTTCTCCAGTCCGAACATTTTTGTCAGTCCAAACAAGTTCAGATTAAAAAGGTTCTACAATATTATCAGTTGACGGAAAAAAACGTTTCTGGCTTCCATTAACCCGACTGACCCTATTTTTTCTGCCGACCCAAGATTTTTTCCGATCTCGGCAAATTTTTACTCCGTGCCGAAATTTTTATTTTCATAAGGACTATATTTCCAAACTTAACACAATATACAGGGATGCTAACTTAATTCCATTGCATTCGTGATAATACTCTTAATAATCTTGTCTAATTCTCGTATTATTTCTAAACGTTTAGATACGTGATTTGTATTATATTTTTACTGAATCACATTCATGCTATAAAGACCATGTTTGGGAAAAAGGGAGTCTTAATGTTGTGATGGTCTCAATAAATTGAAGTATACAAGAAATGATTGAACGTCTTTATACTGAAGTGGTCTTAATATTGAAGTAGCCTCTAAATGACATTTAATTATTTAGTGTTCAGGGTATTTCATATGGAGAAGTTTACAAATAAATGCACAGTTCAATTTTATTAAAGAATGTACCACCAAGTCATAGAATTAAATCGGAACCAATTCGTCTCGTGTGCATCACTTTTTCAGCTCAACTCTACGAAAATCGCGTTGTAATATGTAATTTTGTTAAATATTCGTTAAATGCGCACTATGGATGACGCTTTCGCATTAATAATAAGAAGAAAAATATAAATCTATTTCCACACAACTTATTTAGCTATGGCGAGTAACGTTTTTGTACGCACATGTTATAATTCATACAATTTGGCGAAAGATTTTCATATAGAAATGTTAATTTATTTAAACAATGAAAGACAATGACTTAGAAATAATAAAATACAATGCGCACTGTTCAATTCAACTTTTAATTTTGAATTTTATGTAGTTTGTAAAACTCCGGTGAATATATTTATTCGTAATATAATTAATAATCGTCAATCTCCAATAAACATTAGATTATAATATTCAAGCGTGGTGCTATTTCACATGAGAATTATGTATAATATTAAACGTATAGTAATTGACTCGTTATAGGTAATATTACAAATACTTTTTTCATCCCTCATCTTTCAAACTCGACGCCATCTCAATCCCTAGATTTCAGAACAATATGTACAGCGAAAGAAGAAAACATGTCAGCTATTGTTGGAACAAATAAAAAACATCTATCGGTCTAAATTAATGATTTAACGTATATTTACCATGCTTCTTTTTCTCTATATGACTACTGGACTTTTTCGGTTCTCTCACTCCGACAGTATCATCCGGCGACATTTTTTCAAGTTTAACAATATAGTTCGTTTCCTCCATTGCGTTATGTTTGTCATCAGCGGCAGTCATTTTGTCATCTATGTAACTATCCCTATGTGGAACTAAACTATCAAGTCTTGGTTTAGAATTTACAAACTGTGGTGATGATTGTTCAATGCTATTTTCACAAGAATGTCCGTCAGCAAGTTTTTCTTCATCGTCATCTTCGTCGTAATCAGCAGATATATCGTCAGTGTACTCATCGTTAATTTGGCGTATATTGTTAAATCCATATTTTGTGAATGGAATTGCGTTTTCTAAATTTGAAAGTTCAAGCTGTGAATTATTTTTGTCCGTCTCAGAACCGTAGTAACTCCCCATAGAATACTTAGTTTCATTTAGTGGATAACGTCCAGAAGCGAAATCCATTTTTCAACAAAAAATGAATAATGAGTATTGTCAAACATAAAATATGGATGTTTTGAAATGGTACATGAAATGTAACACTCTTAATAAACATGTGCGAAGCTCATTTAGTGGCATTATGAAGTTAGCAGTCAAAGCAATGATATTTGTTTTAAAAACAGACCAAACGTAGGAGGTACGTCTCATTTTACATGCTGCTCACTGATTGGATGACGTAGCCAACAGTATAATAGAGTACACGCGCTGAAACCTGTCATCAGCCAATCGGAATGAAGGTAACAAAATACGGCTCAAACCATCTTTCATCAGTATTCGTTTTTTGTGCGGATTGTCGGGAGTATCAAGTGCCAATTATGAGTTATGATGTAGTGTTGGCATATCTTCTGCCTTAGTTATCGCAGTCTGCCCCCCTACCTTAGAGTGTTATGGTTACGCCTGCTGCGAATGTGTTAAAACAAAGTGTGTCCGGTCGCTCGTATATCCCGTGCGAGCATTGCTTTAAACGGGTTTATCTAACATCGACTGTGATGTAAGCTCTTAAAATTGGAACTACTTAATGATAAAACTGACCTCTGAATAACTTTCCTGGATTTTTATGCATTGTTCGCCGATACATGGTGCAATTTCGCTTCAAGATTCGAACTGATCGCATGTTTCGTACCAAAGTCACAGTCTCCCAGTTCACACGGTAAAATGGTATATATTTCAAACATTTTCCTTTGAAAGCTGACAATAGATCAAAAAAAAATAAGTAGGAAAATAAAACACTACCAATTTACAAACATGGCGTGGCGAGATTTTTAAAGTTTTTAAGTTTAAAGACTGTTATCTTTGCTACGTTTAAAAAGTCTCTTTAGGGGTTAGTGGGTGTGATACCGTGAAATTATAAATATTTCTGGTGAAATTTTATTTAATATGAAAATGAAATAAAACATATTTTCTCAAAAAATATTATCATGCCCTCTAAAAGGCCTCTGTAGATCGGCAGAACTTTTTGTTCAAATATAATGATATAATTATTTTTGTTCGGAATTGTAATTCAAATGAAAATAAGGTTGGTCGTGTTCGGTAATATATAAGGTGAAAGAAATATGGCAAAGCAATACGTATTTACTGTGATAGTATTTTATTGAATGTCTTAATGATTTATTTACACTCCTTTTTGATTAGACTATTCTTATTATATATTAATTAACCTAACTTTCATAGTTGAGGTATAAAATTGATTTAAATTACAATTTATTCATTAGTTCCAGTGTCCTGTAATTTAGTCTAAGGCTCAGTAATTATTCTTTTTTTCTTTCAGCCAGTCTTATGCTTAGATTATATCAAGTGGTGTGTTCTAGTGGTGTCGTGTTTCTTTTAAAAAGTACAGAGACGCGACCGTGGTCCAGTGGATAGCGCGCTAGACTTGTCACCCGGCGATCCGAGTTCAAATCCCGGTCGCGACAGGTCATACCCTTCTAAGATAAAACTGTGACAAAAATATCGATTTTCCCCCATGCGTGGATAAGTTGCCGGCTCCTTGTGCAAGTGTAAGTTAGTACGGGTTAGTATACAATGCAGGAAATCTGGTTAGGCGAACCGGTTGCCGTACATAACTGACAAATTGTTGAAAAACGGCCTTAAACCCAGTGAAAAAGCTGAATTTAACAATTTTCTTTTGTTGAACTGAATATTCTAAATAAAATAAAATAAATGAGCTAAAACTTGCGTATCTAATTCAGTACTTTTGTATGCACACACAAAAAACTTTCAGTCGTATTTGTCAGATTTTCAATTAATTCTGGAAAAAAACTACCGTAATGTCACTGCCATAACTACCAAGGGAGACCACTGTGAAAACAACATTAACTAAAGGTATTTTTACTACCTCCCTTGAATCCATGAGTGCGATGATTGCTGATCGCTAACGTCCGAAAGGGCTGATTAGACCCTGTTAAGCGGACTTAGGGGTATTATATTGGAACACATCATGAAAAAGTTTTTAAGAGATTGTAAGGGTATTGTAGCAAAAACACGTAAAATTTATTTATCGTAGGAAAACTCATAAGAATAACACAGTGACAATCACTCGTAATAATAACACAGTGACGATCACTCGTAATAATAACACAGTGACAATCACTCGTAATAATAACACAGTGACAATCACTCGTAATAATAACACAGTGACAATCACTCGTAGGAATAACACAGTGACAATCAATCGTAATAATAACACAGTGACAATCACTCGTAATAATAACACAGTGACAATCACTCGTAATATTAACACAGTGACAATCACTCGTAATAATAACACAGTGACAGAATTGGTTGAATTTTTTCTAGTTCCGAATGGGATTCGAACTAACATTTTAGTTCGTAACATAATTATATTAGGCTTGTATAACATGTGAATAAAGGGGAAACTCCATTGTTCAAATCATATTACATGTCAAGTCACATATCTCAAGTAATACATGAAAATTAGTTATAGTATGTAAAATCAAAGCGCACAGTTCAACGTGTGATTGGTAACGTAACACAGGAGGTAACAAGAATTATGTATTAACACAGTTCATCGCTGAGTTAGTCTGTTCACGAAAAATAAAATGTTTTCCACAAGGCGGGCACCAGCACCTTGCAGCACAGGATCATTATCTATGCGAGTATCAACAGCAAGCATAAAGTCTACTAATATCCAGAATAAAAACTCAAAGTCAACAAAAAGTACATTTTTATCATAACTCCGTTTATGTTCCTTGTTTGTAAATGCCGCAAGGTCGTTCAAATGCGCAGTTACTTTTATACACTGTATTGCATATAAATAAAACAATTTCTGAAACCTTATGAAAATAAATTGCGTGCCACAAGTACTCGGATGAAGTACGTTATTAGTTATACATATTTGATAGAGTAATTTATATTCAGACTGATTGCAGGATATGTTACAGAACAGTCGTGCTCGGATGACTTCTTTCAAATCATCTACACGAATCAATGACTACTTTCAGAAGGCATTCATTGAACACATAAGTAAGTCTGCTGATTGTTTGATTTAATTTTACGACATAATAACAAATTTCACTAGGTAGTGATCATCCTCAGTGGTCCGCTTGGACCATCGGGTACTAAACCACAATGCTTGGAAAAAGATGATGAAATGTTGCAAGTACGGTGATACAAATGTAATATATTACTATAAGCACAACATTTACAACATCAAACGCTTATCCTTTAACTATGTTTAACCTTTCCGGCTTCTTCATCGCGCTTTATGAAGCTTTTGAATTCTTAATCATATTTCCGAATATCGTGGTTTGGGAAAACAAGACATGATAGTCCTACCGGTGTACCTTACACCCCAGTTAAACAGTGCCATCGGTGATTGATCGGTAGTTTTTTAGCCAGATTATGGAGTGAACCGAAGACAACGTATTTAAAACCGATATCACCTATTGGTCGCCTGTTTTCCGCCTATCAACTGCTATTGGGGAAAGATAAGTTTTATCGGTGAAAAATTACCGATTGTGATTTTTAAACATGTTTAAAACTCTCGATCGGTGAAAATATTTTACAAATAACCGAATGACAACCTGTCTACAACCGATATCGCCGAAGAGCCACCGATCAGCAACCGAACAACTAATACATGTACTTACAACCGATAGAAAAAAAGATGAGGATTAAAATGTGGGATTCCGTCGGTTTTGATCGGTGGTTAACTAATGAAATGTTTGTTTAACCGATTGAACTCTTGTCCATCACCGATGACCGAATACACAGAAAACCAGAACTAAAACCACGCATGAAAACCGATCAAAACAAGGAGCAATTTAAATAAAATGACCGATTGGTGACCGACCGTCTGTATAACTATTGCATAACATATCGGTTTAGCAGTTTAATAAAAACGATTAAACATTCATGAATATTGGAAACAACGATGAGTTCATCATACAATTGATACTCCTAAATATCAGGTCGCTATAGATATATCAATCCGGCGTTCACTGATCTTCACGTCTGAATGCACATCGTCAAACAAGCGATTAACTGCGTGGAATCATCTCGTAGCGTAGTCTGCATTTTGTGTATCTTGTAATCCCTTTGCGAACATTTGAAGTTTTGACATGATGGAAAGTGTTAAGGATTTCATTCCACTGATCTCGTTAGTGCTAAGCATTGTTGTGGTGATGAGTAACAGCAGTTCGCAATTTTTCGAGCTAATATTGACTGCATACAATCCGTCTCTGGATGATTATATTTTGGGTACATCTTCTTCGATGTCGGTGATAGTTTGTGCACTGCTCTGTTCAAAGAATCCGGTAAAAAAAATATAATACATATGCATATTGACATAATATTTGCATTTTCTTTTCATTTGTTTTTTTAGATATTGGCGATTGGTTGTTAACCATTTATTAGAAATATATATGTATACAGTGCAACCTCTCCAGAGCTGCCATCTCTCGAACAACAACAACCCTTCAACAACAGCATGATTTTTCCCATTATACGATTTAACTATTAATCTAACCATTCTAGAGCAACAACCTCTCAACAACTACAACATTATTTTGCTTCTCCCAAAGGATGTTGCTTTGGAGAGGTTGCACTGTGGTATAGGTCTTTGTAAATACTTCCTGGATCCTGCTTCATACACTATTCTTGAATTAATATTACACATGATGTGTTGTGTCAGTTAGTATTCATTTCTGTACTTTGTTCGTGGGTGGAGGCAAAAATACATGCATGGTGATTGTTTGCGTTCGTCTCATGTGAAACAAAGCTCTTTTGTTTACAATCCAAAATCGGACATTTTGTCAGTCACCATCAATTAGATTGTATTTAGATGTAGTTTGTTAAATCAGAGCGATAGTTATTACATGTATTTACTATTCTGTTAGACTCATTATTCAGATATCATTAATAATATTCATATCATGTGCTTTTTTTATTTATAAAGCCACACTGTATTGTTCACATAATTGTCTTTTTTCCAAATAAACAGACATGTGTTTCCTTTTTGTTTGACGCACCCACTTGCACCATGTTTAGTGAGGTTAAAACATGTCCAACTGGCGACATTATGGAAAACTATTTCGCTATAAAAGGTATCTATCCTTTGTTTATTGATCAATCCTTTTATTCATCTAAAACTGCAGTAAAAAAGGCGAACATTTGATATCCTTGCGATACTGGTAATATTTTTCATTGACAATCTGTCGTTCTGCTTTTTCATGATCTTGTATGCCCTCAGAAATTTCAAATGGAATCAATATTTTTGCTATGTTTCGCGTTTTACGCATTTTCAACAGTATATACTAGGGGTGTAACCGATATACCGATTAATATTGCAATACGAATTCTGACGTTTTTTTTACCTGTTCGTTTTCCTGTAAACCGGTTTGTGTAGTCATTGCGACGCCACCAATGAAGAGATCTCAGACTTAAGACAAATTTCCTAGCAAACAAGTTCATCTCTACATTTTCCTAAATGCCGGAAGATATCAATTAAAAGCTATTTCATTTTTATAAATGATAGGATCGCTGACTCCATTCTAGCACTTTGGTTCACAGTCGGTTGAGTCAAAATACGATGTATTATCACACTCCAGGACCTGTTGTCTTTATGTTCTGGTGTTTTTTTTTGTTACACACAATGTTCATGGCAAACCTTTTTCTTTTAAAATTTTGTTTTGTTTTGCTCTCGTAAGAGTGATCAGTCTAAGTTCTTCAATTCTGTTAAATTATTTGCTACACTATTTAATTTTTTGCTTCATTCCGAATAATCAAAAGACATTTTTACTGGAGTCTGAATTTTTTAGGTCTGAGTAAATTTTAAAATGTGTTGAAAACTTGAAATGATTTTATTGAGCTTTAGTAAGTTTAAACACTTCATCAAATGAGAGGGTGAAACTCTTCTGAATTCTGGGTCAAAATGTGCATTTCTGGCAGATAGTCCAATTTACACAAATCATTCAAACAGTTGTATAAGAGATCATTTGAAACCACATATGAATCTCATATATAAATATATATATATATATAAACTCCCCTACAGTTATTACATATATACTAGGGGCATAACAATACGGTAAAAACGTTTTTTTTTCGCGCAGAAAAGCAAAGCAGGAATTATTTTCTATTATTATTCAATTTCAGATCGACAGCCAAAAAGTTCCTGCGGATGCACATTGGCGAATAACGCGAGTTTTGTGAATGTTGCTCTTGGGAAACCAGTAAACTTGAGTTCCTATTATGCTCATGAACCATTTACAACTGACCTAATGGTACGCATTTCAGAATTCGTTTTTAACCTCCGTTTGCGTTAAAAAGAACCTGCAGTAAAGTATGGATGTTTTCAGTATAGATGAATATTGTATTGAATAGCATCACAGAGTGCAGTGTATATACATGTAGATATCTGCAAGTTTGTTTATTTGATTGGGACTAGGAGAATAAAATGTGTACTTTAATTCGGTCAGTGAGGTGAAATTTTGCTGGTACAATGTCAACATTTCTGACGATTTGAAACGAATTTGTCAGTAACTTCAATAGTACGATCACATACTAATATCACCTTTTCTAATTGTTGCTTTGAAATGTCACATGAAAAAAAGTTACAACACGAACAACATACAATGTAGTTATAAATAAACAATACCGACAAACTACACACGCACGCACGCACAGGTTGGTGCACCTATCATATCGAAGTATTTCCACTATAAAGTGATTTAAAATGTATCTCACTTTGTATGCAATTTCGATCATGAAAATTGTGAGGTATATCTCGGTACGTAAGTCAATGCCCCTAAAAAACCCTAATTTACTATTTTTTTGGCGGGGGTATTGACTAACACAACTAATTGAAATGTAACCCTAACCGTAAGATCCTCGCAACTGTTACCCTTAAAATTGTCATTTATTTTCGCGACCTAAAACCTACCTCCTCGTGTAAGGTATACCAACGCACTCTCACACGCGCTGTACGCGAGCGCACGTGAGCAATTACATAGAAACACAGACCTATGCAAAAACACAAAGCCGATCACATGGCTTATATCTATTTCTTCTTAATTCACTCCCCATACAATCTACAAAGCAATTGACACGGCCCACATTGACAGTCATACACCAGCACAAAGAAAACTGAATATAACACAATAGTCACCACGGAATTATACTATATTTAGGGTTCTGCCTCAGACCGGTCCAGAGAAAAAACTTTGTTCTGAACATACTGTATTGTGATTTATACAGGTGGATGGAAACAGAGGTTTTTCGATGCCTTGCCCTCATACCGATTTTCAACAAAATCCATACGCTTTGATTGACTTGCAACAGTCTTACAATATGTTCGCTTTCTTCCTAGTCAACCGTTTTGACTCAGACTCTTGTAAGTATGACGCTTTGTTTGATTTTATGCATAGAAATCTTAAATAAAAGCCATTTAAATATTGCTGAACCTTTTATTAATAATATATGCATGTATTATTATATCAATAATATAGTGTTGTGTCTCCGATCGTCAAATCAGGAAACTAACATAACACAGACGGTTCTGAGGGTACCAATTTTTATGCTATGTAGTTTGTATAAAACCTTTCTTCATGTATATCTTTTGAATCTAAAGTCCACTCTGATCCCAGATCTCTTCTAGTTCGGACATTTCCGTAGCGGGAATGGTCCGGAATAGGGAGTTCCAGCTGTGTTTCTATGCATGATCATGCGCACGCGTTTACTGGTGTATGGAAACACTTCTCAATGCTGACGGGGGGGGGAGAGATTTTTGTAGAAGGTGACATGGTGCCTCGGAAAAGTCAGCAATATCATAAAATATCTTTTTATTACATATAATATATTTTTATTTTCAGCAAAACGACTTCACGACTTGAAAATACTTGTTGGCGATGATCTGAACAATCTCAGTGTGTGTGCTGACCATCCTGATATTATTGGTCAAAATTGTACGCTTTGGGCTGAGTCTCAATGTCAAGGACGCTTTGTGAAAATTCAAGTTTTCAGTAGAGAGTTTTTCCATATTTGTGAATTTGAAGCGTACAGTGTTCTGTAAAGACACCATATCCGTGTATAAATGAAAGGTTGTTAATAAACGGCCTAAAGCCTAGTGGAAAAAGACTCCCTGGGTGACCAAATCTTAAAACATTTGTTTCTTTCTGGTTCCATTGGTGGTTTAATTCTCTACGATATACAATATACAGTCAAACCTGTGAACAAGAGCCACCATTAACAAAATGTGGCCTTTATTGACAGATGGCCTTTATTCGGAAGTCAGTTTGTTCTAAATAATTAGTGACGGCTTTACAAATAATGGCCTTAATTCACACGGTGTTCATTATTCGGAGGTAACCGCAAACACAGGTTTGACTGTAATTGCATTTTATGAATATTTCATGCGTTGTATCTTATTTATGTATTTCCACTCTTTTAAAAATCTTGATCGTACTTTTCGAGGAGCCTAGTTTTGAGATAACTAAACTTCAAAAACATTTCTACAAGTCCTAAGGGGCTAGTAATTATTTGATAGAGATTATAACCACTCGACTACGGAGGCCCCTCTCCTATGTTTCTGCATGGGTCACAATTCTGGAAAATGATGATGATGATGGAAGGTCGTTGTTCTACCTAGATGTATGTCTAGGGTCTTCGTTCTAGAAAAAGTCATCAAATAATCCTTGCTATCGGTGCGACGTTAAACCCCAGAGAAAAAATTGATGATGTATGTGATGATGATGAGATGGAGGATGATAATGATGATGAGGAGGAGGAGGAGAATAATGTTGGTGATGATGAGGATGATAATGATGATGATGATGAGGTGGAGGAGGATAATGATGATGATAATGATGGTGATGACGGAGGCAAGAATGTAAATTTCGAATGCATGCAGAATTTGAGAAGACGTATCGTCATATAGAGAAGACTTCAACAGAACAATATCAAAATGAGATAATCAGGAACAAGAGTTGTACTTTTTAAATCAAACTGATATCATTGACATAAAAATTTAAAATACAAAACAACGTACAGGATTGTCCCTTATCTATCAAGCGATTGTTTGGAGTGCCTTGTAAATCAAACTTGTTTATGTTCACCCGCGGTCTGACTGATAAGGGAATGAAAAGCTTAATCATTTTACAACATATAAAGTCCCAATCAACGATCATATGTATGCACACTCGCGTCTGTATTTAGCGAAGCAGTTAGAGAACCAAGTCTTTCAGCGGTTGTCTAGTCGAATTTAATAGACGGACAAGGAAGTTAATAGATATGGCGTTTAATCAAATATGGAGCTTTTTTGTGTTGGTGATCTTAATTGGAAATACCTTTTATTTTACAGGTAAAGTTTGATCTATTTTATGATTATGATTTGGGGTCCTCTGTGGTTGAATGGTTATGCTCTCTAGCTGGTCATGATTCACAAGCCACTCTAGGCAGTGAATTTGAATCACACCCGGAATCGGAAAAATGCCATATGTCCAGCTAGTTCAAGGAAGGTCGGTGGTTCTAGCTATGTGTACACATGTGGTCTTACTCCATCGCAAAAACTAAGTTAAACCACAGAGAGAAAAATATCATTGGATGTGAATTGAAATGCTGACAATGGTCAGAACCACGACACAATATTGCTTTCTATCATCTCGTTTGGGAACGTTTTTCTTTTTTTGGGACAAAAACATTTAGATTTCACTCTGTTGCTTGTATAGATAGAGAATATATTCCAGTTTTTTTTGTAGTATTCAAATATTCAAATATCACATGTTTATCAATATTGCACCTTGGTAATCTGTGATCCAAAATCAACCGTCGATAATCCCGGCTTTCAAAATTCACCCTTTTGTGCCTGAACTCTGAATCAGGTTTGTGAACTAGTATCAATCAGAATGACTCCAAACAATCATAGCTCTGGACAGTGAGTATTTTGTATTGTTGATAATGTCAGACTTCGGTCCAGGCCGATGCCGTGGTCCGATTTCGAAATATAGATAATAAGTCGCATAAAAACAAACAAACAGACTTCGGTCATCGAGTGATCTACGCTACTGTACGACTGTGGATTTTTTAGAATTAAATTAATACAATATTTTGTGTCCTGTTATAAAGTTCTCTCTCTCTTCTCTCTCTTCTCTCTCTCTCTCTTCTCTCTCTTCTCTCTCTCTCTCTCTCTCTCTCTCTCTATATATATATATATATAACTGTTAGTCAGTATTGTTAGAAGTGTGTGTTTGCTCGTGTTATTTTTTATGTTCTCCAGGGTTCAATTACCCATAAACAAATATGATGATTAAGTTAAGATGGGAATGTCACTGAAGGGATTGTTTATTAAGTTTTTTATTCTCTCGGATTTATGTAGAAATAAACTTATCTAAAATTCTTTGTGTTTATGTTTTATTCCTGTAGTCTTGAGTGAGTGAGTGAGTGAGTGAGTGAGTGAGTGAGTGAGTGAGTGAGTGAGTGAGTGAGTGAGTGAGTGAGTGAGTGAGTGAGTGAGTGAGTGAGTGAGTGAGTGAGTGAGTGAGTGAGTGAGTGAGTGAGTGAGTGAGTGACTGACTGACTGACAGACAGACTGACTGACTGACTGACTGACTGACTGACTGACTGACTGACTGACTGACTGACTGACTGACTGACTGACTGACTGACTGACTGACTGACTGACTGACTGACTGACTGACTGACTGACTGACTGACTGACTGACTGACTGACAGTAAAAAGATAAGATTAAGACCGAGCTAGCATCATAAATTCTGTACCCGGGGATTGGGACCCGTTTCATAGGCATGTTTTAGCAAAGACAGCCGTTTTTAACTTGCTAATACTGCTAATGATAAACATACCAGCTATTTACCTTGACCAGATGGCATTAGGATCCCAAAGCAATCAATAGAATGAAATATTTTTATGTACAGTCAAACCTGTGTTTGCAGCCACCTCGGAATACAGACCTCCTTGTGAATAAAGGCCATTCTTTGACAAAACCGTCACTAATTATTTAGAACAATTTGACATCCGAATAAAGGCCATCTGGCAATAAAGGCCGCGTTTAGTCTTTCCAATATTGGCTTTTGTTCGCAGGTTTGACTGTCTACATACTGGGTAGCTAGATTTCAAAGGCCATGAACTACTATCAATATACAGCATAATACTTTATTCATTATCAGTGCTAAAAATAATTTGTGTTTTAAATTCCAATCTTAATTTAAAATATGAATTCATGTTTGTAACAATTGACTCGGACCAATCAATCCTGCGAGTGTCCCATCAAAAACTTGTCATTTTCTACCGTAGTAAAAAAATATTGCAGAAAACCGGACCCTCTCCGGTTTTTTGAGCATTCTGGTTTCGGGGAGTGCGGATTTCAAGGGTTTTACTGTATTACCATGCTTTCAACAATTCTGTGATCTGAGACGGTTGTATTGTGTTTCCTATTGTTTTGAAAATGCATGTTTACAAGTGTATGAATAATTCAACTACCATTTTGTTTTATTCCTCATGTAGAATTCTGGAATTACTTTTAACTGACTAACTATGAATAAACGAGAGATTATTGTCAATAATTTATGAATGCGATAACACGTGAAATCCGGGGTATCTTTATCAGGAAGTTACAAAGATAATAAAACATGTTTTATTCGTTTATTGATTATTTCGTGTTATTTGAGTTTGGAACCAGTATTTCTATAGAAGCACGGATAGGGTTGATTAATATATTCGAAAAATGTAAAGTAAGTTTCACTCAGGTATATTTTTGAATATGTAAAATAAAGAAGGTTATTATCAGTATGGAAATAGGAAGTAAAGAGGACTTAAGGAGCAACTGTCTTTAAAAGACCACTACTCTTCTATGCTTACTGGGGGGATAAAATACAATGCTGCCTTCAATATTAAGAGCCCAAGAATGTGTTACTACGGTATAACCCCTTCCGGACTGGAGAAAAAGTTCGTTTTTTTTTTAGAATTCCAGTTTTCAGGGAACTATTGATTATGAATAGAAAAAATGGGCCTTGAAAAATCATAACGATTTTAAGAGGATACCGGTTTTGAGGGGTTTTACTGTACTTCCTCCTAGCTCCGAGGTTATAAAACTGGGAGCAGTCACAATTTCATTCTAAAATGATTTCGGTTGGAAAGATGTTACAGTTTAATGTTTAAAAACACATTAAAGTCCATTATGCAGACATAATAACATATGATTAATATCACCATTTTTCAAGCATGATTAAATTAAAAATATTATAGAACAGAATATGAAAATTGAGATTGGAGACCGATCTCAAGTTCACAACATCTGGGACCGTTCCAAAGGCATTCCTTAGCTAAGATAGCAGTTTTCATACATCCCCCCGGACCTTGTTTTTAGGGACTCTATCGTGACCTTTTGAAGATTCCACCCGAAATAGCAAAATGTCTAAATTCAAAAACGTCTGCCTCTGCTATGATATGTCCATGAAACGGACCCTTAGATAATTGTTGAAATTAGATTTGCCAACTAAAGTTTTTGAAAGCTCACTTTAGATTTCATAAAATTACTGGATGTTATGTTTAAAAACGAATCCCATGCTGTATATTATGGGGATATAACAGAGCCAAGCTTTGCAGCACTTAAGTTGGGCCTCTTCGGTCGAGTGATTTTTGTCTCTGACTTGTAATCACTAGCACCTCGCTGCTGTGCAATTGAATCCCAACCGGGACAGAATTTCACATGTGAAGAAGCTGTCCAACTTGCTCAGAGAAGGTCAGTGGTTCTACCTAGGTGTAAGCTTGGGGTCTTCCTCCACTAACATGGAATGACATTGTCTGTTTGTGCGATATTAAAAAAATAAACATTAGAAAAGAACAAGGTCGCGTCCGTGGTCCAGTGGTTAGTGCACTGGACTTGTAACCTGGAGACACGGGTTCGAATCCCGGTCGCGGCAGGTCATACCCTTCTATGAAAATTTGACAAAAATGTCGATTTTCCTCCATACGTTGAGAAGTTGCCAGCTCCTTGTGGAAGGGTAAGTTAGTACTGGTTGGTATACAGTCCAGGAAAACTGGTTAGGTGATCCGGTCGCCCTACATAACCGAAAAATTGTTGAAAAAAAACGGCGCTAAACCCCAGTGACAATAAGTCACATAAAACAAAACAAAAGAACAATTAATCGTTCTATGACATTTAAGTATTGACGACCCGGAAGTATTCAATTCATTAATATATTGTCGTGTATAAAATCATAGATGTATACACATGCTTAGATCATAGATACAAAAAAGCAGTGTCATAAGTGTATTGCATATCTCGTTATCTCGTACATAATACATGATGTCAAACATTTTAAAAACCTGAATAAATGCGTCGTTTAATTCTACGAAAAAAACATTAACCGTAACAAACACAATGCAAAAATATTGATCTAAAATTGGTGACAAATGTCAGTAAATTGCATTTTGAATTCATGATAGGACAAATATTCTAAAAAGCTGAATAAATGAATCTTGTATTTCCACGAAACGAACATGATCCGTAATAAACCCACAGTTAATATATTGATCCCAATGACTGATTCGTAATCAATACATTTCATGTCTAATTTTGTAAAGCTGCGCGTCATATTTGAATTAATTATTTGAAAGGAAGTAATTTGACTGTGTAATTGGACAACATTGATTGTTGCCTATTTAACGATTGTGAATCTAATTAATTGGTTAATAAAACAAAATGGGACGAGTTAAAATCAGTTAGAAACATAATTCCGAATACCAATCAATGCACAAAATTTATTCTTAATTTCAATTGCGAAAAATATTGTTAAAATAGCCGGTGTTAGGTTTCGTGTTCGTAGAATGAGTCATTCCTATAAAGCGGAATAATTTCATCTTGTTTTGTCATCTCCATGGTATTGTTACCTTTGTAAACCCAAAATAATATAAAACATTATGTAGCTGCGAAACGAGACTGACTTATTGAAAAGAAAGAAAATATGTTATTAAATGCTTAAATAACAAGTTTAGAAGACAGATACAACAGTTAATTCATAGGCGGATCCAGGAGGGGGGCGGACCCGGCGTACGCCCCCTAAAATTGCCCAAGCAAAGGTTTTTTTCTATCATAAAATATGATATTTACATGAAAATATATATAAATGTCAAAATTTTTCGCACGCAAGTTACAAGTACAGTAACACAATGACATACCGCACAATTCGCCCTGGACCTGGACCCCCAGCCTACTTGTTCAGTTTCCGCCCCCACCCCAACTAGAAATCCTGGAACCGCCTATGTTTAATTAACATGTATAAATGTTCAGTATGAAGTTCAGCTAAGTTGACAATATTGTTTTTCACAATACGTTACAGTCAGAAAAAGGCAGTTCCGAATTTATCGGTGGTTTACTCCCTTCACCATGAACACAAAACCCTAAACCCGACCCAGACTTTATGAGGAATAATAAAACTCACAGTAAATCTTATTTATGATATTACAAGTATATTGATGTTTCAGACAAATAATACAATACTGCAAAACCTGAATTAACAGCCATTAGTGAATGAAGGAGATTTCATGAAAAACAGCGATACATTAACATAAACATGTAAAATAAATCCTCGATAATGGGACCACCTTCGGAACAAGAAAACCGGTCGTAATAATGAGGTGGCCTCATTATCAAGTTGAATTAAAGGGGAGTTATTGAAAGCTGGTGCGAAAATAAGTGGGCGGTATAACAAGTTAGTCATAATACCGGTATTAAGGTGGTCGCTATTTGAGGTTTCACTGTATTTAATGATGTTGACCAATTAGACCTCTAATTAAAAGTCAGCTGAATATTCAGGCTGGATTTCTACTTTCTCTTTGATGGCCTTTGTTCACAGGTATAATTGTATTTATATTACAGCCGCACAGGATGACGGTAATTCCACTAGTGGTCTTAGATGTTACTCGTGCGCTGACACTGGAGAGAACAATCGCTGTGATGATTACAATACATATAAACATGCCATGGCTGGAAAAGGTGACGATAGTGTGAAGAAGGATTGTATATATCCGTACAATGTCACTTGTTCCATAGAAACGTACCAAACAGTTGGGGGTAAGTGAAGAGATTGTTAATCGGGTATTTTTGTCACTGAGTTTAACGCCGTCTTTCAGGTTTTTTTTAATTTTTCAGTTACATACGGCGGCTGGTTCACATAACCAGTTTTCCTGGACTGCATTCTAACCAGTATTAACTTACCCTACCACAAGGAGTTGGCAACTTCTCCAAATATGGAGGAAAATCGACATTGTTGTCAAATTTTCGTATAAGGGTATGACTAGTCGCGACCGGGATTTAAACTCTGATAGCTGGGCCTCAGGTCCAGTTAATCTGGTTAATCAGGTTTTCATTTCCAACTGGAGGTCAAAGCGACCCCGGACTACCCATCTACTTAATGAATACATACCTGACCACGACCAGATATGACTCATTTTCAACAATTCATAAACATATCATTTTACATACTTGGGCACAAATAGAAATGTGATAGAGGGTACACTCGTGAAAAATAATCTACTTTGAAAACAATTATAAAGAATGTTGAAAACATGAAAAAGTACTACATGTATTAAGAAATACCGCAAAGCACGGTTATAGTGAACTCGGATATATAGAGAAGATTCAAATACAGTGAAGTATTAATTTCACCGCGAACATTCCCTTTTTATTTCATTGTTAAAGTGAAATATTGATACAGTACAGAAATAATTATTGGGGTCCCCAGGAATTCATTATAACCGTGCTCTATAAAACTTGTGATTAGATTTCAAGTCTTTAAATTATGTATAGGACACACACCCAAATTACCTACATTTTAAGTGTTTATGAGTGTAATATATATCAACGTATAGTAGATTTCAATTTTAATAATTTCGGTATATCAAACTAACTCAAGTGATGTACAAAGTTTTGTTTACCTCGGTCATAAAAGTGACTATATTCAAACCCACGGTAATCCCCCCACCCACTGTATAGTATAAATTAAAGATAAGACGTTTTAATGAAGGAATACTGTGTGTCTAAAAGTAACTTCGTATTTTAATTCGTACATTAACGATGTTCAATGCCAGATATTATATAACCACAATATTTTTAGCCGCGGCCGTGGTCCAGTGGTTAGTGCGCTGGACTTGTAACCGGGAGATCCGGTTTCGAATCCCGGTCGAGGCAGGTCATACCCTTCTATGAAAATTTGACAAAAATGTCGATTTTCCTCCATATGTGGAGAAGTTACCGGTTCCTTGTGGAAGGGTAAGTTAGTACTGGTTGGTATACAGTCCAGGGAAACTGGTTAGGTGAACCGGTCGCCGTATATAACTGAAAAATTGTTGAAAAACGGCGATAAATCCCAGTGACAATAAGTCACATAAAAACAAACAAAACAAAACCGCTACTATTTATTCTGGTAATTGATAAAAGATTTGCATTCTATTAATACGGTAGGGTAAAATTATTTGAAATCTGCATAGATAAGTGTGCCTTTGAGAACCAAAGATTCTTTTAAGATAGTGCAAAAAAAAACATGTGACGTTTCAATCTAAAGAAAATCTCCCCAATTTGTATTACTGGTTAGTATACAGTCCAGGAAATCTGGTTAGGTGAACCGGTTGCCGTATATAACTGAAAAATTGTTGAAAAACGGCGTTAAAAACCAGTGACAATAATCATATAAAACAAAACATATGTATATCATCTTGATGACGAGACCACTTTAATATTTAGACTGTTTTCTTGAGTACGAAATGTGGTGGTCATATCGAGGAGCTAATGAGTTAATTACATTAACACATATGTATATTATCAATGTCGCCCGAATCGAACTCAAAGCCCGTTTTGGAAGACTACAAAATTTAATGCAGAAATGCCTGCATGCCGCTCACAAATCTATACTTTAGAATTCCACAAATAACCTGAACTTGTCTAGAAAAAATAGATTTGAAATAAGGAAATTAGGTCTTGCATCAGCTTTGAAGCGGGCGATTAGATTCTTTAAATATGTCTATTATTACAAAATATTAGGTCGTGATCGCTTGTTAGCTCTCTGTAATCTTAGAAAAACTAATCCGTTTTTTGCAGTATTTCAATTTAAGCTAATGTTTAGTTACATTTTTGATACAAAATAAAGCACACAAAATTATCGAGCGCCACCTATGCATGGTATTTTTTTCAAACTGCATGACTATATGTTAAATTTGTTATTTCAGGCGGTCCGGCGGCTCATATCAGAGATTGTAGTGATGGAAAAAGTTTCTCATTCACGGCCTTTGACCTTTATATTAAAGGGGTGTACAACAGACTTGAGAGCTTAATTCCAAACAATGAGACCGCGTGTGTTTGGGATGGAAATAACCTCGTGTGTTTGTCTTTATGTGCTGAAAATTTTTGTAACGGCCCCCAATTAAAAGAAGTGGTAAATGGCTCTCAAGGTCTGGTTCCGTCATTGTTCATGGCTATATTGATATTTGCCATCGGTAAATTACTGTGATCCTCAAATTGAGATAAAATGTTACTGATACTTTTTAAACGACCCCTCATTGTACCAGAATTATCCGAAATGTTAAAAAGTATCTTTTAGTACAATCTTCAATGAATATAAAGGGGCAAAAAGAAAGAAAAAAATAATTAGTTAAATCATTTGGTTATTAAGGCAAAATATTCATACGGACTACACCTACTGCAGGAGTATTCTAAATAAAAATGATGAGATAATGGTTAAGCAGGAGACTTTCGTGAAAATCCTCATTTCAATTTAAATAATTAAATGCTCAACATTAAGCTGTTAGCGGCAAGTTTTGTAATTTCGTAAGACAATAAATTTTATCATTCAAGAATTCTACAACTAATGTACGGACAATTTCATTTCGGAGTTTAACATCAATATCATTTACATAAACACAATAATTTACTTCAAAAAGACAAAAAACAACACAGTTATATGTTCAGTCAGCTCTTTGATTTTACTATTTTGAATTACTCTTTCATGAAGAGTGGTTGTGGTCTCAGATGAGTTCGGATCCCAGCCGTGACCAAATTTCACATATACGGATGTTGACCAGCTGGCTTACGGAAGGTTCCTAGGTGTTTCTACCCATGCATATGCCTGGGGTCTTCCTCCACCGTTTAAGCTCGGAAATTCACCAAAATGACCCTGATGCCCGTGTCACACTTTCGCGAGATTTGACGGCGAGTTGTGGAGAGATGAAACTCGCCAATTTCAATCTGGGTTAGAATGCGTCTATGAACCAAGTGTCTTCCTTTGTCAAACCTTCATACAATCCTTCTAGACACATTTGTGGGGGTATCCGCAGGAAATTAGTGAATGATTTTCTGTCTTCCATTCCTAGCTCTCGCTTCAAACGAACAAAATGACCGAAATCAATCCTTCTCATCCTCCAAGGCCTAACCCAATACTGCCGGCGCGCTCTCCCTATACTGTCTCTAGTCAATCGATGTTGAAGCGATTGAGCTACTTCAAGATCATTGGCATCTTCTTCCAAACGTGCCAGAAATATGTATTGCCTCAGCATTATCAGATTTGCGTACTGACTCAAAATAAGTGATTCTCGGCTATTTATACTATTGTCGCCCAATGTCAGGATACAATCGTCACGATTCGTGAAGAACTCGTGCAGACGTTGCGCAGATTCTTCTCAACTCGCCGAAACTCGTATGAACTCGTCAGAATGTCTTTAGATGTCGAGAGAGGATCGAATGCATGTCGCAAGTTTACATCTCACGCTAGTTCGTCCCCGCTCGGCGGTGATCGTACTTATCTCGTGCTACGGTTATAGAGAACTCGAGCAAATATCCTAAAATATCGTCATCACCAAATTTCAAGGAAACTCGCGAATATTTTGACGAGATTGAACTCGCCACTTCTCGTGGGAACTCGCTGTGCCAACTCGCGAATATGTGACTCGAGCATGACTGTTGGTGCAATTTTCTCTCTTTTTGCTTTTCCCCTTTCTTGCCAGTTTAAAGTTTAATCCGTTTAACGTGGTGCTCTGTGCCTAACAACTGAATCCTCGAAACCACTACTTTGTATGTTAACCTTCCGAAAACAAACATAAATTGAGACGCAATTTTCTTTTAAACACAATTTTTGAAATGCTATCTGGTTAATGTTGAGTAATTGTAATAGTTGTGAAATTGGTGTGAAATATTTTTGCACATTTTTTCTATATGTTTGAATTATTATATGTCATGTTTGTAACGTGTGAGTTGTTTGTCTGGAATTTAACGTTTAATTTTTTTTTGTCGTTTTTATACAGTTGTTATATTTTGATCACAGACCAATGAATGAAATATATATATTTTTGTACAGAATTCTATAAATACAAACTATCACTCCAAGTCTTGTCTTGTTGTCATTGTTTATTTCACTGAGTGTGGTCGTATTCTTTACTATCAATGGTTTGAAATGATCCAAGCAAAGCACTTCAATTTTTACAGATTCAAAAATAAGCAAAACCTCGATAAGAAGACCATCTTCGGGACCCGAAATATCTATCGTTATAATGAGGTGGTCTCATTATCAAGTTGAATTACAAGAAGAGTTATTGAAAGCTGGTCCAAAAATATGAGACAGTTAAAAAAAAAGTTGGTCGTAATACTGAGGTGGTCGCAATTTTTGCCACATCAGTGAACAAATACTACCTTGAAGAAAGGGCTATTTTTCTTTAAGCACAATTGACCATAAGTTGGAGGTTTTGGCCTATATGTATTTATATTATATAATATTTATATGAATATGTTAAAAGTGGAACCCTTGGGGTATTATATTTACAAGTGGTCGTTAACTGAGGCTGACGTATTTGACTTGTTCTAGCACTAAGTTCAACAAAACCTCACTTGAACTCTTCGTACATCAAGATTTGGACCACCTTTTTATAACGACCACTTTTTCTCTGACATGTTCTCTATATTTCGTGTACATCCAACTTGATAACTAGACCACCAAGATATTAAAGCGGAACATGTTTAGTTTAAAGTGTGTTTTATATATGGAAGTTTTACTGCATTTATTTAGATAATATATGCATGAAGAGATATGTCCATTTAAAACCAGCCCTAAAGTAGTTTATAACACGTTACACGTTGTATTCATAGTGTCATGACGGTTACACACCATTATATCTAGGATACGACATTCTGCTACACACGTGCCTCTTCAAACATTACCGCGTTGTCATTACTATGCCACTTGTTTTGAGGGGTATTTAACTAATTCGACTAAACGAAATTGATGATTTTTCGAAGGAAAAAGATGAAATATTTGCTTCATTGTTTTGAACTGGACAAAGTGCTTAATATTTGTTATGTGTAATATAATGTATTAGCTACATGAAGACACCATTTATTAGAAATTTGAGTGATTTCTGAAAAGGAGACGTAGTGATAAACTAACTTCATGCAGGAACTGTCATTTCGGTCATATCCCTTGTATATGAGTCTGAGTGTTTTTGGGGTCAGTGTCGTCATTTAAAACCTTAATGCACCATTACACACCATCCCTTCAACGTGCTAGCCCCCTATGCTTAAAATCAGTACTATCATTTTTCTAAATACTGGCGCGCTTTGGTTGCTATGATTTGTCTTATGGCAACCCCATTTTTGTTTGTTTCATTAGTGTGTTTGCATGTGAATGATTTTATCTTATGTCAATGTACATTCAAAGAGCTCACTCGGAATCAAGGGAGGTAATTGCATATGGGATCAAAAACATCCCCAGAATGAGTTGTCCCCCCTTCGACAGCAACTAACAACAAAACTATCAAAATGGCTGTTATAATGTATTACGAGAGTGAATCCTTGGAAAATTAATCTTAATATAGATCAACACGACAACAAAATAAAATTAAACATCGTATTCAAGAAGAGCTGATACAGAATCAAGGAGCACGGGTCAGGTTATTTGTCAATCGGTATTTAACTGAAATACGGTTGAAAGCCGGCG